>CM068369.1:176167958-177629071 GCA_034769895.1 Magicicada septendecula | reverse complement strand
ATGTATATTTCTTAAGCCTTACGGCATTATAACAAATAATAACTAATGTTTTTTAAATCGAAGTCAGTGCCATGTGCACATATTTTTTTATAGTATCAAATAAATTTTAATTACTGTTTCAAGTTCCGTAGAGTTCTTATTGCAGATACACCTGACCCCCTATTTAAATGTTATATGTTTAAAGAATTTGTCAATCTTGAACGTGAGACCGTTCACACCTATTTATGTATATGTAACGTTGTTTAAATTTGGTGCTCCAAGATCGAAGGACTCCACAAATTTAAATTAAATTAAAGTTGCCAAATTGTCACGTTATATAAAATGTCGCCCTGCACGTGGGGCCCGTCATGCCTAAATTTATGTACAAAAAAAAAATTTGTGACATAAATTGTAGATCATGAATGTATGACCCGATACCCATCATTTGACTATTAAAATTTTTTTATGTAGCTAAATGGTTGCTCTAAAATATATAAAGAGTGTTAAATGAAAAATGTATAATATGTAATTATTATTTGTAGTAAACAGTAACTGAATGTAATGTTAATTGTTGTGTAATCACACAGCTGGCGCCCACCACAAATAATATTGTTGTCTATGTAACAGGTGTAACTGTAATGAGTATTAATAATAACTATTAATAAAAATACAGAAATAAATAAATAAGTAGGGAACGGTTATCAATAATAATTGTAAAATAATAACTATTAAATAAATATTTTAATAATAATTCACCATGGCAATATCGGGAAGTTTGAGGATGGGAGAAGCACTTGAAGCCATGATGCAAGCCGTATTTGGTGAAGCTGAGAACAAACAAACAGAAAAAGTAAAAAGAAAATAATATTAGAACTCAAATAGAAGAGTTAACAGAATTTTTTACAGAACTGACCGAAAAATTAAGAGAAGAAAGGATAGCAAAAGAGAAAATTAGAGACACAAATACGCACATAGCATCTGTAGAAGGTGAACAAACCATAGTAGTTAAAAATACATGTGTAATTACTAATGATAATTATAAAAAAGTAATTAAAATTAAGGAGGAGAAGCAAATTAAGGTTAATAAAACATACCTTATTAATAGCGATATTCCAAGTGTGAGGCACACACACAATAGTAAATCACACAAGATGACACATTTGAAACACATAAAACACCACACTTACGGAGATAAATATCACTGTAGGCCTAACAAGAAACGTAGTAAGTTATCTAGACGAAACGCTACGCAAAATTGTGGTAAATATGATGTTAGATATACGCACGATAATTATAGTAACGATAATTATATCTGCAAGTACGAGAATTATGGTGAGTATTATCATAAACGACGTATGAAAAAACCGTCGACAACTGTTCAGGTAAGTTCACTCAACCAAAATAGTGACGAGAGAATTGAGAAAGAGCGAAGCATTTGTTACGAGAGAAAGAGAGGAAAAATGAAAACGTTGTACGATGAACAGGTGACTTATACGATCAAAACAAACGTTCACAAGGTGAGTACGCACACAAACGAGGGTATAATACAATGGAACGCGGATGTTGTTTATACGAGGGTGAACACAATGAATTTCCTGTGTACAACAATGCAATTGTATAATGAAGGGTGTAAGTTCTAACTACACACTGAACTCAATACCCGAATGGAATGAATAATTATTTTTAAATGAGAAATAATATGTGTAATAATATAAGAGAGTATAATCAAGAAATGTTATAAGGAATATTATTTGAAAAGGTTAATTAAGAAATGTATTATTGAAGGTAAGGAATGCTATTGTAGAGAAATATTTAAGAAAGTAAGGAATGTTATTATTGTTGTTATTAATATGAAGAAAGGGTTAGGAACGGAAATAATTGCCATAATTATTAGAACGGCTGATCAAGCGAACACTTATTGAAGATACAAGGACACAGAAGAAAGCGAGAGTGAAAAGTCATAAGGTCAGAGACTACTTAGGATTAAGGACTTCGAGAAAAATATCGTTGTTTTCCAAGACAGTTCCTCTGTAACCGATCATGCGACGCACTACGAGCTAAAAATGTATTCTGTTACGGAAGTGTATTTCAAGAAAGTTGTAGCGATCAGAAAGGTAATGTTAAAGAAAGGTAATAAAAGGTAATGAATGTTAATGTAGTGTATAAGTAATGTATTAGATAAAGTAATGTCATGTTAAGAAAAGAGCTAAGGAAGATTAGAAGCGAAGGTAAGAATGTATGAGTAAGTTAATGTAAAATTAAGGACCGAATTTACACACATATGTGGGAATGCAGAGTATACAGAAGGAAAACAAAGGAGAGCTAATTGCAGTGGATTTTCTGGGACCATTACCACGATCAAGTCGAGGTGTGAAGCACACATTGGTATGTATCGATGTGTTTTCCAAGGCAGTCCGACTGTACCCAATTATGCGACCCACAACCAAAGTTGTTCTAAAGATACTACTGCAAAAATATATTCCGTTATATGGAAAAATGAAGAAGATACTCAGTGATCAAGGTGTGCAATTCCAAAGTGAAAAATGGGAGAGGACGTTAAACTGAAAATGGAATACAACCAGTACTCACATCCATAAGACATCCTCAAGGAAACCTTGCTGAGAGAGTTAACAGAGAATTAGGTAAATATTTACGAATATATTGCCATAATCAACACAATAAATGGGCAGAATATTTACCATTTATTGAAAAAACCATTAACGAAAATTATAGTGAAGCAACACGATACACTCCAATGGAATTAGAAGAAGATAAGAAGCCAACCAGATTTTGGACTAAATATCTAAACAAACCTAATAACCAAAATGTACCTGTACCAATAAGTGTGAAAATTGAATACGCAAAGCAACGAATAAGAGAGAGAGGTAACAAGAGAATAGAGAGATTTAATCTAACTCACAAGTTACAACAATTCAACGTGGGAGAAAGTATACTACTCAAAGCAAATCCAGTGGGAAAAAGGAGTGATAATACGGCGAAGAAATTCTTCAGACTTTATAATGGACCGTATACGTTAAGACAGCGAGTGGGACAGAACACTTTCAGTGTATATGATGAGATACAGAAGAAAGAAATTGGTAAATTCCACGCAACGTCATTTAAGAAGTTCTACACATAAATCAGAGGTCATTGAAACCAGTCAAATCAGCTGTTTGTAAAGCCACCCTAATTCAAGGTCGCGAGCAGTGAGCGTACGAAAGAGGGGAGGTAAGACATTTGTATACACTCCTATTAAGGGTGAAATGACGAATATTATTCTTTATTATTTGTTATATTTTTTTTTGCAAATAATAATAATAAATAAATAGATAAAAAAAAATTTATAATAAATAAATTTATTAAAATTTTTTTTTGTTACCAAGCAGAGGAATAATGCGACAGTACAAATAAGTGATGTACTGAGCATGAAATATAAAAATTTAAATTTACTTAATAAACTGTAAATAATTAATAATATATTAGAAATAAGCATGTTATGGATTGCAAGCTTGACTCAGACAAAAATATGAACAGGTGTTTCGACCTGAATCAACGTGCACACACACACAAATGTAACTGAAAGTGTGTACACCAGTATTTTGCTAGTGGGTGTGAACGCAGGTCTCTGCAGGCAAGTTTGCCACCCCAGTATGAATAATTGCACAATGACTGTTTTTCCGTAATTATTCATAAACTAGAATTAAGAATTAAAATCCAAAAGCACCATAAAATGTAAATAAATTTAATAAATACTGTGTGCGAAAACCACGCGAAAGTGACACGCCGTACAAGTGCAATAGTGAAATAACTGTGTACAAATCAAAAGGGTTAAGTTGCAATGTCCAAAATTACAATGAACATGTGTTGTAAAATTAGTTATAAGATAAGTATAAAAAAAATACTTACAGGACTCTGCAATTCGCAGAAATATAAAAAATAGTGAATTTGACAAAGAGTGGGGGAACTGACGCCAAAGACAGTTTCTAACATGTC
This sequence comes from Magicicada septendecula, assembly GCA_034769895.1. Classification (NCBI taxonomy): domain Eukaryota; kingdom Metazoa; phylum Arthropoda; class Insecta; order Hemiptera; family Cicadidae; genus Magicicada; species Magicicada septendecula. Next base: position 177,625,099 of record CM068369.1, on the reverse strand, counting down.
GATTTTGTATCACTGAAGGGTGTCGACCAAGACATGGGTATAAATAGGACACGCAAGCTTCAGTGGTTCTCTTTCTTGAATCATCCACGATGCAGCGGGAGCTTATGCCCGTCAGCACGGCATAATTATTAATATTTTTATAAACAGTTTAAATTGCCAGTTATGTACAAATACGTAACCAAGCTATAAGACAAACATTGTAATTAATAACAGCACTACTGAAGAAGTTCTTTAGCGATACGACGGTGGACAAGAGAAGAAGTTTCATAGCGATACGACGCTGGACAAGAGAAGCAGTTCCATAGCGATACGACGCTGGACAAGAGGAGAGGACGAGAGAGTGAGAGACAGCCGACGCTGGACAAGAGGAGAAGAGAGACAGCCGACGCTGGAGGCGAGACGAAGATGAACACCGATGGAACAAAAATGATCGAGTATGATTGACGACAATAAGGTGATAGACAACTTATTCATATCTTAATCATACACAGTATACAAAGACAGTTAAAGACATTAATATTTTATTTAAAAATAAGAGTAATATTTCTTGTATAGTAGAGTTAAAAATCATAGATGTTTTAGAAATACGATTAACGTAACAAGAGCTCAAATTAATATGATATAAAATGATTACAAAGAATATAAATAAAAACAATTAGTATTTGAGAAAACAGTACTGAGAAGTAATAACTATTAATCTTTTGAGTACGTACCATATATAGAAAAAAGATTTAAAAAATTGATTTTGAAACATATTAATAGACTGAGTAGTCTAAAAATGAGATTTTTCTTTTATATACTATTTAGTAGCATAGAATGTTTAGTTAGTAAGGATGTATATTTCTTAAGCCTTACGGCATTATAACAAATAATAACTAATGTTTTTTAAATCGAAGTCAGTGCCATGTGCACATATTTTTTTATAGTATCAAATAAATTTTAATTACTGTTTCAAGTTCCGTAGAGTTCTTATTGCAGATACACCTGACCCCCTATTTAAATGTTATATGTTTAAAGAATTTGTCAATCTTGAACGTGAGACCGTTCACACCTATTTATGTATATGTAACGTTGTTTAAATTTGGTGCTCCAAGATCGAAGGACTCCACAAATTTAAATTAAATTAAAGTTGCCAAATTGTCACGTTATATAAAATGTCGCCCTGCACGTGGGGCCCGTCATGCCTAAATTTATGTACAAAAAAAAAATTTGTGACATAAATTGTAGATCATGAATGTATGACCCGATACCCATCATTTGACTATTAAAATTTTTTTATGTAGCTAAATGGTTGCTCTAAAATATATAAAGAGTGTTAAATGAAAAATGTATAATATGTAATTATTATTTGTAGTAAACAGTAACTGAATGTAATGTTAATTGTTGTGTAATCACACAGCTGGCGCCCACCACAAATAATATTGTTGTCTATGTAACAGGTGTAACTGTAATGAGTATTAATAATAACTATTAATAAAAATACAGAAATAAATAAATAAGTAGGGAACGGTTATCAATAATAATTGTAAAATAATAACTATTAAATAAATATTTTAATAATAATTCACCATGGCAATATCGGGAAGTTTGAGGATGGGAGAAGCACTTGAAGCCATGATGCAAGCCGTATTTGGTGAAGTTGAGAACAAACAAACAGAAAAAGTAAAAAGAAAATAATATTAGAACTCAAATAGAAGAGTTAACAGAATTTTTTACAGAACTGACCGAAAAATTAAGAGAAGAAAGGATAGCAAAAGAGAAAATTAGAGACACAAATACGCACATAGCATCTGTAGAAGGTGAACAAACCATAGTAGTTAAAAATACATGTGTAATTACTAATGATAATTATAAAAAAGTAATTAAAATTAAGGAGGAGAAGCAAATTAAGGTTAATAAAACATACCTTATTAATAGCGATATTCCAAGTGTGAGGCACACACACAATAGTAAATCACACAAGATGACACATTTGAAACACATAAAACACCACACTTACGGAGATAAATATCACTGTAGGCCTAACAAGAAACGTAGTAAGTTATCTAGACGAAACGCTACGCAAAATTGTGGTAAATATGATGTTAGATATACGCACGATAATTATAGTAACGATAATTATATCTGCAAGTACGAGAATTATGGTGAGTATTATCATAAACGACGTATGAAAAAACCGTCGACAACTGTTCAGGTAAGTTCACTCAACCAAAATAGTGACGAGAGAATTGAGAAAGAGCGAAGCATTTGTTACGAGAGAAAGAGAGGAAAAATGAAAACGTTGTACGATGAACAGGTGACTTATACGATCAAAACAAACGTTCACAAGGTGAGTACGCACACAAACGAGGGTATAATACAATGGAACGCGGATGTTGTTTATACGAGGGTGAACACAATGAATTTCCTGTGTACAACAATGCAATTGTATAATGAAGGGTGTAAGTTCTAACTACACACTGAACTCAATACCCGAATGGAATGAATAATTATTTTTAAATGAGAAATAATATGTGTAATAATATAAGAGAGTATAATCAAGAAATGTTATAAGGAATATTATTTGAAAAGGTTAATTAAGAAATGTATTATTGAAGGTAAGGAATGCTATTGTAGAGAAATATTTAAGAAAGTAAGGAATGTTATTATTGTTGTTATTAATATGAAGAAAGGGTTAGGAACGGAAATAATTGCCATAATTATTAGAACGGCTGATCAAGCGAACACTTATTGAAGATACAAGGACACAGAAGAAAGCGAGAGTGAAAAGTCATAAGGTCAGAGACTACTTAGGATTAAGGACTTCGAGAAAAATATCGTTGTTTTCCAAGACAGTTCCTCTGTAACCGATCATGCGACGCACTACGAGCTAAAAATGTATTCTGTTACGGAAGTGTATTTCAAGAAAGTTGTAGCGATCAGAAAGGTAATGTTAAAGAAAGGTAATAAAAGGTAATGAATGTTAATGTAGTGTATAAGTAATGTATTAGATAAAGTAATGTCATGTTAAGAAAAGAGCTAAGGAAGATTAGAAGCGAAGGTAAGAATGTATGAGTAAGTTAATGTAAAATTAAGGACCGAATTTACACACATATGTGGGAATGCAGAGTATACAGAAGGAAAACAAAGGAGAGCTAATTGCAGTGGATTTTCTGGGACCATTACCACGATCAAGTCGAGGTGTGAAGCACACATTGGTATGTATCGATGTGTTTTCCAAGGCAGTCCGACTGTACCCAATTATGCGACCCACAACCAAAGTTGTTCTAAAGATACTACTGCAAAAATATATTCCGTTATATGGAAAAATGAAGAAGATACTCAGTGATCAAGGTGTGCAATTCCAAAGTGAAAAATGGGAGAGGACGTTAAACTGAAAATGGAATACAACCAGTACTCACATCCATAAGACATCCTCAAGGAAACCTTGCTGAGAGAGTTAACAGAGAATTAGGTAAATATTTACGAATATATTGCCATAATCAACACAATAAATGGGCAGAATATTTACCATTTATTGAAAAAACCATTAACGAAAATTATAGTGAAGCAACACGATACACTCCAATGGAATTAGAAGAAGATAAGAAGCCAACCAGATTTTGGACTAAATATCTAAACAAACCTAATAACCAAAATGTACCTGTACCAATAAGTGTGAAAATTGAATACGCAAAGCAACGAATAAGAGAGAGAGGTAACAAGAGAATAGAGAGATTTAATCTAACTCACAAGTTACAACAATTCAACGTGGGAGAAAGTATACTACTCAAAGCAAATCCAGTGGGAAAAAGGAGTGATAATACGGCGAAGAAATTCTTCAGACTTTATAATGGACCGTATACGTTAAGACAGCGAGTGGGACAGAACACTTTCAGTGTATATGATGAGATACAGAAGAAAGAAATTGGTAAATTCCACGCAACGTCATTTAAGAAGTTCTACAAATAAATCAGAGGTCATTGAAACCAGTCAAATCAGCTGTTTGTAAAGCCACCCTAATTCAAGGTCGCGAGCAGTGAGCGTACGAAAGAGGGGAGGTAAGACATTTGTATACACTCCTATTAAGGGTGAAATGACGAATATTATTCTTTATTATTTGTTATATTTTTTTTGCAAATAATAATAATAAATAAATAGATAAAAAAAAATTTATAATAAATAAATTTATTAAAATTTTTTTTTGTTACCAAGCAGAGGAATAATGCGACAGTACAAATAAGTGATGTACTGAGCATGAAATATAAAAATTTAAATTTACTTAATAAACTGTAAATAATTAATAATATATTAGAAATAAGCATGTTATGGATTGCAAGCTTGACTCAGACAAAAATATGAACAGGTGTTTCGACCTGAATCAACGTGCACACACACACAAATGTAACTGAAAGTGTGTACACCAGTATTTTGCTAGTGTGTGTGAACGCAGGTCTCTGCAGGCAAGTTTGCCACCCCAGTATGAATAATTGCACAATGACTGTTTTTCCGTAATTATTCATAAACTAGAATTAAGAATTAAAATCCAAAAGCACCATAAAATGTAAATAAATTTAATAAATACTGTGTGCGAAAACCACGCGAAAGTGACACGCCGTACAAGTGCAATAGTGAAATAACTGTGTACAAATCAAAAGGGTTAAGTTGCAATGTCCAAAATTACAATGAACATGTGTTGTAAAATTAGTTATAAGATAAGTATAAAAAAAATACTTACAGGACTCTGCAATTCGCAGAAATATAAAAAATAGTGAATTTGACAAAGAGTGGGGGAACTGACGCCAAAGACAGTTTCTAACATGTCGATTTTGTATCACTGAAGGGTGTCGACCAAGACATGGGTATAAATAGGACACGCAAGCTTCAGTGGTTCTCTTTCTTGAATCATCCACGATGCAGCGGGAGCTTATGCCCGTCAGCACGGCATAATTATTAATATTTTTATAAACAGTTTAAATTGCCAGTTATGTACAAATACGTAACCAAGCTATAAGACCAACATTGTAATTAATAACAGCACTACTGAAGAAGTTCTTTAGCGATACGACGCTGGACAAGAGAAGAAGTTTCATAGCGATACGACGCTGGACAAGAGAAGCAGTTCCATAGCGATACGACGCTGGACAAGAGGAGAGGACGAGAGAGTGAGAGACAGCCGACGCTGGACAAGAGGAGAAGAGAGACAGCCGACGCTGGAGGCGAGACGAAGATGAACACCGATGGAACAAAAATGATCGAGTATGATTGACGACAATAAGGTGATAGACAACTTATTCATATCTTAATCATACACAGTATACAAAGACAGTTAAAGACATTAATATTTTATTTAAAAATAAGAGTAATATTACTTGTATAGTAGAGTTAAAAATCATAGATGTTTTAGAAATACGATTAACGTAACAAGAGCTCAAATTAATATGATATAAAATGATTACAAAGAATATAAATAAAAACAATTAGTATTTGAGAAAACAGTACTGAGAAGTAATAACTATTAATCTTTTGAGTACGTACCATATATAGAAAAAAGATTTAAAAAATTGATTTTGAAACATATTAATAGACTGAGTAGTCTAAAAATGAGATTTTTCTTTTATATACTATTTAGTAGCATAGAATGTTTAGTTAGTAAGGATGTATATATCTTAAGCCTTACGGCATTATAACAAATAATAACTAATGTTTTTTAAATCGAAGTCAGTGCCATGTGCACATATTTTTTTATAGTATCAAATAAATTTTAATTACTGTTTCAAGTTCCGTAGAGTTCTTATTGCAGATACACCTGACCCCCTATTTAAATGTTATATGTTTAAAGAATTTGTCAATCTTGAACGTGAGACCGTTCACACCTATTTATGTATATGTAACGTTGTTTAAATTTGGTGCTCCAAGATCGAAGGACTCCACAAATTTAAATTAAATTAAAGTTGCCAAATTGTCACGTTATATAAAATGTCGCCCTGCACGTGGGGCCCGTCATGCCTAAATTTATGTACAAAAAAAAAATTTGTGACATAAATTGTAGATCATGAATGTATGACCCGATACCCATCATTTGACTATTAAAATTTTTTTATGTAGCTAAATGGTTGCTCTAAAATATATAAAGAGTGTTAAATGAAAAATGTATAATATGTAATTATTATTTGTAGTAAACAGTAACTGAATGTAATGTTAATTGTTGTGTAATCACACAGCTGGCGCCCACCACAAATAATATTGTTGTCTATGTAACAGGTGTAACTGTAATGAGTATTAATAATAACTATTAATAAAAATACAGAAATAAATAAATAAGTAGGGAACGGTTATCAATAATAATTGTAAAATAATAACTATTAAATAAATATTTTAATAATAATTCACCATGGCAATATCGGGAAGTTTGAGGATGGGAGAAGCACTTGAAGCCATGATGCAAGCCGTATTTGGTGAAGTTGAGAACAAACAAACAGAAAAAGTAAAAAGAAAATAATATTAGAACTCAAATAGAAGAGTTAACAGAATTTTTTACAGAACTGACCGAAAAATTAAGAGAAGAAAGGATAGCAAAAGAGAAAATTAGAGACACAAATACGCACATAGCATCTGTAGAAGGTGAACAAACCATAGTAGTTAAAAATACATGTGTAATTACTAATGATAATTATAAAAAAGTAATTAAAATTAAGGAGGAGAAGCAAATTAAGGTTAATAAAACATACCTTATTAATAGCGATATTCCAAGTGTGAGGCACACACACAATAGTAAATCACACAAGATGACACATTTGAAACACATAAAACACCACACTTACGGAGATAAATATCACTGTAGGCCTAACAAGAAACGTAGTAAGTTATCTAGACGAAACGCTACGCAAAATTGTGGTAAATATGATGTTAGATATACGCACGATAATTATAGTAACGATAATTATATCTGCAAGTACGAGAATTATGGTGAGTATTATCATAAACGACGTATGAAAAAACCGTCGACAACTGTTCAGGTAAGTTCACTCAACCAAAATAGTGACGAGAGAATTGAGAAAGAGCGAAGCATTTGTTACGAGAGAAAGAGAGGAAAAATGAAAACGTTGTACGATGAACAGGTGACTTATACGATCAAAACAAACGTTCACAAGGTGAGTACGCACACAAACGAGGGTATAATACAATGGAACGCGGATGTTGTTTATACGAGGGTGAACACAATGAATTTCCTGTGTACAACAATGCAATTGTATAATGAAGGGTGTAAGTTCTAACTACACACTGAACTCAATACCCGAATGGAATGAATAATTATTTTTAAATGAGAAATAATATGTGTAATAATATAAGAGAGTATAATCAAGAAATGTTATAAGGAATATTATTTGAAAAGGTTAATTAAGAAATGTATTATTGAAGGTAAGGAATGCTATTGTAGAGAAATATTTAAGAAAGTAAGGAATGTTATTATTGTTGTTATTAATATGAAGAAAGGGTTAGGAACGGAAATAATTGCCATAATTATTAGAACGGCTGATCAAGCGAACACTTATTGAAGATACAAGGACACAGAAGAAAGCGAGAGTGAAAAGTCATAAGGTCAGAGACTACTTAGGATTAAGGACTTCGAGAAAAATATCGTTGTTTTCCAAGACAGTTCCTCTGTAACCGATCATGCGACGCACTACGAGCTAAAAATGTATTCTGTTACGGAAGTGTATTTCAAGAAAGTTGTAGCGATCAGAAAGGTAATGTTAAAGAAAGGTAATAAAAGGTAATGAATGTTAATGTAGTGTATAAGTAATGTATTAGATAAAGTAATGTCATGTTAAGAAAAGAGCTAAGGAAGATTAGAAGCGAAGGTAAGAATGTATGAGTAAGTTAATGTAAAATTAAGGACCGAATTTACACACATATGTGGGAATGCAGAGTATACAGAAGGAAAACAAAGGAGAGCTAATTGCAGTGGATTTTCTGGGACCATTACCACGATCAAGTCGAGGTGTGAAGCACACATTGGTATGTATCGATGTGTTTTCCAAGGCAGTCCGACTGTACCCAATTATGCGACCCACAACCAAAGTTGTTCTAAAGATACTACTGCAAAAATATATTCCGTTATATGGAAAAATGAAGAAGATACTCAGTGATCAAGGTGTGCAATTCCAAAGTGAAAAATGGGAGAGGACGTTAAACTGAAAATGGAATACAACCAGTACTCACATCCATAAGACATCCTCAAGGAAACCTTGCTGAGAGAGTTAACAGAGAATTAGGTAAATATTTACGAATATATTGCCATAATCAACACAATAAATGGGCAGAATATTTACCATTTATTGAAAAAACCATTAACGAAAATTATAGTGAAGCAACACGATACACTCCAATGGAATTAGAAGAAGATAAGAAGCCAACCAGATTTTGGACTAAATATCTAAACAAACCTAATAACCAAAATGTACCTGTACCAATAAGTGTGAAAATTGAATACGCAAAGCAACGAATAAGAGAGAGAGGTAACAAGAGAATAGAGAGATTTAATCTAACTCACAAGTTACAACAATTCAACGTGGGAGAAAGTATACTACTCAAAGCAAATCCAGTGGGAAAAAGGAGTGATAATACGGCGAAGAAATTCTTCAGACTTTATAATGGACCGTATACGTTAAGACAGCGAGTGGGACAGAACACTTTCAGTGTATATGATGAGATACAGAAGAAAGAAATTGGTAAATTCCACGCAACGTCATTTAAGAAGTTCTACACATAAATCAGAGGTCATTGAAACCAGTCAAATCAGCTGTTTGTAAAGCCACCCTAATTCAAGGTCGCGAGCAGTGAGCGTACGAAAGAGGGGAGGTAAGACATTTGTATACACTCCTATTAAGGGTGAAATGACGAATATTATTCTTTATTATTTGTTATATTTTTTTTTGCAAATAATAATAATAAATAAATAGATAAAAAAAAAATTTATAATAAATAAATTTATTAAAATTTTTTTTTGTTACCAAGCAGAGGAATAATGCGACAGTACAAATAAGTGATGTACTGAGCATGAAATATAAAAATTTAAATTTACTTAATAAACTGTAAATAATTAATAATATATTAGAAATAAGCATGTTATGGATTGCAAGCTTGACTCAGACAAAAATATGAACAGGTGTTTCGACCTGAATCAACGTGCACACACACACAAATGTAACTGAAAGTGTGTACACCAGTATTTTGCTAGTGTGTGTGAACGCAGGTCTCTGCAGGCAAGTTTGCCACCCCAGTATGAATAATTGCACAATGACTGTTTTTCCGTAATTATTCATAAACTAGAATTAAGAATTAAAATCCAAAAGCACCATAAAATGTAAATAAATTTAATAAATACTGTGTGTGAAAACCACGCGAAAGTGACACGCCGTACAAGTGCAATAGTGAAATAACTGTGTACAAATCAAAAGGGTTAAGTTGCAATGTCCAAAATTACAATGAACATGTGTTGTAAAATTAGTTATAAGATAAGTATAAAAAAAATACTTACAGGACTCTGCAATTCGCAGAAATATAAAAAATAGTGAATTTGACAAAGAGTGGGGGAACTGACGCCAAAGACAGTTTCTAACATGTCGATTTTGTATCACTGAAGGGTGTCGACCAAGACATGGGTATAAATAGGACACGCAAGCTTCAGTGGTTCTCTTTCTTGAATCATCCACGATGCAGCGGGAGCTTATGCCCGTCAGCACGGCATAATTATTAATATTTTTATAAACAGTTTAAATTGCCAGTTATGTACAAATACGTAACCAAGCTATAAGACCAACATTGTAATTAATAACAGCACTACTGAAGAAGTTCTTTAGCGATACGACGCTGGACAAGAGAAGAAGTTTCATAGCGATACGACGCTGGACAAGAGAAGCAGTTCCATAGCGATACGACGCTGGACAAGAGGAGAGGACGAGAGAGTGAGAGACAGCCGACGCTGGACAAGAGGAGAAGAGAGACAGCCGACGCTGGAGGCGAGACGAAGATGAACACCGATGGAACAAAAATGATCGAGTATGATTGACGACAATAAGGTGATAGACAACTTATTCATATCTTAATCATACACAGTATACAAAGACAGTTAAAGACATTAATATTTTATTTAAAAATAAGAGTAATATTACTTGTATAGTAGAGTTAAAAATCATAGATGTTTTAGAAATACGATTAACGTAACAAGAGCTCAAATTAATATGATATAAAATGATTACAAAGAATATAAATAAAAACAATTAGTATTTGAGAAAACAGTACTGAGAAGTAATAACTATTAATCTTTTGAGTACGTACCATATATAGAAAAAAGATTTAAAAAATTGATTTTGAAACATATTAATAGACTGAGTAGTCTAAAAATGAGATTTTTCTTTTATATACTATTTAGTAGCATAGAATGTTTAGTTAGTAAGGATGTATATATCTTAAGCCTTACGGCATTATAACAAATAATAACTAATGTTTTTTAAATCGAAGTCAGTGCCATGTGCACATATTTTTTTATAGTATCAAATAAATTTTAATTACTGTTTCAAGTTCCGTAGAGTTCTTATTGCAGATACACCTGACCCCCTATTTAAATGTTATATGTTTAAAGAATTTGTCAATCTTGAACGTGAGACCGTTCACACCTATTTATGTATATGTAACGTTGTTTAAATTTGGTGCTCCAAGATCGAAGGACTCCACAAATTTAAATTAAATTAAAGTTGCCAAATTGTCACGTTATATAAAATGTCGCCCTGCACGTGGGGCCCGTCATGCCTAAATTTATGTACAAAAAAAAAATTTGTGACATAAATTGTAGATCATGAATGTATGACCCGATACCCATCATTTGACTATTAAAATTTTTTTATGTAGCTAAATGGTTGCTCTAAAATATATAAAGAGTGTTAAATGAAAAATGTATAATATGTAATTATTATTTGTAGTAAACAGTAACTGAATGTAATGTTAATTGTTGTGTAATCACACAGCTGGCGCCCACCACAAATAATATTGTTGTCTATGTAACAGGTGTAACTGTAATGAGTATTAATAATAACTATTAATAAAAATACAGAAATAAATAAATAAGTAGGGAACGGTTATCAATAATAATTGTAAAATAATAACTATTAAATAAATATTTTAATAATAATTCACCATGGCAATATCGGGAAGTTTGAGGATGGGAGAAGCACTTGAAGCCATGATGCAAGCCGTATTTGGTGAAGTTGAGAACAAACAAACAGAAAAAGTAAAAAGAAAATAATATTAGAACTCAAATAGAAGAGTTAACAGAATTTTTTACAGAACTGACCGAAAAATTAAGAGAAGAAAGGATAGCAAAAGAGAAAATTAGAGACACAAATACGCACATAGCATCTGTAGAAGGTGAACAAACCATAGTAGTTAAAAATACATGTGTAATTACTAATGATAATTATAAAAAAGTAATTAAAATTAAGGAGGAGAAGCAAATTAAGGTTAATAAAACATACCTTATTAATAGCGATATTCCAAGTGTGAGGCACACACACAATAGTAAATCACACAAGATGACACATTTGAAACACATAAAACACCACACTTACGGAGATAAATATCACTGTAGGCCTAACAAGAAACGTAGTAAGTTATCTAGACGAAACGCTACGCAAAATTGTGGTAAATATGATGTTAGATATACGCACGATAATTATAGTAACGATAATTATATCTGCAAGTACGAGAATTATGGTGAGTATTATCATAAACGACGTATGAAAAAACCGTCGACAACTGTTCAGGTAAGTTCACTCAACCAAAATAGTGACGAGAGAATTGAGAAAGAGCGAAGCATTTGTTACGAGAGAAAGAGAGGAAAAATGAAAACGTTGTACGATGAACAGGTGACTTATACGATCAAAACAAACGTTCACAAGGTGAGTACGCACACAAACGAGGGTATAATACAATGGAACGCGGATGTTGTTTATACGAGGGTGAACACAATGAATTTCCTGTGTACAACAATGCAATTGTATAATGAAGGGTGTAAGTTCTAACTACACACTGAACTCAATACCCGAATGGAATGAATAATTATTTTTAAATGAGAAATAATATGTGTAATAATATAAGAGAGTATAATCAAGAAATGTTATAAGGAATATTATTTGAAAAGGTTAATTAAGAAATGTATTATTGAAGGTAAGGAATGCTATTGTAGAGAAATATTTAAGAAAGTAAGGAATGTTATTATTGTTGTTATTAATATGAAGAAAGGGTTAGGAACGGAAATAATTGCCATAATTATTAGAACGGCTGATCAAGCGAACACTTATTGAAGATACAAGGACACAGAAGAAAGCGAGAGTGAAAAGTCATAAGGTCAGAGACTACTTAGGATTAAGGACTTCGAGAAAAATATCGTTGTTTTCCAAGACAGTTCCTCTGTAACCGATCATGCGACGCACTACGAGCTAAAAATGTATTCTGTTACGGAAGTGTATTTCAAGAAAGTTGTAGCGATCAGAAAGGTAATGTTAAAGAAAGGTAATAAAAGGTAATGAATGTTAATGTAGTGTATAAGTAATGTATTAGATAAAGTAATGTCATGTTAAGAAAAGAGCTAAGGAAGATTAGAAGCGAAGGTAAGAATGTATGAGTAAGTTAATGTAAAATTAAGGACCGAATTTACACACATATGTGGGAATGCAGAGTATACAGAAGGAAAACAAAGGAGAGCTAATTGCAGTGGATTTTCTGGGACCATTACCACGATCAAGTCGAGGTGTGAAGCACACATTGGTATGTATCGATGTGTTTTCCAAGGCAGTCCGACTGTACCCAATTATGCGACCCACAACCAAAGTTGTTCTAAAGATACTACTGCAAAAATATATTCCGTTATATGGAAAAATGAAGAAGATACTCAGTGATCAAGGTGTGCAATTCCAAAGTGAAAAATGGGAGAGGACGTTAAACTGAAAATGGAATACAACCAGTACTCACATCCATAAGACATCCTCAAGGAAACCTTGCTGAGAGAGTTAACAGAGAATTAGGTAAATATTTACGAATATATTGCCATAATCAACACAATAAATGGGCAGAATATTTACCATTTATTGAAAAAACCATTAACGAAAATTATAGTGAAGCAACACGATACACTCCAATGGAATTAGAAGAAGATAAGAAGCCAACCAGATTTTGGACTAAATATCTAAACAAACCTAATAACCAAAATGTACCTGTACCAATAAGTGTGAAAATTGAATACGCAAAGCAACGAATAAGAGAGAGAGGTAACAAGAGAATAGAGAGATTTAATCTAACTCACAAGTTACAACAATTCAACGTGGGAGAAAGTATACTACTCAAAGCAAATCCAGTGGGAAAAAGGAGTGATAATACGGCGAAGAAATTCTTCAGACTTTATAATGGACCGTATACGTTAAGACAGCGAGTGGGACAGAACACTTTCAGTGTATATGATGAGATACAGAAGAAAGAAATTGGTAAATTCCACGCAACGTCATTTAAGAAGTTCTACACATAAATCAGAGGTCATTGAAACCAGTCAAATCAGCTGTTTGTAAAGCCACCCTAATTCAAGGTCGCGAGCAGTGAGCGTACGAAAGAGGGGAGGTAAGACATTTGTATACACTCCTATTAAGGGTGAAATGACGAATATTATTCTTTATTATTTGTTATATTTTTTTTGCAAATAATAATAATAAATAAATAGATAAAAAAAAAATTTATAATAAATAAATTTATTAAAATTTTTTTTTGTTACCAAGCAGAGGAATAATGCGACAGTACAAATAAGTGATGTACTGAGCATGAAATATAAAAATTTAAATTTACTTAATAAACTGTAAATAATTAATAATATATTAGAAATAAGCATGTTATGGATTGCAAGCTTGACTCAGACAAAAATATGAACAGGTGTTTCGACCTGAATCAACGTGCACACACACACAAATGTAACTGAAAGTGTGTACACCAGTATTTTGCTAGTGTGTGTGAACGCAGGTCTCTGCAGGCAAGTTTGCCACCCCAGTATGAATAATTGCACAATGACTGTTTTTCCGTAATTATTCATAAACTAGAATTAAGAATTAAAATCCAAAAGCACCATAAAATGTAAATAAATTTAATAAATACTGTGTGTGAAAACCACGCGAAAGTGACACGCCGTACAAGTGCAATAGTGAAATAACTGTGTACAAATCAAAAGGGTTAAGTTGCAATGTCCAAAATTACAATGAACATGTGTTGTAAAATTAGTTATAAGATAAGTATAAAAAAAATACTTACAGGACTCTGCAATTCGCAGAAATATAAAAAATAGTGAATTTGACAAAGAGTGGGGGAACTGACGTCAAAGACAGTTTCTAACATGTCGATTTTGTATCACTGAAGGGTGTCGACCAAGACATGGGTATAAATAGGACACGCAAGCTTCAGTGGTTCTCTTTCTTGAACCATCCACGATGCAGCGGGAGCTTATGCCCGTCAGCACGGCATATTTATTAATATATTTATAAACCGTTTAAATTGCCAGTTATGTACAAATACGTAACCAAGCTATAAGACAGACATTGTAATGAATAACAGCACTACTGAAGAAGTTCTATAACGATACGACGCTGGACAAGAGAAGAAGTTCCATAGCGATACGACGCTGGACAAGAGAAGCAGTTCCATAGCGATACGACGCTGGACAAGAGGAGAGGACGAGAGAGTGAGAGACAGCCGACGCTGGACAAGAGGAGAAGAGAGACAGCCGACGCTGGACAAGAGGAGAAGAGAGACAGCCGACGCTGGAGGCGAGACGAAGATGAACACCGATGGAACAAAAATGATCGAGTATGATTGACGACAATAAGGTGATAGACAACTTATTCATATCTTAATCATACACAGTATACAAAGACAGTTAAAGACATTAATATATTATTTAAAAATAAGAGTAATATTTCTTGTATAGTAGAGTTAAAAATCATAGATGTTTTAGAAATACGATTAACGTAACAAGAGCTCAAATTAATATGATATAAAATGATTACAAAGAATATAAATAAAAACAATTAGTATTTGAGAAAACAGTACTGAGAAGTAATAACTATTAATCTTTTGAGTACGTACCATATATAGAAAAAAGATTTAAAAATTGATTTTGAAACATATTAATAGACTGAGTAGTCTAAAAATGAGATTTTTCTTTTATATATATAATTTAGTAGCATAGAATGTTTAGTTAGTAAGGATGTATATATCTTAAGCCTTACGGCATTATAACAAATAATAACTAATGTTTTTTAAATCGAAGTCAGTGCCATGTGCACATATTTTTTTATAGTATCAAATAAATTGTAATTACTGTTTCAAGTTCCGTAGAGTTCTTATTGCAGATACACCTGACCCCCTATTTAAATGTTATATGTTTAAAGAATTTGTCAATCTTGAACGTGAGACCGTTCACACCTATTTATGTATATGTAAGGTTGTTTAAATTTGGTGCTCCAAGATCGAAGGACTCCACAAATTTAAATTAAATTAAATTTGCCAAATTGTCACGTTGCAATATATATATATATATATATATATATATATATCTATATACACTTAGCGCCGCATAATTTCTTTATCATACCCCAATTTTTACCCAGGGTATCTAAAACAAATTTGACGAACTTGTATAAGTACATTTTTAGGTGATGAAGTTATTTTGCCCAAGTTATGGTGTGTCAGCGTACGAAAAACTTATACAAATTTTTATACATCGTATTTTTGCTGTACGCTGAAGCCAGACAACCAGTTCGATATATACAAATGTATATAATGAAATATGGGTAGTTAGTCGGCCATATTGGCATTCGTAATAATTATTCTATAACATTTTTAACATGTGTAAAAAAGACACACTACAGAGGGAAGTGTGTTTTTATTCTGTTTAGTTGGTATAACGAAATATTGCGACCTGCCATATTTCTGTTTAGTCGTCGTTGTGCGGTAATTCGTTTACGTTTGTTAACGTGTGTGGGACAGAATTTTGTAATTCGTATGAAGTGTTTGTGATTGCAAGTCGAAGTAAAAATATGTTGGAGGCGCTAGGAATAATAATGAAAGGTAAGATGATCATTTATTTAGTGTATGTTGTCCGTTGTTTGTAGGGAATTAGCTGTTAGGTTATGTATGAATGTCTCGATTACTTTGGGTTGTACACTAGGCCTACCGGTTGTTATAGACCCAACTATACATAATATCACTGTGTTCTGTCCAAAATTTAATAATGGAGCAAATTAGCATTCTAATTTAATTAATACAATATACCTAGGCTAACGCCATGCGTTCTTATGGGAGTAAAAATTTAATTTTTTGTCTCCGTAAATAGGTTCGACCGCCGTTTAAAATTATTTTTCTCGTGTTTATATAACATAGAAGAATATAATAAAAAATATCAGCGCAATATCAGCATTGATGAGAATCTTCATAATTACCCAAGGGGCAATTAACTAATTTTAAAAAAAAGTCCCTGTAAGGCACTGAAGCAATTTAATTAAATAAAGTTTCTTTATTATATATACTCCTGTAAGTCTGACAATTATTTTGTCTACTCTAGCCTACCTATATATGTGTAACGTATCCAATTTGTAAATCATTTTATTCGTAAAATGTGGTCCTACCTAACACAAGATGGTACGCCTTACTATAATATATTTAATTTGAACTCTGCTCGTATTTAACTAGTTACAAATTTTATTTAATTCCTCAGTCCAACTATATTACTCTAAATATACTTTCAAATTCAGCATTTTTCAGAGAAACGTAATTACTTAATAAGATATGACTTAGTAAGTTAAGGTTAATTTTAAGACCTAATATAACAAAATTTATAATATAGGCCTATCGCTACTGTATCCTCACTGAAGCAAACTGTTGTAATTTTTTGTACACATAGTTACTTTCATACCATTGAGTCCATTAAATTGTAATATATTTGTCATAAAAATTTTGTTTTAACACAGCTCTGCTTTAAAAATTAAGGGCTAACATTTTTCAGGTAAAAGAAAAAGTGAAAAGAGAATATGAACTGTGACTTCTTTAATTTTTGACTTAAACATGCATTTTAATCTCGATTAAATTTTTTAATAAAATTGTGCTGTTTTTAAATTTTATAATATTAACTTGCAGACAGAAAAGGTTTTGCTGGTGACTAAAGAAAGCATCGTTCTTTTACCTTATGTAAAATTTATTATTGCATGCAAGTCTGATTAAAGCTCACTAAACTAAAATTATCACTGCTTACAGCAGCAGGTTCTTAAACCCGATAATTGATGTAGGCCTATAGTGTTATTTTTATTTAATTTCTTATTATCTGTATTTATAATCTGTAACTTAATGTGCAGAATTGTATTTATATTGTTTAACCTCCTAAATGATACTCAACTAATATCACATGAAATTTTAAAAAATTAGTATCTTAATATTCTAAATTTTATGGGGTGTGTTATACTTAATAGTAGATTTAAATGATACAGAGTATGGATGAATTATCCGTAATGTATTTGCTAGTTATAATACCGTTATAATCAGGATTATATTATTCAATGTTAATCATTTGAACAGTTTTTGTTTTTCGAGTTTGTATGATTATATTAGAAATCTTTTTCAGGAATCTTCAGTGCAGGGATGTAACCAAGCAATAGTGACTTGAGTTCATTTAAATTAAAATAGATTACTATAAAATAACTACTAGATTATGCTGTAAATTTAATTTGTTTTAGAAATTTACACAAAATCCATTAACTTTTTGTAAATTCATAGTGCTAACCTACAAATATTGTGCTAGGTTAAGAAAATAAATTATTCTCTTAATTATTAGCTTAATATTATTATAATTATTAACTTAGTGAAAAATTATGTATGAGTTTTGTAATGATCTTTCAGGTTCCTCCTGATCTTTCCAGAATTGACTGGGAAAAAATGACTATTATTGCACCATCAGTAGTATCGACATCAGATGATATTGATGTGGAAAACATATGAAGTGGAGAAGGTAATATAATCAAAGCAATTTAGCCTATAGATAATTTAAAATTTTTTTCTGTTTGTGAATTTTGTAACATTAGCATATTTGATTTAATGTTTGTTTCATATGTAGTGTTAGGTTTACCTAAATTATCTTTACTTGACAAACTAGACTTGTATAGGTACTTTAAATCAATTAAGAAAATCAGCTTTGAATGTAGCACAATTAATTCATACCATATTTCATTAATGTTTTGTTTTCAAAGCATTTTTTTGTTTGGGTGTTAGCCTATTTAATTTGTGTTATGGCAAAGTTAATTTTCTGCATCAGGAATGTCCTATTTCATTGAGCAAGCTTTATAGGAGATTTTGAAGTTTGTGATAAAATAGCCATTAATGATTGTTTTGTCTTGTTAATGACAACAATATAAAGTTATTAACAGTCCCATTTACATTTTAAATGAGAAAATTTAGTAACATAGTAGTTGGAATCATTTTTAATTAGTAGTATTATGTGTCAATGCTTTCAAATCAGGGGCTTCCTTTGGAAAGTATAATCATATGATAATTTTAAGATAAGTATTGTTAGAAGCTCTAAATAAGTTTGTTTATATTATTTTTTATATAAAGAGTTTTGGAAGCTGCTGGAAAACAAAAGTTCTTAATAAAGTACATAATTAGTTTAATAACATTATTTCCCATAAAATTGCAATTATTTCATTTAGTAATTTGCACTTTTGTTGATACTGGCAATGATAATTATTTTTCTCTGTTAGCTAAAATTCTTTCTTTGTTACAGAGTCCATTGTTGTAGAAGCTCTTATATCGCCAGATGATTGTGCAAAATTTATAAGTTTGGAGGTAAATTTCTCCTTATAGAACTGCTGTATTCTTATATAGTTATCTCTCTCTGACCTCTATTTTGCACTATGAGGTGTACACTTATTTCCATTCTTATTTGGTATTCTTTTATCTCTTTCTACTATTATTTAGTTACAATAGTTTAATCATAGTAGTCTCTTTATAATTGGTTTAGTGTTTTTTGTACACTGGTCTGTCCCTTAGTGTATATCATTGACTAACATTACTTAAATGTGGTGTCACATGACAGGTGTTCTTAATTACGATTATAATACATTATGTCCTTTCTTATAATATTCTTATACTATTACAATAGTGGCATTACACCTTACTTGTGGTATAGACATTAACCTTTTACTTCTATTTGGTATTATAAAGTGGTTTTGTTCACGTTTTACTTAGTGAATCCCCTTTTGGTCGGTTTTGGTTCACTTTATTTACTTAAATTCTTATTTAAAATCCATTTTGGGTATCTTATATTGGTACCTGTAGAAAGCTTATCAGTTCTTCTTGGTTTAAGGCACAAAAAAGTTTGGTTTAGGTAGGCTTTTCCTACTGATAGATGTGAATTTAGGTGAAATTTGTACCAACAATGTGTATGTTAGGTTGATACAAATTTACATCCTTTTAACCTTATTTTCTCAAGTTTGGTTTTATTAATGATAACTAATAACTCTTTAGTTATTGCCTTTTCTTATCTTACATGATTGTTTGACTATTTGAGTAATATTTGTTATTATTATGAGACAATTTTAATACTTCTTTATGTTACATGGGTGCTATGCATAACATGTTACTATGCTTTTATTCACAGCTTCTATTCAGTTAACAGTATAGTTACTTTCATTCTTTTATAACATATCTTGTCCTATACATTTATAATATTATCTGTTGTATATTGTACAGGAATGGGTTTCCTCTCCTTAAAACCCCACTGTTGTGTTTGTCAATTTGTACATACACCTATGCCAATGTGTTTTGAATTATTTTAATTATGTAAATCTCGGAGATATTTGGAGTTGTGGGATGTATTGATGTAAGTAATTAATTATTAACTTAGCTCTCTAAAAACTATCAGTGTTTGTGTACCTGTAACTTAAATAATTAATGAGTTATTTTATAATTCCGTTCAACCCTATTATACCTTGAAGAGAATTCTGTCTAATTTTGTATTTTTACGCTCTCCCTTTGGTGTCAGATAATTCCGCTATAAGCGCTGTAGTATCGGCTCAACGAAACTTATAGGTTATTTCAATGTTTATGTTAACCAATTATTCTATACTTATTCAGTTACTTTTTTATTCCTAGCTCATTAAACCATACTCCAAATAACAAGATTTTGCCAATATATAAAGGTTCTTTATTTGTTTACTTCTTTAACATTGAATAATATTTGTTCTAATTAACATATGCTTGGGCTATAGATCGTATGAATCGATTGTTGATTATTCTGATACTTTATTTAAATTTAGTTATATAGTGTATTTTAATTTGTAATTAATTTAATTCAGGGTGTGAAGGTTCTTGTAACTGTGGGGAAGATTAAAAATACATAGATAAGAATGCAAGATTTACAAATTTAAAGTGTTCTGTAGTTAGTATGATTAATATAATAATAATTTACCAGACTAGAACGAAGCCAATCGTGTAGGCGGTTGATTGATAAATTTACTGTTCTGGACAATTATGCCGTACGATTTTCTTTCTTCGATTTAATAGAATGGAATTCTTCTCCTGTCCACTTCGGAATTACAGCTTTCCGGATTGGTGTACAGCCCGATTGATGCTTCTTCTGCAACGCCAGGATCCAAATACGTTCTTCTCTTGGTTGAAGCAATTAGTGTTGTTCCGTGTTTTTGAAAGGTTATAACTTCTGGTGTAGTGAATATTATTAATTGTGATACTGTTAATTCTTTCTATTTGGTTTAATATATCATCAATTCCCTTCGGATATGGGACAGTTCAAGTTCTTCCTTGTATAATTCAGTTATTTATTCTCTACTGTGATTTCATACTGTAGTGTTATTTGGATTAAACTGTACTGGTGATAGTCATAAACATTGTCATTAGGATTTTGTGTTTTATAATCGTGTCTGATGATTTAAAATATTCCTATTAAATAGATAATTCTTGGGTTTTTTAATCTCATCACATTCAGATCATCAAAGCAATTATTGTCAAATTAACAACTTCCTCTTCTTCTTCGTCCCTAGCAACACACGACTTCTTCCTTCCACATGTTTTGAATATAGTGTTTATTTCATATATTTTTTGTCTATTCCTTATCAATTTGCTATCCTATCGGAATGTAACTTTACCGATAGTTGGTTTATTATTTTCTACACATATTCTGCTGGTTTTTTGATATAAGCCGGTTTTTTCCTTTTTTTATATTTAATCCACTTTCGATATTAAATGTTATTAATCGATATCATGGCATTATGGTATTATCATAATTTGTATAAATTTTATTATATATCATTATTAATTTAATGTTTTTTCTAGCTCTTCAAATCGTATTCATTAATTATTATTAATTGATGTACCTAACCTTTATGTTATGAGTGGTTATATAGTGGTTTTGGCTGTTAGGCCTTTTATTGTAAACAGATCTACCTGTGTTTATAACTGGTACACATCTATAGCCCCTTTTACATAAATTCATACATATAATTAAATCTTAACTATTAACATTTATATAAACAATTATTTTTTCCATATCTAATAACAATTTTATCTTGACCTATGGATCACATATAAGAAAATTCAAATCTATTAACGTTAATTAGCTGCTTCACACTTCATTCTACAACAGTCATTGAATAATACATCTTGTTTCATTATCTTTCATTAACTCAACACGTATTTGGTATAACATAACATAAACTTTATCATAACATTTGTTGTCACAAAATAATACCTCTTAACTCAAAATTCTTAGTTGCTATTAGTAAATTATTATTTCATTTTTTGTTTGTTTTTCATTAAACATATATCATCAACTATTGTCTAACTTACAGGTTCGGTTATTCTTGTTAATATTACCTTGCATCCTTATTTACCTTTATCTATGATTATAAATATAATTATTAGATCTTTGTTCTATCATGGGGTTAAATATTGACTTGTTTATTATTCTGTGAACCTTGTTTTAATGTAACTTGAGTGCTAACATTTCTGTTGCGTTACAGTATTGGTCATCTCAGTTAGTCAGTTCTTGTCCATCTCTTCAATCTGTAAGTTGTTCAGTCATTGCATATACGGGTAAGATGTTCTATAGTTGACTGGCGCTTGGGATCTATATTTTATGCCATGGTTGTTAGGTGTCTTTCTCGTAGTATGTTTCTTCTTTGTCTTCATTGGTTCCTTACTGACCGAAAACTATTGGGTTGTTGGTTCCTGTGGTACAACCATCGTTCGGTGCATCTTCTTTTTCTTATAATGTTATTTCACTTGTTAGTTACCATTAGTTTTATTAACTCTTATTGTTGTGAGTTTATCCTTGGTGATGAGCAGCTCATGTAGTTTCATGCTTGGCCTTTTAGAAGAAACACTTGGTTTGTCTCTTTCACTCAATTATTGACATGTGTTAATATTTTGGGTTACTGAAATATTTGGGCTCATATGTCTCGTTACAATATTAACTGGTTGTAGGCATATAAACTTATACACTGTTGTGAGAATTGTACAAAAGTACCTTTAAGCTAATTTCAAAACACAACATTTCAGAATTAATCACATTCTTTTCACTTTATAGGCTATGTCACACCAAAAGAAAATGTACAGGTCACTTTCAACAACAGTTGACAACAGCTGACTGAATATTATCCGATGACAAAATACTAAACAGATGGGAGATAGTCACACCAACCAACCATTTTGTATATAGTCTTTAAAATGAGATTTTTTTGCTTGTACACGGAAAACCTGGATCACTGTATTAAGATATATATTTTAGATATGTAGGTAAATTTATTAATTTTGAGCTATTAATTTAGCTAGTGCTAAGCTTTAAAACACAGTTATTTGTATGAAAGAAAAGTACAATTTTGTAGGCCAAGTAATAAATCCAACTATGATTCTGAAAAATTGTCACGGGTAGGAAAATAAAAATAATAATAATTCACCGATCTGAATGACGTTTTACAGAATCGTGAGAAACATAAAATTACTTTTGATAGTGATCCCTTGCTCATCCCAAGTTGAAACTTTCAGAATATGTAGAGGAAAACAATATCTTTCACATATATTTTTTTGAGAATTTTAAAAATACAGTTTTTCAAAATTCTGTAAATGCAATAATGATGTGTTTATAAAAAATATGTATATTTTCAACTAATTATGTTTTATATCATATGAAAGCCCTTTAAAAGAGCTTTCAAATGAACTCGATGTCATTGTTCTAGCTTAATTAGAACACAAGTTGTGAACAAATCAATATTGTTGCGCAAGTCAAAAATTTTATTTATTTTTTTCATTTTTGAGCACCCATTACTCAGTAACCTTTCGTCAGAAAAATGTGAAAAAATTGATTTGTGTTACTATTTATGAATACTACATGCATAGTTAATTTCAAATAAATCTAAGAGGGTCAGGTTGTAGCACTTGTTGATTTGACACGGAATATCTCTTAAATGTAACTTGAAGTTTTCATTTTGTTGTAAACATACCAGTCTAGTTTTTCTATTTACAGTTTATGCTATTTCTTTTTTAATAATTTGAACTAATTGAACCCCTAATCAATCCTACACTCCCTCGCAGAAAAACCTATATTTAGTTCATTTATATTGTCATCTGAGTTTAGTTATGTTTGATGTAATAAATAAAATGTTTATTTCATCAAAGGTGTTTTCACTTTTTGTAATTATGTTCTTGTAAATAAATATTCTATGTACTTTATTAATGTAATCTTATAGTTACTGATAAAGTAACAAAGCCCAAATGTCTGTGTGGTATTTTTGTTGTAATAATATTTGTCTGATATGTATTATTTTTGCAATGTTTTTATGTATCTTCTATGACGAAATAATTTGTTCATTATCCTTAATATTCATTAATTATTGATACCTTAGAATTGAAACTGTTTTGTATAAATTTTGTAATAAAAATCAATGTACTTGTAAGTCATTTTTTATCAATAACCTATTGAAAATAACACATTCCTTGTGCAATGCAAGTAGGCCTACCAAATACCTACCAAAAATGTATATCCCCAATTTTTGATAGAATATTTGATTTTTGTTGCCATCAGAATTTTACTTTGATTTTACTTTCATGTTCCATAAGGAAATGGAAGTATGGTGATGGCAAAAAAAATCGTGTTAGAGATTTTTGCAGATTCTGATTATACTACCCTCAAAACATGAAAAAAAGTAATTTATCGAAAAGTGTCTGTGTGTCTGTCTAGATTTTTTATGGCAAACGATAAGAGCCGCAAATTCAAACAGAATCAAATAATTTTTTGCATACAGCCCTGAATTGTAGAGTATTCAAGACCTATTGTTTTTTGTGAAGATCGGTTAAGATAAAGGGGTAGTTTACCTGCAATATTTTATGTTGTAACAAGAGAAATTTTTTCATGACGAACGATAACTGCCGTAAATTCAAACAGAATCAGATATTTTTTTACATATGTGCCCGAGTTATAGAGGACACAAGGCCTATTGATTTTGGTGAAGATCGGATACGGGGAAAGGGTAGTTTACCTGAAACATTTTTTTGTTTTAACGTAATAGTTTACCTGATAATTTTTTGTATATATGTACTACGTTATTGACAACAAAGAAGCAGTTTGTTTTTAAAATTCCTTCCCGGCCTGTTTGGCCGTAGACCAATGTTTTCTGCAAAACCAGACGTTTCGCCAGTGCCATCGACTTCCATCATCAGTGAAAATTAAGTGCGATAACGTGAGGTGGTATACGTTAGTGCCCACAGTAAGTGGCTGAAGCAGTAAGTAGAAAGAAGTAGTTTTAATGGAAATATTTCATTTCGAATATGATTTTAAATATAAATCTTAGAACATGGAAGTCGTGTATGATTCTCCATACCAATATTTTGTTCTTAAGTGTGCTATTAAGTATTAGGAATCTTCTCCATGTCAAGGTATAGGATTACAGCCTGTTTTGCCTTCACTGAAGGCATCTCTTTTCCTTGCCCTACCTATATCTCGTCTTCCCTGAGGTCTGTATCTTATTACTTGTTTAGGTAGTCCCATGTTTTCCATTCTCTCGATATCCTGCCTCTATTTTATTTGTCCTTCCCTTATTCTGCCGGCTATAGAATATACATTTTACTTGGTTCTTATATTTTCATTTCATATTTGATATCTAAGGGTTTGCATTATGAATACTCGACACAATATTTTTCTTGTTAGATTCGAAGTTTTAAGTAATTTTCTCTTAAAAAGTGTGTATGAACATTTTAGCACGACGAGATTGTCTGTTTTATTATTATTCTTAAAGTTTTGGTTTTTATTATTAATTTTTGGTTTATTGATTTATTCTACCCAATTCAATCTATTATTGAATCCGATATGAATAAATCGGTTTACTTACTCTTTGACATCGTTTATTAATTTAGTTTAAATAGTTTAGAATGTTTTTTGTTCCATTTCATGAGTTTGATTCTGAAGAAGTTGCGTTGACTCTTCTATTATTAGCTGCGGTGAGTTGCTCTGTACTTTCCTGTATAGACATTAACATAAACACAACATGTACATGATACTTAATATTATTATAACATTAATAGTTAATAACATTTTATTATTGCCTATGCATACTGCATTGGTCATTGTCACTTCTGATAGTGTCCTTTTTCTTCATCTTGTGGTTTTATTACCTTAACTATAGTTTGTTAAGTGAGTTTACTATACTTTAGGAAGTTACCTTTTTATATGGGTTGTAATCCTATCAAATTATTCTCGTTATTGCTTGAATATCTCTTATCATTGTTTTGATAGCACTGTTATTATTGTGCAGTAGTTCATTCTGCATTTATACTGAAAATTGCTTTGGTTTAAAGTAACCAAGTTTACTTGCATCTAGCTGTCAACATGGTTTATTTATTATTATTGTTATTATTAGTATTTGGGTGGCTATAATCCTTGAATTTACTTATTCGAATAGTATTCTGCCTCATTTAATGTTGTTGGTTTAGTTCCTACTCTTTTATGATAAGTTTACAAGATAATTTTGTTCATCATGCATCCATTCTATGGCAAGCATATAGTTATAATATACAACAATGGATTATTGTCGGTTTTGTGTTTCTGTATTACATTTGATTTATTTGACTTTATGTAGTACTGGTATATCTATTGGTTATTATTAGATTACATTTTGTTTATCTTTTACAGTCTTTACTATTGGTAATTAGTGGTTATTTCTAATATCAATTCCACTTTACAATTGGTCATTGGTGTTTTGGAAATAGCCCGCTTTTCATGTCTACACATAATTTAGCTAAGAACTTATTATTATTCATTCTCTTTCTTACTTTTTATGTTCAATAATTCATTCTTATTGATTATTGTTTGTATTACATTGTCAAGGAAGGTATTCACTTAATAAGTTTTGGTCAGTGTCAATTTGTTTTGCAGCTTAGGGGTTTAAATCATGTTGTTTATTCCATTTATTCTTTCTTCTTTTATAATAATTCTTTTATTGCCATATGTTAGTTCATTATAATTCATGTTATCTCCCTTTTTTGTGTTTGATCTGGATATTTTCTTCTTCTCTTCACCGATTCCTTCCTCCCTCTTAATAAGTTTCTTCATGGCGTTGTTTTCACTGGTTTCCTTCTCACGGTTAATAGGTTTCTTCTTGATTTTGTCTTTAATGGGTTTCCTTCTCACTGTTTGATCTATTGGGTAATTATGTATGTCGTCTCGTCGTTAGTCTTGCTTTATCTTCTTTAGTTGCACATTTACTGGTAATTCCTTCTTCATTTTAATTCACTTGGTTTTGGCTTATGATACTTCCTTTTTTATCCATGATCGTATGCTTGACCTTGTAGGTATTCTTAATTGTAGTGGCTTTCAACTTATTTGTGGTACGCTGGTGTTGGTAGTGTTATATGTACCATTACAACATACAAAAATTTGACAGATATTTTTGTCACAAAAAACTTTTATGATATATTGTGTATAAATACACATATAAAGGTATTTTTGCCACAAAAAACGTTTATGATATATTGTGTATAAATACACATATAAAGGTATACAATACATTTGATTTGTTTAACAGTCGTTATAAGACAGTATTACCATATAGGGGAGAGCAGAGAGACATAAGTTGATACTTTGTACTTCTTCAAGTGTCCCTTAGTCGCAGCACCTCTGCAACTGTATAACGTTTTTGTTATAGCTTGTAGTACATGCTCCTCCAGTCTGATTATAGCAGTGTACAGTAAAATGAGTCTTTGTTCCCTTTTGTATTTTAGAACGTGTAAAGCAACCTTTTTGTCACTAATTTGCTATGGGTGTTTACAGCTACGTACTTTGTTGGATCCATGGTAAGTGTACAATTGATTCATACTAATACAAAAGCAATGTGGCAACATGAGGGCAAGTTATGTTTCTCTATAACTTTTAAAAGAAAATAATTCATAACCTAACAGATCTCAGAATTAATTATGTGTCAGTTACTTGTGATCCTATAATGAAGATTACGTGTTTATTAAATCCTAAAAAACTAAAATTTTTAAAATGATAATAGTAATAATGGCTCCTTTTTATGCCGCCTAGGAAATTTAGGAGGTAGAATAGGTTGACTAAAGTGAGTGTTCGACACACGCACTAAAGGTAGAGTGGCCAGCAGCACTACACTTCAGCCACTAATTTTAAAATTAAAGGTGTACCTTCAATTTCACCAGAAGGAAAGTGGTATGTTGGTACAATGTAAGTAAAACATTTTGTTCTGTTTTCTTTTTTTCATATTTGGTTCAAACGTACAAGTGAAAAACTTTCTGGGGCGATGTAGCTCACAAACCCTACAAAGACTCAGCGTTTTCCACAACTTGTATTTAGGAAAGAACAAAAAGAAAAATCAGATGTCTGTGTTATGATCTGCACTATTCTGTTAGTTATTATGGTTTGTACCCTAAGAATATTCGTATGTTAGCCTCCGAATACGTGTTTGCAAATAATGTCGATTTTCTGGTGAACTGGGCCGGTAAAAGATTGTTTTACTCGCTTCATGCAGCGACATTCAAGGTTGTCTTTTAGAGAGGCTGAAGCAACAAGTTTTGCAATAGCATTTAGTTTTAATAAACATAACATAAAACTTTCTTCAATATTGGAATTCTGTGATAAGTCGCCTTCATTTTTACTGTCACAATATTCGGAATGTGAAGGAAACCAGGCAGCATAACGACAGTGCACTGTCCTAACAAAGTTGTCAGTTTGAAGGGAAATAAACAAGTCAGCAGGGTTACCCCTTTGGAAAAGGGTGAAACCAGTGGTATTTTCATAGATGGCAGCTGGAAACCGCCACTTGTCGTTATATCCACAGAGTGTTATGTAGATATCACTTTGATTATTTATGGACCAGCAGGTTGTATTGGAGTAGCACATCCATCAAGATAAATTACAGCCTCTCTTTTTTTACTATTTATGAAACAGTTTATACCTCATACCCGTTACAATCTGACTTCAGCCATTAGACAAGTGTTTATATGGCCTGTTTCGGTGCAGTCGCTGAGAGCTGGATGACAATAAACCCAGGTAAAACCATGACATACCTGGGCTAGCAAAAGATACTCTTTCAAAGGCAGCTACACCATCTAACTGACAGCAGGTTTTAGTTCAACTGGAATTTGGCCATTAAATGAAAATATATTCAGTATCGAAGAGTTTCTGTGTTCACCTGTAATTGACAGAGAGATAGGAGACAAAAGTAATTATGAAGGAAGATTAACACCAACAAAAGATTGTCAAGAGACCACAGTAGCCGGACCTCCCACGTCGGAAATAAACGAGACATCTGCTAATACCTTATCACAATTGACACCAGAATAAATTCGCCCTTATCCGAAAGCGACTGCAAAAATAAAATAAAAATGCGCCAAGAAGAAAAAGTCAAGTATTCTCACTGACTCCTATTAAAAAAGCAATTCGTATTGAAGAGGGGGCATGACAAAAGAAAGAGCGATCAAAACGGAAACTAATCATGAACGGTAAAACGAAGGCGATTTGTGGACTGTATAGAAACGGTCAATCAAACTCTCCAAGACTTAAGAAATTGTAACAAATTAGTGGGTAGCGTAACATTTGTTATTTCAGAGGATTCTCGCTAGAGATTACCGGTAACTGCAAGAGGAACCCGCGCTGATATTGTCTCAGTGTGTTTAAAGTCCTCGGCGATGTGGAATGCTATTCAGACTAAATTTGCAAAGCAATATGAGAGCCCATTTAGGAGGAGGAGGAGATGGTGATTTTTCTACAAACTTACTGCACCTCGGTGACGGTAGTGTTCTTAATGACGATAGCTTCACAGAAATTGACGAAAAACTGGGACATAGTAAATAGTACAACACTGTATTAATTGCTAAATTCTGTGCAAAACGTCAAGTGTTTACTTGATAAAAATTACAAGTGGTTATTCCCAAAGAATCGAATCTGTGAAGGAAAATAATGATACAAGTTTGGAAAAATTTTCTGGGGATAATAAAAAGTCCGAAGAATCTATTAACACCGTATTTAATATTGAAAATATAGTGTACTATCTCCAAGAATTTTTGAATTCTTTAAATCAATCTTGCATTCCGCCACAACGGTTCATTCTAAAGGTTGGCACTCCAACAATGTTGTTGAAAAATTTACATCCTCCGAACGTTTGCATAATACAAAATGCAGGTGACACGGGAATTTCTGTGTCAAGTAGGTAATAGCGTTATTATCGACTCAAAAGCCCTCTTCACACACACATTCGAATCAGTAGGCTACTGGTTGTTAGCATTACCTGGTGTAATTACCAACTTATAAATTGTAACATTCTTTACTTTAGTACACACTTGAAGGAAATTAACAGTTTCGAAATTACATCCG
The DNA here is from genome assembly GCA_034769895.1 of Magicicada septendecula. NCBI lineage: Eukaryota > Metazoa > Arthropoda > Insecta > Hemiptera > Cicadidae > Magicicada > Magicicada septendecula. The sequence goes on along the minus strand of CM068369.1, from coordinate 177,595,146 downwards.
TTCCATTTACATAATTTTCATTAAACCTACTTAATATGTAGTAGTGGACGATAAGCTTTTCCAGGTTTTACTAGTACTTGACCTACAACGGTCTGATCTCCTACACTCAGTGCCTCTGTCTTTACTGATCACTGCTTTTTTTTACATAATAATTTTCCCATTCCTGCATAGAATTTACCCGCTCGTACAGAAGGCAACAGAATTTAGTGAATCCAAGCTCCAATCGAAGTAAAACTACGTTACTTTCACATCGCCATAGGTATGCCACGAATATCCGTCATACTGAATTCTGCTCAATAAAAGTTTCATACTATCACATGACTCCGACATGTAAGCAGTAAGTTATAAACTGAAGGGATTGGTGAATTATTAAAAATGGAGTAAAATCAATAGGTTAAAAAAAGTTCGTAGAAGTCTTGAGTGGAGGGAACGTTAGAAAACTGTTTATGTTATGAATGCTTAAGCCTACAAATCGTGATAGTTGTTATTATTATTATTACTATAAAACAACATTTGTATTATTTTAATACAGACAGGAGTGAATACAGCCTTCGAATGAATTAGTAGTACGAACGCGTCAGCCTGCCAACACACATTAGATCTGTATATTTGTGTCGTGACAACGGTAGTAATTTTTGTAAACAAAGACTGTTGTGTCATTACGACATTAAGAATGTTGTTGGCGTGAATTTAATGCGACAGATTTTTTTTACCTCTGCCCATGTTTCTCTCTTTCAGTCCTCTCACTCACTCACTCACTCACTCTATCTCTCTCGCGCGCGAACACGCACGCGCGCCAACTCGTACAGTTTCTTCTTTTTCTTGTCAACAATTTCAGTGTTACACACAATCCTTCACTGTTTGTTTGTGCGTGTTTGTTTAATCATTCATTGTGTTCGTATAGACTACACATTCAAACTTGAGTAATCTGTTTGTAGCAGTGTAACATTTCAACAAACACTTAAAGAGGCGCGCTTTGGGTGCAGTCGCAAAAGGACCTGCCGTGCTAACTTAATGAAAATAAAAGGAAATTAATAGTGAGGTAGTCATGTTTAATTAAAGGTAGTAGTGAGGTTTGTCCCAATTAGTGAGGTAGATGGGGAAAATTGACAGAGAAAGAGTGAGGGGGAGAAGAGAGACGGGGGAGAGAGAATTACGAATTTTTAATTATTCTCATTCATACCGAATATCATTTGTAAGAATATAGTTATGCAGTTATTGGTATACAGTAGTACCGAAGCAACATGTTTCAAGTTGACTCCCATCCGTTGGAAATTTATTCACCATTCTGATTAATAAAAATTTCTACAAGTACCAATAATATAAATAACAACCTGCAGAAGCAGAAGAGTTTATATCTTACAGAGTTGAAGAGTTGTAATGTTACATTAATTATATTTTTGCTTTTCGTATATCACAGTGAGCAGTAATCTAATTTTTTTGAAATAATACGTGAAGGCTTATATATTAAGAATTAATTTTTTTTTTATAGTTTCCGTAACTTGCTTGGAAAATAATTAGGTATCCAAAAGGTAAGTTACATATTTTAATAGCAACTTATAAGTTCCTCATCCTCGGTTTTTTCCTTTCTTCAAAATGTACTACTTCTTAATTGCGAATAAATTATTTAACGTAATAATCGTTTCACCAAAGGCTGTTTGGATCCTGTTAATAAAACTCTTGAGTCTGCTGCACATAATCCTCGCTTTTGGTTCATGTTTCGTTAACTTTCTACATTACAATAAGTTTAATTATTTTTAAGTTCCTTATAAGTAGCCAACTGTAGTAAACATCATGTACTTTGACCTCTCTCTCACTCTCTCTCTCTTTCTTTCTGTTACTCTTGTTCTTCTCAATAACTGTATCTCAGGAAGTCTGAACGTAACAGGTTCTTAAGTAAACTTCATATGACTTAACGTGCAAAATCTTAAACATCATTTGGGCTTCAGTTATGTTATAATTTTGTAAGAAAGCTTTACAAAATACTTTTTACACTGCTTCTGTATACGAAACTAGGTGCAGGTATGTAATCAAATTTTTAAGTAGGCCTATTTATTCTAACACTGTTACAGTTTCTTGAAAACGCCGTATGTAAACAAACATTAAAACTTAGTAATAAGGTTTATCAAACTACTATTTTTCTTGGACGCATTAACGCAAATCAGTAATCTAGAGACCAATTTTATATTGAAAAATCGATGTCTAATAAACGGAATTTGATATGCAAAAATCCATCGGTTAAGAAAATAAAGTAAACTTGGTTAGTAACAAATAATTTTGGCAAAAGTTTTTAATTTGATATAGGCTATAATTGATTCCAATTTTATTACAATCAGAATGAAGACAAATAGATTTTCATAAACGTTGGTCTAGTAACAAAAAAAGTTTCATTCTTAAGCGCACAATATTATAATTTCCCTTTCATCCCGGAAAAAAGACTGTATTAAGCTACTATCATACTTGTCTAGTCTACACTATTTAATGGGTATATTATAGGTTTCACAAAAATTGATTATCTTACACATTGTTTTAATATATCACTAAACTTTGTGAAAAGTCTGAGTGAAAAGAATTATATACACAACGGTTGATATTAATACAGGTCTTAATTCGTTTCAAAATTTATAGATAAATAAAAAATTAAAATTATCACATATATTGTGTGGTGTATAAAATAAATTGTAATAATCCTTTCTAATATGATTACTTAAGCCATAATATCCGAAGTTGGACCGTTCCTTTATTCTTCTGTAGCCTCCTACATTCTTGCATATCTGCTGTCATATTCGCGTCTCACAGTCATAGTAGACAGTAGGCTATAATATTATACCTTTTTTTGCGTTGTCTGAGACTTGTCTCAGAGGATAAGACTCAGGCTGATCTGGGGCAAGCACCCTTCCGCCGATTGGAGATTTAGAGGAGTCGCACGCCAGCGCAGCGCGGACCGGTGGCGAAGTAGGTGGAGGCATTCAGGATAGAGTGTAGTGTATGGATGTGTATTTGTGTGTTTACGTAGTGTGCAGAGCCAAATGGGTGATGGTAGAGCCATAATAAAAGTATAAGCCAAACGACAGCCAAGACGAGGTCGAGTAACGCAGGACGCCAAAGCTGGAGGGAGGTGTCAGAGAGGCGTCAAGGTAAGGCGGGGAGGCACAAAGGAGAGGGATAAAGACCGGATAGGTAGATAGGAAAATTTAAGATGTTAAGTTATCAAGAAGGAAGCCAGGTGTAGTAAGTATGACGAAGAGACTTAATTATTTCTATTTCTCCGTTGGCGGGGGTTTCTGGGAGGAGGTCCATCGGGAATGGTGAGGAGACGGTTTATGACAAAGGAAGGTCTGCGGTAGTTACAGGTAGTATTAATATTATACAATACCTCCTTCACATTTAAGTTGAGGAATTCCAATCAGCCTTCCGTTGCGTTACTTCTCTCTTGAGCCCTTGATATAATTCGTTGCCTGCTCTTTATTGCAGCTGTAATATCTCCTTCGTTTTATAATTCGTAACGTTAAATATTCTTCCTCACCCTGGAATTTTCCATTCTCTTTTACTAATTTCTTTTCACTTCATAAGACTTTTCTATACAAAAGCAAGTATATAAAAAAGTTATAAGGTCGGGGATTAGCAACCAAACGGCATTGTTTAAAAACATTTATCTACAAGTTTCTTTTCTATAGTTCATCGTACACACCCTTGCGAGATAAAAATAACTACACGGTAGTTTCTTTCGCAATTTTTCGCATTATTTTGAGACAATCGACTGGTGATTTAGAGATAAATACTTAATATTAATGGGGTCTCATACATTTTATATTATATCTGTTTTCTATCCTACTGATAGAATTAGAAAAACGGTAGCTATCTCTCTTTTCCTTTTAAAAGCACAATACATATTAATTTACCAAGTAGCAGTTTCCTTCTTCATTTAAAATTTCTATCAAATCTACTGTATATTGGAAAAAACAGAAGGGGAAACATACGTGCTTACAAGGTAGTGTAAACATCCTGTAATGCTGTCAAATCAAAATACAAAGGAAGGGGAAGTGAATACTGTAATGAGTAGCCCCTACATTCATATTTATGCAGGTGTAGGTGATGATTAAGGCCCGGATATTTATGTAATTACATATTTGAATGCTGAGTGCACATTTACACGGAAAAGCCAGATATCGGCGAATCATACCAATAGGTGTCTTATCCGCGAGTTTAATTTTACATATTTTTACATATTTTGTTCATATTACATATTTCACTCCATCTTACATATTTCTACATATTTCAGCTATTGTACTATACTTTACTTCAATTTGAAAATTGAAATGGCAAAAAATAGTTAGGCCTATAACAACGTTACTCAGATGCGCAAATGTGCAATTAATCAGAATCAGGTCCAATTAAATTTATTACAAGAAAAGGCAAAATAAAGCATCTGTTGCAATTGCACACATAGATTCTACTTTCAAGAAGTAAAATTTTTTACGAGCTCAAGCGACAAGTAAGGCATTTTGCACGGGATGTTAGATGAGAATGGTATGCGCGGCCCCACTCATTTACGTTTTGTTCGCACGTTCAGCAGGCTCGGTGGGGAAAGAACGTGCTGTCCGCGGTAAATAAATACTCTTCGCAGATCTTGCAATTCTCGCAACGGATTCCATCTACCTAAACAAACAAATATCTATATAACTCTATGCTATTGTAGGGCACAATGTGATTTTTCACGCCAGTATTATCGACGCTCTCGGAGTGTAAGCCTACACGTAAATAACAATCTGGTGTGCAGTGTGGTGTGTTGAAGTTATTGTAAAGTCAGTGTTTTGTCTTTCGCCTACACTTCTGCGCTTGCTTGTTTCTTGCTTTGGCGGATTCTCGTTGTTGGACAAAAGACGTCTTAAATAATATATTGTGCGGTATTGTTCAACGCAAGTTCTTAAGAGTTTTAAATACAAATATCCTTGTTTTATCATGGCACCGACCGCATCATCTTTGTCATCTAAGTTAAAATCATGGGTACAGATTGACAGTGCTTTTACAACTGACGATAAAGCTGTATTTTGCCAAGTTTGTTATGGCCAAATGGTGTTAAAGAAGAGAAGGTACTGCTGTTGTATACAGATGCAGCAGCATACATGTTAAAAGCAGGTAATTCTCTAAATGTGTTTTACCCCAACCTACTACATGTTACATGCCTGGCTCATGGATTGCATCGAGTAGCTTAAACTGTCAGAGACCTTTTCCCCGAAGTAAATACAATAATATCAGCAACAAAAAAGGTGTTCTTGAAAGCTCCTTACCGTATCCAGTGCTACAAACAAAGGCTACCTGACACACCTCTGCCTCCAGAACCCGTAATTACAAGATGGGGAACCTGGATCGAAGCCGTAAATTTCTACAGTGACAACTTTGAAGCTGTGAAGTATGTGGTGGAAACATTATCTCCCGATTCTGCAGTGTCAGCGAGCGAATCCTTGTTTGCATTCAACAACTCTAAGGTGATATGTTCAGTTTCGTACATCAAAACGCATTTCAGTTGTATCAAGAAACTGGAGACTGCAGGTCTGACTCTCCAAGAGGCCATAGGAATAGTTGAAGAAGCAGTTAACAAGTTAAATGCTGTGCAGGGTGAAGTCGGTGACAAAGTTTCTACTAAATTAAATGCTGTGCTGAATAGAAACCCTGGTTACTCAACTTTACATACCATTTATCGCATATGTAACGGCGAAACTGTAGAATCGATTGAGAATATTCTTCCAAGTACGATTCCTCTATATAAACATGCGCCGGTGACGACATGTGATGTCGAGAGATCCTTTTCTATATATAAAAACATACTCTCAGACCGAAGACAGTCCATGTCAACAGACAATATAGAAAAGTATTTAATAATTAATTGTGCAACTAAACAGTGGAAAAAAAACTTACATGGACACTTTATTCTTATGCAGAGTTATAGTAGAGATTTATATATATATATATATATATATATACAATATAGATTTTCTAGTCAAAAATCTACCTTTAATTTTATAGTAATTTCAACTCTCCTAGTAAAATACTTTGTTAAATAGTTAATAATTCTCAATTTTTTACTTTATACTCATGTCCTATACTACAGAAATTTATAGGATAAAATACTTTGCTGTTGTTAATTTTATAATATCAAGGTTTCCTTTTTAATACTGTTTTTGTAAAATATGTTTTCATAAATTTTCTAAAGTACAATAAACAATTGAAAAGTAATTCACTTCTTATGCATGCTGTCTTATTGTAAACTCTTCAACAAAGAGTTGAACTTTCAGATACTGTGTATTCTGAGGGTTAACTTATTTTCTGTAACAGAAGTGGTACTCTAACTGGTGATTAGTGTCAGCCCCGAACTTGATTAGTATTTTATGGATTACATTGACTTTGCTCAAAATATATTTGCATGTTTTGAAAGTGATTTTAAAAAGTTTAAAATGAAGCACCTATTATTTTCAAAACCTTTCAAAGAGGGCACTGTTATGTTCTCGTAAAATGTAAATTATATTGTTGATGTGAAAGTATTTTAATACTACATATTTCTTAAATATTACATATTTAGCTACATATTTTCCTTATTTTTCCTACATATTTATGTACATAAAGGGAGACTGTTCGCTGCGCCGTACGCTAGACAGAGAGGGTATAATAGCAACTATCTCGCTCTAACTTCGTCAGTGAAACACGCGGCGGATGAGTAAATTTTATTCAATTCATTTTTGCAGTTCAACCTGCGATAACTTCAAAACCAATAAATATACAGCAATTCTGAAAACTGCATTGTGTTCAGTAATTAAATCTCTATAAGTAGCCAAAATCTCAATTAATATAATTAACAATTGCAGAAGATACACAGAAGAAGAACGTGTTTTTTAAGACGTTTCTATTGGTTTAGCATTTGCATTTGTACACTGTACTCTTTAAAATACAAAAAGTAAAATTGGTTAAAAAGTTTTACTTACAGTACGCCTACATCAGTTTTTGATTCGGCTGCTTCTTCAATGCACACGTTTTTTGGAAGCCATGAAGCCAAAGTGAGTCGACCTAACGCCGCTGCCCCAGACTCAGTTGCCCCAAATAAAGTATTTCAATTGTAAAAACTTAAATATTCAAAAACAGTGAACCATATCGCAGAATGACGTAAGTGTAGTGAAGAATAAGTCGTGATCAGCCAAAACATCAAGAGTAGTATCTTTACATCCCTAACCATTTCGCTAACCAAAATTGCAAAAATTAGTTTGGAGATACGTCCGGATATGGGAGGTTCCGGATATCACAGGTCCGGATGTGACAGATTGTACTGTATTTACCTTATAACAATTCCCCCTAAATAAAAGGGAAATCCCCAAATTCATATTTCGAAGCCACCTGTTGTAGATAAAACGGTATTTATCTTGGATACATACGTTTAATCTCATACAAACGTTTTTATGTGTGTTCCCATCAGCACCGACACACCTGTACAGGCTTCTCCATATTTTTCTACACCTGTCCAAATATGACTATACTGATTACAATAGTAATTTCTTCTACGGTTTGTTTATGACCATAAGATATGTCTTTATAGTTCCTTTTAAATACCATTATTTTCTGCTCATTCGTACAAAACTTTTAATTGTTGAAAGTGCCAATTCTGATAATCTTTGCCAAACCCAAATTTTAATGTTATACGGCGTCACCTCATTATGTAGCAAACAAAATTAGAACAAATCACTGTTATTTTAGCAGTAGCTATTTTAAGGAGCCCAGAGTAGGCCTACTAGTAGGCATATACCTACCCGACACACACACATTTGAAGGATCAGTATTTTGTCTTGGAGTTCACTCTCCCAGCTGAGATACCCATGTTTTTAGGGACCAGGAACTCGCATTTGAACTTCTATCATCAGCTACATAATGTAAATCCTAGATAAATGTACAAGCCTATGCTCTAAAAGCCTAAGCTATGGTACCCACAATCATCTACGTTTTACTAAAATAATGGTTGCAAGTTAAATTTTTTGATTCATGTTGATGCTTTTGTCTCGAAGAAACCAGGTAAATTAATCTGCTTTTCGTATTCGGCCGAAGATGGTGTGCTCCCACTTACGAACTGTGGCACTTGCAACTCGTTTCACTTGCGAACACTCAAGTAGATAAGACACGTAATTAATTTTTGATACGTGAGAGTACCTCTCACTTGCGAACACACAAACAACGATGTATGTACATCCACCCTGTATTGTGTTTATGTTTTTATAATTCGTTAAATGTATTTTTTGTTACCAACTACGTTTACCAAGTTACAATTTTTATAAAACGCACACACACACTTGCATAGCCGCTCCCTCACTCTCTCTCTCTCTCTCTCTCTCTCTAAATTAAAAAGGAAAGTTATTTTTTATTTATTTTTATTAGTCAACTTGTAGAACGGACGACGTGATCTTGAGAAACATCCCAACTTCAGAATCTTTTTCATATCTTTTAGTTTATCCAATTCAGTATACTTTTTCGTCCTTTTCATAGCTTAAAAATTTCACTCCATCGTTACATCGTGTTCTGAATAGATTTCTCTGCCTCAGATTATAAACATTTGATAATGTTTTTTATTCTTGGATGTGGTCTTCCAACGTGGCTGTTTAGTTTCTGATGCGTGCTTGTACGGTATTATTCATTGTATGACGTCGGAAGTAGCAGTTCCGTAACTCCTGTGGCACTAATCATTGTCTAGCTATTGTTCTACGAAACAATTAAAGAATTAATCGAGTTTTTCTTCCTCTGGAACTTGACCATGGATATACTGCCAGCCACATTCTACATCTTTTCGAAGGAAAGCAAGTATAGCACACATTAGGATTTTTGTGCTCCCTAAGTCATTTGAATGTGTATACTCGTGCAAAGTGACTACTGCAGCTTTTGAATTTTCCATTCATGAAAAATTACTTTTAATCTTTCAAACTCTCTTTTCTATTGATTTAACCAAAAATCGGGAGCTTAGCTTGCACAACGTCTTCGCCCGGACGGAAACTACTCTCGTCAATTTTCAAACCGGGACAATTGACAAACTGGCCGGGACCCCGGGATCAGGTCGTCAAACCGGGACAATCCCGGTCAAACCGGGACGTATGGTAAGCCTATTTATACATGTATTTATCGGTTTTCAATATTGATGTGAGCATTGTACTGTAGAATTAGGAAGCGATTGTATTGAACGAATCACGATTATCAAATGATATACGGTATTCCTTTTAGTTCAACAATTCCGTCATCTCGTCTCCGGTACTTTGGAAAACCATTGTTATTTTCAATAGTTTAACGTAAAATGTTGCTCGGTTATTATGTGTACATATTCCATCAATCATGCAAGGAACATTAGGATTACGAGCTCTACAAGATCCATGTATCATTCGAGATAACAATTTTATGAATCCTTGGAAAACTGACTGGGTCAGGTATTTCTCCGCACAAAACTTAGGATAAGCAAGAGGTAGTGTATTAACTTTTTAAATTGTATATTATAATTATTTTTATTATGTTTTTACTATAAAATATTCATATTATTTTAATATGATTTTCTGGAACACGTTTGGTGGAAACGTAAAACCGGCCAGCTGATAAATAAGAGGTTGCCAGTTCAGACGTAGATGTGTATATATGTGTCAGCCAAAACATGTTTTGTAAACGTACACGTCTGTCATTACAACATTAAGAATGTTATTTGACCTTGAGTAGGTACTCATGTTGACGGGAATGAGAAATCTTGTGGTGTTAGCGCTGAATATACACAACACATATCACTGTACATACCATTGGCTGACGTATATTAACCATTTCTGAGTTCGAGATACCACAACTCAGATGAAACTGTGCACAATGTTTGTAGAAAATACGGACGTGTGTGACGTAGACGCCAGTTTGCAAAATGCATAATCGTTCCCGCCAGAAATGTGTCACGTTTCTCGTTTGTCTTGTCTCAGCCAAATAAACATTACTATGCGTGACAGAGAGGAGCTGTTTCGTTAATCAGGGTAAAATTATATGCAAATTTTGAGAAGGACCGGTGTCCTAGGCCAATGAAAACTTAGCTAAAAACATTAAAAATACGAAATATATACAGTGTACACAAAATCTGAGGTGTACAAAACATATAAAAGACATGTCATAAGATTTATTTAACAAAAGAAATAATCGGAGTGGGCGAATGGTAGGAATAAATATGTAATTTAAACAATCCCTTTTAATAATAAATGGTTTTATAATAATTATGTTCAATACATATAGGCCTAAGTGTGTAAAACGAATTCCCTACAAGAGTTTTAAAGATTAATGAAGATTTAATTAATTCCCTACAAGAGTTAATGAAGATTTGTCTTAAATTTTTTCAGAGTTACATAATTATTATTTGTTAAAATATACATATATTTTATTCAGAAAATATTAGATATTTGTATTTAATCTTTTATTTTATTTTATTTTTATTTTACCGAGAATAGTTACTATTTATAGAAAACCGTAGCAAAAAATATTTGTAATAAAAGTCTATCTGTACCGTATTCATACTTTTACCAGTACAGGTACAACCTGTCATATCCGGACTAATATGGCGACCGGCCGATCTGGATATGGAAAACTCCGGATATCACAAGGTCATTTATAAATACCGTATTTTCTCGCATAATTAACGCCCTTTTTTGACGATAAATACCGGCGAAAATTTCGGGTGCGTAAATTATTCAAGGATTTCAGATATACCCAAATTTCATTTGAAATTTATTGACATTTAAAAGATACATTAAATATACTGTATTATACACAAAATCAGTTCAACTCATTGAAATTATCGTGGGGGTATATATAACGATTCATAGTATGGGACTGTGCGCTGCGCCGTACGCTAGACAGAGAGGGTATAATAGCAACTATCTCGCTCTAACTTCGTCAGTGAAACACGCGGCGGATGAGTAAATTTTATTCAATTCATTTTTGCAGTTCAACCTGCGATAACTTCAAAACCAATAAATATACAGCAATTCTGAAAACTGCATTGTGTTCAGTAATTAAATCTCTATAAGTAGCCAAAATCTCAATTAATATAATTAACAATTACAGAAGATACACAGAAGAAGAACGTGTTTTTTGAGTAGTATCTTTACATCCCTAACCATTTCGCTAACCAAAATTGCAAAAATTAGTTTGGAGATACGTCAGGATATGGGAGGTTCCGGATATCACAGGTCCGGATGTGACAGGTTGTACTGTACTTTTTAACTACATATTATACTAATGTACAATGAAGATATACTTATTATATCTTTATTTAGTATATAGTTATTTACGTGTCAAGAAAAGAACGTGTGAATAAAGTGATCACAACATTTTATACCTTATATGTTTTCTGTCATTGAATGATTAACCCACTTTTTAATAACAGCGTTGAAAAATAGTTGATTACGTCTTTCAAAGATTATTTTTACTACGGTACTGAAATTAAAAATAACTAAGATCGTATACAGGAATTAAACGTAGGCGACTGGAAGCAGTAATTGTATAAACAGCCGAGACACACCACCTGCTAATATTGCAGGAATTGCTTACGTTCAGTAGACTTGGCAACGTTGTGACCTTCGTGACTTTATATACATTTTGTGGCAACACTGTGCATATTTTTCATCACTAAAAGCTAAACCGATATCCGTGATAAAATAGTAATGCATTTTTTTACACGTGTGAGTCGTTTGTAACGATTATGTTAACAGGGTAATTATTATTCAACTTTTTTCAACAAAATATCTTGAAACGGATATATATTTTTACGGTTTTTTATGCTGATTACGAATACGTAAGAATAAAATGTCTAAGCTTACTCCTAACTTTTATATATGGGGTCTCAAAAAGATCAACTTCTCTGGTCAGAACTTGCATGTTTAGCTAATGATGGATAAACGTGATTATATATATATATATATATATATATATATATATATAGGATCCATATGGATATACGGATGTGTCTGTGTATATATTTTTACGTCACAGAACAATCTACGTGTTTATCGAATGTTCCAGAGGGGTCCGGAACGTAACGTGCGTGGCATACGTGCTCGTCGACGCATTTGCTAGACGGTCGAGAATTCGCGCGACCGCTCTCACTGTGTCAAGGCCGCAATCAATTACATCATAGTTTATTTAATATAAATTTATTATCTGCTTTACAGGAATGAGGCAAAGTTACACCTCCTCTTTCATACTCTTCAAAATTCATGGAATTATTGGATCACTATACCCCCAAACCCTGAAATAATGATCAACCTCTATCTTAGCTTTTGTAAATATAGCTTTATAAAAATAACCCATTTTAAATATAAATTTAAGTTAATCAAACGCAAAGGATATATTAGTTCTCCTCCGACATTAGCTTTTTAGATAGTTACTAAGCCTATAAATAAATAGTATATGTTCATTGTCTAAACTGATAAAAACTTTGTAAATATCTTCCAATAAACTGCTTTTTAACATGGTATTCATATTTGTAATGCTATGTGTATACTATTCCTCATAACTATTCGAATTTTATATTAACTTGACTTTTGATCAAGCAACATTTTCCTCTATGTTAATAATTACGCGTTTCAAACCGCTCAATATTTTTATCTTAGACCATGCCGGACAAAGAATGAATATAGTAATTTACACAAAACCCTTCATCATAACATAACTTTTGAATTTCTTGACTGACTGTGAATGCCATAGTTGGTTTGGACAAAATAAAAAGGAATCAAAACAGTAAGAATAATGAGATAAAATTACCACAACCAGATTATAATTTATAATAACTAATAGAATACAAATTTATTATTATTATTAGTATTATTATTATGAAAGACAATTTTTACATATTAAAGACGACGATGAAATATTATTTTTGTAGAAGGAATATACTGCTCCTGTCAAAAAAGTAGAATTTTCATTATCCGTAATAGGCAACCTTTATTAGAAATAGAAGTAACGGTTTAAAATATAAAAACATAATACCGAAATGGAAAATTTTGTTACACATTACCGCGTAACATATAACGTAATTACGCAAGTAAAGTAAAATCGAATAACGGACTGCGTTTTATGCAGTTTGCGTTGTGTTAAACGTATGTATAATTTATCTGGGTTGTTTAACGTACGTATAATAATTCTGCTGCAAAGTTGGAAAAAATATTTCTCTTTAAAATTAATGGAAAACATTGAGGAACAATTCATATATTATTGTATGATTTCATGGAAAATGTTGGCTTCAATATTTTTATAATTTTGCCTCTTGAAAAAATTAAGATTAAGGTGGGAATAAAACTTATTGTGTTATCTGCCTACAACATAATATTATCTGAACATTCAAAGAGTACATTATTCTTATAATAATTTACTTTCCATTTATTAAAACATTAATATAATATGTCTAATTTGGTTGTTTAGTTTTGTATGACGTTTAAAAAAGTGTAAATAATGTGAGGCGATATACAGAGAAACCTCCTTCTTGTTACAGCGAAACCTCTTTCACCTCTTATGCGCGCTTACACACACACGCACACACACAAACACATACAGTATTTGTCGATATATTTATTTAGATTCTGTAAAAAATATTTTATAGAGAAAATAGTAACTGATATTTTTTGTGGAAAAAAACGTATTTTGTAGGCTACATTTACAATAAAAATTTACAGGCATTGCACAAATGCACTGCACAGGGAAGGCCATTGAAAATGCTTCAATAAATCTAAAAAATGTATATATTTATGTTCATTCACCAATCAATGAATTCATTCTTCATTCACCAATCAATGAATTCATTCTTCATTTACCAATGTACAGATTATAAGTTAAATCTAATCGCATTCATAAGCGAAGTTTTATATGTGTACTACGTTATTGACAACAAAGAAAAAGAAGTAGTTTCTATGGAAACTCACCGGTTCCCATTTTCGATCACGCACCTGCGATCGGCCGCAAATGTGCGACACGCTCTTATAAACATTTTCAATGTTAAAACAGTTCGTTGCAAGTTCGACGCACTAACGGATTATGAACATATCTTAATTAACTATGAATGAGATTGTATTATATACAAAATCAAATATTAATGAGAGGTAAAGGACACCAAACTTGTAATGTTAAATTGCCAAAAGTACGTCTTTGAGCCATCACTGTACACAACGGTATGATCATGAACATATTACTTTAGGACTGATCTCAAAATGGAGTCTCAGTACTGTTTTGTTACACAAATTTTTGCTTCTCGTAGCAACATGGAGCCGGCAGTTTTGTGGAACAGCGTTGACATACAAACATTTCCCAACCGACGTGTTATACCCTCAACGTTTCCGTTGATAATTACGCAGAAAGACTTTTGCTCTCCGGAGATCATTATCATTGTTGTACTTCATTTTCGAGCTTGTATGTGGCCGATAGTGCTTAATAGGTGTTGCTGATGTATTAAGAGAAGAAAAATGTTGTAATCCTGCTTCTGCTTCACTCACATCTGCAGGTGGTATAGCTACTGTGAAACATATCCAAATAGTAAAATGCCATTTTCCCAGCATGGATGTGATGTTCTTTGGCGTTCACGTTGTTGACAGCAGTTGGAACTTGTCTTTGTGAAGGTCTGGGAGCAATCTCCTCAAGAGGCGTGGTGCAAGACTCAGGTTATACACCTAAAGATCGATAGCGAAAAAAGTACCGCCTTCTTCTTCTTCTCCTTCTTCTTCTTCTTCTTCTTCTTCTTCTTCTTCTTCTTCTTCTTCTTCTTCTTCTTCTTCTTCTTCCCCATCAAGGATTAGACCTTGGTGACCTGTTCCGGCTTCATAGGATTTATTCCCATCTTTTCTTTGGTCTCCCTACACTACTCCTTCCAGCTAGTTTACATCTTTTGCCGCTTTCTTTTTACGAGTAAATATTTGGGCACTGCAAACGCATTTGCAGACAATATCTTTCTGTTCGCTATCAGAGAGTGTTTTATGAAGAATATTAAAGTGTCGTCGCTGTACATAAAAACAGCTCCTTTCTAAAATATTTCATATAGTTCAAAAATACGAAAAATTGTATAAATGTAATTTGTATTACATTAGACGTATTATATTTCCCAAGTACCTGAAATTTATAAATAGGAATAACTGTAAAAAGTAAGTAGAAAAGTTTTTTGCTTGTGGTTATATACTTTACTGTTGTTTTATTTATATTGTTAATAACAGTATAAATACCACTTTATGATAATTTGAACTCGCTGAATGTTTAATACAGAACGTAAATAATATACAGGACTTGGTACAGTATCATTCAGCACAGCGTAGTGCAGCATGCAAAAGTCTAAGCATTAGTTACGGATGTAATGATGTATCCAGTATAACAATTACAATAATTCCCCTTTAATGTAGTTATAAGTAATTTCTACTGTTTATCATGTTGAGAGCACATGTAATGTCTTACAAATTGGCGTTGATTGTTGGTAAAAATTTGGGTTTGTTTGCAAGCCAATAAACTAAAGAAATTGTGTTTCATAATCAAAATTTTAATTTTAGTGTAGAATTGAAGCAAGTTACATAGTATTATGTGCTCTAAAAAGTACTATTGTTTACATTCCTCTGCGTTTTCCAAATGGTTCTTTTTTTACCATGGACAGTCATTTTGTGATGGTAACGAACTCCGTAATTTCCTAGACTAGCATTAACAGTGAATTTGGGAAAAGCCTAAGAATACCGTGTTGAAGGCTTGCTTACCATAGGTACTGCCTTCCGTGTTCTACAATAGAATAACGCACCATTATTCTTGTAACGATGTTAAGTTGCTGGAAACTTGTTACTATTAGAATCCCGGATAGAGCATTTGCTGGAAAGTGTCGTTACCGCAGCAACAGATGTCAATGTCTGGCGATTCCGTTTCGCTTTAATGGCTTTCTTATTACTTGACTTATTACTGGATAGTTCTTGTCTAAAAGCTGTTGCCAAGCAGTTAGTATTAAACTTACATATAATCAGCACTTTTCTTCTTCGTTGAACCATCGATCTTAGGGACGTTCTACTCATTACGAATAAAGCGGCATTATATTTAATACATTTAATATCCAATACTTACTTTGCGAATAGCACCGTACAGTAAGTTATTTAAATAAGTATCTAAATTCGTTGTTGTATATAGGGTTTGTTGCAGAACTATATTCAGTGCTTCATTGTACATATGGCTACTTGGGGAATTATTATGGTATATAAATGTAACACAGTATACGGATTAATACTCTATATAAGTGTATTATCTGTTTATGTGTTAGGATTATCTTATAGTCATGGTGATAGGAAATTTTTTAGAATCATCATCAGTGTATTTGCTTAATATCAAAACCTCAAAAACCTATCTTTACTAGAACTTACCTAAAAACGTATTTTGTCAAATTACTTGTAGCCTACTCTGTACAGTACGGTATTCATAGAGCTCTATGTGTAGGATGCGGATATAATGGCCAGTCAAATGTAACGATTAAATTGTCAATTCCCTAAAAAACAGTTTTTACAAATTTCTTCTACAGTATAATCCTGACGAAAAGCACAAATATTTCTCGTTTTGTTTACACATACAAATAAACTGAACGATGTATGCCCTGGGTTTATGAAATTTCTGTAAAATTATAACAGATGATCTGGAAATATAAGTTTTATATATACACGCTTCAAAGGTTTGTAATGTATAAAATACTGTTGGTAATGCACAGGACTGTAAACTATTAGTCCCAAACGTATACTATATAAATGGCATCATGGGTTAAGAGGGGTCAAATGAACTTAATCATGGATTTCAAAATAAACTTTACAATATAGTTTCTTGAGCCTAAAAATAATGTAGGCCTAACACATGGTCCATACCTCGGATTCTTCCCCCTCCCCCTTAAGGTATAAATACCCCATTTTTAATTTTATTTCTTTCTTCCCTTTTAATCCATGAAAAATTTAGAAAAAATTTCAGGTATATTTTTGATTAGAAGACTTTTATGTGAATTTATTTTGAGGTTCACATAAAATATTAAAGAATCTTTAAAATGAAAAAAATCTCTGAAAATAGCCCATGTAAAAAAGTATTTTTTTATCACTTTGTAAAACTTTCAGTATATTAAAGCTATGAATTTTTTCAAATTTTTTGGATTGTTGGTTTCTGGTCAAAAAAAGGATTTTTACATTTTCAGCTATTTTTACCCATTTTTTGCAATTTTTTACGATTACGTTAAAACAAACCATTTTTTATTAAATATCGGCTAATGTTATTTAACAGTATCATAAAACGTCAATATTTTAGTTCAAAGAAAAACGTAAGGTTTTTACGTTGGAAATAAAAACTTCCATAAATAATCATAATTTTCAAAATCTCTTTTAGCCCAGGCATATTAGATTATGAGCTCATATTAAAATTTAAGAATATGCGACATTTGTTAATCAAATATTAACATATAGAACATTATTTTTAAAACTCTTTACCGAAGTATTAGACCAACTCAAATCAACCCCTAAATTTCGAAAAAAATTTAAAAAGTTGTTATATTATAACTTTTAAACCATTAATTTATTGTGAATATAAAATATATGAGCTAAAAGTAGAGAAAATTTCAGATAAAAGAATGTCTTTGCAGATGTTTTTCAAAACTGGAAAGTTTTCACGAAAAATATAATTGCATTATAATTAAATTTTTTCGCTCGGGGAGAGAGGGTGAAGCTAGATCACAAAAACTTCAGACGGCACGTAATCACTTATTCACTTGAAGATTTAAAACTATTTGTCAAATTGAGACAAAATAAAAACCATTGTTTAGAGATTAAATACAGCTATGCGCCCAAGCAGTTTTTTATTTTAAGAAGTTTATTTTTTCATTTAAATATTATGTAAACATTATATACATAATAACTCCAAAAAGTTGTGTTATCCTCTAAAGTAATAATATTTCAAAGTTTAATAGTTTTATACACAAGATAAAAGAGGTTTTACCCAAGTGATTGGCAAAGGGAAAGATAAAAATGAATAACTTTCTGACCACAACACAAACCCTTTTCCAATAATAATAATATAGTAGAGATAATAATGAAAGTAAAAAGCTATAAATAGAAGTATAAGTAATTCCATGTAAAAATATCAATACATACTGTAACATGACATATGAGCCCTAAGATTTCAGTGATATAAAATGATTACACATGTCAAATAATGAGTCAGAGGGACAAGCCAAATAATTTGTCTAAAATGCCAAGCTCAACTCTATATGAGCTAACTATCACCAAATATAAACTCACAGCCATAAGAGTCAATAAACTGATGGTAGATACAAATGAAATGACATTATAGTGAAGAGAAATTGCACCACACAATGATTGTACCACCAGAAGCAACCACCCAATAGTTTTCGGTCAGTGAAGAACCAAACCGACACAGGAAAGAAGAGAGAAAAAAGAAGAATCAGTGAAGAACCAAACCATACAAGAAAGAAGAAAGAAGAAAGAAGAAAGAAGAAAGAAGAATGAGTGAAGAAACCTACTACGAGAAGGACATCCAACAACCATGGCATAAAGATACTAAGAGCCAGTCTACTATAAATTAACATCTACCCGTATGTATAATAACCAATCAACCTGCAGATTAAAGAGATAGACAGAAAACTGACTAACTGAGATGACCAGTATACTATAAATAATGTTATAAATGAATAAGATAAGAAATGTTATACAAGGAATGAAAGTAACATAAAATACTTATTAATTAGAAGCTCTAAATTAAGCATAGTAACAAGATATGCACATCACCAATGTAACAAAAGGAGTATTAATTTGTCTCCGAATATCAGCAAACACTAGTCAAATAGCCTGACAATCATGTATAAAAGCAAGAGAATAAATAAAAAGTTATTAGTTATCTTTATTAAAACCAAACATGTAAAAAATAAGGTTAAAAGAATACCACTGTGAGTCAAACTAACATACAAATTGTTAACACCAATGACCAAATAACATAACCTATGATGTAGGTAAGATTCACCTGAATTCACAACTAACAGTAGCAAAAACCTACCCAAACCAGAATGTACTATACGTAAAAGCAAGTAGAAATAACAATCTTTCTTCAGGTAACAAAATCAGATACCCAAAATCAACTATAAATAAGAAAATAAACAAAGAAAGTGAACCAAAACCCGCCAAAATGGAATTCACTATATAGAACTTGTATAAAATCATATTATAAGAACGAATAGAAATGAAATGTTGATGTCAATACCACAATTAGAGTGTAATACCACTACTGTACTAGTGTACAAAGATAATAAGACAGAATACAATATATTACAATTGTATTTAAGTGCACCTGTCATGTAACACCAGGTGTAACTAGTATTATTTAACCAAATGCAATGTAGAAAAGTCTAGTGTATTAAACACACCAAGTCCAGTACTAAGACAATGTTATTACTCATCTATTGTAACTAAAAGATAATAACAAAAAGAACTCAAATACCAGAAAAGAATAACATTAAGTAGGCATCTCATGATGAAAAATAGAGACCACTTAATTAACCAAAAATGACCAAAATTACTTAATTTTCCAGCTAACAAAGGTGACCAGTAGTTGTAACCCTTTGTTAACATCAACTGGAGACAAATAGAAAGTAGACGAACACTTTCTAATAGTTGAAATATGTATATATAAATGTAAGAACCTAGGCTAAGTTGACAGTAGCATAAGAATTGTATTTTATAAATAAATCTAAGTAAATAGCAACTAAGGAGTGTAAAAAAACTTGGAAGGCATGCCCTCAAGTGGGTATGAGTGCCATTATATAGTGATAATAGAGAATATTAAATATAAAATAATAGTGTCTGGTGAACAGTAAAAATCAAAACATTAACTTCCTTAATAATGGACCAAAGCACACCACGAGTGGACTCAAAAAATAGAGCCAAGTGTTACGAATCCAGTGATATGCTCAGATTTAAAATCGGAACAACATTAACAAAGTTATTACAATTATAAAGAATTTGTGTTAAATTGAGAAAAACATTCATAATCTCGAAACCAAAGACATACGCCGACAATTGAAATAAAACGCCGAGGGGGTATGTACACAAAATTAAAGATCGCCCACCAATCAAATCCACGGATTTAACCAAATTTTGGACGTTGACTGAACGGAACGGCAGAGCGAGGCCTGCGTTCTGGCCACTTTAAAATCAACATTGGAAGCGAAGGAGATGTCGTCCGGCGAGAGAAAAAATCAACATTAATCAGAGAGCTGATCTATTAATGTGTGCGCGTCACCTAAGTGAACAGAGTGACCTAACCTAAAAATTGTGATAACGAATATACATTAGTATCAGAGTGTGAAGTGCAACAGTGCGTAATAAGGATTGCTCAGTGTATAATCCAGAGCAATTCCGAGAAAAATATTATAAAATAAAAGGGAGTATAAGTGATTATTACCATTTCAATCAAATCATGAAAAACGATATTATCGAAACATTAAATAACAATGAACATAGATTAAGATGTATTTGTAACTGTGACTGAACAACAAATGACAATCCTCAGAGATGTGATTATTTTTATTTTGTGAATTTATTAAACTTACAATTAATTTCTATGCATAATTATTTTTGTGTGACTTTACCACACTTGATGACAGTTGTCAATCATAACATATCAATTAATTTAACCAACAATTGCCAATGACTGAGGCTTGTCAAATGATTGAATTATTAACGAAAGTTAATATAATATGTCTATGCTTTTATGTTTTATGATTTAGGAAAGGAACCTACTATTATAATATGTGAATGTCATTTTTATTGTGAATAATAACCAAGGTTGCCAGGATATATGGTTACTGACAGCCATGCAATTATACTTATATAACACTAAATAATGAATCAGATGTTTAACCAAATAACACTGTTTCAAAATATATAATTTCATTGTTCATTTTAATTGTATTATCAAGAATTATCTTGACATTAATTAACTTTGTTTCAAGCATTTATTATCAATTGAATCTAATAATTCTACTAACCTGTAATGTCCAGATTAGACACATGGTTATTATTTTTGTGCATTAATTATAAGTGACTGAATTATAGTCAACATCAAAGTATTTAATAACAATCGATGAGAGTTCTATTCAATGACTTGGTATTCTGTTAGCTCAAAGAATTCACGAAGGTATTAAACTAATATTAATCAACAAACATTTAGATACATTAAATTTGTAAACAGTTCTGCCACCCTGAGGCAAATTTTTGTAAAACTAAAAGTCTCATGCTTATTATTCTGAACCCAATTATAAATAATATTTGTGCTCATTCAGAACGAGCACTTGATTTGAATAAAATATTTGTTGACATAAGAAACAGAGTCAGTCAGTTTATTTCAATAGACTACTTGAAAACAGGTGAATGAATTTGATTGGTCAACTCAACAAGCAGCGGCGAATACAAAAACGGTAAGTCCGTATTTACTGGATTGAGAGAGCGACGCTGCGAGTTCGACAAGACTCACCAAGTAAGTGTTTATTAGTGCAAATTGTTTGTGTTTTCAGCACGGAAACTATATCACCGCTTCAACGAGTAAACGGAAGAACGTCTGTGTGAATAAACTAGCCGAAGTAAAAATACTTCGATAAATAATTTCTTGTGCATCAACCGGACTTATCAAGTTGGATTCAACGCTAGGTTGAATTGAACCGGATAAGTCAATAATAATACAACACTAAACAAAAGGTTTTACAAATATTAAACAAAACTAAACGGAAAGTTAACTCCCCAGAACCCCAAACAATACACCGAGACACGGGTTTACTTTCAGATTGGCGCCAAACGTAAGAGGCTTTGAATTAGGACATTAAATAATAAATAAAAACAATTACAATCAGTTTACCTAATTTCAAGCAAGCAGCTACAGTACCGGAAAGAATAAAAGAATGGAACATGTACCAGAAGAGGTCAACGTCTAAGAAACGCGCAGCGGACGCGGATCCAAAAATCAATATGGACGAAAAGGAGGCGACGCCGGTGGAAGACGTCGAAGCGAGATTACCCCATGTAGAACCTGAGAAACCAACACAACGAGAGGAACAAACCGCGGAGAGCGCGAACATGAATAGCCTCATGGAATTTCTCAAGAAGATGGAAGAAAATAGCCAAAAGAACACGGAATCGTTGAAGGAGGAATTAAAAGCAGACGGTCAGAAAAATAATGACTTGCTAAATAAGAAAATGGATGACACCAACAAGAAAATAGAGGACAGCAGCAGGAAGATGGAAGAAAAAAAATAGACGAGCTGAAACAAGACAGCCAAAGAAATATGGAAACGCTGAACGAGAAAATCGAAGAGGAAATGACCGAAGTCAGGAAGGAAATGGCTGAAATAAATGAGAAGTGGAAGCAGACCAGCGACGAACTGCAGCGAACAAAAGAAGATATTAATGTTCGGGTGAACAGCTTGGTGGAAGCTTGTCAGATCCAGAACACAACCGTACAGCAAAAGAATGAAGAGCGATGCACGGGTATCGAAAAAACCGTGAATACTATCCAAACGCGGGTCGACAGTAATCACGAGAGAATTGAGGACATACAGAGACGGGAAATCCCAAGAATACGGGAGGAGATCGAGAATATCGGGAACCGACCAGCAGTAGTGCCAACGTTCCAACGCGCTGACAACAGGGAAGCCATGAACTTTCGGACATATAAGCGAACCCCCATGGAATTCCTCGCCCGAATCGACGAAACGCTAAGTAGAAATCGAGAGACAAGATGGCCAATCATCAGAGGCCAAATTGACGAGTATTTTAAGGAGATTAATGACAATTGGTGGACGGCGACCAGACACGATATCCAGAGTTACGTCGAATTTAAAGAGCTATTTAAAGCGAAATATTGGTCCGAGAGCACCCAAAATATTGTACGGGACAATATTTGCTACGGAAGGTATGAAACAGGCAGAGGATCGACACTGACGGCCTACTTCCTAGGAAAAGTTTTCCTGGCGAGAAATTTGGAGCCACGGATCCCCGAAGAAAGTCTAGTCACCAAATTAGCATTTCACTACGAAGGAGGCATCGCCAGGGCCAGACTTACCGGACAGGTGAAAACCATACAAGAGATGGCGGCTTTACTGGAAGGGTATGAACACGTGGGGTACTACCGTAAGAGTCGACAAGGGAACGACCGGTACAACGACCCAGTAAACCAGGCTAATGGCAACAACAATCGTGGAAATTACCGCCCTAACTTCGTTGATCGAAATAATAACCACGATAACAGGGGACAGTTCTTTCGGCCGCAACCCAACCAGAATAATAACGACAACATCAATAATAATAACAACCGACCAAGCGGTAACAATAATTTTAACAGCCGGCCAAATAATCCGAACTATCCGCCAAACAGAACAAATAATTCGGGTTACAACAACCGTAACAGAAACAACGATTTCAATCAGCAGAATAGACCGTACAGAAGAGTTAACTATGTACATGCTGGAAATTACGGAGGGGAAGACGCCCATATGTGAGGTATTCAAACCGATACCATAGCCCACAAAGAAGTCGCAGTTACGACGACAGACGCATCCCCAGAAACGACAACAGGAGGAGTCGTAGTCAAGAGGACTATCGGCGATTCAGCTACAAAGAAGACCACCCTCAACTCGGGAATAGACACCAAGATGACGAACGGAGAAGTTCGCCAGACCAACGGCAGGTAGAAACCGAACCACCTTTAAACTAGAAGCGGCGGTGAGAACGCAAAACGGACCTTCACTGAACCGAACTATTGGGTACAATCATGTGGTAAACCAAAGAATAACAAACAATACCATTACAATCATTACGACAAACTTTCTAAAAAATATACGTGAAGAATTATTGGAAGAAAACAGTCACGAAACTGAACACCATAACACCGAGATCGCTTACATAAGCGCCGAAATTAACGGAGTGCACGTCAAGGTGATGATAGACACCGGTGCAAATGTGTCTCTAATCGATAACATCGAACTCAGTAGAATACAGGAAATGGGTAATAAAACAATACCTACACTACCTGTCAATAATATAGTGTTGATCGGAGCAACAGGGCGTCAAAACAAGACCATCCGCAAACAAGTCATGCTAGAATTAAATAGTAACGGCAAGACCATAACTATAGAATTTTTGGTAGCGCATGGACTACCCTTCACTATGTTAATTGGCTGCGACATGCTGAGAAAATATTCGGCAATCATAGACATGAGTAGGTCCAAAGTGACTCTAGATTCAAGCTGTATAAACTGGACGGCAAAGCTAATAGAAAGCGAGAGTGCCATTTCAGACCGGACAGTTTACAATATACAAGAAATAAGAAACCATAGATGGCATATGCCAAATAACCGTGTATTTTATCAAAATGATGATGATCAATTATGGAGGGAGGAACTCCAGGAAATATATACATTTAAGCATGACAAGACAAGTGCCCAGATAACTGACACTCAAGTAGAGACACTGATCGGCATTTACAATAAATACCGACACGTATCCTCCGACTCGCCTGGTAAAGTAAAAAATTACCAATGCACGATAAGATTCAAAGAACCGGTAAACTTTAACCGAAAATCTTATCCTATCGCCTATTCACTAAAAAGGGCAGTGCGTGATGAAATCAATGATCTATTAAGAGAAGACATAATCGAACCCAATCAGTCTCCATATACCAGCCCAATATTAGCAGTGCCAAAGAAGAACGGGAAGGTGCGAATCTGTTTAGACGCACGTGAAATAAATAAGACAATTATCAACGACCGTACATCCCCGGGCGAAATAGAAGAGATTCTCAAAAAATTCCATGGCACACGATTTATAAGCACTTGGGATACAGTCTGCGGGTATTGGCAGGTGGAATTACACCCAAACAGCCGCCAATACATGGCATTCATTTTCGAGGGTCGCAACTACCACTTCAAGAGGCTACCTTTCGGACTAGTCAATTCCGTAGCCGTGTTCGTGAAATGTATGGACGCAGTGTTGGGTAAAGAAGCACTTCAATTCACAACTATTTACGTGGATGACTTGTTAAGAACGTCAGCAAACTATGAAGAACATTGCCGGAGGGTGAAACATGTACTACATAAACTATCCGAAAGTAATATCACCCTAAAATTAGAGAAGTCAAAATTTATAGCAGACGAAGTACAGTTTTTAGGTTTCAACCTATCCGAACATGGGATTACACCAGCTAAAAACAAGATCGAAGCGATACAGAAATTTCCAACCCCGAGGAACAGAAAACAACTGCAGTCATTCTTAGGAATTTGCAACTATTATCGGAAGTTCAAAGAAAATTACTCCGAACCGACGGCACGATTTGCAAACCAATTATCATCAAAAAATAAGTGGACATGGGGGCCTGACCAAGACACAACACTACAGATAATCAAAACTAAATTTCTCAACACAATCATGCTACACCCTCCTGATTTTACAAAAACTTTCTACATGAATTGCGACGCTAGCGACGTCAGTCTAGGGTCCAGGGTCTAGGGTCAGTCTAGAGTATTATATCAGGAGGACGATGAAAAGAACCATCTAGTAATCAGCTTCGCCAGCCGAATACTCAATAGCTGCGAGCGCAATTACAATGTAACAGAGAAGGAGTTACTAAGTGTTGTTTTTGCATGCCACAAGTATCGAACATACATTTTGGGATACTCTATAACAGTTCGCACGGACCGTAAGTCAATCTCTTTCTTAAAAAACTGCAAGCTGAACCATGGCAGACTAACTAGATGGAGCCTGCTACTCCAAGAATATAATATCAGTTGGGAGTATATCCCAGGGAAACAAAACATTGCAGCAGATACGCTATCCCGAATAAACGTAGAGAACCAGAAATTCGAAGGGGAGAAAGAGACTGTAGTCAAATTATACAATATCGTTGCAAGCAGATCCGATTTAGAGAATATTGTGCAAAGAATCGGCCAACACCAAAAACAAAATGGCAAAATAATTACAATTCTACAACGACTAGCAGAACAAGATGAACAAATCACATCTTTTATTGCTTATACCAAAATATACTATTCATAAAAACCAAGTTTGGATACAGTACATGGAAAATAGTGGTACCCAGATCCATAGAAAAAGAATTGATCCTCAATTACCACATACGATACGGACACCTGGGAGCCGTAAAAGTTGTCAAAGCACTCGAAGAACACACATACATAAAAGATATGAACAGACGAGTGAGAAATGGTATCAAAAGCTGTCACATCTGTCAACTTGTCAAGCATAATAATGACAGAAAGGAAGGGATGATGATACCCATTACATCATCCAAACTAGAGAAGGTCTTCATAGATATGTGGTCCCTTTCCAAGAAGCGGAGGTAGACACCAATACAAATTCCTGATCATAATATTTGACCATTACACTAAATATACCAAATTGTATGCAATCAACCGTGCAACAACACAGAAAATATTGGGAATTATCATACAACACTACCTACCCGAAATAGGAAGACCAAAGTCAATAATTAGTGACCACGGGACACAGTTTCGAGGGAAAAAATGGAAGGAAACGCTGCTGAACCAAGGTATTAAGTCATACAAAACATCTGTGTACCATCCGAGCAGCAACACAGCTGAAAGAGTATTGAAAGAAGTAGGGAGAATACTCCGAACCTACTGTCACAACCAGCAGAGAAGGTGGTCAGAATACCTGTCAAGTGCAGAAGAATATATAAACTTATCGTACCACCAAGCAATTGATGACACCCCATACACAGCAATGTTTGGGAGACCTCCACCAAGGGAGATAGCTGGAATTCTTAACTTTCCTCGAGGCGAAGAATATAAATTCGATGGAATTAAGTTCTACAACAAAATACTAGAACGAACAGAGAAGAGGAGGAGAAAGTATCAAGAACGCCAACCCAAGCCCATAGAGTACAACGTAGGAGACCAAGTATTACTCAAGAATAGGGAGCTGCCCAGTACAGTAGAGGGCATAGCGAAAAAGCTATTATTTCTATACACAGAACCCTACACTCTCACCAAGAAGAATGGTAATAATACCTATGAACTCATGGAAACCCAGACACAAAGGAAGAAGGGAACATACAACCAATCCTCCATGAAAATATACAATTGTAAATAAACAACCATGAATTAGCCTAATACTCTTTAAGACGCTCTAAACCTCCTAAAATTAATTTCAAACAAAAAAGAAATTAATAACCATCCAGAATAAATGTCACAGATCAGACATTTGAAGGAGAAGAGAAGCAAAACAACGAAGCGTCGAACATTGAAAAGAGATGGATTTAACAAGGAATGGGAATGATAAAGATAATAATATAAGGAGTCCACAACCAAGAGAGTTGAGATGATAAAGATAAATATGAGCGATAAACCAATATAAACAAACCAAATACGCTATGCCACTTCCTAATCTTAATTTCAAACAAAAGAAATTAATTAACGTCCAGAATAAGTGTGAGTATCAGACACTTGAAGGAGAAGAGAGGAAGAACACAAAAGTGAATATAATAAGAGAGAAAGATATATAAAGGAATGAAATTAGTATAGAGAAAACCAATAAGACTATAATGTTAACCAGTAAATGGTGACCAATCAAAGCAAAATGATTGTACAAATAATACCAGTCAGAACCAAAACAAAGGTGATGAGAAAAATACTCAAATATTATAAAAACAAGTAATTACACAAAACTTGAAGGCATGATAAATATGACCAGACATGAAATCTGAAATCGAACAAGTATTAATAACAATAATGCAATTACTAAAAAGAAAATAGAAAGAGGGAGATTAATCAAAGAGAAAATAAATAAATAAGAAACAAAAAAATCTAACCACAATATTGTTTCCAGTAGAGCACAGAGAATAAGATGAAAGGTATAAAAAAGAATGAAGAATATTATCAAATCTGAACAATAATTGAGTGAATTACCCTGAATATTTTTTAATAGTCGCACAATGACTACTTTGAATTTCTATGTTGATTTGTAGAGAAAAGCTCCAACAACAATTTAACTGAGCAGAGATGATGTTCCTCTGGTCTCAGAAAAATGTAGGGTGGACAGCAGAGCATGGAAGCCAAAAGTGCCCTTCTGGACTGTGCCAACTACCATGTTAGGGAAATGATAGAGAATTAAATACTACAGAAAAAAACTATTAAGAAAGAATATAGTGGATCAGATCGAAGATAACAATGTATTCAATAATGTGATGAAAAGAAACAAGATATGGAAGAAGGAAGCTCAGAATGATTATGAAACAATATGATAGATAATTTCTCAAATCCCGTAAAGGAATTAATCCAAATGATCTATTTTCGAGGGGGACAATATGTAAAATGACATATGAGCCCTAAGATTTCAGTGATATAAAATTATTACACATGTCAAATAATGAGTCAAAGGGACAAGCCAAATAATTTGTCTAAAATGCCAAGCTCAACTCTACATGAGCTAACTATCACCAAATATAAACTCGCAGCCATAAGAGTCAATAAACTGATGGTAGATACAAATGAAATGACATTATAGTGAAGAGAAATTGCACCACACAATGATTGTACCACCAGAAGCAACCACCCAATAGATTTCGGTCAGAGAAGAACCAAACCAACACAAGAAAGAAGAGAGAAGAAAGAAGAATGAATGAAGAAACCTACTACGGGAAGGACATCCAACAACCATGGCATAAAGATTCCAAGAGCCAGTCAACTAAATCAACATCTACCCGTATGTAGATAACCAATAAACCAATCAACCTGCAGATTAAAGAGATAGACAGAAAACTGACTAACTGAGATGACCAGTATACTATAAATAAAGTTATAAATGAATAAGATAAGAAATGTTATACAAGGAATGAAAGTAACAATAATACTTATTGATTAGAAGCTTTAAATTAAGCATAGCAACAAGATATGCACAGCACCAATGTAACAAAAGGAGTATTAATTTGTCTCCGAATATCAGCAAACACTAGCCAAATAGTCTGACAATCATGTATAAAAGCAAGAGAATAAATAAAAGGTTATTAGTTATCTTTATTAAAACCAAACATGTAAAAAATAAGGTTAAAAGAATACCAATGTGAGTCAAACTAACATACACATTGTTAGCACCAATGACCAAATAACATAACCTATGATGTAGGTAAGATTCACCTGAATTCACAACTAACAGTAGCAAAAACCTACCCAAACCAGAATGTACTATATGTAAAAGCAAGTAGAAATAACAATCTTTCTACAGGTAACAAAATCAGATACCCAAAATCAACTTTAAATAAGAAAATAAGCAAAGAAATTGAACCAAAAACCACCAAAATGGAATTCACTATATAGAACTTGTATAAAATCATATTATAAGAACGAATAGAAATGAAATGTTGATGTCAATACCACAATTAGAGTGTAATACCACTACTGTACTAGTGTACAAAGATAATAAGACAGAATACAATATATTACAATTGTATTTAAGTGCACCTGTCATGTGACACCAGATGTAACTGGTATTATTTAACCAAATGCAATGTAGAAAAGTCTAGTGTATTAAACACACCAAGTCCAGTACTAAGACAATGTTATTACTCATCTATTGTAACTAAAAGATAATAACAAAAAGAACTCAAATACCAGAAAAGAATAACATTAAGTAGGCATCTCATGATGAAAAATAGAGACCATTTAATTAACCAGAAATGACCAAAGTTACTTATTTTTCCAGCTAACAAAGGTGACCAGTAGTTGTAACCCTTTGTTATCATCAACTTTAAACAAATAGAAAGTAGACGAACACTTTCAGTAGTTGAAATATGTATATATAAATGTAAGAACCTAGGCTAAGATGACAGTAGCATAAGAATTGTATTTTATAAATAAATCTAAGTAAATAGCAACTAAGGAGTGTAAGAGAACTTGGAAGGCATGCCCTCAAGTGGGTATGAGTGCCATTATATAGTGATAATAGAGAATTAAATATAAAATAATAGTGTCTAGTGAACAGTACTAATCACAAACCTTAACTTCCTTAATAATGGACCAAAGCACACCACTAGTGGACTCAAAAAATAGAGCCAAGTGTTACGAATCCAGTGATACGCTCAGATTTAAAATCGGAACAACATTAACAAAGTTATTACAATTATAAAGAATTTGTGTCAAATTGAGAAAAACATTCATAATCTCGAAACCAAAGACCCACGGCGACTTCAACAATTGAAATAAAACGCCGAGGGGGTATGTACACAAAATTAAAGATCGCCCACTAATCAATTCCACGGATTTAACCAAATTTTGGACGTTGACTGAACGGAACGGCAGAGCGAGGCCTGCGTCCTGGTCACTTTTCAATCAACATTGGAAGCGAGGAGATGTCGTCCGGCGAGAGAAAAAGTCAGCTGATCTATTAATGTGTGCTCGTCACCTAAGTAAACAGAGTGACCTAACCTAAAAATTGTGATAACGAATATACATTAGTATCAGAGTGTGAAGTGCAACAGTGCGTAATAAGGATTGCTCAGTGTATAATCCAGAGCAATTCCGGGAAAAATATTATAAAATAAAAGGGAGTATAAGTGATTATTACCATTTCAATCAAATCATGAAAAACGATATTATCGAAACATTTAATAACAATGAACATAGATTAAGATGTATTTGTAACTGTGACTGAACAACAAATGACAATCCTCAGAGATGTGATTATTTTTATTTTGTGAATTTATTAAACTTACAATTAATTTCTATGCATAATTATTTTTTGTGTGACTTTACCACACTTGATGACAGTTGTCAATCATAACATATCAATTAATTTAACCAACAATTGCCAATGACTGAGGCTTGTCAAATGATTGAATTATTAACGAAAGTTAATATAATATGTCTATGCTTTTATGTTTTATGATTTAGGAAAGTAACCTACTATTATAATATTTGAATGTCATTTTTATTGTGAATAATAACCAAGGTTGCCAGGATATATGGTTACTGACAGCCATGCAATTATACTTATATAACACTAAATAATGAATCAGATGTTTAACCGAATAACACTGTTTCAAAATATATAATTTCATTGTTCATTTTAATTGTATTATCAAGAATTATATTGACATTAATTAACTTTGTTTCAAGCATTTATTATCAATTGATTCTAATAATTCTACTAACCTGTAATGTCCAGATTAGACACATGGTTATTATTTTTGTGCATTAATTATAAGTGACTGAATTATAGTCAACATCAAAGTATTTAATAACAATCGATGAGAGTTCTATTCAATGACTTGGTATTCTGTTAGCTCAAAGAATTCACGAAGGTATTAAACTAATATTAATCAACAAACATTTAGATACATTAAATTTGTAAACAGTTCTGCCACCCTGAGGCAAATTTTTGTAAAACTAAAAGTCTCATGCTTATTATTCTGAACCCAATTATAAATAATATTTGTGCTCATTCAGAACGAGCACTTGATTTGAATAAAATATTTGTTGACATAAGAAACAGAGTCAGTCAGTTTATTTCAATAGACTACTTGAAAACAGGTGAATGAATTTGATTGGTCAACTCAACAAGCAGCGGCGAATACAAAAACTGTAAGTCCGTATTTACTGGATTGAGAGAGCGACGCTGCGAGTTCGACAAGACTCACCAAGTAAGTGTTTATTAGTGCAAATTGTTTGTGTTTTCAGCACGGAAACTATATCACCGCTTCAACGAGTAAACGGAAGAACGTCTGTGTGAATAAACTAGCCGAAGTAAAAATACTTCGATAAATAATTTCTTGTGCATCAACCGGACTTATCAAGTTGGATTCAACGCTAGGTTGAATTGAACCGGATAAGTCAATAATAATAAAACACTAAACAAAAGTTTTTACAAATATTAAACAAAACTAAACGGAAAGTTAACTCCCCAGAACCCCAAACAATACACCGAAACACGGGTTTACTTTCAGATTGGCGCCAAACGTAAGAGGCTTTGAATTAGGACATTAAATAATAAATAAAAACAATTACAATCAGTTTACCTAATTTCAAGCAAGCAGCTACAGTACCGGAAAGAATAAAAGAATGGAACATGTACCAGAAGAGGTCAACGTCTAAGAAACGCGCAGCGGACGCGGATCCAAAAATCAATATGGACGAAAAGGAGGCGACGCCGGTGGAAGACGTCGAAGCGAGATTACCCCATGTAGAACCTGAGAAACCAACACAACGAGAGGAACAAACCGCGGAGAGCGCGAACATGAATAGCCTCATGGAATTTCTCAAGAAGATGGAAGAAAATAGCCAAAAGAACACGGAATCGTTGAAGGAGGAATTAAAAGCAGACGGTCAGAAAAATAATGACTTGCTAAATAAGAAAATGGATGACACCAACAAGAAAATAGAGGACAGCAGCAGGAAGATGGAAGAAAAAAAATAGACGAGCTGAAACAAGACAGCCAAAGAAATATGGAAACGCTGAACGAGAAAATCGAAGAGGAAATGACCGAAGTCAGGAAGGAAATGGCTGAAATAAATGAGAAGTGGAAGCAGACCAGCGACGAACTGCAGCGAACAAAAGAAGATATTAATGTTCGGGTGAACAGCTTGGTGGAAGCTTGTCAGATCCAGAACACAACCGTACAGCAAAAGAATGAAGAGCGATGCACGGGTATCGAAAAAACCGTGAATACTATCCAAACGCGGGTCGACAGTAATCACGAGAGAATTGAGGACATACAGAGACGGGAAATCCCAAGAATACGGGAGGAGATCGAGAATATCGGGAACCGACCAGCAGTAGTGCCAACGTTCCAACGCGCTGACAACAGGGAAGCCATGAACTTTCGGGCATATAAGCGAACCCCCATGGAATTCCTCGCCCGAATCGACGAAACGCTAAGTAGAAATCGAGAGACAAGATGGCCAATCATCAGAGGCCAAATTGACGAGTATTTTAAGGAGATTAATGACAATTGGTGGACGGCGACCAGACACGATATCCAGAGTTACGTCGAATTTAAAGAGCTATTTAAAGCGAAATATTGGTCCGAGAGCACCCAAAATATTGTACGGGACAATATTTGCTACGGAAGGTATGAAACAGGCAGAGGATCGACACTGACGGCCTACTTCCTAGGAAAAGTTTTCCTGGCGAGAAATTTGGAGCCACGGATCCCCGAAGAAAGTCTAGTCACCAAATTAGCATTTCACTACGAAGGAGGCATCGCCAGGGCCAGACTTACCGGACAGGTGAAAACCATACAAGAGATGGCGGCTTTACTGGAAGGGTATGAACACGTGGGGTACTACCGTAAGAGTCGACAAGGGAACGACCGGTACAACGACCCAGTAAACCAGGCTAATGGCAACAACAATCGTGGAAATTACCGCCCTAACTTCGTTGATCGAAATAATAACCACGATAACAGGGGACAGTTCTTTCGGCCGCAACCCAACCAGAATAATAACGACAACATCAATAATAATAACAACCGACCAAGCGGTAACAATAATTTTAACAGCCGGCCAAATAATCCGAACTATCCGCCAAACAGAACAAATAATTCGGGTTACAACAACCGTAACAGAAACAACGATTTCAATCAGCAGAATAGACCGTACAGAAGAGTTAACTATGTACATGCTGGAAATTACGGAGGGGAAGACGCCCATATGTGAGGTATTCAAACCGATACCATAGCCCACAAAGAAGTCGCAGTTACGACGACAGACGCATCCCCAGAAACGACAACAGGAGGAGTCGTAGTCAAGAGGACTATCGGCGATTCAGCTACAAAGAAGACCACCCTCAACTCGGGAATAGACACCAAGATGACGAACGGAGAAGTTCGCCAGACCAACGGCAGGTAGAAACCGAACCACCTTTAAACTAGAAGCGGCGGTGAGAACGCAAAACGGACCTTCACTGAACCGAACTATTGGGTACAATCATGTGGTAAACCAAAGAATAACAAACAATACCATTACAATCATTACGACAAACTTTCTAAAAAATATACGTGAAGAATTATTGGAAGAAAACAGTCACGAAACTGAACACCATAACACCGAGATCGCTTACATAAGCGCCGAAATTAACGGAGTGCACGTCAAGGTGATGATAGACACCGGTGCAAATGTGTCTCTAATCGATAACATCGAACTCAGTAGAATACAGGAAATGGGTAATAAAACAATACCTACACTACCTGTCAATAATATAGTGTTGATCGGAGCAACAGGGCGTCAAAACAAGACCATCCGCAAACAAGTCATGCTAGAATTAAATAGTAACGGCAAGACCATAACTATAGAATTTTTGGTAGCGCATGGACTACCCTTCACTATGTTAATTGGCTGCGACATGCTGAGAAAATATTCGGCAATCATAGACATGAGTAGGTCCAAAGTGACTCTAGATTCAAGCTGTATAAACTGGACGGCAAAGCTAATAGAAAGCGAGAGTGCCATTTCAGACCGGACAGTTTACAATATACAAGAAATAAGAAACCATAGATGGCATATGCCAAATAACCGTGTATTTTATCAAAATGATGATGATCAATTATGGAGGGAGGAACTCCAGGAAATATATACATTTAAGCATGACAAGACAAGTGCCCAGATAACTGACACTCAAGTAGAGACACTGATCGGCATTTACAATAAATACCGACACGTATCCTCCGACTCGCCTGGTAAAGTAAAAAATTACCAATGCACGATAAGATTCAAAGAACCGGTAAACTTTAACCGAAAATCTTATCCTATCGCCTATTCACTAAAAAGGGCAGTGCGTGATGAAATCAATGATCTATTAAGAGAAGACATAATCGAACCCAATCAGTCTCCATATACCAGCCCAATATTAGCAGTGCCAAAGAAGAACGGGAAGGTGCGAATCTGTTTAGACGCACGTGAAATAAATAAGACAATTATCAACGACCGTACATCCCCGGGCGAAATAGAAGAGATTCTCAAAAAATTCCATGGCACACGATTTATAAGCACTTGGGATACAGTCTGCGGGTATTGGCAGGTGGAATTACACCCAAACAGCCGCCAATACATGGCATTCATTTTCGAGGGTCGCAACTACCACTTCAAGAGGCTACCTTTCGGACTAGTCAATTCCGTAGCCGTGTTCGTGAAATGTATGGACGCAGTGTTGGGTAAAGAAGCACTTCAATTCACAACTATTTACGTGGATGACTTGTTAAGAACGTCAGCAAACTATGAAGAACATTGCCGGAGGGTGAAACATGTACTACATAAACTATCCGAAAGTAATATCACCCTAAAATTAGAGAAGTCAAAATTTATAGCAGACGAAGTACAGTTTTTAGGTTTCAACCTATCCGAACATGGGATTACACCAGCTAAAAACAAGATCGAAGCGATACAGAAATTTCCAACCCCGAGGAACAGAAAACAACTGCAGTCATTCTTAGGAATTTGCAACTATTATCGGAAGTTCAAAGAAAATTACTCCGAACCGACGGCACGATTTGCAAACCAATTATCATCAAAAAATAAGTGGACATGGGGGCCTGACCAAGACACAACACTACAGATAATCAAAACTAAATTTCTCAACACAATCATGCTACACCCTCCTGATTTTACAAAAACTTTCTACATGAATTGCGACGCTAGCGACGTCAGTCTAGGGTCCAGGGTCTAGGGTCAGTCTAGAGTATTATATCAGGAGGACGATGAAAAGAACCATCTAGTAATCAGCTTCGCCAGCCGAATACTCAATAGCTGCGAGCGCAATTACAATGTAACAGAGAAGGAGTTACTAAGTGTTGTTTTTGCATGCCACAAGTATCGAACATACATTTTGGGATACTCTATAACAGTTCGCACGGACCGTAAGTCAATCTCTTTCTTAAAAAACTGCAAGCTGAACCATGGCAGACTAACTAGATGGAGCCTGCTACTCCAAGAATATAATATCAGTTGGGAGTATATCCCAGGGAAACAAAACATTGCAGCAGATACGCTATCCCGAATAAACGTAGAGAACCAGAAATTCGAAGGGGAGAAAGAGACTGTAGTCAAATTATACAATATCGTTGCAAGTAGATCCGATTTAGAGAATATTGTGCAAAGAATCGGCCAACACCAAAAACAAAATGGCAAAACAATTACAATTCTACAACGACTAGCAGAACAAGATGAACAAATCACATCTTTTATTGCTTATACCAAAATATACTATTCATAAAAACCAAGTTTGGATACAGTACATGGAAAATAGTGGTACCCAGATCCATAGAAAAAGAATTGATCCTCAATTACCACATACGATACGGACACCTGGGAGCCGTAAAAGTTGTCAAAGCACTCGAAGAACACACATACATAAAAGATATGAACAGACGAGTGAGAAATGGTATCAAAAGCTGTCACATCTGTCAACTTGTCAAGCATAATAATGACAGAAAGGAAGGGATGATGATACCCATTACATCATCCAAACTAGAGAAGGTCTTCATAGATATGTGGTCCCTTTCCAAGAAGCGGAGGTAGACACCAATACAAATTCCTGATCATAATATTTGACCATTACACTAAATATACCAAATTGTATGCAATCAACCGTGCAACAACACAGAAAATATTGGGAATTATCATACAACACTACCTACCCGAAATAGGAAGACCAAAGTCAATAATTAGTGACCACGGGACACAGTTTCGAGGGAAAAAATGGAAGGAAACGCTGCTGAACCAAGGTATTAAGTCATACAAAACATCTGTGTACCATCCGAGCAGCAACACAGCTGAAAGAGTATTGAAAGAAGTAGGGAGAATACTCCGAACCTACTGTCACAACCAGCAGAGAAGGTGGTCAGAATACCTGTCAAGTGCAGAAGAATATATAAACTTATCGTACCACCAAGCAATTGATGACACCCCATACACAGCAATGTTTGGGAGACCTCCACCAAGGGAGATAGCTGGAATTCTTAACTTTCCTCGAGGCGAAGAATATAAATTCGATGGAATTAAGTTCTACAACAAAATACTAGAACGAACAGAGAAGAGGAGGAGAAAGTATCAAGAACGCCAACCCAAGCCCATAGAGTACAACGTAGGAGACCAAGTATTACTCAAGAATAGGGAGCTGCCCAGTACAGTAGAGGGCATAGCGAAAAAGCTATTATTTCTATACACAGAACCCTACACTCTCA
The DNA here is from genome assembly GCA_034769895.1 of Magicicada septendecula. Taxonomy (NCBI): domain Eukaryota; kingdom Metazoa; phylum Arthropoda; class Insecta; order Hemiptera; family Cicadidae; genus Magicicada; species Magicicada septendecula. The sequence goes on along the minus strand of CM068369.1, from coordinate 177,557,868 downwards.
CCAAGAAGAATGGTAATAATACCTATGAACTCATGGAAACCCAGACACAAAGGAAGAAGGGAACATACAACCAATCCTCCATGAAAATATACAATTGTAAATAAACAACCATGAATTAGCCTAATACTCTTTAAGACGCTCTAAACCTCCTAAAATTAATTTCAAACAAAAAAGAAATTAATAACCATCCAGAATAAATGTCACAGATCAGACATTTGAAGGAGAAGAGAAGCAAAACAACGAAGCGTCGAACATTGAAAAGAGATGGATTTAACAAGGAATGGGAATGATAAAGATAATAATATAAGGAGTCCACAACCAAGAGAGTTGAGATGATAAAGATAAATATGAGCGATAAACCAATATAAACAAACCAAATACGCTATGCCACTTCCTAATCTTAATTTCAAACAAAAGAAATTAATTAACGTCCAGAATAAGTGTGAGTATCAGACACTTGAAGGAGAAGAGAGGAAGAACACAAAAGTGAATATAATAAGAGAGAAAGATATATAAAGGAATGAAATTAGTATAGAGAAAACCAATAAGACTATAATGTTAACCAGTAAATGGTGACCAATCAAAGCAAAATGATTGTACAAATAATACCAGTCAGAACCAAAACAAAGGTGATGAGAAAAATACTCAAATATTATAAAAACAAGTAATTACACAAAACTTGAAGGCATGATAAATATGACCAGACATGAAATCTGAAATCGAACAAGTATTAATAACAATAATGCAATTACTAAAAAGAAAATAGAAAGAGGGAGATTAATCAAAGAGAAAATAAATAAATAAGAAACAAAAAAATCTAACCACAATATTGTTTCCAGTAGAGCACAGAGAATAAGATGAAAGGTATAAAAAAGAATGAAGAATATTATCAAATCTGAACAATAATTGAGTGAATTACCCTGAATATTTTTTAATAGTCGCACAATGACTACTTTGAATTTCTATGTTGATTTGTAGAGAAAAGCTCCAACAACAATTTAACTGAGCAGAGATGATGTTCCTCTGGTCTCAGAAAAATGTAGGGTGGACAGCAGAGCATGGAAGCCAAAAGTGCCCTTCTGGACTGTGCCAACTACCATGTTAGGGAAATGATAGAGAATTAAATACTACAGGGAAAAAACTATTAAGAAAGAATATAGGGGATCAGATCGAAGATAACAATGTATTCAATAATGTGATGAAAAGAAACAAGATATGGAAGAAGGAAGCTCAGAATGATTATGAAACAATATGATAGATAATTTCTCAAATCCCGTAAAGGAATTAATCCAAATGATCTATTTTCGAGGGGGACAATATGTAAAATGACATATGAGCCCTAAGATTTCAGTGATATAAAATTATTACACATGTCAAATAATGAGTCAAAGGGACAAGCCAAATAATTTGTCTAAAATGCCAAGCTCAACTCTACATGAGCTAACTATCACCAAATATAAACTCACAGCCATAAGAGTCAATAAACTGATGGTAGATACAAATGAAATGACATTATAGTGAAGAGAAATTGCACCACACAATGATTGTACCACCAGAAGCAACCACCCAATAGTTTTCGGTCAGAGAAGAACCAAACCAACACAAGAAAGAAGAGAGAAGAAAGAAGAATGAATGAAGAAACCTACTACGGGAAGGACATCCAACAACCATGGCATAAAGATTCCAAGAGCCAGTCAACTAAATCAACATCTACCCGTATGTAGATAACCAATAAACCAATCAACCTGCAGATTAAAGAGATAGACAGAAAACTGACTAACTGAGATGACCAGTATACTATAAATAAAGTTATAAATGAATAAGATAAGAAATGTTATACAAGGAATGAAAGTAACAATAATACTTATTGATTAGAAGCTTTAAATTAAGCATAGCAACAAGATATGCACAGCACCAATGTAACAAAAGGAGTATTAATTTGTCTCCGAATATCAGCAAACACTAGTCAAATAGTCTGACAATCATGTATAAAAGCAAGAGAATAAATAAAAGGTTATTAGTTATCTTTATTAAAACCAAACATGTAAAAAATAAGGTTAAAAGAATACCAATGTGAGTCAAACTAACATACACATTGTTAGCACCAATGACCAAATAACATAACCTATGATGTAGGTAAGATTCACCTGAATTCACAACTAACAGTAGCAAAAACCTACCCAAACCAGAATGTACTATATGTAAAAGCAAGTAGAAATAACAATCTTTCTACAGGTAACAAAATCAGATACCCAAAATCAACTTTAAATAAGAAAATAAGCAAAGAAATTGAACCAAAAACCACCAAAATGGAATTCACTATATAGAACTTGTATAAAATCATATTATAAGAACGAATAGAAATGAAATGTTGATGTCAATACCACAATTAGAGTGTAATACCACTACTGTACTAGTGTACAAAGATAATAAGACAGAATACAATATATTACAATTGTATTTAAGTGCACCTGTCATGTGACACCAGATGTAACTGGTATTATTTAACCAAATGCAATGTAGAAAAGTCTAGTGTATTAAACACACCAAGTCCAGTACTAAGACAATGTTATTACTCATCTATTGTAACTAAAAGATAATAACAAAAAGAACTCAAATACCAGAAAAGAATAACATTAAGTAGGCATCTCATGATGAAAAATAGAGACCATTTAATTAACCAGAAATGACCAAAGTTACTTATTTTTCCAGCTAACAAAGGTGACCAGTAGTTGTAACCCTTTGTTATCATCAACTTTAAACAAATAGAAAGTAGACGAACACTTTCAGTAGTTGAAATATGTATATATAAATGTAAGAACCTAGGCTAAGATGACAGTAGCATAAGAATTGTATTTTATAAATAAATCTAAGTAAATAGCAACTAAGGAGTGTAAGAGAACTTGGAAGGCATGCCCTCAAGTGGGTATGAGTGCCATTATATAGTGATAATAGAGAATTAAATATAAAATAATAGTGTCTAGTGAACAGTACTAATCACAAACCTTAACTTCCTTAATAATGGACCAAAGCACACCACTAGTGGACTCAAAAAATAGAGCCAAGTGTTACGAATCCAGTGATACGCTCAGATTTAAAATCGGAACAACATTAACAAAGTTATTACAATTATAAAGAATTTGTGTCAAATTGAGAAAAACATTCATAATCTCGAAACCAAAGACCCACGGCGACTTCAACAATTGAAATAAAACGCCGAGGGGGTATGTACACAAAATTAAAGATCGCCCACTAATCAATTCCACGGATTTAACCAAATTTTGGACGTTGACTGAACGGAACGGCAGAGCGAGGCCTGCGTCCTGGTCACTTTTCAATCAACATTGGAAGCGAGGAGATGTCGTCCGGCGAGAGAAAAAGTCAGCTGATCTATTAATGTGTGCTCGTCACCTAAGTAAACAGAGTGACCTAACCTAAAAATTGTGATAACGAATATACATTAGTATCAGAGTGTGAAGTGCAACAGTGCGTAATAAGGATTGCTCAGTGTATAATCCAGAGCAATTCCGGGAAAAATATTATAAAATAAAAGGGAGTATAAGTGATTATTACCATTTCAATCAAATCATGAAAAACGATATTATCGAAACATTTAATAACAATGAACATAGATTAAGATGTATTTGTAACTGTGACTGAACAACAAATGACAATCCTCAGAGATGTGATTATTTTTATTTTGTGAATTTATTAAACTTACAATTAATTTCTATGCATAATTATTTTTTGTGTGACTTTACCACACTTGATGACAGTTGTCAATCATAACATATCAATTAATTTAACCAACAATTGCCAATGACTGAGGCTTGTCAAATGATTGAATTATTAACGAAAGTTAATATAATATGTCTATGCTTTTATGTTTTATGATTTAGGAAAGTAACCTACTATTATAATATTTGAATGTCATTTTTATTGTGAATAATAACCAAGGTTGCCAGGATATATGGTTACTGACAGCCATGCAATTATACTTATATAACACTAAATAATGAATCAGATGTTTAACCGAATAACACTGTTTCAAAATATATAATTTCATTGTTCATTTTAATTGTATTATCAAGAATTATATTGACATTAATTAACTTTGTTTCAAGCATTTATTATCAATTGAATCTAATAATTCTACTAACCTGTAATGTCCAGATTAGACACATGGTTATTATTTTTGTGCATTAATTATAAGTGACTGAATTACAGTCAACATCAAAGTATTTAATAACAATCGATGAGAGTTCTATTCAATGACTTGGTATTCTGTTAGCTCAAAGAATTCACGAAGGTATTAAACTAATATTAATCAACAAACATTTAGATACATTAAATTTGTAAACAGTTCTGCCACCCTGAGGCAAATTTTTGTAAAACTAAAAGTCTCATGCTTATTATTCTGAACCCAATTATAAATAATATTTGTGCTCATTCAGAACGAGCACTTGATTTAAATAAAATATTTGTTGACATAAGAAACAGAGTCAGTCAGTTTATTTCAATAGACTACTTGAAAACAGGTGAATGAATTTGATTGGTCAACTCAACAAGCAGCGGCGAATACAAAAACGGTAAGTCCGTATATACTGGATTGAGAGAGCGACCCTGCGAGTTCGACAAGACTCACCAAGTAAGTGTTTATTAGTGCAAATTGTTTGTGTTTTCAGCACGGAAACTATATCACCGCTTCAACGAGTAAACGGAAGAACGTCTGTGTGAATAAACTAGCCGAAGTAAAAATACTTCGATAAATAATTTCTGGTGCATCAACCGGACTTATCAAGTTGTATTCAACGCTAGGTTGAATTGAACCGGATAAGTCAATAATAATACAACACTAAACAAAAGTTTTTACAAATATTAAACAAAACTAAACGGGAAGTTAGCTCCTCAGAACCCCAAACAATACACCGAAGCACGGGTTTACTTACAATATAGATTGAGTAATGATAAGCAATATTGTTATTAAAATATAAAGGGAATAAAACTATTGTATAATAGATACACAATTTTAATGATAAGGTGAATTGTGTGGTTTGTTCAAAGTTAATAAGAGAAAGAAAAATAGTGAATAATATAATCAGAAAGTGCATAAAAGAACAAAGAAAATTATACTAACTGAATACCAGTAGTAATAATAATAAGTGTAAAGTGAATAATAAATAATGCTTGATGACAAAATGAGGAATGTCTACTGTTAAAAAACTAAGCCATAATAAGCCTATACAAGTGAAATAGGTAGAATTAATGTTCATGTTTAAAAAAAAATAAAAAAAGGAATAATTGTTAAGTTATAGTTATAGTTGTTTGTTTGTGATAAAAAGAGTATATAAGGGTAAAAAAAAGCATGTTTAATGAATGATAGTCAATGGGAGTAGGAATGTGTGTAATGTATTAAAGAATAGCATGTGCATAGCATGTTAAAAAGTATAATACTATGTTTTAAAAATGATTATGAATAATCAAATGTTATATGTTAGTTTATTGTAGTTGTGTTGAAAATAGTTCAGTTTGATAAAAACAAAGGAATTTGTTATAATAACTGTCTAAATAAAATCAGTTGGATTAGGCATAAGGAGTCTATTGAAAAAAACAGTAATTTGCAAAATTTGATATTATAACAGTAATAATTAATGGAAAAATGTAGGTAATACTATTAGGTTTAATTATATAAATTTCGAGACACAAAATATATACCAAAAGGATCAGTTACAAATTAATTAACATAAAAACAAAATTGTTAAACTAGTAACTTAGTAAATACTGAACAGACATTATTCATGTTTGTTTTTAATTAATTTATAAAAGAAATGCAATGCAATAGTGTTTTTATCTTGAGAATTCATAGTAGTATAAGAAGATTATACTAATTTAAAAATATTTGTTAATTTTGTAAAATGTCAGGAGCAATGTCTATGAACAATGAACAATGAACAATGTAAACAATTTTTTTCAACCAATAGGAGTATTAAGCTTTACACCTTGACAACCAAACATTAACAGAAAAATTCGTTATTCCATTATTAGATTCAGAGAAGAGCAGATTAAAAAATCCATGCAGCTCAATATAATAATATAAAATAAATAAATAATAATAGAAATGGGATGGTAATGAATTAAAATGATAATATGTATGGTAATAATATGACAAGAAGAAATAATTAAAACCAAATCAGTTGAAATTGAAAGAATAAATCTGCCTTACAAATTATAACAAAAAATGAACATAAAGTGAAACCTCAGATGTGAAGGAATGTGCTAAGTATAAAATTGAATTAAAAACTAAATAAGAAAAGGACTAGTCTACACTTTGACACTTTTTCACTCACTAACAAACTTTATTTAAAAACTCAATTAATGAATAAACTAGTGACAATCAATTTATTTCTTTATTCAATTTTTAATTGATGGTGATAAACTTATTAGACATTGTAATCTTCTCTTAAAACGAACTGCAAACCTAAATTCACCAACTTTGGTCCAACACATACCATATAACCTGAGAATTAATTTATTAAGAAAGTGTATATTAATTAATTATGTTTTATGTGAAGTTTTGTAATTTCTAAAGATCTTTTGCTAATTTTTCTGTAATCACAAGAACTCAACCCATTTAAAATAACCAAAATAAAACAGATTATTTTATTTGGTGAGACCCTGATCACTATTGCCAACCTCTGAGCAAGTAAAAAACAAGAGCTGGAGTAAACATTATATTATACAAATATTTCATATGTTTAGTAAAGATAGAAATAAAAGCACTAAAGTAATAATACAGTATTGACTCATTTCTATAGTATATTGGATTTATTTTAATGTTAATGACATTTTATTCCTTAATATAGCCAAGGTGGAAATTTTTATCAGAAAATAGAAGTTGGTAACCCCTATTTTTTAGTAACAAAATTCAAATTAGGCTTCAAGACAGAGGTGAGTGAACTAAATTCAAATAAGGTAAAAGGATAAATAGATAAGAAGAAGAATTTTAATTGTTTTTGAAATAAAACAATTTGGTGCCTTAAATCGGGAAATAAAAATATACAACTTCAGTAAGATAATAAATTGACAACAGCGACATGGGCTTTAACGGGTACGACTCGGGTACGTAACAAGATTAATAAAGAAAATTTAGTTCTTATGCTAATCTCTCAAACAGCAGAAACATAGGCTATTATATATACCTTGCATAGTAACTATAATTGTTATCTTATTTCATTTATAAAGATGTGTTTATCTGTATATTCCACAATCGTTATGTAATTTGAACTTTATAATTATTAAAGTAAATGCATTTGTGTTTTCCTACAAAAAATAATTTTTTCCATCTTCATTCCGCTTAACACTATCACGTCAAAAAATTTGGCAGACTTAATATTTTTTATTATTACTCAAGAATAAGCAGTTTATTGCTACTTTAACCTCCTAAAGATAATGTTTCTGGACATAACGGATTTTTTACCTAAAATAATAAAAGTTTTGAGTAATTATGAATAGAATTTTAAACGGTAAGTGGACGGTACCAATACCCAAACGCGTGAGGAAAAGTTGTAAAGTATGATGGATTTGATGAATTTGCTTTATTTAAAAAAATATTTCTTTCTTTTATTCGGGATAGGTTAATGCTTTTACAAACTAAATATTCTAAAAAAGTTCATGTTTTTGTTAATAATTATGTAATATTTTTGAAAAAGTTAATAAATTCGTTTGTCCCAGTTCCCAAAGAATTTTGAAAATTATGGTCTGATGGTTACATCTGTTGGTAAAGTTGACACTTTTGATCGTATTAACGATAAACCCAAAAATATAAGAGATAAACCTAACTAATCACTAATCATAATAGGCGTGTACATACAACTCGAGGAAGCCAATCTCAACTGTAGTTTTTTCCAAATTAATCAACGAGAAATTAACTGTAAAGGAAAAATGAAATTTACTAACTCTTTAAACACACGAAGACTAGTCCGCACATAACCTCCTACGTGCTTTTCTCGTCACACAACACCGTTTTTATTAACTTTTAATTAAGTTCATGCCTTTCCCTTAGCTACCATTTATCTTAAAGAATTAAATTACGGGGTAACTAACACTAACTCCGGTCTGGTAGTTACAAAACTAATAAGTGACATAATACGAGTATATTATATAATATATTCTAATAATATATTCTCGTATATTATGAATACAGTCACGTTAGTTATGCTCTAGTTAACGAATTTCAAAGTTTTCCTTAATTTTATTTGATTAGAATTAAGGTTTTTATGATTTAAAAAAAATAATTATATATAACGAGACATTAAAAATAATTTACATTTACAAGATAGTGCATTGAAAACACTCTTCATTTATTTTTCATTTTTGGTTCTGTTAAAAGAATTAATTTTGTTGCTTGGATACACTGATAAATTAAATTTTGTGTTTACAAGCATTTCAATATCTCTTTTCTTTGTTAATGTTCTCTTCCTCTTCAGTACCTTTATCCGTTTGTGGGTTCCGGAATACTCAGAACCCCTACACACGTCTCTTCCCCAATATCAACGACAAGTTACATTTTATAATTTTTATGATTGTCACATATTCAATGTGTAATTACAGCTTATAATTTATAACGCACAGTAATAATTCTCAACATATTTCATTCCCTGTTCTCATGAGGATACATGAAGCTCCGCCTCCAACAGACTTCTCCGATGGCGTTACGTTTAAATGTTTTATTTTTTTTTTTAATTTTATCTAGTACGTTGCAAACAACAATTTGAAGTGCGATTGAGTTATAATAGTCGAAGTGCAGGGAATTCTGTACAAAACAATATTTGCCCCTTATCGTTGAGTGTAACCTAACATCACACCAAAATATAGGGAGTGTAAACACTCTCCTTTGTTATTGAACGGTCATGTTTTGTTGTTCACAATATTCCATTTGTTCAACCGTTATAGAAGCAATACGTCAGTCTTTATTGTACGTAAACAAAACACCACTGCATTTTACAAGCTTGTCAACGTACCCTTCCGTAACAGTGTACAGCCAAGAATCTGAAAAAATATATAATTATAAAAATAATAACAGATATTGTAAATGTGTATTTTATAAAATGTATTGATTTACACAATTAAATTGTTAAAAACAGTTTAAAATTTAACACCCACAGTAATAGCAGCAATCATGATTTCAATAGTTTTTCCTGTTAAGTGATTTTTTGACAATTATGCTTGTTTTCTGATATGGAAGTAGAAGCGTTTAGTGTTAAAATTAATAAGGTTTTCAAAGCAAGCTACTGGTTGACTGCGCGCAACTTGAAAACCTAATTCCTACATGAAGTAGACAAAGAACTAAAGACTTAAGTTGATTAAGTTAGTCAAGAACATAATTTAAGTTGCCATCCAATAAAATTACTTAAATTTTAAGGTGGATTTTTGAAATTATCTACTATGTATTGTTATAAATGTTATTCTATTATTGTATAATATTTGGTGATGTATAAATAATTCTCTCTTGTTACCCTGCATTTGAAAAATTCTGTATGGGCTATACTTATGTGGTACATTTCAGGAGTTATATTTTTCTAGATATCGAATATTTCGTTTAATTTTATGTTTGATGACTTGAGATTATGCGGTTATCACCTAATCTTCTTATGATTGTAGAGTTAATTTACCTTATAACAAGTAAGAGTAAAGAGGTATTCGCTCCTCAAAAAATAACTAATATATTTCAATTAATATATCAATTGTATTGATTATACAACATTTAGGCCTACATAAAAGTTGTGAATATATACTGCTGCGATTTTAAACTACAGGTATTTGCATGCTTGTATAAATTCACGATTAATATCTTGGAGATCTTGAAACTGTTTGTTACTCAAGTTGCCTCGAACGTTCAAATTCAAATGTGCACAAATTCAGTATATACAGAAAACTGACTACAACTGACACACTAATACACAACTCCTCCAATCACCCAATACAACACAAATTAGCTGGCTTAAGAACTATGATACATAGACTTAACAACATTCCACTAGATTAAAAATATTACAAAGACGAACTAAACACGATAAAATATCTAGCAGTATGTAGTGGATACTACAGAACTATAATCAATAAACTCCTACACCAAACAGAAAACAAACAACAGACAAAGACAGACAACAACAAATTCATTACACTAGCATACGTCAATAACCACACTGAAAAAATAGCCCACAAATTCAAAAAAGCAGGATACAGAATCGCATACAAAACTACAAACAAAACAGAACACACACTATCAAAACACACACACAAAGCACAAAACAAATTCGATCTACCTGGTTTTTACAAACTAAATTGCTCAGATTGCAACAAATTCTACATAGGCCAGAAAGGACGTAGCTTCAAACAGAGATACATTGAACACACAAAGGCACTACACTCTACTATCGAATTCATCTTTGCAAACAATCTCATTGAAGCTAACCATACATACAAAAACATCGACTATAACATGAATATTCTACACGTACAGAAAAGGCCGAAAACTAGACACTCTGGAACAATTGGAAATATACAGACAAACGAAAACATATAAAAACGACATCCTAAAGTATAGATACAATTCATATCACACGCATTATTCGAACATATCACACACCACACACACAAAATCCATCCTTCAAAAGTCGACACCGTCGCCAAAAACAAGACGGACAGTGCTCCCAGTGGACATCTCTGACAAAGATTTTAATAACCGAAAACTGGTTCAGGCTATAAGGTAAAACTTTTACGTTTTTACTCATCAAAAACTTTGTGTTCCGAGTCGGTAGATACTAAATAGATACTAAATCCACATGTTGGTATCAGACAAATTTTAAGAGATAACTGTGGAAGAGCACCGGTTCTAAGAATTAGAAGTACACAAGCACCAGTTTCGTCCACATCATATTTCTCTTCATCAGGATTTATATACAAAGAATTTTCCAAATCGTGTACAATTTAACAATTGGATCCGTAAAACAATTAATAGAAGTCAATTGTGGATAATATTTTTTGTGTTCCACCACTTGTCTAATATAACCAATTACTAATATTTTTTTTAGATTTTTGTTCAGTTTTCCCAAATGCTTTTAAATAATGTCTGTCACCCTATTGTTTTAATATTCGTTATTTGGCACAGCAGTTTCCTAATTTAAAAACTTCCTTATACAGTATAAATACATTTTTTCAAATTTGCATTAGTAGAATACAAAAATTAAACAACTAATTATTAAACATTCATTTATACATGGGCTTTAAAATTTCACATATATTCTTATGCAATTCAGTGAAAGTGAAAAAAAAATTAAAAATTACAGTCTTTACACTGAGTGTAAGAATTCTAGTAAGTCGCAAGTAATTTAGGTTTTCTTGGATTCTTAAATAATTTCCTGTATTCTACAGTTGATGGTGTCTCACTACGCTAGAGATGTGACATGTACTGTGGCATATTAAATTCTACCCTACATGACTTGAGATGTATCAATCTATTCTTTACTCACGAGATTGTTTGGGGAGAAGTACTGTGTATTGTATAAGTAAAACTATTAATTTTAAACAATTTATCCAAATAAAAATAATTTCTTTTCCAATTCGTAATAATAATATTGTTACGACGGTCTCACGGATCGCGTATGGTACACCAGAAACAAAATACAGACACCAATGAATTCACTAATTACCAGCCTTAATTAGTCACAAATAACAATTTGAAATCAACAAGTTACTCTCATACAATTATTTAAGTTGAATTTGTCTACACGCAATAATAATGTCAACTAATAGAGTTTTGCACTAATTATAACACAATAATTACTTTCCAACAATCACTTGATCGACACTAAAGAAATCGACCACTCTAACTACTAAGCCTCTCGCTGTTGCTTATATAGTTCTCGCAGATGTTTCAGGATAATTTTGCATTCTTTTAGAATTGTTGGAAGTGATTTTGGACCAGAATTATTTCACACATAACAAACAGTTTTTCAGACAGCTGGAGGGGTTAGCTATGGGTTCCCCACTCTCTAGTATTCTAGCGGAGGTATACTTAAATTACTTTGAAAATTCTTTCTTGTTTGCAAACCCTACATATAATTACAATGTGGTGTTCTATGGTAGATATGTCGACGACACTTTTATGGTGTATAAAGGCACAAATCGCCAAATTGACAAGTTCCACAATTACTTGAATGGCATTAACAACAAGATACAGTTTACTTTGGAGAATGAAGTTGGAGGTCGGTTACATTTTCTAGATTTGACAGTAACTAAGAATTTTGTTACTAAAAAACTGTGTTTTAATATATTTAGGAAGCCCACGATGACTGACGCTGTCATACATGCCTCATCGTTCCACCCCATTTCACAGAAATTAGCTGCATTCCATAGCATGATACATCGCTTGTTGTCTATACCCCTTAGCATCGAGGATTATATCGAAGAGTTAAGTACCATTAAAGTCATTGCGTTTAACAACGGGTACAATGAAAGAATAGTAGATAATATTTTAAAAAAACAAAAGAAAAGAAGAGTAACACTATTAAAAATGAAACTAAAGATGTAAATAATAGAAATGAGAACCTCGAAACAAAGACACGCAAGTACATTGCGGCACCTTATACGCATTTCATGCCGGAGATTTTTAAGTCAACTATTAATAAAGTTAACAATATAGTCGTTTCTTATAAGACTAGTAGTAACATCTTGAATAATCTCCGCACCCGTGAACATACCAGTCTTGAAAATAAAACGGGTGTTTATAAGCTAGTCTGCAACGACTGTGAGGCTTTTTATATGGGCCAGACGGGTCGAGGTTTTTTGAAAAGATTTCCTGAACATAGACCCCCTACACGAGTTTACAACTTCGACAATATCAAGTCAAATTTCGCCAAGCACCTCATAGACAACAGTCACAGTTACACGGATTTTAGCTCAAATTTAATACCCCTTCATTTCTGCAGTAAAGGGAGTTATTTGAACGCCCTTGAAAAATATGAAATTTACAAAGCATACAACGACGCCAGTACCAAGCCACATGTGTTGAACGACCAATTACAGTATAAATCAAATATACTGTACGATACCGCTATGAGATATAGTCGAGATAAGGCTTAGATTACGTCAGTACGGCGCGTGTTGTCTTGCAAGGCACACCGAACATTTTAAAGCGAATTTATGTACATAGTTTAATTGCCGTATTGTGTTTTCAATATTTTGACAAATGTCATTTTTTATGACATAGATTGATTTTATAAGTTCTGATGATGAGGCAAGTGCCTTGAAACATGTAAACTGGAAAAAACATCACGGAAAAAAGCCATAGACGGTGAGTACAGTGTATTTGGTTATTCTTTTAGCGCCGTGCCAGCATATTTACAAATACTTGAACAGTCTGGAATGTACTTTAGTGCGGCCTTGACCGAGACGCTTCGACTGTTTGGCTAGCCGAGAAACGGGTGGAAGAACGATCTCGGCTCTTCGAGAGCGTTCCTTAATTGTTGTAGGAATATGTTCCAGTTTACACCAAATCTCTGAGAAAATCTCCAAGTATCTATTCATTCTATCTATTCCAAGTATAATGTCATTATCATTATTTATCACTTTTCTATTCGAATAAAAACAATTATAAAAATAATTATCTTGTCTTTACAATGACACTATCTATGAGCTAATTTCAAATACAGTCTTAGGTTTAAGACCTAGCTCGACTTTTAGGCTGGTTATACAAATGATTTTTCTTAACCCTATATACATTTCTCACTTACATACTGAAACATTACTATTTACAGTATTATAACAAGATATATAAAATCACTTTCCTAACCTTTTGGGTAATTTTTGTGTCAAAGACACCGTCCAGTCTAGTCTTTTTTTATGTCTGTTTTGTCAAGTTATTTATTATGTTTGTTTGCAAGGCTAATTCCTGTTTCTAATTTATTCATGCATCTGTAACACGTATTCTTTATTTATTATTCATGGTTTATTGGTTTAGTTATTATAAGTCTTCCTTTATATAATTATTTTTGTTTGTTCTCATTTGACCACTCAATCTTTATTGCACTCCTCATTCAGTTACATAGTATTTACCTATATGAGTATTTTCCCTATATTTTTGATAATTAAATTGAGTTTCCTGGTTTGTACCATATCGTGATGGTACAATGTGCACTAAAATAACTGTCGTTACATACTTCAGCAAGCGTTTGATCACAGTCGTGCGGACAGACACGTGACTGTAAGTATGCAGTTAAAATAGTTATGAAATTCCTAACTCATTAAAACATTCCCGATGAAGAGTCTACTCGTATCTAGAGCATCAAAGGAAAACTTTAATTAAAAGGACAAATGGACAGTATGTAAATGTTTAATTAAAAACTACAAGACTTTGCCCAGGCAGACATTTTGGTCTACCATTCCCCTTTTTCTCCACTATAATTTGATGTATTTACAGGATCCAGTTGCAGAAATACGGTTACATTAATAAACATACACCGGATACGCATTGAAAAACGTGTGCATATAAGCCTATATATACAAGTAGCATGTATACATATATGGGTATAAAAATAATTTCTTATAAGAACATATTTTGTGTTCTTTTTATTCACATAAAATTATTTAGAAGAAGGAAAGTTTTATTTTATTTTTATCTACCTGCAGTGTGCAAGTATGCGTTCATCTATACAAAAATATGTGAAAGCATCCATTTTTGATTTATTTTATATTAATTATTTTATATTTGTGTAGAAATGGTTTTATTCGTCCTTCGTACTTTGCCCTGTGATCATGTGTAGATTCTGTTAACGCTTACTCAGATATAAAAGCACACACACAGACACACACGACACACACGACACACACACACAACATAAAACGCAAATTAACTTCTTTGTACAGAACAAGGGTATGACTCGTTCCTTCACTTCTTGGACTGGTTGGCATTTCAACTTGCCGTAAACAGATTTTCGTTATTTCAACACTTCGTTCACGACAATATCAATATTTTCCTACTTATTGATAAGAACACCTAAGGGAGAGTATAATTTTATAACATTATAAAACTAGTAATAATTACATTAAAAGTAAACCTGCAAGCAAAATTGGTTGTTTACGGCTTTACAAATTTTACACACTATACGTATTATGTGTAGGCCTATGTACTTATTATACTATAATTCTATACACTGTGTTTCGAAACAAAAATTACAATTCAAAATAAAATGACTGAGAAAATCATTCATTAAACTATAAAAATTTAATTATTTTACACACTGCTTATACAAACATTTTCCCGCCGACTCTCTCTCTCTCTCTCTCTCTCTCTCTCTCTCACACACACACATACACACACACACGCACGCATACACGCATACACACAAACATGCACTAAATGAATGCATAAGGTGTGGGTTTTCTGTTTGCCCTTTGGTATCGTTAATTACGTCTATTGGTATTATACCTCACAGGTTTATATTTGTTCTTACGTCTTCTGACGTTTATTCATCGTTCTTTGTCTTTCCAGTAAGCGTTTTGGCTCTTTCCATTGATTTGTTCTTAACATTGATGCTATGACTTTTCCTGTATGCGGTCGGTCGGTGTGTAAGTACAAAGAAGATTTTTTCAGTGGGTAGCGTAGTCGTCTCGTCTTTTAGGATTACACAAGCTCAAGGCTTCATTAACTTACTGTTTTCTTC
Organism: Magicicada septendecula; assembly: GCA_034769895.1. Taxonomy (NCBI): domain Eukaryota; kingdom Metazoa; phylum Arthropoda; class Insecta; order Hemiptera; family Cicadidae; genus Magicicada; species Magicicada septendecula. Next base: position 177,542,146 of record CM068369.1, on the reverse strand, counting down.
CTTTGTTGATGCCAGCTAGAGTTTTCCTTTTCAATATTTTATGTTGTACTCAACTCTTTGTGTCTACTTAGGTTTTGATGTTTTCTTTTCTCTTTCCGTAAAATCTCTCTATTTCTTCTATCCTTTTTTTGCTTGAGCTCAAGCACAGAAAGTATTTTCTATGGCTCAAGTGTCGGGTTTTCTATGGGGACGAGTTATTCTATTAAGAGTAGAACCAAAATGAACTGAACAAATGTTAGAAATCAAAGTAACACTGCGAGGTAGCAATATTTAGAAATATTAACATACTGGCCACACTCGCTCTTAATAAATATTATTATATATTGCGACAGTACAAATAAGTGATGTACTGAGCATTGAATATAAAAATTTAAATATACCTAATAAACTGTAAATAATTAATAATATATTAGAAATAAGCATGTCAGGGATTGCAAGCTTGGCTCAGACAAAAATATGAACAGGTGTTTCGACCTGAATCGACGTGCACACACACACAAATGTAACTGAAAGTGTGTACACCAGTATTTTGCTAGTGCGTGTGAACGCAGGTCTATGCAGGCGAGTTTACCACCCCAACATGAATAATTGCATAATTACTGTTTTTCCGTAATTATTCATAAACTATAATTAAAGAGTAAAATCCAAAAACACAATAAAATGTAAGAAAATTTACTAAATACTGTGTACGAAAACCATGTGAAAGTGGCACAACGTACGAGTGTAATAGTGAAATAACTGTGTACAAATCGAAAGGGTTAAGTTGCAATGTCCAATATTACAGTGAACATGTGTTGTAAAAATAGTTATAAGATAAGTATAAGAGTATACTTACAGGACTCTGCAATTCGCAGAAATATAAGAAATAGCGAAATTGATAAAGAGTGGGGGAACTGAATGCAGAGACAGTTTCTGACATGTCGATTTCGTACCACTGCAGGTGTCGACCAAGACATGGGTATAAATAGGACACACAAGCTACAGTGGTTCTCTTTCTTAAATCATCCACAGTGCAGCGGGAGCTTCTGCCCGTCCGCACAGAATAATATAAATTTTTGTAAACAGTTTCATCCTTCCAGTTACATACAGTTATGTAACTCGATTGTCAAACCAACTGTTCTTAAATAATAACAAAATTACATAAGAAGATCCACATAAGAAGATCCATTGACGTCAGAAACAGCGCGAGGAGAAGTTCCAGAGAGCGAGTCGACGCTGGACAGAAGTCAGAGTCGACGCTGGACAAGAGGTGAGTCGACGCTGGACAAGAGGCGAGGCGACGCTGGACAAGAGGACGCTGGAGTGCGAGACGAGGACGACTACAGATGGATCAAATGATCGAGTATGATTGACGACAATAAGGTGATAAACAACTTATTTATCTCTTAATCGAACAATTAACTCAAAGACAATTAAAGACATTCTTGTTTTATTTAAAAGTAAGAGCCAATGTTTATTTTAAAGTAGAATTAAAATCATAGATGTTTTAAAATACGATTAACGTAACAAGAGCTCAAATTAGTATTGAAATAAAACGAATACAAAGAATTTAAATGAAAACAATTAGTGTTTGATATAAATCAGTAATGAGAAACAAAAGACAAATTCAATAACTATTAATATTTTGAGTACATTACAATATATAAAATGATATTTAAATATTGATATTTTGAAACACATTAATTGACTGAGTAGTCTGAAAATGAGATTTTTCTTTAATACAATAATTAGTAGAATAGAATATTTAGTCAGTAAGGATGTATATAGCATAAGCCTTACGGCATAATAACAAATAATAACGAATGTTTTAAGTCGAAGTAAGTGCTAAGTGCACAATTTTATTAATATCAAATAAATTTGAAATACCGTTACAAGTTACATAGAGTTCTTATTGCAGATACACCTGAAACCCAATTTAAATGCTATTTTGTTACATAATTTGTCAATCTTGAACGTGAGACCAGTCACGCCTATTTTATGTATATCGTATTGTTGCATATTAATTATCGCTTCCAACGTGGAGCATCACAAATGTAAATTATATTATATTTACAACGTTATATCGTTGCATAATATGGCGTCCCAGATTGTGGGGTTCCGCAAACACAAATAAATTTACATTTGCAACGTTGTATCGTTGTAATATGTTACATAACACACAGGAATATAACCCATAACAGTTAGTATTCTAGAGTACTCGATGTGCTAACATTTTATTTAAAGCACATAAAAGAAGAAATTATATCGTATTAAGTATCCCGTTTTGTTTAAGGTAATTTCCAACAATTGTCAAAAGAACTATATCTCTCTACTTCTACTTAGTTGAAAGGATTACTAATATGTAATTAACCTGATGAGGTCCAAATGATTTATATAAACTCTTATGTGATTTTTCGTAACTAGTATCTCGTATATAATTTGTAATATTAGTTGGTGAGAATAGCTTTTTCCTACATCGAAACGGAAATAATAAAACTCTCGTGTATAACGGCAGATGAACTAGGGCAACTACAACTACAACAGCAACACAATTGTACTGAACCAACCTGCTACAACATCGGGTCCCAATTTGGACGTGTTAATTGAAATTTCGGGTAACAGCGGTGAGAGTTTGTAATTATGTCCACGTTTGGTGTAACATCGGCCGTCGTGTTATGCATACATTTGGTCTATAAATATGGGATATAAAGTAATACAAATGATATGAGATAGTATTTACTGTAAAACGTTGTACTCAGGAAATGATAACAATTATTATTGTTTTTATAAATTTGAATAGGGACTTTACATTTGACATATATATTCTAAAAATTACTCTATCACGTCAATTAAAGTTACGGAAGAAATGAACACTTATCAATTATGTAAATTGTGTACTGCTGTAAATTGGACAACAGTACATAAAAATGAAATGGTTATTTAAGAAAACTCATAGCGATAAATTTAGTAATATTTTTGAATAAACATTAAAATTGTAAACAAAATATTATTAATTATTAATGGTAAACATAGAGGTAATTTAAGGTATTGGAATTGTATGATACAGCACAGAGTAAAGAAAATATATGTTGTACTATCAATGACAATTATAAGATATTATAATAAAATTAGATAAACATTAAAATAAAACCAAATGTTAATAATATTATAATATAATAGAGACAAACTAAGATGAGTAATGTAAAAAGTCAGAGAAATGTAATAATAATAATTAGTAACATTATATATTTGATTAAGAGGAGTATTATGAAAGTATGTGACAAATTTAATGATGTCTCACCTCGGCCAATGTGAAATGTTAAAATTTGATAGTTTTTAAATGTAATAAAAAATTTGATTTAGTCTAATTTTAGTATTAATAGAATACACATCTCAGTGAGAGTTTTTGTAACATATTGAAAATTTATTAAGAAGAATTAAATTTGTATAAATAATAAAAGAAGAGAGTCTAATTTCATATTTAATCTTGTACACGTCAGAGAGAGAGAGAGAGAGAGATGCTGTAATATTTAAAATAAGTCTGGAAATAAGTGTTATACTACACACATATCAGAGAGAGAGCTATGTCCCAATTATAAATTCATAAGAAGAATTGAGAACTGTAAAAGTAATTTAAAAGGAAAGGAATTAATCTTGTAAAGAATCTTGGGACAACAGGCCAAAGAAATCTAACCTATTCTGAATTTGTAACGGAGTTTGTAAAATATTATAATTAAAAGAAGTTTAATGAAGAACGCTATTAAAGGTTTAATGTAAATTATTCACAGTACCAACATTAAAAGTAATCTACTATTGATCGGTGTTGTAATCCTAAATTGGAATAAAAACAAACTTGCATGAAGCCTAGTCGTCCAACTCACACACACGAAGTGAAATATTTAACATAATTAAGATTCGTAACACACGAACTTCTACTTAAACACGAATAATAATACCAAGAATTAATTAACACTTAAATACACAAAGAAGAGGATAAAATAAAATATTTTACTAGCAAACAGTGCAACGAATTTTATGAACAAGTTCAATACTGTTCGGAGCGACCTCTATGCTGTTGACAAATTGTAAATGAACTACAACAGTACGAGAATTGAAGCCGGAGCAGTTTGGAAGAGCGGGGATTCAAACGATTAGCATTTATACGGTATATTATCTCAATATTATTTATTAAAGTTTTGTTAACTATAGTTATTTGGCACTGACTAAAGAAAATAATTAATTACTTACAATATTAAATAACCTAAATAGAAATATTAGTTGTCTACCCTGAGATAGAGTCTTCATGATCACATATTTAATACAAACAACATATTAAACATTGTATTAGGAACAAAAACAATGTATTAGAGATTCTACACATAGATTTTAAGAAAGTAAATACAATAAATATTTCTAGGCAGTGATATAACTAGATATAACTAGTTCTATTGGTAGTAAATTTTATTTTACCATATGTCTTTTTAGATTGACATTTTATTCCAAAATGGAGTAAGCGTATTTTCAGGTAGAATCAGTTTTCTACATAGAGAAATTTTGCCTGCATGACATTTTTATTGACGACTGAATACCAGTATTTTCTTTTAAGCCTATACTACGTATGACCTGAATGGAAATACATATAAAATCTACAGAAATAAAGAAAAAGTATTGACTACCGGATACTGAACAAAGTCGTTGGAGTTACTATCTAATTTAGTATTTTATTTTCTGTTACTCTATAAGCAAAATCTAAAAAAAGACTACACTATATTTAAAAATGATTTGAAAAATTTTTGAACCTAATTTTGTGTTTATCAGCATTCTTTTAAAGTGCCTCTTTAGAAACTCGCTGCTTTATATTACAGACCAATTTTTAATGGCATTGAAACAATGGTCTGACCGTTTAATAAGTGTGTAAAGTGTTAGGGAAATATTTACTCAGCTTTAAAATAAAAAAGAAAATTGAAAAAATTCTATTTCGTTCCGCCTATAGCCTGAATTTGGCCAGTTTAGATACTTGGAGATTTTCTCAGAGATTTGGTGTAATCTGTAACATATTCCTACAACAATTAAGGAACGCTCTCGAAGAGCCGAGAGCGTCCTTCCACCCGTTTCTCGGCTAGCCAAACAGTCGAAGCGTCTCGGTCAAGGCAGCACTAAAGTACATTCCAGACTGTTCAAACATTTGTAAATATGCTGGCACGGCGCTAAAAGAATGCAAAATTATCCTGAAACATCTGCGAGACCTATATAAGCAACAGCGACAGGCTTAGTAGTTAGAGTGGTCGATTTATTTAGTGTCGATCAAGTGATTGTTGGAAAGTAATTATTGTGTTATAATTAATGCAAAACTCTATTAGTTGACATTATTATTGCGTGTAGACAAATTCAACTTAAATAATTGTATGAGAGTAACTTGTTGATTTCAAATTGTTATTTGTGACTAATTAAGACTGGTAATTAGTGAATTCATTGGTGTCTGTATTTTGTTTCTGGTGTACCATACGCGATCCGTGAGACCGTCGTAACAATATTATTATTACGAATTGGAAAAGAAATTATTTTTATTTGGATAAATTGTTTAAAATTAATAGTTTTACTTATACAATACACAGTACTTCTCCCCAAACAACCTCGTGAGTAAAGAATAGATCGCTACATCTCAAGTCATGTAGAACTTAATATGCCACAGTACATGTCACATCTCTAGCGTAGTGAGGCACCTTCAACTGTAGAATACAGGAAATTATTTAAGAATGTAAGAAAACCTTAATTACTTGCGACTTACTAGATTTCTTACACTCAGTGTATAGACTTTAATTTTTTTTGTTCACTTTCACTGAATTGCATAAGACATATGTGAAATTTTAAAGCCCATGTATAAATGAATGTTTAATAATTAGTTGTTTAATTTTTGTATTCTACTAACGCAAATTTGAAAAAATGTATTTATACTGTATAAGGAAGTTTTTTAATTAGGAAACTGCTGTGCCAAATAACGAATATTAAAACAATAGGGTGACAGACATTATTTAAAGGCATTTGGGAAAACTGAACTAAAATCTAAAAAAAATATTAGCAATTGGTTATATTAGACAAGTGGTGGAACACAAAAAATATTACCCACAATTGACTTCTATTAATTGTTTTACGGATCCAATTGTTAAATTTTACACGATTCGGAAAATCCTTTGTATATAAAGCCTGATGAAGAGAAATATGATGTGGATGAAACTGGTGCTTGTGTACTTCTAATTCTTAGAACCGGTGAACTTCCACAGTTATCTCTTAAAATTTGTCTGATACCAACATGTGGATTTAGTATCTATTTAGTATCTACCGACTCGGAACACAAAGTATTTTATGAGTAAAAAGGTAAAAGTTTACCTTACCTTTTTAAATTATTTAAATTAAATTTAAATTAGCCTGAACCAGTTTTCGGTTATTAAAATCTTTGTCAGAGACGTCCACTGGGAGCACTGTCCGTCTTATTTTTGGCGACGGTGTCGACTTTTGAAGAATCGATGTTGTGTGTGTGGTGTGTGATATGTTCGAATAATGCGTGTGATTTGGATGTCGTTTTTAGGATGTCGTTCTTTTGGATGTCGTTTTTATGTGTTTTTGTTTGTTTGTATATTTCCAATTGTTCAAGAGTGTCTAGTTTTCGGCCTTTTCTGTACGTGTAGAATATTCGTGTTATAGTCGATGTTTTTGTATGTGTGATTAGCTTCATTAGATGCAGTAATAAACTCAACTGATGACTATAGGTCTCCTGACACGAAGCGGTGAAGAAATATATGAGTTCAACAACAGTTCTTTGTTCTCATTTGCTTACAGCTAGACGATAATAAACCCACTCTCATCCGTTATTCAGTAATGTATGAATAAAATAAAATTCTTAATTTTACACACAGAGCAGTTTCAACTATTGCGAGAGACTCATTTTAGGAATATATACTATACTAACGTCACTATTTTAACAAAGGAGGAACAATAACATGCTGAACGTGAATAATATATAGAAAATAGGAGAGCTACAGGAAAATAAAGCATTTCAAATTCACATTTAATTTACAAAAAGAATAATTATTAAATTAAGGAAATTCGTTTGCGTAATTACAAGAGTTGAATTTTTGGATAAATTCAACTTTAGTTAAAGACTTTCTTACCGTTATGTTATGTCAGACGTTTCGATATTAGTAGACGGGTCTTTGTGAATTATCAACCCAAAAGGTAGGAATTTCAAAAAAAAAAAAAACTAAGGTGATCAAAACTGGTGTTATGTACGCTTCTAAAAATCTTGATAATTGGTTTATGAGGTGTATAGTTTTTCAGAGATTAGTGAGGAACTCCAACAGTTAGGTCTAAAGTCACATTTAACATTGGTACACTGTTGTGGCCTTAGCAAACCAAGCGGTTTTTGTAGTTACTCATATAGCACTTTAGGGATGTAAAGTGTCTGCAAACAGTGCAGAAATAAAATTAGCACCCTAAACCTTGAAACTTACAAGAAACATGTGATCAATATTACTTGTTCTTAAAAGTCCAACCAGTTTTGAAACCACTCAACGAGAAACCCGATGAGGGACTTTTGCAGCATTTACAACTGAGAAATAATACGGCTCACGGAAGCTGCAAAACTGATTATACGAACAAATTAAATTTCTCTTTAAATAATTTTATTTTTAATCAATTTGGTTGAACCGAGGTTATGCGGCCCTTATCTCTCTCGTTAAGTCAAAAATCAACGAAATTTGTTTAAAAAAAGTACATGGTTCGACGAAATAAGTTTTTGTTGTTTCTTATGTAGTCAAAACGAGAGTGCCTAATAACCTCTAGGATTTTTAAGTTAAACAAGCTGCGAAAAATAGTTAAAGAAACTGTACTTAACACATTTTTAAGCTAATTCGTTCTGTTGTATGGGGAGACAAATCCATCTATTAACAGACTGGTTCACGTTTTAAGATGTTTGTGTATTTTAACAAATTTGATTAAGTTGGAAGTGACGCCCTTGTGAAAATTTCTCATTTGTATGAGTGACTATTGTAACGTGATGTTTCACTCAACATAAAGTTTGTCATATTTATAATGTAGTACAAAACAGTATTAAAGTAATAAACCTGTGTTATGAAATAGATGTATTCACAAGTAAAGTTTAAAATCAATATAAAGTAAAATAAAAAACTAAAATGTCAAACATGTAGAGAATAAACTTAATAACAATAATTCCAGTAAACTGCATGACAAATCATATACAGAATCGGTCAAAACCTATGATGCAGAGCCTAGCTGGATAACCAGTAACTGGAAACATGGCAACATAACCTAAAGAAAATGTAAGATAAAAAACTGTAAACATAGATTCAGTATAATATATACCAAATTATAGATTCAGTTATATCTGAGTGTAACTGATAGACACTTAGACAATTCAAATAGAGATCAGTATGTTATAAATAGCTGACAAAAGTTTTATTTTTTTATAACAGTATTGTAATGTGTGGTAGAAAAGAAGGATTACTATTTTATATTAAAGAATGATAGAAATGTAAGGAAGAATGTTATGTAAATAATTTAGTAGTATAAAGTGTGATAAATAAACTAACTACTAGCTAATAAAATCAGAAATAACTATTGTTGGTTATGGACAAGCTTAGTTAATAAGAAATAAATTTTACACAAAACCTGCATCTAGTTGGTAGATAAAAAGAGACAATATGATGTATAAAAATTGTAATAGACAATGTACAATATAAAAATAAATAGTATATGTTATTAGATTAAGATATGAGTAATCTTAAAGGTTTGTAATGTACTAATAAGAATCTAATTAACAAGATGTTTACTTGGACCCAAACCCTACATCTACTGTAGAAGGTAGACAGGGACATTACTGTGTATAAATGTTATATTAGATCATGATATGTCCAGTAATAGATCATATGGTCTATAAGGAATAAAGAAGATAAGTCAACTTGTATTAGAATTAAGCAATTTTATGGTAAGAAAGAAAGAAAGAATAGTAATGTACACAAGACATTCTTTAGCCGATTGTACAAGCCACGGGTTTTATAAAAAGTTAAGGTTCATAATTTATAATTACTAGTATTAAAATGCTTGTTAGTAGCATAAAATCATATGTACAACCGAGAAAACTAATAATATAACAAAAAAGATAAATTTTAAAAATAATTTATTTAGCATAGGCCATACATTAGAATTGTTCATTTTAAGAATCACTGTACAGAAACATATCGTGTTAGATCTCAAAATGATCAGAAGGAAGAAAGCAATTTATTTGTAATAATATCTTTTCGATTGTACGTAGCATAAGAGAAATTTGTTAAATTTAATAATTTTTAATATTTTTGGTATTAGAAAAGTGACGCTGTCCACGACAATGAGTTAGATATCGACCAATGGGAATTTTTCACTTTTGTGTGTATGAACCCACAGACTGACGCCGATCAGCCAAAAAACTGAAGCCACGCCAGGGAGTCTAGTGTGAGAATTCATCGAGTAAAGAACGTCTCCTCCGCCACAGATATAGCCGCGCAATTAATATCAGAGTCGAACCTTGGCTAGGTTAGGCGGAATGTAAACATGAAAACATAACAAAAAAAGTGAGAAAAGTGTCTTGAGAGTTTATACTAGCAGGAAAGAGTTAAAGTGCATAAATAATCAAACAGTGAATAATAAAGTGTGTTTAAAAATAAAAGGAAAGTATAGTGTGCACAATTAAAATTAGAAACGACTGATAACGAATTATCATAATACAACTATAACATTTTGTGTACACTTGAAACCTATTTATTCCACTACCACTAAACAAAAACACTAACAATATTATAATTTTTCACGCTTAAACCATTATCTCTTTGTTTTTTAATTTTTAAAGCTGTATAAACTATTAAATTCGTTAACCTCAAAGTCGACATCGATCGGCACATACGAACTAATTGTTATTCTATATCTAAGATATTGTTTTGTTTTATTGTAGTCACTCTTGTATTGTGAGGTTTTGTACTTCGCCAAAGATATTTTCTCATTTAATTATTGTAGTCAAAAGAATCCGAGTTTATATTAAAATAACGTAAAACATCTGTAAGCTAGGCTTGAATACGGAGATCATACTGCCAACTACTGAGCTAAAAATTTTAACCAGCCTGGACAATTGTTTAAAAATAAAAGGTTGTTATTTTATTTAAAAAAAAAGAAACAAACATAACAATGAATAAAAGAAATTGAAGAGAATTAATTGTGTATGGAATTATTTTAAATACTTAATATTTATTTTATCAGTTTCGGAATATTAGTGTTTTAATGAACATTCGAAGTATAAGTTGGTAGTACCCATTGCCTGGGTACCATGTGCGATTTGAATTAAAGTAGGTAAATGATCCAATCAGCATAAAGGAAGGAATGAAAAGAAATTAGAGAATTTTGATTAATTAAAACATTAAATATATTGATTCATGAAAAAATAACCTCAAAACTGGAACACTAAAGGTACAAGTCAACAGGTAAATGTATAAATTTAACCACAACTCAAGTCGAATACACCACTCATTTTTCATTTAATAATTTTTTATTAATTTGAAAGTTTAATTGTTTATCAGGAACACAAACATCATAATTTTTATATATTATATTACAAATTGGCATCCACAACGTGGGCGTTTTAACCAACAAATACAACAAAAACAACAACAACCTACTGAAAAAGAGATACTGCAAGCTCTCATTCCTATTATTTGTAATTACGTTACAAATTGACGCAAACCACATGAAGCATATATCAAGATACATTTTTTTATAATATCAACACCACGAGTAATAATTATAAGAAACACCGCCAGTCTTACTACTATTCAACACATTTTTATTTGTAAAATATATTACACTATATCCACGCAGCGTTATAGCTATTCGAATATTTTTTATAATTACAAATTTCAAGATATCTTTAATTGAATAATTTATGGTTGGTTGTGTTTCATTTCATTCTTGTAAACAATAACCTTATAACTAGACGCGAGGTCGTCTGTTTTATTATTTATTGTGAAAGTTTTGTTTTATTATTATTAACTTTGTTTTATTGATTTATTCTACCCAATTCAATCTATTATTGAATCCGATATGAATAAATCGGTTCACTTACTCTTTTTTATCGTCGTTTATTAATTTGGTTTAAACTGTTTAGAATGTTTTTTATTCACTTTCTTGAGTTCGATTCTGAAGAAGTTGCGTCGACTCTTCTATTATTAGCTGCGGTGAGTTGATCGGTACTTTCCTGTATAGACACTAACATAAACACAACATGTACATGATACTTACTATCAGTTGTGATATGTGGAAAATATTAGATAATGTAGTTGGTGATAATCATTCAATTTGAATGTCCGCTTTGGCTTCTGGTACCAACCGTCTCTAGTTACTCATCTAAGCTGTAATTCTGCTTTTTCTAATAAAGGTCAACACTTCTGATTGTTCATAAAACAATAGTTGTTTATTCAAATCAAGTAAAATAGTTTGGTTACAACGGTATTATTAATCTCCCTTTTTTAAAATAATTAAAATTGAACATGGACTCTTAAAAATAATAAAAAGCTCAGGGTGGTACGACTGCATTTGGCAAGTTGATTATTTTCTGTTTGTAAATAAATTGATTATTATGCTTCATAAAATTTGTAGATTCTTTGAGCCTGCAAGATACACAGATATAATAAAATGCACTACTGTGATAATCAGTAGGCGTAGAATAAAATAATTAATTTTTGGTTTAACATAACATAAAATATGAACGACTGTTCATTGTTTACAATTGAGGTTAGTAAAGGTTCCTGTAAATTTGTTTATTTAAAATTGATTAATTATGCTTCTTTGATGCATTACTTATTTAGTATGTCATAATAATTTGTTAAATTCAGTGTTATGTTCCTGAATAATCTCCAAGTTTGGATATACATAAAACAGGTAAATTAAATTAATTTGATACAACTAGGTTACACTCATGTGTGACTCTGAGTTCAATTATTATAATTAAATACAAAACATTTTTAAATTATGAATTGTCAAGGTTCTTTTTCGCTTCATTGATCATTCAATGTCTTTTCTTATACTAGTACAATTGAATCAAACAAAGAATAAAATTGTCGTTATTAAAATCGTTCAATTTTATCATTGTTTATTTGATTTTTCTAAGTCCCCTTCCTTTTGGAATTCGGGTTATTTCTCAATTAATTCAGACTAATTAGATTCGCTATTGGCGTTCTTTAAATTATGAATGATTTGACATATGTAATATATAATGGTCATTTGCATTGATACTTGCGTAATCGGTCGATTCGGAGAATTAACACTTTTTATAACTTTTATAATGAATTAATATTTTTTAATTAATTTTCATAAATGCACTTCACACACTGCCTATACGCATGTACTCCGTAATAGAACACTTAAAAATAGACTGCACTATCTTCTTGGGTTGACTTAACCTCCACTCGAAGTTTCGAGGTTAGTTTGTGTGTTTACAGCTGTTGGCTGTCAAACCCACGTTTTTCTGGACGATCGCCTAACGTGGAGTCGCTCTCGTTGTTGGTAAAAGACTGTATGTAATTACCTGTTCGGCATTCTTCACTTCGTATTTTTTATGACCTCTGATTGGCTAATTGTCTTTATTTCGTGTACACTCGGTGAGATTCGTCAAAATAGACGCTTAGCATAGCGTCAGTAGGCCGGGTTCGAGATTATGATTTGTCGGTTACCTACCCACGCGCAAGGGCTCGTCACTTTTTAATTATTTCTTATAAGTCAAATATCTTATTGATAATTGCACTGACGATATTTTTATTATTCCCATCGTTTCTATTTTTTGAATACGAGTAATTTACATACCCTCATCATATAGTTCTGATTTGGGGTACCGCATATACCGCACTTGGTATAAATTCATAATACTCATGAAGCTATTTAATACTTGAAATACATTGTTTTTATCCCATATTTTCGTGGTGATAACATATTCTTATAGTATTATTCACTTTTCCCTTCTGGTTATGTACTAATAATTATACAATGTCTGTTTTCATAGGTTCAAGTCCTATGCTTACTGTTACACATTTCGTTTATTAATAATATTATACTAACATTAATAGTTAATAACATTCTATTATGGCCTATGCGTACTGCATTGGTCGTTGTCACTACTGATAGTGTCCTCTTTCCTTATTTTATGGTTTAATACCTTAACTGTGGTTTGTTAAGTGAGTTTACTATACTTTATGAATTTACATTGTTACATGATTTGTAATCCTTTCAATGTATTCTCATTATTGTTTGAATGTCTCTTATCATTGTTTTGATAACACTGTTATTATTGTGAGTAGTATAAAAGTGGGGGTACGAGGGTACGAGAACACTTCCGGGTTCCGAACGAAAACACTACCGGGTTCCAGTTCATGACGTCATAGAGGCACTGGCAGCTGGTGTCCGAGCTGTCCATGTGACGTCACGGTTGTGTGTGTGTGTGTGTGTGTGTGTGTGTGTGTGTGTGTGTGTGTGTGTGTGTGTGCGTGTGTGTGTGAAACACTTCCGTGTTCCAGTTCATGACATCACACAGAGGATCAAGTCGCTGGCGTCCGCATGGCTAAAACCTGTTTCAAGACGTCACGGAGGCCGTGGTTTCTGCATGTCCGCAATTTGGTAGCCGAAAACAATGTGTAGCGGATGGGGGTACCCGGAATTCGGCGGTTGCCCGGACGCGCAGAGGCTATGTCATCGGGTACCGTTACGCGAAATTTTGGGGGCATCGGGTACCGTTACCCGAAATGTTTAAATCAACGGATGGGGGTACCCGAAATTTGTGGGTACGCCCTAACCGGGTTCCAGTTCATGACATCACACAGAGGCAGCTGGTGTCCGAATGTTAAAACACTTCCGCCTTCTGGTTTATTTTGATGTAACAAAATAATCGTTCTCTCTCGAAGTTTTTAATGTCAGAATTTTGGTACCCTAAATGATTAAAACAACGGATGGGGGTACCCGAAATTTGTGGGTACGCCCACATGACGACGACGTAGAGGGCGTGATGTCTGAAATGTTTAAATCAACGGATGGGGCTACCCGAAATTTTTGGTGTCCGAAATTTTAACACTGAAATGTACGACCACATGACGCATGTGTTCGACTGTAACAATGGTATGTCATTGGATATTAATTTTTACATAAAAATAAATTATGTCCCCTCCGGGATTTGAACCCGGGACCTCCGGTACTCCAAACCGGCGTGCATCCACTACACCAAGAGGCCGTTATCGCTTAACTGTAATTATTTCTGTACTTATACTTCTCGTCTCTTACTTGTAACCATGAGGTGGACGAGTGATATCTACTGTCGTCCTATATGTAAAATCATAAAAGCACAATATAAGTTTATTTATTATTAAATAAATAAACATTTCGTTATACTTTTATTTTTTTACCTCTCATCCTCTTCCTAGCAGCATGAGGGAGGCGAATGAGAGCCTGCTACGCTTTTTTTTAACGTGGTTTCCCCAACTTTACAGATTCGTAAAGCAGGCCTACTCCACGTTATCTATCGCTGTACTATTAACTAGTACAGTGGTAGATAATAATAAAGATACACTATGCAATGCTAAGCCAATGTATAAAAGCAGTACATATTTTTTTTATTTACTTTTTTTATTTATTTTTTTATATTTTTTTAATCGGGTGAATATGTTGTTCATACATGATGCGTATTCACATTTGCTGTACCGTAATGAGTAATTTTCACACCCATACTGGTTCTTGGCGAGTTTACAGGTATATCTACCGTGCCAGTGACCCGTCTTGAACTACCAGGACTACGTTTATGAGTATTTCTACCGCGACAGTGACGTAGTCAAGGTTAGCACACACGCACACACTACGATACCTAATTCTACGTTTATGGACATTTCTGCCACGTAGCATTCACACCAACACCATGATGAAAACATGTTCACAACCGACTATATTTTATATCGTTGCCGCAACCATTCTGCATAAAACAAAGCTTTGCGCAATGCACAGTGTAAAGGGGGAGTGGTAACGGGTTGACGATGAGGAACAGGACATTGTATGATGGGTACAAAGGATCTAGGAACTACAGGTGCTTGAATATCGTTTAAGTCAATCACCTTACCATGGTGATACAACTGTCGTAAGAAATTTGCCTTTTCAAACCCTTTTGTATAGACAACAGGATAATCTGAAAAAATGTCTGCAACGATGCGTACCATATTCTTGTACGGTACATTACCATCGTTCCATCGTATCCTGTGATAATGTGTTTCCAACCAGTCATTGATTTTTCGGAATTTCTGGTGCAGTCGTGCACTTTCGTATGGTGGAGCGAACAACACGATAACAAAACGTCCGGTTGTTATGTCAACTGTAACGAACTCTTTGATTACATATTCATTTTTGTCACCGCGAAACACTTCAAACTCGGCAATAACCGTCCTATTCAAGTTCATTTTTCCGAGTGACACATGTCCGAATCGAGTACGTTAATTTTTTGAAATTCCCCCTCTACTTTTCCTTCCAAAACCAGTTCATCGTAAAGACGACCAAATGTTAGCTGTTGGTCGTGACGACTGCTTTCCAATCGAAAAAACGAGGGGAAAAAGAAGGATGGTGGTACATAACACCCCTTGGCTACTACTTGATTAATGTACGATTTGAAGTGATTTTGATCATAAAACAAGCGAATAAGATATTTCTTTAGTACGGTTAATAAATAACCAAAACGCATCCACTCGGGTTCTGTGAAAACAAATGTTTCGTTCTTACTACCGTTAATCCGAACAAACGTTTTCCCAAAGTGATGACTGATCATCACACTCTTTTTATTTTCACGGTTTTCACCTTCTTCGTACAATAACATACTGGATAGTAACTGTTCACGAAAGATCATCAAGTAATTCCACTCAGAAAAATCAAGTAATATACGTTTCTTTTTCCCGTTTGTAAACAAAACACCCGGTTCATAGTCGAGTTCTTTATACAGTCCGACGGTAACGAACTTAGAGTACGAGTTGATCGGATAAGCAAGAGACAAGTAAACGTTATACTCACAATGGCTGCTGCCGCCGCTACCACAGTCACCTTCCATTGTTGAAACGGACTGTGCTTGTTACAAGCTAGAGATCGCTAATACCTATCTTTATAAACTGGTAGAGGGGAGAACAAATTTTTTTATGACAAACGATGAACAGTATTCGACAACGCTGTGTACTGTACTATCCTATCGTGTATAATCAAAGCGTAAGCGGTGGTTTTATCTGGGAAATTGTTACTGGATTCAAATTCTAAACGCACATCAACGGCAGCCGACTTGATTGGTTCTTCTTGTCTGGAACAATCGATGACAAACAACGGTGCTTTCGTTATAAATTCATTAGGTGTCAAAAGAGGTGTTCTGTTGCGACGGTCGTAGTATGATGTTTGGAAACGTGTATACATGTCGTAGAACAGTGCGTAACGTTTTTTATCGATATCCTGGTTCAGGTTATCGTACGGATAGTATTTATCGTTCAGAAATAGCTTGACATTCGTTAAATTGCAGTGATCAAATTCCGACGCGTTTTTCGCTATATTGTTCTTCCTATCCGTCTGAAATATTAATATTACATACCGAGGTTTTTCCAACTGTGACGATGTCTTCAAGGTCCACGAATGTCGATTTGTCGTCGGTAGAACGGGATACTCGTGCAATTCCCAACTGCGGAACGGCATCACCAGTCCATGATCCTCCTCGATGTGCTCCAATAGCGGTATTCGGTACTTGTTTGACACGCGCACATAGGGCATCTTCCAGTGTACTTTGTTTATTACGAGATTACCGTTTGCAGTTGCACTTGATTCTTATAACACCATTGCGTTCTGATCGGTAGAGGTACGCAACAGAATCAATTCTTGCTTAACGTTCAGCATGATGCGTGTATAATCTTCGTTGAAACCGAGTAGCATTTTTAACGGAAGACAAAACGTAAAATCACCGGTACACTCGTGTACTGTCAACGACTCGTCGGTTGTCGTCACTCATCCTGCATTGATTAGATGCTTTCTTTCATGCTCATTGCTCGATAGTAACAATTTCACAGTGCTCGTAATTCCAACGTTTTTCGTACGATCTACTTCCACACGGCACACTTCGTAACGGATCTCCTCAAACAAGAAAGCCATTGCATTGTTGATTAATTTGACGTTCAACGCTGTGTCGGTAGCGTTAACCTTGGTCAATGTTCCTTCGATGTACAGAAAACTCTCCGCCGGTAAAGTGAAAACATCCTGTTGTTGGATGGGTATACGTCTTTCATCGTTGTTACCGTATCGGGTGGAAGCATACGGTGCGTGCGTACGATATTCGAACTCAACGATTCTGTTATCGAAAGCCGCTCCTCGTTCGATAGCTAGAATTTCACCCGATATTATTTTAATCGTATAATTTAAATCCAAGTGAAAGTAAGAAACGCTTGTTCCTTGATGTCAATCGCTTCAACGTTGAACACCGACTACCATGTTTCTTTCGTACACACTCCCTTTTTACAGGTGACGTTTGTCCGAAATACAATCCCATATTTTTAGATGCAGTCGTATCGTGATAACTTCACCGCGAAAATCGACTAAATCCCCGTCCTGATCAACGAGAGACAATATGATGTTGTCAACGCGTTGTACGTTTACCGGTAAGTATATTAGGTTTGTCGGTGTTTCAACTATTTTGAAACCTGGTGCCACGGTCGGATAAAACGAATGCAACGTGTGCTGGTCCTGACCGTCCTTGTACGCACCCTGTACGATATTACTCCGTACGTGAACGGTGTTAACTTTGATTATGTCGACGGGTACGTTCGACTCGTGTGTTATATACGCTTCCAGCTGCTGATTTTCCTTGAATCCTAACATACATGCAATGGTATTCGGTGTATGCGAAAAGTCGATGACATGCTTACAGTAAATTTCACACTTTAATGTGTTGTTGTTTGGACGTAAACTGATTGTTCTCTCGCCTAACTGTTTCTGCAGATACGTTTCGATATCACTGATTTCGTAGGTGCCGGTAGGCAACTTGATGACAGACCACTGATCCTTAGAAATTTTTACTGGAAATGCATTATTTTTTCCTTCAGTAACGTTTGGTATTGAATTATACTATGTAAAATCTAATAGACCAACGTACTATTCACCGTATAACTCGAGAGGTGGGAAAAAGTTACACACGAGATTCGCAGCGTCGGTACCCGTCACAGTGACCGTTAGCGACGACATGTTGAATTTTACTGATCAGAAGACGATAAAAAGTCTAAACATAAATGACCGCAGATGACCGTGTTAGGAGGTTGCTTCCGTTCATAGTTGTAACGAACGTCGGCTGTATCACCAAAATATTGCATCAGCTCGAGAGGTGGACGTAAATTACCGAACCCGTCAAAATAGTGTACTCGATTTCCACGCTTCTTGTAACTTACCCAGTGGGTTCCCGGTCCGCTCTCGTCGTCCAAATTTACGATGACGCTTTCGTTCTTCCACGGCGCTGTATCCGGTAATGCGTTACGCATGTAAACACCTCTAAAATACGGTATGTTTAGCTTTTTTGCGTATACACGTAATTCATCTTCGGACAACGGGCGGAGCGGTATGTGAATTAGTTTTTTCTGTACGGACGTAGATACAATCCGGACGCAGTTCTCTTCTTTTTCCTAGCGGTTCGGACAGTTCTTTTCCTCCTCTTCTTCATCCCACCACCAGCACCACGACCACGACTACTCACATTCTTTTTATTTTTACGACGTCGACCGCTTCCTATTGCTGATTTTGCTTTCATGGCCGCTGCAACTGCTGTCGCATAAGCTCGTTCGCTGATACCCGAATCCAAAGCCTTTACCCGTCCCCACGCTTTTTCCGCGAGTTTACGATCTGCAATACGTCTACTTTCGTTGTCTTTGTATTGAGCGTAAGCGATGTCGTGTTCGCGACAGGCTTCGTCTAGTTGATTGATTCCACGATCACCACGCGCTAATCTTTCTTCGAGTTTCGTGCCCGGCCCACAGAATCTGTAACCCGGCAGATGTAATTCGACAGGTAGTGCGTCCACCGCTCGATTGATAACTGACGAAACAACGGACGGTACAACGTTTTTAAGCACGTTTCCGACGCCCCACCCCTTTTTCCTCTTAACGTTGTTGTACATCGTAAACCGATCTCCAGTCTTTCTCTTCTGTGTTTTTATCGTATTCATCTATTAACCTTTTTATTTCCTTCGTGTCAAGTGTCCACTCGTCTTCCGAACTACGTGGCTTAGACAATTTTAATAAGTAGTAATCCAGTTGATACTGAAATGTTTTAACGACTTTATACATCTCGCTCTTTACGTATCGTCTCACGTCATTTAATTGTTGTAAGTTAACAGCATCGCTCTCTGCAAAACTATCCGCTACGTCTGTTATTCTCTTTTCCGCTGCTTTGAAAACACCATCTTCGCCCAAGCTAACGGTGTTCTGCAACATGTATTTTACGTTAACCGCGTCATCTGCAAAAATCGGTGAACTCACTCCCGACAACCAGCTCTGCCCAAACAAATAGCTGTTCGATACTTTTTTAATGACGTTCGAGTCTACATAGTTTTTTTAACCGCATCGGTCGCTTGTTCCGGACTTCGAACGTTGATTACCCATCGATCTCGTGCATCGATGACCTCACCTCTCTCTTGACTCGAGTGTTGTATACAGTTGTCATCAACGTAATATTTGTTGACTACGTCTTTAACGTCTACAGGAGTATCAACATTTTTCAATCTACACCCTTTAACGTCCACGCTTTTACGTTCATCATCGAGTAGCAGAAAATGTGTTTGCATATAAGTCAGAGGTACAGCATCCTTTGCTGCATCCGGTTCGTTCAGATTGCGGATCTTTTTGTTTTCAACATCTATATGCCCATCATTCGTAATCTTAAATCCTACAGTATCGCGTAATTGTCTTTTTGTTTCTCGTCGCACGCTCACGGCGCTTTGATGTCTCCCGAACTTGTCCACAACCATTGTACGACTGCACGCTACAAAAGATGTGCTAACCGTTTTAAGTAACGACACTGTGGTGACCATCGCGTGTGTAACACAATCGGATCGTCACCCTCTTTCCAACGAAAGATTTCTATACCGCAAAATGAACATCGAACCCTGTCAATTTCATTTGTGTAATGAAAGCCTGCGGCAACCATAGCGGTTGGACTGATGAAATGCACAGGCCATGATGTAAAGGTTTTCAGTCTCTCGTTTTCGACTTCAAAGTCAGGTGTCAAATCTAACCCGCACATGTTGACAGTGTTGACGTCAATGAGTTGTTACACCGACGTTCATAAAATTCATACGGTAATGTTGGCTTCACGTAATTCCTCCACAACGGAGATGATTTCGTTGTCGTGTCCGGTGTGACCGGCGCGTTTTGAACTTACCAGCAGTCTCAACCGTTCAACCAGTTCGTTGGGATCGTTCCAGTGTACGTAATCGATACCACGTCCGCTGCGCGGTGGGAACAATCGGGCGATTATCTCTCTGTACTTTACACCTTTGTTTGTATTTATTTTAGCACCGGGTAAGTGATAATGTTTATGTGCGTTAGTGTCCGACAGTATAGATTTGTACGCTGCTAAATCGTTTTCATCGTAGACGCTCTTGTTGGGTTCTTTCATAAACATAAGTTCGTAGAGACCCGGTGTACCCCTGTATCGTTTTCCATCTATGTAGAAGCTGTCGTCTTGATTGATCTCCAACACCGAATTTCCCACCATCCATTTGTCTGCAACGTTACGGATACCGTACGTATGATCCATCTCTTTTTCTCGATCATCAGATAAAGCGAGTAGTAAGTATTTCCTCGCGAGCGGACCTTCGACAGACTGTTCAACGTATTCTTGTGCTTCGTGTCGACCTTCGGGTGTTGCTAAAAACTCTTCAAGAGTCACGTTCGGTGTTTCGACATCAGGAGTTTGTGCCAACACTTCCGTTCTAAGGAATCGAGGTTGTGATGGTGGTGGTGTCATCTCGACAGCTGTCTTCGTATCTTCATCTTCAACATTTATTTTTTTAATTTTATCACCGGAGACATTCAACTTTTCCGAAATCTGGGTTAACGGTTCCAAAAGAGGTTTGTACGTTCTCGTTAAGGCTTCATCGCTCTTTCTGAGGTCATGTTTCAACGCACGATACTTTTGCCTTATGTTGTCAGTAGAGGGAAAGTGAGGGTTAGAAAACAATGGCGATGACGTCACAGAGAGGCACTGGTAGCTGGCTTCCGCGGTGTGAAAACAATTGGTTGGGGAACCCCCAGTTGAAAACACTACCGGGTTCCAGTTCATGACGTCATAGAGGCATTGGCAGCTGGTGTCCGAGCTGTCCATGTGACGTCACTGTTTTGTGTGTGTGTATGTGTGACTGAAACACTTACGTGTTCCAGTTCATGACATCACACAGAGGCCCTAGTCGCTGGCGTCCGCATGGCTAAAACCTGTTTCAAGACGTCACGGAGGCCGTGGTTTCTGCATCTCCGCAATTTGGTAGCCGAAAACAATGTGTAGCGGATGGGGGTACCCGGAATTCGGCGGTTGCCCGCAGAGGCGATGTCATCGGGTACCGTTACGCGAAATTTTGGGGGCATCGGGTACCGAAATTTGGTGATATGGTCCATCGGGTACCGTTACCCGAAATGTTTAAATCAACGTACCCGAAATTGTTGGTGTCCGAATTTTGACACCCGAAATGTTTAAATCAACGGAGGGGGGTACGCGAAAGGTGGGTACGCCCTAACCGGGTTCCAGTTCATGACATCACACAGAGGCCCTGGCAGCTGGTGTCCGAATGTTAAAACACTTCCGGGTTCCAGTTCATGACGTCACACAGAGGCCCTAGTCGATGGTCTCCGTGCATGTCCAAAATTTGGTAGCCGAAAACAATGTGTAGCGGATGGGTGTGGGTACCCGGAATTCGGTGGTTGACGAGGTCCTGGACGAGCCGTCACGGAGACAATGGTACCGTTACCTGAAATTTTTGATGTTCGAAATTTGGTACACAAAATATTTAAATCAACGGATGGGGGCTACGCCCTAAAACAAGTCCTGCATAACGTCACACAGAGGACCTGCTCTCCGAGTGTTAATATTTGACACCCGAAATGTTTAAATCAACGGATGGGGGTACCTCGAAATTTTTGTGTCTGAAATTTAGTACTCGAAATATTTAAAACAACGGAGGGGGTACCCCGAAATTTTGGG
This sequence comes from Magicicada septendecula, assembly GCA_034769895.1. Lineage (NCBI taxonomy): Eukaryota > Metazoa > Arthropoda > Insecta > Hemiptera > Cicadidae > Magicicada > Magicicada septendecula. The sequence continues at coordinate 177,519,850 of CM068369.1, read as the reverse complement.
GTGTCCGAAATTATTTTAAAACACTGTCGTCCGACAACGGGTGGGGGTACCCCGAAATTTTGTGGTGTCTGAAATTTAACCTGCATGTCTAGAGGACGTGATGTCTGAAATTTGACACCGGAAATGTACGCCCACATGACGCATGTGTTCGAATGTAGCAATGGGTATATGTTATGTCATTGGTGTCAGTGGCTTGTGGTTCCTATTGGATATTAATTTGTACATAAAAATAAATTATAGCCCTCCCGTTACCCGAAATTTTTGGTGTCCGAAATTTGGTACACGAAATATTTAAATCAACGGATGGGGGTACCCGAAATTTGAAAGGTGGGTACGCCCTAAAACAAGTCCTGCATGTCTGAAACACTTCCGGGTTCAGGTTCAGCACTGTGCCGACACAGAGGCCGTGGTTTCTGCAAGGCGAGGCGGTGTGGTGTATAATAAGGTACCGTTAAGCGAAATTTGGGTCATCGGGTACCCCCACACTCCGCTTAGCTCTGGACGGGAGGGTAGTGTACCGATACGCGAAATTGGTCGGTTAAAATTTGCGGGCATCGGGTACCTGACACCGAAATTTGGTGATTAATGACATCACAGAGTGGATGGTAGTTGGTTTCTGCATGTAGCAGATTTGGTATGGGCCATCGTGTACCGTTACGCGAAAAGTTTGAAGTAATGGTTACCTGACACCAAAATTTGATGTTTAATGACGTCCTGACGTTACAGGTGAATGATATCAATAGTTAAACATAGATATATATACATATATATATCCAATTATAGGAAATAATGATTTTATATCATTAGATAAATGATTGATTATATCTCCCATACGTAGTACACCACTGAAAAGTAACTATTTGCAAGTATTTACTTTAAATTATATTGTGCATATCCTTGAACTTGAGTGCACTGATCCTTTGTATAGACCATGCGTGCGTGCGTTCGTGTGTGTGTGTGTGTGTGTGTGTGTGTTTCAACCAGCTCTAAAAACTGGTTTGCAAGCAACTTGTCAGCCGGTCTGTTGTAGTGATACTCAACTCTCTTTCTCTCTCTCTATCTCTCTCTCTCACACACAGCCTTGAAGGCTGACTCGCTTTCTCTCTCTCTCTCTCTCTCTCTCTCTCTCTTTTACAGCCTTGAAGGCTTTCTCTCTCTCTCCCTCTAAATATACAGTGGGACACGTTTAACACGAAATGACGGGGACCAGCTGTTTTTTCCGTGTTAACCTATATTTCGTGTTAACCGAATTTCGTGTTAACAGATAAAAAGTGAAACAAAATGAGGTACAGAACCTACTGTACTGTAAATGGTCAAATACTGAAGATATTACTTACTGAATTTATTAGTAAAATAAATCAATAAAGAATATTGAATAGGTACTAATATATGATCGTTTTATTTATCCTCCTGGATTATTATACAGTAATTAATTTTTTCTTAAAATGTAAAGTTATTGTAGTGAAAATGTTCAATTCTTTTTAAAATAGTTCGTTATTTTCTTTTGTACAGAATTCTGCACTACTTGATTTTCAATAAATTGTTCTAGTTTATCGACGTGCTCAAACATTTCACATTCAGAGTTGGCTTCTAAAAATCGATGAACACATCTCAGCAATGAAAGTCTATCGTAGCGGTAGGAACTCCTGTCATATCATTTTCCATGTCAAGTTCGTCGGCACCCTCATCATTTTCACAGTTTTCACTATTTCTACGATATCACTGTCTGTTAATACGAGAGCCGTAGTTACGTTCTCGTCGACAGACATCTACTCATTTAGAGAAACTGAATCATTTAATGCTGATGATACGTGATTAAACATTTCAGACAGGGTAGGTCCAATTTCAATTTCTTCGCATTCGGTTTGTTTAATCTCTGAATTTAAAATGAATCGAGCATGAGTGAAACAATTTTCAATAGTTTTAGCTGTCACGAGGTTCCATGCTGGTCGCAGAAAATTACAGGCGTCCAGTACATGTACACAGAAATTGTTTTTACCTCTATAGCGACCAATTTTTTCCAGATTTAAACGTTTACGTTTATCGTTACATAATATATTACAAAGTGTATCATACGGAGGCGAACGACATACACCACCCTCACAAAAACACATCACTTCTAAACATCTATAAACTTTTTATTATTGGATTTTGTTCTTAGAAAACGATACAATCGAGTCCATTTTTGGCGTTCTCTCATAGGTTCGTTACCCACTTTTCTAGCATGGGTCGAACAAAAAGCGCACCGAACTCTGTCAGTATAAGATGTAGGTAATAATAAAACCCACGGCAACCATACTATGAACTTTACGGGCCATAACACAAATTTCTTTAGCCTTTCGTGTTCACTATGATACGAATCTGCTTGAATAAGCATACATGTATATGTACAGTATTTAACGGATTTTGTCCAATCAGCGTCTAGCACTAAATTAATGTGACGTATTAAATAATATAAACGTTCTTTCTTCCATCTCTTTTTATGTTAATTTGTTGGAAAATAACTATTTTTTTTTTGTAATTATTTAAGATAAAATAAGAATTATTAAGCTAATTACATAGTCGATTACAAGCTGGACGCTAACCTTGTCGTTCGCAAGTGTTGTGTGAGATGTCACAACTAACGACAGAACGCAAGGCTTGACTGACTTCATCCGGTCTTCAGTGAAGGCCTCACTCCAACGCTTCAGCAGAAAAACATGGAACTTATTTTCTTGCGTTAGCGGGCAAGCTCCACTGTCCTCCAAATCGATGACAACAGCATTTTCAAATCTTGTGTTCAACAATTCCATGAAAAGTACGTCATACTTGCACTTGATCTGCAGTGACTGCAGTTAGAGACGATGTTTTGCATGATTCGGCTAACGCTAAAACGGTAACGATAACACTAAGAACGTCAACGCTGAGAACGTAAACGTTAACGCAAACGCTAAAGTTAATGCTAATGCTAAGAAAGATGACCCTAAGAACGCTAAAAAACGCTAACGCTAACGATAACGTTGATCTAGTAGTAATAGTGTTAGTTATGAATGATTTGCATGATTCGGCTAACGCTAAAACGGAAAACGTAAACAGTAAGTACGCCAACGCTAAGAACGTTAACGCTAACGCAAACGCTAAAGTTAATACTAACGCTTAGAAAGCTGACTCTAAGAACGCTACAAACGCTAACGCTAACGATAACGTTGATCTGGTAGTAACAGTGTTAGTGATGAATGATTTGTGTGATTCGGCTAACGCTAAAACGGAAAACGTAAACAGTAAGTACGCCAACGCTAAGAACGCTAACGCTAACGCGAACGCTAAAGTTAATGCTAACGCTTAGAAAGCTGACTCTAAGAACGCTACAAACGCTAACGCTAAGAACGCTAACCTAAGAACGCTAACGCTAACGATAACGTTGATCTTGGGGGCAGTGATTTTCTTTGTTCAACACTTGTACGAATAGCCGTGCAGCAGTATAACTTCATCATCAACAACGATGACAAAGAACTTTTTTTTCCTTGGAGCAGCAGACAAATGTTGAGCAGTTCAGGAACAAATTCAATCACTTGGAAAAAAAGGCATTCTTCCCGTTGACGATGTTTTGCATGATTCGGCTAACGCTAAAACGGTAACGATAACACTAAGAACGTCAACGCTGAGAACGTAAACGTTAACGCAAACGCTAAAGTTAACGCTAATGCTAAGAAAGATGACCCTAAGAACGCTACAAACGCTAACGCTAACGATAATGTTGATCTGGTAGTAATAGTGTTAGTGATGAATGATTTGCATGATTCGGCTAACGCTAAAACGGAAAACGTAAACAGTAAGTACGCCAACGCTAAGAACGTTAACGCTAACGCGAACGCTAAAGTTAATGCTAACGCTTAGAAAGCTGACTCTAAGAACGCTACAAACGCTAACGCTAAGAACGCTAACCTAAGAACGCTAACGCTAACGATAACGTTGATCTTGGGGCAGTGATTTTCTTTGTTCAACGCTTGTACGAATAGCCGTGCAGCAGTATAACCTCATCATCAACAACGATGACAAAGAACTTTTTTTCCTTGGAGCAGCAGACAATTGTTGAGCAGTTCAGGGACAAATTCAATCACTTGAAAAAAAAGGCATTCTTCCCGTTATTATGTAATTTTTTGGATGCTATCAACAAGATAGAGTCTACGGGCGCTGTCTTTGCTGGACTTGAGCAAGAGACTTTTGACAAAGTCCGGAACGAATACCTTCCTTGATAGCTAGTTCCTCTCCTATCCCTTCTTCTTTTGAGTATATTCTACTGTCTACTTTAACGGCCGAACCGTCAGGGTGAGCGTCGACGGGTCCTGTTCTAAATTCCAATCCACCCCGCCGGCGTACAGCAGGCTTTCATCTTTGGCTCCGCTATGTACGTACATCGTGTAAACGAAGAGGTGTAGGAGTATCCCCAAGAAGCGTTTTCCTTCTTCGCAGACGACGCTATGCAACATTGAAGCTCACTGTTCCTACAATTTGAGAACACAAAGCCACAGAGGCAGTTGGATTGGCTAAGGAAGTGGAAGGTGATGATCAACACGTAGAAATAGACAAAAATTAGTATTGATTCAAGGACAACGAACCTGAGGGGCAAAAACCAAAAAAGTGAACGATTATTTAGTGATTAAAAGCGTTATTCGAAGCATAAAAAGACTAAAAATAGGCCTCGAACCTCGCATAAGGTACCATTCTCTTCGTCTCATCGTCTTCTACAAGATTCAATGGTCAAAAATTAGTATTGGCTCAAGGACAACGAACTGAGGTCAAAAAAATGTACGATTATTTAGTGATAATAAGCGTTATTTTAAGCATAGAACGGGTAAAAACTGACCTCGAATAATTTACCATTCTCTTCCTCTCATCGTCCTCTACAAGATTCAATGGTCAAAAATTAGTATTGACTCACTGACAACGAAACTGAGGTCAAAAAATTTGTACGATTATTTAGTGATAATAAGCGTTATTTTAAGCATAGAATGGCTACAAAATAGCCCTAAAACCTCGAATAAGGTACCATTCTCTTCGTTTCATCGTCCTCTAAAAGATTCAATGGTCAGAAATTAGTATTGACTCACGGACAACGAACCTGAGGCCAAAAAATTGCACGATGGAAGAATTTGAGATATATAGGGCGTACAATGACGTACACTGTCGTGACTTCGTACTAATCGATCATTTAAATTTTAAATCAAACCCGCTTTACGATACCGCAATAAACATGTCTGCTGCATGCTCAACGCTCTCGAATATTTCTAGAGTTAGTATTTGTCATGCGAAGTGCTGCTGGTATAGGAATCGGAAATGTGTTTTTAAATGAAGAAGTGGACTGTATGAATCTGAGTTAACTAGCCATTTATTGAATAATTATATAATGAAGCGCATCCAATTACGTATGGCGTACATTGCCAAGATAAATACCGATAGAAGAAAGAAAAATTGTATAAAGAAGTTACATTATTAAATTTTACATAGCCGCGGCTAGCAAATGGAAAAGAGTACTGATCGGATGAAAGCTGAGTTTTAACTAACTAACATCGCAGCTCGCGATTAGCAACCTGTACATTGAGCGTGACGTAATTGCGCGGGCCGAATGCGCGCGGGTATATAAACAGATACAAAGATTTAACATACTGCCCGCCCAAAATCGGGTGATTTTGACATAGGTTACAGTATAGTTACATGAAAAAATGCAAGTATCCATTAACAAGTTACAAACCTGAAATGTGTGATAATACATAGTATAATGAATATTGTTGCATCGAAAGGTGATAGCATAAATACAAATACAATATTCAATACAATATACATAAATATAAATACAATATTGATCAATACTCATCGAACAATATATAATAATAAAATACAAATGCTAGAATGTCTGATGACACATAATAATAATAACAATATACCCAAATTCAATGACAATGATACATGCAATGAATAACACATAGTAAGTAGCATTACACAATAACTAATAGAAATCCAAAGAATTCAATAATAATAACATGACAATAAGTGCATAATAAGCAAGGTTACATAATAATACAATAGAAATATACCCAAAAAATTCATGATAATTATAAACACTGCACCAAAGAGTACACAATAACTGACATCACACTGACGAAAAAAGAACACTTAAATTGTTTACTAATGCACATATAAATAGCGTGGATTAATTTGGCATAAATATAAATGTATAAATAAGTACATTTAACATTGTACTTAGTAGTACGTAGAGCATGTGCTCATCCGGAAATGTCCCGGGCATGAAGCACTGAAAAACCAATTAGTCTGATACCACGGGAAGTGGACACAGTTTGTGGATAGGCCTACGCAGGATGCCGTTTGTGGTGCGGACATCCGCTACGCGTACTAATGAATCCTGCCCCATATAGATTTGGGTGACAATACCACGTTTCCACTGCAGAGGTGGGGTATTGTCTTCTGAAATGAGGACGAGTTGTTCTGGAGACAAATTTTTTGAATGTTTTCTCCATTTATTTCGTTGTTGCAGCTGATGCAGATAATCTCTTGACCAACTCTTCCATATAGAGTGGGCGAATCTCTGCAGAAGCTGTCATCTGCCCAAGCGACCCATTTTTATATCCGAATAGTCGGGTTCCGGGAGCGCAGTAAATGGAGAACCAACTAAGAAATGTGCTGGAGTCAAGGGCTCGGGATCCCCGGAATCACTTGAAATGGCGAACAAGGAACGTGAATTCAGACATGACTCTATTTGAGTCAAAACAGTGTAAAGCTCTTCAAAGTTGAGAAGCGTACTGCCGATAACGCGCCGTAAATGAAATTTAACGCTTTTACTCCGCTCTCCCATAGACCACCGAAATGAGGTGCTGACGGAGGTATTAAAGACCACTTGACCTCCTGTGAACTGGCGAAGTCCTGAGTGGATTGTTGAAATCCGTCTTGTTGAAAAAGTTTGTACAAATCGTGTAATATAGTGCCAGCACGACGGAAATTTGTACCGTTACCGGAAACTATTTGTGCAGGGATGCCCCTGGGAGCTATGAAACGTTTTAAAGCAGCTATAAAGGCGTCTGCAGTCAGATCTGATACCAATTCAAGGTGAATTGCCTTAGTGGCCATGCAAATGAAAAGTGAAATGTAAGCCTTTGTGAATGATTTGGACCGCTGCCCGCCCTGACGTAGAAATATGGGACCGGCATAGTCGACGGCACATTGGGAAAATGGCTTAGAGGGAGTGACTCTGGAAGAGGGTCCTAAAAGCTAGCTCGAGCCAGTTGCGCGAAATCGAAAACAAGTGAGGCATTTGTGTATCACGGAGCGTATGTAAGATTTGTCATTGATGATCCAATATCTTTGACGTAGAGAGCACTGCGTTAATTGTACTCCGGCATGGAGTAGTCGAATATGCTCGTTTTCTATATTTAATCTAGTAAGATGAGACTGCGGGTGAAGTATTATCTGGTGTTTACTATTATAGTTGAGATGAGACTGTTGAAGGCGTCCGCCCACGCATAATATCACCGTGTTGTCTATAAAGGGATTAAGCGAAAAGGTTTTACTACTATTAGGTACAGGCGTTGTACCTGGAGTTCTTTAATTTCGATGTTGAAATGCGATAGCTGGGATTGACGTATAAAAATCAAAAATGCGCTGTGTAGCTCTTGTGAAGTTAAAAATGAAGTGTTTCTGTTAGCAAATTTTTACCGACCAATTTCGCGTATCGGTACACTACCCTCCCGTCCAGAGCTAAGCGGAGTGTGGGGGTACCCGATGACCCAAATTTCGCTTAACGGTACCTTATTATACACCACACCGCCTCGCCTTGCAGAAACCACGGCCTCTGTGTCGGCACAGTGCTGAACCTGAACCCGGAAGTGTTTCAGACATGCAGGACTTGTTTTAGGGCGTACCCACCTTTCAAATTTCGGGTACCCCCATCCGTTGATTTAAATATTTCGTGTACCAAATTTCGGACACCAAAAATTTCGGGTAACGGGAGGGCTATAATTTATTTTTATGTACAAATTAATATCCAATAGGAACCACAAGCCACTGACACCAATGACATAACATATACCCATTGCTACATTCGAACACATGCGTCATGTGGGCGTACATTTCCGGTGTCAAATTTCAGACATCACGTCCTCTAGACATGCAGGTTAAATTTCAGACACCACAAAATTTCGGGGTACCCCCACCCGTTGTCGGACGACAGTGTTTTAAAATAATTTCGGACACCCCAAAATTTCGGGGTACCCCCTCCGTTGTTTTAAATATTTCGAGTACTAAATTTCAGACACAAAAATTTCGAGGTACCCCCATCCGTTGATTTAAACATTTCGGGTGTCAAATATTGGACACCACGCCCTCTATGGACAGTGACACATAAGGAACGCTCGGAGAGCAGGTCCTCTGTGTGACGTTATGCAGGACTTGTTTTAGGGCGTAGCCCCCATCCGTTGATTTAAATATTTTGTGTACCAAATTTCGAACATCAAAAATTTCAGGTAACGGTACCATTGTCTCCGTGACGGCTCGTCCAGGACCTCGTCAACCACCGAATTCCGGGTACCCCCACCCATCCGCTACACATTGTTTTCGGCTACCAAATTTTGGACATGCACGGAGACCATCGACTAGGGCCTCTGTGTGACGTCATGAACTGGAACCCGGAAGTGTTTTAACATTCGGACACCAGCTGCCAGGGCCTCTGTGTGATGTCATGAACTGGAACCCGGTTAGGGCGTACCCACCTTTCGCGTACCCCCCTCCGTTGATTTAAACATTTCGGGTGTCAAAATTCGGACACCAACAATTTCGGGTACGTTGATTTAAACATTTCGGGTAACGGTACCCGATGGACCATATCACCAAATTTCGGTACCCGATGCCCCCAAAATTTCGCGTAACGGTACCCGATGACATCGCCTCTGCGGGCAACCGCCGAATTCCGGGTACCCCCATCCGCTACACATTGTTTTCGGCTACCAAATTGCGGACATGCAGAAACCACGGCCTCCGTGACGTCTTGAAACAGGTTTTAGCCATGCGGACGCCAGCGACTAGGGCCTCTGTGTGATGTCATGAACTGGAACACGGAAGTGTTTCAGTCACACATACACACACACAAAACAGTGACGTCACATGGACAGCTCGGACACCAGCTGCCAGTGCCTCTATGACGTCATGAACTGGAACCCGGTAGTGTTTTCAACTGGGGGTTCCCCAACCAATTGTTTTCACACCGCGGAAGCCAGCTACCAGTGCCTCTCTGTGACGTCATCGCCATTGTTTTCTAACCCTCACTTTCCCTCTACTGTTGTCGCTAATTTCATCGATTCCTTGTGTCAATTGCTTGTCATCCATCTTGACACTGATGACTTTCTCGCACAAACTATTCTATTTATGTATAAAACGTTCGAAACCCACTCTGTATCTGCCCGCGTTCATCGGTGAGTCCTTGTTGATGACTAAGAATCCGTAACGATCCTTCCACGCTTCGGCGCACATCGCTTTGAACTCTTCGTATTTCATGTCTGTGTTAACGTGATCGTTGTAAACGTGGTGTAAATTGAGATCATCTTGTCTGAACAATACTAAGAAATTGGTATTATCACGCACCAGTTGCTTTGGCACCAGACTGTACGTCTGACAAAGGTACAAAGTGTCCACACCGCTATGCCGTCCCATAGCGAAATATTTTCGTATGTTATTCTGCCGTTCACATACCACATCATCGAACAACATGATTGAATTAGGTACAATTTCGTGCGGAGGTGGTACTTCATCGTTTTCACTGTATGTGAAGTACATCATTCCTTCGTCAGCGAGAGCATTAAAAACGTCTTCCAACATACGATATTTTGGTTGAAATAACGATTTGGAGAACACGTACAGGTTCTGAAATCGCAGTCCGTTTAAATCGAATAACATGTTAAAGGCAACGTTTGACTTCCCGCTACATGACCCGCCGCACACGATACATCGAACTGTGTTTGGAAACAGTGGACTGTGTTTATTATATGCAACTTCACCGTTGTACTTAGCAGAGTCTACGTTCTTAACATTTGACTTTAACGATTGTTGTTCAATCTTCATCTTAACTCGTTTACGTTCGGTTAAATACTGTGGTAATGTTATTATATCAGATCTTTTTTATGTATCCACGAATCGTGTTTACCGTCAAAGCCGAGCCAGCGCACTCGCACGCGATCACCTTTACGTTGTAATATTTTTTCAACGAGATACACATCACCAACGCTGGTTTTACTCAATTCTTGTTCATAAAACCCACCTTCCACAACGTCACCCGTGTGATCTTTCAACAAGTACGTAACCGGTACGGTTGGCTGAACTCTGTGCACTGTATATATCTCGTTCGTCCAGTTTGGTGTATAACCTTTAGCGAATGTGATTTTGTATTTACTGATACGCACTCGATCGCCTATTTTAAACTTATGTTTCTTGCTCACTTTCCACGGTACGGTATTTTTTCTTATTCGTTCCAACACAATTCGCTCGTTGCTCTTGTCGACTTGTCGCGGCTTCATCTCTATAGTTCTATGCACTCTGTCGTTGTATTCCATCACCAGTTTAGGTAAAAGCGACAACCACCGATAATGCCCTTGCTCGCTGAACGCGCGGTACATGTTCGTTTTCAACGTACGATTAAATCGTTCTACGATGGACGCTTTCTTCTCGCTATACGTTGAATAGTGTTTGACTTTGAATCTCTTTAGTAAAGCTTGTACGGTAGTGTTAAAGTACTCTTTCCCCTTATCCGTTTGCAGGTATTTCATTTCATTTTTTACAATTATTGGTTCGAGAGCCTGTGCTACTTCAACACCCGATTTAGTTTTTAAGGGAATCGCATATGCATACTTGCTAAATGCGTTTATTACTGTCATTAGGTATTTGTACCCCTTGTTCAACTTGGCATGCGGTATCATTTCCACCAAATCCGCTTGGTACAGATCGTGTAACCCCTTCACCACCACCGCACGTCTGGGAAAATTCCTTCTCACCGGTCTGTGCAATTCCTTTGCAATAGTTTTGCGTACGTTTTCCATATCGCCACCCGAATCGAGAGTCGCAAAATTTTGGTACGAGATATACCGTGACGTTTTCACTGAACTTCACCGACTTCATCGTCGCTACTGACAGTTTGTTGCTCCTGCAAGCGAGTCTTATATCAACGTATATCAAACGCATAATTTATAACGGATTTTCTCGCTTGCTGAATTATCTCGCGTCTGGGTTGACAGAGTTTATAATGACCGTACGCCAGTGTTGTTTCACCGTCATCCAAGACATATCGTTTGTCATCGTATGGTGACAGCGATAATTTTGTAAGCTTTCTTGTGTATATGATATGTTTTTCGTTTTGGATAGTCTGCGCCGTAGTATAAGTCTAAGAAGTGGTCTTTACACATTGTTTATAAAGTTGATGTTTCAACTGTGTAGCTACCGCGGAACGTGGCACACCTTTCGCTACCATTTTCTCTTTATCGTTTGCCGTAACGAATGAATAACATTTTGCGCGCAACCCGACAAATTCAAGTATCGGTATTCCATTTGTTTCGTCTTTAAACGTACCCAACTTTTTCTTGTTTGTTTCACTATAGCACGGATGTGTCTTAGGGTACTCCGACGTGTCAAAGTGTTCGAGATGCTCCTCCATGTCTTTGTACACATCGTCGGTGCGAATGTCGTACAACAGAGAGTCAGTGTCCGTCATACATAGACGTGCACGTGACCCGTACGTATTCATCGTGAATCCGTAATGGAACCGATACATGATCAGCTTACTAATATCCAATACACTGAACCCAACGTGCAAAGATCGGTCCAGTGTAATGGACGTTTTTTTCATCGTGAGACCTACAAGGTCCTCGTTATAGATGAAAAAATGCTGTAGCCTGGGGTTAGCGGTTAGTTTGTGAAGTTTCTTCTCGTTTGGATCTAACTTGAAATCGATTCGCTTCCGTACGTTTTCCAACGATTTTCCGTACGGCGCGTTATTCATTAACTTAAAAAAGTCTTTTTCAAAGGTGTTTCTGGCTTCCTTTCGTCGCTCCGTATTAAAATCGATGAAAGGATTCAACCATACGCACTGTGTGAATGCTAACACACGGTGAATCGCTTTCAACTCCATTGCTAGTTCGAGGTAGAGTTTCAATGTTCTGTAATGAACAATGTATTTTGTCTTGTCCTCGAGGGACGTTATCAGTTTCTCTATCTTACCGTTACTACACACAAAGTCTTTTAACAGCTTCATGCGATAGCAGTACGGTGAAAGCATACTGTCCGTAATAGTACACTTTTCGGGTGCTAAAGGGTAGTCACTGTGTAAGTCGTGTAGGTAATGTGGATACCCCAGATCGACTTCTAGGATATAACCGGTGTCATCATCGTCACGTAACGCGTGCACGTTCAAAGTATCGATCTCTGTACGTTCCAACCATCGAAAAGTGGACAGTGGTAAAGGCTGTGTCATAGCCGTTTCGTACAGGTTGGTACAATCGAGGTAGAGTAAATAGTTATGCGGCTTGCTTGCGTCATAATCGGGAATGTACGGGTTTTTGGCATTGGCGTACCGATTAGAAATTGCTGCTAAGCCGCCACGGATACCTCTTTCGATGTACAGGTGTACGTCTATATCGCGGAGTAACTCTAACCTAACTCCTGTCATTTTCAGCATCGCGTTCCACGCTAAACCGGCGGTGGTAAAAACGTTACACGGATCGAGTTCGTAGTACTGCAGGCTCATGTTTCGAAAGTTTTCAAATACATCTGCAAGCAGTAGTACATCCGTTTTTAAATAAAGGTCATGATAATCACCGAACGTTGCATGTCGAAAGCCGACCAAACCGCTCGAGCGTGCGCCTAATCTTCTTCGTTTATATCCGACTCTGTCAACCCGTTGTAAAAATGTTCGCGGTCCGGTAACTGCCTCTCGTCAAATTTTGAATCTTCCGTAACGTATTCGTAAGGGTACACGCCTTTACGCAACAGTAAATCAACATTACGCGTGTAAAATTGATTAAGGATTTTAAATTTATCCGCGGATAAGTTGGAGACGAGTTTTTCAAGTGACGCGTTCATGAACCGCAGAGTATCGAGAAACCGGAGCTGACCGAGTGTAACGGAGATGTAACGTTCGCTTGGAGTAGCGATACACGTTATTTCATCTTCCTTGTACTTTCCGAAACCTTGCATCAAATGATGCGAGTCATAGCCACTTAAATTATGGAAAAAAACCGGAACGTGTGTTGGTATTTTGTAATTTATATTACACGCATTGTGAGCAGCGCCTAAATAGTTTCCCGTTATGTGACAATGGTTTCGAACCGTGTCCTCCGTTAACGGCTTCTTGCACAGATGACAGTGAGTAGCGTTTCGGAATGACCGATCATCGGCCGCTGTCATTTGGATCGGTTTATTAAACTTTCTATCGAGTCGTTGAACGTCGGCTAAAAGCACACGAAGGAAAGTGTCCACCACGTCTTTACCGCGGTATATTACAGGTTCCTTGACGGCGTTTCCCATCCAGTCAACTATCACATAGCAGAAACTGGCTGGTATATGATGTGCTACGTTTTTACCGGTGGTCGGAACAATAAACGATTCGAAGTCAGCGTATACCGTATAAGGTACGCGGTGACAAAGTGAAAAGTTTTTAAAATACATCCACTTTTCGTTCTCGTCAGGAAGTTTTACTTTCTGTACTCCGTGCTGAGAATAGTTGCGTTCGTGTTCTTCAACTCGTTTTCGCGCCGCGTTAGTATCTTTATTGTCCGAAAATCGGTGTAGACAGTAGTTGCAGTAAAACGAAGCGCTGTTTCGTTTTGACAACGACGGAAGCATACGCGAAAGGTTTCGTATGAGGCAGTAGTGAGTAGTGTTCGCGTCGGACAGTAGCAGTAGGTTTACGTGGTACTTTCTACCGCGATGTTCAGTGATACGTAAAGGATATACCTCGTCTTCGTAGACAAAAACGTTAACGGATATGTTTTCGTTTAATTTTTCAAAACGTTTTATCTTATTGACTGCGACGGGATAAGGTATGTCCTTCATGTTTATTTCTTCTTCGTACGGAAGGTAATGGCTAACGCGATGCGGGTTACACGCGATCGGGTGTATACCGGCGAGCACAGACCACAAGAAACACTTTTCATCTTCTAAAATTTTCACATTATTAATTCCTTTCCTACTGTTTGACAATTTCGATGGTGTAGGTAGAAAGCTCGACCCCACAAGAGGATTGTATTTTGTAATATTTAATTCCACCGACTCGACACCGTTTTCGACCCACCCGCTTCCGTCACGCGTGAATTTGTCAACGAATTCCATTATTTTCTCGCTAGCTATCGAATACTGTTCATCGATATCGTCATACTGTGACTTAAGTTCTGTACGCGATCTGAATACCGCATTACAATAAATATTTTCGGTTTTTATTAATTTTTTAAAAGATACACGAACTGCTAAATACCATTTTATATAATTATTTAATGCTACGGCTTCGCTACAAATCTTATCAACAACCGTGTGTTTGTAATCTAATAACACTGTTTGTGTGTTTAGTGTATTGTCAAGTATCATAAATTTTATAGTAATTACATTACCATTGATAGCACGGTGTTCGCTGCTGCTGCTGCTGGCCATTGTGAAAGGACTGAGGCCGGCTTCGCGTCGTCGGTTCCCTATATAGACAGTCCGGTGACCGGTAACGCTGTCGCCGCGCTCCGCTCGCGAGGAGCAGCTGCGCGGTGTGGGGTGCGGGTTGTCGTGACCGATGCGGTGTGTGCTGGAGGTGCGGGGTGGGGGTGCGGGCTGGGATGGCATCGTCCGGTCGTGACCGATGACGCGCGTTGCGGAGGGCTGGGTGGGGTGGGGAGTGCGGTGTAGGAAGCCGACGTCCTTGACCGATGCGGTGCGGGTTGCAGGGTAAAGGTGTGGGATGGTGGTGCGGGGTAGGGAGCTAGGTTGCAGCCGGTGTCCGTGACCGAGAGGTAGGCGAGGTGCGGAGTACAGGATGCCGGCGACCTTGACCGAAGCGCGCTCGTTGAGTCGCCTCCCGCGGGTTGTAGGGTGTGGGGTAGGGGGCTGGGTTGTACGACCGGTCGTGACCGAAAGCAGATGGTGGTGCGAGATGACGCGGGGTGGGGTGCGGGGTGACCGTGACCGACGGACTCGAGTGGGGTGCGGGGTGGGGGGTAAACCCGGTCGTTGCGGAGCGACAGACAAAGTAATTGAACAAAATATGTTGGTGAGGTGCGGGGTGGTGGTGAGGCTCTGGGTGCGGTGTGGGGGTGCGGGGTAGGATGTCATCGTCCGGTCGTGACCGAAAGCAGATGGTGGCCCGAGACGACGCGGGGTGGGGTAGGAAGCAAAATTATAGCCGTTACCGTTGCGGAGGTGGTGCGGGGTGCGGTGTAGGGTGTCGTCGTCCGGTCGTGACCGAAGGAGATGACGCTTTAGAAGGAAGGAACGTGGTCGGGGGAAACAGAATAAATACGCCAGTGTTTCCCTGTGCAGTCATCAGTACTCGCCATGGAAGGAATCGTTGCGAACGCGAAGACAGTTGAAATTTTTTTACCAAAAAGAGACTTGTCAAGTCTTTCTTTAGGAGTAAAGTATCATATAATTCACATGAAATTTGTGAAAACGAAATTCGGGGAGTCAGTTGTGGTAGATTTGGAAGATACCGGAGCCTGTCCTCAGCCGGAGGATAAACTGTTCTATGTATACCTACCTAAAAGATGGTGTGACGTATTTACAGAGGAGCAATTGAAAGCTGTGAAGCCTTGTGTGTTATCACTATGCGTAACCTCACACACTCCGCTGGCGAACGAGAAAGTGAGCGTGCAGTTGGATATTGATTATGTGAGTATGATATTTCAGTACCACTAATAATTACTTATACAGAAGTGGTTATGTATTAATTTTTTTCTCTTTTTTTCCAGACCAAATAAACGAGAACAGGATTGATTTATTATAATAATAACAGTATTATAATAACATTAATAGTAAAATGTTTTTAAATTATGAAGTAGACTTCTCTATTTTTTTTGTCGTTTTTTAATATTAACTGTTCATTTTCAGAGAAAGAACAAGGTGTTGCTTGGATCTAATATTGTAGAAAAACTTTCGAACAGAGAAATAAATGGTAATAATAGATTATATTGTCAATGCGACATGATTAAATTCGATTATAATTTTAGAAATAATCGTAAGACACTGAGTAGATGGATATCAATACGAAACGAAAAGAATATTTACAAAATGAAAGTATTTATTCGTAATGAGTTTTTCAAACTCTTCAAAACATCAATTAGTTATTGTAACAACCATAATATTGAATATCTTCAAATAAAATATTTGCTAATTGCTAAAACAAAGCTGGTTAATCAGATATACTATATGATGTATAATTTTACTGGTACAGCGTATACCTCGCTGGTAAAAAAATATGAGTGGTCAAGGCATGACTCTAGCGGATGTCCGCTTCGTAACCGTTGTCGCGTCTGTTGTTATCTAAGATATCAAAATGATTTTAATTCAGAATACATGTTTTTTTTAATACCACGCTAACTATCATTTGATGTGTCTACATTCTTTTGTATTTGATCAAGTATTATTAATTGTAGGAAATTATATTCTGTTTTTAGTTATTAAAAAACGTATGTGGTTTATAACATAAAAAGTTGAGATAAACAATCATTAAAGTGTTAATTAAATTTTATGTGTAATTAAATTTTTTAAAAGATTTCTCTCATAGTTACAGAAACCTTGTTTCGATGTTATGTGTTTGTGCGAATGCGAGGGAGATGTATGTCGTTCACCACCATATGGTGACCACTGTAACATTCTGAGTGCTTGTGAGTGGAGAGAATTTACACTCTGAAGAACAATTGTTTTAAAAAATTATTTTGACGAAAAAAAATGTAATTGGTTAAGGCATAATTCCACTGGATGTGCGCTTTATAAGCGTGTTACTTCTGTTATTATCTAAAATACTAAAAAGAGTTGAATTCAAGGTTTTGGTGTACCATTTTACACATGTAGTTAACACCATATTAATTATCATTTGATGTGTGTCTACATTTAGTATGTTATTATTAACATATTACACATCAACATTGTAATATTGTAATTTATTAATTATTATTATTATTATTGTTAGACATATAAGGCTTGTTTTGGTTGTAGTAAATGTAATTATTATTTTGTTAATTATGTGTGTGTGTATGTATGTATGTATATTTACATATATAGAGGGAGAGAGAGAGAGAGAGAGAGACAGAGAGAAAGAGAGAGAGAGAGAGAGAGAGAGAGAGAGAGAGAGAGAGAGAGAGAGAGAGAGAGAACCTTCAAGGCTGCAAAAGAGAGAGAAAGCGAGAGAGAGAAAATATTATTTTGTATAATTATGTAAATATATATATATATATATATATATATATATATATATATAGATAAAGTGTCTATTTTGTTTAGTTATGTATATAGAGAGAGCGCGTATGTTTTGCTCAATTATAATTTTCTTGTGAATATAGAACGTGTGTATGTAGAGAGAGAAAAAACTTATAGCTTATGATTTGATTGTAAAAGCTTTCGATATTATTAAAACTTTTATATATAAACCATAACCTATGTTATTTTTATTATTATACCCCTTATACAAAACAATTATTCCTATCATACTTGAATAAGCGCAAAAGCAGTAGAGATGTATGTCTCTCACATGGAATGTAACAGCAAAGAAACCGGTTTTTATAGTAGAGAAAGAGCGCTGCAACTTTCAACAGGTTGCCTGATGCAGCTCAACGTCAACCTCACACACACACACACACACACACACACACACACACACACACACACACATACACAGCTTTATAAAACACGGACGCCAGCTATCAGTTCCTCTTTGAATACATTAACTGAACGTGGCAGTGTTTCACACACACACACCGCTTGTACCAGCTTAGATTCTGTTTGACTGGTTTACAGGCGAATCGTTACAGGAGTAAATATATTTATTCAGTTAACAATTTTAGTAACGCATAATAAGAATATATGTTTTCTAAACAGTATTCAAATCGATGCATCTGTTTTATATTAACACAATATAAACATTATAATAATACAATATCCGGTTTTGAGTACCGGAGGAACCGCGTCGGGATGTCATTAATCACCAAATTTCGGAACCCGTCAGGTACCTATTGCCCCAAATGTTAACCGATCAATTTCGCGTAACGGTACCCCCTCCCCCCCGTCTAGAGTTTAGACATACAGAAATTGTTTTAGGGTGTACCCCCCCATCCGTTGATTTAAACATTTCGGGTGTTAAAATTCGGACACCAAAAATTTCGGGTAACCCCATCCGTTGATTTAAACATTTCGGGTACTAAATTTCAGACACCAAAAAGTTCGGGTACCCCCATCCGTTGATTTAAACATTTCAGACATCACGCCCTCTACGTCGTCGTCATGTGGGCGTACCCACAAATTTCGGGTACCCCCATCCGTTGTTTTAATCATTTAGTGTACCAAAATTCTGACATTAAAAATTTCGAGAGAGAACGATTATTTTGTTACATCAAAATAAACCAGAACGCGGAAGTGTTTTAACATTCGGACACCAGCTGCCTCTGTGTGATGTCATGAACTGGAACCCGGTTAGGGCGTACCCACAAATTTCGGGTACCCCCATCCGTTGATTTAAACATTTCGGGTAACGGTACCCGTTGCCCCCCCCCCCAAAATTTCGCGTAACGGTACCCGATGACATCGCCTCTGCGCGTCCGGGCAACCGCCGAATTCCGGGTACCCCCATCCACTACACATTGTTTTCGGCTACCAAATTGCGGACATGCAGAAACCACGGCCTGCAGAGTCATCGCCCGCCGCAGGAGTCCATGTGAGGTTTGCGCTGTGGCGACACGAGGAACTCCATCTTGACCAGCCTGCAGCTCTCTAATACGTCCCAGGTTCCACATGAGGGGTGGTCTGAACTCCTCCGTGATGAGGACCAAGGATCCCACTTGTATTGGTATTGCGGAAGAAGTCCATTTCGTGCGCTGTTGCAGTGTAGACAGGTACTCTGTGGACCATCGTTTCCAGAAGAATTGCATCAGTTGTTGAACTCGTTGCCAGCGGTTAATTCGGTTGATTGAGGTTACAGATAAATCAGGTTAAGGGAAGGAAGTATTTGGGGAACCAATAAGAAAATGCCCTGGGGTTAACGGCTGAAGATCGTTGGGATCGGAAGAATGTTGGGTAAGGGGGCGTGAATTGACACAGGCTTTAATCTGACATAACAACGTGTTAAATTCTTCGAATGTTATTTGGATATTCCCAACAACTCGTTTTATGTGATGTTTTACAGTTTTGACGCCTGCCTCCCACAAGCCACCAAAATGTGGTAAATTCGCTGGAATGAAGTGCCAATTTATATTTTCTTCCGCTAAGGATTGTGTTAAGTACTCCTTATTTTCCCTTATGAATTTCCTTAATTCTTGTAATTCATTTCTTGCTCCTACAAAATTTGTTGCAATGACGCTGTATATGTTTGTGAGTTTGTGACCCTTCCTCGTCTGGACATAAAGCGTCTTAACGCAGCTAGGAAGGCTGATGTGAGACTTGTAACGATTTCAATGTGGATACTCTTGGTTGCCATGCAGATAAAAAGTGCAATGTAAGCCTTGTATGGAGCTGATTTTCGTTGCATAACTCGTTTGATAAATATTGGGTCACAATAATCAATACCACAGTTTATGAATGGCCGGTCAGGAATAACACGGCGCGCCGGTAAGTTTCCCATTGGTTGAAATATGACATTTGGATTATTTGTTGAGCAGGTTACACATTTCTTGATTATTCGCTTAGTTAGTAACTCGCCATTTATTGGCCAAAATTGTCTTCTCAATTGTGCTAGTAGTGCCTGTAGTCCTGAATGCATGGATATTACGTGTTCTCTTCTTATAATAAATTCTGCTATATAGTCCCTTTCAGGAAGTAAAATTGGATGTTTCTGGTCATAGTGAATTTTTATTTGCGTCAATCTACCACCCACCCTGTTAATTCCGTTTGAATCTACGAAGGGGGCTAGAGAATGTATATAGAGATCGTGGATTTCTTCACTAAAATGCAATAACTGAATTCGTCTAATCCAGAATACCTTTGCGTTTTGAATTTCTTCTACCATGAGTGGACCACATTTTATATTACTTGCAGGAGTCTTCAGATTGTGAATAAAACGTTTGCAATAAGCTGTTATACGCAGACGTTTAGCCCAACATGAGTACTTTGTTTTCAGTTTAAAGGTTGAATTTATGGACGTATGTGCGATGGTCGTCTTTGTCTCTTCTAGCTCTATAGACTTGCAGATTGTCGATTTGAAGTCACACGATAAGCTGCTTGGCCAGCATTCTCTTTCTTCTGCTAACCATGCAGGTCAGTCCACCATAAGGGACAGTTAATCAACTCTTTGGGGAACGCACCTCGTGACAAAATATCCGCCGGGTTTTGTTGAGACTTAATGTGATACCAAGTTCCATGTTTAGTTGCTGTCTGAATTTCAGAGAGTCTATTAGCGACAGAGGTTCTCCATGTATTTGGAGGCGAAGCCAACCAATGGAGTAGTATTGTAGAGTCAGTCCAAAATGTGAATGAGTTAATGTTGCTGCCCAAAGTATTTGAGATCTTCTGGGTAAGACGAGCTAATAGTACTGCTCCACAAAGTTCCAATCGAGGGAGAGAAATGTTTTTTATAGGGGCGACTCGTAATTTTGCGCACAAAAGATATGTTGAAGTTTTACCATTGACGTCTGTACATCGTAGATATATACAGGCACCAAAGCATCTCTCTGATGCATCGCAAAATTCATGAAATTCTATTTTGGAAACATCAAGAAGGGAGGTTATGCGACGACTGATGACTAAATTGTTTAACTCCTCAAGTTGTTTCTTGTATTGAGGCCAAGTGTTGTAAATATGTGTTGGAACCGTTCCATCCCATGATAGGTCCAGCTGCCATAAAGTCTGCATTAGCACCTTAGCCTTTACCAGCACTGGAGATATAAGACCTAATGGATCAAACAATCTGCATATTTCTGATAGTATTGACCTCTTTGTTACAGGACCAATTGCTGTGTATGGTGTTGTCTTATAATGAAAGGTGTCTGTATCAGGTTTCCAACGACCACCCAGAGTCTTTTTTGTATCATGTCCACCTTGTATAAGGTATTCACTCTCTGTGTTGTCTGAATCTATAAATTCTAGTAACTGTAGATTATTAGAACACAATTTATGAAGTTCGAAACCACCTCGTTTAAGTAAAAGCACTAATTCTCTCTGTAGTCGTTGTACTGTTTCCATGGAATTGCAACCAGTAAGAACATCATTTACGTAAAAATCATTCTTGATGCATCTTGAAGCAAGAGGAAATTCCACTGTTCCAAGTCTGCTAGATAGTGAAGAGATTTTATTGCAAGATACGGAGCAGCGGATGTGCCGTATGTGACAGTGTTCAATTTGTATATTTGGATAGGTTGATCTGAGTCCCTTCGCCAGGCGATACGGTGGAAATCTCTGTGAATTGTATACATTAGAACTTGTCGATACATTTGTTTAATATCGGCGCAAAAAATATACCTGGAGAGGCGGAACGACAACAAATTATCAATTAATCACGTTGTATGGTTGGACCCACCATCAATGCTTGGTTCAGAGATATTCCTATTGACGTCCTTGACGATGCGTCAAAAACGACTCGAATTTTTGTATTCAAACTTGAGTTCTTTATGACCAGGTGATTTGGCATTTAGTAGTGATCCTCAGGTTCACGCTCTTCTTCGACTAGTTCCACGTGATTAGATTTGTGATATTCATCCATAAAGACAACATACGACTCTCTTAATGATGCATGCCTTGACAGTAGCTGTTCTAAGCTCTTGAGTCGGGTTTCAGCTTGTTCACGAGATGAACCAAGTTGACTGATTTCCTTGAGAATGTCAATTGAACCATAATGCGCCCAGTATCGGTTCTGCTGATATGAGACATATAATGCTCTTCACATTCTTGTTCTGTTTTGATAAAGGGTGTCGGTTTTCACAGTTTTCAACTTCCCAAAATGCTGACATAAGTTCTCCAAGATTTAAATTGTGACTGAAATTACAAATCGTTTGTTTTTTAATATGATTGCTATTTTGATTGTTTGTTCTCCCACACACGATCCAACCTAACACTGTTTTTTGCAAGGTAGGTTGATTATCGTGTTTAATCTGTCCAATACACAACAGACTGAAGAAAATCTCAGCTCCAAGTAGTCCATCCACCTTGTGCGGTACATGGAATTGTGGATCTGTAAAGTTAATGTTTTTAGGTATATGTAACAAATTACGATCTGTTTGAGCTGTTGGCAGTTCGTCTGTAATTCGTGGTATGACGGAGAATTCCAATTCTTGTTGGAAGCCATTATATCTTGATTTAATGACTGCACGAACAGTATGTCGTATTGCAGTAGTCTTTGTATTTATTCCAGTCACTAACATAGGGGACTTATGACGTTTCAATCCTAATGATGTGGCCAGAGATTCAGTCATGAAATGTGACTGAGATCCTTAGTCAAGCAAAAGGCGACATGAGGAAACTGCTCCTTGAGAATCTTGTTTGTTTACCACTGCTGTGGCTAGTAAAACATTGTCATTGGTATTGGAACAAATTGCAACCCTCGGCTTATTGAGCAGCTCTGATTGCGAAGCTGAAGTTTGTGAAGTTGACTGAGGTGGTGATGAAGGTTCGGACATGGGTTGCTGAGAGTGCAAGTGCAACAAACTATTACGACGCTTGTTGCAGGTTTTATATGAATGAGTGTTTTCACAGGTTGCTGCCTTATGACCTGGTTTCAATGATACAGAGTTGAAGTTCTTTGACCTTAGTGATTCGATCACATGGATTCAACTTCAGGAAATGTTGACATTGAAATAGCCGGTGGAATTTACTGCACATGGGACATTTTTGTAAATTGGTGGATACAAATGCGGTCTGAAAATCTTGTGACGGTTTCTTTGAGGTGTGGCATTAATTGGGCGTGATTTGGGTTTTGAATGCATTTTCTGACCCTCTCGCAACCTTCCAAAATCTTGCTTCTGTTTTCCAAGAAGTTGATAGTTTCGGAATAGGTTGCCAGTTCCGTTGTGGATGTACTGGCTTCCCACGCATGCCTGGTTGATTGGTCGAATTTGCTTACAATACGATGTGTAATTACTGCATCCCAGTGCTGAACTGGCTGTCCAAGAGATTTCAGTGCTCTCATATGCTTTTGAATATTGTCTGAAAACTGTCTAATGGAGGTGGGTGATTCATTGTTTAAAACTGAAAGATTGAATAATGATTGCAAATGTTTGTTTATGATAAATTTCTTGTTGTCATATCTTGCCTTCAGTAAATCCCAGGCGACCTGATAATTGGCCGATGAGACTTCCAATGAATGAATAATCTGGCTTGCGCCATTCCGTAATGTTGATTTTAAGTAATGAAAAAGCTGAACATCACTCAATGAGTTGTTGTCATGAATTAAGGCTCTAAATGAATCTTGGAAAGAAGGCTATTCGTCATATGAACCTCCAAAAGTGGGGAGATTGATTTGAGGTAACTTAACTTGTGGTTCTGTGAGAGTTGAATTGGTAATATGGCTGTTGTTAGATGACACCGGAGTCTGGATAGAAATGATAATGTCCTGAATCTTAGCATGTAAGTTAAAATATTTGTCCGAAATCTTCATTCTGAATTTCTGATGTATTTAAATCTTCTATCTGAATGTCTTCGATCTCTGTCTGCGTTGTATTAAATTCCTTCCAACTCTCGTTTAGAATATCTAATATAGTGGATAACAAATTGACAGATTGTTGGTTGGGATCAAAATTATTACTGAATGTGTTTATGCGAGTGAGTCTGCCCTTAATTTGTCCACGGCGACATAATAAAGTGTGTTGTTTGACCCTTTGAATTGTTGCGTCTGATTGTGATTCGTTATTCATTTGACTTGTTCGTTATTCATTACCTTTATGTTGAAAACACGTTGTATTATTTGTGAATTGTTGTGAAGTCTGTGTCACTTATCACGCTATAATGAAATTAAGGATATTGAATGTTACAATACAATGAGTTGCGGGAGTGGTAATTACCGGATGCGTTGGCGATAAGAATACTTAGAAATGATAATGAGTGTAAAGCAGTAATGTAAAACAAGGGGCTCCGTGCTCAGAGCGCCCGTGTTCTGAGCGCCAACGCTGAAATCGTGCTGTGAGCGCCGAAACTGATAAGCCCGTGTTCTGTGCGCCGAGCCCGTTGTTCTGTCCGCCGAGCCATAGCCCGTCTATGCATAATTAGACGCAGTAACACATGGTTGCATATTCGTCTGCCCGTTGTTCTGCAGATCCGTAGCCAACATTAGCGGTCCTATGAAAATGTGTACAATTCATTGCTAAAAGGAATTATCACTCCACCAGTAAGCTCCCGGAGCTGCAGACCTCTCTAACTGTTTTGAACGAAATACATTTATTATTAAGTTAGTTAAATTTCAATATTAGACAATTTCTTATATTATCAGAAAAATGATGAAAACCCAACTACGCTATTATTTTATTAGTAACATAGCAATTTAAAGCAGACAATCATAAAATAAATACTAAAATTTCCTAACTTCTGCATTGATATTTTAGTTAAATTTGTAACTATAATACCTAAATGATAAAAAATTTTGGTCATATATTTCCAGTTTTTGTATGTTTCCATAGATATCTGTAGGTCTATCTCTAACATTATTCACAGACACTTATAACTGATAACAAAATATGAGGTTTTTTGAGACATAGTTCAGAAATCATTTGAAAGCGATCCAAAATGAGTGTTGAGACAGGCTAATTCTGTCAAATTACTACACATAGAAAATACAGAGACTACAGATACAGATTTTGTACTTTAACCTCTAACTTCTCTAACTTTAACCCCAATAAACTTTTAAAATTTTTGTAAAACTTTGAGTTTTATTTTCGGCCCTTGGTGCTTCTAAAATTAGCTTTTTGTTTTCATGTACCCCTGACACGCTCAGAATATAATATACTCATTTGAGCGTTTCACTCGGTACTGATATTCCTCGTGAAAAAGTAGAGACTCCATCTAGATCAAAATTCACGACTTTAATACTACTGTGTCACAACGACTGTCAAACCACAACTAAGGAAAGTTGGAAATAAGAAGCTCATCAACGAATCTTATGGTCAGCGGATTTAAGGTATGCGGCTAGATAACCTCACTAGTGAGTTTTGTCTTTCTTATCAATCCGTTTACATTGCACATCCTGTGTTTACGCATATATGCAGCTCAGCTCTCCGTCTCATAATCGTATTTTCATTTTCTTAATTACAGTTGTATTTAATCACTTTCTTTTATTCTCTCCTCAGATTTGTTCGTCCCAACCAAATGAGAAATCCTGAGATAATAAATAGGATTATTCGCTAATGATCGATGTGCAAAGGCACCATTACATGCATAATAAAAAATTGCAAAGTGAAAGTTGTAGGCTTCTGAAAAATGTGTAAGGTAATATTCATCCATTACCTTTAAACAGAAGTAGACCTGAAATACTTGACTTGGGCTGATGTAAGTTATTTTATTTCTCATTGACAGGCACAAACACACACACACCTGCAGTTTGAGAACAAACCTGTGATTTCTGTAGTTAAGTGTGATTTACGATTATTAAATAATTTTAAAAATAGGAAATAAAAATAATAATAAAATTATTAATTTTAGTAATGACCGTCGATCAATAAATTTAACGATGGAAGGTGAGGGTCGGTCAATAAATATTACACAAATTTTACATTGTTTGTATTGACGTTTCGACAATGTTTATTGTCATCATCAGGAACTGTGTACGGACAATAGAGAAAAATCAAACACATAACTACCAACTAGAACCCCCTGCTGCCTTCTAAACATGTGTTCTTTTAATTACCTTTACAGGTCAAAAGGACGCTGTACAAATGTCTTCTGGTATATTTTTATAAATATAGTGTGTATTGTAGGCACCTTACAGTTGTAGACAGTCATAATATTATCTAGTATCAGTTAGTTTCAAAGTAGGTATGAGTAAATAATAATGACACATATTCGATTAGTTTTAAACTCGGTGCAGTTGTCAATCCGCGTCTTTCATATTTTACGCTTACGTAGAGAGTTTATAAACATATTCCTGTGTGTGTGTCGGGGGTTGGTGGAGGGGTGAGACAGTTTTGTTTTACGTTAGGCAAAATAATAACATTTCTTACACATTATTTTACTAAAATAGATAGACATAATTACAATATTCCAAAAACCTAATTAATACAGTATTACAATTTAAATTATTGATAATATAATAATCCCTTAAATACTTTGTAAATAATTATAGATCCAGTAATGATTGAATGTTTATTGGAATTGGTGCAAATAGCAATACATGTCTAAAAATATGTTAGAACTGAATGCAGATTGTAAGATGTTCAATAATGTATATTATTAAAAGTTATTATTACTACTACCACTGAACACAATTATCCATAAATTTGAGAATTTGGTACAAAGTAACAGAACTACTGATATTACAAACATAGAATTATGGTAAACAAATCAATCACTTGACAATGATTACTTATTATTTATATTGTTGTAAAATAATATTTACCGAGTACATCGTCTATACAGAGTAATATTTTTTTATTCTTAAATTATGCAGACGTCGACATTCACACTCTTCCTCTCTCTCTCTCTCTCTCTCTCTCTCTCTCTCTCTCTCTCTCTCTCTCTCTCTCTCTCTCTCTCTCTCTCCCTCTCTCCCTCTCTCTTTCTCTCGTATCAAAAACAGAAAAGATTCTCCCCCCCAAAACACTCAAATCACAATTACGCATATTCCATATATAGTAGGTACAGATAATATTCATGTAGGGTAGGCCTATACGAATACATCTGCTTCACGCATCTACACATACTAGAACCGACTCTATATACACATGCGTTTGTATGTGTGTGTGTGCGCGCGCGCGCCAGTCAAAGAGAAGTAAAATAACTTATTTCCGCGGAAGTCTTAAAAGAGTTAAATACTTAAGGTCTACTGCTGTTTAAAGGGAACGGATGAATATTATTATCTTATTCTTTCATCTTTTTCAGAAGTCTGCACAATTTCATTTTGAAATTTTGATTAGGCCTATAATAGTGGTTTTGTGGTTGGGACGAACACATTTCAGAAGAAATAAAAGAATTAAGTTAAATACAACTGTAAATAATAAAGGAGAATACTATTATGAGACGGAGACCTGAGGTGTATATATGCATAAACACGGGATGTACAATGTAAGCGGGTTGATAAGAAGGGAAAACTTGCTAGTCTATACTAGATAGCCACATATCTTAAATTTGATAACCATATGACTCGTAAATGAGCTTGTTACTCCAACCTTTCCTTACTTGTGGTTTGACAATCGCTGTGACATAGTAGTATTAAAGTCGTAAATTTTGATCTAAATGGAGTCATTACTTTGAAGAAAGTAAGTAAGAATGATCCTCTATTTCTTCACGAGTGATATCAGTACAGGATGAAACATTCAAATTAATGTATTACGTTCTGGGTGTGTACGAAGGAAAAACATCAGTCAAAGGTACATCAAAACAATGAGCTAAATCTGGAAGCACCAAAGGCCTAAAATAAAACTTAACATTTTTATAAAATTGTTATAGTTTATTTGGGGGTATAATTTATGAGGAATTTATTGAAAATGCAAGATCTCTATCTGTAGTGTCTGTATTTTGTAATTTGACAGAAATAATGTGTCTCAACACTAATTGCAAATTTTGGATCGCTTGCAAATAGTTTGTAAACTATATTTCAAAAAAGCTTTATATTTTGTTATCATTTATGTATATTTGCGAATAATGTTAGATACAGAGATCAATGGAAACATACATACACTGGAAAGCTATGTTTAAATTATTTGTCATTTAGGTATTACGGTTACATATTTAACTAAAAAACCGCAGTAGTCCAAAAATGTTAGTATTTATTTTATGATTGCCTGCTATACAGTTATGTTACTAATAAAATGATAGAGTAGTTGGGGTTTCGTAATTTTTCAGATAATATGAAAAATTGTCCAATATTGGAATTTAACTAAATTAATAATAAATGTATTTTGTTCTGGGACCTTACTAGTGCCGTGATAATGGTTTTAGTAATGACTTGTACAAATTTTCACTGGACCGCTAGTGTTGGCTACGAAGTTGGCGAACAGCGGATATAGAGATATGAAGCCAGGTGTCTAATGATGCATAGATAATCTCGGCGCACAGAACACGGTTTTATCAGTATCGGCGCTCAGAGCACGATTTCATCAGCGAACATGTACCAATCTGACAGCGAACAAATAAACCTGACGGCAGAACAAAGTACAATCGACTTAGAAACAAATTAAAATTGAAACTCCGAGAAATTAGAAGCAACGTTTTTCAACAGTATGTTGGTAAACTGACTAGACGGAACAAGTCTATCTGGAAGCGCATAAAATCCAGGAAAAAACCTAGATCGTCGACACCTCCAACATGTGGATCCTCAACGTCTTCCGGACCATAGGCTAAAAACGACAAGGGCAAAGCCAATCTCTTGGATAAATATCTTTTAGAAGTCTTTACAACACACTTGACCATACAACATAATGTTCAGAAACTCGAAGTGAAACAAGTTCTTTCCATATCTACTCGACTTTGTAGCCGCCTAAAGTTATTCACTGCAAAAGAAATATCGATAAAATTAACAAACTGAACCAGAAAAGATACCAAGAACTGCCAGATTCGACTTATTACTGCCAGGATATTGAAAGAATTTCCAAAAAACAAACTCAAGAAGCTTATGCACACATTCAACGGCATGTTATGTATTGAATATTGGCCTAAATCACTAAAAATTATCATATTATATTGATACCAAAACCACGAAAAAATCTTACAGTAAAGTCTAATATTTACAAAAATAATTAATAAAACTAATAAAAAAATATTAGAATTCATTTTATAATAATTAAGAATTTAAGCGAACAAAACAGACAACAATTCTGAACCATGTTGAGCACTATTACCATTTTCACAAAAGTAGAATTGTCGACACGTGCACAAAAAAATAATTTCTGAGTGCATTCATGGGTGTGTGTGTGTGTGTGTGTGTGTTTTGTTTTTGGAACGAGTTTGTAATACTAACACATTCATATTGGACTTGAAAGCGACTGGAATACATCAACTTTCTCCCGACAGAACAATATTAAACTTTTAATTAAACAGTTTCTTCGGACAAATAGTTGCAGTCCGTTTGCGATTTAAATTAAATATCGAATTTTATGCAGACAAGAGTACATTTAGTGTCTGGAATATCGGGACATTAACTTCTAAAGTTAAATTAAATTTCATAAACATTCCAATTGTATATTTAGATACGTTTTGTGCATGAGCACAAACTACTATCTGTAAATAAATACTGCGACAACACAAATTACTAAACTATTGGCGCATAGGATATGATAGTATGTGTATTTCAAATTACAAGTCTATATTGGAGGGTTTAAGATTATTTATTGTACAAACACAAGTTATAGTTTATATGGTATATTTGAAATGTACAGAATGTAATGTTTGATATAGAGTCTTTCTTTTAAAGTGTTAAATAATGTTCATACGCAAGACGTAATACGTTACATAAGAAGACTCCCACGATGATGTTGTTGAAGAGAAGGGCCGGTCTTTGCGGTATAGATGGATCGTCAGGTGTGGCTTACAAATGACAGACGTTTCACCAGAAACGTTTACAGCTGGGCTGGCGTCCTGTAACAGCTTGGCTGATGTCCTGTAATAGCTGGGCTGGTCCTATAACAGCTGGGCTGATGTCCTATAACAGCTGGGCTGATGTCCTGTAACAGCTGGGCTGATGTCCTGTAACAGCTGGGCTGATGTCCTGTAACTGCTGGGCTGATGTCCTGTAACAGCTGGGCTGATGTCCTGCAATTCCCACGATGAATCCGACACTTCACACACACAACGGTACTACGGATTTTATCACTCGCAAAACTTATATAGAGTTTAAGACCAAGTAATATCTCAGGTGACAGTGAGTTAATCTAATAACGGTATATTGAGCTTATACCTCTCCGGCTTCTTCAAGTGTTCTCGCGAATATCAAGGTCTACCGCGATCAGCAGACCACCCTATGAGGAAATCTTGCACTAGCACGGAAACGTCTTGATGGAACTATTGCGTAACAATTTATACTACTGTCACTGCGGAAAATCTCGCACAGTGATACAGTTACACTCACTTCTTACACACGTAATACTACAATATTAATATCGTGTGTAAAGATATAAAATCAATTGTTATGCGTCACACGCGTTACTATCCCCGAAAGGTCTTAACAGATCCTTGCAAGCGGTATAATCTTGTACAAGGAATTGTATGTACCGTTCACGGTAGCAGCAGTGAAGAACTGCTTGTAAATTTTCGCACAATGCGTTAAAACACTGGTGTGTGCAAATGTACCACACACACAGTTCTGAGTCTTCCCGTTTCACTAACGACGAATAAATTTTACAACACCTTGCAAGCGGTAGAATTCTTGTACAAGGAGTGCACGACCCGTTCGCGGTAGATGGCGTAGAAGAACTACGTAATTATACGCGTAATGCGTTTAAACACACCTGTGTGCAGATGTACTACATACACAGTTCTGAGCCTTCCCGTTTCACTATCGACGAATAGTCTTTACAACACCTTGCAAGCGGTAGAATTCTTGTACAAGGAGTGCACGACCCGTTCGCGGTAGATGGCGTAGAAGAACTGCCTGTGTAACGACAGGCATAAGAAAATTTCCAACCACCAGTCAGCATTCTATTGGTGGATGGAAGTCACATGGTTAGTAAAGGTGACCATGCACTTTTCATGCATTAGAGTGCATTTACCTTGTAACAGCATGCATAGCGGTAATCAGACTACTCGTATCTCATGCATGCTGCCTACATATTAATAATATACATGAACGTAAACAATAGTCCGACAGGTATAGGGATTGTAGCGATACACATGTCTCAGTTCAGCTAATGTCAAAACAACGATAATACTTCACGCACCGCCCGGGAAACGTTTTCCACACGCACACGCGCGCACATTTCCACTAACACAGTACATGAATCACCATAACTAATAATGCACAGTTTTTCTAAACTAAACCCTTAACCTTACTAAATACAATTGATAACAACCAAACTTAACCATCTACGAATATAATAAGAATGTCCATTGTCTGTGTAATATATGACTTGCCCCGCCTATCATGATCCTGTGATTCGTTGCAGGATTAACTCCCTCCCGCATAAAAAAAAAAAATTTTTTTTTTCTTTAGTTAACTAACAAAAAAAATAAAAAAATTTTTTTTTTTAATATAACCAAAACAACTTCCTAATCCTGAAATAATAATAATACCCTCAAACTAAAATCAAATAAACATCCTCAATTAATACTAACATTTCCAACTGTCACTTTGACAGAAGCATCAATTCACAAGACACGTGGTAACCTTCAAACCAAAACAAACACACATGTTCTTGACACACAGATAACGACATCTAATGCAGGGTCATAGCGTACACAGACAACATTCCTTATCAAAACTAGATTATTGTTCATTCACAGAGTCATCTTACATACAACATTTAAACCTGAACTTGACATATTTAACATCACTACACATTCTTACCCCTATATCCTGACATTTATTTCTGAGTTTTTTGTGTAAATTTTTCTCAGTTTTGAAACGCACACGTTTACTTGGAAATACAGATTTAAATTTGTTTAATATACACCGTAATTGCCTTATCTCGCAACCCATTAACTGAACCTTGGGAGTCGGTGAGTTATTCGTTATCTTATCTTTCGAGCGTCCTAGTCTGATAAGGTGCTCTATACTATCAACCTTATCTCGTAATGTATGGTTTGGAATTCCAACTGGCAGTTTATTCAATTCGTCGATTTCCAATATAATATTATGTCCGAGTTTTCTAACTCCAATTACGGTCACATCTATTTCCGTTTCCCGCACATATCTTGTTATACTTGCCTGTTTTTCAACTATCTGCGACGCACACGCTGCTGATTTTATCCTTGTGTGACTTACCGGCAGAATCGGCATTTGTATAAAGTGGTTTTTACACTTCTTTAGCAACTGCTCGTCCAACAGCGATATTCCTGTGCCGCTGTCAAACAATATCTCGTCAACACGACCCCTAATTTTGGCTTCGACCACAAGATCGGTGCCATTTTCAATATTAATATTTTCTTCATGTTTATTACTATTATCATTATTACACATTAAATTATCCCTAATTTCGGCAGGATATAGGCCATACATAACAGTTCTATTCTTATAACTAACATTTTTCATACTTGATTGATTGAACTGCTTTTCAACTGAATCATTTTCAGTAACTGTTGCTAATAAGTTGGTATTAATTTGCTGAGTTGTATTTTTATGTTGTTGTGATTGCGGCTGATTCTGTGGTGTTTGAACATGAAACTGATTACGCGGCGGTTCATTATTATTTATCATAATTGTTGTCACCTTATTGTCACCCGTATCATTCACCTCTCCGTTCTCCGTAAACACCTCAGAACCTGATATAGATTCATCTAGTACCTCATCATCAGGCCATGTGTCATAAATATCTGCACCATTAGTATCCATACTAGTTCCAGGCTCTACTACTGGTTCGGAATTTTTATGTGTTATGCATACACTGTCCGCATCCATGGAGCTTCAGATCCTATCATACGTTCACGGTTCTCGCATGCTACATCTGTTACACTATAAAATATCACCTCATCACAGCACTTACCTGAAGTATGTTCCAGATTAATAGTGTTGTTACTACTAATTTCATTTCTGTTATCTTCACTACAATCCGATGCAGAATCTAAATACTCGACTTACCGAGATATGAACTACTAGGCCCTAATAAGGTGGTTTCTGTATACTCACTTTCAAGTTCACCTGCTACGCTATTGTTCTCCGTTAATCCTTCAGATGTCACATCTTGGTTAACTTCCATACTACTTTCGTTGAGAGTATGTTTCACAAGGACATTCGGTACTTCAAAATTATCACAAGGTACAATATTCTCAACAGATAAATCTACTTCAATATCAGCTGACATTTCCTGTAGTTTCGCCATCCTTTCTTCTCTACCAGCTTCCATTTCTTCCCAAAATTTCTGCATACTGGCGTCATGTTCTTCTTCTTCTGCTTTCATTTTTTCCGCTAATTCCCGTAGACTCATTTTCACCTCCTCTTGACGGGCTTTGTTTTCCTCTTTATCAGTTTTCCGCTCTTCTTTATTTTCTGCTGAAATTTTCTCCATCTTTTCTTCCATGGTTTTCATCTTCGCTAATATGGCCGCTAAAGCATTCTCTATCCCTTGTGACTCCGCCATAATGATTAAATTTAATTTAAAATTTAGTAAATTTAAATTTATTGATTTATACGCAAAGCAAGTTATTATTATCACAACAAGATTAGACCATATGGTAACCAGTTTATATGCACACAGAAAAAGCAGTTCAAAATATCAACATGTAAATACCTTATCTAACATACAACAACTAATAATCTACCTCCAATATACTGATAACATCTGTTCATATATGATATACAAGAGAATATGCACACTTGAAAAATTATATCCTCAGATTTTCATATGAACAATACACATACAATTATTACGTTAATTATACTTATACGTCGGATTTTTCCAACAAATTTTATATTCATAGACAAATATGTAATAGCGTAAATTTACCGCTATTTTACGAGCCCTACGTTGCTAAGCGCCAAAATATCTCTATGCGACAACACAAATTACTAAACTATTGGCGCATAGGATATGATAGTATGTGTATTTCAAATTACAAGTCTATATTGGAGGGTTTAAGATTATTTATTGTACAAACACAAGTTATAGTTTATATGGTATATTTGAAATGTACAGAATGTAATGTTTGATATAGAGTCTTTCTTTTAAAGTGTTAAATAATGTTCATACGCAAGACGTAATACGTTACATAAGAAGACTCCCACGATGATGTTGTTGAAGAGAAGGGCCGGTCTTTGCGGTATAGATGGATCGTCAGGTGTGGCTTACAAATGACAGACGTTTCACCAGAAACGTTTACAGCTGGGCTGGCGTCCTGTAACAGCTTGGCTGATGTCCTGTAATAGCTGGGCTGGTCCTATAACAGCTGGGCTGATGTCCTATAACAGCTGGGCTGATGTCCTGTAACTGCTGGGCTGATGTCCTGTAACAGCTGGGCTGATGTCCTGCAATTCCCACGATGAATCCAACACTTCACACACACAACGGTACTACGGATTTTATCACTCGCAAAACTTATATAGAGTTTAAGAC
This sequence comes from Magicicada septendecula, assembly GCA_034769895.1. Lineage (NCBI taxonomy): Eukaryota > Metazoa > Arthropoda > Insecta > Hemiptera > Cicadidae > Magicicada > Magicicada septendecula. The sequence goes on along the minus strand of CM068369.1, from coordinate 177,485,306 downwards.
CAAGTAATATCTCAGGTGACAGTGAGTTAATCTAATAACGGTATATTGAGCTTATACCTCTCCGGCTTCTTCAAGTGTTCTCGCGAATATCAAGGTCTACCGCGATCAGCAGACCACCCTATGAGGAAATCTTGCACTAGCACGGAAACGTCTTGATGGAACTATTGCGTAACAATTTATACTACTGTCACTGCGGAAAATCTCGCACAGTGATACAGTTACACTCACTTCTTACACACGTAATACTACAATATTAATATCGTGTGTAAAGATATAAAATCAATTGTTATGCGTCACACGCGTTACTATCCCCGAAAGGTCTTAACAGATCCTTGCAAGCGGTATAATCTTGTACAAGGAATTGTATGTACCGTTCACGGTAGCAGCAGTGAAGAACTGCTTGTAAATTTTCGCACAATGCGTTAAAACACTGGTGTGTGCAAATGTACCACACACACAGTTCTGAGTCTTCCCGTTTCACTAACGACGAATAATTTTTACAACACCTTGCAAGCGGTAGAATTCTTGTACAAGGAGTGCACGACCCGTTCGCGGTAGATGGCGTAGAAGAACTGCCTGTGTAACGACAGGCATAAGAAAATTTCCAACCACCAGTCAGCATTCTATTGGTGGATGGAAGTCACATGGTTAGTAAAGGTGACCATGCACTTTTCATGCATTAGAGTGCATTTACCTTGTAACAGCATGCATAGCGGTAATCAGACTACTCGTATCTCATGCATGCTGCCTACATATTAATAATATACATGAACGTAAACAATAGTCCGACAGGTATAGGGATTGTAGCGATACACATGTCTCAGTTCAGCTAATGTCAAAACAACGATAATACTTCACGCACCGCCCGGGAAACGTTTTCCACACGCACACGCGCGCACATTTCCACTAACACAGTACATGAATCACCATAACTAATAATGCACAGTTTTTCTAAACTAAACCCTTAACCTTACTAAATACAATTGATAACAACCAAACTTAACCATCTACGAATATAATAAGAATGTCCATTGTCTGTGTAATATATGACTTGCCCCGCCTATCATGATCCTGTGATTCGTTGCAATACAGATACAATAATTACAGCGGTTAAGTTATCATATAAAGTTAAAAGTTTTAAAACTTTGAGAACTTCTTGTTTTGTAGTCATTTTTTGTATGTCATTCAAAGAATCAAAGTCATAGATCTTACAATTTTACAACTTTAAAATAACTCAGATGCAATTTATTAGAAACATAAAATAAAATATAAATATAAAATAATTTTATAAAAATGTTAGTTTATTTCCCCTTGACCGTTCTGTTATAAAATGGAGAAACAATTAGACATAAAAAACATTTCTATTAAAAAATTTTTTTAAGTGGCGTTCTACTAATTATGTGAAATTTGTATTTTCCTGTATTGAATCTCTTAGGAGTTATAATTACTTTATGAAATCTACAAATGTATTCAATTAATGTTAATTAATACACAAAACGTAGTTAGGATGTCTACTTGAAATTATATTTTCGCTGTTATTTAGAAGATTTTGAAAGTTACGTTTACATCGGTTTGTACAGTTAGTTCCTTCCTGGGACTATTATTTCGCGTCAAAAGGGTAGCGAAATATCGAAAGTTGCGGGAGTAAAAAACTTTTCAAATTTCAAATATATTAATACGGTATCACCTTTCTTGTTACTAAAACATTTAAAATGCCGGTCAGATAAGACGATTCAAACAAATTAGTCTTTATTTTATAGACTTTTAAGTATCACAAGGAAAGTTTATAGACCTTACTAATTTTAATAATTGATAGATAATGTAACGTAATAGTATTAGAAATTCATAAAAACAAAGATAAGGCTACAAAGAAGCAGTAATGTTCTTTGTTTTTCCATACTTATTTGCCTTGTCAAACACATGTAGAATGAAAGGGAGATGTAAAACATGATATAAGATATAATACGCTTTTAAAATATGTCCTGAAATTTTAAATACCTATCAAAGAAGGAAATTACTTTCATGGATTTCGTTGTTTTATTGCTTTCCTAAGGTAGCCCACAGTCTACAGTCTTTACATCTATGAACGTTTGACCATTTAAGTTCGTTGTTACTTCTTTATATTCAGGTAATACCTTAAGGAAGCCGTGATTTTCATTCTTCACCCAGTGGCGTAAATACGTATCTTTAAAAACTGGTAACGTTTTACAAACTGGAACTTTATTCTAAAAAATGTCAGTTCTGGTATTTCTCTTGCGACAATAATTCGTACTCACATTATCTTTCACAAGTTTGAAGTACGTTCTTCAGCTCACAAAAATTGATGGCTCTTTAGAATTTAGGAGTTTAATCCTGTCACGTTTAAATGTGATAAATACATTTTGCGGAAATACAAAAATAGTATAAAATCTAAATATTTACAATTTTGTTACATTAAAATTTTGCATTAGCCTAGACAGAGATATGTAAGTGTAAGTTTAAGTATAAATGATACATAACCATGTATAAATGAAGAATTATTTTTATTTAATACAATATATGATGAAGTTATTTCTTCAGTGTTGCATCAAAATGTTTCTGACAATGTGTACTAAATGTAGTTAACAAACTATCAAAATAATTAGTATTGCTAATATTTCACCTTAAAATTTAATGAGAGAGTATTTTTTACACGTAGACACAATGAATTGTTTCAGTGATTCTAAAATTAACTGATATTACTAAAGCTTTCAAATCTAATGATTTTAAATCTAATAGTTAACATTTTAAAGTAGTGGCTATGCCTTTTTAAGCATACACGCAGTCCAGAGTAGTCAAACAATACCATCTGTGTATTAATTCCGTTTTTTCATATGCCTTTTATCAGTTTCACTGTATTTATTGTGTAATAATTATTCTTTAAAGTTTATAAATAACGGGATTTCTAATAAGCCCTTAGAATTGTTAACCGTTAATTATTTGATATCCCAAATTTTTTAATAATAGTAACTGTCATTATAATTGGAATAGTATAGGAATATGTTTTAAAAGAAATATTATATAATAACGTTTGTTATTTTAACACTATTTATTTTACCACACTACTGCACCATAATACAATACCGTAGTGAAACTAAACCATGAAGACTGTAATTGTTAGAGAATTTTACATAGACAGCATAACATAGTGGTATATTTAAAATTAGCAGTTGTTAAGTAAGTGTACTAAGTAAACACGTGTGAAGGTCAAATACCTAGCAAGCTTAGAAGAACATAAACTAAAATATTGTAAAATGTTGTGACTTTCAACAAGGTACAGTCATTAATAATGACGTTTCTAACGTGTTTAAAGCAGACATTTTGCTGTTTACAGAAACTACGCAGTCAATAGAAGAAAGCAATATTACTAACACTCAGAATTGTTAAAAATTCTTTTACACCGTTATACAACACAGACCCTTAAAGCCAGTACGTTTTCATTTGTCGTGTTTAGGCTCCATTAAAAGGATATTGCATTTCTTTTCCTGCAATACTCAGAAGCATACTAAGTACACAGTTAAAATGTTTTAATAAAAAGTATAGAAAATGTATTTCATGAATTCTTTATCTTCTTATAAGGACCACAATATAAAGGTTTTAAACAAGACTATTTAAGAAATTTAGAAGGAATATTTACTTTAAGTAAATTCATATCTAAGCAACTACTATCAGGAAATGCATACAAGAATACTTTAAGAAGATTTCAAGTCTATTATGAAGAAAAAGTTTAATATTTATTTTATATTATATTGAGCACTCAATTTAATTTATAATTTAGTTATATATATATATATATGTATATTTAATATTTATAATTATCTCAAGATATATTATTTCTTTCTTTAGAACACGTTTCGATAATTCTTTATTCCTATCCTCAGCCTGGATCTTGTTGAGTTTTTATGTTCAAGTTGGTTGTTGCTATGGTTTACTGTTAGCTTTTGATATTTTAAAATTAGTATTATTGTGTGTGGGTGTGGTGTATACAGTTGTTTGTCGATTTTTTTCAATGTTGAGTATGTTTTGAAAGTTGTGTCGTGTTTTGTGTTGACTTGTATTTGTTCAGGTATTAGTTAGTTTTTTGTTTGTATATTTGTAAATTTTCTCATATGTTCATTTTTTGAAAATAATGTATGGTATGTGTTTGACCAGTGTCATGTTGGTTATGTCCGGGAGTTCATGTCCTGTGTTTATTGCATGGATGGCCAAATAGGATTTATATATTTCTGATTTCCAGTAGTTTTTTTGTTTGTCATTTGTAACATCTATTGCAATATGAGCATTTAGTTTTGTATATTCCATTGGTTCTTGTATTATCTTTGTTGTCTGGGTTATTTCGTTTTTGTAAATTATTTTTGTTATTTTTGTATGTTATTTTAATGTCTGTATTATTAAATAGTTTTGTAAGTTTTGTTACCTTATTATTTATATATGTGAATGTGGACCATTTATTATTATTATTGTTATTATTATTATTGTTGTTATTATTTTTATGTTGTTAATGTTGATAATTTCTTAAATATTTAGTTTTTATTTTATATTTGATTTAATTTTCTACATTGTGTATAGTGTTTTTATTGTATCCGTTTTCATCAGCAATTTGGTAAATTATATTTCTCTCTTTATTTATTTCCTGTTTGTTTAGATGTATTTTGTACATTCTGTTGAAGAGAGAATGGAAAACTGCCATTTTATGTTGTGGTGGTTGGTAGGAAGAAGAAAATATGTTCCAAATAAGAACATAATATATCTTGAGATAAAATACTTGTAAATATGAAATAAATAATATGTGCATCAAGAAATTTACTGTAGCAAAAAGGTATTGCATATGTGTATATATATATATATATATATATATTGTGACGATTTAAATTGTAACAATAATCGTAAAATAAAAAAAAAATTAAAAATTATGTTTGCGAGCGATTAAGCCACTTTAAATCTCACTATAATGCTTAAAAACCCTGTATGTACTCAGTATGTGAATAAGAAGTAATTAAGAGGTCCCTAGAAACACTAATAAAAAGGGAAAATTGTAAAAAGTTATTATTGTCATATTTAACCCTTTGCTTGTTATCATGCGGTGACCTGTTAATTCCGGACCCGACGTGTCTACCGAGTCGTCTGTAGTTTAGAATAAGATAAAAATCATAATGTTAATAATTAAAAAATTCGAAGGCACAAATAGTCGTTAGAATAACTCACTTAAATTATATATGTTTATTAAGGCATAGTTTTGTAATTATACAATGTTAACTTAAATAAAGATAGGGACTATATTCTCGCGGAGTAGTTGCCCCTCTCCCTTTTGTTAAGTACCAGTCGAAGCGAGCAGTAAAACGCTCTCTTGCTATGTTGACTTCACGGAGTGCAGACGTACGAGCGAAAGCTCCGACAAAAATGTTACTAATTTATTTGTTTTAATTTAAATATAGTATACTAGATACTAATACTAAAAGCGTGTGTTATGTACCAATAAGTATAAATATGTGATAACAAGAACACGTAATATGTAACACAAAAGACAGAAATAGTGTTAAACAAGATGACGACTCCCTTCAAGAAGTAACTACACTTTCAACATCATTCCTGAAGAGGTGATCTACAGGAACTTCATAGAGACACGAATACCAGGCATAAAACGCTGTTTAGGACATCTGAGAATCTGCAATCCATACACCAAAGAAGCTGCAATCTCCTCTGTGAACATCCTTACTTTTCTTGACAAAGATTCGACCGGATGATGACGCCGACTACAAGGACTCCCAAGACGGACACCCCAGGACGAGGTTTCTACATTCCATTGTAAAGGTGACTCGATAGCCTGTCTATCGAGGGTTAATAATATATGTTACACTACACAATTCTAAAAGAGACTTTTCAAAGACGATTAATCTTATGTAAACATTGTAAAAGAGAAAATCTAAATATTTACTGTAAAAATTTAATTTTCATACGTTGTAACGCTTTAAATGTTAATATAACTTATTATCGTACCAAGTATTAGTACCATTCTTCAAATGGTTAAAGAAGTCTTGCAAGCTAATATAATGAATTGAAAATAATTAAAAGTCTTTACTATTAAAATACAGAAAGTTAACTCGGATCCGAGGTATAGCGATATAGAATCAATGTGATCCCAAAGTTTTATGAAATCATTTGAATATTTTAGTATAATTAATGATGTCATGGGATCTGTCAGTAACTGTTATTAAATAAAGAGAAGTCGTCTTGTTACACATAAAAATGAGTGCCTAAATCAGTAAAATACCTTCCCTTGATTCCTTACACAGTTAGTAAGTAAATTGTTCAGTGAATTTGTTTGAATACAGTTCGTTACAACGTAGGCAGCCCATGTAATTGGCAGGGGTCAGTTAAGATGGGTTCCCTGGATTTGTAACGCAGCAATACGTTACAATATATATATATATATATATATATATATTGTAATTAGACCGGGTATGTCTCTCTGTCTTTCCTCTCTTTGATTATGTTAATATAATTCAATTTCTTAGATATCTGGAGTTGTGGGATATAGTAATCTCGTTAATTATGATTAACTTATCTCTCTAATTAAAATACCAGTGTTAGTGTGACTGTAACTTAAATAATTAGTGTTTTATTCTAAAATTTCGCTCAGCCCTAGTATACCTTGCAGAGAATTATTGAAATTTCGTGTTTAATGCTATTCTCTTTGGTGTCAGAGAATTCCGCAACAAGCGCTGCAGTTCCGGAACAAACGAAATTTATAGGTTAATTCACCGTGTACGGTAACTAGTTATTATACACTTAGTGTGTTAATTCTTATTCCCAACTCATTAAATAATACCCAAATAATAAGATCCTGAAATTATACAAGGTTTCTTTATTAATTCAACTTGTTAACATTCAATGAGATTGTTTTTAACTGACATACGAAAGGCTATATGTTGCGTGAATCGATTGTTGTTCGGTCCAATATTTTATGTTATATTCAGTTATATATTTTGTTTTTTTTTATAATTAATTTAGTTCAGGGTGTGAAGGTTCTTGTAACTGCGGGGAAGATAAAAAAATATATAGATAAGAATGCAAGATATTACAAGTTTAAAGTGTTGTGTTGTTTAATATTATTTATACAATTGTAAATTACCAGACTTAGAACGAAGCAGCTCTGGCAGGCAGTTGGTTTTTAACCTCGTGTCGATCAGAATGGAGATGATTTTTTTTATTCTTTTCTTCAGTTCAATAAAGTGGAATCCTTAGTCCTGGTTAACTCGGAAATACAGCTCCCTTGGTTTATTTACGGCCAGACTGGTGGTTGTGTTCTTCGGCAAATTCTGGATCCAAATACGTTTTTTCTATCGTATGAAGTAAATAGTGATGTCCCATGTATTTAAATGGTTATGATTTTCAGTGTGGTGTGTAGTATTAGTTCTTTACACAGTTGGTTCTTTATATTTGATTAATATTTCATTAATTCTTCTTCTGATATTGGACAATCCAAGTCCTTCCTTGTGGAACTCAATTATTTATTATTATGAGACGATACCATTATAATTTGGTTAAATTTTGCTGGCATAATTCAGACAAATAATTATTAATATATTGTGATTTGTAAATGTATCGAATAATTTAGAATAGTTGAATTACATTAACCATTTCTTTGGGTTTTAATCTCATCACGTTCAGATCATAAATTGCAATAATCAAAATCAACAAATTATATTAATTTTTGTTGTCCCTAGCAACAAATTTATTTTTATTCTTTTTCAATGTTTTGAATATAGTGATTATTTCATATATTATTCTTCCATTCCTTATTAAACTTCCATTATATGGGAATATAACTTTATTTATAGTTTGTTTACTAATTTCTACATATATTCTGCTGGTTTTTCAATCTTAGTCTGTTTCTTTTTATATTTATTATTTTTCCGATATCAAACGTTATCAATCGATATCATTGCACTATGGCATTATCATAATTTGTTTATATTGAGTTGGTTTATTATATATTATTAATTATCAAATGTTTTTTCTAACTCCTTGAACTGTATTCATTAATTATTATTAACTTCCGTACCTAACCTTTATGTTTTGAGTTGTTATATAGTGTTATTGGCTGTTAGGCCTTTTATTGTATATGGACCTACCTTTGATTATAACTGGTGAACAACTATAGCCTTTTTACATAAGTTTATACACATAACCAAACCTTAACTATTTACATTTACACAAATATTTATTCTTTTTATAACTAACAACAACTTTATCTTGATCTATGGATCACATATAAGAAAATTGAGATCCATTAACACTAATTAACTGCTTTCGTCCACCCTTCTATAACAGTAATCAAATAATACATTTTGCTTCCTTACTTGCTATTATTTCAACAAGTAATTTGCATAATCTAACACAAACTTTATCATAATATTCATGGTAACAAAATAACATCATTCAATTCAGAATCATTACTTTCGATTAATTAGTAATGTAAATTATTGACTCATTTTTATCTAATTTCACTGTCATTTACTTTAACATTTTCGATATTGGTTTCTTTTTTACAATTCTTATCAGTATATTTGATTTATTTACGTTTCACTGAACATTGATTTCTTACTATTGTCTATTTTACAGGTTTGTTTTTTATTGTTATCCCTACCTTGCATCCTTATTCATTTTTGCACAATTATAAATGTATTTATTTGATCTTCGTATTATTATGGGAGTTAAATGTTTATTTACTTATTATATTTCTAATATTTCTAGTTATGTAACGTTGAGGACCGCATTTCTGTTGCGTTACATATGCTCCCCCTCCTAAAGAAGTTTAATTTACCTGAATGTAATTTAGGTCAAGTAAACTTGTATTTTTCACATGCCTTTTCTTCATATTAACATTAATGGTTAACGATGGGATTCTCAATGTAACTTTGTTAGACTAGTATTCATAATTCTTTACTTAATAACATTTCATTATTCCTATTAACATTCTTTGTCATATACAATTTTCTTTAAACAGTATTTTTGATAGTTGGCTACAATATTCAATGATAATTTAGGCTCACTTCTCTTCTACTTCTAGTTACTGCAATCACTGTATTTCTCAATTATTCTTCTGTCAGCTATTTTCCTTCTGTTTTTTCGTCATCCTTTTCTGGAATTTGATGTCATTCTTGCAACGATTCTAATATTCCTTAAATATTTAATTTCCCTAACAATCCCTAATATTTGCGTTGGTACAGTTCAGAGAGGCACTGTTTGGCTTCATTCTTTGCTGTCCATACTACTCTTTAATATAGTACTGCTGGAATTCATCTACAGTCAGCTATAAAAATATAATAATCTCATAATAATCTTCTTAATTAATTAATAATAAACTTTTGGGAATTCTTTACATTGTTGCTTTTATATCTAATTATTCCTATCTTTTATACTTCGTGATTCCATTTTATTTTCCTTAAACCTTTTCTGATAATAATTCTGACAGTCATTATTTGTAATTAGTTTGCTCTTCTTTCTTGTTGTGATAATAACGCTAAGTATCATTTCTTCATTTGTTCTTCTAATTCCAATATTTTCTAACTAGTAATTGTTTTGATTATTACTATTACTGAATTTCAGTGTAGTTACAGTCATTAGCTCAACTATTATTTTTCTTATCTTATTTCATTACTTTGGCTGGTTATATTTCAATGAATTATGTTGATAAACATTTTTTCTCGTTCTCTTTAATATTACATTGGTCACAATCAATCGTTTATTGTGGTTGTTCATTTCACTTGGCAATGCAGTAGGTATTTTAGGTCATATTATTCTTCTTTTATTATTTTGCATAGGTATATTTGATATAAAAAATTTTTATCTTGGGGTTTCATTATTCCTTATTCATAATATTTCTTCGTAGACATGTAGTAATATTTCTGGTTTTCTCCTGTAATCTTGGGGGTTGTTATTAACTCTTCTTAATACCTTCTTCATAACTATATATTAATTCGGACTTACTTCCTTGTGACTGCTGTTTTTTATTTATATAATATTGTTTAAAAAATTCTTTTTATTTACAAGTGTTTTCTCTTCAAAATTGGTAATAAGTTGTTCTTATTTTATTTTAGGATTTAGTGGATTTTCTTCAAATTCAAATTCTTTTTAATTCCAAGTGTTTCCTTTTCAAAATTGGTAATAATTTGTTCTTATTTTATTTTAGGATTTAGTGGATTTTCTTCAAATTCAAATTCTTTTTAATTCCAAGTGTTTTCTTTTTAAAATTGGTAATAATTTGTTCTTATTTTAATTTAGAATTTATTGGATTTTCTTCAAATTCAAATTCTTTTTAATTCCAAGTGTTTTCTCTTTACAATTGGTAATAAGTTGTTCTTATTTTAATTTAGAATTTATTGGATTTATTGTACTTTCTTCATAATATTTTTTTATGGACTCCTGATTATATGTTCCCTTGATCTTTTTCGTGATAGGCTTCATTATTTCATAGGTATTATTATTATTATTATTTTTTGTTATCACATATGGCCTAGTATATAATAATAATAATTTTTCCGTTATTCCTTCTAGTGTGCTGGGTAACTCCCTGTTTCTTATTAATATTTTCTCGCCAATTTGGTACTTTATTGGTTTTGGATTATTCCTTTCATATTCCTTTTTCTTCATTTCTGCCTTTTCCATTATCCGGTTATAAAATTTAACGTTTTCAAACTGATGTTCTGGGTTTGTTGGAAAATTTATGATATCCTGGATTTCCCTAGGTGGAAGCCTTTCAAACATAACAGTATAGGGGTTATTTTCGATGGATTGATGGTAAGATATATTGAGAAACTCTTCGGTCAGTGACAAGTATTCGTACGACCTTCTCTGTTGGTCATGACAGTAAGTTCGGAGTATTCTGCCAACTTCCCTCAATACACGTTCTGCCGGATTGCTGCTGGGGTGGTATACTGAAGTCTTATATGTTCCAATGTTGTGTTTTAGCAGATTATTTCTCCATTTGCTTCAATTGAATTGCGTACCATGATCGGTGATAATAGATGACGGTTTACCAATCTCTATTATGTAATGTCCAATGACTATTTCCAGAATTTTCTTGGTCGTGGCTCTGCTAATAGCGTAAAGTTTAGTATATTTAGAAAAATGATCAAAAATAATAATTATGAATTTATATCTATGGTTCCCTCCACTGCGTGGGAATGGTCCACATATATCCAGGAATACTTTCTCCAGCTTATATTTGGATGTAATAGGGATCATGACTCCCTCCTTCTTCTCATTGTTATGTTTAACCATCTGGCAAATGTGACATGCTTGGATTGATTTTTGCACCTTCCTGTTTATATTTTTTATGTACACTTGTTCTTCTAGGGCTTTGACAATTTTTATAGCTCCCATGTGTCCATATCTTTCATGGTAATCCAAGATTAATTTGTTTTCCACAGCTGTGGGAATTACTAATTTCCAGTTTATCTGATTAGGGGTAACTTTAATAAATAATCTATCATCATGTATACAGTAATATTTTGTAATAATTTCATCAGCATTTTGCACCTTCTGGCGTATGTTTATTAATTTGGGATCCGATTTTTGATGTTGATTAAGTTCGTTTGTTATTATTTCTAAATCCTTCCTACTCTTAATGATATTGTATACTTTTGCAATTTGTTCCTTTTCTCCCTCGAACGATTGGTCTTGTAAGTTTATTCGGGACAAGATATCGGCTGCTATGTTCTTTCTTCCAGGTATATATTCCCAATCGATGCGATATTCTTGCAATGCAAGGACCCATCTAGTTAGCCGGCCATGACTAAGCTTACATCGTTTTAGAAATGAAATTGATTTGTGGTCACTCCTTACGGTCACTGGTTATCCAAGTATGTAAGTTCTAAACTTATTGCATGCGTACACTACACTTAGCAGCTCCTTTTCGGTAACATTATAGTTGCGTTCGCAGTTGTTTAGCACTCTGCTGGCGAAGCTAATTACCATGTGATGTCCTTCTTCATCTTCTTGATATAGAGTAGCTCCTAAACTGACATTGCTTGCATCACAATTTAAATAAAAGCGTTTGTTAAAATCAGGGTGGTACAACATAACCGTCTTTAGAAATTTTTCCTTGATTAATTGCAGAACTTTATCTTGTTCTGGTCCCCATGCCCATTTGTCCTTGGATGATAGTTGTTTTTGGAATTTGGCAGTTATTTCCGAATAATTATCTTGGAATTTGCGGTAATAGTTACAAATTCCAAGGAAGGATTGTAGCTGTTTTCTATTTTTGGAGTAGGGAACAGTTGAATTGCTTCTACTTTCTCTGTTGAAGGTGTGATACCCTCCTCAGACAAATTAAAACCTAAGAACTTTACTTGGTTAGCGATAAATTTAGATTTATTTAGCTTGAGTGTTATATTATTTTCGGACAATTTTCTCAGTACCTGTTCCACCCTCTCGCAATGTTTATCCCAATGTGAAGAAGTTATAAGTAAGTCATCTACGTAGACTGTAGTGAATTGCAGTGTTTCTTGTCCCAATACCTGGTCCATGCATTTTACAAATATAGCAACAGAATTAATTAATCCGAAAGGTAGCCTTTTAAATTGATAGTTCCTTCCGTCAAAAAGGAACGCCATGTATTTTTTACTATCTGGTGCACCCAGATCAACCAGTTGCACACTCAACCTGCCAGTATCCGCATACCGTATCCCAAGTACTAATGTATTTGATGCCGTGGAATTTCTTTAATATTTCTTCCATTTCGCCCGGGGAAGTCCTATCGTTGATGATCATTTTATTTATTTCCCTAGCATCCAGGCAAATTCTCACCTTTCCGTTCTTTTTCGGGATTGCCACTATGGGACTGGTATAGGGTGATTGACTGTATTCTATTATGTCATCCTGAATCATACTATTAATTTCTTCCCGAACTTCGTTTTTTATTGAATAGGATTTTTTATCTAATTTCACTGAAAATCCTACCCATCTAATTTCACTGACATTTACTTTAACATTTTCTATATTGGTTTCTTTTTTACAATTCTTATCAGTATATTTGATTTATTTACGTTTCACTGAACATTGATTTCTTACTATTGTCTATTTTACAGGTTTGTTTTTTATTGTTATCCCTACCTTGCATCCTTATTCATTTTTACACAATTATAAATGTATTTATTAGACCTTTGTATTATCATGGGAGTTAAATATTTATTTACTTATTATGTTTCTAATATTCTATTTATGTAACGTTGAGGACCGCATTTCTGTTGCGTTACAATATATATAATATTTAAAATTTATATTTACTTTACCTCAAGATGTTATTTTTCCGTTACTTGGAACATGTTTCGAGAACTATTGTGCTCTCATCCTCAGCCTTCGCGATTCTGCGTCTGGTGAAGTACGTGTGTGTTGGTCTGTCGCCATTGTGGTCTCCTGTTGGTCTCTGGTACCTCAAAGTGGTATTGTTGTGTGTGATTGAGGTGTATGTATTAGTATTTTTTGTATTTCCGATGTTGAGTGTTTGAAAATTGTGTCGTGTTTTGTATTGATTTATATTTGTTCGGGTAGTAGTTTGTTTTGTGCTTTATGTTTGTATATTTTTAAATTTTTCTAAATGTTCATTATGGTCCCTTTGTGTTGTATGTGTTTTATTAGTGTCACATTCGTTGTGTCTGGGAACTCATTTCTCGTATTTATTGCTTGTGTGGCCAAATTGGATTTATATATTTCTGGTTTTTTGTATGCATTTAGATGGTCAAAATAACGTTTTTTCAGCTGTTTATTTTTGTTTGTCCTATGTAACATTTATTGCAATCTTGGCATTCAATTTTGTATATACCGTTAGTTGTTGTATTAGCTTTGTTGTGTGGGTTATTTAGTTTTTGTAAATTATTTTTATTAGTTTTGTATGCTATTTTGATATCTGTGTTATTAAATAATTTTGTTAGTTTTGTCATTTTATTATTTATGTATGTGAATGTGGTCCATTTTTTGTTGTTGGTATTATTTATGTATTGTTCATTTTGATTAATTCTTAATTGTTCAGTTTTTTTTTATATTTGATTTTATTTTCAATTTTATTTACAGTGTTTTTATTGCATCCATTTCCATGAGCAATTTGGTATATTATATTTCTTTCTTTGTCTGTTTCTTGTTTGTTTAGGGGAATTTTGTACATTCTGTTAAATAGCTAATAGAATGCTGCCATTTTATGTTGTGGTGGGTGGTCAGAATGGTTAGGTATAATGATGTTAGTAGAAGATGGTTTTCTGTATATTGCATATTGTAAGTGGTTGTTGTTTCTTGTGATGGTTATGTCTAAATAGTTGATTTTGTTTTGTTTTCTTTTTCTTTTGTGAATTGTGTTTTTGGATGTATGTTATTTATTTGTTTTAGTATGTTGTCTGCATTTGCGTTTTTGTTATTTGATACATACAGCCCATCATCTACATATCTATAACTATCTAACAATCTATACCGGAAATAACAATGTGGTTGGTCATCTCTTACGCCGTTCAAATTGGTTTACCGCCGTAAGAGAGGAATGGTAGAGGAGATGGTGGAAAGCGAAGGTTCAATCAGAAGTATATGGATGAATTAAAGGAAGGGAGAGGAAGTTTGTGGTGAATAAGAGAAAGTCTTCGGAATGGAAGAAATTGCAGTTCACTAACCTCTGGGGTGAGGAGAAGAAAATGGTGTCACACAGTGGACGGTAGCGCAATGATTTTATTTTCTAGGTTGGCTAATCTGATATATATCGCGCATCAATTTTCGCGTGGTTGTACCTTGCACAGTGCATAGCTAGCTTCCTCGGCGTTCGGTTCGCCGAATTCTTCGCTGTCAATTGGTGTCGACATTAAATGTAGGCTTTAGGCCTTCGTATTCTCGATTATGACCGACTAGGCCCTCTTCATGATTAGCTAAATTCATACTAATTCGCAACATGCAGTATTACCCAGCCTCATTCAAATTTACAGCTGTAATGTAATTATTCAAAATATTAAAATTATTCGTATACAGTCCACTTCTTGTTATTTCTTAATGCAGAATTAATTCATTTTACACATCATCTCAATCACTATGGAAGACCAGCCAACAGAATATTTAATTAAAGAAGAATACATTTAGCCCACTTGGGCCCAATTAATTAACACTTCCTGTCCACGCTTGTGGAACATTATTTCATTCAACAGTTTCGGTCCACTTGGACCGGGACTAATCATTTTTTGGTCACTCCGGACCTGGATTTCCACTTAATATCTTTATATCTGTTTCTGGCCATCACGGGCGGATTAGCGCGTCAGCTAATGCGACCGTGGCGTGATTTGCGTCGCCATTTCGCTCGTCATCTTCGGACAACGTAATAGCAAGTTCCTGCCGGCTGCAGTGCTTCAAAGTGGTCATCTTTACCAGCTGTTCACCATCGTCACCAAGCAGCCGACGCTGTGGGACGTCGCCAACCAGGTACCACCAGCAACAGTAAAAAGGTGCGTAAAAAATGTCTGAAGAAGGCCTCAAGGTGCTGACCAGAAAGAGAGGCGGATTAAAGTCCGCGATAGTGCGGATACAATCCGCGGTAAATTCGTTTGATATTAATTTAAGCACAAAACATTTTCTGACTGTAAGATTAGAAAGTCTTAAGAGCTTAGCCTCGAAGTACGACGAGGTACAGTCTGAGATAGCGCTGCTTAGGCAGACCGAGTCGAGGTTGAGGAAATGATATACTCAACTGAGGCAAACATTTTACAAATTCTTGACACTTTTAATACTCAGACTGTGCCTCCTGTACTATCGACGCCTATGCATTTAAAGCCGATAAGTTTGCCCTGCTTCTCAGGCAACATACTTGAGTGGCAACACTTCTATTCAATTTTCAATGATCTAGTGCATTCAAGATCCGACTTAACACCAGTACAGAAACTGCATTATTTGCATTCCTCGGTGAAGTGTGAACCATTAGACTTAATTAAATCATTACCCATTTGTCAAGAAAATTATGTAATAGCGTTGAACTTGCTGTCCGAGAGGTATAATAATCCATTTATATTAGCCAAATATTATGTACAAAACCTACTTCAGGTTAAGTCCACAATAAAGGACTCAGTCCAAAGCTTGGCGGAGTTTACGAATACAATAACGTCTTCCGTTAATTCACTGGCGGCAATAAAGCTGTCCGTAAATTCATTTGAGTTTATTACCATACAGTTGCTCTCCACCAAACTTGACCCTATTACTTTAAAACTTTGGAAGGAGTCAATAGACCCTGACAACTTGCCCAGTTTTCAAGACTTTACGCATTTTTTAAACTTGCGCCGACAGCTTTTATAAAATACAATGCCAATTGAATCCGGACAGCAATTCAACAAACCTAGCGTAAAACCAAACAATAAATTTGAGAAATATAGCTTAAGAAATACTGCTGGCAGCAATACCTTTAAGAGTTATCACGCAGCGGCAAGGCATTATTTATGCGTGTGTTGTAAATCTGACCACCCGCTTTACATGTGTAACAATTTTCGTATATTAAGTGCCGCTGAGCGGGGGCAATTGGTTGCAAATCATAAATGCTGTATTAACTGCCTTAGAGCAGGTCATTTGATAACAAATTGTAAAAGTAAACAGGTCTGTAAAATTTGTTCAAAGGGTCACCACACCTTGGTGCACGCTAATTACGTGCCGAAATCACCAGCTGCCAGCAGCAATTATTGCTCATTTAAATTACAGTGTAAAAACAATGTTCTTTTATCCACAGCGGTTGTATATGTCGTTGATCAGGCTGGCAACAGGCATGAAGCTCGGGCACTCCTAGACGCCGGTTCCCAGATCAATTTTTGTACGAAATCATTTGCGAAAGGTTGCACCTTAAACTAACCCGATCTAATATTCCAATTCCAGGAATAAACAACACAGCGTGTTGCGCTACTGACATTGTTTCTATGCGTATTATTTCTCGCTATCAGAGACATAGTTTTGAGGCCAAATGTGCCGTCCTATCTAACTTAACTCATAATCTACCTTCAATCTCGTTTGACATCAACCGGTTCCACATTCCAAACAAAATTTTTCTCGCCGACCCAGATTTTAATATATCTTCACAGATCGACATACTATTAGGGGCACAATTTTATCTGGATTTAATATTAGCCAATAAATACACACGCGGACCCAACTTCCCTATCATTCAGGAAACAAAACTGGGTTACATTCTGGCCGGCAATCTGCCCAAACACTGCCTCACCCAGGGTCCTGCGGTTTCGTTCCTGGCAAGGAACAATGACAGTCAAATTCTGCAATCTTTTGAGAGATTTAGGGAGGCAGAAACAATCCCTGGCGATACCCCTGACGGCGAGTCGGCTTGCGAAGAGCATTTTGTGCGCTCTACTCAGCGCAACCACGAGGGTAGATTTATAGTGTCGCTCCCATTCAAGTCTGATAATCCCCACTTGGGGGAATCTTACACAAGTGCCGAATCAAGATTTTTAAGCTTGGAGCGTCGATTCAGGCGCGATGCCAAGCTCGCTCGCGACTACGCGGACTTTATCAGGGAATATATGGATCTCGGGCACATGACACTCATCGATCATGGCGCTATCAATTCAGGAGCGTCAAATATTTACTACTTGCCTCACCATGCAGTGTTTAAACATTCTAGCTTGACCACAAAACTGCGCGTTGTTTTTGATGGTTCGTCCAAGACTACTAATGGTCTTTCATTAAATGACATATTATTAGTAGGCCCCAATGTTCAGCAGGATCTCTTCTCTATTCAGTTGCGTTTTCGCATACATAAGTATGTCCTGATTGCCGACATCGAAAAAATGTATCGTCAGATTCGCGTAGCTGAAGGAGATTGTCACTATCAACGCATTTTGTGGCGTGACTCTCCCCTCGAACCACTTAAGCATTTCGCCCTGCAAACAGTAACCTACGGCACGGCTAGCGCCTGTTTTTTGGCCACTCGGTGCCTTCTACAAATTGCTAGAGACAATCAAACTTCCTTTCCCCAAGGGGCTTTAGCCATAACTAACGATTTTTATGTCGACGATCTACTTACCGGTTCGGACACTATCCCCGATCTAACCAAGCTGAAATCCGACCCAGGTGCGTTACGTGCTCAATATGGTTTCACGTTGCACAAATGGGCATCAAATGAACCCACAGCGGTCGCAAATCATCACAACTTTTCACTACCCCTAAATAAACAGGACAACGTGCGTACCCTGGGCATTCTTTGGAACAACACTGCCGATTCATTTTTGTTTGATGTCAAACTATCTCCGGTTGGCCATAGCATATCCAAGAGAAAGATTCTTTCAATTATCGCCGGAATATATGATCCGCTGGGTTTAATCGGACCAGTTGTCTTTTTGTATAAACACTTTATGCAGCGACTTTGGCTTTGTAAGCTTGGTTGGGATGAACCGATTTCCGGTCAGTCACTTTCGGATTGGCATTCCTTGTGTAACAAATTGAGTCTGATTGGTAAAATAGTAGTCCCGCGATCTATTCGTTGCAACCGTGAGGCGGTTACGGTTCAGTTGCATGGATTTTGAGATGCCTCGGAGAAAGGGTTCGGCTGTTGTATATATATCCGAGTCATTTATCAAGATTCTACTGCTTCCTGTCGTCTCTTGTGTTCCAAATCTCGCGTGGCTCCCCTACGCCAAGTGTCATTACCTCGCATCGAGCTCTGCGCTTGTTTGTTATTATCGCGACTCGTATCTAAGGATATTCCTGCTCTTTATTCTTTTATTGATAATGTACATTTGTATTCTGATTCTATGGTGGCTCTTTACTGGATTCATGCGCAGTCTACGCGTTGGAAGACATACGTCGCTAATCGGGTTGCTGAAATTCAGCGTCGCACGCAATGCCATACCTGGCATCACATTGATTCGCGACGCAATCCTGCTGATATTATATCTAGGGGGTGTTTCCCTGACGTTTTGCGCGATTGCTCGCTTTGGTGGCACGGTCCTGGCTGTTTGTTTCAATCGTCAGAGTCTACTCCTGTCCCATCCTTCGTACCGGCCACTCCACCGTCTTCGGAAGTCACCGCGGAAGAGAAAACTGCACACAACCGGTCTCTAATGTCTACCCTGGCTGTTGACTTATCGTTGGATTTTTCCTCGTTGCACCGGCTGACACGTGTATACGCTTACTGTTTTCGTTTCATCAGAAATATTAGGCACTCATGTGCGGACAAACTTTCGGGCGGTCTGACCCCTGTAGAAATTCATCAGTCTCTCAATTTCTTCATAAAACAATCTCAGTCGATCCACTTCGCAGCCGAAATTAATTGTCTTCGGAACGGATCTTCTGTTTCCATTAGGAGCAAGTTGGCTTCTCTCGACCCGTTTCTTGACGACTCTGGAGTGATACGCGTGGGCGGACGTTTGCAGCATTCCCAGTTACCTTACGATTCGAGACATCCTATTGTATTACCCCTATCGGCGCATATTACACGCCTTATCATCGAACGTGAACACATTCGTTTACTTCACGCTGGTGCTCAGCTCGTGCATCATTCACTGCGTCAACGTTGGTGGATTGTTAATGCCCGGCTAGTCATCCGTTCCATTATTCGTAAGTGTCTCAAGTGTATCAGGTTTAGTGCCACACAGCAGGTCCAGAGACTAGGCATTTTGCCACCCCCTGGAGTCACTCCTTCAAGGCCGTTTCTATTTTGCGCGGTTGATTATGGTGGTCCCTTCATGATTCGTCATGGCGGGCAGAAGTCTAGAACCTTTACTAAGGCATACGTATCTCTGTTTGTTTGCTTAGCAACTAGGGCTATTCACCTGGAATTGGTGTCCGACCTTACTGCCAGCTTTTTTAGCTGCTTTACGTCGTTTTATGGCACGTCGGGGTATACCTAGTCAGCTGTACTCCGACAACGGCACGAACTTCAGGAAGGCCCGCACCATCTTACATGACATTTACAACTTTTGGCACAATAAGAGTGCCATCACCTCGATTAAGTCATTCACATCCTCTCAGGGGATATTATGGTCAATTATTCCGCCCTCCTCACCTCACTTCGGTGGCCTTTGGGAGAGCGGCATAAAGAGTTTGAAATTTCATCTGCGGCGCGTGGTAGGCAAATCTATATTAAACTTCGAAGAGTTCACGACCGTTTTGTCTCAGATAGAGGCATGTCTGAACTCTCGACCTTTATTTGCTATTTCTTCGGATGTTAACGACCCGGTGCCACTTACACCTGGCCATTTTTTGATTTGCGCGCCCCTAACTGCGATTCCTGACCCAGACCTTTCTCACGTTCCTGTTTCTCGTCTTGGTCGTTGGCAACTACTTCAGAGGTTTGTCCAGGGCATTTGGAAGGCGTGGTCTCGCGATTATTTGCACCAGCTGCAACAGCGTCACAAGTGGAAGTTTGCCAAAGATAATGTTTCCATTGGTGACTTAGCTTTGCTTATTGAGGATAACTTGCCTCCATTAGCCTGGAAATTTGGCGTGATCATCGCCACATTTCCCGGCCCAGATAACTTGTTTCGCGTCGTAGACATTCGCACGCCTACGGGTGTTTTGCGGAGACCAATACATAAATTATGTCTGTTGCCAGCGCGAGACGAGATTTGACATTATGATTATAGCACAATGCTGTTTTATTCAGCCATTGGCTTATTATTTGTTACGACCATTTGGTCAACATAATTGTAATGAATTGTCACAATATTTTTGTCAATTTTGCGTCGTGGCACGCTTCTAATTATCACAGTTCTGTGGTATCTTGATATTTGTATTGTATGTTAATTTTTGTGGCATACTATGTCTCACATTTTCATTGATGTTATGGGGTGTATTGCATGTCTTTGGGTGGTCTTATTTATGAAATGTTATTACATAATATTCGCATGTTTTGCCGTTAAGTAACCATGCATTCATTTCTTTATATTGTTGCTGATAAATGTGTACTATTCTGTGAATGTCTTTAAATTGTTAAATTGTTTCTGTAATTTCAGTATTGTATTGTTCTTTGACATTGCAATTATTTATCTTGTAATTATTCAAATTATTGTTGTTGTATTCACATAAATTGTGTCTATGTAAAACTATTGTAAGCGTCTGCCGTATGTAACTGCCTCGTCTAATTTATTCATATTGTATTTTATATTTTATTCATTTTGTAAGTAAGCATGCACAATTCTTTATTTAAAATTATGACATACATGTCATAGCTGGGCTGCATTCAGCATCTGGTTTGCTCATACATTGTTACATATTGTAAATTCCTGAAACTTCAGGAATAGCATGTCTAGGTCAATACATGCCGCTCTGCTGAATATACAATAGAACATGCAACTACAACATGTTCAACAACAATTTTGTTCATGATGAACCTCCGTTCATGCATTAAACATTGTATAATTATGTATTTTTCTTTCATGTTTTATAATGTTACATACTGCACACACTTGTGTCAGAAATATTGTTAACCAGACTTATTCGTATATGAAACAGCTGTTCGCCAACCTTGGCCTACAATCGCCTATCTACAGGCTTATCTTATGCATGCTTATCTCTAAACTAGAGGCAGACTGCCGTTATCTAATCTCAACTCAAGGTTCAACTTAGCCTTGAAGCTAACCATCGTTAGTAAGAACTGCACTCTTTAAATTAAATTGTAAATGTATTCTAATTTATTAAAAAATGTATTAAAAAATCTTTTTGATTTTTTGACGGGCAGCTTATGGACGGTAGCGCAATGATTTTATTTTCTAGGTTGGCTAATCTGATTTATATCGCGCATCAATTTTCGCGTGGTTGTACCTTGCACAGTGCATAGCTAGCTTCCTCGGCGTTCGGTTCGCCGAATTCTTCGCTGTCAATTGGTGTCGACATTAAATGTAGGCTTTAGGCCTTCGTATTCTCGATTATGGCCGACTAGGCCCTCTTCATGATTAGCTAAATTCATACTAATTCGCAACATGCAGTATTACCCAGCCTCATTCAAATTTACAGCTGTAATGTAATTATTCAAAATATTAAAATTATTCGTATACAGTCCACTTCTTGTTATTTCTTAATGCAGAATTAATTCATTTTACACATCATCTCAATCACTATGGAAGACCAGCCAACAGAATATTTAATTAAAGAAGAATACATTTAGCCCACTTGGGCCCAATTAATTAACACTTCCTGCCCACGCTTGTGGAACATTATTTCATTCAACAGTTTCGGTCCACTTGGACCGGGACTAATCACACAGTGAGTTAGGAAGTCGGCTCCCTCCAAACATATTGTAGCCGTAAAATACAAAATAAATTTAATTGCACCTTGTGGTATCATCAGCTAAATGTGTAAATTTATATGATTTTGGCGGAGGCTTAAAACATACTTTCTGAAAATCCATGTCACTATTACCCAAAACATATTTTTATGATATAAACATATGTTTATATTCAAAACCAAAATCAAGGGGCATAATGTATAAAGCACGAAGGCTCAAAAATCTCATTTGAGAACAAAACTACCGTTCTGAAGAACACACATTACAGCCCCCGTTCTCAAATCAACAACATAATCTACATAAATTTGACGTGTTTCCTGGGATTTAATTACTAGCACCAGCCTTCGGATCGGCTCAGATATTCTTTCCAAATTACCATTTAAAACTCTAAAGTAGGACGCACATTACTAAGACGCTACCCTTAATAGAGACTACGTTATAAAGACACAAGAAACCATTTTTTCACCCCTTTTATATTGATTTTTCGGAAACTTTATTGACCCTCTCAAATGGAAAAATGTGTAAGAAACTTTGATTAATAAACTTTTTACATCTGTTTCACACATAAGTCCTTCCGCTGGAATCCACACCATATATCTACGTTCTCTGCTTCCAAGTTGAATATACCTTGGATTACAGCTTATTGTATTAAACAAATCTTAGTTGGTCAAATACACCCTGCTGCCTCGATGTATGATAATCTTACAGATACTCAGTTTTACTGTTCTAGCAATAATATTGAATTTCTCCAAATTATAGAAAGCCATATTACAACTTTGCCAGTTAATCTGTTTTTAATTTTATGTTCATTAGCGTTCAATTCAGCTAATGTCTAGTAATTTCAAGACAGAACTCTACAATTTCGAAAAGAATTTGTCTCATTTGGTTTTTAATGTGCTATTGAGTTTGCCAGCAAAAGTTATATTGCTCATATCTTTTCCACCTAATTTCCATCCAATGTTTGTAGTCCAAACAGTTGACTCTTTATGTTGGTGAATATTTCAATAGGGAAAACCTATCGGCGTTTTACTCAATAGGAAAAAACCTTCTCTTTACCAATTTTGTAAGATTTATTTTTTAAATTAACATAACAGAATTACGCTAAGAGACAGAAGAAAGCACACAATATTTCATCAATGAATAGTTGGGAAACGATGAGTAAGAGACGAATATATAGGCTACATGCGAACCCTTACAAACAATGTGGTGTCTCTCTACTGTCTCATACTTTTGCTGTCTCTACTATTATGTAAACTAATTGTTAGTAACTAGAGCATTTCAATATCGATTTTTTTCTTAACACTGTATCCTACTCTCAGAGAATTATTAGAAGCAACACTGATTAAATGGTAAAATACTGCACGCACGTATAACGTACACGCGCGCATGAACACACACACACACAAACCATATCTCAGCGAGAGAAAGAGAAGAAAAAATAATATCACGGTTATGACTTCATAGACCTGTTTTACAACTCTGTCTATAGCTAACACTAAGTAAGTACATTATACTTAGAGGTGTTAATCAAGGCTGGTAGTACTGATGTACAGTAGTCGACAATATAATATGAGTGAATAATATGGTGTACTGTGAACGTCTACTCTGATATTGTATTATCCTACTAACCCAACAATTTTAATATACAACACATCAAAGATACAAGTATGCCTCCATTCTTTCAGATTACTACAATGCTTGCAACGCCAAACACTTGGTATTAAATTCCTGGAATATAGCTACAGACTTCATTGTGTGCGTCAGTAGAAGGCTTTGCTATACCTTCCACACAAAGCCAACCTACGCAGTGTAAAACATGTCTCATCTCTTTTTATTCTTCCAAATGTCAAAACTATACAAAATGCAAAATCGAACAGAAATGTTCATGAGAACTTACTCCAGCACAGGCGGCAAATACGTTTTCAGTTCTGATTTTTAGCTTTAAATACCGTAGACACCGTATATAAGGGTATAGCACCAGATCTCAACAAAAGTACACAACAAACAGTAGCCTATCTGCAGAGACGAAAGTCACTGTATCGGGGATACCAATAAATCATTAAAAGTCTAAAACAATACTTAACAGTTATCGCATGCAAATTACATCGATGAAACCATCACGTTGCCTACCATTTTACATCAAAACTTAAACATAAATTTAATTGTTTTCCCATAATTTGTAAATGTTCTATTGATCTAACCACAGTTTTTTAAAGGACTAATACAGTTAGATAAATAGGCAATGTTTAAAACAGTTATGAAATACAGCAGTAAGTAATAATAACAGCAAATTAAATAAAACTGATTCATTATGCAAAAATTGTTGTTTCTTATATTGAGCTATAATGCGGAAGATATAAAGTACATAAAAATAAAATTTAGGTGACTTATTGTTGTTCAATATGAACGTTATTTTACGTATCGTATGTGATCTTTCACATGCCAGAATACAACTTCGCGGAATGTACGATCAGACAACAAAAATAAAAATGGAAATTCATAGATAAGATTCTGCTCTTTGAGACAGAATCACAAATGAGTGGAGCTAAGGAAACTATGTCGGTCCTATATAGTTGGAAAAAGACGGATAAAAGTAAACAGATATAGAGGCATATGTTACTTGTGTAACAATCTTATGGATCGCGTATTATATTTGCCACACGTTGGTAGCGTCAAATCTATAACAATTTAAAAAGGTCCCGTAATGATAACAACTATTACTGTGGAACTCACCTTTTTTCCGCCGTTCATTTCAAAAATTCTGATGAAATCGGCGTTGCCAACTCTTCTTCGTAACCCGAAATAGGTTATGTTTATTATATCAAAATCAATTCAATTTTTAAAACTATCGGAAACCAAACATACAGTATTACAAATAATAATGGTTTAATTATCCATTTCTCAAACCCTTTAGTTACACAATAATGTTCCAGATTATTTAAGTCGAATTGCCTGGCTTACTTTATTTATTACCGGTTGGCTATTCTGGTTATCAACCGGTGATAGCAGTAAAACGATGGTCGATTTCGTTTAATCTCAGGGCGTGTAAATGTCCTTTTGGCTACAGAAAAAAGTATTGAAACACACAAATAAAAGTACAAGCTTTACAATAAATATACAAATATTATATATTTGTAAAAATATGGACGACTATGGGCAAAAACTAGGTTAACTTGGTTAATACAGTATTGAATTAATTTACAGTTTTCCCACAAGGATTAACTACAGTAGAATAGTGGTTTTAGTGTTAGTTTTAATTGTTCATTATCAAAATAAGTCCGCAATTTTAATTAGTGAATGTGAAATCAGTGTTATTAGTGTAATTCACTTGTCTGTCTTCGTTACGTGATAATTCAAAAATAGTTTATACTTAGCGACTGTTTCCTCATCTCAGGTCCAGTTAACATGTCTTGGGTATAGTTGGTTTTCCTTTTAGTGATTTATCCACCTCTGTGATCCGCTTGGAACTGCTTTTTGGATTATTATTAATAATCTCTGATGCTATATTCAGATTTTTATTAGTTTGTTCGTTTCCTATTACTTTTTTTTAATCTCAAACTCTGTAATTTCTTCAGTCTTTACTCATTAATGGTTACTAAGGAACTCCCAAGATTATTTTCCTAAATTTGTTGTTGCTAGGGTTAAAATACGAAATTTGATTGGTGGACATGATGAGATATTGTCATTGAAATACATTGTTTTCTGTACAAAATTAGTCAAATATCTTTAAATTGGTCTAATTCCCTTATACTAACTTTGAATCTAAATCTAATAACATAATTGTCTTGCTTTTAACTTATACACCAATTTGAAACCAAACAAGGTTATTTTTAGTTAACAAATAATGATTTTACATTCTTATACACCAATTTGAAACCAAACAAGGTTATTTTTAGTTAACAAATAATGATTTTACATTTTTACCACCTAATTTTCTTAATAAATAATTTTAAACTACTTATTTCGAATACATTTTTGTTGTGCAGACTAATATCTTTAAACCTATTCATATTACATTCATTATATCACTAAACCTTGCTGTTATACCTTACAATTTTCTATCTTCTAGTTTTTTATATAGGTCTAGCAGCTAACATGTCTGAAATCCTATACCTACACTTATTCTAACAAATGATATTTATGTTGTTACTTTAAAACGTCTTCTACATAAACAAACTAACATAATTACTTAAAATACAACATTTGTTGGTTTCTAAACCTTATAAAGCAATATGATCCTTTACTTATAGACAAAATACATAATTTCCTTGGTCTAACTTTAGTACAACAGATTATGTATTGTCTATTAGTCTTAAAACTTTACACATAACTTCATGAACATAAATAAATAAATATTACAATATATCTTAGCAGTTTTAAACAACAATAATGAACCTAATACTTATAAATAACCTATGATTATTTTTAATTAATCACATAATAATGCAACTTAATATTTTACATTCATCAGTATTCTCTCCTTGACCTACTGATAATAAACATTTTATCTTTATTTATTTGTCACTTTATCATTTCTCACTATTTTAATTCACTTGTAATAATGTTTTTGGGTTCCACATTAATTATATATTTATGATTATTACCATCATTTTAAATCAATTGTAATAGTGTTTTTTGTTTTACAATAAATATACGCTTATTTTATTCTTATTATACTAGTTCATTTACACTTTATATATCAATTCATTACATGTTTACCTACTACTTATTATATAATTCCATACTCATTAGTTTGTACTTTTAGATGGCCATTACAAATTATAATTTACTAGGAATAGGGTATTTGGCCTCGAATATTCCTTCATCCCTTTATGTTGCATTTATCTTTCCCCATCACCTTACCTAAGCATTTGGGTAAAGTCAGTCATATTTAGAGTCTGTCAAATATAGTCATTAGTGTTATGCTATCATTCTTTTATTTATTACTTGTTTTATTTATTGTACAACTTCTCATTGGTTTACTCTTGCAAACCTTACATGGTTTTATGTCATACCATTTGTCACGTTACATAATGCCTCGCCACCAAAATTGATTATTTAATAAAATAATGTAACTGTTTTGTTGAAATCATCAATTGAATCATCTCCCATGTTATTTCTTGTTATTCAATTATTCATCATTCTTGATCTGATATACTTGTTTCTTTCTATAAGCGTTTTATCCCTGGAACATTTTACCTCCCTAACTAAATTCTTTTAATCATATTAATTGGAACTGGTCGGATGGGCAACTTTGGCTCCACTTACCCGCCGTCCATACATAATCTCTGAGTTCAGCGTGACCTACCGTCTGCTCAGCAAAAATGATTGCTGTAACTATCTGTACAGTCAATCACATTCAATAATAAATAGTCTATTCACGACTAAATCAAATAAAATATTACAATAAAATACTCGTGGGATTATTCACTCTGTTAAATTTCAGATATAATTATCTTTCCTTTTTCCTTGATTTATTCAGAAGTTCATCTTTCTTTGGAGCAACATTGTTAACATATATTCTAATCGGTAACATTTCATCTTCTTCTTTGCGATAAATGTTTGACATATCTATTCTTCCTTCAACATATTTAATTTACAAAATTCTAACTTGTAGCTGTATCAATGGTTACTATCTTAATTCTTTTCATTATAATGATAGTTGTTAAGTCATTCATGGTCATTTTTATTTTACGGTCTCATCTTATTATTTCACTGTCAATTGTCTTGTTTGTTTCTTCTTATTTACATCACAATATTTTGTTTATCAATTCATCTAAAACTCTGTCATTTAGATTTTTATTTACCCTATTCTTACTTTTTCTTGGATTCCATTGTTTATTTCTGTTTCTAATTATTTTTATTATTATTTCCTTCAATATTAAATTATTCATATATTTTGTGTAATCTACCCTTACTTCTTCTTGGATTTTGATAAATATTTGATTCTTTTATTATTTTGTTCAAAATAATGTTACTAAAATATTCTGGGTAAGTTGACCTTACTTCTTTTTTGATTTTTGAAAATTATTTTTATTTTTTATTTATGGTCTTACTTAGCCTCATAACATCTCTTTAATGAAGCCTGGTTGTACGTGCCCTTAATCCTTTTTGTAGTTACATCACTAATTATGTAAGTGTTGTTATTATTGTTTTTGGTGATTATATATGGTCCATTATAAAGCAATAATAGCTTTTTGGTTATCCCTTCCCTAGAGCTGGGAAATTCACGATTTTTAATAATACTTTATCTCCGACCTGGTATTGGATTACCTTCTGTTGAACCATCATATATTTCTTCCTCCTCTTCTCTACTTGTTCCGCCAATCTGCTGTAGAATCTCATGTTATCGAACTGGTAATCAGGATTATTTGGAAAGTTAATCAACTCAGTAGTTTCTCGAGGTGGTGGCCTTTAATACGTTATTGTATAAGGAGTATCTCTTATTGATTCATGATAAGCTAAATTAATAAAGTTTTCTGGTACAGCAATATAGTCACTCCACTTATGTTGTTTATTGAAGCAATAAGTCCTGAGGATCCTTCCGACTTCCATCAGTACCCTTTCCGCTGGGTTGCTATTCGGATGGTAGACGGAGGTTTTATACGTTTTGACACCTAAGTCTATCAAGGTTTCCTTCCATTTCCTTCCCCGGAATTGGGTACCGTGGTCTGTGATGATTGACCTTGGCGTTCCTATTTCTGGTATGTATTGTTGTGTAACTATGTGTAATATTTTCTTGGTAGTTGATCGATTAATGGGGTATAGTTTTGTAAATTTGGAGTAATGGTCGAATATTATTGTTATGAACTTATACTGTCTTCTTCCCCCACTGCGAGGTAAGGGTCCACATATATCTTTATGTGTGGACCCTTACCCTTACCAAAAAGAAATACTCTTTCCAACTTACTGGTCGATGTAATAGGTTGCATAATCCCTTCTTTTCTGTCGTTATTGCATTTCACTAGCTGACAGATGTGACGCTGTCCAATATAGTCTCTAATTCTTCTGTTGATATTCTTGATATAGGTGCGTTCTCCGAGCGCTTTCATCACCTTTAATGCCCCCATGTGACCATATCTAATATGGTAATCAAGTATTAGTTCTTTTTCCATTGCTTTGGGTATCACTAGTTTCCATGACCTTTAGTTATTACGTGTTTTGACAAATAGTAGGTTTTCATGTAAACAATAGGACGATGTAATCCTCTCATCCTGTTGGATCAATCTTTGTCAAGAGATTGTTTATTCTTGGGTCCTCTATTTGGTGTTGTAAAATTGATTTCATTCTATTTTCTAAGTCGGATTTACTTTTTAGAACGGAATACACCTTGGCTATGGTCTCCTTTTCCCCTTCAAATATTTGTTGTTCCAAATTAATCCGAGACAATAAATCCGCAGCAATATTCTTCTTCCCCGGAATATACTCCCAGTTGATGTGGTATTCTTGTAGGGAGAGTATCCACCTCGTCAACCTGCCATGATTAGGTTTGCAAATTTTTAAGAAGGATATGGACTTGTGATCGCTTCTTACCGTTATTGAATAACCGAGGATATAAATTCTGAATTTTCCACATGCAAAGACAACGCTTAATAACTCCTTTTCTGTCACGCTATAATTGCGTTCGCAACCATTGATTATTCTGCTTGCAAAACTAACCACCTGATGGTTTCCATTGTCATCCTCTGGATACAATACAGATCCCAAACTTATATCACTTGCATCACAGTTCATATAAAATGGCCGGTCAAAATTAGGATGTTGTAATATAATGGATTTTAAAATTTATGTTTTATTAGTTGGAGCAGGTTGTCTTGTTCCTGCCCCCATATCCACTTATTCTTGGATGAAAATTGTGGAGAAAACCTTGCTGTTAGTTCAGAATAGTTCCTCTGAAACTTCCTGTAAAAATTACAGAGGCCCAGAAATGATTGTAGTTGTTTTTTTATTCTTAGGAGTTGGCAACTGCTGGATTGTTTCTATTTTCTCATTGGATGGTGATATTTCTTGTCTCGATAAATTAAAACCAAGGAACTGGACTTCACTGGCGATAAATTTAGATTTTTGAAGTTTTAATGTGATGTTATTGTCCGACAATTTCTGCAATACTGTCCTATTATGGTACAATGGTCTTCCCAATTTGCTGAAGGAATTAACAAGTCGTCAACATAAACGGTGGTAAAGGGAATGGTTTCTGGACCCAATATTTGGTCCATACATCTTAAGAACACAGCTACTGAGTTTAGCAGTCCAAACGGTAGCTGCTTGAACTGGTAGTTCCGTCCTTCGAAAATAAAAGCAACATACTTCCGGCTATCTGGGTGTAACTCCACCTGCCAATACCCACAAACAGTATCCCAGGTGCTGATAAACTGAGTGCCATGAAATTTTTTCAGTATTTCCTCAATCTCCACGGGAGATGTCCTGTCGTTGACTAAGATCTTGTTGATTTCTCTAGCATCTAAACAAAGCCGTACTTTACCGTCTTTCTTGGCGACGGCTAATATGGGACTAGTGTATGGGGAACAGCTATATTCGATAACGTCATAGTGTTATGCTGTCATTCTTTTATTTATTACTTGTTTTTTTTTTTTATTTACAGCTTCTCATTCGTTTACTCTTGCAAACCTTACATGGTTTTATGTCATACCATTTGTCATGTTACACTTGTTACAAGAAATAAACATTGCTTAATTTATTTCAATAAAGTTTTTGCATAATACAAGTCGGTTAATTTTTATTAAAATTCTCTAAAATACATGAAATGATTTAATTATATTTTCCACAGCTAGTGACATTGAATATAACTGGTAGAGGCATAATGTTTTCTTTATGATTTAATAATACATTTAATTTACAATTATTTTCGTCTTCCTATGAGTAACCTCCTACAATTGAACCTATAAGTAAAAAGCCAGACCGTTCTCTCTCCGCTTTGTCTGGGTGTGGGGAACATGAATAATTACTGCAAAGATTATCCAGACCTCAATAATGTTTACATGTTATAGGTGAAACTTCCATTCCGCTTCCTTTGACATACCAAATACTCTTTCTGTAATCTGTGTTTATACGCGTATTTTGATAATTTAACTTTTTGTGGTGAAATAGACTCGGAATAGAAAATTTGATCTTCCATTTTAAAATTAAATTTAAATATATTTTTATTGATAGCTTTCAAGGAAATATTTTTTAATAGTGCCATGTTGCTGTCTCCACACCTGAAACGATACCAAATGCTAACACCTATATAGCACCAAAGTTTTAAATATTTTCATTTCATCTCCCAACAGATATGGCGCGAAAAATGAAAACTACTAAATTTGTGTAATAAATAAAAACCGTCAAATTGTAAGTACTGACAAGATGACATCACCTTCAGTAAAATATCCTGAGTGTAATCAGATTCAGATGACATCAGATTATTCGCATCAGGTGTACCAGATATAAGGTAATCAGATGATCAGCATGTTGTAATGTGCTGAAATAACAAAAGGTGTTAAAGGTAGTTTCTGGACGGTCCCGGGTTTTTCCAGTTTACTACCAAATCGTGACTATAATTATTTTAAATATGAGTAACAAACTATCAGTCGGCCAAAGTTTCTGCCAACTTATAATTTTTTCATAAATCTTATGACCTGAGCATATCACAGATGCCGGTACACTGTAGAGGCTTATAACAGAGTATTTAAAACCTATGAAAATTCTTCTCTGCAAAGCAAATGTATTTTGACTTTATTAAACACTGCTGAAAATTTTTGAAAATCACATTACATTAATCAATATTCCCTTTGTCTTCTAGTCACCTGATTAGAAAATATTGTTAACTAATCGAGCACATTTTTAAACTGAAAGGAAACTAGATTGCTTATCACCAAATAATGTTAATTTGGTTGACATACCACAAACATTACTGTTCTTATTTTTGTATTACTGGTAACCTAAGCTAGTTGCTTGTAGTTAACCTTTTAAATTCTAGACCATGTTTCATCGTAAAATCTACGTGAATTATTCCCTATTACTTTTATTAATGTTCCTCTTTGTTCTGTAAATTTAAACTTTTCCACTCAACATGTTCGAAAAGGAGAAATGTATGGCTGCCGGTTCTCATTCATTGTGATAGATACCTAATAATTCCAAAATTATTTGTATTTTTCTCTGCATAATCATTTTAAAATATAGTCTACTTGTTTTGCCTTACTCCGAGTTGTGGCGACTTTCTATACTCGTCCCGTTTTTATGAAAACGTTTAGCTAAAATCCTCTTCTTTGTTATCTACTATCAAACTAATTAACTTTCTCAATTATTAAGAATAAATTACGTTACAAACTTAAATATAAATGTTCTTCTTTAGTAGTTCATCCTTAGTTTTTGATAGTTATTCTTTTAATGTGCGTTTTACTAGTTTTCATTGAATTACAAAGGATAAAGTACTAAAGGTTTTGTCAATTCTTCTTAATGCCGTTTTCACTGTGCATTCCTATTACATTGAAGTATATCACTTAAATGGTAAGACACTTTCTACTTCAGTAACTTATCTAGTTGAACTGATCAGCTTTACAGCCGTTCTGTGCGTCACACTTGCGAACAGACACGTTGGTATTCAACATATACTAAATTTCAATATAGTACGCAATTTTGTTAGGTCACTGTGCAGATCATAAAGTACAAATTACGACTAATCTACCTTAGTATCCAGCATACTAATGTTTATGACTGGTTAGTAGACTACAATTTCTAAAATAATATTGTTACAACGGTCTACTCGATCGTCGTAGGTACAGTGGAAACAAAATAAGCACAAGACACCAATCAAGTCAATAATCATACCTTTAATTGTTACAGTAAAGCAGTTCGAAATTAACAACACAGTGTCTACAACAAATCAAATGAAAATTGTTCACACGCAATAAAATGCCCACTAATATTAAAACTCAATTGTATTACAATTATACCGTCCGAATATAAAACGCAACACTTCACTAATAACTACTTGAACGTACACAGTAATAACTCGAACCGCTCTGTAAATATATCGCACTAATACTCTCGAAACGCACAGTCAAAAATTCGCCTCATACTAAACTGAACGTCGTTTGAGTACCGGTATTTATAGCTAGTCGAATATCTAGACGATTCCTAATTGCGTCGTAGCGTGCGTATGAACTACGTAATTAACCTTGACACAGTCCGCACGGCTGGCGGCATCGAGAACTTTCCCGTAGATGCGGATACAAGCACGTACACCACACGCATACACTCTGGATCTCTCTGGAACGTTCGATAAACACGGAGATTGTTCTCTGACGTCGTAACACTGCCTCCTCCTTAAGCCTGTTCGTCCCGAACTGGCAAACAGTCTCTAAAGTTGTACTTAGCCAGGCATTCTAGGTGGACGACCTTGAACTTTCGCTGTCGTTCCTGTTGAATCCGATAAACAACATCGTTAATTCTTTTTTTCACAATGTAGGGTCTTTCCCAGTTAGACTGAAGCTTAGGTGAGCGACCACGAGTCTGTCCTCCTCCGTGTACGGTTCACCACATGTGGCGTGCTGCAGCATACCCTAGACGAGGCAGGCCTCTCCACAGTTCTAACACCGCGTTGGTAAGGACCTTCGTAGCAGTAGTCTCATTAACATGGGGATTTCGTGCGCCCTTAATTCCACTGTATCAAGAATTTCGAACACGACGCCCGTTCTTAGTTGCGTTGAGGGTGCATCTGCTGCAGTGGTGTCCGTGGACGTGGCAGTTGAGGCTGTCGCTGCGGCTGTTGCGGTTGTGATCGTGGCTACAGTTGTATTTTACTGAAAAATAAAATATAACAACATGTACAGATTATAAGACCCCCCCACCTAGCCCATCACAACTTTCACACGCTGCGATAATATATGACTAGTCACCATCTTGTTGTAAGCGGATAAAAATAACTGTATACTCCCCCCTCCCGCCATCCCCTGATTACGTGTACATGGTGTGTGAAGGTCTCTGCGGGAGTCGATTACATCAGCTACGGCTTGCATCCTGTTTCACAAATTAACTGTTGGCGTCTACTCGCCTACCCCTCCCCTACCTCGTGTGCGTGAAGGTCTATTGCGTTTGTACTCTGTGAATTATAATAAATAATTTTTATACACGAAATACGAGTTTTTTGGACCGTTAGTTACTGGTCCGTCTACCTCCGCCTCTTCATGTTAGGACCAGCATCGTCGTCGGATAGCATACGTTTACGCGTTCTGTAGTGTCCGTACGCGAGTGCAGTCGTCCAGTACGTACCTCTTGTCGTCATAAGGTGACAGGGAAAGTTTCGTTACACGTTGTGTGTACAGCTTATGACGTCGCTTCGTATACACTCGGCTGAGGCGAACACCTTACGACTG
This sequence comes from Magicicada septendecula, assembly GCA_034769895.1. Taxonomy (NCBI): domain Eukaryota; kingdom Metazoa; phylum Arthropoda; class Insecta; order Hemiptera; family Cicadidae; genus Magicicada; species Magicicada septendecula. The sequence continues at coordinate 177,450,671 of CM068369.1, read as the reverse complement.
TCGAAAAGACACTCGCTGTACAATCGATGTCGTAACCTATTTTTTATTGCCGCCCTTGGCACACATTTCGCCACCTTTTTGTCGGTGCGGTTGGACAACAGGAGCGAGTAATTTCGGTCTGAGTCCGACAAATTCCTTGATGGGTTTCCCATTGTTTTCATCCTTGAACTTCCCCAAGATTTTTGTTGTCGTCGCAATGACAAGGATGATCCATGGGATAGTCCGACGTGTCGAAAAGGTAGAAAGGTAGAGATCCTCTTTCATATCAGAGTACACATCGTCAGTTCGTATGCTGTAAAGCAAACTGTCCGTGTCAGTCATTAGTAATGTCAATCGTCGTCCGTATTTGGCGACAGCGTACCGATAATGAAAATCGTACATTATCAGTTTGCTGACATCGAGTACCGTGAAGCCGACGTACACCGGACGGGAAACGAATATCGTCCTGTTTCGTAAGCCCAATCCAACCAAGTCATCGGGGTAGCGGATCATATGTTTCAGCCGTAGATTGGAAACCAGTTTCTGCAGCCGTCGTTCGTTAGAGACTAGTTGGAAGTCTATTCGTTTCCTCACATTCTCCAGAGAAAACTATTCATTTATTGTGCGTTTTACTAGTTTTCATTGAATTACAAAGGATAAAGTAATAAAGGGTTTGTCAATTCTTCTTAATGCCGTCTTCACTGTGCATTCCTATTACATTTAAGTATATCACTTAAATGGTAAGACACTTTCTACTTCAGTAACTTATCTAGTTGAACTGATCAGCTTTACAGCCGTTCTGTGCGTCACACTTGCGAACAGATACGTTGGTATTCAACATATACTAAATTTGAATATAGTACGTAATTTTGTTAGGTCACTGTGCAGATCATAAAGTACAAATTACGACTAATCTACCTTATTTTCCAGCATACTAATGTTTGTGACTGGTTAGTAGACTAATATTTCTAAAATAATATATATTTTAAGAACGACTACTACATAAGTTACTTTTAAGAAATAAATGTAGTCTATTATATTGTTACGTAATACGGAACGTTCTAGAAGTACCTCGGCTATTCTAGCAGAACCCAGCTGTAATGTGTATGTTCGTAGTATGTGTGCATACATATTGCTGATACTCTGAGATGAAAAACAATTACACGACACTTGTAATTCGTCGGGAATCGAGCCTATTCCAGGCCGTACTGGTCACCGCACTGTGTTTAAGAACTAACTCTGTTTCTAGTGGATTCAAGAACACCTGTCTGCTTAACACGTCATCTAAAGTGTACAGATTATTGTAGCATATCAGCCGGGTAAAAAATATAGGCATTCAGCGAGGACCAGTTTAGTTTTACTTCGGACGATTACACAAGGCATCTCAAGTGGTGTATTAGTTAAAAGTAACTTCAGGGCGGAATTTTTTCTAGTTGACATTATTATTTGTATAGGCAGATTAACTTGAATTATCGTACAAGTATAATCTTGTTGAATAACGTTTTGATTACAAACTGTTATTTGTGATAATTAAAGGTGGATCTTAGGGAGTTCATTGGTGTCTTGTATTTTGTTTTCCACTGTACCACACGACGATCAGTTAGACCGTCACTAACAACTCCAAGTAGCCTATACTTAATGATCACCTCTATTGACCTTTACATATTTTTCCTAATTTAGGAATGTAAAATAGCAAATTATGCAATACACAACATACATTTATAAAAGGAAAAGTTTATTTTTCGAAAGAGAGGCTGTGTGTGTTTCTGTCTCTTTAAAACAGACAGCGAGTGAGAACGTTAGTGCCATTGTGTCATATATATTTGTCTATAATTATGATATTTGGTTTCTTGTCTACTATGAATGTCATCAAATTATACATTACTTTTAATAAAATGGAAGAGCTAACATCGTTTATTGAATTTTAAGGCAAAGGATCGTCAATCGTGTTTGTTAAACAAATGAGTGAATTAGAAAAGGAACTTAGAAAGACCTGTAACTTCTGCTAGAAGATTTAATTCTCCATGAAAGTGCATAGTAAATATTTCCTCCGTGCATTGCACTTAATATTTAGATAATATGAATGAAGGCCTTATCATCACTTGACTCATATTGACATTGAGATCTCCAGTAGTCCCTTAGAAACAACGGATTCCTTGGGAAATAAAATTATTGTATTCCTTTTCACTAGCACTGAAATACAGACCTCAAACCCTCGACAACAAAATATCAGTAGTGTGATGCGCCCTTGAACTTGGGAAATTAACGTACGTATTGATTTGCTTTTCTGGCACACAAAATAGATGTAAGATTTATTTACCCTCTACGTCCTAATTTAATTTTAATACACGAGCGACAGAGAAGCAATCTAGTGCTAATAAGATTTGTAAACACTTTTTTCATTTACATGAACTAATTTCACTCTTATTACTACCTTTAATTATTTGCCTAATGCAAATTTTTTTAACACTCTGTAACTCCTGGTTGCACGCAACCATTCACAAACGCTCGTTCATTTTTTAACTCGATAGATGATAACGTAGCTGTTTTGTAGATGTAGATGTAGGTGTAAGGGTGTAGATGTTTTACACCCTTAGCTGAGACTTCTATGTATTTCTAATTAGTAGCAAGACGACTATTTGAATTGGTAACATTTCATATCTGGCTAAAAAGCAATAAACTTTATGAATGTACTCAAGACCTTTGGTAGCACATCTGAAAAATACAATGGCTTATAATAAACTGAAAACCCACAAACGGATAACACATACATGACTTTTAAGCTTTGACCTTCCTTTAAAATTGTTTACCTACTTTAAAGTAAATTATATAAATCTCTTAAAAATTTATAATTTTTTTAAATTTACCTAATAAAAAAGTGTTGTTTGTAACTGCAGTACCTGAAGGTTAAAATACGTATCCTCTTTATCTAAGTAAATACAGATTTTAGTTATTTGATACTTTAAATCATAAATTATTATTTACGTTAAATTTACCGAAAATTAATGATTACCCATTCATGGCAGTGATGATATGTATGGCGCAAATGTAAGTTTTTTAATTGGTTTTGTGCAATATAATTTTATTCGTACTGTTTGTTTTGATAATTTTCTTATACTTTCAAGAAATTTTTGTGTTTATAAATTTATAATTGTAATTTATCCCCGCTTAAATTCAGTATTTGTGTATACATAATTGCCCACAATACTGTAATTAGCTATTATGTCAATATTATTGACAACAGAAAAGTAGTAAATGTAAAACTTTCCGCTCTTAGGCTGTGATCAATTATCCACATATCCTCTACCGAAAGGTTTGGTTATGTTCATGGCAGCCATCCGATAACCGGTCATTTTAAATGCAAAGAAAACGATGAAAAATAGGTTACAGGTTGCGCATGCTGATTGGAAAGGACACAGCTCTATGTAAACTATTAGATACACAGGAACCCTCTTACATTCGTATCTGCGATATCCGCATTACCCAGTAACCTAATTGAACTGATCAGCTTTGCAGCCGTCCTGAGCGTCACGCTTGCGTACTGGTGTTGGTATTCAAGATATCCTAAAATTCCAATGTAATACTCTACTTTGTTAGTTCACTGTTTTTGTGAGCTTTTTTCATAATTTTCAGTGCCAGGAGCAAATAACTAAAGCTATACTTATTACAACAGCAAACCGCAAACATAAAGCTAATACGTATTTATTAGTTTTATTAAAAAAGTTCAAAAATTCTTCTTATGTTTCTATTTCCGCCTATTTCTTCTTCTGCTACTTGCAGATATTTGTTCTCAAAGTGCGTATGTATGGTTTTATCTTGCGTGTTTACGATACTATATTGCTGGCCGTACTTTCTGTGCTCATATTTGGTTTACTCGTAATTGTGAATAACAGTGCAAATGATTATAACTCATACACATGGAATGTTTCATGTCGATGTTTTGAAAGCTACCACAGCTACCTAACACAGTTCATATGATATAAAAACAGTCATTTCAGTTCTTGAATTCTTTTAAAATATAATTGTTCCTTAATGCAAATTTTTTTGGATTATGAAGTATCTTAATAATCGTTACTTCAGACAAACCGCTACCTTTAGAGGAAGGCGGTTTTTATATTTTATCATTTTTCAAATATATAAATTTATCATTATACATTTCAATTTAAATATGAAATTAAGTTTTTGTGTAATTGCAAAGAGTTTTCTTACATACTTATGAAACTTATATTTCGTTATTATTTTTCTTAAATAAATGGTGTTTGAATACGTATGCTTTCCTTTAATCACGAATAATAGTTTACGATTTAAATTTGTTCCAAACTTTCTGGAGTTGTTACATTAATCAGTTGCTTAATATCTATGATCATGACTAATTATATGTTTTTTGTGATTAGTAGGATTTGCAATGGCTCAGAAGTTTCAAAATACTGTAAAAACGTGTGACAGGTTTCACATTGTCCAAAGCAGCACGCTCGAGGTGGTTGTTCCTAAAGGATCTAACTACAAACGGTTTCAACGAGTAATCATTCTGAAATGGAAAACATCACTCACTAATACGTTTGTAAAATATATGGTGTCTCTTTATGTTACTTCCTTCATAGACGCTATATGCTTAAAACGCAGACTTCTAAAGGAAAATTTGCGACAAGATGTGACCAGATATATCGGGTGAGAATCCGAATAACCTCTCGAAAACAACATTCAGGTCAGAGAAAGGAAGGAACATAGTATTTAAAAATTTGTGCTGAGCAATTTGTATGCAAGGGTAGTGCAACGTTCTTGCATTCTCTTTACGAGTTCATCTATATTAAATATTGCCGGTGATAAACCACAACCTTGTCTTAGCCTTAATTACTTTTAATCTCCTAAGTCATTTCTTTACTGATACCCGTATCTGTTACAATTTTGTGGTGTTACTGTAAAGGGTTTGTACTATTTTAATTAATGTCTGCGATGTATATTTTTATTTACCATTATAGGTTACAATCTGTCTCTGTGAATAGGCTTACGATTAAATGCTTTCTCATAGTCAGTGATAGCTAAGTATGTCTGTAAATTACATTCTCTACGCTTCCGTAGTATATGTTCAAAATGAAAACATTGACAATACATGAATGTTCTTTCCATAATATAGTTTGTTCCTCAAGTAATATGTCTTCAGAGATAGTCTGAATCCTAGCATTGATCATTTTAATATGTAATTTATAAACAGTATTCAACAAACTAACACCGTATAGTGTCGTGTCCTGTCACGTTCCCCCGTATTTCATAAAGAAAGGAATTTAGCTGTTCTACATTCATTAAGCCGTGCGAATTGCTTCCTCTTCTTTGTTGTTTTCCATTCCCTTCCAGTTTTAGTAATCTCGATAAGGTCGATGGCTGTTATATCTTTTCTTTTAAATATATTTTGTTTTCGTGGCTCATACCTTACTTCCTGATAATATGTATCAGGAAGTATCTTGAATTATACTTACTCGAATTATACCTGTTTTGGATCTATACAGATGTCTAATCATCTTATGCAAATTTTTGTCTAACACGTACATTATTTTCAATTTGACCTATAAAAATATCTCATAGTAACATATGTGTTTGTGTAACTACTTGCTTTGTGTTATATCTGATTTAATGATAAATGTCTTTTGCATCAACCGATTTCTTATATAGGTATGTTCCGTACGCTTTACGCTTTTGTTTGATGGTTTCTTTTATCACTTCCTTCCAGTTCTTAATTCTCTCTTCGGTCTGATCCTTGGACTTCATTATGCCTCTGTAGTATTTCCAGTAGTTTTGTTCTAAACTGGTATAAATCCTGTATCTTTCGTCTTGTAGTTGGTGGACGTTGTAAGCTCTACTCTTTTTCTTTCCCCTCCTGCAAGCACATAACTAAGTGGTAATCTGTACTGACTTTCTGCCATTATATACATTTTGTGTTAATGATCTCGGGGTTCATTTCACAGTCAATAAAAGATCGGTAGCCTCTTGCGGGTGTAAATTTATTGGTATGCTTTTTTTTTAAAAGTATTTCTAAATTCAATTCATCAAATGCAGATATTTCTCTAATTTTTTTTATTTTAAACCTTCTGATATTCTCCAATGGACCTGTCAACCTTAGGATTGGACCTTTTTTAATTATGCTATTCAAATCTCTCAATATGTCTACGTAATTAAGATTTATTTCAGGGGAATTAGTATCAATTATACGTTTATATATTTTTGTCAAACTCAGAATTGTTATTCTTTTGCTTAAAAATTAGTAGTCCCGAATTCTATTTTGCAATTTTCTGTCAAGCTGAACAGCAATTCTACAGGACGCTCTTTTTCTTTGGTATATTACTCTGTACAACATTAGATAATCTTTATTGATTTAAATCCTTTTTTTTAGTTTCAATTATTACCGCTATATTTATTTAATATTTTTTGGAGATTCTGTTGAGTTCTATTTTATTATTTTCAGGACTCCTAACATTCTATGTGGCAACATTTAATATAAGCTTATTCATTATACCCTTATTCTTGTTCTATTCTCTGCGTAGTCTACAAACGTGGATTCCAGTCCTGTTACAAGGCTGTTTGTGAAGGATATGAGTATGTAGTCCCACATTAACCCACGTGTAAGTTACTAGTCTTTCTCATAGTCTCCAACCTGGAGATTCAGCGTTTGATTTGGAGTAACTTTCTCCAAGGCACACTTGTTTCCCCCTCAGCTTAAAGCCTAGCCCGTCCTTAGTTTTACATTGAAGTCATCACCTCATAGATTTTGGTGATCCAAAACTTTATTGCAAGGCAGCAATTTCTCATACACTGGTAAAGACTTTGTATTACCCTAAAGCTGCAGCTGGTTGCTACTTCCGCAAGATCCTCTGTTCCTATTCTCCACCATCACTTCCGTTGTAATCTTCACCCGTAAAACGTAATTCCCTTTTCTAGGGTTATATATTAACAAAATGTTATGAAACAATTAAATTGCTTCATGCAAAAAACTCATTTAAGTAGTGGCGGATTCCCTCAATATAATGTAAATAATATTCTTTACAAAAGATTTTCAAGTGCATAAATTGAGTTTTTTTACATTAAATGGTTTAAATTAAAGTTCTGTAATAATAGGGATATGTTAAAATTTTAATAGGTCAAGAATAAGAGTAGCTAATGTAACCTAGTCTTGCCAATTTTGCTGCATATTATATTAACTCTTCAATAAATATTTAAAGGAGTGAGGTGTTGATCTACTATTTCAACCCCTCAAAAGATATATGACTACAGTCAGGCTTTCTTTTTAAGCGTTGAAAATATGCCGTACTGAATCCTACACTGATATTGTTTGCCATAGAATTCACCTTTAAAATTTGTTCCACTTTCTCTGGATTTGCAGTTGCGAAGTTCTGCTTCTCTGCTTCTAAGGAAATGTTTTTACTTCATAAATACCTGTGTGTGTTCAAAACTTACTGGATACTTTTGTTTCATTATATTTATGTATATATTATATTTATTACATTCTTTTCTTATATGTGTAATAAACAAAAACGTAATTTTCTTGATATTTTTAAGTATACTGTGACGGTAGCGGTATGCGAACATCTGCTCTCCGTTACCAGCGGCCGAGACGTGACCAACTACGTGCTCGGAGCCAGCCAATCCGGAATCAGCAGCCGCCGAGACGTGACCAACTGCGCGTTCGGAGCTAGCAAATCAGCGACCCCGGTTATTTAATAAAACCCGGGCCGGCAGAAAATTTTGAACACCCTTCATCTCCACGCCATCGGACGAACTTCATCTCCTCTCCTCTTTCGGACGACATAGGCGCGGAGTCAGCCGGAAGGAACAGCCGAAGAATAGAACCGGCGTTCTTGCGTCTTCGCCCTCCAGTTCCGCGCCAGCGATGGATTTCGCTGGGCCGGCAGCCGACACTACAACCGGTGCCAAAAGAAGAGGAGAACTGCAGTACGCCACGAACAGCGGGCGCAGCCGCCGAACATCTCAGCGCGGCACTACCAACGTCACCGTTCTCGCCACTCGGTCCTTTTTAGTGCCACCAAAATAACTAGAGTGTACGATTGGCGCCATTTGTCATGCGGCAAGCCTTTTGTCCGGTGACAAGTGGCGCCCAACGTGGGGCGACGATCATCTTGCGGATGCAAGACCCAGCCACGCCAGCGAGCTACCAGCCGGCACACAAATCAACATGGCGCCCAACAGACACCTTTACAAGATCTGGAGAAGAGCAGTAGGCTGGCTACCGGAGAGCATTCAAAACAAGGGAGTTGTGGCAACAGCGGTTCATTACGTCTGCTCTCTGCTACCAGCGACACGGCGCGTAACACCTGAAGAATACGAGGCGAGCCAATACGGCATCAGCGTTCGGAGCTAGCCAATCAGCGATCCCGGTTATTTAATAAAACCCGGGCCGGCAGAAATTTTGAGCACTCTTCATCGCCACGCCATCGGACGGACTTCACCCTCACCTCTCTCGGACGACATCGGCGCGGAGTCAGCTGGAAGGAACGGCCGAAGAATAGAACCGGCGCTCTTGCGTCTTCGCCCTCCAGTTCCGCGCCAGCGATAGGACGTCGCTGGGCCGGCAAACGACTCTACACCCGATGCCGAAAGAAGAGGAGGACTGCAGTACGCCACGATCAGCGGGCGCAGCCGCCGAACATCTCAGCGCGGCACGACCAACATCAGCATTCTCGCCACCAGGTCCTTTTTAGGGCCACCAAAAACAGTAGAGTGTACGATTGGCCCCATGTGTCATGCGGCAAGCCTTTTGTCCGGTGACAATACAAGTACTGTTATATATTGTTTTGGTGCTTTGGTAAGTAAAAACTCTCTCATCACAGAAAAAGTCTTGACAAAAGAATTATTTTATTGTTATACCTTTTACTAAACAAACACATTTTCTTAGCTAGCATTTTCCTGTTTTTAATATAGGGGCTACTATTGACGTGATTTCTATAACATGTTGGGCAGTACAACAGACGAACAACTTTCTGTCAAGTAACTCTTCCCGCGAAGTGACTATTATCCTTCTTTATACTCATATTGTAGAAATTGTTTGTGTACTCATTAGGGAACTAAATACGTAATTGCTTTTAAAAAAGTTCCGAATATAGTCAGTACTATTTTGTTGGACTTGGACAGGCAATGTGCGCATTTACATTTTTATTTGTTATTCACTTTTGTAATATGGAAACTTGTTTTTATGTTTGCACTTTTAAATTAATTCTCTATATCTTATAATGGTAGCTGCTGTATATCTTCTTGATAAATAAATAACCAGAAAACTAATTATCGTGAGTTTATAACCGTACTTGTTCATCTTCTTTACGGGGACTAGATTATACAAACGAGTCCTCCCGGCACCCGTCTCATGCTCTGACAACCCATGTATTTTCTACCAATGGGTTTTATATTTCAGCACTGCTTGTGGCAATAGATACTCCTTCATTCTTTGCAGATGATCATACTATTGTCTTCTGTAAACTGAAATGATGGTATTTCTATCTTTTATTTCTATTTCTGCTCTTATATACTCAGTCCTTCTTCTATTTTTAATGTATAGTTTCAAGTATTTTGAAGAAAACTGCATTCAACCTGTGAGTCTTTATTAAGGTGATTAAGCTGAGAGTCGTGATTAAGCCGCATTCCTTTTCCGTTGTGACCTACACCTCATTCACATCTGTCACTCTGGGTGTTGCAATTATGTTTAAATTTTCACCCTTGTGCTGTGTTTTATTTCTAATATTTCTATAAATCGTTCTACAAATATTTTTAAGTTCATTAGTTTTGCCTTTATTTCAGATTTTGACTCACAGCTCACTTTACACCCAGGATGTTAAAGCGGCTCACTTGATTTAAAGCTAACCTCATTGGATATTTACTGTTTTTTATTCTATTTCTCTGAAATGGTCAGTGTGTACACTCTAGCTACTTTTGTAGCTGAAACATGGATCTTTGTAAATCATCCTCACTTCCTTGAATAACACCCACGTCACCTGCCACCAAGAAACCAAAACAAATTGGATGCTTAAATTTTCATGTTACCAGAATTGTGCACATAAGATGTCGTACTCATAACTTAAATTGTGACAATTAAAATTGTATGTAATTGTGTTTGAAAATTTAATTATTTCATAAAATGAATTTATTCTGGTAATGTATTAAGCAATATGTGATTAATAACGAAAATCTGTACGTCGGCATATAAATTAAACGTTCCAAAAAGGAACGTGACATTCTGTCTAATTAAAGTTCCAGTATATAATAAGACTGTAAACAAATAATTTGATGCAACTATGAAAATATGGATATAAATTTTTTGCTTTGTTACTATAGTAGGGGTAATATGACAGTCCTACTCCGGATGTGACGCTATCCCCCCTTCACCACCACTCATCATGGCGGCAAATTTAAAAATTGTGGTGGTGGGGGTTGACTTCCGTTGGTGTGGGTCCCACATGACAGAGTTGGGTGTGGTAGTGGGGGAGGTGGGGTATCCCACGTGACAGTGGTGGGCGTGACGGTGGTGTGGGTCGTAAGTCGGCATGTTGTCGTCGGCGGCCATGTTGTAGGCGGGGTTCGATGCGTTGATTGGTGGAGCTATGGCCGCCGTCCGGCGTTCGCCACCCGGCCGCCACCCGGCCACAGCCTGGTCGCCGCCCGGCCGCCGCCTGGATGTCGTTTGATCGGCGTATCGTCCATGTTGGAAAAGTCCTCCACCATGCCGCCGCATGGATATCGTCGATGCGAAGAGACTGAGTGTTTTGCATTGTTGCCAAATTGTGAACTGTGTTAAATTTGAACGCCGTTCGCCATCCGTCGTCTAGCCACCGCCTGGCTGCCGCCCGGATGTCGTCGATGATTGGCGAAGAGACTGGGTGCATTGCATTGTTGCCAACTTGTGAACGCCGCCGCCATCCTTATATGTGACTTAGGTGTCAGTATATATTGTGAAAAAAGATAGTCTGTAACGGTGTAGTGTCATCTTCTGAAACTCGGTGCATAACGGACTTTAGCCGCCGTCCGCCGCTCGGCCGTAGATTGGTCGGCGTAAATTTGAAATGAATAGGCGGGGGGGGGTCAATGTATGTGCCCGTGGTAAGTAAATATTGTAAAAAAATGTATTGTGTTCAGCATCAGTGTGTTCTTCTTCTGCGGTCGTCGTAAGATACTCATGATGACATGTACATAATGTCCTGTGTGTATAATTGAAAACCATTTCACTTGTAAAAAATGTGCAACGCACATCATGCATGGAAAAGGATAGTTAAAAATAAACTCTTGAGCATTGAATAATGTACACTTTGTTCTAAACAATAAAAGCATAAACAATTTTACATTTAATATATACAAACAATACACAACAACAAATTATTACAACAAAATATACACATATATACAAAATATACAATGTCAAAATCTGGTATATATGCAAAATATACACTGACAAAATTGGGTAGGAATGTTTTTCCTTCTGTAACAGAAAAAAATAAACAGTATTAGTGACGTACGGTTAATGCAAGTAGGATGGTTTAGAATAACGTTTATGAGCACTGTAACACACCTCAAAAATGCATACGCGTGTAGAACTCTCATTTCGGCTTGTCGAACGCGTAGAACCGTCATTGCGGGCATCTCGGATCCGCCCCCTCCAACGCCATGATCCGAAACCAGTTGACTCTACACCGATAATAGAATGTGTCGGTGCATACCAACTCGAGGAGTCTGTCCTCCTCCGTGTACGGTTCACCACATGTGGCGTGCGGCAGCATACCCTGGACGGGGCAGGCCTCTCCTCAGTTCTAACACCGCGTTGGTAATGACCTTCGTAGCAGTAGTCTCATCAACATGGTGTTGTCGTGCGCCCTTAATTCCACTGTATAAAGAATTTCGAACATGACGCCCGTTCTTAGTTGCGTTGGAGCATCTGGGGACGGCAACTGAGGATTCCAACGATGTGGTTGCGGTTGAGGTTGCGGCTGATGGTGTATCTGGTGCGGACGAGTGTATGTATCCATTGCGACTGAGGGTATATCAGCTGCGGCTGAGGCTGCGGTTGATGGTGCATCTGCTGCAGTGGTGTCCGTGGACGTGGCAGTTGAGGCTGTCGCTGCGGCTGTTGCGGTTGTGATCGTGGCTGCAGTTGTATTTTACTGCAAAATAAAATATAACAACATGTACAGATGATACGACCCCCCCCCCACCTAGCCCACCACAACTTTCACACGCTGCAATAACATATGACCAGTCACCATCTTGTTGTAAGCTGATAAAACTAACTGCATACTCCCCCTCCCGCCATCCACTGATTACGTGTACATGATGTGTGAAGGTCTCTGCGGAAGTCGGTTACAACAGCTACGGCTTGCACCCTGTTTCACAAATTAACTGTTGGCGTCTACTCGCCTACCCCTCCTACCACGTGTGCGTGAAGGTCTATTGCGTTTGTACTCTGTGAATTATAATAAATAATTTTTATGCACGGAATACGAGTTTATTCTTACCGTCAGTTAGTGATCCGTGTACCTCCGCCTCTTCATGTTAGGACCAGCATCGTCGTCGGATAGCATACGTTTACGCGTTCTGTAGTGTCCGTACGCGAGTGCAGTTACGCCGTCGTCCAGTATGTACCTCTTGTCGTCATAAGGTGACAGGGAAAGTTTCGTTACACGTTGCGTGTACAGCTTATGACGATCGCTTCGTATACACTCGGCAGAGGCGAAAACCTTACGACTGTCGAACAGACACTCGCTGTACAATCGATGTCGTAACCTATTTTTTATTGCCGCCCTCGGCATATATTTCGCCACCTTTTTTTCGGTGCGATCGGACATTAGGAGCGAGTAACATTTCGCTCTATGTCCGGCAAATTCCTTGATGGGTTTCCCATTGTTTTCATCCTTGAACTTCCCCAAGAATTTTTGTTGTCGTCGCAATGACAAGGATGATCCAAGGGATAGTCCGACGTGTCGAAAAGGTAGAAAGGTAGAGATCCTCTTTCATATCAGAGTACACATCTTCAGTTCGTATGCTGTAAAGCAAACTGTCCGTGTCAGTCATTAGTAATGTCAATCGTCGTCCGTATTTGGGGACAGCGTACCGATAATAAAAATCGTACATTATCAGTTTGCTGACATCGAGTACTGTAAAGCCGACGTAAACCGGACGGGAAACGAATATCGTCCTGTTTCGTAAGGGCAGTCCAACCAAGTCATCGGGGTAGCGGATCATATGTTTCAGCTGTGGATTTGAAACCAGTTTCTGCAGCCGTCGTTTGTTAGAGACTAGTTGGAAGTCTATTCGTTTCCTCACGTTCTCCAGCGATTTGCCATAGACGGCGTTGGCCATCAGTTTGAAAAATTCCTTTTGAAATTTTTTGTGGCTGCTGCTCTTTTTTGCGTGTTGAAATCGATAAACGGTTTTATCCACGCTCTCTGTTTAAAACTCAACACCATATGTATCGCTTTCAATTCTAGGTCAAGATTTAGATAAAACTTTAAATTTTGAAAATGGAGATCGTATTTTTGCTTGTCGTCTAAAGTTGTCAGCAAATTTGGAACGAACGACGAAGGCGTTTCCGATCCGCTATACCCTTTTGTATAGTGTAGTCGTGTGTGGAGTCGTCGAGAGTACGGTGAATGTGTGTCAGGTTTGGATGGGCGCCATCGAATAATCGGAGTACAGGTCGTGAGGTTCAGGTGGATAGTGTAGGTCGACCTCAAGTATGTAGCCCACGTCACCATCATCGCGCAGAGTACGTACGTCCAGTGAGTCGATCGCGTTCGATCGAGCCATCTGAAGTCGGCATAAGGGAGCGGTTGTGACATGGCCGCACCGTAAATATTGTTGCAGTCGGTGCACAGTATGAAAGAGGTCGGCTTTGAAGCATCGTACTAATCGGCGATTAGTGGGTTGTTGGCCTTGATATGGCAGTTGGATACCATGCTAACGCCACCGCGAACGGGCGATTCGATAAAGAGGTGCTGATTTATATCCGTCAAAGGCTCCAGTAGCACACCAGTCATCTTTAATATCGCGTGCCAAGCGACGGCAGGAAGTGAGTAAATATGTAAATAAAGATGAGCCGGATCGATCTGGTAGTACCGCATGGTCATCTCGCGGAACGCCTCGAAGACGTCGGCAAGTATCAGTATGATTTTTTTTCAGATACAGATCGTGATATTCGCCCAGTGAACGGATTCCGAAAGTCCGCCACACGTTCTGCGCGTGAGCGTAATCTTCGTCCGACACTGACGATTCACTCAACCTTTTGAAAAAGTGTTCGCGTGCGGGCAGAAGTGTTTCGTCGAACTTTCGAAACATTGCTTCATTAAAGCGAAATCCGCACCGCTCGCGCGTAAGTGTCCAACAAGTATGTCCAAGGACGTGTTGAGAAACTGAAGCATGTCTACGAAACGCAGGGCACCCAACGAGACCAACACGAAGCGTTTACTAGTGGCAGCGATACAAGTGAGATTATTGTATTTACCCAACCCTTGTACCAAGTGATGTGGGTCGTAACCTCGTAAGTTATGGAAAAAGGCGGGACTGTGTTGTGGAGTCTTGTAGTTGAGGTTACAGACGTTGTGGGCTGCGCCCAGGTATCGTCCAGTCAGATGACAATGGTTGCGTACCTTGTCGTCGTCATCGGTCAGTGGTTTTTCGCAGAGAGGCACACGACAGCATTCGCGAAAGATAACACGTCATGGTCATTCATAATCATGGGCATGATGGTACGCATGATCGTGAACACTTCACGCTCTTCGGCGACCAGTTTATCGAGAAAGAGGTCTTTACTACTGTTAAACTTTGTACCCTTAATAATTGCATATGTAAACAGCTGGTTCTTGCAGTGACGTCATCCACCCGCTAAACTGCTACCAGCGTGTCTCAATACGCTCGCTCGCGTTTCAAGGGAGTTAACTGCTAATCGCTGACCGTACAACAGCCTTCATCGTCGCAGCTATGTAACTATTTCAAATCGGAAGATTAGTTCTTTTATTCTTATATTTTTCAGTAATCATTTAATTCCTACTTTGGCAATGAGTGCCACGCGACACTGCATGGGCCATGCGATCATTATTACCAAAATGCAAACAAGCAGTTAATTCAAAATACAGTCCACTACGTTATTTCATATTATCCAACTTATAATACCAGCATCACGTTTTAAGACTGACTCAAGAAATATTCGAGAGCGTCGAAGACGTAACATTTGGTCCTCCAGGCCGGACGTATATTTCATTTAACAGGCCCAAATAACATTTTGGTCAATCCCAAATCTTCTTAAACGTAAAATTGTTGCCGTGAGCATACATTCATAACTTTCAAAAAAAAAATCATACTTGGCCCTACAAGCTTCTACAAGACATAATTTCTAATACCGCAAGATATTCCTCTTTATCGTCACTTGTCATTCATCATTGAAAATCAGAACTTCAAGCCTGCACAGAGAGATACAACTTCAAACAACACCCGACAAGCGCAAACAAGATTTGCGCCACCAATCCAAGGCCAGCCGGAGAGGAGCGACAGGCAACGGAGCCATCTTAAACCTGCAGAGGACGCTCATAATTCAAGTGACTCTGAACTTATATTTCGCATAGGTTCTCACTTATATAATTTCATATACATAAAAATGAGTAATATTTGCAAAATAATTTTTATATAAACAGAAATCAGTTTCAAGTGACTATAAACCTGTATTTTCACACAAATTTTCACTTATATAATTTTACAAGAAATCAGTCATAATCTTAAATAATGGAATAAAGCAATATTTATATTTTTATTTTTAAATGAGTTATATTTTCAAAATAATTTTCATATCGTTATGTACCACTCCTTACGGTTTACCAGCCACAAGTTGGTTGCGTTTATTTGTTACGTACCGGAGTCGTACCCGTTGAAGCCTCACCCTGCTTCGCCAACCTATTACCTTACTTTATTTTATTGATGTGTTGTATTTGGTTAGTTTCCCGATTTTAAGGCGCCAAATTGTTTTATTTCCAAACAATTAAAATGATTCTTCTTACCTATTTCTCCTTTTCTCTTATTTTAAATTAATCCAACTCACCTGTGTCTTGTAGTTGATTTGAATTCGTTCCACAAAATCAGGGTTACCAACCTCAATTTGTTTTTGTAAAACAAAATTTTCAGCTTGGCTATATTAAGGAATAAATTGTCTGTAAGGTTAACATAAATTAAATACACAATTGATAATAGTCAATACTATATTATTTCTGTAGTGTTTTTTATTAACTTCTTTTTTTTAAACAACATGAAATATGTTTATAATATATATTTTGCTCTTTTCTTGTTCTTTACTAGTTCAGCAGTTGGCAATAGTGTTCTCTTAGTATTCAGGGTGTAGTTGATTAAAACGTTATGTTTTATTTCAATTATTTTAATTCAATTGGGTTCTTGTGATTGCAAGAAAGTTAATAAAAATTCTTTAGAAAGTACAAAACTTTACATAAAACACTTAAATTACATACAGTTTCTTAATAAATTACTTCTTAGGTTATATTACATGTGTTGGATCAAGTTGGTGAATAGGTTATTAGTTCGTTTTAAAAGAAGATTCCAATGTCCAATAATTTGATCACCATAAATTAAAAAGTAAATAAAGATATAAACTGATTGTCCCTAGTTTATTCCTTAAGTAAGTGTTTATATAAAGTTTATTAACGATTGAAGAAAGTGTCACAGTGTAGATTAGTCTTTTTTCATTTTAGTTTTATGTTAATTTATACTTATCACTTTCCTTTACATCTGATTTGTCTCTCTGAGTTCGTTTTTCTTTTATAATTTATTAAGTAGATTTTTTCTGTTAATTTCCAATAATTCTGGTTATTAAATTCTTTTTTTTCCATACTATTATTAATCATCTCATTTTGGTTCATTGCTAATTCATTTCTAGTTGATTTATTGCTATTATATAATTATATTGAGCTGCATGAATTTTATGATCTGCTCTTCTCTGAATCTTATAATGGATTAACCGTTTTTTCTGTTAATGTTTGGTTGTCAAGGCAGCAAGCCTCAGATTCCTATTGGTGGAAAATATTGTTTACATTGTTAGGTCTTGCTCCTGAATTTTTACAAAATTAATAAATATTTTTAAATTATCTTAACTTTCTTATACTAATTTGAATTTCTTCGATAATAACATTATTGGATTGCATTTAATTCAATTAGAAACCAAACATGACTGGTTTCGATTCCATATTTACTGATTTACTAATTTAACAGTTTTGTTCTTTTTGTATTAATTATTTTATAACTGGTTCTTTTGAAATACATTAGGTGTCCTTAAATTTATATTATCAATTTTAATAGTATTCCCTACATTTTGTGCTTACTTATTACTGCTATTATATCAAATTTTACAAATTACTGCCTCCTTCCTATAGGCTCCTTAGGCCTATATCACCTAACTTTCCTTATACAGTTATTGTGACAGAACAGAACAATCTACGCGCTTATCGAATATGCCAGAAGGATCTCGATGTAAGCGTGTGGTGTACGTGCTACTAGACGCATTTTGCGAGAATTTTCTCGACTGTGCCGGGCTTCGCTCGGGCGCTCGGACTGTGTCAAGGCCGTAGTAATTACGTAGTTTACGAGAGATAAGACGCAGTTTGGAAGCTTCTGGTCTGTGAGCGTGACTATAAATACTTCGGGTAGCGGCTTTAGTTTCAGTTCCATGCGAGATATTGGTTAGTGCGGTTCGAGAGTATTAGTGCGATATATTTCCAGAGCGGTTCGAGTTATTACTGTGTCCGTTCAAGTAGTTATTATTGAAGTGTTGCGTTTTATAATCAGACGGTATAATTGTAATACAATTGAATTTTAATATTTGTGGACATTTTATTACGTGTGTACAATTTTCATTTGATTTGTTGTAGAGACTGTGCTGTTAATTAGGAACTATTTTTACTGTAACAATGAAAGGTGTGATTAGTGACTTAATTGGTGTCTTGTACTTATTTTGTTTCCACTGTACCTACGACGATCGAGTAGACCGTCGTAACAATATTTGTAGAATTTCATGAATCAAAACTGTTTTAACCATAACTACAATAAATTAACATGGAACATTTAATGATTTATAATCATTTTCAAAACATTATACTATTCTTTCTAACATACTATGCACATGCTATTTTTTAATACATTTCCTATCTGCCTATGCTCATTAACTATTATTTATTAAACATAAATTTTTCCCTTCTATATATTCTTTATATCACAAACAGATAACTATAACTATTACTTAACTATTATTTTCGTATTTTAACACATGAACTTTAATTCTACCTATTCCATTTGTGTAGGCCTATTATGCATTAGTTTATTCACAGTTTGCATTCACATTTTTTACTCAAGCATTTATTATTATTCATTCTACACATTATTACTACTGCTGACTTTCAGTTAGTATATTTTTTTTGGTTTTGTTATTCACTTTAATATTATATTATTCACTGTTTTTCTTTTTTTTCTTCGCTTGGATCTAACCACACCACTCACCTTATCATTAACATTGGGTATTTATTATATAAGGGTTTGTTCCCTTCATATTCTAATAACAATATTACTTAACATTACTTAATTTAAATTTATGTCTTGGTAGTCTTACATGGGACTACTCACACTAATAACATAGCTTTGTACTTTCATAATTACATTTACTCTTTTATTATTGGTTGACAAGGGGTTGTGATATGGTCACAAAGTTATTTATTTTTATCCTTCCCTTTGCCAATCACTTGGGTTTTGTCATCGTCTCAGTCCTTGTCTTGGTTTTACGTTATTATTGTGCTATATTTTAATATTTTTGTTCATTAATTCCTTCATATTTTGGCTTTCTTTATTCCTTTAGTGTTGCAACTGATTTTTTTATTAAATGGTAATTTCTTCTTTACTTGTGGGTTACTTTTTGTAACGTTATAATATAACTATTAAAAAAAATTACATAATATAATAAGGAATTAGATTATGTTATTCCACTCACTGGCTGCCGCAATATATCAGAATTTGATAAAATACTCAAATTACATTAATTGTTCACCTGTTCTGCATTTATTTATCGATTTCCGATCACCATCTTGCAGTTCAATCATGACTGATGTGAAAGCTTTGATTAAAAAACGTGGCACAATTAAAGCCTCTATATCCCGTATAAACACCTTCGCGGACAATTTCGATCATGAAATAAATTATCACCATGCTTTAAAAATAAAACTTCGTCACTTGATGCGAAGTATGATGAAATTCAGACCCAAATTGACGCTGATAAATCTGATTTCACATCAGTAAGTGACAGGGTTCAGACAGAGGATGATCTCTGCACTATTGAGTGTAAGCTGCAAAATTTATTAGAACGTGTAGAAGAGGTGAGCAAAAAAACATTAAATCAAGCTGAAGTTACGCCAATTAAAGCATCCCCTATTCAGTTAGAGCCAATTAAATTGTCCTACTTCTCAGGCAACATTATTGGCAGCACTATTACAACATGTTCTTGGAGTTAGTACACGTCAGAACGGACCTGACTGACATCCAGAAATTATATTACTTACATTCTTCACTAAGGGACGAGGCTTTAAATGTAATACAGTCTCTCCCAATTACCCATAATAATTATGCGGTAGCCATTGAGCTATTGAAGGCCAGGTATGATAGTAAATTAATTGTCTCAGCGTATCATGTAGGGAATGTCTTGTGCATGAAGTCCCTTCAGCAAGAGTACATGGTTGGCACTTCAAAATTTATTGACAAAATCACCGTAAATATAAACGCTTTGAATTCATTGAATTTACCTGTAAATACTTTTGAAATTATTTTTCTTCAATATTTAACTCAGAAAAACGATAACTAGGCATGTCGACTATGGAAGGAAAGTCTATCCGACGAGTGATTCCCTAATTTCAACAATTTCATTAAATTTTTAAATAGTAGAAGGCAATTAATGCAAAACGTTGGCGCATCAACCAGTTCAGCAAACAGAACACAAGTTATCGATAAGTTCCCTATCGCAAGACTATTAAACGCGTTGAGCTCACTAGGTCAACATTTCATACTAATATCAACAATAACATTTGTCAGCTGTTTCGCGGTAAACATAGACTGTGTGAATGCCCACAATTCGTGGCTATATCTCTCTTTGAGCGAAAAAATATTTTACTCAAACACAAACTTTGTTTAATTTGCATGCGTCCAGGCCATGAGACCTCACACTGTCCTTCCAAATTTTCTTGCAGGGCTTGTTCTAAACGACATCATACAATGATTCACATATCAGACAGTAACACTTCAAACAGGGGCAACAATCAATTTTCCCTCAATTTACAAACAAATAAATCTATTCTGTTATCCACCGCTGTCTGCATGAGAACGGACCAAGCCGGTAGGAAACATCCAGTAAGAATTCTATTAGATTCAGGATCTCAAGAAAACTTTTGTACCATGAGTTTCGCACGCCGCATGGGTCTAAAATTAACCAAGTCTCAACTACCCATCACTGGTATCAACAATTCCCTGTCAAGCTGACTTTAGTACAAGGGTAAGGCTGAATTCTCGTTACAAGGATTTCAATCTGTACGTGCATTGCGCTGTGCTTCCCAGTATTACGAATAATCTCCCCGCAGAATCGTTTAATATTTCATCCCTAAATATACCAAAAAACATATACTTAGCTGACCCGCAACTAAACTTTTCTTCACAAATCGACATATTACTTGGTGCTCAGTACCATTTACAATTGATTGAACCTATTAAATTCATCCGCAGCCCATAATACGGGAGACATAATTGGGATTCATCCTCGCTGGTAACCTGCCCTTTAATGTCGACATGACAAAACCTGTTTCATCATTTATAGCGTGCGAAGATAACAATGCAATTTCATCGCAATTAAAATACATCTGGAAATTGGAGGACGTTGCAGTCCGTACTCCCTCAGTTGAGGACTCAGAATGGGAAAGTCATTTTATCGCTAACACTTTCCGCAATAATAGTGGTAGATTTGTTATGTCCCTACCTCGCAGGGGATACAACTCTCATTTGGGCGATTTTCTTCCCGGAGCTATTCGCAGATTTCAATCACTGGAACTTAAGTTCAAGCAGAACCCTGCTCTTCATAAAAACTAAAGTAAATTCATGCAGGAATATTTAACTCTGGGTCACATGTCTTTGCTTGATTCTTACGATTTTTCAGTCAATAAGTCAGACACCTTCTACTTACCGCACCATTCGGTTTTTAAAGGCTCTAGTATAACCACCAAAATGCGAGTTGTTTTCGACGGCTCTGCCAAAACAAGAAATAATTTGTCCTTAAACGACACGTTGATGGTTGGCCCCACGGTCCAGCAGGATCTTTTTTCAGTTATGTCTCGGTTTAGAACGCACAAATACGTCCTCATTTCGGACATTGAAAAAATATACCGTCAAATTTTAGTTACTCCCAGGGATTCTAATTTGTAACGAATTGTTTGGCGCGACGCCCCCATAGGGAACTTCAACACTACGCCTTGAGGACAGTCACATATGGGACTGCAAGCGCTTCATTTCTGGCCACAAGATGTTTGGCACAAATAGCCCAGGAAAACAAAACTCAACACCCTATAGCCTGTTCTGCTATCGCAAACGATTTCTATGTGGGCGATCTCATGACCGGCTCAGATAACACACACATTTTATCACAAATGAAGTCCGACATTAGAAATTTATTAAGTCAATACGGGTTTACTTTGCACAAGTGGTTTTCCAATGATCAAACGATTATAACTTTACACGCCAACTCTTCCCTTGACTTTAACAAGAATCAAACTATACGTACTTTGGGTATTCAATGGGACATTAACGATGATAGTTTCATATATAGTTTTCAAAGAAAATTCGAAGTGGAGGTATTTAACAAGAGAAGGGTATTATCCGTTATCGCCGGAATTTACGACACATTAGGACTTATTGGCCCGGTTACATTTTGGTCCAAACATTTCATGCAGATACTGTGGTGAACGGGAAAAAGTTGGGACGACCCCCTGTCAGACTCATTATCTAATCAATGGGTAGAACTTTATGCTCAGTTGATATCAGACACTTATTTTAAGATTCCAAGATCCGTAAAGAATTTAAATAATTCCCAATTCATTTCATTTCAAATCCATGGGTTTGCCGACGCTTCAGTAAAGGGTTGCGCGTGCTGCATTTATGTGCGAACGGTGTATTCAAACCATAGAATTTCATCAAACTTATTATGCTCTAAATCTAGAGTCGCCCCCTTACAGCAGGTAACATTACCCTGACTTGAACTTTGCGCCTGTCTCTTATTGGCTCAGTTGGTTTTCAAGGTTGTAAACGCTGTGAGTTATAAATTTGACGAATTGTATTTTTACTCCGACTCAATGATCGCCTTACACTGGATTCACCAGCAGTCTTCCAGATGGAAAGTGTTTGTTTCCAATCGCGTTGCAGAGATACAGCGACTCACTGCAAAGGGTACCTGGCATCATGTCTCCTTACATGACAACCCTGCTGACATCCTATCGCGTGGTTGTCTACCCCGCTTTTTACACTGTCACCCACAATGGTGGTATGGTCCATCCTGGTTGTCCAATGAATCACCATCATGGCCCACCAGTGCTTTCGATGCCCATTCACCCTGCACTCATCCCGATCTTGATCAAGAGAAACGTAAACAAGTCCAAACCACACTGGTTGCCACTTCATCTACGCCTAATTGCTTTGAAAACTACTCTTCGCTTTCAAAACTTCTTCGTGTATTTTCTTACTGCTTCCGATTCATTCGGAACTCTAGACTTCCCATAGCTGGCAGAAACACTTCTTTTTTAACTTCCCATAAGCTACATGGCACACTTTTGATTTTTATTCGTCAGTCCCAGCGATCGCACTTTAATATCGTAATCAAGGAACTTGAGGCACAACGCTCTATCCCTAATAATAGCAAAATTCTTTCACTTAACCCAGCGGTTTCCAAACTATCGGGCCCCCCAAGGGGGGCGCGTAAAGGTGTCATGGGGGCGCGGAGCTCGTTCGACAAGCAAAATTTAAAATTTAAAACAAATTTATATTTCACATAATTAAGTCGTCGACATGTCATAAGTAAAATTAGGAATGATGAATAACTCATTTTGTTAATGAAATAGCATGAGTGTTGTGGTCTTATAATTTTGGTGCACTATTTGTCACGTCGTAGGTTAACGTTTACGACGAGGAACTCGTCCTTGTGTGTACCGTGTGTTGGTGTTGTGATGTGGCCGTTTGGCTGTCCGCTGACTGTGGTGTGGTGGGGGTTCCTCGTTCCACGTTGAATGCTTCACTTTAGTTGTGTAATCGAGAGGGAACTTAGGTAAAGGCGGGAAGAACCTGTGTATTGTTGACAAATATCTGTCAGCGTAGTGAGTTTATGTGTTGTGAATGAAAGTTCAGACATTGTTGTGAACCAATCTTTTTAATTCGTTTAAAAATAGTAGTGTCTTTCAATTATTATGAAGCGTATGAACTCTGACATGGAACGTTTGGTCTCCCAAGAGTCAACCGCAGATCCAGAACCTACGGGCGCATCTACGTCACGGACTGCTAAAGTAAGAAAGTATGATGACAATTATCTGTCGTTAGGTTTCACAAGCACTATTGTTAACGGTGATGAACCCCCTCAGTGCGTTATTTGTTTGCAAGTTTTGGCTTCAGACAGTATGAAACCAAATAAATTAAAAAGGCACCTGGATACGAAACATAAAGATGTCAGTACTAAACCTAAGGACTTTTTTGTTAGGAAACTTAATAGTTTTAGATCAGCACAAAAAAGTTTCACTAAAACGGCAAGTTTACCATCGAAAGCTCTTTTAGCTTCATATCAAGTTTCATTCAGAATTACTCAATGCAAAAAGCCCACGCAATTGGAGAGACTCTTGTCTTACCAGCGGCAATAGACATGGTGTCAACGATGATAGGTGAAAAAGAAGCAGAAACTTTGAAAACAATTGTCAAACAATACAGTGGCAAGACGAATTTCAGATATATCTGAAGATGTATGTGACCAATTATTAGAAAAATTAAAAGGGAAGGACTTTGCAATTCAAGTTGACGAAGCAACAGACATACATAGGGACGCACATTTAATTGGTTACGTTAGATTTGTTGACAAAACCATACTCCGGGAAGAGCTCCTTTTTTGTGAACCATTTTCAAATAATGCAAATGCAAAAACGATTTTTGATATAATTGATAACATTTTTAAATAAAGTGGGCTAAATTGGGATAAATGCATTGGGGTTTGTACAGACGGTGCCCGGGCAATGTCTGGTGAGTACACTGGCCTACGGGCAAGGATCAAAGTTGTGGCTCCAGAGGCTGTTTGGACACATTGCATTATTCACCTTTATCTTCAAAAGGACTAAGTCCTGAGCTGCATGATGTGTTAAAGACTGTTGTGAAAACAGTAAATTTAATAAAAGCTCGCCCTTTAAATTTAAGAAATTTTAATGTTCTGTGTGAAGATATGGGTGCAGAACATGTTTCATTACTCTTTCACACTGAAGCAAGGTGGCTGTCCAGGGATAAAGTGTTGGACCGTATTTTTGAACTGAGAAACGAAGTTTTTTGTTTTTTAAATAAAGATAACCATTCCCTAGCTGAGTTCTTTTGTGATGAAGATTTTCTTATAAAATTGGCTTACCTCAATGACATTTTTGAGAAACTGAACATTTTGAACAGATCCCTTCAGATACAAGATGCAAACATACTAACTTGGAATGATAAGATTCAAGCATTCATCAGAAAGCTTGATTTGTGGGGTCAAAGCATGAAAACCAACAATCTAGAAATGTTTCCAACATTACTAACAATCTTGGACAAATTTAAAAAGGATATTTCTGATGGGGAGTTAAAAAATATGTTTTTAAATCACATTGTATCTCTGAGGCGAGGATTTGACCACTACTTTTATGAGGATTTGAGTAATTTTGCTTGGATTAGAAACCCGTTTGAAGATGTCTCAAAAATTGAATCACTGAGTGTTTTAGAAAAAGAAAAACTTATTGATTTGCAATGTGATCCTTCTTTGAAGAAGACACTTACTGACTGTTCATTACCAGAGTTCTGGATTAGCATTGCCAAGGAATATCCGGAGCTGAGCGAAAAAGCAATGAAAGTTATAATTCCATTTGCTACCATTTATTTGAGTGAAACAGGTTTCTCAGCTTTGGCTGCGATTAAAAATAAATACAGAGCCAGACTAGATGTGACAAAAGAAATGAGAGTTGCTCTTACCAATATAACACCTCAATTTAACAAACTTTGTGACAAGAAACAGGCCCATCCAAGTCATTAGTTTTAAAGACTGCTACAACAACTATATGATATTATTGAAATATTTTGTTTTACCATTTTATACTCAATGCTGTTAATGAACGTAACTATTGTTATATTTAAAATTCTGTGTAAAAAAAGCTCAAGCGAAATATTTGATATTTTTCAAAACAAATACTTCTGAATGAACAGACAATATTGACAATATTAAGACTCTCTGAAACAGTGATTCTTAATTGACGTTATTTATTATTTATTTACAAAGTAGTAATGATTTTTTATCAGGTACTGTGTATTTAAACTAAGAATATTGTTGCTTTCATAACTGCAACAGTATTTAAATCAAAAATGTAATTGGATATTGTAGCATGACAGATTACCCACATTATAATGAATGAAAAATGATCATAAATAAAAATAAAATAAAAGGAATTCAAGGAAAATCCAAATAAAAACAAATAAGTACCACAGAAAATGCAATCATAATTTGAAGAAATAAAAATGAATTAAAAACATCTGAGCAACACCTATGAGTAATGAAAAATAAACCAAAAACTAAAAGATAAAGTAAGGAAACACCCAAGTACGATAGGAGTAATTAAGGCAAAACCTAGAACAAACCGGCACCCCAAATATAAGTACTAATTTTAAAGAAACAAGATATGATAGTAATAAGTAAGGCAAAACCTAGAACAAACCGACGCCCCAAATATAAGTACTAATTTTAAAGAAAGAAGATATAATAGTAATAAATAAGGCAATACCCAGAACAAACCGACATCCAGAACAAAAGGACTGAAATGGTAGAAACCACATGGAAGAACAAGGTAAAGTAGGGAAATACCCAAAATAAACCTAGTAACAAAGGAATAAAATCCCTAAAGAATTCTAACTAATGAAAGTATAACACCCAAAACAGAAAATAATGTGAAGTAAATATAGACAAAAGTGTTTAGAGGTATAAGTAAAAGTGCACCCACGCAAGTTATTTTATAATGGAAAAAACAAACCTTCATAATCCTTAAAAACAAGATTCTTGATCTTGGAATACTATAAAACTTATTTAGAGATAAGATCCAAGAATAACAGAGGACCAGTGCAAATTATCTTATTATAATAAATAAACTTCAAGTGTCAGTGTTTTAAATGCTTAAACTAAGTAAATTTGTGCCTTTACCCAACTTTAAAGTTTATGTACCAACTACAGAAATTTTGTAGAATATTATGATAAAAATAGACTACAAATGCTTTAAGAAAGTGCCACTATTTATCTGACCCCATTTTATAAAATGAGATAGATAGAATAAGAGCAGGTAATAAATAAGTGGAGTGACAAGGGGTACATCCCCAATATAAAATAAAAACAGCTAAGACTGCACAAAATTAAATTTAAGAAATAAGTTAAAAAACAAAGGACATATGTGTTTCGTTTGTGTTAAGTTCAATGAACTCAAGACTGAAATGTCTGAGTTTGAATACTATTTTTTGTTATGAAATATTTGTTAGGAGTTAATACTTATTTTCAATGCTAAATGTTCAAGCAGTTAAGTAAGGTAATTTTCATTAATATTGTATTAGAATAGAAGGTCAGAAGGGGTATAAGCAAGCTGTATTATCCAGAAACTTAGTATGTAAAAACAGATAAAATCTAGGCCAAATGGTAAAAAACAACAACATTATAATTGAGAAATAAGTCTAGTAAACTAGTTAAACTGATGAAATTTGTATAAGGTAAATCAAACACAGTATATTATAAATGAAACTATACTTTAGAAAGATATTAGAAAAAGGTATGAAAGATTATTGGAAAAAATGCAAATGTAATAACTGAAAAATCCAAGGGTGGAGTCCCAAAATAAAGAATAATATTTAAAAAGGATAACTAATTAATAAGATTACAAGGAATTAATGGAAAATAAACGTGCTATTTCAATCTGAGATTTTGTACAATCATAATTATAACATAATACAAATGGCAAACATTTTAAAAGGACAGGAAGTAAAATTTTAGGCCTACAGTTATAAATACAGTACATGTACGGTAGCGCGATAATTTAACTTTGTAGGTTGGCTAATCTGCTTACTGCTTTTGTCCAATTATTCATGTTGGAACTTTGTACAGTTCGTACCAAACGCTAGCGGCGGTCGGTTCGCCGACTGTTTTACTGTCATAATTTCTTGTCGACATTTAATGTAGGCCTTAGGCCAGCACATTTTCACTTATGGCCAACTAGGCCCGCTATTAATTCAATTTAAAAATTTAATACTTTTTTAGACAACACGCTCATTAACCAACCTGATTTCAACAACTTTAATCATGTAATGTAACTTGGGAAAATTCATTAAAATCAATTCAATACAGTCCACATTTTTATCATTTCTTATACCTACTGAATCAATGCATGCATTACAAGCTATTTTTTACAAACGTTTCTGGTACACGCCGACAGGATTCACCACATTTGTTGGATCACTCACGTCACAAAACATTTTTTAGCCCACTTGGGCCTGATACTCAACATTTTTTGGTCCACCGTGCCTGGATTCTTCTCATACCATTTTTTGGTCCTCACGGTACGGATCATCAACATTTTTTGGTCACTCCGGGCGAGATTTTCATCAGTATTTCGCTCGTCATCTTGCAGCCGTCTGATAACATCTTAGCAAGTGCCTGCTAGCTACAGTGCTTTACACAAGGCGATCATCTCTACGAGCTGTGTTTGCCATCTTCACCAAGGCGTCGACGCTGCAGGACATCGCCAACAAGATATCATCAACAACAGTGTAACAAGGTGCGTACAATGTCTGAAGAAGGCCTCAAAGTGTTGACCAGAAAGAGAGGCGGCTTAAAGTCCGCAATAGTGCGGATACAATCTGCTGTAAATAATTTTGATGTAACTTTAAATACAAAACATTTTTTAACTGTAAGGCTAGAAAGTCTCAAAAGCTTGGCCTCGAAATACGACGAGGTGCAGTCTGAAATAGAACTCATTAGTAAAGACACGAGCGTTGCTCAGGAAGACCGAGTTGAGGTCGAAGAAATGTTATATTCGACTGAAGCAAACATTTTGCAATTACTTGATACATTTAATGCTCAGACTGTACCTCCCGTATTATCGACGCACATGCAATTAAAACCAATAAGTTTGTCCTGCTTCTCAGGCAACATATTGGAATGGCAACATTTTTACTCAATTTTTACAGATTTAGGGCATTCAAGATCCGATTTACCACCAGTGCAAAAATTACATTATTTACATTCTTCTTTGAAGTGTGAACCTTTAGATTTAATTAAGTCATTACCTATCTGTAAAGAAAATTATCCAATAGCGTTGAGTTTGCTGTCCGAAAGGTATGACAACCAATTCATACTAGCTGAATACTATGTGCAACAC
This sequence comes from Magicicada septendecula, assembly GCA_034769895.1. Taxonomy (NCBI): domain Eukaryota; kingdom Metazoa; phylum Arthropoda; class Insecta; order Hemiptera; family Cicadidae; genus Magicicada; species Magicicada septendecula. Next base: position 177,421,965 of record CM068369.1, on the reverse strand, counting down.
TTACTTCAAGTCAAGTCGACAATAAAGGACTCGGTCCAAAGTTTGGCAGAGTTCACTAACACTATAACGTCTGCCGTTAATTTACTGGCAGCAATGAAGCTGTCAGTGAATTCATTTGAATTTATCACTATACAGTTACTATCCACTAAACTCGACCCTATTACTTTCAAATTATGGAAGGAGTCAATAGACCCTGACAATTTACCTAGCTTTCAAGATTTCACGCATTTTTTAAACTCACGTAGACAGCTGTTAGAAAATACAATGACTATTGAACCCGGACAGCAACTCAACAAACTTAATGTAAGACCTAACAATAAATATGATAAATGTAACTCAAGAAACACTGCTGGCAGCACTACATTTAAGAGCTGTCACGCAGCGGCAAACCATTATTCATGCGTGTGTTGTAAATCCAATCACCCGCTTCACATATGTAATAAATTTCGTACATTAAGCACCGCTGAGCGGGGACAATTTGTTTCAAATCATAAATGTTGTAGCAATTGCCTCAGATCAGGTCATCTTATAGCTAGCTGTAAGAGTAAACAGGTGTGTAAAATCTGTTCAAAACGACACCACACATTGTTGCACGCAAATTACGTGCAGAGCTCAATAGCTGCCAGCAGCAATTACTGCTCGATTAAATTACAATGCAAGAACAATGTTCTTTTATCCACAGCAGTTGTATCTGTCATTGACCAGGCTGGCAACAGACATAGGGCTAGAGTTCTTCTAGACGCCGGTTCACAAATAAATTTTTGTACAAAATCATTTGCAAAGAAATTACAGCTCAAATTAACTAAATCTAACATACCAATCACAGGCATAAACTATACAGCGTGTTACGCAACTGATATTGCTTCTATACGCATTATTTCTCGCTATCAAAGATATAGCTTCGAGGCGAAATGTGCCGTCTTATCTACGTTAACTCACAATCTGCCTGCAAATTCGTTTGATATCAACCAGTTCCACATTCCAAACAAGATCTTCCTGGCTGACCCTGATTTTAATATATCGTCGCAAATCGACATACTATTAGGGGCACAATTTTATCTGGACTTGGTCTTAACCAATAAATACATACGCGGCCCCAAATTTCCCATCATTCAGGAAACAAAGCTGGGCTACATTTTGGCTGGCAACTTGCCCAAACACTGCCGCAACGAGGGTCCTGCTGTTTCGTTCCTAGCAAGGAACAACGACAGTCAAATTCTGCAATCTCTCGAAAGATTTTGGGAGGCAGAAACTATCCCTGACAACACCCCTGATAACGAGTCAGCCTGTGAAGAGCATTTTGTGCGCTCTACTCAGCGCAACCACGAGGGTAGATTTGTGGTTTCACTTCCATTTAAGCCTGATAATCTCCACTTTGGGGAATCTTACACGAGTGCTGAATCAAGATTCTTAAGCTTAGAGCGTCGATTTAGGCGAGATGCTAAGCTCGCTCGCGACTACGCGGACTTTATCAAAGAATATAAGGATCTTGGGCACATGACACTCATCGATTATGGCGCTATGAATTCAGGAGCGTCAAATACTTACTATATATACTTACTCTGGTTTTGCAAGATTGGTTGGGATGAACCGATCTCCGGCCAATCACGTTCGGATTGGCATTCTTTGTGTGTCAAATTGGGTCTGATTGGCAAAATTGTGGTCCCACGATCTATTCGTTGCAATTCGTGCAACTGCAGTTCAATTGCATGGTTTTCGGATGCTTCTGAAAGGGGGTTTGGCTGTTGTATGTATGTCAGAGTCATTTATCAAGATTCTACTGCCTCCTGTCACCTCTTGTGTTCCAAATCTCGCGTGGCTCCCATACGACAGGTGTCATTACCTCGCATCGAACTCTGCGCTTGCTTGTTGTTATCGCGACTCATATCTAAGGTCATTCCTGCTCTTTATTCGTTTATTGATAATGTACATTTGTATTCTGACTCTATGGTGGCTCTTTACTGGATTCATGCCCAGTCTACGCGGTGGAAAACATACGTCGCTAATCGGGTTGCTGAAATTCAGCGTCTTACGCAAACTTATACTTGGCATCACATTAATTCACGACACAATCCTGCTGATATTATTTCAAGGGGGTGTCTCCCTGATGTTTTGCGCGATTTCTCGCTTTGGTGGCACGGTCCCAGCTGTCTGTCTCAATCGTCAGAGTCTGATCCTTTCCCATCCTTCGTACCGGCCACTCCGTCGTTTTCTGAAGTCACTGCGGAAGAGAAACATACACATAACCGTTCACTAATGTCAACCCTGGCTGTCGACCTCTCCTTGGAATTTTCCTCGTTGCATCGTCTAACGCGCGTATACGCTTACTGTTTTCGGTTCATCAGAAATATTAGACACTCAAGTGCTGACAAATGTACGGGCGATCTTACTCCTGTAGAAATTCATCAGGCTCTCAATTTCTTCATAAAACAATCTCAGTCGATCCACTTCACAGCCGAAATTAATTGTCTTCGTAACGGATCTTCTGTTTCCATTAGGAGTAAGTTGGCTTCTCTCGATCCGTTTCTTGATGACTCTGGAGTGATACGCGTAGGCGGACGATTACAGCATTCCCGATTACCCTAGGACTCTAAACATCCTATTGTATTACCCCCATCGGCGCATATTACACGCCTTATCATTGAACGTGAACACATTCGTTTACTTCACGCTGGTGCTCAACTCGTGCATCATTCACTGCGTCAACGTTGGTGGATTGTTAACGCCAGGTTAGTCATTCGCTCCATCATTCGAAAATGTGTGAGGTGTATCAGGTTTAGTGCCAAACAGCAGGTACAGAGGCTTGGTATTTTACCATCCCCTAGAGTCACTCCTTCTAGGCCGTTTCTATTTTGCGCGGTTGATTATGGTGGTCCCTTCATGATTCGTCATGGCGGGCAGAAGTCTAGAACTCTTTCTAAGGCATACGTATCTTTGTTTATTTGCTTAGCGACTAGGGCTATTCACATGGAATTGGTTTCCGATCTTACGGCCAGTGCGTTTATAGCCGCATTACGTCGTTTCATGGCCCGTAGGGGCATACCCAGTCAACTGTACTCCGACAATGGCACAAACTTTAGGAAGGCCCGCACTATCTTACATGATATCTACAACTTTTGGCACAATAAGGATGCCATCTCATCGATCAAGTCATTCACGTCCTCTCAGGGGATATCATGGTCATTTATTCCGCCCTCCTCACCTCATTTCGGTGGCCTTTGGGAGAGCGGCATAAAGAGTTTGAAATTTCATCTGCGCCGCGTGGTAGGCAAATCTATACTCACCTTCGAAGAGTTCACGACCGTTTTGTCTCAGATAGAGGCATGTCTGAACTCTCGGCCTTTATTTGCTATTTCTTCAGATATTAACGGCCCGGTGCCACTAACACCAGGCCATTTTTTGATTTGCGCACCCTTAACGGCGATACCGGACCCAGACCTTTCTCACATTCCTGTTTCTCGTCTTGGGCGTTGGCAACTTCTTCAGAGGTTTGTCCAAGGCATTTCGAAGGCATGGTCTCGCGATTATTTGCACCAGTTGCAGCAGCGTCACAAGTGGAAGTTCGCCAAGGATAATGTTTCCATTGGTGACTTAGTTTTGCTTATTGAGGATAATTTACCTCCATTAGCCTGAAAATTTGGCGTAATTATCGCCACATTTCCCGGCCCAGATAACTTGGTTCGTGTCGTGGACATTCGCACGCCTACGGGTGTTTTGCGGAGACCAATACATAAGTTGTGTCTGTTGCCAGCGCGAGACGAGATTTGACAAGATTATGATTACTTAGCACAATGCTATTTTATTTAGCCACTGGCTTATTACTTATTACGACCATTTGGTCAACCTAATTGTGATGACTTATCACAATATTTTTTTATCAATTTTGCGCCATTGCATGCTTCTATAATTATCATAGTTTTTGGTGGTATATTACTATTTTGTATTTGTATGTTAATTTTGTGTGGCATACTATGTCTTACACATTTACGTTTGATGTTTTGGGGTATAATTCATGTTTTTGGTGGTCTCATTTTATAAAATTTTGTTACATAATATTTGCATGTCTTGCAGCTGAGCAATCATGCATTCATTTCTTTATACTGTTGCTAATAAATGTGTGTATTATTCTGTGAATGTCTTTAAATTGTTCAACTCATGTGCTACATTTGTAATCACAGTATTGTATCTGTTATTTGACATTGCAATTATTCATATTGTAATTATCTAAATTGTTGTTATTGTATTCACATAACTTGCGTTTATGTAAAACCTATCATTTTGCGTCTGCCGCATGTAACTGCCACGTCTAGATTTATTTTATATTGTATTTTATATTTAATTTATTTTGCGATTAAGCATGCACAATAATTTTTACTTAAATTATGACATACATGTCATATTTGGGCTTGCATTCAGTCAGCATCTAGCTTGTTCATACAGTATTACATATTGTAAGTTCCTGAAACTTCAGGAACAGCATGACTTGGTCAATACATGCCGCCCTGCTGAATGTACGCTTGAACATGTAATTGTAACATGTTCAGTAACAATTTCGTTCATGTAATTAATTCTCTGAACAGGTCTACGAGCCTCAACTAATTTTACAGTAACCATCTGTGACATGCATAGGGTTACAAACTATCGGTCCATCATGTGATGAGCTTCCGATCATGCATTTAAACATTGTATAATATGTATTTTTTCATGTTTTGTAATGTTCTATACTGTGCACATACACTATGTGACGGTAATATTTGTCAAACCAGACATTCATATTCATGTCTGAAAACAGCTGTTCGCCAACATTGGCTTACAAACGCTTCTCTTTAGGCTTATCTTATGCATGCTTATCTCTAAGCTATTAACGGACTGCCGTTATCTAATCTCATAACTCAAGGTTCAACTTAGCCTTGAAACTAACTCTCATTGTTAAGAAAACTGTATCCTTTTAAATTAAGTTATAAGATGCAACATAGTTTATTAAAAAATGTTAAAAAATCACTTGATTTTTGAGGGCAGCTTATGTACGGTAGCGCGATAATTTCACTTTGTAGGTTGGCTAATCTGCTTACTGCTTTTGTCCAATTATTCATGTTGGAACTTTGTACAGTTCGTACCAAACGCTAGCGGCGGTCGGTTCGCCGACTGTTTTACTGTCATATTTTCTTGTCGACATTTAATGTAGGCCTTAGGCCGGCAAATTTTCACTTATGGCCAACTAGGCCCGCTATTAATTCAATTTAAAAATTTAATACTTTTTTAGACAACACGCTCATTAGCCAACCTGATTTCAACAACTTTAATCATGTAATGTAACTTGGGAAAATTCATTAAAATCAATTCAATACAGTCCACAATTTTTATCATTTCTTATACCTACTGAATCAATGCATGCATTACAAGCTATTTTTTACAAACGTTTCTGGTACACGCCGACAGGATTCACCCCATTTGTTGGATCACTCACGTCACAAAACATTTTTTAGCCCACTTGGGCCTGATACTCAACATTTTTTGGTCCACCGTGCCTGGATTCTTCTCATACCATTTTTTGGTCCTCACGGTACGGATCATTAACAGTACATATGGCATTTTTAGATAAAAAACTTTGTACAAATATCTTATTTGGTACCAAATCAAGCATAATGAACTAAGGAAAGAGATTATGTATTTAATATTTAATAAAGTTAAATAATAATAAAAATGTATTCAGTAGTATAATGTAAAAATCAGTTATGTAGCGGAAATGCTAAAAATTTAAAACAATGTATTTTTAATATTAACTTGGCTAAGACGTTTCGGATGAAGAAGGAAGTAAAAACAGTTTATTATTAGACTTTGTCGAGTACACATGAGACGAGCTCTAGCTCAAATATTAACGTATATCGAAGGAAGAAAAAATGGCTTTCATCAACCTAGCCTGTTCAAAGTAAAAAATCGCAAATTTGAAAAACTTTAAAACTAAATTAAATTCAGTGAAACAAACAATTATAACTATTAAATTAACTAATATTGAATCGGAAAAGTGAATTAATTAATTTAAACACATAAAAACGATAATACTTAATATAAAGACGGAAGGTGCCATTTTCGACCTTATTGACTATAGTGCACTACAAACATTATACAACACTAATCAACGAGGTGTATCACAGAACACTGAACAAGGACAACTCCACTAACACCAGAAGGAATAATCATTACTGCTGAGACGAGGAAAGCTGGAAAAAACTACTTTTATTTGAAGAGAATTCTGTCGTGAAGTCGTCATTTTAACATATGCAGTACTGAAGCAGCCATCTTTAACTCCCGCAATTCAAAGTATACCACAGCTAGTTTCGTCGTCAACGTCAAATGGTTCGAAATTTTACATTAATAAACATTACAAATATTGAATGGTTCTTTGTATTTTTAATTCTTAAGCTATTAGTTGTAAGTGTTATACTTTCCTAAACTTACCCTTTCTCTGACTATATAATATGACCGTTAAAAGAACTGAAATTTAATTTAATACTTTATGTAAAAATAATCGATCGCCCTGAGATACGAGTCGATACTAACTATTGAAAAATCGATTTAATATCAATCTATTTAATAATTGTTAAATAAAAACTGGAATTTCATAATTTCGACTTATATTCCTTTCAAAAATTATAATTAGCATAACATAATATAATATTTAAACAACGGACTTCACGAAAGGCAGCAATTACCTAGGAGAAAGGAGAATACTATTAGAACAAGAAGAACCGCTAATCGATCAGTGCCGTAGACAATCCTGTTAACGCGGAACTTAATTCTAGTTACCAAAAGGGGATATAATTGTCAAAAACAGTGATAACAGATTTAAAATTTTACACCAATACATTACGAAAATTAATTACTAAATAATAAAACCAAAAAAAAAATTATCAAAAAAAAATTTTCAAAAAACAAACAAATTTTTCTTATTTTGTTACAAAACACAAATAATACATTATGTCACAATATTTACAACTGTTGTCTGTATTTATAATTTTATATGTAGTATAAACGGTGAAAATTTACCTAATAAACGACAGTTATCAAATACATATATTTGTTATTTACCTTATTAATACATTGTTGAATGTACGTGGCTACCACATTATGTGAGGGGGCGCGTTATGGTTCAATATTTCAAAGGGGGCCCAAGACAGAAAGTTTGGGAACCGCTGACGTAATCCCTTTATGACAATACGGGGATATTACGCGTGGGCGGACGCCTTCAGCACTCCCAGCTCACCTGTGATAGCAAACACCAAATCATATTCCACCCGCATTCTCATCTCAGTAAACTAATCATAGAAGGCGAGCATCTTTGTCTACTCTATGCAGGGGTGCAATTGACACAGTACTCTCTACGTCAGAAATACAGGATAATCATATATAAATCGATAATACTGATAAATCGTACACACGATCAGTAATACACAAATGCATCACTTGCTTCCGATTCCGTGCAAGTGGCTCAAGCCAATTATTAGGTCAATTGCCCTCTTCCCGAGTTACTCCTTCTAAGCCATTTTCTCAATGTGCAGTCGACTACGCCGGTCCTATATTTATAAGTCAGGGCGGGCAGCGTTCCAAATCGATTTCAAAGGCTTATATTTCTCTATTTATATGCATGGCCACTAAGGCCATTCACCTTGAGTTAGTTTCAGATCTCACCTCAGACGCTTCCATAGCAGCCATAAGAAGTTTTATAGCTCAAAGAGGCATCCCTCCACAGATATTTTCTGACAATGGTACAAATTTTCGTCGTGCTAGCAGTACACTTCACGACTTATATAAACTTCTCCAATCAAACGAATTTGAACAAACTATCCAGGACTTCACCAGTGCCCAAGGAGTCAAATGGTCCTTTATTCTCCCGTCAGCACCTCATTTTGGTGGCCTGTGGGAGAGTGGAGTCAAGAGCATGAAGTTTCGTTTGCGGCGCGTTGTCGCCAGAACCATTCTCACGTTTGAAGAATATTACACCATTTTAACTCAAATAGAGTCCTGCCTCAACTCGCGCCCCTTGTTCGCCATCTCAAATGACTCTGGGGATCCCGAGCCTTTGACTCCAGCCCACTTCTTGGTTGGTTCTCCACTCACTTCACTCCCGGAACCTGACTATTCCGAAGTCAAAATTGGTCGCTTGGGTAGATGGCAGCTGCTGCAAAGATTCACCCACTCTATATGGAAGAGGTGGTCAAGGGATTAGTTGCAACAGCGCAACCGATAGCATCCCCAGTCAAAAAACTTGGCTCCCGGACAACTCGTCCTTATTTTGGAAGATAATTCCCTCCCACCCTGCAGTGGAAACGCGGTGTAATCACTCACGTCCATTTGGGTCAGGATTCCATAGTGCGCGTAGCGGATGTTCGCACCGCAAACGGCATGCTACGTAGGCCCATTCACAAATTATGCCCACTTCCAGTGGCCTCAGATTAATGCCACTACAACGTTCAAATGTCATGTACTATTGACTTAAACTTTTATCGCATTCTCGTGCTTCATGCCCGGGACACACCCCGGGTGATCGCATGCTTTCCATTTGTTATTATAATTATTATATCATTATGTATTATTTAATATTTTTGGGTGTTATTATTCTATTATTATGTAATGTCAATTATTATGCCTTTTTATTATCATATTATTATGTTTAATGAATTTTTGGATGTTATTATTCTATTATTATGTCATGTCAATTATTATACCTTTTTATTATTGTTCTATTACGTATCCGTACCATATTATTATGTATTATTATGTTTTGACACTTATGATGCACTACTCATATAATAATTCAAAACACAAAATCGCTCGAATTTGTGCGGGCAGTATGTTAAACTTTGTACCCTTAATAATTGCATATGTAAACAGCTGGTTCGTGCAGTGACGTCATTCACCCGCTAAACTGCTACCAGCGTGTCTCAATACGCTCGCTCGCGTTTTAAGGAAGTTAACTGCTAATCGCTGACCGTACAACAGCCTTCATCGTCGCAGCTATGTAACTATTTCAAATCGGAAGATTGCTTCAATTTATTCTTATATTTTTCAGTAATTATTTAATTCCTACTTTGGCAATGAATGCCACGCGACACTGCACGGGCCGTGCAATCATTATTACCAAAATGCAAATAAACAGTTAATTCAAAATACAGTCCACTATGTTATTTCATATTATCCAACTTATAATACCAGCATCACGTTGTAAGACTAACTCAAGTAATATTTGAGAGCGTCGAAGACGTAACAACCACGTTCTCGCCGCGTTAAACGACCTGGGGTTTGAAAATATTACGCTCGTGGTCGACTATGAGGTAGGAGAAACCTGAAGGAAGGTGTAACGACTCCGTTGTGGTGGACGATGTGTGCGGAAGAGCGTCGCAGCTTTGGCAAGGGATGATGAAATATTCAAAGTCTGCGTATACCGCAAAAGGACCTTATGGCAGTAGGTGTAATTTCTGAAACACGTAACCTTCTCCTCCTCCTTCATGGGTAAAGGAATTCTCTGTTCGCCGTACGGTAAAAGTGGGGGACGTGTTCGGTAAGGAGTCGTTCTTCGCAGAACCTGTGGAGACAGTAATCACAATAGAAAGAACGGCCGTCGTGTTTGGTTAGTGAAGACAGTAAGCGACTCGTATTTTTTATTAAACAGTAATGTTTTCGGTCGGCAGTGGTAAGAAATAATAGATTAAAGTGATGTCGTCTGCCACTGGAAGGAGTTGTATTTAACGGGTAAATTTCATTTTCTTCGTAACCGAAAACATTAATAGAAACGTCAGAATTGTCTCGTTCGAACTTCACAATGTCGCTTAGTTGGGTGGGATAAGTTATACCAGAAGTGATGATACTGTGGAAATGTAATTTGTTTTTGGATACACGATCGCTTTGTAAGTGTTGAGGAAACAGAGAGGCCAATACTGACCATACGAAACACATTTGATCGCCTATATTGTTCACGTTGATGATAGATTTAGTACGAGACAATTCGGCGGGTGTACGGATGAAACTGGAGGCGGCTAGCGGTTGGTACCGTGAAAGTACGAGATCTAAGGAAACGATGTGGTCCAACAAACAACCGCAAACCTCACGTGTGAATTTATAAATGGATTGGATGGTTTTTTCGTACGAAGCTTCTAAACGATCAGGCAATATGTCTTGGTCACCGATCAGCGTCGTATGACATCGTCCGTGAAAATAGGTTTCGGTCGTCACTTCTTCCTCCTCGTCCGTGTCAGCGTTTAAAGTGTACTTGACAAATCTCGCTTTAAGCGTTATATGCCACTTTATAGTAAGCAATCGCTTCAGTTCGTTTAGAGTGTCCGTACGTAACGTATCGTGCATTTCGTCAAAAAGGTTATGACATCGTTGACATATACTTCGTCTACCGTAACAGATGTTAAACGTACGACACCAACGTGCCACGCAACGAATGTTTACGAGCAACAGCAAATGACTGCATTGACGGAACTAATAATCACAACAACACAAAACGTGAAACGATAAAATCAAAACAATTATTTTCTCGCTTGAGGAACAATGGAAGACTGATGCGAAGTTAGAAAATAATCGACGCTTTAGATACGGTATGAGATTACGTCTAGACAGGGTGATATCATCGACTCCTGTCGAACGTGTGGGAACGGAAGGTGGAAGGAAACGCCACGAATTTTTATGCGTCTAGACAGGGTGATGTAATCGACATCCGCCTAGTGTGTAGGAACGGGATGGGGTAGACGAAGGCAGTTATTTTTATGCAAACAAAATGATGCTGTGAACGCCTGGCGACGATCCCCTTTCCGCTTACAATACTGGCTGCGCGCGCAGCTAGGCGCTCCCACTACCATGGTTTATTTCATACCGCTCCCACTACCTATTACCGACAGCGATCCCTCCTCTCCTGCTGCGAGAGCAGCTATTCCCTCCACGTGATCAGCTCTCCCACTACCGGTTGCGCGCGCAGCTATCTCCCGATCGGTTGTAGAAATCGACGCACGCAAAAACGGCTTTTTTCAGAGCCGATATAAACTCACCTACATACCCGTTTGGGTAGTACTAGCAGTACTATGTGTTAGTACTACTACTACTACTACTACTACAACTAAACGACAGTAGATAGTCCAAAGTCTAAGTGATGGTGCTCATGATAAAAAAATAAAAAAAATTCCAGAAACTTTATGCGTATAAACTTTAAATATCTTATCAATGTCGAAGCGAGTATCACTTGGATCGCGGATCACCGACACAATGGACGTCTATCGATACAACGATGGGAAACATATCACGTTAACAAAACCGTTACGGAGCGTGATACGGTTCAACCTGTGTTACCAAAGACATGAATTCCGTCAAGTCCGTAAAAGCGATGGACACGAACCAACACGTGCTCATGAGATATTACAGCGGAATGGACCTCGTGCGTAAAGGGCATATGAAAATCAGTTTAGCTCACGTCTTAACGTACTTGCGCAATCGCAAGAAGAACGCGCTGTTCTTCCGTTCGGTCGAGATGATATAATAGGTTGTGGAGCGGTGGTGTCGTGACAGTCACGTGATGGAAGCCGGTCATACCGGAACGGTACCACTGAGAGTTACGTTCAGCACCGAGCCGACGGTTTACTACGTTCTAGCGTATTGTGAATCACGGTTCGCACCACGTCGACGTGAGAATGAAACGACGGACGAAGAACATACAGCAGAGTGTTCGCAAGACTATCGCGATGGAGTTGCACAGACCGGTAAGAAGGAATTTTTCGAAACGAGCGGTCGAGTTGAAGGGACTTCACGACTTGTACCAAGCGGACCGGGTAGAGATGATACCGCACGCGAAGGTGAACAAGGGATTCAAGTACCTCATGACGATGATTAACGCATTTAGCAAGTACGCGTACGCCGTTCCGTTGAAAACGAAGACCGGTGTAAAGATCGCACGAGCTCTGGAACCGATTCTGCGCGCTAATAAAATGAAATATCCGCAGACGGACAACGGGAAATAGTACTACAACGGAGCCGTACAAACGTTGCTGAGCAAATACGGTGTCACACTGTATTCCATGTATAGTGAGAAAAAGGCGGCCATTGTGGACCCTTCAACCGTACGTTGAAAACGCACATGTATCGCGCGTTCAGTGAACAAGTTCATTACCGTTAGTTGGATATGTTACCGAAACTGGTCAGGGCGTACAACGACAGCGTGCACAGTACGATCGGAATGAAACCGCGTCAGGTGAACGATTCCAACGAACGCGCGGTGCTACGACGGATTCGTGAGAACACGGCGAGGAGCATCGACTATAAGCGACCAAAGTTCAAAGTAGGCGATCGAGTGCGTATAAGCAAACACAAAATGACGTTCGCCAAAGGATACACGCCCAACTGGACAAACGAGATATTCCTCGTTCACGCGGTACGTACCGGCAGCGTACCCGTCACTTATTCGCTAAAGGATCATACGGGAGAAGTGTTGAAAGGTGGTTTTTACGAAGACGAAATCAGTAAGTCGAACGTCGGTGACGTGTACTTGGTAGAAAAAAATATCGTACAGCGTAAAGACGATCGCGTGAAAGTCAGGTGGGTAAGATTCAGCGGTAAACACGATTCGTGGATACACAAGAAGAACTTACTATAATAACGAATCGACTCGCGGAAATACAACCAGTATGCGCCGGTGCGTTACGATGACAACATGCACGCTGTGTACAGTGTGAAAGGCGTTGTGTCGCATCACGGCTATGACGAGTACGTCGTGAACACGAGTGCAAACGACGTCGAATGCATGCGCAGGATCTTAACGGAACACGAGTACTGGCAACGGGTTACCAATCGTGTAACGAGGTTCCGACTCAACGAAATAGTACCTAGTGGCACTGGATTCGATCACTACAAAAAATGAGTTTGGTCGGATCCGAACTATGAAACGGGTCCGGACACTTGGGTGTGCAGTTACATATCCATCGATTGTACCAACATAGTGCGACTATTAAATAGACTGTGGGTGAAACAATATGAAAATATTGCAACACGCGCACAGACTAAAAATAAAGGACGTGGACTATTCGAAATTGTGTGGCGATTGTGGTGGCAGTGGTTGTGGCAGAAAAAACGTAAGCACGGACGTCTTCTGCCCGATACCGTACGTTCGATAATTTGCGGACCTTCCACGTGCGGAGAGACTACCGTCGTGTTCAACCTGTTGTTCGATGTGAACGGGTTGAGATTCGTAAACCTGTACGTGTTTTTTAAATAATTGTTTCAACCAAAATATCGGATGCTGGAGACCCTGATGACACGACTTTCCGACGAAGGAATGGGGTATCACGCGTACAACGATAATGACGAGGTACCACCTCCCGACGAGGTCGATCCTGATTATGGTGTTCGACGACGTGTCTTGTGAAAGACAACAGAACATACGCAAGTATTTCTTTATGGGACGACACAGCGGTATGGACGCGTTTTACCTGTGTCAGATGTACAGTCAAGTGCCGAAACAGTTGGTTCGCGACAACGCCAATCTAATAGTGTTGTTCAAACAGGAGGATCTCAACTTGAAGCACGCGTACAACGATCACGTCAACACAGACATGAAATACGACACGTTTAAGAACGTGTGATCCGAAGAGTGGAAAGATCTTTACGGCTTTCTGGTTGTAGACAAGGATTATTTTATCGACGCCGGCAGGTACAGAGTCGGTTTCGACCGTTTCATAGTAGTCGCGCCTAACGATTAGAAAAAAAAAAAAAAAAAAAAAAAAAAAAAACAGTTGCCGACTGTTCGCACGTAACAGTTTTTCACCAAAAAAAGTCGTCGACCGTTCAGGTCGTGTCGTGTCCTGGAAAAATAAAAACAGTTGTAGGCTGCTCGCATAAATGCACGTAACAACTGTTTACTGTTAACTAAAACAGTCATCGACAGTTCAAGTAAATACAAGTGTCCTGGAAAAAGAAAAACAGGTGTAGACTGTTCGCATAAATGCATGTAACAGCTGTTCACTGTTAACTAAATCAGTCGTCGACCGTTCGGGTAAATACACGTGTCCCGGAAAAATAAAGAACAGTTGTAGACTGTTCGCATAAATGCATGTAACAGCTGTTCACCGTTAACTAAAACAGTCGTCGACCGTTCGGGTAAATTCAGATGTCTCGGAGTCACTGACGTTAGTCGGCGTACTGCCGTTTATCAAGATGGAAGAAAAGAAGAAACAACTAGCCCGTGATATCGACACGATCAGCGATGACATATGGAAGGAATACCTTGCGTTAAAACATGGGATCCGTGAAGAGGAAGAAACGTTAACCAAAAGTTACAAACCGATTCTCGAACCGTTACAAACTACTTCTGAAGCGTTGGTTGAAAAAAAACCTAAAACAACAAATGAAAGACCTGACGATGTTAGTGATGACGAAAAGCTTGGTTGAACAATAAAATTATAGCAGTTAGCAAATTCATAAAAGAAATAACAAATGAAAAGCCTACAAGAGCGAAAAAGATGAAACGTGGGGAGGAGGAGGAGGAGGATCTGATGGGTTCAAGTAGTAGTAATATCGATGTAGGAATACCGCTCCGTCCGCCACCGCAACAGCAGTCGACACCACGTTTCCTGAAAACTTCCGTGATAGGTGAAACATCGGACGACGACGACGACGAAGACGATCCTAGTTTCAACATCGAAGAAATGTTAGACACACCGGAAGGAAGGCGAGAAGCGCGTAGATATTTCAAGGACAAATACGACAGTGAATCTTTAGCGAATAAGTACATGCGTATGATTGTGTCGGCCGGACGCGATCGTTTGATGGATTATACGTACGGCGTAAAACAAGAAAGCGGAAAATGGATGATCGGTGATTCACCATTGGAAATTGAAACAGACGATTCAATGTTTATCAACAGTAAACAATACAAAGGTACACCGGGTCTATACGAACTCATGTTCATGAAACATCCTAAAGAGAACGTTTACAACGAGATGGATCTGAAGGCGTACAAAGATATACTACGTGCTACCAATGCGCACAAGCATCATTATTTAGCGAACGCGCAGGTAAACAGATGTGTGAAGTATAAACACGTAATATCACGGCTGTTCCTGCCAAAACGTACTGGACACGGTCATAATAATACCGACAGAACGTATATGATATTGTCGATAAGAAAAGACAAAGTCGATTACGTGCACTGAAACAATCCGAACGAACTGGTGGACAGATTACGACTGTTGATAGGGTCACAGCGCGCTGGAAACGGTGGACACACGAACGAAATCGTTTCCATAGTGGAAGAACTACGTGAAGCCGACATCTCGTATAAAATATCGTGCACAGCGGTCGACGCGCTTCATTCGCGAGATGAGCGTTGACAAGTTCGGCAGACACCAGAGCGCCGTCAGAGTGCGAAGGGAGACGCGACGCAGTCTGCGGGAGGATATCGGTATCGCGATGACCAAGGACGGACATTTCGACGTAGCGGGTAAAAGAATATACAACTTGAGCAAACCGCACGACGGTAACGATGCCGTTCCACTGCGGTTCATGTGAGACCACTGTCTGGTCGACGATCCAACGCAAGGTTCCACGAGAATAGACGTGAAAGGTCGTAAGCTCGGGAACTTCGCCGCTCCCGTCGACCTCACGGACGCCGTGAACAAGCTGTACGTAGACTGCACGTGGTTGCGTTTCACGGCGGTACCGAACAAGAAGAACGGCACCGTTATCGACGCACGGGACCACCGCATACAGTCTCTGAGGAAACCGATTTGCGCGAGAAACGCTGCGACCAATGTATACGTGGACGCGGAGATCATACCGAAGGATACGAACTCTAACCTAATGGCCGGAAACGTGCAGATAACACAGTTAGCGCCGCCCGTCAACAACAAGGACGCGGTGAACTTTGAATTTTTGAACCGGGACACGATCACCGCGGTAAACGCGCAAGGAAAGACTATTCTTAACGTCTGTGACGGCGGCGCACGGGCCACGGACGCAGTGAACGCGCGTCAATTGGAGGACGCGAAGCGGTACGCGAAGAGCGAAACGTACAAACTCGCTAACGTGTTCCAACACCGTTGGGATAAAGTGGTATCATATATCTATAAATTGCATTCGCACGCGGCGCGTAATTTACTCGGCGCCGAAGAGGCAGAGTTACTACTTACGAGCAAGGCGGAGACGAACGACTTGATTAGTGATCTGTACAAATCCAAGGACGTTCACGATTGGAGAACCCTTTATCGGCAGCAGTCGAAACAGTAGACATGTACGAACTACGTAGTCTCGTTGATAAAAAAAGGGGCGTGGTCTCATCGGAAAAATAGTTAAAAGCGTGGTACCATTCGTTACAATATCAGGACCTACATTGATCAATCGAGCGGTGGACGTATTACGGGTGGAACTACATCTTCCCGGCTACAGGTTCTGTGGACCCGGAACGAAACTAGAGGAGAGATTAGCTCACGGTGATCGAGGAATCAACGAGTTGGACAAAGCCTGTCGCGAACACGATATCGCTTACGCAAAGTACAAGAACAACGAAAGAAAACGCGTAGCGGATCGTGTGGTAGCCGGCAAGGCGTGGGAACGAGTGAAATTTTGAATTCGGGCATCAGCGAAAGAGCGTACGCAGCGGCCGTAGCGGCAACGATGAAGGCGAAATCGGCGTTAGGCAGCGGGCTTGCTGCGGTAGTGGTGATGTGCGTAAACGTCGACGTTGCACCGGTCGACGCAAGTCGTTTAGGCGCACGATAATCAGGAGGGGGAGGAGGTCGACGGGGCAGGACATCGAAGACGGACCGGCGGTGGTGGTAAAAATGCTTCAGGACTCTACCTTCGACCGTATCGAAAAACTAATCAAAATACCCGTGCGCCCGTTGTCCGATTGAGATTTGTACGAGTACGCGAAAGGATTGCGCATATCTTATTTCAGAGGTGTGTACATGCGCGACGCACTTCTTCGTACATCACCGTGGGAGAACGAAAGCGCGATCGTGAATCTGGACGACGCTACCGTACCGGGCACGCATTGGGTATGCTACAAGAAGAGAGGCGACAGAGTCACGTACATTGACGGATTCGGCAATCTGCGTCCTCCTGTCGAGCTAATACGGTACTTTGGATCGAACGTGACCGACGTTTATTACAATTACACGCGGAAACAGCCCTCGGACACAGTCATCTGCGGACATTTATGTTTAGAGTTTTTGACAGCGAACGATCAGTAAACGACATGTCTTCGCTTACGGTCACCGTCACGGGAACGGATCCGAGCGCACTGGTTTGTGACTTTTTCTCACCGCTTGAACTGACGCACGGTGAATGATACGCGGGAGAGCTGGACTTTACCACGTACAACTCTATACCGAATGTGGAAAGTGGAAAAAACAACGTCTTTCCCGTACTAAAGGGAGCACGTAAAACGTTAGACTCTGTCAATATACCGACCCGTGTGTACGAAATCAGTGATATTGAAACGTACCTGAAAAAAGATCTAGCCGTCCCGAAATTTTCTCTATGACCCAACAACAACACATTGAAATGTGAAATTTATTGTTCATACGATATCGATTTCGGATGTACGGAACACACGGTCGGTACCATGTTGGGTTTTTCCAAGAGCCGCAAGTTAGAAGCGTGTAAATTACACACGTCGGACGCGCCTGTAAACATTAACAATGTGAACGTTTTGGAGATAAGGTGTATCGCTGTACAAGGTTCATACAAGGGGGGACGAAACGAGGATATATTGCACTGATTCTATCCAACGGTTGAGCCAGGAATCAAGATAGTCGAAACGCCTAGAAACGTAATTTATTTTCCGCTTAACGTACTATACTTGCGTAACGTTACAGTGTCCGTACACGATCGGGACGGCGATATGGTGAATTTTCAAGGGGAAGTCATCACCGCACGTATAAAATCATCACCGCACGTATATATTTAAAACGTGTGTAGTAATCATTGGAATTTATTTCACCGAAACCTCCATGGTGAAGAGCGGTGGCAGCGACGGCTCGCACTCCAAGATAAAAGAGGACACTTTTGGAAAAGGTATCAGTAGACGTTCGTCGTTGGCACGATTAACAGCAAATAATCGACGCTACCTGATTTCACTAGGATTCAAACTCAAGAGAAACAAGTAACATGACGGACTGCGGTATAGTCTTATCGGTTGAACGTCGACCCTTCTTTGAGGCACATCACACATTACGAATATCATCCTCATGCGCCGTACGCGTTGGCGTCTCGATACGGAAATAATGATGAGATACGCATACCTATCCTGCAACAGGAAGACTTCACTTTGCCGATAGAAATTTTCCTGTACGTTGAAGACAAGTTGAGCAAAAATACCACCAGCACCGGTAATGTGAACGTGAAAATAATCAAGAATGCGACCGCGTTTCTCTTCGAAGAAATCCGTTACGAACTGGCCGGCGTGGAAGTAGATCGTACCAAGAGTGTCGGCATCACCTCCACTATTAAAACCGTGCTATCTGCCAGCAAGCAGGACATTGTTCCGATGCAAAACGCCGGTTGGGTTGCTCCTACAGCTGACGAACTAACACCGTCCGGTAAAACGATGAATTCAATTTTGCATACCGTTGAGGATGCTGATGGGATTTGCTGAAGATTTCACGCGTGTTATTTTAAACATGAAACACGAACTGATACTGTTGTGTACATCCAATTACGTTAACGCTCTGTTCCCGTCCACGGATGCGCCCGCTAACGTTGATATAGAACTGACCAAAATCTCTTGGATGATTCCGTTTGTGTATGTGAACAACAATGTACGGATACGATTGTCGGATATCATACGCAAAGACCTACCACTATTCTTACCGTTTCGTAGTTGGGAACTGCACGAGTACGCGGCTTTACCAACGACTGACAAACAGATTTGGATGGTGAAAACAACTACACAACTGGAGAAACCGCGGTACGTGATACTCACCTTCCAGACCGCCAGAAAGAACAATCTGAAAAAACATGCAGACGAATTCGATCACTGCAATGTGACAAATGCGAGACTCTTTCTGAACGACAAATACTACACGTACGATAACCTGAACCTGGATATCGATAACGGAAGTTACGCATTGCTGTACGACATGTATACACGATTTCAAAAATCGTACTACGACAGAAGTCAACCCAACGTACTTCTAACACCTACTGAGGTCATAGCAAAAAAGCACCGTTATTCGTATTCGATTGTAGCAGACAGGACGAGTCGCTCAAGCCTTCGCCGGTCGACGTCAGATTCGAATTCGAGTCATCGACCAATTTCCCCACTCAGACCGCGGCCTACTGCTTGATACTGCACGATTCGCTCAACGTGTACACTCCGCTGTCCAACACGGTGCGCAGACACAACGAAACGCTCGCTGTATATTATTGTTTTTTACTGTAAACAGAATGTTGCTTTTTTGAATCTTATGTGAGCATTACATGTATGTGATTTTTTTATGTTGAAAATGTAATCAATTTTCATGTATTTTATTTTCTTGATACTCGTAACCCTCTTGTCGAACGGTGGGGAGGGGTAAGCGTCTTATTCTATCCTCCCACCCTATACTTCACTCTGTGTTTCATCGGCGCGAGTCGCGAGACGGCATGCAAGATGCTTTCGCACGATCACGAGGATGATGATAACAATCCTAACAAGAACCCCTATTTCAGACATTGCGATGAACTGACGATGACAACAGTCATGTCCGTATCACCAGACGACAAACACGTGCAAGCCGTCTTGATTCAAAAATCAAATCCCCGTACCCACGTTACAGAAGCTTCGATAACCGTTTAAATAGTTTTAAAGAGTGGCCGACATCGTTGACGGTTACGCTTAAAGAACTTGCCGAAGCGGGTTTTTTAACAAAGGAATCAACGATAGAGTGATTTGTTTTTGCTGTGGAGGCAGTTTAAACAAATGGGAACGAGGAGAAAACGCTCGGATGGAACACACACGTCATTTCCCTGTGTGCTCTTACGTAATGTTAATGAAAGATAAAAAATTTATCCTCAAGGCACTGGGCATTGTTACCGAACCGGAAGCAGCAGCAGCGCCAGCGGCAGCAGAGAACGGACAACGCACCGACTCGATCGAAGAGAATACAAAAAGGTAGAAGGGGGCTAGAATCGTGATACGATATGCAAAGTTTGTTACGCACAAACCGTTGTAGTCTTACTTCTTCCCTGTCGGCATTTTGTCACAAGCGTGAATTGTACAATCACCCTAAATACGTGTCTCTTATGTAGAGCCACATACACCGCTTACATGACAGCGCATTTCTAATTCGTTTTCACGCTTCAGTTTCAACCTACCACCGCCACACACAGTGACTACACGTTACCTTAATCCGGAATCGATCACATCGAGACGATGAGTTCCGACGAAGAGAGCGAAACGTACCAGTACGTTTCTCCGGATGACGAATAAGAACAAAATGTTTTGATAGCAAAAATCTTATCACCGTTCCTACCCGGAAACCATTTAAATTTTATAGAATGCCCGATACCACCCAAAGAACTAGCCGAAGCGGGTTCCTTTTATTCAGGATACAACGATAAAAATGTGTATTCTTTGCTACAACGACTACTGGGATCGTCTAGACAACGAGCGGTCAGAAAACGGACAGGAAGTTCATACTTGCGCTTACCGGCTATTAATAAAAGGGCAAAAACATTTTGTCTAATGCACGAAATAAACCAGTAAAAATTATTTGAAAATCTATGCTGCTGCTGTGACGGAAGTGTTTATACCGGCCTCCACCAATCTCGTATACCTCATACCTCAGTGTTTGGACAATACGTGTCGAGGACGGACGTATGGAGCTGTTAACTCGTGCGAGTACAGGCGTTGTAGTGACTTAAAGCACGCAGTACTGTACCCTATAGAAATTTTTGTATACGACGTTTTGACACACAAATTTGTTGCAGTGATCCGTGACGAGCAGATAAGGTACAAAGTAAACGTCCCGAAAAATTCTTTACGAACGTTTCACGACATACAACGTGTCTGTTCCTTGAGACGGACGGATCGACAGCGTTCCTAGTGACACCGAACACGTTGTTTGTAACGAAAAAAAGGATGACCGACGACGAGCTAGCAGTTATACTTGACTTTCACTGTTTCGTCGACAACGATGGGAACCAGCTCGTTAAGGAATAATCCGTTATGGACGTCATTGTATTTTCCAGCAGGCATTGGATATTTGCACATCCAGTGGACACGATCGTTTCGAATCACAAACACGTGAGGACAAACCGTTGGTTAACGGACCATTATCATGGTCTAGAGTGGACGGACGGGGACACTTCTTACGAATATCTTGTGTCGATGTTAGTAAAGTATACGTTTCCTTTTAACTATGTGTTCGTAAAAGGTTTACAAAAAAAAAAAAATTCTGGAGAAGCGTATCGTCCGTTTCAATTATATAAATTTAGAAGATTTTGGTTGTCCCAAACTCGAACAATTACATTCAATGCATGGAACCGCCTGTCTTGCGCACCGCTTATTTCCGGAAATATGTAAAAATCATAGAGTACACGCCTTACGCGAGTGGGTTGTATCGGATTTTAGAGAAATCAGTAGGATTCTGGTAAATTACTAATTAGATACATTGTTGTTTAGCATCATTTTGCTTACGTAAAAATAACAGCCGTCGCCTACCCCTTCGGTGGAAGTCGATTACATCACCCTGTCTATACATATAAAAAAATTAGTGCCGTCGTCTTGTCGCCTGTTTCCACACGCTCGAATGGTGTCGATGACATCACCCTGTCTAGCCGTATAAAATATATCCGAGTCGTCTCCTCCCCCCTTCTGCGTCCGACTTAAGCCGATTATATCACTCTGTCTAGACGCATAACAAAAATTAGTGCCGTCGACATATTCCCACGCGCTCGAGCGGAGTCGATGACATCACCCTGTCTAGACGTATAAAAAATAACCGGGTCGCCTCCCCCTCCATTCTGCGCTCGACTAGAGTGGATTACATCACCTACGCCTTGCATCCTGTTTTACAGGGTTAATCAGGACTCATCCAGGTTAATGCGGTCATCCAGGACTACAGGGACAATATATTGAAAGATCGCGTTTATCTGGCGAAGAGATACGCAGGCGTTTTCGATGACGACGAGTTAAAATATTTAGCGCCATATTCACTACATCTCGTTTACCGCGGAGAAAAAGACAGGGCTTAGGTGGTGGACATTTTAGAGTAAGACCCGTTTGACAACTTATGAATTAACAATTATATTTGTATTTCATAATGTATTATTTACCTTGTAATATATAACGCTTAGACGTATTTCAATTGTTTCAGTTATGAGCAATTGTCATTACAATTCATTGTGTGTGCGTGTGTGCGTATACATATTATGTATTTTAACTTGAATGCATTCATAAACTTATAATATATCGTGCTTACATATATTTCAACTGTTTTAATTGTACACAATTGTCATTGTGTGTGCGTGCGTTTACAGATTATATATTTTAATTTGTAATTAGTGTACTTACATTTATTTCATTTGTTTTAATTATGCACAATTGTGTGTGCGTTTACATATTATATTTTAACTTATAATATAATGTGCTTACATATTTGTTCAATTGTTTTGATTGAACACAATTGTCATTGTGCAAGTGTTTACATATTATGTATTTTGTAATTGTCACTACATAGTAATTGTCACTACTGTGTGCGTTTACATATTATGTATATTAACTTGTAATATATTTTGCTTACATGTATTTTATTTGTTTTAATTAAACGTTATTTCTTTACCATTTCATTGTATTTAATTTCGAAAGTCCTTCGAATATTGACACTATTCTAAATAACAGTATATCTATTCACCAGTCAATGTACAAGCTAGAACGAGCGTTGCGCGCCTACTGTTATATACAATCAATTTAAAAAATCCATTTTATTTAAAATAATTGCTTGATGATAATACACTATAGAAACTAAAGAATTATTTAAAACAAACTCACCCTGTACGAGATCTTTGGGTTTCATCGAATGATGTGCTGTTGAAGCAGATTCCTGCGATGTTTTGCACTCTAACAGAGCAACTAGTCCAGCTTTTATACAATGCCGAAAAGCTTACTCAAGGTTGCACGCGAAAGTGAAGGTATCAGGTAATACACACCTGATGACAAATGAAAGCGACATACAAAGGCGACAGAGCTGCTATGGTTAACCACACCCGAATATCAGCTAACACCCCAAAATTCCTTTCTACCTCGACTCACTTTTTTTGTTAGAAATAATTTTCAACTCCTAACATACGCAATAATATAAATGGTAATTATTTTTTCCATGCATAATGCGTGTTATACAATTTTTACAAGTGAAGTGGTTTTCATTTATACACGTTGAATCAAATCAACGAGAGTTTCTTACATCAGATGCAGAAGACACTACTTCTTTTACTACGTCCGCCCCACAATAATATAAATGGTAATTATTTTTTCCATGCATAATGCGTGTTACAAAATTTTTACAAGTGAAATGGTTTTCATTTATACACAATGGACCAAATCAAAGAGCGTTTCTTACGAGATATGCAGAAGACACTACACTTTATTTACTACGCCTGCTTGACAGATATTGCATACCCATCAGAATAATATAAATTTTAATTATTTTCCATGATGTGTGTTAGACAATTTTTACAAAGTGCAATGGTTTTCACTTATGCAGTGCATACACGCGGGGTACATATCATGATAATTTCTTACAACAGATGCAGACGACATTACACCGTTCATTTTCTACGTCCATGCCATAGAAATTACATATCAATCAGAATATTATATATGGTAATTCTTATCTTCCGTGCATGATATATGTGTTTTCCATGCATGGATGTGTGATATACAATTTTGCAAGTGAATTGGTTTTCAAGGTATGTGTCCAGGGAACAATTTAACGAGGGTTTCGTGGAAGAAGAACGCAGTGATGCCAAACACACTACCTAATTTTTTTAGCATCGAGGGACCAAGTCATCGAGAGTTTCGCAGAATAAAAACGCAGTGATGCCGTACCCTGTTGTTACAATATATACACTAATAGAAATATACACTAAACAATATATACACACTAACTTTTTTCACAATATATACTAACACCTACGTTCACATATCCGGACGGCGGCGACGTTCACAAGTTGGCAACAATGCAATACACCCAGTCTAATCAAATATATTGGAACTTACCGTCTGCGACTTTCCAGAAACAGCGTCTTTATAAATTTACATGTTTCGGGACCCTTGTCCCATCATCAGAATTTAAAAAGTAATTGTGTATCGTTTAAATATGATACACTTGTCAAACACTTAAAATATTAAAATCTAATATAAAACAACTTAATATAACATATTATAATATTTACAACGAGTACGAAGGTTACCGATGTACATCGTATGAAAACCGACCGCGCACTAATCTATGTCTCGCTCCCACCACGACAGTAGCGCAAGGCAGTGTTGTACAATACATTTGATTTGATACAACATTTGATTTGACAGTGCGCGGTCGGTTTTCATACGATGTACATCGGTAACCTTCGTACTCGTTGTAAATATTATAATATGTTATATTAAGTTGTTTTATATTAGATTTTAATATTTTAAGTGTTTGACAAGTGTATCATATTTAAACGATACACAATTACTTTTTAAATTCTGATGATGGGACAAGGGTCCCGAAACATGTAAATTTATAAAGACGCTGTTTCTGGAAAGCCGCAGACGGTAAGTTCCAATATATTTGATTGAACAACACGTGGCTTGGTACTAAACATTTGGGATTTATTCCTTTTAAACACCCAGTCTCTTTGCCAATCATCGACGACATCCGGGCGGCAGCCGGGCGGCAGCCGGGCGGCGGATGGCGAACGGCGTTCAAATTTAACACAGTTTACAAGTTGGCAACAATGCAATACACGTAACTCAGTCTCTTCGAACCGACGATATCCGGGCGGCGGCATGGCCGACGACTTTTCCAACATGGACGATACGCCGACCAATCGACATCCAGGCGGCGGCCGGGCGGCGACCAGGCTGCGGCCGGGCGGCGAACGGCGGACGGCGGCCATAGCTCCACCAATCAACGCATCGAACCCCGCCTACAACATGACCGCCGACGACAACATGACCGACGCCGACAACATGGCCGTCTTACGACCCACACCACCGTTACGCCCACCACTGTCACCTGGTACACACCACCATCACGCCCACCACTGTCACCTGAGACACCCCACCTCCCCCAGTACCATCCCCAACTCTGTCATGTGAGACCCACACCAACCGACGTCAACCCCCACTACCACAATTTTTGAATTTCCCGCCATGAAGGGTGGGAGTGGAGGGGGATGACTTTATATCCGGGGTAGAACTGTCATATTACCCCTACTTACTATAATTATTATTTTGTCACAATTCATCCTTGACTTTTGGAATTTCTTGTTTAATACTAGACTGCCTATAAGCATAGGCACTAACAGCACTATTTACGGTGAGCTAATAAAATTTTGTTTTAGAGGACGTACGTGCAGAAATCTTATACTGCAAAACAGAATACTAATACAAAATTTTCAAGCCAAATATACTATTGCAGCAGAAAACAATTTAAGTTATTGTGCAGTGAAATACATAATGGTTCATCGTACCTAATATTAAATAAAATCATAATTTTTTTAGTTTAATATAGGCTTTAAAAACTTATAAATAATAGTAGATTTTGGGGTAAAATATATAAAAAAACACACAGATCTCTATAATAAAATAAAGCTTTCTTCCTTTCTGCCATTAAAAGCTGACTTACTGACACAAACAGGGGTTAACAAAATACTTGTGCAATGCAATTCAGACGCTAAAATCAGGTAGATTACTTTAATACGTTTGGAATGTGATTATGAGCGTAATGTTAACAATTTTAGTATTTTAGTCATAAAATTTGGTCTTGACAACTGTTGCATTCGGAAAATGTGAAAATTAGACGTCATATATAATAGTTATAAATGAGACTGTGATTTTAATATCTAAAATTTGTGATCGTTAGTAGAAAACTTTTTTTTTCAATATTTGTTCTTTTTTTGTCTGTCTTCAAATATTTAAGACAAGATTGTCTTTTTTTTAATTACTTATTAATATTCAAATGTAGTAATGAGGTAGACAAACACACACATACACACACTCTTCCTCACTCTCTGTCTGTCTGTCTGTCTCTCTCCCCCCCCTCTCTCTCTCTCTCTCTCTCTCTCTCTCTCTCTCTCTCTCTTTCTCTTTCGTATGAGCGCATATGTATGTACAGTATAATATATTTAATAGACATTCTCACATATTCATGTGTGTATGTGATTATGTGATAGGTATGTGATTATATCCCTGAGATTATGTGTTTACAACATGATTCAAGTATCATGTTCGTGGTTGAGCAGCAGATCTATTTTTAGAGATCCTATATTAAAATTAAAAACTATTTTTTACTATGAAAAATATACCTAAGAACATAATTTTTGGTGGAGACAGTTATACATTATAGTACTTTTTAGAGGTTTACAGTTGAAAATTGTTAAATTAAATATCCTTATGCGGACGACAAATATATTTTCATACTTCAAGATTAAAATTTTATTTTATAAAAATGCATTGTTTCTTCCAAATACGTTTTACGTAACGTTATGAAGTTAGATTTCTGTTCTTTTATCTAATTATTTTGTTCGACACATTTTATTCATATAGTTCGTTTTACGTGTCAAATCATTTTCTCATAGAAATTCTAAAATGAAAATTAGATTTCATTTCCCCTACAAAACTTTCAAGGCTGCAAAATATATAGACTAGAACATTGCTGATCAAATACGAGTAGATGCCCAAATAAGGTCTAAATTACAATATATACGTTTGATTCACGCAATTTAAAAGTTGCTGTTTAAGATACCAAAATGTTGCATGTGACCGTTCCATGCTACATAACGAGTCCAGTATTTAACAGGTATTATCAAATGTTACAGAGTATGCGGCACAATGTAGTTGCGTATTATACAACTAAACTAGTTCCATAACTCAACATACGCATATTGACACATACATATATTGACAATTGAAACGTTTCCTTCTTTTCATTAAGAGTAAACTTTGTTTGCATTGTTCATAATCAAGAGCACACTGTACCTATAAAGGGAATCAACCAGACATCGTAGTTTTTTACTCCCATAATTGCTACAATTTTACATTCAATTATAATCTTCCAAAAGTCGCCAATATAAATAAAATTGATTCATTTGATTATCAATTGCATTTTTTCCTTGTTTTCGATGAAGAAAGGTAATGTCAAGAAAATATAAGTAAATAATAAACATGGTAATATTTTGAAACTCCAGTATGTACGAGCAAGATTGCTGCCTATTTATCTTTGTCAGTTTATATATCAATAAGACATATTTGGAAACTAAAGCAAACAGCTTGACAGATAGAAAACTAGTTTATTGTTCATGAGCAATATAAAGTCAATATGTTCATTTGATAAACAAAGTGTTTACTCACCAACTGCAGTAACTTAATCCTAATTTTAATTTTGTGGTCTATGTGGTCATGGAATGAAGAGCTTATTATCTGAGTTCACGTATACGTCGTTTGGACCACACATGTAGCATGAAAGCAAGTTTCAAATGTCTGGTGCTAACATACAAATACCTAAACTAAGTTAATTAACAATATATTCTATCACGCATAGCGAGCAAGCAATGATATTGCAATTAGTTACTGGTTATGCGTTAATGAAAGTGCTTTGCAATATAGCCATAGCCTACTCAGGATGGTATGGCGTAATGAATAGGCCCTACCTGAAGCATTAATTCAAAATTATTTATTATTCAGGTTTTAGAAATTACTCTTTTATATACACAGCATCACCGTAACTACTGTCAATTTTTATTTCAGGTGTTTGCTGTGTATAAGCAGAATCCATTAGAAACCATTTATAGTAACCAGTATTATATAGAAGAAACCATTAGTTTATACTACAGTATACTACATGTACTACATATACTATACTATACATATACTACATAAGTATAGTGAAAACCAACTTAAATTATATTTGTTACCAGTACTGATAATTATGTTTTACATTTGGAATTGATATAGGATAAAAATTTAACAAATGCGAGTCTTACAAAAGAAAGCCGTTTTTACAAAAAAACAATTCTACTTTCAGCCACAATAATTTATACTCTCTTTTTGAATAAATTTGTTTGTTTAAATAATTGTTACAACAACTTGTTAGATTAACGCGTTATTAGTTTGTTACTATAACGCACACATAGTGATATAATGATATCAGTAGACGTACTCACTTAGTGACAAATTGATTAGTAAAGAAAGTAGCATGTTATATCCGGTTAAGGTAGGTTACGCTGAAGTACGTCAGCTTAGGACAAGTACAGTCAGATTAATTATAGCTCGTGTGTTTAGACTTAATGGGTTTATTCTATACGTTTTTCGAAGCGATTGTTGAGTTGGGCGGACACGGTAGTGAAGGAGAGAATTCTTTGACAAAATGTTGTTTTTCGTGGGAACTACCACGTATAATGTACCAAAGGAAACGGAACAGCAGGAATATATGTGTTAACAACAACAAACTATAGTGGTTACATAAAGGAAAAAGTGAGAGTGCAAAAGTCGCTTTGATAAAGACAAACGTAAAAAATTGTTTTCATAAAAAGTACAGTATTTCATTAGGAAATGTGTAAAATTACTAGACTACAATGTTTGCAGTATGAATTACTTATTCGTAATAATAATGCCACAAAATATTCAGTCATAATGCGTTAGATACACAAATACATCCACTTATTATTTCTCACTAAAATATAATACATGAACATCTTAATCGTCCCATATGTTCTCCTAATATCTGTAGATTTTCTTCTGCTGTACGAAGTAGAACAACAGTTTTGCCTTTTTTTGTTGTTTCTGCTAAATGTTTGAAGAATGGAATTGGCAGAAACAGTCGAAGTACCGGTAATTGCGATGAACTTACGGCGGAGACAAAGCCAAAGTAGACAAACGTTTACTGGAAGCCCGTCTAAACTGTGTCTTCTAAATGAATCTGTTAGCAATATTTTAAATCTGAGTGTTTGGCAGAATAAACTTAGGCCCACTTAAACTATTTTGTCATTTTAAATAGTTCGCTTCTTAGTTGAACACAGACCTAACAGAGTTTACAGTTACAAAAAGCTCCGGTCTATAAACACTGTAACAAATAAAATTTTATCCGGATTTAGTCAGAAATAATAAAATCGGTTTCACTTTATTAACTAGCTAATGATTAACATTTAATAATAAAATATTATTTTAAAATATTTTTATGTAGATAGTTATTTTTAAATATATTAACCGGAAATATTTATTAATTATAAAGTAATTGCATGCAACTGTACAGTAATTATGCAATGGTTATTGTATTATTTTAAGCAATTAAGACTTTTTTATCTACATTTGCATGTTATATTTATTTTATACGGCAGATAGCAGATTATATAATTATATAACTCTATTTTATATTACTGTAATACCAGATATGCTTCCTTCTTAGCTGTACCCTTTAACCAATCTCAGCAACATTCAACATACCTCAATAAAAGTCAATCAAATGTCAGCAGCGCACCAGGTAGCACTTTACCAGACAGAAAGTCACCATGGCTAATGATGAATATACTGTTTAATGCTGAAAATCTTTTTAAAGTAAGAATAAAAATATCTTGATTATACAGTAATATATAGTAGCCTATAATGTTATGTATACGTAAATCAATAAATGTGACAAAAAAAAACTTAAACTACAATTGGTATATACCTATTTACATGACAGACAAATTACGTGTACAGTATACAAAACAATATCAAGTAAACTATTATGTATTGAATGCATTTAATTACGTTTCCAAAACCTTTTCATCTGATCATATCTTATCAGCCGTAGGAAATCGTATCTACGGCCAAACCTCAGGACATTATCTCTTAAGTTTACAACAAACCCGTAGGCATGCATAATGAAGCGTAGAAACTGTGTGCTGTTTTAGAGCTTTATACGCGTATTTCTCAAATTTGTGCGTTTTCGTTTTTCTATTTGTATTTTATTCTTGCACCACTTTTTGTAAAGAACTCCACGTTTTACACATTTATAACACTTCGGTTTTCTCTCTCTTTCCGTCGTTCAAGTCGTAGCGCTCTAGACCCTGTAAATTGTTTGACTTGTATCATTTCTTTCCTGCCCCCATCGTGATATAACTGTAATACTGAGATCGTCCGACTACAGTGTGATGACACAAACTCATTAAAGGAGCGAGACGCTGACTTAGCAACTTGAAACTCGATAGCGGGAACAAGACCTTCTGTGCTGTTTTGCTGTCTTGTCTTTTGTAACACTTTTTGAAATTCACGATCTCTGATACCATCAGTAAACATCTGCATTGCAAACCTAATTTGAAAATCCTCTGGAGCTTTAAGATATGCTAGCCTAATTAGCCTGTTATATTATTATGTTATTATACTTCCTTCATATTCTTAAAAAATTTCCCCGGAACGTTGTAGCTTTGTTCTCAACTGAGCGTAATACACATCACGGACATGTTTGTCACCATACCGTAATTCTAAAACTTTTATTCAATCGACATAGATGTTATAGCTATCAGGTGGCACTTTATGTAGTAACTCTGCGGCACGTTTTTTCAACTCAAGTAAAATTGCTTTCTCTTTCTCCGTTTAATTATTCACGCATGCAGCGTCGTCAAATTATTGAATATACATCGTCCAGGTACTGTTTCCATCAAACCTTGGGTCTGTGACGTGTCTGGTCCAACTTCACGTAAAGTGACTTTCTTTAGTACATTGTTTTCGGTATCTTCTGTCTTTACCGTTGATACTGTCTGTTCAGCAATTTTTTTTTAAATGTATAGTTGTATTTTCATTGGTTTCTCAACTTCACTTTTAATTTGTTTTCTTATCTTTGCAATTGATTCTTCTAATTCAGACATGTTGTTTCACTTTTTTTCCCATACTTAACACAGCTTTTTTTAATTAAGATAATCTCACCACTTGCTTGCTCAGATCTCCTCACAACTTACCCAAGTCACCACGTAGGACTCTTCAGCTCTTGCTTCCGTTTTCTGCATAGTCTCAGAAAAAGCTTCCGTTTTTACATAGCATAAATATAATATACATCATAGCTCTGTTTTCTACTTACTTTCTCCTTTTTGTCCTGCTTCTGAATCGAGCAAGAATGCTTTATTCCATTCCTCTTCTTCCCGTTGTTTTTCGTTCTGTCATTTCTCTGTTTCTTCTGCCTCCTGTTGTCGGCGTTCCTCCGTTTCCAACAGCAGCGCATGGGAGTTTCCATCATCTGACTTGTATCCATTTATTTATCGATCACAACTCACCCTACTCTTCTACGAAGTATCGTCTGTTTCTACTGTTAAAGGACTATCACTTATCACCCAACTGTTACAACGGTCACGCAGATTGTCGTCTGGTACACTGGAAACAGAATAACTGACACAAATGAAGTCACTAATTCACAAATTTCATTGGACACAAAAACAGTGAGAAATCAATCAAGGCATTATTATACAGTAATTCAACGTACATACGTACATTTCATTTTTCCAGCACACAAAAAGAAATGTCACTTCGTTTTTGTCCGTTTTGTACTAATTAACACAACAATGATTTTTCGCACAACAACTCCGAACCGAACCATAATATCGCCAGATCTAAACTGAAACTCACCTTTGTAATCCAGGATGAATTTCACCTCGCCGCCTTGCATTGTAGTGACATAGAGGGTCTGGACACCTGTAAACTAGTCGTGTAATGTCTGGAAAGGACATCTAAAATGATCTAGAGCGTTATGCAACTCTGCTGCCTAGAATGGTTTTCAAACGTCTGGAAGAGCATCGCGTACCGCCGCTTGCCAAGTGTTACTTACGCACTTTTGTTATTTTTCAGCTCAACGTAGCATATGCTATTCATTTACTGTCATTTTTATCTTACTAGTTGTATACATAAAAGAATATTTAGTATTGCGAATAAAGATTGCGATGTTCAAGATATTTTAACTCCATAAAACATATTAGTTTTAATCATTGTTTTCTACAGTTTTAGATATTACAATTATTTGATTCTTGTTATGTTCTTAGTGGCTTAAAGTTATTTTTCCATGTACGTATAAATACTTAAATTCCTAATATAGACCAGTAAAATAAATGTTGTTTTCAGTTACTTTCAGATGCTGGCAAAATCTAGCTAAACTGTAAACTAAGCGGCTGTATTTTATCAAAAATAAGGTTGTGCCTGACGGGCTAAGGAACCAAATGTATACTTTTTATAATGTAATAAAATAATTATTAAACGCTAAGTTTATAATATTATGCATATTAATGTCGATTACTTTAGGATAAATGTTACTTTCTGTAAACAACCAGACTGTCAGAAACAATGTTACGTACTTTTAGTACAAAAGATAAATTGCTGAAAGGAATTTAATTTATGTCCGTCCCCGTACACGTGTCGCTTTAAGATTTTTCTCGAGTAGGCCTATAGCTTATGAAACGGCATATACTCTTTATTCTTTATTTGCATTTCTAAGAAAAAATATAAGTACGAAATTTGACACAATTAATACACTAGAAAAAACGCAAAGATGTTTCTTCATTATCATTAAAGGTAAAGTAAATATTATTCAAATAACAAAGGACAATAATATGAGGTTTCTAGAAAGCTTTTGATCACAAAAGTATTTAGAATTGTATCTCTACGGTTTGCTCATTTACAGGAACTCAATATTGTAACGTCAGAAAACGATCCATAATATTAAAACCACCAGAAGAGTGAATGATACCAAAATAAATATAAATAAGAACCAAGTATAGGTAACAAGGAAGAATATAATAGCATTAAAATTATGAAAGGAGATAAGACCTTCAAGTGAACAGTAGTAAAACTACTATCAGCATAATATGACACTACACCATAAAAAAACAATTTGACAGAGACGAATTGGCAAGACAAGTTTCCCAAATAGACTGTTAAGTGAGCCTAACAAACCTTTAATAAACCAAATGTAATAGCATAAGTAAAATGAAAGATGACAGAAACAATATTTCTAACATGTATTATTATTAGGAACAGCACATTAGCTGAGTAATGGCAAAGTACTAATTTCAATGACAAACATAAAGAAAGATATTATTGTTAATAATGAGCTATGAAAGGTAATAAGAGAACAATTTGTATATCTTATAATAATGAGATGATCTAAATGTAACCATCAATGTAACAACTAAATGTTTTTAAATAATTTTATGAGAAGATAAAATATGTAAAATGATGCATTATCTGTCAAGGAACAAAACCTTATAATGAAATATGTAGACCAAAAGAATGGATTAAGATGAATTGAAATTACTTAATGAGCAATAACTAATATAATAAAGACTCTAAGCAAAGACACACAGCTTATGTGAAGTCTATAATGCAGAGAAAATTGAAATAATAACAGACTAGTGATGACCCAAACAAGTCAGGAAAATAATAATCATATAAAGACCCTACAATGCATAGGGAGATATAATAATAATAATAATGACAAAAAGGTGTAACTCACCATACCATGAGTGATATTATAAGTATAGCAAATAAGAATAGGATTGAATAAAGAATAGTGGAGTAAGGATGTCTATAAATAATAATCAACAAATGTGTAGTAATAATTAATATTGTTCAGCTGGATTCAGCAATAATAAATAATAGTATGTTCATTTCAATCAAATAATTATGTTCAGAATAGAAATTAAGAATAGTTAAATAAATATTAAGAAAAATGTTAAAATCGGATCTGCAACGTTTAGCAGACGGCACTGTAAACAATGCTTTATTTAGAATAGGCTATTATTAAAACAGAATTTGTTAATGAAAAATGTAACCAAACTGGCATCAACCCATATCAAAATAACGAGAAAGAAACGAGCTATACAATGCCAACAGTAGAACCTAATTTGTAATTAAAATAACTGAGATATAAACGTTAGCATCATAATTTTGTGAATTTTGGATAGTTACGGAAAATAAAACAATAACGAAAACAACGCTTTGAATACAATTATGTAATGACTAAAAATAGAATGACCTCATCATGACATCATTTACAACCAATCAGGAGTTACCTTAGAAATGAACCGGCGCAGCCTAGCGACGATCTAAGAGGACTATATATACAGAACCGAGAGTAAACAAAACACATTTTGTCAATTTCCACTCAACCAGCAACAACGACTCCAGACCAAATTATGATCAGAATTTATTAATCAACAAGTGAAGAAGTATAAATTTAGTAAGGTACATCGAAACCAGTAGTGATATCTTTACTAGAAGTGCGAATTAAAAGAACGAGGTTAGGTGCAATACCTAACCAAGTAATTAATTATTCAAGGAAAATATATTCGTTCATACGCGTAAACAGTGCAGTTAAACACGATCAGTGTACCCCACCGTGAAGTGTAATAAGAAATAATCCATGAGATTATAATTCAGGGAGTACTATGCCATATATTTACATTGTTTATGAATAAAATATTAGTAGTATAAAACATAATACACCTGTATACTAACGCAAAAACAATAATACCATAAGTACTAAGCACTGTCTTTACTTTATTTAGAGGAATTATACTATTCGGAATATAAGAATTCATGTATTAGCATTACGGTAATTAACCTCAAACTTGTCAAGGTTAAACGAACTTTCCGTCAATCGACTTCAATGATTAAAGGTGTCTAACCTATTAACTTCAAATCTTGTAATAGCATTGTATCGCAAGACATTGGTGTTTTATCCTGTAATTTAAAAGAAGTCACCCTTGAGGTACGAAATATTTGTAAACAAAGAATCAATTATTATCAGAGTTATCATTGCCAATCCACTGAGTTAAAATAGTTTAAAGCCGGATGATTTGTAATCCGTTAGCATTATTAATTTAAATGTATTAAATTGAAACAAGCAAATAGTGAGCAATAAACAAATGAATTGCGAACTTCAAAACATTGTCAGTAATTATGGAAACAGTGATTAATTATTTTTTTCAATTAATGATTTGCGAATTCAAAGCAATCAACCAGTTCAATTGGCTACTATTTGGACGAGTAAACTGCCAACAGTTAAAAATAAATAAATAGACCAACAAGAAATTAATTAATGATATTATTTTAATTACTAAATGAACAAATAATTTAACTTCTATCAAAATTAGTTATTTTATTATTCAAATAAATTCTTTTTATGGAATATTAATCAGAAATTCCATATGGCGCCCAGGTAAAATCAAATGTGCTCACTTAATAACAAATAGTGCAGTCATACTGTTTTGAAAACTTAACAGTGTACAAATAAACTGAGACCAACTGAACTTCCAGTACGACACTAAAGGTATGTGAAGGTTTGAATTATTTAATAACTTTGTCAAAACTACACATTACTATACACAGACGATATAATTCAACAAAAGTGCTAATGAACTTCGACAGGTCTTCAAAGATAATTACATTCAACTAACGGGGATTACAACATTTAATTAATCAATTAAAATTAAAATTAATTAAGCAAGAAATCATAATTAAATCAAGAAACTTTAAATAAAAATAGTTAAAAAATATTATAAACGACACGGTGTTAATTCAAAGTCAAGCAACGTGTGACAAGTGATATTTAAGACAAAGTGAGAAAAGGAGTTTAGTTAATAATACGTATTTACGACAAACAACAACTAACGGCTGTAAGCTGTGTATAAAGTTAGACTACAAAGCTGTATTTTTACCGTTCATGTTATTAGCTGGAGGATAGTAAGGGAATCGTCTATGAGGTATGCCTATTCATTTCTGTTACCGTTTTACAGTTATTTGTACAACTTTTGAAACTCACACTTCCAATAACTTCATCATTACCACGCACAATTAGGTAATTAGAATTGTGCCAAAATTATCTGAATACAGGTAACATTGTTTTTTGAAGATATTGGAAGCTGGTGCGACGTAAGCAGACACTTTTTTGTGGCAAAGCACCCAGTACGCTGTTAATTAGTGTTGAAGCGTTTTACTGTTTACTGTTCCTTAAACATTGATCGTGACTCTAGTAACTCAACCCAGACACCAGTTGTAACGACGTTGTTCACTTTACACTCGAATAAATACATAATCTGAACTAAAGTAAACAAATTACCTGTTACAATAACCTCCAAATTATGTTCGCAGTCGGGTTTAAAATATTTCTGTGCCGTCTATAACACTCTTATATATTAAGATTTTATTTTTAAAACATTTGCTTACAACCTATAGATTTGTAACTCATTTAGATGTTATTTAAATTGCCCATAATTCAGGTAACATAATAATAATAGCCAGGTAAAAAGTTATCACAGTTGTGTAAATTGTGAATGTAATAGCACACGTTTAATGAATTTGA
Source organism: Magicicada septendecula (assembly GCA_034769895.1). Taxonomy (NCBI): domain Eukaryota; kingdom Metazoa; phylum Arthropoda; class Insecta; order Hemiptera; family Cicadidae; genus Magicicada; species Magicicada septendecula. The sequence goes on along the minus strand of CM068369.1, from coordinate 177,385,414 downwards.
CATCACTTTTTCCTCTATACACAGACAAACGGTGTAGGGTCGTAGCTAGGCTGGGCCAGCCAGGGCATTGCCCCGAGCTCCCCAGGTCCAAGGACCCTTAAATATTAATTAATTATAAAGATTTTTCTGATGATGAATCACTACTGTTTTAGTCGCAGTTGTTATCAGTTAGAAGTGCTTTCAGATCAAATTTAGAGAATATTGATAAATGTGAAACAGCTTGCAAACATAGTTTTGATTAATTAGCTTCAAGCTACCAAGATGTACTTGGGATTCACTGCTTGTCTGATATACCTTAGTCCCTGTGAGAATAGCAAAAGCTGAGAGATCATTCTTAAAATTGAAACTAATAAAGAATTTTCTACGAAGCACCATGACCCAACAAAGACTTAGTAGTTTAACTCTTTTGTCTATCCAGAACAATACAGTCCAAAACATTGAGTTTAATAGAATTATTGGTATCTTCGAAAACGTTAATTCTAGAAAAAATCTTTCCAGTAAATAAATTTTACCTTGTTGAATAAGTAAACTAACTTGCTGAATATGTCAATTGTAATGAATGCGTAAATATGAAACGTAATGAAACGTGTATATTGAATACATTTTGAACAGGAAAATTATTCGTTTTTGTTTCATCCCTTCTATCTACATTTGTCTACAATTAATGCATTTTTAAGCTAAATAAAAGTACTGAACGTAAAACTGTAGTCTACATATAAGAGACAAAATTCGCATAATGGTAAATCTGTAGTTGAAGTAGTTCTGCACGCATCTAAATACATAACGGTTTACCAAACATTTAGGGGCTCCACGTAAACTTACAGCCCCAGGGCCCCGAAGAGTATAGATATATCCCCGAAATGGCATTGCAAATGTGCACAATTGATTAGGCCAAACAAAAGGTACACTCTTTTGAGTGAGCTCAGGTGACTTTTGTGGCAGTACAAATCAATCTAATAGGAACAAATCAATCTTGTCCACCCGACTCCGCAATCCGCATTACAACCTACGCGTAGGTGTATTACATTAAGTGAATCCGAGATGTATTACGTGTAGGAAAGAGGGAAGTGATTTAGCTATCTATAAATAGCGTTACAATGATGATCGTTATAAATTAGATTGTGACACACGTATTAGCGTCGAAGGACACATATACCACCCACACATATCTGTTAAGTGTAAGAAAATGAGACATGTACATTTTGTTTATTACCGTCGTTTGTATCTCTAGTTGACACTGAAGAGTGTCTGAGGCCACATGTCAGCTGTACGAAATACTACGATTCTTCTGGTCAGCTTTTTACAGAGTCTGTTTTCAAAGTTACACCTGCAGTAAATAAAATAATACATTCTCTGTGGCCTGTGTATACGAAAGCTTTACTCTGAGTACGTCTGTAAATACTGTAGCGTGAATGCTGAAGAACGATGTGCCAATGTTGCAGTTAATATTTCAGCGAGTGTTTGTATACAGCAGCAATATTATTTGTCAAATAATTATCCTTTACGACTCTTTGTTTTTTAAATTAGATCTGAAATGGAATATGGTTACAATTAACAGTTTTCAAATGAGGTAATATTGTATCTAAATAATCAGATACAACATCTGAGAAGATGTCGTGGTGATGTGTGTGGTGTTGTGTGGGTCTTCTTCATTATGAGAAGTGTTAATTTTCAGAATTATTTGCTGTCAAATAATTTGTTTACCTATAATCTTTCTTTATTATATTTTTTATTATTTTTTTTATTATATTACATACATAATAATATTTTATTATTTTTTTATTATATTACATACATAATAATATTTTATTATTATTATATTATTATAATTATATTAATTAAGGCATACAAGACTTGAAAAATAAAACACGCGCGCAACAAAGTGCAAAATATCCTAGGACCAACATAGTATTACCTAAGAATCTGGCTGTGAATACCGCAACTAGCGGCTGGTGACGCGTAGTACTAGGCATGCAACCGTCCCACTAAACACAAAAGCCGGGCACTGTGCCTTGGTCCATTACGGATAGTTGAGCAGAGGTTTATTATTATTTATTTATTATTACCTAAGAATAAAGTTGAAAAAGTATTGAGAAAGGTCAGTGGATTACACCACTACTTAATGTAATACTAGAAAGAGAAGTACACAAAAACACTCTATAAGCCTTGCTCTGTTCCTTGGGTATCTGTTCCTTGCTCTTCTTCTTCATCCACTGTACCGTCGCGATTTTTTAGCGCGCACTTTATGACTTGCCCAACCAGACGCTGATTTTGCGGCCTCAAATTACAAAGCATGTACCAGGGCGTCCGCACTATTCTGGTGTCTTGCCATTCGTAACACTTGCTGTAGTTATTATCTCGTACACCATCAGTAAATGTCTCCATCGCAAACTTCGTTCGGAAATCTTCTGGAGCTTCAGGATAGGCTAGTCTAATTAATCTGTCGATACTTGCTTCAAACTCTTGAAGGCTCTCCACGGAAATCTGTCGCCCTACCCTCAACTGAGTGCAGTACACATCTCGCAAATGTTTATCACCATACCGTAATTTAGAGCATTTATCAATTAGGCATAGGTGTTCTGGCTGTCAGGTGACACTTTCTGTAGTAGTTTTGCCGCAAGTCCTTTTAATGCGAGAACGAGTAAGACTGTCTTGTCTTTCTCAGTCCAATTATTTGCGCATGAGGCAGCTTCAAATTGGCGAAGTACGTTGCCCAGTGACTACTTCCGTCAAAGTTTGGAACTTTAACCTGTCCCTACTGGAGGCAAAGTGACTTTCTCTGTTGCTTTATTTTCTGTGTCTTTTGCTGTCTTTATCATTGGTACAGTTGGTTCAGAAGTTTGTTTTCGTTGTATCCTCCTGAACTGCTCAACTTCACTTTTAATTTGTTCTCTTATGTTTGCCATTGAGTTTTCTACTGCAGATATTTTATTTGACATGGATTCTTCTATGACAGATATTTTTGTAGACATCGACTATTTAACACTCGAGACAGATTTTTCTACTTCACCTATTTTTAATGTAATTGATTTTTGTACCTCCCATATTTTAGTAACTTGTTTATTTAACTCACTTCCTAGGAGACCCAATTCTGCGGTACTATGTTCTTGCATCTTTTTCTGTTCCCGTATTAATGCTTTAATGTCTTGTGTTTCACGCTTCCGCTCCTTTACCTCCTGCTTTCGTTCTTTTTTTGTCGTCCTTTAGATTCCAAAGTTAGTGCTTTCTGCAGTTCTTGTGGTTTCAGGAGGAGCGTTTCCTGTCTCTCTTCTGCGTCTCCTCTTTTCCGTTGGCGTTCTTCTTTGTCTCTTCTGCCTCTTGTCTGCATTTCTTATCCTGTCGTTTTTCTGTTTGCAACAAGAGCGCCTGGAAATTTTCCATCATCTAACTGGCATCCATTGTTTACCAAAACTTACAAATTACACTAGTCTTGTGCAAAATGTCTACTGTTAACGGTTCTGTCGCACCTTTGACCCGCTGTTACGACAGTCTCCTTGATCGTCGTATGCTACAGTGGAAAACAAAATACAAGTGACAAATGAAATCACTAATAACCGGGTTTAATTATGACAATTAACAGTTTGTTAACAACAAGTTATTCAACAAAATTATACTCGTACAATAATTCAACTTAATCTATCCACACAAATAATAACGTCACCTATAAAGAATTCCAGACTATAATCACTTTGCACTAATACACTACTTTGACGCACTGTGTATATCGCCCGACAATGACTGAACACTGAGCGGCGGATCGGAGTATGTATAGTCTACAGGGTTCCTTAACAAACACTGTATATGTAGTAGGGTTCTTCTACTAAGCGTCCTTAACAAACACTTAAAATTCTGGAGGATACTTCAGTCCGACCTTGGCAGAAACACGCACCGTTGGGCTAGCTGAGAAGCTTCTCGAACAACGCTATCGAATGTACGAGATTGTTCCGTATTATGTAACACTGCCTCGCGTGTTAAGTGTCACGTACACAAACATTACAGCTGGAGTCTGCTAGGATAGCCGAAAAACAAGTAGAACGTTTTGTAATGGCGTAATAATACGTTTGGATAAAATTACTATTCCGATTCTAAAAAAAATGTACGTTATAACAGAGCTGTTTAGTACTGTGAATAAAGCTTTTGATCTATTGTGTAGTCTATATTTATTTAACAGGGATTAGTTTAACTATTGTAGTTCAAGCGTTTGAAACGTGTATGTCAGAACAGGATACAGACACAACATAATCTATTTATTCATTTGCGTTGTTCCCACTAAGCAAAAAATATGTTCGAGAAGACAATAATTGTTTGCCGATTGTAGAATTGTTAACTTTCAACTACTTTAACTGACAAAGATTTAACTGATAACATTTAACTTAAACGATGTAAGTTAATTTGAGAAATGGAAATTACATTTTCATATTTGGTCAATTTTAATTTTAAGGAAAAGTCCAAATCCGTTTCTTAACTGCATCAGAACTTGCTGTTTCGAAAAATGTATTAATTACGTATAAGAGTTCTTTTATTCCTAATGTACCAATTGTTTAAGAAAAGCTTGGAGTGGTTGAAGCATATTGTATCCCTTTTTTAGTTTTTATTACGACTTAAATGAGAATGCCTTATGTTTATTTTGCTTGCAGGATTTAGCTTTATTATGCAGAGACTTTCCTGAGAACCTATAAGTTTTGTGTCTTAAAAAATAGTTTGAAATATTTCAAAACACTATGGCAAAGAAATTTAAGGTACTTGGTATAATTTAAAATGTGTATGTTATGTTGGCTGTTAAAATAGTAATGGTGCATAAATTGTAAAACTTATTTTTCTTAGACGAGAAATTTTTAATGAAACCGTTAAACAAAAATTCGAAAACTTACTAGCTAAGTACTTTTGAATATTATTATTTATACAACAGTGGAATGTTTTACAAGGTCATTAATATATTCCACTAAATTAATATATACAAAAAATACACTGTTACTAATTATTAATATTACTTTATACTATATAAGAAAGTATTGTGGCATTTTTTTCTATTAGGTTTCAGACATTAAAGAAGCAAGAAGCAAAGATTATAAGAAAAAAATGATAGGAAAGAGATACTGATACGGTTTTCCTTAAATGTGTAAAAATCAACAGTTCAACAGTTAAAGAAAAAATAAAAATATTATAAACAGTTACGAAATCTAAATTACAATATCAAACATTTACATTGTATGTAAGTACATTAGATTTCTTTGCAGAATGTCAGTATTAACTCTTTTTTAAAAATACTTCTTACATTCGTGGTGATAGTTTGTAAATGTTACCGGATTGCAACATCCCTCTGTTTACTATAGATTTGTTCATGTAACATGTAAATTAATAATTTGGTATTATGCCTTGTTTATTCGATTTTAGTATTTACTTTAGTGTAACTAATTACACTTTAATAACTTGTTTATAATTATATAAATCACAACCGTTGCTTGTTGAACCATTTTTCTTAATGTACGAAACTGTTTATGATCTGTTCATATGACGTCAATTTTCAGCTGAAAGTACTGCGTATGACGCAGGAAGGTGTTCTGACTTTACTCGTGTAGATTTATTAAAACAAGTCAACTGTAATTTGTTTTTAAGAAAGTAAAATTTTAATATCAATTACGTATATTTATTACGACATTATTATCTGTTAATTATTTTTAATATTAAATTACTTTTTTACAATCTTATACGTGTAATGTATAAGTTACAACATACAAACATTGAGAAAGAGAAACATTTGAAGATATCACCCTTAATATACGACAAAAGTAAATTAGTATATTTTTAAACTTTCAGCACTTATTCATTGCCCCAAAAGAGATTCGATCTATCCTTTTTTTAAAGCTTTTAACATTCTGTATCCTTTATATCTCTGTTAACAAATTATATATTCTAGGAAGTCTTTGTCTTGTAACCCCCCCTTTGGTCAGGGTCACAACACTGGGAACCCAAAGTGGGCTGCCATATGTAAAACACGTAACACTTGGTAATAATAAATAATAATTTATTCAAACGACACAAATTTATCACGATGAATAGAGCAGTAACTAGGGCTCCTGAGTTTACAATTTTTCTACAACAGCTTTACATTACATATGTCATAAAAGATTCCCATTACTGTCCCTTTTAAGAGCATTGACTAAATTAATTTAATAGGTCTACCTTATTATTAGAAAAATTATTTTTTTTTTAACTTTAATTTCTATAAATTGAGACTAACTGTACGATTCACATTAAGTATACATCAATTACTTATTTTCTACTCTCAAGTCACGGTCTATGTCACCATGCCACACACGACACTACAAGTGCAGGTTTTAACAGACTCAGTTTTTAGGACATAGTTTGTTAACACCTGTTTTATTATTTAAAATTGTGCATGAAATAGTATTTCCCAGATTTCACTCTCCGACTCTTGAAAAATTGCGATCATTATAGTAGGTTGTTGAGTGAGGAAACTTGTTTTGCGATTTAGGCCCCCAAAATTTTCGAATGGTTTGAGGTTACCTGATAGTCCTCCGATACTCGGGCTTTCCTACGATGAAGGCACACGCCTAGAGATGTCCGCAAGTCATGAAAAGGTGATGTCCGTGACTACTTGAGCAACTGCAGAACGGTGCTGTAACGTTGTGGGCTACGTTACAAATCCAGGGAACCCATCATAATTGGCACTCGCCAATTATACAGGCTGCCTACGTTGTAACGAACTGAAATTAAACTCAACACAACTAACAATAATATTTACGCTATTTATTAGGACACAAGGGGAAGGTATTTCACTGATTTATGCACTCACTTCAATGTGTAATAAGATGACATCTCTTTATTAACAAATGATATGAAAAGATCCCATAACATAATTATTTATACTAAAATATTCAAAAGGGTTTTCTGTAAAACTAGGGATCATATTGATCATGTAATTTTACCTCGGATCCGAGTTTACTTTAAATATAGTAAAGACGTCTGAGTTATACTATGCTCATCTAGGAGCTTGCAAGATTACATTAACCATTTGAAGAATGGTATTATTTACTAACCGGATTATAATTAACATTTCCATATTAACGTTCCAACGTATGATTTTCAATACTACAGTTTACATTTCTTTAGTTTCATTTATTGCTTAAAGAAAATTATACTCTTTGAAAAGTCTCTTTCATCTATAAAGTTATGTCTCAAGTGTAATTAATTCTAGATAGCCAAGCTATCGAGTCACCTTTAAAATAAGCTTTGCTGTTTACGTCCTGGGGTGTGACTCTTCGGAATTCTGGTAGTCGGCGTAGTCCTCTGGGTCGTGTCTTTGGCGAATATTTTACAGCTGTATCAGTGAGGAGATTGAAGTAATGCTGGTTAAAGTTGGGTTGATCCACGTCGGTCCTGGTCAGCGTCGTATGGGTTGTAGACGTCCATATGTGCAGTTTGTGCAGGTCACATATTCACAAGTAGAGTTGTACGAGAGTTTACATCTTAAGTAGAGACGTCACCTTCTTTACGTGTTGTTAATTTTCTTTAAATTATTACATGTTTTAAACCAACTTTTCTACATCTTATATATTTAAAAATACTAGCTCCCCACGTTTTGTAGTGGTAGCTAACCGTTATACTTAAATTTAATTAACACATTTCTGAAGAGCTCTCGCTCGGAGGTGTGTACTGTCTGACGGCGGCATAGTAACTCTTAACTTGATACGACTGGTACATTACAACGAAGCGGAACGAGTACTCCGCGATAACATAGTTCCTACTTTTATTTAAATATACATTATTATAACAAGATGAAACAAATTATTTATACTTATTTAATTTACAGGAATTATTTTAACTACTGCTCGTGCCTTCAAATTATTAATTACTTACATTACGATTTTCAGACATTTCTAAGTTACAGACGGTTCGCTAAGCACGTTGTGTCCGGAATTAAACAGGTCAACGCATGATGATTTACTAAAGGGTTAACTGTGATATTATTAGCTTTTTACAATACGATTTTTATTACTTGTTTAGTTAGATTTGGCCATTTAAATCTCATACTTATTCTGGGTTAGTACAGGGGTATTAGGTTTAATTGTGCGATTTAAAAATACTTAATGCTTTTTAATTTTTTTTATTATTAAATATTTTATTATCAATTAAATCGTCACAGTGCCAAAAGCACAGTTTTCCGAACTCGCACCGTTTGCTGGACTGAAGTTCAATCACGCAGTTTTCCCGTGTTATTCATCCATACACCTGCAGCCTGTACATTGAGATTCATTTAATTCAACGGTTTAACCTTCCGCGACATATGCAGCGATATAATTGGATATACTTCTTAGTCTAACAAGCGTGACTGATAGGTTATGCATTTTGCTGTGAGAATAAAGATCGTACAGAAAAATATTAACGAAAGGTTAGCAGTTAATGAATTGAAGATTAATCTTTACTAAAATATGCATAATTGCTCTAATTAATATCTTGATTGACAAGACATGAACCTGTTACATACTGTCTACGGAATGACTTCAAACTGTACATACCCTAATTACATTTTAATGAGAATCGTTAATTGATTATTAGCCTATTTAATAATTACCTCTTTACATAATAAACTGAATGATTCATGATTTCAGAATTAATAAAGCAAATGTGTTCGGTACTTCCTTACCTCGTAAGGCAGAACATAATTACACAGACGTGATGGCAACAGCCAGGAGGCCTCGCTCTCTCGCTACTGACAACAGTAAACCGATTATTAAGAGACCAACATAATCTTTGTTTGTAAACTAAATTGTTTTCTGTATTATATAACGTAGAATTTAATTAATTTTAGCTACGCTAAAGTGTAGGCTCGTTATCAGCAATTAAACATCAGGGGCAAAGAACACAATGTCCGGAGTTGGCAAATTGCCGCGTAATTGACCTGAAAATGATTCACTATAGTGCAGATGTTCCGACTTAACGTGCTAAGTCATCGTCAATGTGTTACTTTTTGGCATTAGTCAAATCTGTATTGGCATATAAATCTATATTTAATATTGACAACAGTAAACCGGTGATAGGTAGTCCCCAGCCATGTAACTACAGACCAACGTGAGATGGCGCGCGTCCTCCATTCAACTTCGCTTCGACGTCACGCCGAATACTACACACATTGACCAAGCCTACCCCTGTGTGGCACATGTTTAGATAAGATAGGAGGGGGAGACGAAATGTAACAAACCGTTACAGTCTATTCCGTAATCCTTACGTTTATTTCAGATTTTTACATTTTGGTTGAAGGTAATTTTAATGTATTTAATATTCTGAAATGTTTATTATTGTATATAAAAATATGGATGATTTTGAATAATTAAAGTACATGTGGTCTAAGTAGACAAAGGGATAGATTTGACTAATACCAAAAAGTAACACATTGACGATGACTCAGCACGTTAAGTCGAAACATCTGCACTATAGTGAATCATTTTCAGGTCAATTACGCGGCAATTTGCCAACTCCGGACATTGTGTTCTTTGCCCCTGGTGTTTAATTGCTGATAACGAGCCTACACTTTAGCGTAGCTAAAATTAATTAAATTCTACGTTATATAATACAGAAAACAATTCAGTTTACAAACAAAGATTATGTTGGTCTCTTTAATAAATAACTTCGTATTGAACAAAGTTGTATACAATACAATGTTGAATATATTTTCCCTTTTAATTAATAAATACGTTTTTTAAGTTTCCGGTCAGTAGATAAGCCTGATGTTATTTAAATGTTAATTCAAACAATTTTCTCTGTCCTGTAATTACTTCAATTCACCGATAATTATGTTATAAACACGTCATTTATAATAAACGACAGAATGTTTAAATGATTAAAGTTCTTGCTTTCTACAATTTTTGATTACTCCATAATACATGGCAATGAGCAGATGCACGTTGTAATTTTGCCATGTTAATAGTTTTAGGTTAGCAATGTGTGCTCTATCATTTAGTATGTGGTGCATATTCTTCAAACAAAGGAAATCTATAACCAATCTTTTCATTCTTTATTTCATACCACTGACTTATTGTGTAGCCATTAGGCTTATAATATTAATATTAGATTACAGTGAAGCCTGTAGGATATTCCGTACCTCACAGTCTGTCTATGTATATTTTGTGACTGAGTTTACGTAATGACGGAAAAACTATTACGAACACAAAATCTAATATTTACAGTGCCCCCTGTTCTATCACTAAGCTACAGATACTTGTAGTATCTACAGAGATGAGTCCGTCGTGTGTGATAGCATGACGTTGATTCTGCAAAGAATTTGTAACTCCAATTCGCCTTCCCCCCGCAGTACAAAATCAACTATAGCAATTCAACATACTTTACAACTAATGCAAATTCCGATTAAAAAGATTTAGTAACTTATATATGTGCGTAATAGGTTATGTGAGTGTTTCGAACGTAAGGGTATAATAGTATGTGCTTCCTGTATATTGACACGGTATTTGTAAACTGTAAGGAATCAAGTCAACGCAAACACTCTTGGCTTGAGTTCCCATGGTGATCACACGCCTTCTCAGTGATTAAACTGAGATTAATTTCAAATGTTTCAAGCCTTATGTCGGAAGGGCGTCTCTGCGCTCCATCTGTTTCCGGCGGACATCACAGTTCTGTCCCACCACGTACTGACAACGATGTACTTCCAACGGGATGGATTTTTCTACGAACACACTGATTGTATCGCTACGGGTAGCCCTCTGAATTCTGTGGTGGCAAACTTTTATGAAAAAAATTTGAAAGGTAGTTTTATCGTCTGCACCAAGTAGATCGAAGTGTTCTGATATGTCGATGACACCTTTCTCGTCTAGAGCCACAAAGAACAGGAGCTGCTCCCTGGACCACGTGAACGGTATTTACCGTAAAACCTGTTCATGTGGTACCTCTAAATAAATGACCAGTACATACAAATTACTAAACCTCATTTACACTTATTTATGTACTTTTTTGACTGATATTTGTACTTTATTTCCTCAAAAATACTAATATTTGTAGTAATTTTATTTCGGTTATTCTTATTGTAATTTTTTGACTGAGAATTGTTGAGAAATCATTTTCTGAACCGTTGAAAGAAAATGTTATATTGTTGGTCTGGGTTGGAGAAAGAGCTAGGTGAATTTCTAAGACTAACATACATGCATGTTTGTTCCAGCATTATTAGTGATGTGTAACAGGAATTTTATGAAATTATTTATTTTTAAATGTGACATATACTTATATTTAATTATTGTAGTGAATTTTTTACTGTTATCAGTAATATTAGTTTATTACATTTCTGAGGAAACATTCATGAATTAGAAAACATAACTATAACTATGATTAGTAGTATTTGTGGCGATAATAACCGGTTACCTGCAGTCAACGTGTCGTCTAACGTAAAGCATATATAAAATATTTAAATACAATTAATTTAGCGTAATTTAGGTAATTGAAACTTTCTCATGACTGTACTGCATATTATGAGTAATCTTATTTAAGCTAAGGTATACGTGTACTTTGCTCAGAGACAGTTTACAGCAGCACAAACGTCACTTTTGTTTACATTAGTATAAGCCACGCTTTTCTATTTTATTGAATATCCAATGTTTTGCTATTTACTGCTACTTTTATACGAAGTCGTGGAACATACCGTCTTTTACAAGTATTTGTTCTGAGGGTGGATTCTGTGGAAAGATATAATCAAACATTAATCATCCTGAAAGTATCCATTAGTCAACGTAAAAATACCTCATTAATCAAATAGTAAAATACTACCTCTTTTTCATCATTTATGACTTTTTTAAAATTGTCTCGTCGCTGATATTTGTTCCTCCCTATACGACTACAGTAGTACGACAATTATATAAGCCTAAGCATAAAAATAACACAATATATTAATGCCCAGCTACAGTATAATCGTTTACTCCACAGTCAAACATTTTTTTAATCGAGTCATTTTCCCTACTAGTCGGAAAGGCGTCAAGTACAAACATGTAAGTGGTTAGGAAATAATACATACGTAGTCATAACCGAACTGATGAGAGCTCATAATTTGCCTATGTGAATTTTAACAATCACTGTTTCTACCAAAAGGCAAAAATTTTCTTGATTTTTTCGCAAACCCTTTTCTGCTATACCCATAGATATCCTGCCAGCCATATTCAGTCCATTCTATTGCAAGCAAATAAGAATCTTATTTATTGCAAGCAATGTTTATCCTATCTATGTTTATCTGTTATCCTATGCTGCTGATGACACAATTGTACCCACCTAACTAATCCATTAGTAAATTCATGGTGTTATCAAAGTATAGTGACCATTATCATCTAGACTTATCTCTCAACTATTAAGCTAGAAATCTATAATAAAAGTGCCTTCAAGTGGTTAAAACACCGTAACTTTGTCAAATTTTGTCATATACAGCTCTAAAAGAAACCAAATAACAAGGGATTTGTACAATGGAATAGGCCTACTGCTATTTCACGTTTGATTTTAGTGTTTCAGGTTTGACTGTTTAGTGAAAAGTACACATGATAACGTCTTTGTATTTTTATATGCCAATAACTTTATATCGTCATCATCATCATCAACAACATCACTTTTTTGATAGGATTTCTCCTGTTCCGGCCTAATGACTCACGCCATCTTGTGATTGGCCTGCCTACAGATCCAATATTTGCAGTCCGGCTATTCTCTTGAGGCTTATCAGTAACCTGGTCACGTTATTAGCGTTGCGCATGGATAGCTCAATAGTGAGGTTGCCACTTCTTTGCCTCTGAACATGTAGTGATGTTGTTCGGAACATCCTCCCTAGATGTGTTGCCTTCACCACGACTACTGAGCCACATCTACCCAGGGTATACCCCGCAGTCGGAGTATTACAGCGAAATAAATCCACCTAGATTTCTGCCTGTAATATTCCAAAGTGATACCGGTCCAGGATCATTTCCCTTACGCCTTAACGTTTTACTGGTGGCTACTGTTGCCCCTCCACCAGGAATATTTATCGACCTTCCGGACTAGATCCGTACTGTTCTGCGAAAACAAAGTCACCTCTTGTAGGATGTGGCTTTCACCACGCAGTATGGTCTTCGCTAGAGAAAAGCCCCACTAAAGCGCCGTCACCTTCTCCAACCCTGGGACTTGTGGGGACCAGTGTCCAGTCAAGCCAGAGCAAACGTGCTACCTCTCCAAGCTTCCTCGACTCCAAATTTACATATATTTAAACGAAATTAAAAGTTAATCACTTAATGTCATAGCTACATGAAAACAACATTAAAGACAATATTGTTAGCTATTAGAGAATTTATCAGTAAATTTTCCAAATATTAATAAATTTTTGATGTTACACACAAAGCGTACGTTAAACACGTTTTTGTGAAAGGTGAAATACGTATAACTTTTAAAAACCTAAAACACGATAAATATTTGTCATAAAAAATTACAAGAAAATCCAGGAGTCATATAATCTACAAAATCCAGTTCAAAAATGTACTGCTAAAAATTAATAACATCTTAGTGAATATCAAGAAAACAGTTTTTGTAACATCATTATAAAAGTTACTGGTTGATATAAACATAATTTAATGAAATAATTTTGCATTTTCACCTAATTTTGCTACTTTTATTTTGTATTTTGCCTTTGGTTATAGTTATACTAAATCATAAAAAAAATTAATAAAAATATAATATATATATATACCTGATTTTTTTTCTTTCACTTGCAATCAAAGACCCACACAATAAGAAGGCTGTAATTTACATATCAAAATTACAAATTTTGCTTCACGTAATAAAATCTTAAAGAAAAATACTTGATTCTACACTATGTTTACAGAAATACTATATAACATAAATTAAGCAATTTTTCATATTACATTTTAGTTTTAAAAATCTAGTAGCATAATGTAATATGTTTGGAGTACAAGCACTTGTACATATCAGTTGTTTCCTTGTAACAATCTGAGTGCGTGTGAGTGTCAATTTGAGACAGCATTAGGGTTGTTGTATTTCTGTCTCTTCATTCCTTCAATGTATATAAACTGCCTGATTAAGGAAATTGAGGACTGAGGGCTGACGCAGCTGTGCACAATTTAAGCAGAAACAAGGAGACTATATTTACCGTTCCATTGTCTGTGTCGTTTCTCCTAATGATTTCACAATCAAGCTCATCCCAGATAATACCAATGTACTCTGTGAAGTAGCTTATAAAACTAGTACTTTGAAATGACAAGTTTATTTAAAGTGCTATTTAGTATAAAATCTAAATAATCGCTAATATAGGAAAGTTAGCAGCATGTATTTTAAAATAAATCCTTTAAATGTAGCAAATTGGATCGACTAGTCAACTGGTCTCAAGATGTCACAAAGAGATAAGTAAGAAGGCAGCCAAACATGAAAATCATATATTTAACTTTAACCTTTTCTTCAAATATAATAATCATATATGGACTTGTGTTACCTATTTTCTAATGCTTGTGCTTTGGGCCGTCAGTTCTTTTATCATAGACACATGAGATAATCATGACGTAATTAAAAGGAAGCTAAAAACTTGACACGGTAATAGATGCACTACATTTAAGCGGACACTGGCAAGAAAACAAACAGAGCCATCAGGCAACAAAACCAATGAAAATAGCGATTCTTAAAAGGATATACTAAAAACAGTAAGTAACATTAATCTACAGCAAAGTCATTAAAGACAGGATAAGAGAAATTACCATGTGTTCTACTACAGTAGCCACTAGTCTGCTGTTGTAATTTCATCTCTGCTGTAGAAACCACTTCCCTACTTCAACGGCACGAGTTCTTCTGGGTGATTTTGAAAGCAAGAGGAAAAACAACATGATTCAGTAAAACCTCATGGCGTCTTTTTAAATGAAAAAAATTTTAGAATCAAAAACTAATGAATTTGATTCTTTGTCCAGAACCAGATACTATCTCGTAAACCAGATACTTTTGTGTATATTAACAGCAAATAAAGTCCATACAGTTTTGAGTACTGCTTGTAGGTTGACGATATGCAGCTGGAGTAAGACTGTGATATACTGGACTTAGTACGCTTTATGTGTTTTTTCAAAACTATTCGGATAATCTCACGTTATTACGGAAAACACTCCGTTTTAATCTGAGGTTGGACTAACACTTGTTTTTAATGTTGTTAAGCTCATCGAAAGTAGATCCGCTGTTAAATGTGTAACGAATTACGTACCAATATCTGAAAGGATGCTGTTGTTACAGATAAATGCAAATCCATTAAACATTAATATATTACAAGTATACGCACCAACAAGAGACCACAGTGGTGATGAAGTGATAGAGTTCTACTCTAAGATAGTAGAGGCATTAAAGAATTTACCCAAAAAAGATCTAATAATAACAATGGACTTTGACTGAAGCCACAACTAAAAAATTGGAATCAAAATGTGGCTTTGCCGTAGAATACTGAGCATTTCCTGAACAACACATATAACTAATGTTAAAGTTCTTAGAAACATGAAGAAAGAAAGGGAAGTTATTAACACAGTGAAGATAAGAAAGCTTCAGTATCTGAGACACCTCATGAGAAATGAACAGAGATTTTACTTATTGCAGTCCATATTATAGGAAAAAGTACTTGGAAAGAGAGGAGTTGGGCGACCAAGAATCTCATGGCTGAGAAATTTAAAGACCTGATTTGGCAAAGGCGATAACTGTAACAGTTTTAATATATATATTAAGTTGAAAAGGTAATTTCTCACGACTGTAAAACACAATATAACTGACTTATTCCGTAAAGCAGTACCGAAAGTTAAAATAGTCTGTATTATATCCAACATCCGAAAAGTATAGGAACTATCAGAAGAAGAATCTCATCGAGATCAACAACGCGTTCAATGTGGGTAATTTGCCAACTTATTCCCGTTTTCTTTAAATTTATCGTTTGCAGAGTAGTCCACGTGCGTCACGTTTGAATAGTCAATATACAATGCCCTTGTATAAAGTATTCCTTAATCGTGACTTAAATTCTAAAAGTCTGATTGGTCAACAGCTTACTCTTTCCCTATTGTAAATTAATTTAAGTGAGTCATTCGTTGTAACATTTTTGGCTTATTTTAGCCATAAACTATTCCAAACCTCCATAAAATATACATTCTTTTTATCGCTTTTTGAGTATGTGTCTTACATACATTTATAAAAAAATCACTCTTAGATAGAAATTACGGTTAATTGCTTGTTACAATATGAAGTACATTATTGTCTAAGAATACATTCTTAAAATCTTAATTTCTTAAAGGCTCTGTATTGTATTTTATGATAACGGTTACACGACTCACTTACACGTGTCAACTATCTACAAAAACTTACTATTACAAAAATTACGCACTATATATTTGCACCAGGATAACATAATTATAAGTCTGTTTCAATTTTTTTATTTAAACTTCCTTAGAAACTAAAACACAGAGTCCTAATTTTAACTCTACATATTTTATATATCATCTTATTCATCATATGGTTTATTTCAAGCACACATACATCATATTGATTCATATGCAACAGGATTCTTCCTTGCAAAATATGCATACATTGCTGTCACTATAATATATACATAGTATAATTTTATATTATATAAAATATTAACTTGCAACAGTGGCTTCACTTCAGTGTATCATATGTTTATCTTAAATACGTAATGTACATCCATCAAGCAAATGATGCAGTTGCCTTTCTTAATAGTGTATATCTAAATATACCTTATCTAAATAGATAATATGTTTCAATTGAAACAATTGTATTACTTTAATCTTTTCAGCTGGAATGGCCATATTATTAATAGACCTACATTTATAAAATCTAAAGGTGACACTACAGAAATGCTATCGAACACTATAATATGAAATACACATAAATATAAATATTTTCTTGTATGATAGTCTATATAATATCAATTAACAATAGAATTATGATATTTATTACACTGAAATGGTATTACACTTGGACTTATTTTTATGTGATGCAATTTGAACACATATTATGTAATAACACCCTTTTTTTGTTGTAGAGATGATTTTTTGTTTCATTTAAAAACAAAAGTTTCGCCCGTACTACGGTCAATCATTTTCAGTGACTGGACAGAAACATAGGCGGCTGACCGTCGTACGTATGATTTTGCCGTTTCTGAAGCGATTAAACGCCTCCACTTTCCAGAATCTACAGTATTATAACACATTAGGATTTTCACGTACACATTGCGCCGTTTTTGATAACTTTGAGTACACAGACACCGACTGGCCTCAGTTAGCCTGAGATTCTAAACGAAAGCAATAATAAGTTTCTTTTTATTAATTTTAGTTGTGAATTTGAGATTTATTGGGTGTTATTTGATAGGGGCTTCTTCTTCTTGTGTAAAGCTATAGTTGTGTGCAAACGTCTGCAGTTGGTGGACTAGTAGTATTTATTCCGACAGTGCTAATTAGGTGATATTTATTATTTGCTACATCAGCTGTAAACTTGAAGAATTGTCGTGTACAATATTGAATTGTGTGAAATTCAGTTATTTTATTCAGTGTTTGAAGGCAAGGATCAAGGCGATCACTGTTATAGTTTTAATATATACATTAAGTTAAAAAGGTAATTTCTCAAGACTGTAAAACACAATTAACGAATTTACAATTATCCCTACAGACTTGTTTGACTTTACATAACAAATATTTACAGGGCAAAATTTTCTGAAAAATCACATTTAAATATACACTTTTAAATTAAAATTGAAACCCACAGTTTAGTAATACTTCAAGCATTAGGAAAAACATCATTTGGGACTTAAAATACACAAAAAGCCGGGTATAGTTCAGTAACGGATTTTATGTCAATACTTCGATGATTTAAATGAAATCATGGAAAGAGAATCGACCAAGGAAATTTTAAAGATTTTGACAGAACCTTTGTTGCTGAATGGTTCCGAAACTTGGGTTCCAGTAAAAACTCATCTTTGTAGAACAGAGGAATTAGAGATGAGTTTAGTTCTTGCGATCTGTTAAAGTCTAAACATGAAGAGATAGATTTTACAATTAGGACAAACACAGAGAATTGATAGCGTTTAATATCCAAGATCGCATTGTAGAAAACGAAGGGAGATGGATCCCTGCATAGAATACCGAATAGCAGGTTGTAATAGAAAATTCGGCAACAAATTCCTCTTGGAAATCCAAAAATATAGGTACACCTAGGGAGCGTTGGTGAAGCGGATGTATTTCCTCTGTTATGGGAACTGGTGATTCGCCTATTCCGTAATGGAAGAAGAAGACGAATAATAACTTTGTTTTTTGCAACAATGTTTTTACAAATTATAGAAAATACAGCTTACATTTTACAGTTTTTATACGATTAATTTATTTTTATATTTACAAATATAATATTAAATTAATATAACTTAATTGAGCAAATATAACATCAGGATCAAAGAAGACTTCAGTAGTAACTGTTAAATATCAATTTCTTTGTAAGTTATATAATGTAGTATAATTTTTAAAGCGTCTTTTATAATTTTAAAATTAAAAAGTTACAAAAGTTAACACTTAAGTAAAAGAGGGGAAAATGTGAAATGTTACTGTCGCGCAGCGTCTAAAACTCGATTATAGTTGACAGACGTAGGTGTCAGTAGCAGACTATAAGGTGGTACACTGTATTGATCAGCAGCCTAAATGGAATACACAAGCTCTTTTCTTTGTGGTGACAAATTTTAACTTTTAAGATTGATTAGGATACTTTAATTAGACAGTAACATAAAACAATTCTGCGAAAACTGAATCGATTATTTAGTAAACAACTTAGTATTAGGGGTACTAGGGCCTACAATATATTGCCTCTCGGCTGTATGACGTTTCTTTCAAAACAGAGAAATGTGGTTTAAAAAGTTAGGTTTATAAAACAAAACACATACGCTGTAAAGTAAAGTGAAGTTAAATATAAGGTAATAAAAAGTAAAGTGTAATGTCAGTAAGCAAACGAATGTAGAACAGTGGACATAGTACAGTTATTAAAAAGAATCGTGTAACTTACGCCTATATTCCTCTGTACAACACAAGGTTTACAATGTTCAATGTGACAGTGCAAATACGAAAAAGAAACTTCAGTGATACTGTGGATGGCAATAAAATGGTACGACCACAATTAAGTGAGTTGTCCTATTTTAAAAATTTTAATATAATGGAAAGGCAAGCGTTAACTGTTACGATGAAAGTAACTTGGCTCACTCATCATTCATGCAGGTTTTGTATTATATAGTAATAAAGTAAATACGTTTCATTTCCGTAGACTCATAAACTTATGTTACATAAACTAACAATGTTTAGTTCCTCATTTATGACAAAACTGTTTTCATTATTATTGGGATTGAAATGTACAAAATTATATTCATATTCTGTTTTTAATTTGAAGGCAGTAGGCTAATTTCATTTTTTATCTTCATGTCTGTTATGTTTATTCTTCGTAGTAAAACATCAAAATCTAATATTTAATACATTAGTTATATAATTTAAACATAACGTTTTTATAAAAGTGCGTTATTTAGAATTACTTACTGTGTTGGCTTTGGTTAAGAGGAGAAATGTTAGTTTTCTCCAAACAGCACTAATTCAATTTTTAATAATTTCAAAAAAGCTATGTTTTTTAGTTTAATATTATAATTAATATTAATGATAATGTTATTAATGTTAATATTATTATTTAACATTATTACATTTATTTAATATTATATTTAACATTATAATGTTGTTACATTATCATTTAATGTTATTAATATTATCATTATTATTATTTCGTCATCACGGGAATAATCCCAATAGATCTGCTGGCACAGGAACAGAAACTGATTTACAAAAAGAAGGGTCAATTAAATTACAAGCTCACAAGGAGACCAGAGCCCGTAGTATGGCTCAGTGGCAGCAAAGACGGACCAGTGACACGAAGGGAAGGTTCATAAAACAATTTTAGCTGAGTGAACTGACCGCAAACATGGCGAGATTAATTATTTCATAACGCAGTTTCTAACTGGCCACGGCCTGTTCCGGGCTTACCTATGTAGGATGGGGAAAGTAGACAGACCAAACTGTATGTTCTGTAAACAGGAATTAGACAATGTGAATAACATGTTTTTCACCTGTGATAAGTGGAAAGACGAGAGGCCAAACCTGGAAAATGTATTGGGACTGATCTTTCCCGAAAATATCATCGGAATAATACTGAAGAGCGAACACCAATGTGATCAGGAAGCAGCCTACAAAGAGAAAAACTAATGCAGAAAAAGAAAGCCAAAGATGATCGTGCTAGGGCCGCTGACAGAATAGCAGAAAACAGGTAACGTGGACCCGCTGAACGTTTAAAACAGATGGACGTCTACAGGACGAAGTACAAATGGCACCATCTTGAAGTATTGCAAAAGCTGAGTCCCGAGGTGGATCCAGTGAGTGCCGTGGACAACAAGTTTGTGGTTTTGGTGAGTGCGAGTCCCACAAACCATAGGGGTGCGGACCCTCCTGCGGCAAACATTAGATTTCCACAGTCTTCCTCGTAAAAAAATGTATATTATTTTGTTTTAGTGTTGTTTATTATAATATGTTTTTATAGTTTGGTATATGTTCCTCTAAATAGATCATTGTAACGTGTTGTGACGCTGATAACTTCCACAGACCTCTCGATAATCTGCTGTATATATGGCTTCCTACACGCAATGTTCAGTAAAGAGTTTGGCGAGATCTAAGAAGGCTATCGTCGTAGACGTTTAACATCGATCATCCTTTGCATAATTAGATTCTCTATACTGCAGTTACTTTTTAATATCTGTCCATAATATTGTATATAAAACTGTTATATTTTCCTCGATAAACAAGTTGAGATCTTCCGCTGAAGGAAAGTAGATTTGCTAGTTCGATGCTACGACCATAAAATTCTAAGCACCCACCTGTCAAAGGCATTAATTCTTTTCCGCAATGAGATTATTATGTTCCAGGTTTCAGAGGCGTAAGTGGCTATTGAAAGTATAATTTTCCACATTAACGTTAATTAATGTTCTGAGATAACACTAAGTCCCTCTACATTCTAATTAGCTTGGTAGTTTTATACCGAGTCATACTTCTTCCTGATTTGTTTGTTTCTGTCTACACAAGATCTGCTATTTTCCTGACGTTCGTACGGGGAATTATTAATAAGCATTACTTCAGTTTTGGCTTTGTTAAGCAACAGTCTATACTTTTCGCTTGATAGCTTTAGTTTTTCCGTAACATTCTAAAGAATACGCATGTACTCATTTTATGATGTTAAAATAAGAGTATCATAAGCATGTCTCAGGTTGTTGATCTTGCGGGGCCCTATCAAAACACCTCTGTCCCAGTATCCAATACTTGTCTCATGATGAAGTATGTAAACACATTGAAATACAAAGGAGATTATATACGATTGTAAAACAGTAGACTGGAAAATTGGAACATCACAAAACGTGAGGAATATAGGACTCTGACCTTGGTGTCACATGTATCAAAGATACTAACTACAATACTTTACCATCAAATGGAAAAAAAACTGTGAGGACCAATTTAATTTTCGGAGAAATCGGGAAACACGAGAAGCCATAGTGTCGCTGCGAATAATTATAGAGAAAAATCTTAGTTGTAACAAAAAAAATTATTATAACTTTTGTTGAATAGAAATATATTTGGCAGCATCAACTAGAATATAATGTTTAAAATTCTGAAAGATGTAGAGGCAGTCTATAAGGATAGAAGAATTATCCTGCAACTCTGCAAGACCCAGAGAGGCGTAATTGGCTGAGATGGATTCCAAGCAAAAAAAGCAATTAGACAAGGTTGTGCATTATTCCCATTACTGTTTAATTTGTATGTAGAGCACGCGATGAAAGAGTTCATGGAAACTAGCAACAATGGAATAATAATTAATCTACAATTGTGTGTGTTATAAATCCATCCGTTTTTTATATGGCATTGCACTTTTAGGAAACAACGAGGAAGAACTACAGAATGCACTTCACAAAATGAACACGATCCTAAAAGATAAACGCGGTATGACGATAAATAATAAAAAACAAAATAATGGACTATACCAAAAAAATGTACTTGTATGTAAACAAAAGAACAAAGCATTTCTGAAAGGTAGAAAGCTAATGCAAGTTGATTTCTTTAAATACCTTGGGAGCTGCATTACATCATATGGGAGGTGCACCCGTGACATAAGAAGTATAATTGCAAAAGCAAATTATCGAGAGAAAATATCTTTTAGCGTTGAGGAACGTGTCTATGCAAACCTAAAGAAATGCACAAAGACCTTTATTGGATCATATGCACATATTACTCGGAAGCCTGGACTTTGAGAAATATAAGGGGAAGCTTTCATCTGAGGCTTTTCAGATGTAGTTCAAAAGGAAAGACTTAGGAATATCGTAGACAGAAAGAGCGTCTAATGACAAGATTTTGAAGATACTGGGCGAAAAACTGACATTGATTGGATTCATAGTGGAAAAGAAAAGTAATATGGTTGATCCGCCATTCACACTGGTCTACCAACCTGATTGAAGGACGTAAAGGAAAGGAAAAGCCCAGGCAGGGGACATGGATAGGGTAAAAGAGTAAAGAAATTATGTAGCGATAAATAGGCTGTCTATGGAAAGGGATAAATTCCAAGTCCAACAAAGTCTGGGTTGGGGAAAAGAAGAAGAAAAGGTAACTCAGTATACTCAGTTGTTCCTGTAAATACTTAAAAATAAACATTTAGTGTTACGTCTTCCACGCTCTGGAATATTTCTTGAGTTGGTCTTACAACGTGATACTGGTATAATAAGTTGGATAATATGAAATAACGTAGTGGAATGTATTTTGAATTAACTGTTTATTTGCATTTTGGTAATAATGATTGCATGGCCCGTGCAGTGTCGCGTGGCATACATTGCCAAAGTGAGAATTAAATAAATACTGAAAAATATGTTAATAAATTGAAGTAATCTTCAGAATTGAAATAGTTACCAAGCCGCGGCGTTAAGAAGTGTGTTGTCCGGTCAGAGGTTAGCAGTTAACTAACTTGAACTGCGAGCGAGCGTATTGAGACACGCTGGTAGCAGTTTAGCGGCGGGATGACGTCACTGCACGAAACAGATGTTTACATATGCAATTATTAAAGGTACAAAGTTTAACATACTGCCCGCACAAAATCGGGCGATTTTGCGTTTTGAGTTACTATATGAATAGTGCATCATAAGTGTCAAGGCATAATAATACATAATAATATGGTACGGATACGTAATACTACAATAATAAAAAAGCATATTAATTGACATGACATAATAATAGAATAATAACAACCAAAAATTCAGTAATACATAATAATGTGATAATAAGAAAGACATAATAATTGACATTACATAATAATAGAATAATAACACCCAAAAATATTCAATAATACATAATGATATGATAATAAGCAAGACATAATAATTTCCATTACATAATAATAGAATATTAACACCTAAAAATTTTCAATAATACATAATGATATGATAATAAGCAAGACATAATAATTGACATTACATAATAATAGAATAATAACACCCAACAATTTTCAATAATACACAATGATATGATAATTACAATAACAAATGGAAAGCATGCGATCACCCGGGGCAAGTCCCTAGGCATGAAGCACGAGAATGCGATAAAAGTTTAAGTAAATAGTACATGTCATTTGAACGTTGTAGTGGGATTAATCTGAGGCCACTGGAAGTGGGCATAATTTGTGAATGGGCCTACGTAGGATGCCGTTTGCGGTGCAAACATCCGCTACGCGTACTAGGGAATCCTGACCCAAATGGACGTGAGTGATTACACCGCGTTTCCACTGCAGGGTGGGGGAATTATCTTCCAAAATAAGTTGTCCGGGAGCCAAGTTTTTTGACTGGTGACGCCATCTGTTGCGCTGTTGCAACTGGTGCAAATAATCCCTTGACCACCTCTTCCATATAGAGTGGGTGAATCTTTGCAGCAGCTACCATCTACCCAAGCGACCAATTTTGGCTTCGGAATAGTCAGGTTCCGGGAGTGAAGTCAGTGGAGAACCAACCAAGAAGTGCACTGGAGTCAAAGGCTCGGGAACCCCAGAGTCATTTGAGATGGCGAACAAGGGGCGTGAGTTGAGGCAGGACTCTATTTGAATGGTGTAATATTCTTCAAACGTGAGAATGGTTCTGCCAACAACGCGCCGCAAATGAAACTTGACGCTCTTGACACCACCCTCCCACAGGCCACCGAAATGAGGTGCTGACGGGGGAATAAAGGACCATTTGACTCCTTGGGCCCTGGTGAAGTCCTGAGTAGTTTGTTCAAATTCGTGTGATTGGAGAAGTTTGTATAAGTCGTGAAGTGTACTGCTAGCACGACGAAAATTTGTACCATTGTCAGAAAATATCTGAGAAGGGGTGCCTCTTCGAGATATAAAACGTCTTAAGGCTGCTATGAAAGCGTCTGAGGTTAGATCTGAGACCAATTCAAGGTGAATGGCCTCAGTGGCAATGCATATAAATAGAGAAATATAAGCCTTTGAAATCGATTTGGAACGCTGCCCGCCCTGACATATAAGTACAGGACCGGCGTAGACGACTGCACATTGAGAAAATGGCTTAGAAGGAGTAACTCGGGAAGAGGGCAATTGACCTAATAATTGGCTTGAGCCACTTGCACGGAATCGAAAGCAAGTGATGCATTTGTGTATTACTGATCGTATGTACGATTTATCATTGATTATCCAGTATTTCTGACGTAGAGAGTACTGTGTCAATTGCACCCCTGCATGGAGTAGACGAAGATGCTCGCCTTCTGTGATTAGTTTACTGAGATGAGAATGCGGGTGGAGTATGATTTGGTGTTTGCTATCGTAGGTGAGCTGGGAGTGTTGAAGGCGAAAGAATTTTGCTATTATTAGGGATAGAGCGTTGTGCCTCAAGTTCCTTGATTTCGATATTAAAGTGCGATCGCTGGGACTGACGAATGAAAATCAAAAGTGTGCCATGTAGCTCATGGGAAGTTAAAAAAGAAGTGCTTCTGTCAGCTATGGGAAGTCTAGAGTTCCGAATGAATCAAAGGCAGTAAGAAAATACACGAAGAAGTTTTGAGAGCGAAGAGTAGTTTTCAAAGTAATTAGGCGTAGATGAAGTGGGAACCAGTGTGGTTTGGACTTGTTTACGTTTTTCTTTATCAAGATCGGGATGAGTGCAGGGTGAATGGGCATCGAAAGGACTGGTGGGCCATGATGATGACTGATGATCATGATGATGATGGGTGACAGTGTAAAAAGCGGGGTAGACAACCACGCGATAGGATGTCAGCAGGGTTTTCATGTGAGGAGACATGATGCCAGGTACCCTTTGCAGTGAGTCGCTGTATCTCCGCGACGCGGTTGGAAACAAATACTTTCCATCTGGAAGACTGCTGGTGAATCCAGTGTAAGGCGATCATTGAGTCGGAGTAAAAATACAATTCGTCAAATTTATAACTCACAGCGTTTACAACCTTGGAAACCAACTGAGCCAATAAGAGACAGGCGCAAAGTTCAAGTCGGGGTAATGTTACCTGCTTTAAGGGGGCGACTGTAGATTTAGAGCATAATAAGTTTGATGAAATGCTATGGTTTGAATACACCATTCGCACATAAATGCAGCACGCGTAACCCTTTACTGAAGCGTCGGCAAACCCATGGAGTTGAAATGAAATGATTTGGGAAATATTTCAATTCTTTACGGATCTTGGAATCTTAAAATAAGTGTCTGATATCAACTGAGCATAAAGTTGTACCCATTGATTAGATAATGTGTCTGACAGGGGGTCATCCCAACTTGTTCCCGTTAACCACAGTATCTCCATAAATGTTTGCACCAAAATGTAACCGGGACAATAAGTCCCAATGGGTCGTAAATTCCGGCGATAACGGATAATACCCTTCTCTTGTTAAATACCTCCACTTCGAAATTTCTTTGAAAACTATATATGAAACTATCATCGTTAATGTGCCATTGAATACCCAAAGTACGTATAGTTTGATTCTTGTTAAATTCAAGGGAAGAGTTGGAGTGTGAAGTTATAATGGTATGATCATTGGAAAACCACTTGTGCAAAGTAAACCCGTATTGAATTAATAAATTTGTAATGTGGGACTTCATTTGTGATAAAATGTGTGAGTTATCATGAGATCGTCCACATAGAAATCGTTTGCGATAGCAGAACAGGCTATAGAGTGTTGAGTTTTGTTTTCCTGGGCTATTTGTGCCAAACATCTTGTGGCCAGAAATGAAGCGCTTGCAGTCCCATATGTGACTGTTCTCAAGGCGTAGTGTTGAAGTTCCCTATGGAGGGCGTCGCGCCAAACAATTCGTTACAAAATTAGAATCCCTGGGAGTAACTACAATCTGACGGTACATTTTTTCAATGTCCGAAATGAGGACGTATCGGTGCGTTCTAAACCGAGACATAACTGAAAAAAGATCCTGCTGGACCGTGGGACCAGCCATTAATGTGTCGTTTAAGGACAAATTATTTGTTGTTTTGGCAGAGCCGTCGAAAACAACTCGCAATTTGGTGGTTATACTAGAGCCTTTAAAAACCGAATGGTGCGGTAAGTAGAAGGTGTCTGACTTATTGACTGAAAAATCGTAAGAATCAAGCAAAGACATGTGACCCAGAGTTAAATATTCCTGCATGAATTTACTACAGTCTTTATGAAGAGCAGGGTTCTGCTTGAACTTAAGTTCCAGTGATTGAAATCTGCGAGTAGCTCCGGGAAGAGAATCGCCCAAATGAGAGTTGTATCCCCTGCGAGGTAGGGACACAACAAATCTACCACTATTATTGCGGAAAGTGTTAGCGATAAAATGACTTTCGCATTCTGAGTCCTCAACTGAGGGAGTACGGACTGCAACGTCCTCCAATTGCCAGAAGTCTTTTAATTGCGATGAAATTGCATTGTTATCTTCGCACGCTATAAATGATGAAACAGGTTTTGTCATGTCGACATTAAAGGGCAGGTTACCAGCGAGGATGAATGCCAATTTGGTCTCCTGTATTATGGGAAAGTGTGGGCTGCGGATGAATTTAATAGGTCCAATCAATTGTAAATGGTACTGGGCAACAAGTAATATGTCGAGTTGTGAAGAAAAGTTTAGTTGCGGGTCAGCTAAGAATATGTTTTTTGGTATATTTAGGGATGAAATATTAAACGATTCTGCGGGGAGATTATTCGTAATACTGGGAAGCACAGCGCAATGCACGTACAGATTGAAATCCTTGTAACGAGAATTCAGCCTTACCCTTGTACTAAAGACACCTTGACATAGGGAATTGTTTATACCAGTGATGGGTAGTTGAGACTTGGTTAATTTTAGACCCATGCGGCGTGCGAAATTCATAGTACAGAAGTTTGCTTGAGATCCTGAATCTAATAGAATTCTTACTGAATGTTTCCTACCGGCTTGGTCCGTTGTCATGGAGACAGCGGTGGATAACAGAATAGATTTATTTTTTTGTAATTTGAGGGAAAATTGATTGTTGCCCCTGTTTGAATTGTTACTGCCTGATATGTGAATCATTGTATGATATCATTTGGAACATGTCCTACAAGAAAATTTGGAAGGACAGTGTGAGGGCTCATAGCCTGGACGCATGCAAATTAAACAATGTTTGTATTTAAATAAAATATTCTTTCGCTCAAAGGGAGATGTAGCCACGAATTGTGGGCATTCACACAGTCTATGTTTACCGCGAAACAGCTGACAAATGTTATTGTTGATATTAGTATGAAATGTTGACCTAGTGAGCTCAACGGGTTTAATAGTCTTACGATAGGGAATCTTATCGCTAACTTGTGTTCTGTTTGCTGAACTGGTTGCACTGTTTGCGCCAACGTTTTGCATTAATTGCCTCCTACTATTTAAAAATTTAATGAAATTGTTGAAATTAGGGAATCGCTCGTCGGATAGACTTTCCTTCCATAGTCGACATGTCTGGTTATCGAGTTTCTGAGTTAAATATTGAACAAAAATAATTTCAAATATATTTACAGGTAAACTCAATGAATTCAAAGCGTTTGTATTTGCGGTGATTTCGTCAATAAATTTTGAAATGCCAACCATGGACTCTTGCTGAAGGGACTTCTTGCCCAAGACATTCCCTACATGATACGCTGAGACAATTAATTTACTATCATACCTGGCCTTCAATAGCTCAATGGCTACCGCATAATTATCATGGGTGATTGGGAGAGACTTTATTACATTTAAAGCCTCGTCCCTTAGTGAAAAATGTAAGTAATGCAATTTATGGATGTCAGTCAGGTCCGTTCTGACGTGTACTAACTCCAAGAACATGTTGTAATAGTGCTGCCAATCAATAATGTTGCCTGAGAAGCAGGGTAATTTGATTCGCTCTAACTTAATAGGGGATGCTTTAATTGGCGTAACTTCAGCTTGATTTAATATTTTCTCGTTCACCTCCTCTACACGTTCCAACAAATTTTGGAGCTTACACTCAATAGTGCAGAGATCATCCTCTGTCTGAACCCTGTCACTTACCGATGTGAAATCAGATTCATCAGCCTCAATTTGGGTCTGAATTTCATCATACTTCGCGGACAACTCCATCAAGTGACGAAGTTTTATTTTTAAAGCATGGTGATCATTTATTTCATGATCGAAATTGTTCGCGAAGGTGTTTATACGGGATATAGAGGCTTCAATTGTGCCACGTTTTTTAATCAAAGCTTTCACATGATTGAACTGCATTCTGGATGTCCAAAATTGATAAATAAATGCAGAACAGGTGAACAATTAATGCAATTTGAGTATTTTACCAAATTCTGATATAATGCGGCAGCCAGTGAGTGGTATAACTTAATCTAATTCCTTATTATAATACGTACTTATTTTTTTTTTAAATAGTTATATGAAAATTATTTTCAAAATATGACTCATTTAAAGATAAAAATATAAATATAGCTTTATTCCATTGTTTAAGTTTATGACTGATTTCTTGTAAAATTATATAAGTGAAAATTTGTGTGAAAATGCAGGTTTATAGTCACTTGAAACTGATTTCTGTTTATATAAAAATTATTTTGCAAATATTACTCATTTTTAATGTATATGAAATTATATAAGTGAGAAACTATGGGAAATATAAGTTCATAGTCACTTGAATTATAAGAGTCCTCTGCAGTTTTAAGATGGCTCCGTTGCCTGTCGCTTCCTTGGCGATTCTGTCCGGCTGGCCGTGGATTGGTGGCGCAAATCTTGTTTCCGCTTGTCGGGTGATGTTTGAAGTTGTAGCTTTCTGTGCAGGCTTGAAGTTCTGATTTTCAATGATGAGTGACAAGTGACGATGCAGTGGAATATCTTGCGGTATTAGAAATTATGTCCTGTAGAAGCTTGTACGGCCAAGTATGATGTTTTATTTTTTTGAAAGTTATGAATGTATGCTCACTGCCAGCAATTTTGCGTTTAAGAATATTCGGGATTGACCAAAATGTTATTTGGGCCTGTCAAATGAAATATAGATCCGGCCCGGAGGACCAAATGTTACGTCTTCGACGCTCTCGAATATTTCTTGAGTTAGTCTTACAACGTGATGCTGGTATAATAAGTTGGATAATATGAAATAACGTAGTGGACTGTATTTTGAATTAACTGTTTATTTGCATTTTGGTAATAATGATTGCATGGCCCGTGCAGTGTCGCGTGGCATACGTTGCCAAAGTAAGAATTAAATAAATACTGAAAAATGTGTTAATAAATTGAAGTAATCTTTAGAATTGAAATAGTTACCTAGCCGCGGCGTTAAGAAGTGTGTTGTCCGGTCAGAGGTTAGCAGTTAACTAACTTGAACTGCGAGCGAGCGTATTGAGACACGCTGGTATCAGTTTAGCGGCGGGATGACGTCACTGCACGAAATAGATGTTTACATATGCAGTTATTAAAGGTACAAAGTTTAACATACTGCCTGCACAAAATCGGGCGGTTTTGCGTTTTGAGTTACTATATGAATAGTGCATCATAAGTGTCAAGACATAATAATATGGTACGGATACGTAATACTACAATAATAAAAAGGCATAATAATTGACATGACATAATAATAGAATAATAACAACCAAAAATTCAATAATACATATTAATATGATAATAACCAAGACATAATAATTTACATTATCAAGTGATAGTTTTATGAAATGAAAACTACTAGATAAGTGCAAACTTAGTTGTAGTAATAAATAAATGAAAAAAAAATAAAAAAGTAAAGGTACAAAATTTAACATTTAGTAAATGAGAAAAACAATTTTTTAATTTTTGAGAGGACATAGTTATATTTCAAAATAATAGGCGAACCGTTAAAATATGCGCGCGCGCATGTGTGTGTGTGAGTGTGTGTGTGAGTGTGTGTGGGTGTGTTGTATTCTTATATTCAGCTATAAGGCGATTTATTAACATTATCAGTCAATTTACAGTAACAAATAATTAAAACAGTAATCAGTGGGATTTTTTCCGCAAAAATACAAATATCCAGAGTCGTGTAAAAATGTTACCATTACTTTGAATATGTGTCATATGCAGCCGTCTGTAGTGGTTGAGTACTTTTAATCAATAAATATCATACAATCACAAAGCTGTTGATAATAGATAGAAAGATCTAGTGTCATAAGTATTCTACTGCTGTGTTGAAATCTCTAGCCTTCGGTTTCTATATATCATTTTATCATACAACATGATATCAAAACGATGTAAACGTTATATCACGTGTTTCATAATTTAGAATTAATTAAGAAAATGGGTCTCGTGTTTCTCAGTGACCTTGTGTGTCCAAAATTGGCACTGTGTATGAGTGGTTGGAAACACGTGGCTCTCCAGTGTAAATCCTAATTAAAACTGAACATTTGAACAGGGCTGAACTTTTAGAGTAAAGTGTTTACCTCTGTGATTTATTTCATAGGAGTATAATACAGTATAATCTAGCCTGTGGTTTAATGTTTGTATTTGTGAGATGGAAATATATGTGACATTACAAACAAAATATTTGATAACGTAAAAGTCCCAACGTAAAAGATAAATTTTCTTAATTCCGTCTTCTTCATTTCATTCGTCAATTTCTGTCTGGACTTGTTCGTTTTAGCATCCTATATTTTCTCTTTCTAAATTTTTCAAAAACAGGGATATACTAAAGCACTAGTGCGATTGCTGATACACTCTCTTTTAATAGCGAATTTACACCCCTTTTGATATTTGACGTGATATGTACGAGCGTTAACAAGTCATGCCATTTGTTGCAGCTTTATCACTACAATTTTGTGGAGTACACGTAGGTTAAAATGTTATTTACAACCCAACGTTGATAGATTTGCTGGACTGGTAAATTAGCCGCTTCGCTTCATGAAGTTTTGATTCCGGTAAAGTCTAATGATTAGAACCACAGCATTCATTTTTGTAAACACGGTCTAACTGTTTGTAACTGTATAACTGCAAGAAATGTATTAATTCATTTGAATGTAATTCCCATGTTCTTAATGAAGTATTTCTATTCTTTATTAAATTTGTGTCATTACAAAATTGACTTACCTGTATATTTCTACATACTATGTTACATGAGTTTAAAAAAATGACTTTAGTAAATGTATGTACGTCTTTATGAACAGAAAATAAAATATCACTATTAGTACTACCTGGTCTAATACTCATTTGCATATTGGATACGTACTAGGAAACAGTGCACATTAGTACAATGACAACACACAGATACACTCGATTTACAGAAGTACACAAGTTTAGATAAACATACGAGGCATTATTAATTTAGCTTACCTTAGCAAAACCTGTTACGTGATATACATCTACCAAACTATTATCACAACGCGACGTGTCAGAACTGAAGTATTACCTGTTAATGACAATTGCCACCTTGGTAGTGTTTCTAATTAAGTTGCTTTATTGAGCATCCAATTATGGTAAACTAGGTTCCGGCGCGCATAGATGCGCCTATTTAAACGCCGTAAACTAATTGATAGTGTAGTTAGTTGACATAATTTGTAGTGGATTTATGTCTACTATAGTAAAAGCTGTAATATTTAATGTCATGCGCTATTAAACATAAATAAGGAAATAATAAAATTTCCCTTTATTTGTTGCCCTCGAAAGCAATTTACTCAACTTGTCAATATCTGTTTAATATAACTTCTGAATTGACATTTGAAACGTAGAAGGAGTGGGAATTTCGCGTTCTTTAAGTTGCTATTCCTTGCTTTAATACAATTCTCCAACACCAATGGACGTCAGTTGCCAGTTCTTGAACCTGCCAGCCGACAACAAGCACGTGTTGGTTTTTAATACATACAAAGATTTCTATTCATTTTAAAGTTACTTTTTTCAAAGACTTTATTTAAAATTTTTCTTAAAATTTTTTTTTATTTTTAATAACAAGTGATTATTCTTTAATACCGTGTAACTAGACGATGATTAAGCTTTGAAAATAATGTTTAGTAGATATTTTTAACATGAAATATTCATGTATTTGGGCAGACGATTTGGAATTTCCTGTTGTGTAAATCTCTTCTGACACGGGAGCTGATTTTTCAGGAAAACGGGGTCCACATAACATTTACTTACATCGAAAGAAAGTAAAATCTCAGTCAAGAATGCTCACAAAGCATTCCAGAATAACGTTCACGCTTAATACCAACAGAAGAACCGCCCAACATTTGACAAGGTATTCGTTTCTTAGAAACACGCAGAGATTTTCATTGACATACACTGATTTTTATGTAATCCAGTTTAGAAAACTGGAGTGGTCACAAAATATTTTTAACCAGACACAACTTACAGTAATACAAATATAAATTGGCTGTTATCGTGGGTAGGTAGGTAGAAAATGTAGTGTCTAAAGTTATTTTGTTAATGTTATTTTTTTGAAAAATATTGTGTTTAAACTCTGATGATATTATTTGAGCCCTAAAACTATAAGTAAGGCAAAAAGAATATAATCTTGCAATTCTCACTATAGCTGGTTTCTCAATTATTACTTCCATGTTCCTTAAGGAAATGGAAGTACAGTATGGTGATGGCAAAAAAAATCGTGTTCGAGATTATTGCAGATTCTGATTGTACTACACTCAAAACATGAAAAAAGTCGTTTTTCGAAAAGTGTCTGTGTGTGTGTCTGTGTGTCTGTCTGTCTGTCTATCTGTCTGTCTGTAGATTTTTTTTCTATGCAAAACGATAACAGCCGCAAATTCAAACAGAATCAAATAATTTTTTGCATACAGCCCTGATTTGTAGAGTACTCGCGACCTATTGTTTTTGGTGAAGATCGGTTGAGGGAAAGGGGTAGTTTACCAGCAACGGTTTTTTTTTATCAAGGGTAATTTTGCTTGTTTGGCAAACGATAACAGCCGCAAGTTCAAACAGAATCAAATAATGTTTCGCATACAGCCCTGAATTGTAGAGTTCTCAACATCTGTTGATTTTGGTAAAGATCGGTTAAGGGAAAGGGGTAGTTTACCAGCAACGTTTTATGTTTTAACAAGGGTATTTTCTATGGCAAACGATGACAGCCGCAAATTCAAACATAATCAAATAATGTTTTGCATACTACCCTGAATTGTAGAGTTCTCAAGACCTTTCGTTTTTGGTGAAGATCGGTTAAGGGAAAGGGGTAGTTTACCGGCAACATTTTATGTTTTAAAAGGGTATTTTTTATGACAAACGATAAGAACCGCAAATTCAAACAGAATCAAATAATTTTTTGCATACAGCCCTGATTTCTTGAGTACTAAAGACCTATTGTTTTTGGTGAAGATCGTTTAAGGGAAAGGGGTAGTTTACCAGCCACATTTTTTGTTTTATCAAGGGTATTTTGTATGGCAAACGATAACAGCCGCAAATTCAAACAAAATCATATAATATTTTTGGATACAGCCCTGAATTGTAGCGTTCTCAAGACCTGTCCTTTTTGGTAAAGATCGGATAAGGGAAAGGGGTAGTTTACCAGCAACGGTTTTTTATCAAGGGTAATTTTTTTTTATGGTAAACGATAACAGCCGGAAATTCAAACAGAATCAAATGATGTTTTGCATACAGCCCTGTATTGTAGCGTTCTCAATATCTATTGGTGTTTGTGAAGATCGTTTAAGGGAAAGGGGTAGTTTACCTGCAACGTTTTATGTTTTAAAAGGGTATTTCTTTGGCAAACGATAAGAGCCGCAAATTCAAACACAATCAAATACGTTTTTGCATACAGCCCTGTTTTGTTGAGTACTAAAGAGCTGTTGTTTTTGGTGAAGATCGGTTAAGGGGAAGGGGTAGTTTACCAAACACGTTTTTTTTTTATCAAGGGTATTTTATATGGCAAACGATAACAGCCGCAAATTAAAACAGAATAATATAATATTTTGCATACAGCCCTGAAATGTAGAGTTCTCAAGACATGTTGGTTTTGGTGAAGATCGGCTACGGGAATAGGGTTGTTTACCAGCAACATTTTATGTTTTATCAAGGGTAATTTTTTTTTTAACGAACGATAACTGCCGTACATTAAAACAGAATCAACTACTCTTCTGCATACCTTTTTTAATTATACAGAACTCAAGGTCTGTTGATTTTGTTGAAGATCGGTTAAGGGAAAGGGGTAGTTTACCAGCAACGTTTTATGTTTTAACAAGGGTATTTTTTCTATGACGAACGATAACTGCCGTAAATTCAAAGAGAATCAACTAATATTTTGCATACAGCCCTGGATTGTAGAGTTCTCAAGACCTATTGTTTTTGGTGAAGATCGGTTAATGGAATAGTGTAGTTTACCAGCAACGTTTTATGTTTTATCAAGGGTGTTTTCTATGGCAAACGATAACAGCCGCAAATTCAAACAGAATCAAATAATTGTTTGCATACAGGCCTGAATTGTAGAGTACCCAAGATCTGTCGTTTTTGGTGAAGATCGGTTAAGGGAAAGGGGTAGATTACCCGCAACGGTTTTTTATCCAGGGTAATTTTTACTTCCATTTTCCTTAAGGAAATGGAAGTATGGTGATGGCAAAAAAAATCGTGTTCGAGATTATTGCAGATTCTGATTGTACTACACTCAAAACATGAAAAAATGTCGTTTTTCGAAAAGTGTCTGTGTATGTGTGTGTGTGTGTGTGTGTTTGTGTGTGTGTGTGTGTTTGTGTGTGTGTGTGTGTGTGAAGATTTTTTTTCTATGGCAAACGATAACAGCCGCATATTCAAACAGAATCAAATAATTTTTTGCATACAGCCCTGATTTGTGGAGTATTCACGACCTATTGTTTTTGGTGAAGATCGGTTGAGGGAAAGGGATAGTTTACCAGCAACGGTTTTTTTTATCGAGGGTAATTTTGTTTGTTTGGCAAACGATAACAGCCGCAAATTCAAACAGAATCAAATAATGTGTCGCATACAGCCTGAATTGTAGAGTTCTCAAGATATGTTGATTTTGGTAAAGATTGGTTAAGGGAAAGGGGTAGTTTACCTGCAACGTTTTATGTTTTAAGAAGGGTATTTTCTATGGCAAACGATAAAGCCGTAAATTCAAACAGAATCAAAAGATTATTTGCATACAGCCCTAAATTGTAGAGTTCTCAAGACCTATTGTTTTTGGTGAAGATCGGTTAAGGGAAAGGAAAGGGGTAGTTTACCTGCAACTTTTTTTAACAAGGGTATTTTCTATGGCAAACGATAACAGCCGCAAATTCAAACAGAATCAAATAATTGTTTGCATACAGGCCTGAATTGTAGAGTACCCAAGATCTGTCGTTTTTGGTGAAGATCGGTTAAGGGAAAGGGGTAGTTTACCCGCAACGGTTTTTTATCCAGGGTAATTTTTACTTCCATTTTCCTTAAGGAAATGGAAGTATGGTGATGGCAAAAAAAAATCGTGTTCGAGATTATTGCAGATTCTGATTGTACTACACTCAAAACATGAAAAAAAGTCGTTTTTCGAAAAGTGTCTGTGTATGTGTGTGTGTGTGTGTGTGTGTGTGTGTGTGTGTGTGTGTGTCTGAAGATTTTTTTTCTATGGCAAACGATAACAGCCGCATATTCAAACAGAATCAAATAATTTTTTGCATACAGCCCTGATTTGTGGAGTATTCACGACCTATTGTTTTTGGTGAAGTTCGGTTGAGGGAAAG
Source organism: Magicicada septendecula (assembly GCA_034769895.1). Taxonomy (NCBI): domain Eukaryota; kingdom Metazoa; phylum Arthropoda; class Insecta; order Hemiptera; family Cicadidae; genus Magicicada; species Magicicada septendecula. The sequence goes on along the minus strand of CM068369.1, from coordinate 177,349,180 downwards.
GGATAGTTTACCAGCAACGGTTTTTTTTATCGAGGGTAATTTTGTTTGTTTGGCAAACGATAACAGCCGCAAATTCAAACAGAATCAAATAATGTGTCGCATACAGCCTGAATTGTAGAGTTCTCAAGATATGTTGATTTTGGTAAAGATTGGTTAAGGGAAAGGGGTAGTTTACCTGCAACGTTTTATGTTTTAAGAAGGGTATTTTCTATGGCAAACGATAAAGCCGTAAATTCAAACAGAATCAAAAGATTATTTGCATACAGCCCTAAATTGTAGAGTTCTCAAGACCTATTGTTTTTGGTGAAGATCGGTTAAGGGAAAGGAAAGGGGTAGTTTACCTGCAACTTTTTTTAACAAGGGTATTTTCTATGGCAAACGATAACAGCCGCAAATTCAAACAGAATCAAATAATGTTTTGCATACTGTCCTGATTTGTAGACTACTCAATACCTATCGTTTTTGGTGAAGATCGGTTAAGGGGAAGGGGTAGTTTACCTGCTACCTTTTACGTTTTATTAACAGTAAAGTACTTGAAAATTCATTTAAACTTTTTGAAACAATGGTAATTGTTAAAAATAAATTAATTTTGTTGCCAGGCAATAAAATTATAATTTTTTCATTTTAATGTAAATTATGTATGAGTTAATATACATGTATAAAATAATATATTGTTCGTGGCAGGCAAGCATATCTCAGTTATGTAATGTTTACGTTTCATTTTTATTATTATGACTACCGCAATATAAAGGCAGGTAAGACACACACACACACACAAAATTGGCGTTATTTCTGGCCTCACTCATGCTTATTTTCTTACATTTGCACGCTTTTTAAATGGTAAGGGCCGAAACCCATACCAACATAACGCGTGCAAGCCGAAAAAGTGTCCAGCGTGGATAGCGATTTGCTTTCTGTGGATCGCTGGGCAGTGTAACTGCACGTGTTTACAGAGGAACGATTCATAGACAGACTTTTCGTCTTTAGGGAATGAACCCTCTGCAAGATGCTGAGGGTCCATGAGTGACTTCGGAGCGTTCCTTCTTTTTCGCGTGTTTGTTCTGTGAAAAATACACTGTAGATTCGCAGCTTGATAGGAACGCTGCAACTAGGAACACTGTAGCAACGCTCAATAGGAAATGTTGAAAATGTTTGTCCACGGTGTACCCTCATACACACTAAACCTGCTCTGATGTTTTAATTACGGACATCATAATATTAAAACTTTGGAAACTTGAGCACTACTTAATGGAGATCAAACATTAACTCATACAAGCCACTAATTTTATGCAATTTTTTATATATATTGTACAACGTTATCGGCAACAAAGAAGTAGTTTTTGTTAAAATTCCTTCCCGGGATGTTTGGCCGTAGTCCAATGTTTTCTACAAAACCAGACGTTTTGGCAATGCCATCGACTTCCATCATCAGTGAAAATCGAGTGCGATAACGTGAGGTGGTATACGTTAGTGACCACAGTACTGTGGTTAAGGCTGAAGCAGTAAGTAGAAAGAAGTAGTTTCTATAGTAATATTTCATTTTGAAAATGATTTTAAATATAAATCTTAGAACATGGAAGTCATGTATGGTTCTCCATACCGATATTTTTCTATAGTAAACGATAACAGCCGCAAATTCAAACAGAATCAAATGATGTTTTGCATACAGCCCTGTATTGTAGAGTTCTCAATACCTACTGGTGTTGGTGAAGATCGGTTAAGGGAAAGGGTAGTTTACCAGCAACATTTTATGTTTTAACAAGGGTAATTTTTTATGACGAACGATAACTGCCGTAAATTCAAACAGAATCAACTAGGTTTTTGCATACCTTTTTGAACTAAAGAGAACTCAAGGTCTGTTGATTTTGTTTGAAGATCGGTTAAGGGAAAGGGGTAGTTTACCTGCAACATTTTATGTTGTAACAAGAGAAATATTTCCATGACCAACGATAACTGCCGCACATTCAAACAGAATCAAATATATTATTGCATGCTTCCCTGAATTGTAGAGGACGGAAGGTCTGTTGATTTTGGAGAAGATCGGTTAAGAGAAAGGGGTAGTTTACCTGAAACATTTTATGATTGAACAAGAGTAAAGTACTTAATTTTTATAAATAACGTATCCTGATAAGAAGCTCATAGTAATCCACTTTAGAAACGTAGATGAAATATCTATAAATGAAAAAGTTAAGTGAACGGGGTGGGGGTAATTTTCTATTATTAAAAATTATAGTTGAAGGTGGAGGGGAGAATTTTTTATATGTGTACTACGTTATCGGCAACAAAGAAGTAGTTTTTTGTTAAAATTGCTTCCCGGGCTCTTTAGCCGTAGTCCAATGTTTTCTGCAAAACCAGACTTTTCGGCAGTGCCATCGACTGCCATCATCGGTGAAAATCGAGTTCGAAAACGTGAGGTGGTATACGTTAGTGACCACAGTACTGTGGTTAATGCTGAAGCAATAAGTAGAAAGACGTAATTTCTATGGAAATATTTCATTTCCAATATGATTTTAAATATAAATCTTAGAAAATGGAAGTCATGTATGGTTCTCCATACCGATATTTAATTCTAAAGTCAGTCAGAACGTAAATCAAAGATGTTAAAAAGATATATGTTAAGAAAGACCTTAAAAAATATTTTAAACATTTTAACTGTATAAATCATAATATTCTGTCTAAATAACGGTTTTCTGTTAAACTTCTGCAAGCTCCTACCAGTGGACCACGCGGTTGTACGGTGTAACATGGCAGTACCGTAGTATCGCCAATTAAACTGTCAATATGGAATCTATATCAAAAAAATATACATGTTGAAATTTTCACATACTTCACTTTTATTATCTTGAAACATAGTAGTACCCTTTTGAAATTCTCCTACACAACAGCACACGTATGAGGAGGACTTAAACGGTTGAAACATTGAAAGTTTAGGCAACAGTTATTCAGCTACTGTGTACAAAACATTATGTAAATAAAAGCGATCTTTTAGTAACAGAAATTATGGTAACAAGATTGTGGTAACTTTTCTTCTTGCCTTTGTTTCAACGTTTTACTTACTTATAAACATTTCCTGTTGTACGTAGACCTAAAGGTTTGCAAATTACAAATACAAGTGCTCAGTGCTAAATGTACACATTTTATTTATTTACTACAGTTACCGTTAATTATCATTGGTAATAAAATTTCACATAATTCTTCCATAATTAAATGCATTTTTGAAAACCTAAAAGTCAGATAAGTAAAATTCTTGTGAAAAAAGGTGCAAGAAATTTTGTACATGAAATTTTATAAAGCAGGTATTAAATTTTATAATTTTATTAGTTTACAAAATTTTATAATGTTCACATATATTCTTACCGAACATACTCAAAATAATAACTAAATGATGCAGCTGTCGTGCAAAGCAGTAGAATGAAAGCATAATAATACACGCGTCCCTACAGACAATAAACAATAGTTCAACACGCTGGCAGTAACGATTAATCGGAAGTTCTGTTTACCATTGTTCACATATCATGTTCGAGTGTAAACTTAGTACACTGCTTGTCGCGGTTATGTCGATTTTTTTGTACTGCCAAAGCTATTGTGTTTCTGTTAAGTATTATTATTATTACTGTTATTGATGTTTGTATCATAGAAGTTTTGATACTTCTGGTTATATTCCAAATAGAATTATTGTTATACAAGTTTCTAATTAGTTTTTTCATAGAATCTCTTTATAATTTCACTTTTTAATTTTCTTAACTTCTATTCCTAACTTTGTTTTGCCTTATGGTATCTCTGTCAGCAGCCAACTCCTTTTGCATTATTTCATTAGTTGTCAGCTTTTCATACTACTAGGCCATTTATTTCGTTACACTTTCTCTTTACCTCTAAGAAGGCTGACTACTTGTCGCGTGTAAAGCTGAGTGTTGTATTTCAATTGTCCATATTTTTCTTTTATACTTTTTTTGAAAACTGACTACTTTAATTAGAGTAATATTTATTAATTATAATATTAAATAATCAAAACATTAAATTACGTTTACCGAATGCTTTCTGTGGTTTTCCTGTATTAAAGGCATGACGTACATTTTACAACTTATTTTACAATTTTCAACAGTACAACATGTAACTCTTTTAACTGTTTTGCCAATTCATTTTCTCAAATTGCTCTACAGTATTTGTGAAAAGCATAGAATAAAAATACAAAACTGTTTTGTATATAAATATACCATAAAAATGGGAAATATACGAGATTCCTATATAAAGTCAAGTCAAACTGTTTTAACTTAACGCACTCACGCAGTTGATGGCAATCCTCACATCGTCAGTGTAAAACGGTTTCACATTATGCTGCGCTCATGGTGCTGGTCGTTGTGTAATTTTTGTATAGTATTTGAATAATGTATTTGATTAGAAAGGTGTTTGCCGTTTAAAATTAGATTTGGTTGGCTTACATAATAGTTACATACTTTGAACTGTTTCGTTTGTATTCTACTATTAAAGGTTTTATTCAAAGCAAAGGATGCTCTGATCTCGGCTGCTACTCTTTTCCTTATTTTTCTAAGGCCTTCTCTGAAAATTAAACCAAGGTATAATATACGATAAACTGCTTCAAAACAGTAATCACCAGGAATATATTGCTGCTTGTGTTGTACATACCTCTTCCTTTTCGGCATCATTATTTTTGTGTAAACTTCACTTACACGAAGTCCTACTTTACGTGCCTCTTCATCGAGTTTCTACAAAAATAAATTTAATATTCCACGTTAGAAGGACAAAACCTTAAATTGTGTAGTACTTGTTAGAATAGAAAGCATGGAGATACTCACTGCGTTATGTGAACGTTAATTTCAAAATGGTTTCGTAGTGTAATATTTTTTGTATTGCCAAGTCATAACAAACGTTGATGTAAAATATATGTATCGGAGTACCGCAATACTGTTACTCAAGTTTTTCAATCCACATTTTGTTGTTAAATCTGGACTGTTAATAAACTAATTTTGATATAAATTTAAGTACTGCAGGCCGTAGTATTTTAGGTGTTGGCTTCTTCGTTGAGATTGCGTCCTTCAACTTTATTCTCTTCTCCCCAGTTTTCAACACTGGCTTTGATGGCTCCCTCAGAGTTACGTCTTGTGTTCACCTACTAGTGTTTCTGTGGATCTCGTGTCTTGCAGCACTGGCTGTTGACAGTTCAAGAGGATATGTGTTGGGTGACTAACATTTGATGTGCACTGCCACTGGTTTCATGAAAATTTTAACATTAATTTTTTTTTAAGTTAAATTTGTTAATAATAGTATCAACTGTACTTTGGTTTATTAAAACCCTGTGTTGTGTCGTATAGCCTTGTGAAAGGGTTATGAAAGGGCTAAGCTGTTGCTTCCTCTTTTCACCAATGCGATATGCTCTTTTCTGTTTTCTTAACAGCCAATAAGAAGATTCACGGCACTACTGGCAGTTTTCAGTGATTCAATAAATCAGATCAGGACATCATTAACCATAAGTTTGTATATCTAAATAAAAAACTACATTTTACGATATTTACTGGAACAAGAAGAATTACTTATTTTTAACCTTTAAAATTATAAAATTAAAATTAGTTCTGTAGTTGAAGAAACAATGTTCTTGCTGTAATGCTAGGGTACAATTAAACATTACAATTTATCAATTCTTTTTTCTATTTGTGTCGGCCATTTGATTACCACATGCCAATTTCAATTCTTTATTCCTTTTTCTTTACTTTTTATCCTTTATTCATTCATCTTTTCACTATATCTCTTCTTTCTGTCTTCAGTCCACTTTGAACTTGTGTTTTCTCTCTTCTATTCTGGAGTCCTATATATTACCAATTTTTTTTAAAGCAAAATTCTTTTGAATGTAAATATGTGAACTCTACGTTTGTCGACTGTTGAATCTTTGTGTTACAATTACATTGATTTGTGTGATAATATGGCCCGGTTTTCTTCATTATTAATGGCTTGTGTTAATGTTAACAAACACACGCGCGCGCGCGCGCGCGCGTTTGTTATCGTGTAAAATATTATATCAATGTTAATAAGATGAATTAGAACATATTAGTGTTCCTCTTGGCATACGTAATAGAAAAAACTCAGATTTGGTCTCTGTCCAGCTCAAAATCAACAAGAAGTATAACTTGCACGGACCCTTTTTACACTGTAAATTTCACTTAGTTTTGCTTTCTTTGCTTTTTTACACCACATGCTCTTTGTTTGGGTTTCATATCCCATTACACTTACCAATCCTAAACGGCATGTGTCACGTCTCCTTTACTATTACCTCCCCTCGGAAACTTGGCTCAATTCCAATTTTTCCGCTGTACTTTTTACTGTATAAATGTGTAACCTGCTGTGGTAAATATTTCATCCTAAGCGTAATATACCAATAACGATATGACTACACCACACACGTATATATGTGTATTGCGATGTATGGGCCTAGGTGTCGCATAGAATATTTAGTGGAGATATGTTTTTGAAATGAAGTGGATTTATTAATGCTGCTATTATTTTGTAACAATTTACTGAGCCTCTAATACGGTAGGCTATATAAAAGAATTAATCTGTCTCTGTTGACCTTTGTAAAATTTATTTCTCGTACAAGGAAATAAGTTATTATTTAATAGTTATTTTGGCGTATTTACTATAAAGTCTTTACTGACAGAGTCTTCCTTTTCAATTATTCTTTTTTTACTTGTAATAAATATATACGATCACTTCCCTTCAATGTCTACAGCAGATCCTTTAGACATGGATGAATAAGTGTGTTGTGTGTATATATTTCCTAGGCACGGTTACATACACTTTCACCTCAAACTGATACAGTTACTGTTTCTGGTGTGTTACATCCCTAATCGGAATATTTTGAATTTTCTCAGTTTAGCACAATTATAATATTTCTCGCAGTAACTTAACAGAATCTTCTAACTTCCGTTTGTCGCGATTGGCAGGCCAAACGTCTTATACCCGAATGGCGTTTACACATTATCGATTCGGAAAAGAGACTGATTTATCCGTTTAAAGTAATTATCATTAACTGAATTCTTGTAATCTGATTGGTTCTTTGATAACCCCTTCTATGATTTTCTTACAGATATTAAATGTTTTTGTCCAAGAAGGCTACCGAAAAAAAAACAATTCTTGTTCAAAAAGCCTGAAATGTTTGCGACCAAATTTATTGGGTTATATAACATTTTACTTAAAAAACGCCTACATTTTTTTACTGATATTTAAAATAATTTTTACTGACTATTTAAATTATTTTAAATAATTATTTATGTCTTTTTATTACAATCATTTTTATATAAGTCCCAATGATAAAATTCCCATATTAAGAAAGCTGTTGAAATTAACGTGTTTATTAATGAATATCCCGTAATTTTATGATGTACTCTCACACCACTACACACGCGGCAAAGCATCGTTACGCACCATCTCACAGGTCTTAAAGGTGATTTGCTAGTCGAAAAATACTTGAAGCTTACATTTTAAATAAAAATGTTGCTTATCAACTAATTTGATATTTTTTTTAACTAAAGTTTTCAAAATAACTAAAAATCCTGAAATGACATACATAAACAACCATTTTATCTGCCAAACTCAAAAACGTCCCTACTATATCAGCATACTTGATAAGTTGAAAATGTATGCTTCTTATCGCTACAACAGGTTTTCCAATACATTGTTTACATCGTCAACTGATCTTTCAAGCTTTATTCATTCAAGCTTTACTACATTTATATTATACTATTTTTAAGCGTTTTTATTTAGTTAATTATTAATTTGTATATTTTAGTACTGATAATATTTCTGAAGTAGGGATGCGTAAAATTTACCAATAATTTTATTTCTTTGTCGATCGGCTACAATACATGTGTTTCTATCTACTTGCTAGCGTAAGGTACATGGTCCATTATAGTGTCGAAAGAATTTCGTCGCTGTATTTTTCTCCGTTTATCCAACAAAGTGTGTTTTCAGCAATACTAATTCTCCAACTCGAAAGGTTTGGAGCTTGTGCGTATCGTTGAACTGCTCAGTTCTCTTGTTGGCTACCTATTGAATCCGTTCGTTAGCTTGCGGTTTCTTTATCTACATCGGAACAGGTAGACTGGCAGTATTTACATGGTTTATGTGGCCACCACAAAATGTACTATATTGCTTTCTAGAATCCAACTCAATCGGTGTATAACCGATGAGAGTATTAATTAAGCAGATGGGACGGAGAGGTGTGGGACGTCCGAGGAAGCGCTGGAGTGACCAGCTCTAATCTTTGCCTGTTTGAGATCGGAACAAACCATCATTTGTTTAATCCTTGAAGATGATGATGAAGATGATGAGTACTATTTCTCAATAATAGACTGTGTAACGTCACAGAACGTTCCATAAAGGAAACCATTTACATAGCAATTATCATAAGAGGAAAGTGAGGTGAACAGTATCGAACCCAAGTAGTCCTAAAAAATTTGTGTAATATTGTCTAATAATTATTACTACTAACATGAAAAACGACCAAACAATGACTAAAACACATACCCCATATATATTATTAAAGTGAATAACAGTGAAAAAACCATAAGATACTACAAGAGAGACAAATAATGTCAGAATCAACCAAAATGAAGTCATTAATTATTAAGTTTTATAACTCTGAATAGAGTATTAAGAACTATTTTTTGTGAATGAATGGACATGATCCAGTATTATATTATGTAATGTAAATAAAATAAATGTATTAAATGACTTAAATACATTATTAGAAAGAAGCTAAGTTAAAATAAAAATTATATATTTGTTATGACAAAAAATATTAATGTGTTGGATTTGAGACCAAACACTCAGATTTCATAAAAAATTAATTATTATCAGATTGAAATAAAAACTATATACAATTGTCGTGCAGACAAAATTGAACAATTTATCTTAAATAAAGAAAGCTGTCAAATGAATAAAAGTCAGTCAAAATAGCCAAAAACCGTATTAACTAAAAACAAGTGGTAGGCATATAATATTGTATGATTTATGGATTTAATGTTGCCAAAATGCAACCAAATTGCATTAGAAAGTTGAAATATAATATAAAGCGACTATACTAATATATTTGACTAACTTTAACATTGTAATAATCGAGTTAGCAACATATTTACCTATGCCATGTATGGCTGGAGCCAATCAACCAGTACAAAAATAATCATATCTGACTAAATATTTACAAAATGTTGACAAAAATAAAATAGAATGGTACAATACTTCACTATACCTTAAAAACGAACAAACTCAGTTGAAAATAAGATCAATTATAAAAGAATTTAACTTATAAGAGTGAGATTTGTCACACCATGAAAAAGGGCATCTCAAGACCAATCAATATGATGCTATGTCATCCTGTAATAAAAATAATATATGTAAAGAGTAACCAGGTATCACAAAAGACAGACAATATAATAAACTCTGAGTGTACACTAGTGAAATACTACATATGTTAAAGAAAGAGACTAATTATTGTGTTATAACATTGACAAAAACCTAGGCCATGGACAGGGGTCAGGTAAAATTGTAATTATCTATGTATTATATATGTTAAAATTTGTTTGTTTTGTTATAGGAAGATAGTAATGTTATATGTTCAGATTGTGGAAGAGACATAATAGTTTCACAACAATTTTTGTTCTAAAAAATTTAATTTTAATGACAACAACCCAAGGTAAGAGTTGTATATATTGTTGTTTATTAGAGTTAATTTATTTAAAAACCAATCATAATTAGTATCACTAGATTCAGTTAAAAACGGAGAATCTAAATGTAATAATGGCATACAAATTGTGAGTACTAATGTAAAACTGTTTGATAAATACCAGAGTAATTTTTGAAATATCCTTAGTATGAAGAATAAGAAATTTGTTCTAAAAGCTTTGACGGAAATGAATTTTGTTCCATAATGTTCCATTTCGTTTACTCTCGAACAATCTAGAAAGAATTTTTACACAAATATACCGGAAGTCGATGTAAACAATCAGCCTGAATTAGTATAAAAGAGAGACCAAATTCGACCCAAAAAACACTTGAAACTTGAACTCCAGAACAGATGCATCGCCCACGACACTGATCAACGCAGCTAAGGCGAAACCGAGAGGCGAGAAATCGACAAGACCCGAAGAAAGGCTTTTCCCGTACATTGACAAACAGACTGACATAACCTCTACAAGAATCTACGCCAATGTTTTGCTGAAATAGAGCAGCAACACGGCAAATTTTAATAAAAATCACGCAGCCAGAACGTCAACGGCCCAGGAGGGACCAAAACTTTAAATAGAGAACCAATTCTGCTGTGTTCGCATAGACAGACTAACTTGACAATAACCCCCTTAACGTAAACAAACAAACACAAATCCTTTCTCGACACTGCATAGGAATTAGCGCTGTGGCGGCCAATTTGAGAATCAACGCGGAGCAGCTGAGATGTAGTGGCGGGGTTTGAACGAGAATCTACTGCCAAACGTTTTCACAAAAAGTGCGGAAATAGTAGATGATCGCAATTTTGACTTAAAATAGATTCAGTGGACACAAGAAGAGGCGAGATTGAAAAAACTACCCGAGAGGAGTGCCCTGTGCGAGATTAATTAACCATTGGAACGTGAGTTACCAAAATTAAAGTCTTTTTTTTTTTTTACCTGGTTACATTTATCACACAGTTGTACTGCACATGCCACACACACCTTCAAATCACTTAATTTTTATTGTAAGGAATCTTATTGATATGTCTTGGTAGTTCAAAGGAGTCACGTCCTGAGAGTAAAGATTTTTTCACGTATTAAACTCATGCTTTTCAACTGAGTAAAAAAAAATTGAAAATACTAGCCGATACTTGATTGGATAAATAAAATTGTCAATAATAATAATAATAACTTGTGAATATTTTTTTTTTTTAGTAACTCTGCAATTGTATAATTTTTTATGAATGTTAGTCCTTCAGACGATTTGTTTGTTTTTGAAGAATCATTAAACTTACCTGATTTTTTCAAGCTAAACTGACTTGTTTATACTTTTTCATAGAAGTAAGATTTAAAAATTTTAATTTCTTTAATAATCACATTTTATTCTTGGAACAAACGATTCCAAGTGGCGCCCACAAAAAACATAGTATTAAGTTGTGTTAGAGTACTACATCACCGCAGAGGATCCAGTCAACAGTAAGTAACAAAAGTGCGCGGAGGTAACGCCCGACAGCATACAACACGTACAACACTTTTATACTACACTATCTTATTTTTCTATTTTGTTATAACTGTTTAAAGAATCGTATGTAAAGCGTCTAACTATTATTTTGTAATTAGTTTTTACAACTACCGGCTTTGCTGTCAATTTTCTAAATTTTTAAATCCTATAATACATTAAGAGTAAAGAAACATTTTTGTCCCTCCTGTCCTGTCTGAACAAATTTAAAGTTTTTATAACAATATTGTAAAGCTGTTATAACAAACTTCGTTGCACCCAGTACTCTGAGTCATAAGTATGTCTTTATAGTCCTATGTTAAATACTGATAACTAAGAATTTTGTAAATGAAAATTATATTTATTTTACTATCTTATTTTGTGTTCTATAAAACATTCACTTTAAGAAATCTTCTATGTGTAGATAATTTAAAAAGTTCAGGTACGCTAATGTCTTCATTTAATTAATAAACATCAACAGATTTCTGTATTTTAATGTCATAGTATATAGGACAATAAAAAATAATATGTTCATAGTATAACAATTTTTAGCTACTACTATAATCTTAGTATCGTAAACAAAGTTATCCTCTACATATTTCTGACTAAAACTATTTCATAATTAGCTGTATAAAAAAGAGATAACCTCTACAATGTTTAAATTCACATGAAGCAAAGCTTACATTTGTATTTCAATAATTACTGTACCGATCTGCTTACTGTATTAATTAATCTAATATGCCTTGTAACGTGATGTTTCCCTCAACATAAAGAATATCCCTTAATATAAAAATTGTATTACCAAAATAATGTAGGACAAAACAATAATCGAGTAATTAACTTGTATCATGAGGTATAGATGTTAAACAATAAATATAAGATCATTGTAAAATACGCGTAAAGTAATAAGACCAAGATACTAAATATAACTAGCTGGAACTTTGTAACAAATAACTCCAGTAGAATGAATGAGAAAGATGGCACAAAATAGGTGAAAGCCTGTTCAGCAGAACCTAACTGGATTACCAATTAGGAAAGTGTTAATAAACTAAATAAGAATTTAATGAAACCAAACAATAAAGCTAGAGAATAATCCTACCTGAATGTGAATGAAATCACATAGAGAATAATTATTATAAGTGTATAATAACAGTTTTAATTTTGTATGAACATGTTACAATGTAGGTTAGGTTACGAACCATTGTTATATGTTAAAGAAAGAGAAGAATATAAAGAAGATAGTAATGTAAATAATGTCATAATAGAAAGTATAACCAATAAACTGAATAATAGATAAGACAATGATACATAATTATTGTTGGTTATGAACCAAATAATAATATAAGTAGTAAGAATTTAATGTTACACCAAAAGCCTAAATATACTTGGTAGGAAAAAAAGTAAACAATTTGTATAAATAAAACATGTGGAGTAATATTATATAGATTCAAAGATAATGTATATTAGTAGAGTAAGTTATTAGTAATCAAAGGTGTTAATAATGGACCATTCATAACGTAACTAATAACAAATCAACTTTGACAAATAAAATACATCTACTGTGTAAGTTAGTATGAACATTACAAGGAATAATGATTGTATTGAATTATAAAAGATATAGTAAAAGTTCATGTGATTAATAAAGAACAATTAATAACTGCTGAATTGTATTAGAGTTAAGTAACTTTATTTAAAGAAAAGAATTATAGTCCATAGAACAATGGACATTATGGGGCCTAGAGAGCAGTTCAATGTTTTGTTAAAAAAGTTAATGTTTATAGTTATCGGTACTAATATTAAAATGTCTTTTATTAGCATAGGAAAGAAGGTACAACCACAAAAATTTAGGTATGTACAAATAGGACTAGTTTTAAACAGAAATGTTAGAATAGGCCATCAGTTAAAAATGTTATTTTTGTTATTACTGGATAGAAATATGGCTTAAGAGATCTCAAAACGATCAGCATAAAAAATATACGGTGGTTTTAATGGTGGTATTATCTTTGTTATATTCAGTAGCATAAGGAAGATATGTCAATTTTAAGATATTTTAATATATTTGATCAAAAAAGGGACGCTTAGTTTGGCGTCTATTGGTGAGCATCAAACCATAAAACGGAATTTTTGTGATTAGAAAAGGAATGCTTGGTAAATTCCACCAATCAGAATCTTTCACCTGTCAGGTGAATCAACCCATAATGCACCGCCAAGGAGTTAGTCGTCCGCCGGTAATCATACAGTAACACCTCCTCTGTGACACGAAAAATGTAAATCGCCTCCAACCCAAAGTGTAAATAGTCTTGTCCCCAAAGTCGGAAACCCGAGTGAGGTTAGGTGAAGTGTAAACAAAAGGCGAGCTAACCTTCAAGCGGGGACGTAACCTAACAGTGAAATTTTTTTTTTTATATTTACAGGACATTATAGTGAATAAATATTAACAGTGAATTATATTAAATGTATAAAGAAAGGGAAAATATATAGTGTATCTAAAAAATTTATAACGCAACTTAATATTTAAGTATCACTACACCACGGTAACTTTTTTATACACTTGTGAACTAAGTTTTATACCATCACAGTATGGAAACACTAGCACTATTATAATTATTTTGTGTTTAACTATTATTTCGTTGTACTTAAAATTTAAACTTGAATAACCTCGACACCAGTGGTTAACCTCAAAAGCGGACTCTGTTCAATATACGAACTGTTCGTCACTTTAGATTTAAGTTGTTATTTTATAATATTATATTTAATCTTGTATTGTAATGTTTTGTTCTTCAAAAATGCATTTTTGTTAATTATTGTAGGCAAAAGGTTATATTTTCATAACGTAAACCGTAACCTATTTATCTGAAATTGTGAACTCATGCTACCAACTGTTGCACTATCAATACAACAAGCCTGGTCAACATATTACAAGAAATGTTATTCATTTTTATATCAGAAGAATAGCATAGAATTCTAAAAGAAAATAAAATAAAAGTGAAAGTAATTAATGGTGTACGAATTAATTTTAATAATTAACATTACTGCATATCATTAATGCAATGTATGAACATTAGTGTTTACATCAACTCCAGAAGAATAGTTGGCAGTACATATTTTGGAACAACACGTGCTTTTTAAATCATTTAAATAGATTAGTGAACTCTAATAAAGTAAAAAAAAAACTTAAATTAAATTTATGAATAACAATTAATACAAACTTTTAAGATCTCAATTAATAATAAACAAATAAAAGAAAATCAGAGCAATCTAGTTTCATACCAGCGAGCACAAGAGAACCACTCCACCATAATTACAAACCAAACCAACCCGTATAATTTATAATTAAAATTAGCAAACTGATTTTACCCCACGACAAATGAATTAACAATTAATAGAATAAAGTCAATTATATTGAACCGTAAGAAACAAACTACTCATAATTTCATATCATCATAATTGGATTTGTAGTCTTTTTTATTACAAATTGGCGCTCACAACGTGAGGCAACATGTATGATTTTTATTGAGTAATAAATCTCTTATTTACTACAGCCTGTAAGTGTGTGGTATAGTGTACATGAGTTTACGAGTGCGTATTTTTTCCTGTGTTTGAGTACGGTTTGTTCGCAATGTTTGTTACACGCCTTCGCTTTTAACAAGCTTATATAATATAAATTTAAAATTTAATTTTTTTAAGCAAACGTATAGCTAATCAAATAACATGATTCAAAGTTATTTAACTATGTATGTGTATAATATGTGCAAAATAAAACATTGCCCTATAATCGTTGTTTGAAAGCAATTTAGGATGGCTATAGTTCCTAATAGGATGAAATTACTTGTCAACAACGTTCAATACCATACTTGACTCAAATGTAGGCGTAGTAATTGCGGTTCTCTGACATTGCATTTATATTGGTCGACAGGATACAATTTGAAGTATAGACCCTGTTCCAGCCATTTACTAAATACACTAATAAACTTAAGCAGTAGAAGTCCTTTACCTTGCTAAAAGTACTTAGTATTGTTCAAAAGTAGAAATAGTACTTCGTCTATTTGATTTATAATATTTTAAGTATGCATACACAGAACAGACAAAAACAGACAGACACACACACGCACATACACACTGACACACACACTCACACATACATACACAAAACTTAATTTTGTTTGAAGCCCAACAACTGTAAAAAAGTACAAAATTGTAGCCTCAGTATTATCGGTAGTAGGTTCTAGACCTAGACCTAGAACTTCCGTTTAGATTATCATAATGTAAATACATACGCTTGCGCGAGGACGCTTATGTAAGTGTTTGTCTAATCGTAATAAGGACACTCTAGCTTTTATTATTTTTTTAAGATGACTTTTATTTCTATTAGCATGGTGGTTACTATGAATAAAAATATATAATATTCAGTAACAGGTATAGCATTAATGTTTTTTATTTAATTACATTATTGTATAGTTGAGTCTTTTAATAATTTCAGTAGGTTAATTAAATAATGATTTTAATGTCAAATATGTTGCAGGTGTGATATTAGAGGAACAATTTATTTGTCCCACAAAAATATTCATTAATTGAACATTATTTTTTAGAGTGATTGATAGCCTGTAAAAAATCACAAATATGTATTTGACTAAACAAAACGTGAAGAAATTTTTTTGTTTAAATTCATCAACATTGTTTCCAAATGATTTAAAATTAATTGCTGTATAGAATAATCCGGCTTTACAACAACGATCCGTTTTAGCTGTTGCTGATTGCTGCGTCAATATTCGTTGTACAATTTTTATTAAATGTTAACTTATTGGTTAGGTTTTTTTTACTTTTTGGCTTTCTTTTAATTATGCTACAACGTTTAAAAGTTAATGTCTTTTTTGTTTTCTGATCAAAACATCGGATGCAGACTTTTTTGCTTACGAACGTAGGCTTGCTGTAAGTATTTATCCTGGGAAGCAATATATATGCGTACAACCTTTGCAACATCTTCACAGAATTTACTTCTTAGAGTCATTAAAGTTGAAGGAAAACCTATCTGACATTTACATTAAAGTAACACGAAATAATAAGATAATATGTAGGCCTATGTTTTCCCAAGTACAATAGATGCTTTGCTTTGGTTTACATGAATTGGTAAACGTTTTCTGTCTTCTTACGAAATATAAAAAGTGAATATTAGAAAACATTTTTCTTAAACGTAATTCACATTTAATTAATTAAAAAAGTTGTGTTGGTGGATATAATCACAAACAGAATAATCACTGTTGCACACCACTATAGAAAAATTATTCCGATTATTACATTTTAATTAAAATGTAAAGAATGCAACAAAGTTTACCTAGGTGAGACAGGACGGAAATTTGTATGCAGGTTGTCTGACCACAAACGTGGAGAAGGTAACAGAACAAGACTTTTGTTATGTGCAAGACATTTCATAGAAGAGAACCATAAGTTTGTTAATCCTTTAGAAGACTATGAAATTTAAATGTAGTGAATAACACATTGGAAAGAAGGCTTAGAGAGGAGTTAGAAATATTGAAAGAAAGAGAGAAAGGGTTAAGTAATTTAATGAATACTAAAACTAAATTTGAAAATGAAGAAATATTTTATAATATAATTAAAAGTAATAGGTAAAGGGCGGATAGACAAAATTAAAAAAGAAATTAAATGGCATATATGGATGATTTTGAAAAGGTGAATAACCGCGACCATAAGCGGTGATAGGAAGTGACAAAAAGAGTGTTTTTTAAGTTGTTATTTGCGTTGAATATAGAAAGAAAAAGGGAAGGTTTTGACAATACAACGCATTGCAAGACAGTACCGAAAAGGAACTTGCAGTTAAAAGTGTGAATGAGAAAGGTTTTACAACGTTAGGTATTAAAAAGAATGCACACACACACACACACATACAGAATGTACAAGAAAGAGATGTAACCGTACATACATGATTGACTGAACTCGCTAGTTAATAATAGCCAGAAAGGGCATTTAACTTATAGCTTGTTAACAAAAATGTGTACGGTGATAGGGCAAGGGGTGGTATGAAGAAGTTGTTTGTCCTAGTGTTAATATTTCCGATCTGACGATGAGCTGTGAAGCTTGAAAGTGCTAATCGGAATAATTTTTCAATAGTGCAACAGTGATTAGTCTGTTTATAATTTTTAATAACTAATGAAATGATGAGAAGTGAGAATAAGATACTAACAGAATAAAAGGTTAGTAATTGCACAATATGCTACTGTATTCTGAAAAGTGCCCATGAAAATGATCCTTGCAGAAGAGGAATAGGTAATAATGTTTGAACCATGTTCTTTTGTATAGTCTTTATAAACTTCTTTAAGTAGAGTTTTTGAATATTGTAACAAAAATTAAATGTGAATTAATTATTAATTAAATATTAAGTATTAATATTTACTAACAAATTTGCTAACTCACAGGTAGGAACAAATTTATTACGTAAGAATGCGGGGCTGAAATGCAGTCTCCCGTTCTAACTCAGCACTAAATTAAAATACATTTTACCAGGTTGTAGAATGTGGCGGCTCTTTTAGAATGTAATCACAGTTGTAATGTTTTTAAATATTGACTTGTTAGATACTGCACTTTGTTAATCTGCAAACTATGAAAAGATATATAAAATATGTAAAAACTACTAATGAACCAAAATCAATTTGCTAAATCTTACTGTACAAGTGAGTAGTAAGCTTAGTGTGTGATCAGAGCAACAAACTTTTAAAAGTAAGTGGGGAACGTAGACGTATGGTAAAATATGACATTAACAGAAAACATTTACTCCTACAAATCCCTATAAAATAAAGGACCACTCGTTCTTTGTGATTTATTAAGTGAAGTAAATTTTTTTTAATTAATAAGTTGTGTTAGTGGTTATAATCACAAACAGAAGTATCACAGAAACGATTTCCGATCCGATGATGAGCTGTAAAGCCTGAAAGCGCTAATCAGAAAATTGTTTCTGTAGTAATGTGCATTTCAGTTTGAAGTGATTTTGTTAACAAATTAAAAACATTAAATTCGTATGCAACCTTTATATTGAGAGATAACAAAAACCTTTATCAACAAATTAGTTTGCAGCTTGCGTGTGAATATTCACGTGCAATAATTATTGTTTACGCCAGCGACACAATGTAACTGCAAACGGATATACTTAAAACCTCACTATATTATTTTCAAACCTACATCATGTCCTCAAGTTTGTTAAGTTGTTGAATGTAAATGAACAATTTGTTTCCAAAAGTCACAATATAACAAACTATGTGATGTCGAATTTAGTAAAATAGTAAGTGTTTAGTAACGAGTGAAATACAAGTTAAAACTAAATAAGTTAATATAAAAATTGTATAATTTCATGAAAACGAATTTATAGTGCAACAATGTACAGCAGTGGTAGATTTACTATATACAAAACTGCTAAGAAAATCTTACTGATTTTAAATTAAGTGCTCTATAAATTTGTTAGTTTAGATTTAGAAAATATCGTGTCGATGATAATTTGTAATAAAAGGGGGCTGAAATACTACAACTATGCTACATGTAACAGCATAGTTTGGTTCTATGATAAGAATGGGAGAAAACGGCAGCCGAAGCGGGTATCCAAGTGGACATCGCCTGAAAAACGGGAAAACAGACAACGGAGATCCTGTAATTATGGTGTGCAAAATAGGATGGATGGATGCGAATTGATTTGGACAATGCCTTGGATATAAATTGCGGTGCTTGGCGTCTGGGTTATATGGACGGCGATAAACCTGTTATATGGGAGATAGGGGGGGGAGAGAGAGAGAGAGAGAGAGACAGACAGACAGACAGACAGACAGACAGACAGACAGACAGACAGACAGACATACTTACGGACAGACAGAACAGAGAGACAGGCAGACAGACAAACAGAGTGATAAGCTACCTGAATTACATTGTGCAGTCATAAGAAATATCAAATACCTACGCCTGCAGTCCTGTTTCACAAAAGCTCTTTTTATTTGCAAAATTGCTGCAGTTTACCTTCAATCAATGTTATGAGTATTATCACATATTATTGTTGTTACAACTAAAAACAGCTTACAATTTTATTTCATGGCTATTTTAAAATCTAAAAATTTAATAGTGATGAAGTAGCATTTACCTTGTGGCAATTATGCGTCATGCTGTTAAGATTTTATATAAGTTAGCTCATTATCTTCCTAACATTACTTAAACATTATTTCAGTCTCACAAATAGAGATAAAAATTACAGTGTTCCACATATAAATGATAAAACAGATTTATGTTGTAAGGTTGAATCATTGAAATTCTTGAAAGGCTGCGGAAAAGAGATGTCCGCGTGAGACCAGCCATCGTGAACACCTGAATGCTGGATCATGACAGTGTACCTTGTCACACACCACTTCGGTTGTGACAAATCTATGAATTTTTGACAAATAAAACTATTTCTGTTGTTTCCCAAACACGTTATGCACCTGACTTGAGTCCCTGTGATGAATACGTTTTCTTCGTGAGACTGAAAAACATCTCAAAAGACACTATTTTGGACAATAGACAACATTAAAAAAAATATAACTGACCAGTTGAAGGCGATTCTAGTTTCTGTGTTACAGCACTGCTATGAAAAGTGGAAAAACCATCTAAAGCAATGTGTGGCTTCCTAAAGGAAACTATTTTGAATGCGATAGAATCTAGATATAGTTTGATTGTAAATAAAAGTTTTTAATAAATTCGTCTCATTACTTAATTTACAGACCTCGTATATTAGTGTCTTTTCCTGATTCTTTAATTTCTACTATGCTTCTCTGCATACAATATAAAATAAATATTGTACATGGGGACATCACAGTGAATTTTGAGGATTGCTTTATAGTTTATTATTTAACGAAATTGTAATGTTACAAAAGTTAATGTGATAAGTGCTGGTGGTGAAATGAAGACGTTATCCTGTAGTAGGAACAGACAACTATTAGATGAAGAAAATGACGGTGGCCAAAAAATGAATCGATGGGCGCGAAGAAAAGTAATCTTGTTGTCTGATCCGAAAACGGAAGAACAACAGGGTAACGATGTATCAAGTAGCGTAAGGGCAAAGAAGGTAGCTGCAAAAAAAAGGTGGTCGTCATGAAGAAGCTAAAGGCAACGTCACGGAATTTGCCAGTATACTGGGTAAGCAAAAAGTAGATATGGAGTAGTACAGTATTGTTTTTCCTTTACGCGTGTCGTCGTTGAGTAAAAAAGAAAGAAAGCGGATGGGTGGAATCGTTTAATGCTCACAACATCCTGAAAATTTAAAGCACCTGGCTAAATTAAGAAAAGCATCTATGAAAAAAGTCGTTGGAGATGAGGAATTCCCTAAAAATGAACAATGTTTAAAAGGAAAAAGAAAACGGGGACTGATAGTATAGGCTTAGAAGAGTTTGGGAATGGAAAGAGTAGTCGCCGGAAAAGCAAAGGTTGTTAAACAGAATTTACGCAGGATATTGAGCGTGACTTGCAAAAAGAATCTAATTCGGAGAAGGGTATTTTCAGAAGAGAAAAGCAGTGGAGACTGTGGAGAAAGGACTCTTTAGAATCAAAATTATGCAAAATGATTTGCCACTTTGGTACGAACAAACTACAGAAGGGCAATATTACGCTGAAGAAATCGGTTGTATGTATGGCCTACGCGACGGTTTGACTGCACTGGGTGAGCAACATAATAACCCAAAGCTGTCTCATCTACGTCCTCCAGACGGTAAGCGTTTATTCCACTAGCACCTAGGACAATTTTGTAACCTCATGATACAACACAGGCAACCTTGTGTTGTTTTGAAAGCGGTCTGTTAGTTTTGAATTCGAAAAAGAGTTTGTGTTAATTGATACAAGTGTAAAGTGTGATATCTTAATATTACTGCGGTTGCGGAAAATGCATAATTGTAAAAGTTGACAGTTTGTTATGCACAAGTGCTATTGCTAATTGAAATTCTTATTAAAGCGTGATTGACGATTTATGTGGAGTTCTACCGTGTAAATACAACGTCCCGTACATTCGTTCTAACATTATGTTGTTTAAGAAAGAACAACACAAATGAGGCAGTCCCTCATTTTATGTCCCATGTAGCACTGCATTTGTACGTATAATATTATTTGTGTTGTCATCATCTTCATCATCATATCATCATCTGCAGGTTATAACCTGCCACGGTGACTACTTCCTTTTGACTACTCTTGATCTCTTTACTGGGAAGCAACTTTTAGATCCCATTCTTATGTAAATATGTCCCATATACATTGTCCTATTCTTCCTCATCATCTCCTTTTAAAGTGTCTGATCTTCCAACGATCAATTTCGTGTAGCTATTCCTTATTTTCTTTTACTTTTTTTAATATATCTAAATTTTCTTTTCTGTTAATAATATTTCTTACCATTATCAGCTACGTATATCTAAATGTCTCGTGCCTTAAGCCTTGTCTTTTTCTGCCTTTTTGTTGTATATCATCTCCATATAGAATGATCTCCATATACGGAAGCTAAAGGCAACGTCACGGAATTTGGCGGTATACTGGGTGAGCAAAAAGTAAATATGGAGTAGTACAGTATTGTTTTTTCTTTACGCGTATCGTCGTTGAGAAAGCGGATGGGTGGAATCGTTTAATGCTCACAACATCCTGAAAATTTAAAGCACCAGAGACTAGTGTGATGCGATGGGTTGAAAGAATATTGCACCAAATTTTGGATCCTAGGGTATCTCTGCTAGAGAAAAATAAGATGAGAGTCGCTATTATATGTGTTAACAGTCCAGAACCGTCTACACGACGTATGGCTCAAGAGCTATCTTTGCCGAGAACAACGTTTAATGAATAAACTTTATTTAAAACCGTATCACCTGTTACATTGTCGTCTGGAGGACATTCCAGACAGGCATTCTGTTAAATTATGCGTAAACAAATCTCTGACAAACGAGGCCAATTTGTTAAGATGATCTAGTCAGACGAGACCTGTTTTAAGTTGTCAGGCTACGTGAAAGCCATAATTGTGTTTATCATGAAGATAAAACACCCTATTTGACTAATGGATCTCAACGAAACTAGCCAGGAGTCACATTATAGGATGAAGTCTTTAGTGAAGATGTTCTAGGACCAATTTCATGGAACTCTTGATGGTAACAAATACCTAAACATGTTGCGCGATGTGGAAGTACCACAGCTCATAGCCAGGGGCTAACGTCTCTGAGCTGTACTTCTAGCAAAATAGTGGCAACTCCTCATTATGGGTTGGTAGTACCTTCACGTCTTCCCATAGCATAGGACTGGACGGCGAGGCAGCTTTGTCTGTCCGTCCCTTTCAGCCGATCTTATACCAACGGACGTCTATTTGGGGGCGTAGCAAAAAATAAGTTTTATGAGATAAATCTCTAAGAAGTGAGAGTTCATAACAGACGCATTATATATTGATTCAGATTGCATTATGTGTCTACCTTTGTGTCTAAGTGTTTCAGATAGGTTTCTTACATGTTATAACGTTTGTGGAGAAAATTTTGAACACTCAAAAGATTAAATACTTTAAACAGCTAACAACAAAGTGCTGCCACAATGTCAAACTTTACTTAAATGTTACGCTACTACGTGCTGTCACACTGCGAAAATCCGGAAGGAGTCAACAAAGAAGTATGCCTATACATAAAATAAATTTAATAGTTATGAATAATAATAATAAAACAAATTATTATTTAATGTTAGTATCATTATTTGTTACCAGTAATCCATCAGAAATATATTATATAATGTATACCCACTTCTCGCCCAGCCTTTACAACGATTGTGGTCCAACTACTACCCACTAAAATATTTTTTAATGGAACCATTTGTTTCATATCCCGTTTCTTTATCCAATTGTTTGAGGATTAAGTTAGAAACAACACATTCAATAATCATCATTATATTTAACTGTGGAATTTGTTTATTTATGATAGTTATTTAAAAAAGAATGCATCGCTGAAAGTGTGTGGTTTTATGATACCAGTTTTGGAAAATTCGTCAAGATCCCAAAAAGAAATGTTTCTAGGCAATTTACTATAAAAACTATCTGTTACACTAAGTACATAACTAATGAGTACGTGTCTAAAGAAATAAAGAATGTATATTCACAAAGTTTTATTTAGTTGCGTAGTTGCGTTTGCGTTGCGTTTACTTAGTTTTTAGATTCCGTAAGCGGTAAACGTACCAAGATAACAGGAGAAATGGGATTGCATGTTTGGTACATTGGGTAACCAATCGTGTAATCAACTTACAAGGGTCCCTCAATCAATCAGTCACTGTTACAGTGTCTAAGGTTTACGTTTGATTAATGATTGTTACTCCCACTCAACTCAGACCTGCTAGTTCAAAGCTATCAACAAGTATGGCAGATTGTTCCGCACTACAAGCATCAAATAACCATCAATACACCACATCAAAGTCAAAATGTTTCATATATTATTATGTACTTTGCATAGAGGTAATTAAATGATAACAAGATATACTCAACTATGTACGTTCTCGACCATTATCCTCAATCGGCTAACATGAATATTATTTTGTATGTTTTTACACACTTCATCCACTATAGCTGACAAACATTAAGAAATTGTTTGAAATTCATATTTGTTACTTTCGTAAACAGAATTTAAAATTATTTAGTTAATTTTAGAGGTAAAACATATATTGAGGAGATTACCTGGCACAATATTAATTGTTCTGTTACAATAATGGTTAGTTTCTATTTAACAGTGATCGTTTTATACGTTTTTGCTATTTAACGGTAGATTTTACACACTAATTTTCCTATCGTAATGTCGTTACGTAAGGTTTTTATTTTCTCAGCCAGTAAAAAAATACAAAATTAATACAAAAAATGTATAAGAATTTATAAGAATCACAATAGTTTAAAGTAATAAATTACAGCTATTACCCTGTATTAAGTTTCTATTATTTACAAGGGAATATAAATGGAAACTATTAGCATATAACTATGCTTCAAAATATAGATAAACTATACATTACAGCTTAATAAAGACTAAAATACGTGGTGTAATAAGTGTTGATCATTTTTAAAATGTAATAAACGCAATGGTTTTATTATCTGCATTTAAATTAGCTACTGGTTTTGGTTCCTACTGGTGTTACTGACTGTAGTTTTTAGTTTCTTTGATTAACTATTGTTAGGTAATTACGGCTACATCAGTAGGCCTAAGCAATATTAATCACATCTAAAAATAATACAATTTTGTTAATCTATGTATACGCACACCAAGACTAAGTAACTTATATATGATATCGCAAAACAATATAATTACAAACGTATAATTACAAATATAATTACAGAATAGGTTGTATATTATTGCTTTACATGAAAGTGTCGACAACGGTAATGCTACTTTTCAAACGTATACTTTAAATACGTTAAAAATGCGTAATTTAAAAACCGTATGAATTTCACAATGGTTACTGGAGGATTTTCCATATGGCATTTTCAAAAGATGTTATGAAAGTTTGTACATATGAGAGACGCGTCATCACATTTGCAGACATAAAAATTGTGTTACATAACATTTTACATAACAGTTGTGTTACGAAGCTAATACATTTTTTAATATTGTATTTATTATGAGAGAGTAAACTTACAAACAGGCCACATTTATCAAATCACACACTCAAAACTTTACTTTAAATTGATAACCAAGTAACATGATAGTCTATTTTACCGGTAGAAATGTAGGCTATTCGAAATTACAGGTAAAGACAACGAATTAAAGTTGTCTTCATGAAGATAAACATCATGATGCGATATGTAAGTAGCCGTATACTACTGAGATTTCTGCCTCATGACTGAGAAATGCATATAAAACAAAGATACTAATA
This sequence comes from Magicicada septendecula, assembly GCA_034769895.1. Classification (NCBI taxonomy): domain Eukaryota; kingdom Metazoa; phylum Arthropoda; class Insecta; order Hemiptera; family Cicadidae; genus Magicicada; species Magicicada septendecula. Next base: position 177,324,094 of record CM068369.1, on the reverse strand, counting down.
ACTGATTTACATTACCATATAAGGTACACACTAGTACACAAAACTGTAAGATCCAGGAATTACATATTGGGTCTGTGTGAGCACGCTCGTGTAAAAGTTACGATACATACTGCAACGTTGAAATGGTAGACAACGAGCGTAGGCTTGTGACACTTGACACGAAGCAACGCTCGAGATTGTTCGAGACACGCATTCCAGACTTTTATCGATTACTTTGCTGACATTCGATCCGCGCTATGGAGACATGGTCGGACATTGACATAGCTTCTAGAGTCTTACAGTGACTGTAATTACGCAATCGTCTCGACGCGTCGTCCTGAAAGGATAGATTTTTCTTACCCTCAGCTGCCGTTCTTGAACCTTAATAAGCGAGTTCATCTGGTGTCACTTGTTCTGTTTCCACTGAACAACATGCCGACCCGTGCGGGCGTTGTAACATTGGTGTCAGTAGTAGAATAAAACCTTTAACAGCGGAGCAGAGGATACATCGTACAAGACTTGCGTGTAATGGATTGCTTGGTAATGGGTTTACAAAAATAGCAGAAGTCAACAACTGGCTGTAGTAGAATCGTTACGTGTTTGGATAGAAGAACGAAACGAGTAACGAGGATGAGCAGAATAAGCAGTAGATCGACAGACAAAAAACATAAGCAGAAAATGTAAAAACAGATAGGCGACAAAAAGAATAATTTAATCGTAGAGCAGAAGACGTTACGGCGGTCATACGAAAGGATAACACTGCAAAATCCATTCTTTTCACCAGATGAGGTAAACAAAAAAGTTGACAGAGTACCTAAAACAGAAAAAAATATGTGTCAGGTATAAAAATAAATATGACAAGTCTAGAAAATTTGATTAAAGGTGTATTAAAACATTTTAAAATCGAGGTGAGATATTTAATGAAAGCAGTAATTGAAAAAGCAAAACTGTTAATAAAGCCATTGCTCTCAGGTATACAGGCTACTATGGAACAATGTCATAAACAGTTCCGGGCTACGTCCAGATTGCTACAGGAATAGTTTTAGTGAGTAGTATTTAACTGATGGGAATCCAACACTAAATGCGGAAATGATTTTCTCTTCTTCAAAAATTAATACTAATATTATTATTATATCTTAAAGGGTTCCGATTTAGGACTTTCATTTAATTGATGTTTATTAATGACATAATATCCGTTCTTTTGATGTCCAAATATTTTCAGATGATATTAAGATTTCACAACTCATCATTACCAAGGAGAATCATCTTACACTTCAACAATATATAGATAATGCTGTGGAGTGGGAACAGGAGACGTCTATGCCACTAAATCAAAAGAAAATAGTAACAGCCTCGTAAACTCGACAACTAATCTCTGGTTCTATGCTTATAAGATAAACTGCGTGGCTGTAGAAAGAAGATATTTAGTATTTCATCTAGGTGTTCACACAGATTCATAGCTTCTCTTCCTCAGCACGTCTTTAAAGCCTGCAAAATGTTTCACTGGATTGGAAGATGCTTTAAGAGCTCGAATTTCTCAGTGACCCTTTATAAATCTTTGTCCATCTAGAACATACTTTAGTCATATGAAATAGAAAACGTGAGTACACAGCTAAATCTATCGAGAGATTGCAAAGAACCTTCTTGCACTGGCTGACCACCAGGTTCAACTTAATGGGTCATAATGTAGAAATGATGGATGACGAAAGTTCTTGACTTCTTTTGGTCTAGACTAGAAGGACTCATATAAACCTGTTCTTTTTCAATGAGTTCTTTTGACTTAGTGTACTGCCCATGACCACTGGTTTGAAGGACCCTTCCTACACATTTCGTATAATTTCTAAGTTTTTGGCAGACGTGCAGGATCATGTCCAGTTATGAAATTAATTAAATCCGCCAAACTCTATGTTGACGTACTCGATTACTTTTGTAACAAAAACAATTTTCAATGAGCAGTAAGGGATGGAATTGTCTGACTGCTTTTTGCACTCGTTTGACCTGTCACAATCATTTTGTGTTGTGACTTGTTAGAGGCTAATTAAAATTTCCTGTTTCCTCTATTTTTTATTGACAGACGTCTTGTTACTTGACACAAAAAATCCCTTACGTTGTGCCGCGTTTTGGAAAACGCGGCGATGTTCCTATATCTATATAGTGCATTAGAAAATAATGTATTAATAATGCATTATTAAAATTACGTATTTGACGACGCGAGGGAATTGTCCTTTGATACGCTCAATCGGACTTTGTCATTGGGATCTACCCCTCCGCCGGCCGACTCGCGCGCGCCCTACCTCTGTTACGTACAGTTTTTTCAAGAGCTGGTTTGCTCAGTCAAACTTCGGCTCTCGGCGCTTCACTTTCTAGTCCCCGGCTGACAGAGTAGATTGAACAGTTTTTCGTCTTCCAACTACTTCTATGGATAGGTAGAAGCCTACGTGACCTCCGGGTTTCTGATGTAGACGGAAATCTGCCCCGCTCCGGAAGGACGGCCGAACAACTGCCTCAGATGCTGTAATTTCAAACACCTTCGTCAGCTGTGTCAGCCGGAAGGATGGACTAGATACACCCAACGAAACCCTCAGACTCCACGCTAATAACCAGGTGAAATTTAACCATATTAACCTAAATCTTGTGGCCGATAAACTCTTTGAGACTCTCATGTACACGCTCCAGTTTGGACAGTTATTTCCGGACAATGGGTGGCATATATTATTTGTAATTTGTAAGGCTTACGCCTCCTCTATTACTGTTATGTCTATCTCGTTCTGAGAGTGTAAACTCGGCCAGGGTCACGCACTACCCGGGTCGAGGGGAGTTCGGTAGATAGGGTTGAATCTAAATCTGTTTCTGTTTTAAGCATGCCTGGACAGATGTTTCTGTCCACGTTGGGATATTTATGTTTATGGATCTTTTGGGTTAATGTGGGCTCCTGTATTTTATTATTCATTAATGATCTGGGAGATGTTTTAACCCGTGGTCGACTCCCGTAGGAGCCGTCCACTGCAGGTCTGTAGGTGTCAGATCTTGCTAGATCTCGCCCGATGCCTGACCCTGCCGGTAGTTAAGTTTTTTTGGAACACTGTGAGCTGGTTTTAGTACCTTCATGACTTAGATTCCGTTTTACAAAATTCTGTTCCACTGTTTAGCTAATTTGTACACTTTAAATTTTACCATTGTCACAGTTTCTATTTTACCATAGTAAATTTTGTAACGTTAATTTTTATTGCTCACTATACCAATTAATTAACCATTAAACAACACAAGATTAATCAGTATCAGTTATCAATATTCATGGTGGTCACGTTCCACTATTTTTACAAATTCTGTTTTGAAAGTAAAAAGGAAATATAAAATGCAGTTAGGCAACCAGACATCCATGTTAACCTTGTGATGCCACTCTTCATTATTGTCATTGACGTGATTCAAATTGATAATTAAACATCGGCATGGGATTTGTGCGCAGGCCGCAGGGCTTACATAGAACATTCAGTTACTACTTATCTAATTAAAATTTGGGGCATGTCTGCTCCACTCCTAGGGACATTTTAATTGAGGTTTTGGGGGTTCAGTCACCTATTAATTGAACATTAAGGGGGGACCGGATACTTGGTCAGAATAAGGGGGTTAAGGGTGTTTCAACAAGAAACTTATATACGCTGATAACCGGGGTGAACATGTGATGTGTTACTTATCTGTAAATGTTTGTTGATGTTAATTATATGTGTGTGTCGTTTTATATGATTGTTACATTGTTATATGGATTATGCATGTGTATATTTCTATGTATTTATATCTTGTTATGAAATGTGATTACTTGCAGGTCGAGATTGTGTGCCATTTTACAATTTTATTATTATCATTTATGTAACATGCCACGATTTACTAGTCAATGATTATTCAGATATTTAATATTCATTCGATACTTATTGATGTTAATAGTTTATTATTTATTGTTCAACTTTTGGCAATGCACATAAATGGAATTATATTTAAAAATAAAAGAGACTTAATTATCTTGCCTTAAGGGCTCATATGTTGTACAAGCAGAGCACAATAAATATTGTTGTTGTTATCTCAAGATCAGTGTTTCATTTGCAGGTCCCATCATACTGGACCCAGCACAATTTTAGCTTCTCTAGGCTCTAGCCTAGTTCTAAATAACTTGTGGCCTCTCTTTCAAAACAAATAAGCAAGAAGATAGAAATTTGAATATAAAACAAAATAAAATAAATAAGAAAAGCATAGAAAGGAAAGATAGGTTACAAATGGTAGCAGAGAGCGTGGTTCTTTCTAGGGTTGAACCCTTGGGTCCGTTGGTGTGATGGGGCTTGCAAACTCGGAGATAGTCTGGCAAATATAATGGCACTTAATAATTAAATAAGGTGGCACTGTAATAGTTGACATAAAATGTAGGTGTATATATGTATTTTTATGAATTATGGTTAGGTGTTTTGAATTGTAAACCTGATGCCGCCACGGGCATGTGTTGTAGTTGGGTTTTCTTGTTTTGAAATTGGACCTTGCCGGAGATCGCGTGGGGATGGAGTCCCTTAATTATTTTATGAAAGCAATTGCGCGTGCGGTTAGTGGGTTGCGGTATGGCCCGACTGGAAGCCGGTATCGTCCGATTGCAATCGTGATCATGTTTTAGTCGAAATGTCGTATATTGTGGTTGGTGTTTGGTGGTGTGGATTGTATGTTGTTTTTAGTGTCTGATGTTGTTTCTTCTTTGAGTCTGGCGACTGACGGAGAGTTGGTTCTGGAGTGTATCGGGTTTTCGCAAGGGAACCCGGGGGTCCTCTTGATGGAAGGAAGAGTACTCAAGGTTTTCCTTTGTAAGTCATGTTTTGTGTTAGGTGTTTCGTGGAAATTTATGTTTGTTGTTGTGGGTTTTGAATTGTGATTCCGGCGGGGGTAGGTTACCAGAAACTACCCAACCCTATTTCCGGCATTCTCCAGAGACTTCCGGTGGTGGATGGAGAAGATGTGGGCAAATTGTTGGTTTTCCTGGACATCGTCCTGCAGTTGGCGGAGTTTCCGGGGCTGCCCGATGATGTCCTCTTGTCCGTTATATATCCGTATTGCCGGGGTTCATTGGCTGAGCTGGTCACCGGCACTCTGCGTCGGGGTGACAGTGTTGATGCTTTCCATGGGGAGGTGTTGAACTTCTTCCTTCCTATTCGACGACGTGCCCAACTTAAGTTTGAAAAATTCTATCGCCTACAGGCCAACGGAGAGGCGTTAGGGGATTTCGTGCGCGATATACGGAAAGCTGCCCGGGTGTTAAGATTGGGGATGCCCGAGACAGAAGTGATACAAGCGATTCTGGAAGGACTGACTCCCCAAGAGAGATCTCGTTTGGCATTTGCGGACCGTCCACGTTGTTTTGCGGACCTTGAACGGCTGTGTGTGGTTTCGAGAACGGTCCAGGAGGTTGACGAGTCCCGGGGAAGAGATGTTACAGATGTCCAATACTCCAGTGGTTCATCAGGAAGAGCCAAAAAGGACAAACATGGTGGTTGGAGGAGAACACAAGAGACGGTCAGAAAGCCTGAATATTCCGGAAGTGACGGAGGCTACAAGGGGGTGGCAAGTGTGAAGACGGTAACAACAGCTACAGCACAGAAAACAAAGAAACATGAAATTAACAGGGGAAAAAGAAATTATGTTAGGGAACAAACATCGGCCAGCAGGGAGCCGGTAGTTAGGCGTCATTCTTATTTGGAGAAAAAGGAAGCTTTGAAGGTTCCAGAGGAAGTACAAGTGCCTAAGAGAGTAGTGGATGAAGAAGGTGAAGCAGAAGTAGAAGAGCGGAATTACTTCGTGGGAACAATACAAGAGGATAAGAACACGTCAGTTAAGACGGAGTTGCAGGACTCGAAGAGGACGTCATGGTTGAATCCAGAGGCCGCAGAATTTGTTCCAGTATTTACATCTCGGTTCGTGACGGATCCAGATCCGGTAATATCGTCATCGTCTACGCAGGGATATGAGAAGTCACTTGAGAGTGTCGCTTTACCATCGCCAGTAGAAATTAATTTAGTCATTGCACCTGAGCCTGGACAGCTGGATTCCAGGGTGGAAGATGTTGAGGACGTTGTGGTTGCTGAAAGTGGTCAAGGAGTGGAATCGAAGGAAGAGTCAGAAGAGCGGTCTGCGGATGCTGCACACGGAGGTATAGTTGTAGGTGTTAGGAGACTGTAGAGTCTGAAGTTGCAGATGGACACAGGGATGTCCGGGCTGCGAGTGTTTCTGAGGTTGTGGATGGACAAGGGGATGTTCATGCCGCAAGTGTGGTAGAAGTAGATGAGTTAGAAGTTGAGGAGAAATTTGGTGGCAGCGTTGTAGAGTTTGTGAGTGAGAGTGATGTAGTGTGTGAAGATGTGCAGACGCCTTCTGTAAGTAGTGTTGAGGATTCCGAGGAACGGGAGGAAGTTTCAGGTGGACCAGGTGAGCAACTAGAGGAGGACGAGGATGTGCAGTGTTCAGATGGTGGTAGTGGAAGTGATGGCGATGACGTTGGTGATGAACGTGTTGAGGAAAATGAGATTGGAAAAGAAGTTAATGAAGAAATTGGTGAGGAGCTGCGTGAACATGTGGTTGAAGATGGATCAGAGGAGCAACGGGAAGATGCTGTGGAGGTGCAGTGTCAGGAGGTTGATTTGGATTATGTGGATGAAGACGGGGAAATTGTAGAAAAGGAAGAAATTGTAGCAGAGGAGTTAGTCGACGAGCATAATCCAAAGCGGAGTGAAAGTAGTGAGGTAAGTTGCCTTGATTCTGATTCCGAAGAAACCAGTCAGTACAGCTCAACACGAGATAATTTCTTAGAAAGTGGTGTCCGAAAGGAGCGAATACCTAAAGTGCGTCATAGAAAGGTAAGAAGAAGAGGTTAACGGGTAGCGGGTAGATGTTCCCCACACTCCCAGTGGTGTTCATCTATTTCAGGGTTGCGCCCCTGCCCACGCGAGCCTTGGTTTCCTCCATTCATCCTTATTTTCGGAGGGAACCAGGTCCTTACCCTCAGTCCTAGCTATTGACCTTTAATGATCCTTGCCCCGTTTCATCTTTCCGATTTTCCTACCGTCCCCTTAGAAAAAAAAAAAAAAAAAAAACCTATCGATAAGGAAGTTTAGAGAGACTTGCCGGAAGTGAGTGGATTGTGGTCTTTGAGATCTTCAGTTTCCCCTAACGGGAGAGGTTAGATGAAGTGATGGTGTGCTGTTGTTGGTTGTTCATATTTGTTGATGTTGATGTTGTTTATTGTAGGGTCGGTCCATGCCGCATTCTCCGGTTGTTTCCCGGGTGTTTTTGTTGAGGTAGAGGGTTGTGTGTAGATATATATGGTGTATCGACGGTGCTGTGGTGAAGTAAACCCCCCCCCCATGTAGTTGTGGCCTTTTTGGTGAAGTTGAGATGAGATTGAAGTTCGTGTGCCCTTGGTGCGGTCCTCTCTGTCTGGCTAAGCGGGGCCGTCCGCCCTTGTGTAGGGAAGTGGGCCAGCCATATGGCAAGGTTGGAGATGCCTTGTGAGTGCATGTGGCTGGTCGGTCCAAGAGATGGACGAGGAGTAGTGCGGTCGCTCACATATCAAGGTGTGAGATACCTTGTTGGGTCTTAGGACGAGTATGTGAGTGGGACCGGTGGGAGTAGGTGATGGTCACCGGAGAGGGTGACGTGTTGGGGCGGTCCCGTGGGGTTGGCATAGCGGAGAGGGTCGCATGGTGAATGGACGCAGTTGTGAGGTTTTTCTGTTCCCCTGGGAGCAAGTGCCGCCGGGCCACCTTACCCACGATGTCCATCGGAGTATTTAAGAAGGGGGTACACTGCAGGGTACTCTCCCGAGTTTCAGAGTGAGGCAAACGGGTTGCCCTTTTGGGGTGGGGGTGTGCCGCGTTTTGGAAAACGCGGCGATGTTCCTATATCTATATAGTGCATTATTAAAATTACGTATTTGACGACGCGAGGGAATTGTCCTTTGATACGCTCAATCGGACTTTGTCATTGGGATCTACCCCTCCGCCGGCCGACTCGCGCGCGCCCTATATCTGTTACGTACAGTTTTTTCAAGAGCTGGTTTGCTCAGTCAAATTTCGGCTCTCGGCGCTTCACTTTCTAGTCCCCGGCTGACAGAGTAGATTGAACAGTTTTTCGTTTTCCAACTACTTCTATGGATAAGTAGAAGCCTACGTGACCTCCGGGTTTCTGATGTAGACGGAAATCTGCCCCGCTCCGGAAGGACGGCCGAACAACTGCCTCAGATGCTGTAATTTCAAACACCTTCGTCAGCTGTGTCAGCCGGAAGGATGGACTAGATACACCCAACGAAACCCTCAGACTCCACGCTAATAACCAGGTGAAATTTAACCATATTAACCTAAATCTTGTGGCCGATAAACTCTTTGAGACTCTCATGTACACGCTCCAGTTTGGACAGTTATTTCCGGACAATGGGTGGCATATATTATATGTAATTTTTAAGGCTTACGCCTCCTCTATTACTGTTATGTCTATCTCGTTCTGAGAGTGTAAACTCGGCCAGGGTCACGCACCACCCGGGTCGAGGGGAGTTCGGTAGATAGGGTTGAATCTAAATCTGTTTCTGTTTTAAGCATGCCTGGACAGATGTTTCTGTCCACGTTGGGATATTTATGTTTATGGATCTTTTGGGTTAATGTGGGCTCCTGTATTTTATTATTCATTAATGATCTGGGAGATGTTTTAACCCGTGGTCGACTCCCGTAGGAGCCGTCCACTGCAGGTCTGTAGGTGTCAGATCTTGCTAGATCTCGCCCGATGCCTGACCCTGCCGGTAGTTAAGTTTTTTTGGAACACTGTGAGCTGGTTTTAGTACATTCATGACTTAGATTCCGTTTTACAAAATTCTGTTCCACTGTTTAGCTAATTTGTACACTTTAAATTTTACCATTGTCACAGTTTGTATTTTACCATAGTAAATTTTGTAACGTTAATTTTTATTGCTCACTATACCAATTAATTAACCATTAAACAACACAAGATTAATCAGTATCAGTTATAAATATTCATGGTGGTCACGTTCCACTATTTTTACAAATTTTTTTTGAAAGTAAAAAGGAAATATAAAATGCAGTTAGGCAACCAGACATCCATGTTAACCTTGTGATGCCACTCTTCATTATTGTCATTGACGTGATTCAAATTGATAATTAAACATCGGCATGGGATTTGTGCGCAGGCCGCAGGGCTTACATAGAACATTCAGTTACTACTTATCTAATTAAAATTTGGGGCATGTCTGCTCCACTCCTAGGGACATTTTAATTGAGGTTTTGGGGGTTCAGTCACCTATTAATTGAACATTAAGGGGGGACCGGATACTTGGTCAGAATAAGGGGGTTAAGGGTGTTTCAACAAGAAACTTATATACGCTGATAACCGGGGTGAACATGTGATGTGTTACTTATCTGTAAATTTTTTTTTTTTTTTTTTTTTTTTTTTTTTTAATTTATTGGAGATCTGTAAGCTGTTCGACTGAGCGAACATTTAACAAATTGGCTGACAACACACACAGGATTATGAAGAGCTGACCATTGACAGCTCTTCTGGTTTTGATAATAGATTAAAGAGGTAACAAAATACAAAACTAAATGATAAAAACATGTAAACAAATGAACAAAAGTCACTATCACTTCCTGCTGGCATGATACAATAAGTTCAAACATTAAACACTGGGCCCATAAGGCACATATACAGGTTGACATTAACACGTATGAATGACACGAATACAAAAACATACAGAACAGATATCACAGACAGTACAATACAGAAAATACAGAGAATACATTTTGAGTTAAACCTGAATGGTAAGTCTAATAGTTTGTGTCTTTTTAGTCTATAAATATCTTCACTGTTGTCTAACAAGTTAATAGCCAGGTGGTTGGGATGCTGTTCTAGTTTGGAGATGTGAGTCCTGCAGAGGCGCATGATTTCTTCTTTCACGGTTGAAACTTTGAGGTCGCGGTGTATAGAGTTATTTGAGACAAACCAAGGAGCGTCGACTATTGATCTAAGTGTTTTGGACTGAAAGCGCTGGATAATCTCAATATTACTTGTACTTGCAGTACCCCAAAGTTGAATACCATAAGTCCATACCGGTTTAAGCACGACTTTATAGATCAAGAGTTTGTTGACGAGACTTAACCGTGATTGTCTGCCTATAAGCCAATAGATGTTTCTGACCTTGTGATTAAGTTGAAGCTTCTTAGATGTTATATGTTTTTTCCATGTTAATCTCCTGTCCAGATGCATCCCAAGGTACTTAGCACTTTCAGCTTGCGGTACTGGTTGACCGTTAATTGTGACTGGAGGGCAGTTTGCCTTACGTGTGGTGAAGGTAACGTGGACTGACTTCGATGAATTGATTTTTATGCGCCAATTATCAAGCCATAACTGAACGCTGTTTAATGATTCTTGTAGTATAAGAGATGCTATTGAGGGGTCGGAGTGTGTCGCTAGGATCGCTGTGTCATCGGCGTAGGTAGCAACAGTGGTTTCACTTGCTGACGGTAAGTCCGAGGTGAACACTTATCTGTAAATGTTTGTTGATGTTAATTATATGTGTGTGTCGTTTTATATGATTGTTACATTGTTATATGGATTATGCATGTGTATATTTCTATGTATTTATATCTTGTTATGAAATGTGATTACTTGCAGGTCGAGATTGTGTGCCATTTTACAATTTTATTATTATCATTTATGTAACATGCCACGATTTACTAGTCAATGATTATTCAGATATTTAATATTCATTCGATACTTATTGATGTTAATAGTTTATTATTTATTGTTCAACTTTTGGCAATGCACATAAATGGAATTATATTTAAAAATAAAAGAGACTTAATTATCTTGCCTTAAGGGCTCATATGTTGTACAAGCAGAGCACAATAAATATTGTTGTTGTTATCTCAAGATCAGTGTTTCATTTGCAGGTCCCATCATACTGGACCCAGCACAATTTTAGCTTCTCTAGGCTCTAGCCTAGTTCTAAATAAATTGTGGCCTCTCTTTCAAAACAAATAAGCAAGAAGATAGAAATTTGAATATAAAATAAAATAAAATAAATAAGAAAAGCATAGAAAGGAAAGAGAGGTTACAACGTTAATGTCTTCTTAAAGTGTTAAAACCATACTTAACCGTTCTATAAACCATACTGTCATACTGGTCACCTGTTTCTCTGCTGTCTGTCCTTCTGTTCCAGTGGGTGGACCCATAAGGGTGTAGGGTGTGTGGGAGCCCTGCAACAATTGTATTATTAATATCATTATGTGCTATCACCCGTTACAAACTTCTTTTACTATACAGATTCTTCCTTTCTTCATTCTTTGTTTACCTCTACTTTCTTAAAAACTTTTACTTTTTTAAAAGGTATCCTTGTTATATTTTTAACAGGTCTGGAGTATATTTTGCGTTTCTTCACTTAATTGTTTAAATTAGTATCGGGACAAAGTTTACATTTTTTTTTTAAGCAATCCGTTTATTATAAAGTATAAAGTTTATTTTATTGCTTTTGATCAAGGAATGGTTCTGTAATACAGAAATGAATACATAGAATTATAGAGTATTAAAATATTACAACATTGACGCACTTACTTTCTGATGGAAAGGCTGCTATCGTTACTCTTATTTATATAATGTTTTATCTTATGTACCAAAATATATAGTTTATGCATTTTCTACAGTAATGTTCAACGTTATGAATTATGCTTCAGTTTACAACTGATAGTTAAAAATAATGGAAGCTCTTTACTGTGACAGAGGAATACTATTATCCTTCTGAACCGCTAGATAGACTGACAGAGAAATAAAACTTGATTAAAATTTGTTTTTCGCTTTAGATTACAAGAGCGAAGTATTTTATAATAGTTCTAATATATAAAGGTTATTATTATTACTTTGTTTAGAAAGTAAAGTGAAAGAAATTTGTGGTTACAGCTGTACAAAAATGTAACTTAATACAGTTGAATCTATAGCAAACTCCTTGTTCTGTTTACAGACGGCGCTTAGTTTACGGTCGATAAACTAAATTAGTACTGTTTGCAGAAGGTTTTTCTCGTTTGATACCGTAAAAGACATTTGAAAAAGAAATAATAATAAAAAACATAATTTTGATTAAATTTTTAATGTTTTATTATTTGATAAGACATGTGTAAAGATATTTGTTATTATTCTGAACACACTTGTTACTTTAAAAACGACTGTGGTAGAGATCAAACGTAAAATTCTGTTAAGAGTGAATATATAAGTATTATTTTTTGGAAATTTATTTAATAAATACAACCATTTTATAAAATAATTTTGAATATTACACACATTTTAATGTAATATTTGAAAGGTATAGAAATTCTTTCTTGAAAACTTAAAATCATCACATCTCTATCTTTTAAGGTAGAATAAGAAAAGTTCAAAATTCTCATACTCTCCACTTCTGTTAGTATCAGTAATTTTGATTGTTGTATGCTAAAATAAATATCTTTATTCTATTATAAAATTGTTTTATTATTTTATGGAAACCTTTATTAAATACGTTAATTTAAAATTGTCTATGTTTAACGTACAAGAAGTGTAAAAACTGGCTGAATTGTTACAGACATCCCTACTACTGTAGCTACTTAAAGGTTAAATAAATTATATAATAATTTAACTATAGAAAATTGTTTCTTTAAAACTTACATCAGAAATTTGATTTAAAAGGTTTTGATTAATCAGTCTGTTACGTAAGGCAAGCTAATATAAGTACACCCACCGTTTTGAAGGTAAACCTGCAATGTCCTTTACTCTACATTTACTTTATCTATCTTCTGTGTTTTCATATGTATCATAGATTACATAAACTGTGCAAAATTTTTGCTACATATTTTTGCCACTCTAGAAGGTATCCACTCAGAACTCTACTATATTAACGTTTTAAAATTTTCAAAGCTCTATAGTTGTAATAGACTCCAGCTGTCTTCAGATTTATCTTCAGAGTTTAGGCAGACTTTTTATTTCATTTTCAAGTCCTAGAGTACGGATGCCATGGGACAATAATGAAAGTCAGCCTAACCTGATGCACGACGATTAGGAAACAGTTCACTCAAGGCCATTGGATAAAATTTGATATTTAATTGATTATCATCATCTTTATTTCTCTGTGGCCACTTGCGATAAAATTATAATGTAACCTAAAGATCATGTTTATACAATGTTTCTTAATTGAAATAATTATTATACAATTTGTGTTTAGAAGTTGTAGATTAGCAAACATAAATCAATTCATAAGCAGAGTCATGCGTATTGTCTGAAAATGTTACATTCTCAAAATACTTCACACAGAAAATTGGCGTTGTATGGGGACAAGTTTCAATGTAAACTCGTTAGGAAAGACGATATTTGCAGTAGAAGGATAAATATATTTCCCTTGTTCTAGCTTAACTTTAAACACAGCAGTGTCAGCTCTTAGTCTTTTCTTTTCGTAATAAGGCAGTTTATATACATGGAAGGAATAAAGAGACAGAAACACTACAGCCCTCTGTAGCTCTCTCACATTGACACCCACACACATGCACCAAGAATGTTACAAAAAAACAAGTAGGCCCAATATTTACACGAGATCATACTACAAAATAATATTTTGTGCTCATATGTTTTTTAATTTCAAATGTCACCTAATAAAAAAAATAAATAATTTTTAAAATTTCTTTGGCTTAATTCAAAATAAAGTATTGGAAGCTTTTGAAATTGCCATACAGAAGGAGAATTTCGTCCATATATTGAGGTGGATATATGGACGAAGCATTATAGTCAACATTCTGATGATGATTACAATTATCGCAATCACATAATATACTGTACAAAATACTGCCAATTTAACGACAGATAAATTACTGTTAGAATTGAAGGAGTCAAAGGATTGCAAGCATTTGGTGTTACTATATAAATTCGTAACTTTTAAGTATGGGAGCCCGTTGTAAAATTTGCTTTTATTGCATTTGGTGAATCTGTGTTAGAAGTATGCAGCGACAGAAGAAATTTTGAAAACAAATTTAGTTTCATTATTCAAAGGAAATGGCCGAACAGTAACGGACTTTTACCCAGGGATCTCTCCTGGGCACCAAGTAGAAAATTTATGGCAGAATAAAAAATGTGAGATTGAAACGAAAAGCATAGGTGTTTCTGCCGGAGGAGAAGAGTGGTTTCAGGAGTGGAAGGTCCTGTGTAGATGGAATTCTTGTATTAAGTTTACTCGTAGAGAAGTAGTGAGTTCACTACTCATTTTGCTTTACAGATCTCAATAAGGCTTTTGGTAATGTCAAAAGATTACTGCTGCAAAACGTTATGGGCCGTCGAGGTTTGCCGAAACTTTAAATTTCTTTAATCCAAAGCTTGTATAGAAGACATTCTTAGGAATAAGTGCGTTCCTTTAGGACAGGATTGCCCTATTTTGCCAAAGCTTTTTAACATATGTACGCGACGTGTTCGGAATATGGAAATCGGAAGTCAAGTCAGGAATGCTCCTTTGTGTTTTCATTCACTTATGGGTTTGTTGTTTGAATAGCGCCCATGATAAAATTATTATTCAAGATAGAGAATATAAGTTACACAGAGAAGTATTGGTACTATGCGTCTTGATGGGATACCAGTTTTTAGTCTCTACTTCTAAATAAAAGATCATAGTTTCCTTTGATAAATATCCTTTTATAAGAAAGTAGGTTGTCGATTACAAACCACTTAGAAAATTTTCATTGTTTTACTCGGGAGCACACACCATGTACGAAAAGTCAAAATGCATTGCGGAGATAGAGACAGACTACGACGTTGCCAAACTGTTCTTGCCAACTGTCTCTTTCTCTCTTTTCCAGGGCGAGGTTCTTCAATAATCCAGAAGCGTTCTTTCTTATTTTTAACTTATTTCCTAACATGCTACACGTTTGTTACAACAGAATCAAGCAATACCCCAATTCCATCATGTACAACTAAGTCTAAATCAACATACTGATTAAAATATTATTATGTTACGTTAGAAAGCAAATTGTTATTAAAAGTTTTGTTGAGGACCAGTACTTGTTTAAGTGGTTTAAATTAAAACATCATAATTGTATAATTTTCATTAAATTTAGATATTTTAATTACAGGAAAATAAAAACGGAACATGTTTTGGTGGGCGTGGGTAGATTAAGAAACACTGTCCTGTCACATTAACAACGCTATGACATAAACTAAGTAAGGTAAGCAATAACCACGCACGAGGCGGCGCACTCACACACACGAACGCATGCGCAAACCTCAGAAGTTGAATGCTAAGTGTAGGACTTTAGCAAAATGTGTAATACGTAACAATAACCACAATAATGGATACTTTTACAAAATGCATTCTAAAAAAATCTACAATGTCAATTTTGCTGTCTAATTCAGATGCATTAGATTCGCAGACATTAACAGGAAGGTCTATAAAAGAATCCCTACTGATTACTATGTCGAAAGCTTCTTTCTGTAATCTTCTTCTTTTTGTACAGAATGAATGCTGTCATTATCCATAAAAAATGACAAACATGGAGGAAGGTGTGGTAATAATTGTTATTTAAACCACTGTTTAAGAAGATCGTTAAGTAATTTCTGAATACTAGTTGTCATAATTCTTAGACTCCGATTCAGTAAAAATTAACGTACTTTGTGTAACCCGTCTTTGGGCATCCGGAGGTATGAAAAACGATAAGCCGGCTGGCTTTACGTGAGGCAACTTTGCCAGTCTCACTTTGCTTCGCTTTTTCCAGCACAGTTGCATGGTCTGGTTCATCCATGTTTAATCCAAAATAAATCTGCAATGTTCCGGTTTAGCTGATCTTGCTGATGGTTCATAAAAATTTAGATCTTGCATCTACAATGTCACTCATCTTTACAAGTAACTTTCTACCGTAATTCTTTTTCTGATTACTCAAGCCCATATCCTTCAGACTCCTTAATACGATCTACTTGCTCCCTCCAGAAGTCTCAACTAAAAATCGCAAAATTAGTGTGTCTGTAGTGAGATATTTGTGTTTCATTTACTATTAAAAATTATGTGCTTCAAAACATTATTAGGTACGCTGTCAAGTTTCTTTCTTCTTTATTGCAATTATGTCGCTTTCCCAGCGTAAAAATACCAGATTCGCAGGCTGTAATTGTAATATGCATCATTTGTAATCCGCTGTACAGTTCTCAGTCCTACTCCACATACTCCACATGTATGCTTGGTAGCATTTGGCGACGCTAGGACAGCCATTCATGTGAAACGGTTGACTGGCTCTTATTGGTTGTCAGATCACGTAATGCTTTCTCTTGGCTCTGCGCAGCTGAAAGGTCTCCCCTTCTAATATGCTCCCGAGTATAGTTGAGTACTGAAGAAATGTACTTGACTTTGCTATTTAATTAATTTAACTCGATTCAAGAAAATATTTTTCAATAACAGATTATTTGTGTACGTCTTCTCTTCAAAATGGAATGTTAAGAAACAAGAAGTGAGTTATAAACTACCAAATCAACTTCTCAGTTGTCTGTCCAGTAGAAGATGCAGATGCTCAACCTCTAGAAGTACATCAACTGCTGGTTGATAAAGGTGAGTAAGTGAAGGTGAGGTTACTCTTGAACTATCAAGCCATCAACATTAGAGAATTCTAATTTTGTGCTTCAGTCTATGAGTCAGGTGAGCCACGCAGGCTTACTTGGGGTAAACTAAATAATTGCATTCTACATCTGGGTCTTCATAAATACAAAACATAACTTTTAGAATAACAACTTAAACAGTGGAAACTTTTGCGGTCTGGCCTCAAAGTGACTGTTAAGAGACGCATGCATAAAGATCTAATGGCACATTTTAAGAAGGAATTTACCTTCCTACATGCTGAAATGTGAGTTGGTTGATGAAAGTTTAAATGTTTAAATGATGTATATATAAATTGAATGACGACTATTCATGTACTTATCTAAACTGATTTAAAAAGTGTTTTGCTCTACTATGGTAACTTTCTTCCTGCTATTACCGTAGGCTACGCTATAAGAATGGAGAAAACATATAAACATGTAAGTTGCTTCTAGAAGTGATCAAGTATGAAGGCCGTCGATGGCAGATCAGTGGTGACCTGAAAGTACAGTAATAGCAATACTTGTGGGTATTCACCGGGCCTACACAACATTTTACGGTTTCCTGAGTAAATCGGAAAACGTAGTAGATCCAAGTGAAATGAGAAGAATACTTAAGCATTGGCAGCACATTTGTCGTGTGTTTGTGCATTAATGTATATTTTATTCCGCATAATAAGAAATATAAACATTGTATAGTTTGTGTGTGTGTGTACATATCTGAATGTAGTTTTTTTATATGTTCTGGATATTTGTTTTAAATGTAGAATTTACATAACTTTACATCATTTAGAGATTACCAATTACAGTTTTTTTTGTCAGCTTACTTAGGTGTCGATGATTTTTCAATCATGAAATATACATTTTCAATATCAATTTTCAATTTTAAATAATAACGAAAGTGATATTGAATTATTCCTGATTATTTTCAAATTGCAGTCCTCCACAATCTACACAGTTTTATCAAATATCACTTTTTTGTCATATGAAATCTTAGTAAAATCACAACATACATATGGTTTTACACTTTATAGCAAGGATAGACGGTAGTTGTCCAAACAAGGTTAAATGTATCTTTGCACTTTAAATGTCAGTATTTATGAGCAATCATTATTTCCGTGGAGGCACTTTTTCGTTTAAAACAAATTCTTACATTTGCACACACACACACACACACACACACACACACACACACACACACACACACACACACACACACACACACACACACACACACACACACACACACACACACACACAGGAATAAAGACGAAGTGGACGTATTGTCTCTGTTTTTCGATTTAGTTTTGAACAAGGACGAATAGGAGTAACGAGTGCCATCAAAGCAAGTTAAGACGTGTCTTGAGTTAGACAGTAAAATATATAAGTACCCACAGAGAGACAGTGGGACGCCTCATGACAATGATACAATTTTCCATGCTAATAAACACTTATCCAAACACTTTGTTAGTTGTCTGTTTTTCTAAACCAGAAGCTTCTAAAAAATTAGTATGTAGTGCAATTGATGTTAATGTAGTTGGCATCCCTCCTACTACGGACACAGAATTTCTCAGTATATGAAGTAGGGTAGAGAAACTAAGTTTTCAGGACTCGATGGGTTCCTAGATGTTGTAATAAAAACAACAATTAAAATAAAGCGTGATGTGTTCGTCAACGAGTATGATGCTTACTTTCTCGGGGAAAATTCCTTTGTACATGCATTAAACAAAAAATGGTTCTTCCTCGGAAGGGAAGAAACCCTCCTCACGGATCCACATCGGACACGCATAACAACATACTAAAGAGAATTCTCTTCAAGAACTTAAAAGGGGCCACTGGCAACTACTTTGTAAAAGTTGATTCACTTTTAGGAGCTCAGGTATATCCGGGATGCCATTAGCTTTTTGGTCAAAACGTAAAAGAGAAGTCATTGTGATAAAACATATAACGATTAACATACAAAAACTGCAGCAAACGTATAACATAAAACCCAAAATATAGTAACGATTTACTCAAATTGTCCATAATTACTGTATAACGTACCAAATTCTATAACACAAGCTGCAATTAGATTCTGAAGAGTTGCAACAAATAAAAGTTTATTATATAAAAAAAAAATCAAATTATGACCGAAAGTGATGACAAAATTATAGAATTATGAAAGCTGTGCAGTACTTTGTTTAGACAAAAGACGGGAAGTGATCAATTTGTCATCCATGTTCAATTGCTATTATTCAATATTACCATGGTGATTTGTAGATGAACATTTCCATTCGAACACTTTTGAGTTTGACGTAGACGGAATACCTAATAAAGCTGCAAGCAATGAAGCGCTTTGTTCAACTTTTTAGGCGACAGAAAACGTAATTTACCTTTGCTTTTTATATCCTTTTACTATTCATTTTTTACTTTTTTAACTGGTGTTATTATCTTGTTTGCAAGAACCAGAGACTAACGCATATAAAGGAACTGTAATTAATAGGTGTAACCCGTATCTTTACAGTGCTGTAATTAAGACTATACGTATTTCTGTACGCACCTAATGAAATTTACGCTAGCTTCTCTAATTTTATAACTTACACGTTTAGAATAAAATTTTAATTTTAGAAGCAAATTTTAGATATGCATATCTAATAATTATTAGTAATGCATATTAAATACGAAGACCTACCCACACATCCATAACCACACACACACACACACACACACACACACACACACACACACACACACAGAGTAAAGTATATTAACATACCATTAATATAATATAATAGTTAATACAATTAACAATAATAGAATGTTAATTTGCTAATCTCGAAGGGGGACATTATAGATTCAGAGAAACTGGCCTAGACATTAACCCTGAACTTGAATTCCTTTACACATTATCAAAATTGCTGTCGTTTCTCAATTACTTTACAATAAATTTAAAATAAATTTAAACAGTATAAAGTTACATATTAGTTCATAGTCGTTACTAAATTTTGCACTGATTGGCAGTTTTAAGTTACAGTTTTACTGTTTAGTTTTCCCTTTCAAGTTATATACTAATGTGCTGAGCGAGATTGAATATTAAATCATTTTCACTTTTCTCCTAGTGTCTACATGGCTTTCAATTCGGAGATTGGCGGGATAGTTAATGCCATTTTTTTATCATGACCGTTGGCTTTTATGACATTGATAACATTAAATTTTCTTCGCTGATTCTTACGGCATTGTTTTTATATCTAATATAAACCTATAAGCGATCATATTTTCCATACCAAGAGTTGCTTCATCTACAAAAAACCTGCTTCGCCGCAAAAGTTACTTGATGATTAAACTGAAGTTTGCCCAGGTGTAACTATATCTTTACTTCTCCAAATACTTTTACAGGCTTTTCAGTGGATGAACCTTGCAAGGCGCAAGAGCACCAAAATAGTGTGTTGGGGGGGGGTTCCAGATCCAGGAAGTGACGTAACGATCAGCTGGCCGGAGTTTGTTGGAGAGAATACCGAGCCACTTCCGGTCGGCGGCAGTGGTGTGGGTTCATGAACCCGCCGACTGGGAGTGGCTCAGTATTCTCTCCAACATACTCAGGCCAGCTGATCGTGACGTCACTTCCTGGCTCTGGAGCTCCCCCCTCAACTTTTACCAGACGTCATGACCGGAAGTGACGTCAATTGGCGTGACAGTGAGGTAGGTCATGACGTCACAGTGACGTATTAGTTCCGACGTCATGGATTCGTGACGTCACGAAAGAATGACGTCGAACTGGCCGCGTCACGTTGACGTCATGACCTAGGTGACGGATGACGTTGGAACGAGTGACGTCGTGATCAGCGCGTGTGTGCGTGTGGATGACGAGGTCTCGCATTCGAGCGTTAGTAAGATGGCCGGCTTGATCGTGACGCGTGTTTTCCCGCTTGCAGGAGTCCCCCTTCGTGTAGTTCGTTCATTCGTGCTTGTGCTCGTGCTGTGCCGTCTGTGGAGTAATGTTGTTGGGCGGCATGATGTGGAACCGTGCTAACCGGTGCGTTTCGTTCGTGGTCGCTCTGCTGTTGAAGAAGATGTCGACGTTGCTCTGTCGCCGTCCGCCGCGAGACTGATCGTCGTCGGCGCTTCGTCGCGTATTTATAACGGCGGTAGTGATGGAAGAGGAATTGGTGGTATGGGAAGTGACCGTGGTGGTGGAATTGGGATCATGGTGTGGGAAACGATGCGAGGGTACCTCTTTCCGTACTTACGATTCCATTGGTCGTCGCTCCTCCTCCTCGAGGTCTCGTAGCGCTGTTGAATAAGAAGAGGTGTTGCTCCGTCGCCGTCCGCGCTTCGTCTCGTTTTCGTAACGGCGGTAGTGATGGAAGGGGAAGTGGTGGTGGGGGAAGTGGGATCATGGTGTGGGAAACGATGCAAGTGTTCCTTTTTCCGTACGTGCAGTTACGATTCCTTTGGTCGTCGCTCCTCCTCCTCGAACTCTCGTAGTGCTGTTGAACAAGAAGAGGTGTTGCTCCGTCGCCGTCCGCCGCGAGACTGATCGTCGTCCGCGTTTCGTCGCGTTTTTATAACGGCGGTAGTGATAGAAGGGGGGGAGATAACGCGCACGTTTGTTCTGGTTTCTGAGTATTATATTAAAAAATATTTCGTGCGCACACTTGCAAAAATTCCGTTATGGTAATATTAATAATGATGGAGGGGATAAAGGAACGAGAGGGTAAAAAATAATTCGAGAATATTTTTTAATACATTTATTATAAAAAAGTAATAAAATAAATACAGACATACAAATATTAAATTTTTGAAATCGTAATTTCTGTGACACGATCTTTTTGTCCATTGTACTGTCGGTAAAGCATGTCCGGTTGTACGTCTCGGAGTTCTTCGTCCGTAAATAGCTTCGAGTATCTCTTCGGCAGGTATACTTTCAGCGCCCTGTTGCTATCCTTCTCGTCCGTTGCAATGGCAGATAGAGAAGGTCCGTACTTTTTTGTCTAGTTCTGCAGCGATCGAATAGGGTACTTCGTTCAGAAAACCAAGTTGAAACATCTTGCGTGTTCGTAGGCGTTGACACTTTAGAATTTATGTACTACTGAATCCATTGTAAATATAGGTCTGTCGATTCCGAAGTTTTGCTCTCCCGACCGTCGGTACAAAAATGAGTGGAACGACTAGCGACCTCGTTTATATACGCGAAAGGTTTCCTGTCGTAACGTCTCAAGACTTCCTGTTACCGCGTGCTGCTGCGCCACTTTCCTCGTTTTAACGATAATTTCGTGTATCTGGTCGATTATGTGACCACACGCGCGACTTCCTGTGTCCCGTTCTGACCCAACACTTTCCTCGTTCTAACGATAATAATTGTCTGTATCCGGTCGATTACGTGACCTCACGCGACTTCCTGTATCTCGTTCTAATGCAACGGTTCTAACAATACTTTCCTGTATTCTGTTAATTATTGTGAAACAAAATATACGGTTAAATAATAATTATTGTAGTAAATGTTATAAATATGCTTTGACGTATGCGCGAATCTTTGATATCCATAACGGACACTTTCGCACGCGTACAGTACACGACGTGCAGGCGACGAAATGACGGCACGGTATAAGCACTACTTCGATGTGTTCCGTGTAACATACCTTACACCGAGGTTGTTGTTCTTCGTCTCCTTTCTCGGAGGTCTCCTTACGTTCTTCTTCCTTTTCTTCTTCTTCTTCTTCTTCTTCTTCTTCTTCTTCTTCTTCTTCTTCTTCTTCTTCTTCTTCTTCTTCTTCTTCTTCTTCTTCTTCTTCTTCTTCTTCTTCTTCACGCTTGCTGGGTTCATGACTCGTCGAGTTTCTTACGGAATCGACGAACTCTTTTCCTTTCCTCAACAATAGGTAATGGCAGTCCGGATAATGATGAGCGTGTCGCGTCCACGCGTCGTCGTCGTCTTCCCACATGTGTAAGCCTCCGCCGCAAGCGAAGCAAACGGTTCGATCGCTGCGTCCCATGTAAAACAAACCCGGTTTGGCCAGCGTTTCGGCCCGCGCGGTCATCGTGTTCGGCCACTCTTTTTCGAAGAACGTTTGCCTTCTCTTCTCTTACGTCTCGAACTGCGGAAAGGCATGAGCGACCGCGGGTACCGAGCACTCGTGGACGAATTTCTCGAACCGACACAACGCGACGAGACTGTTTGCGAACCCGACACTGTCGTACGCATCGTGAATCCCGCGTACGCGGAAAACGTATTCTGGCCGGCGTATCGGTTGCGATTGCTGCTGGTGCTCCTGTTCTAATTCGACGTTCGATGAAGCCATGTCGTTAGGTAATAAACACTGCAACAACGTTTACAGTCGAATGCGCACTCAGGACTGAAGAATGATGCAAAGCTCGGTAATATGTATACAGATATCGACTTCCGTTAGCAAATCACAATTTCCTGTTGGTGAGGAGGCGACTACCTGGTGGTAGTGGGGGAAATCGAGTGCATACATATCTTTGTGTTAAATACGTATATTTAAAACAACGTATGTCGTCTAGTCCCTTCCAAGCGACCCGGGAGGTGAGACGAGATACGCTTCACTTTTTTCTTTCGTGGTTTCCCCATTTCAAGGACAAATGAAACAGGCTTACTCCAGCGTTACCTAACACCTAACAATCTAAAAACTCAGAACGTTTAACGTGTACAGGGTTACGTAAAGTCAAACGTATACTACACAATGCAAATAAAGCAATTTTTTATTTACTTTTATTTTTTTAACTTATTTTCAATTTTTTATTTAATTTTTTTACTTAAACTGATAGTACGGTATACGGTATATCGAGAGACGAATTTTTACGTATCACACACACACACACACACACACACACACACAAAGATTTTGTTAAACCGATGCGAGTTTACAGGTGTTTCCACCGTGCCAGTGACTCGTCTCAGACAAATCGACTACGTTTATTAGTATCTCTACCACGACAGTGACGTAGTCGGTTACAATCGATCATCTATCTCTCTTATAACGTAAACTCGGTCAACGCACTTTGATATCCTGAACATACATACTAAACTACTATTATACACATACTTATAATAAGCAACATTGCATTCTGTCGTGTAATGTCTCTCTCTCTCTCATACACACATTAAAATATATTTGGTTCTCTATTTTGTTTTCTTTCTTTTTCAACATTCTTCGCCGTTTTCAACCGGGATGTTTACACAAACGGGTGTTTACACGAACGGGTGTTTACGCGAACGGCTGTTTACGCGAACGGATGTTTACGCGAACGGTTGTTTACACGAACGGGTGTTAACGCGAACGGGTGTTTACACGAACGGGTGTTTACACGAACGGCTGTTTACACGAACGGCTGTGTACACATGAATGGGTTGATCGCGACCTATCTATATACCCACCTCCTTCTTCTCTTACAGTCGAAGGGCGTAACGAAACATGCTTTCACGGTCCGCGGATCGTATCACGCTGGCCCGATGAACCGCTATTTCCCCTTGCGACTCGGGAATTCTGTAATGACTGTAGGCCAGCGTCGTCCGTCCGTCTTCCAGGACGTATCGTTTATCGTAGTAAGGCGACAGCTAAAGTTTGACGATCTTGCGCGTGTACAACCGGTGGTTTTCGCTACGGATGACCGGCGCGGGATAATCCCCGTGAGTCAAACGGATTTGTATGGCCACCCGCGGCACCCCTTTCGCCACGCGATTTTCCTTTTTATCGCCGTCGTATTGCAGCACCAGCAGCGAGTACGATTTCGCGCGAAACCCGATGAATTCAAGGAGAGATTTTTCGTGCGTCTCGTCCTTAAACGTACCCAACCGTTTTTTGTTTACCACTTTGTAACACGGATGCGTCAAGGGATATTACGACGTATCGAAAAGATGGAGGTTTTCCTTAACGTCCGCGTACACGTCGTCGGTCCGTATATCGTACAGCAAAGAGTCCGTGTCCGTCATGCACAATCGCACGCGCGGTCCGTACTTCGCGACTATGAAATCGCAGTGGAAGCTGTATATCACGAATTTGCTAATGTCCAACACGGTAAATCCCACGTACAGCGGACGGTTGAAGTATACGGTCCTCTTTTTCATCATCACGCCGCCCAAGTCTTCGTTGTACACGTTTACGTTCATGAATCTCGGGCTCGCGCTAAGCTTTATCAGCTCACGTTCTTGCGACACTAAACAAAAATCTCCGCGTTTCCGGACGTTTTCCAACTATTCGCCGTAAACCGCGTTTATCATTAATTTGAATAAATCTTTTTTGAAATAGTTCGTCGCGGCTTTCCGTTTCTCGGTATTGAAGTCTATGAACGGCTTCATCCACGCGCTCTGACGAAACACTAACACGCGATTTTACGGCTTTCAGTTCCATGCCGAGTTGTAGTAAAGCTGCAGCGTTCTGTATTGTACGACGTAATCTATTTTTCGTCGAGGCTGGTGATCAGTTTTTCGACGGTACCGGTGGCGGCGGGGATGTAAATTTCTTCAAATAATTGAACCGTTTGCTGTAAGGCGACAATTCGTTTTCGCCGACTTTTCTGCGTTCCGGCGCCAGCGGGTCGTCCGAATGTAAATCGTGTAAACGACAGGGATAACTGACGTCAACGTCGAGAATGTAACCCATTTCGTCTTCCGCACCTATCCTACTCAAATCTAACGCGTCGATTTCTTCGCGTTCCAGCCAATGGAATCCGGAGTCAGGCAACGGCTGTCTCATCGCGCTGCCGTACAGGTTCATGTAGTCCAGATAAAGTAGGTAATTTTTTTCCCGTTTGCGATCGTAGTCCGGCACGTAAGTGTTTTTGGCCTCGACGTATCCATTGGGTATAATTGAGATCCCCTTTCTTACCCCGCTTTCAACGTAGAAGTCATTGGCTATGTCGCCGAGGAGTTAGAGCCGAATTCCCGTCATCTTCATCATCGCGTTCCACGCGAGTCCGGGCGCGGAATACACGTTACACGGATCTATCTCGTAATACCGCAGGCTGGTCTCGCGAAAGTTTCCGAACACGTCGGACAACAGCAGCACGTCGGTTTTCAAATAGAGGTCGTTGTAGTCGCCCAACGTTTGCGCGTGCGCGAATGTCGTCCATACGGTTTGCGCGTGCGCGTACTATTCGTCCGACACGGGCGACTCGGCCAGGCGGTTGTAAAAGCGTTCCGGCGAGAGCAGAGCGGCGTCCTCGAACTTAATTTTGTCCGTGACGTACTCGTACGGCTAGACCCCCATCCTGAGTAACAGATCGACACGTTCCCGTTTCCTTCGGATCGCGTGGTGCACTGCCGTAAGATTTTAAAATCTTAGTTTCTCAAGTTTTTCACCAACTTCTCCAGCGATGCGTTCATGAAATGCGCGGAATCGAGAAACCGTCGGAGACCGAGGACACGTAACGCTCCCTGGTGATGGCGATACACATTATTTCTTCTAGTTTGAATTTTCCGAAAGCCTGGATTAGATGTTGACAGTCGTAACCGCGCAGGTTGTGAAAGAACACGGGAAGAATTTATACCTTTTATTAATAAATAATCTGCCGCGGCACGTTGTAGTTCAAATTACACGTGTTGTAAGGTACGCGCCGGTCAAGTGATCGTGGTTTCGCACTTTGTCCCCTTCGCGCTCGACACGCTGCTTCAACAGATGGCACGCGGTAACGTTCTGAAACTCGCGTTCGTCGTCTTCGGTCATGCGGAGCTGTCTGTCGAAGTCGCATTAGAGTCGACTCACGTCTTCCGTCAGAGTACAAAGAAACGTCTCCACGACGTCTTTACCGCGATACAGGACCGGATCGTTGACGGCTTTTCCGGTCCAATCGACGATCACGTAACAAAAACTGCACGGTACGTGATGCGTGATGTCGAGCGTGTGCGATCTATCTTACAACCTAACACGGGGAGAAGAAACAATTCGAAATCCGCGTACACCGTGTACGGTACTCTGTGGCACTTCGTATAAGTACATGTTACGGTATTTTCAGCTCGGCAGTTCCACTTTTTGCGTTCCGTGCGGCGTGCAGAGTATCTCGTGATCCTCGAGTCGTTTTCGCGCTATTTCGGGATCCGTTTTATCGCGACACTTTTGTAAGCAGTAATTGCAGTAGACTGACATCGTCTTACTTTTAGTTAATATATTGAGCAAACGGGACATGCTTCTTATCAGACAATAGTGCTTGCCACCTTCGTCGTTGACTATCAATAAAAGATTTACGTGCTTCCTACCTTTGTGTTCGGTTATCCGTGTGGGGTACACTTCATCCTTCGTGTATCCGAACTCGTTGGTATCCGCGTGTAGGAACGGCGGTAGTGATTGGAGGGGAAGGGATCGTGGTGGGGGAATATATATCCGTGCGCATCGGTACTAACGGAATATATGATCCGCCCTTAGATCGTTAGTCCTATATTTACATCAGCTTATAAAAAAATAATAAAAACAAATAAAAAAGTTATATTTATTATTTTATAAATTATATTTATAAATTTTCAAGTGTCCATTCTGCAGGCATAGAATTAAAAATTTGTTTAACTGCTTTCCTTATATAGAAAATTAATTTGTTTTCCCATTGGTATAAACATTTACGATGTTTCGTTTCCAATCATGTGTGTGTGTGTGTGTGTGTGTGTGTGTGTGTGTGTGTGTGTGTGTGTGTGTGTGATAGCATTTCACCGTAGAAGACAATTAGTTCACGATATGTTACGTATACCATACCTACGAAAAGTGTTGGTATTTATTTTAAATTATATTTTGTAATATTTTCTATTAGTATAAAGTGATTGTGTGTGTGTGTGTGTGTAGAATTTTTTATATAATACACTTGAGTGCGTTGTAGTAGTTCTGCTGAAAACGTCCACAATCAGTTGACATTGAGCACCTGCAGTGATCGGACGTATAGATGTAATCTGGCTGTTGTGGTAACTAATATGGTGATTTCAAAAGTTGTTTTCGTTTTAGTAAACTGCTTAGTGACCATTAATTCGACTGTTGTGTATCGCAGTGTTTTGCACGGACTGTTAAGTTCGTATACAAGCGGGTGGTCTGAGATTGTTGAAATATAAACGGAGAAAGTGATACAGTATTCGCTGTGTCCTTCGGAGATCTCTGTGGACTTTAATGTGTGACGATTTCATTAATAAAAATATGTTAATTAATTAAGTTGATAATATATAGGTGGAGAAATTTTAAATTCTTAATAAAATCTCACATTGTAAACTAAATCTTATGGCAATCATTTAATAATAATAATATTTAATATAAGTCTAATAATAAAATTAAAAGGGAATGGAATTGTACAGAAAGGGTAAAGCTTATTAATTTATTCCTGCATAAACAAGAACTGACCAGAATTAACTTGTTTTCTGACCCCTAAATAAACTAAGTATTATTGTAAATTTGTTATTATTTAAATAATTAATTAAGACCATTGTTACGTACTTTGATAACTTCTGCAACTAAGAATATCATGATTTAATTATTTAATCAACCGTAGTCCTTTAATTAAAATTAGAAAAACGGAACTACTTTTATGTTGCCTAGTAATTGTCTTGAGATTACTACGCTCCCCTTAACTATTTTCTGCCACTTGTAATGGAGCGCTCACGCCGTAAGCAGCGTAAAGCGTTGTTTCGCTACGTGTATATATAAAAATGTGAAAGGGTTGATACAATGACTATTTAAATAAGTAATTTGTGTGGTGATGACATCTCTCTATATTATGAACTAACGGACTATGTAAATAATACAGTATTACAACCTAGAAGGTGATAGTCAACTAATCTATCATCATGTGAAGTGTATAACAGTGAAACAAACTTTCTATCTATGTATTCTAACTACAAGAATTACTAAGAATAACTACAGTTGCCGGAGATGAATGTACCACACCAGGAATGATTTCACATACTTCTAGAACTTCACCATCACAGTATGATAAGGTAACGACTGAACTTCAAGAAACATCAGGAGGACCGAAGGACGAATTCTGCAGCAACTTCAGGAAACACACAGGTGACATGGAGGCTTGTCTTCCATGGTTAAGAGTTACAAAATTATAAACCCAAAAAGACAATTTAAATTATCATATTAAAGACTTGAAAACTTATGTTTAAATGTAATAACATTAAAGACTTTAGAAACCTGATATTTTAGGCAACGTGTAGTATAAAATCTAATAACGCTAGTTATAGCAAAAAGGTAAAGTTTAAACTAAAAGTTTTGTTGTTTTAGAAGATTAGTAAAAACAGAAAACCATTCTTCAAATGGTTAGAGTTTCAATATTGTACATGGCAAGGTGACCATAATTCATTTAATATATTTAATCCCGGATCCGTGGAATTAATCTATAAGATGTACATCATATTTTGAGGCCCCTTTGTAAAGTAGTAATTTATATATTTAATCATATAGTAAACTATATTGTTTGAGAACTTTCAATAGAGAACATAATCACCAAATGTAATAAAGAGATGTCATCTAAGTACCGAGTAAAATGAGTGCATAAATCAACAGTCTCCCCTTCCTAATATCCTGCTATATAAATTGTTTATTTGTTGTGATTATTTTCAGTGCTTCACAACGAAGGCAGCCGGTATAATTGGCACATCCAATTATTACTGGTTCCCTAGGTTATAACTCAAGAGATGAGGTTATAATTTGCGCCACTCTGCTGTTGTGCTGCTATTTTGCTAATCTGCTAATTTTGCGTAAGAGAAAAGAAAGAAGTAATTGCGTCCCGATATCCCACGCACATAAGCTGTTGATCTATACACTCATGTATTTCAATATGTGTCAGAGTTTAAAAAAAAAAATAATAATAATTAATATTATAGTAATATAGTATAAATAACTTTATTAGTAAATATAATATGTGTAACGTAATATTAGCATATAATCCAATGTAAACAAACCATGTCGGTACTTGTTAAAAGTCCCATTCATAAACGTGCCACATTCTCGACAATCTCGGACGGGTAGTTTCCTGCTGCCGTTTGTTTAAAATTGTCATTGTTTAGTTGAGTTGAAAATAAGTCACCCTCCTTGTGTGGTCTATTGTTATAAGAAGCGTGTCTGTTCATGTGTTAGTAACCGAAGGGGGAATCTTTTGTCGTACGCATATTCATGCATGTGTGAAATTTCTCTCTCTCTCTCAAAGTAAAACGATAAAGGTTGTCATAACATTTTATGTGTTTATTTGTAAAAAAAAAAAGGAAAAAGGAGTAAGAACACGATTGATTTAAAATTTTATATTTTTGTGTAAAAAAAAAAGGAAGCGTTGTATCGTAACTAATGCAAATGTTTAATAATAACTGTTAATAAATGTTTACCATGTACTAAAGTGTGTAGGCGATAATTGTGTATAGGTTAGTAGAGCAAATAATATTATGACTTACATTTCAAATGAATAAATGACTTAGTTAACCCTCCCTTGTTAGATAAAGTATTACACCCCAGGTCCAAAAACAGTAAACTTGTAACTTGAGCCAAATAAATTAATAATAATAAATAAAGTGTGCTAAATAATTATGGTAAGTCGATAGGAAATAATTCTAGGTAAGTTTTTTTTAAACCCCAAAGTAATAGTAAGTGAATAATAAAGGCTGAATAAATCTTAAGTTAAACTAAATTTGTGTAACGTGTAGCAGTAAATAAGAGAAAGGTAAATAATAATAAAAGTATAGTTGAATAGTCAACAACCAGTTGTGGTCAGTAAGAGAACAATAAAGCCTGTTAAGAAATTGTAGTAAGCTGCCACACACTCTCCCTATTGTGATAAACCGTTGCCTCCCTAAACAATGAATACCACCGCGCGTGAAATACAATGAATTGTGTAAAGTCTCTCCCCTTCCGCAAAGTTGTCTAGTTATGGTTAAAGAGATAATAAGAATTACCATCGTGAGATTCCGCTTCTCTCAAGTAACTATAATCTAGAGTGGAGTATGGGATCTTCTTTAGATTATTTTAGAAGTAAGTCTATGGTATATAATCAAGATAGAATTATATACATGTAAAGTAACTAGTCACAACGGCGCCGGCTGAAAAGGATAATGATGAGGCCAAGAGAGCCAAGAGATCATTTATGAATGCTGAAAGCTAACCTGTAGTGTTAGAGTAAGCTGATGTCAGTCGGGGCACGATATTGTGAGTTACTGTAATTAGGGAAATTAGTATTATAAGTTAGTACTGTAAGAAGTGAGATAAAGGGAATTTCACGAAGGCGAAAATTTTAATGAGAACTAGATCATTTAAAAAAGAATTAGAAAAAAACAAACCGTGTACTACTAATAATAAATAATAATAATAGAGAAATTACACACGGAAATCCCTAAACATACTCTCGGTATATTAAAAAAAAAAATTATACCGGCGTCTCTGGCTTAAGCGGCGGAGTATGTGACGATTTCATTAATAAAAATATGTTAATTAATTAAGTTGATAATATATAGGTGGAGAAATTTTAAATTCTTAATAAAATCTCACATTGTAAACTAAATCTTATGGTAATCATTTAATAATAATAATATTTAATATAAGTCTAATAATAAAATTAAAAGGGAATGGAATTGTACAGAAAGGGTAAAGCTTATTAATTTATTCCTGCATAAACAAGAACTGACCAGAATTAACTTGTTTTCTGACCCCTAAATAAACTAAGTATTATTGTAAATTTGTTATTATTTAAATAATTAATTAAGACCATTGTTACGTACTTTGATAACTTCTGCAACTAAGAATATCATGATTTAATTATTTAATCAACCGTAGTCCTTTAATTA
Source organism: Magicicada septendecula (assembly GCA_034769895.1). Classification (NCBI taxonomy): domain Eukaryota; kingdom Metazoa; phylum Arthropoda; class Insecta; order Hemiptera; family Cicadidae; genus Magicicada; species Magicicada septendecula. The sequence goes on along the minus strand of CM068369.1, from coordinate 177,292,731 downwards.
AAATTAGAAAAACGGAACTACTTTTATGTTGCCTAGTAATTGTCTTGAGATTACTACGCTCCCCTTAACTATTTTCTGCCACTTGTAATGGAGCGCTCACGCCGTAAGCAGCGTAAAGCGTTGTTTCGCTACGTGTATATATAAAAATGTGAAAGGGTTGATACAATGACTATTTAAATAAGTAATTTGTGTGGTGATGACATCTCTCTATATTATGAACTAACGGACTATGTAAATAATACAGTATTACAACCTAGAAGGTGATAGTCAACTAATCTATCATCATGTGAAGTGTATAACAGTGAAACAAACTTTCTATCTATGTATTCTAACTACAAGAATTACTAAGAATAACTACAGTTGCCGGAGATGAATGTACCACACCAGGAATGATTTCACATACTTCTAGAACTTCACCATCACAGTATGATAAGGTAACGACTGAACTTCAAGAAACATCAGGAGGACCGAAGGACGAATTCTGCAGCAACTTCAGGAAACACACAGGTGACATGGAGGCTTGTCTTCCATGGTTAAGAGTTACAAAATTATAAACCCAAAAAGACAATTTAAATTATCATATTAAAGACTTGAAAACTTATGTTTAAATGTAATAACATTAAAGACTTTAGAAACCTGATATTTTAGGCAACGTGTAGTATAAAATCTAATAACGCTAGTTATAGCAAAAAGGTAAAGTTTAAACTAAAAGTTTTGTTGTTTTAGAAGATTAGTAAAAACAGAAAACCATTCTTCAAATGGTTAGAGTTTCAATATTGTACATGGCAAGGTGACCATAATTCATTTAATATATTTAATCCCGGATCCGTGGAATTAATCTATAAGATGTACATCATATTTTGAGGCCCCTTTGTAAAGTAGTAATTTATATATTTAATCATATAGTAAACTATATTGTTTGAGAACTTTCAATAGAGAACATAATCACCAAATGTAATAAAGAGATGTCATCTAAGTACCGAGTAAAATGAGTGCATAAATCAACAGTCTCCCCTTCCTAATATCCTGCTATATAAATTGTTTATTTGTTGTGATTATTTTCAGTGCTTCACAACGAAGGCAGCCGGTATAATTGGCACATCCAATTATTACTGGTTCCCTAGGTTATAACTCAAGAGATGAGGTTATAAACGAGACAAGGATAACGCAACGTATCCAGGAGGTGAGATGAATCCAGAATCCGGAGACCTGCGACTGCTGTCACATGTAGAACAGGTGGGTCCAATTGCGGACTACAATGGATTTCCATTATTTCAAACGTCCTAAGAGTAACCAGATCGAACCTAAGCCGGAACGTCTGACATACAACTCGGGATATGTTTGTTCCAACTTACCGATCAAGACTGCAGCTGAAATCAAACCAACAACTGTTTATTGATTTTGTTTAGAAGTTTTAATCAAATGTAAAGTATTTATTATTAAATGTTAATTGTGATCGTAATATTTCACATCTTGAAATGATAATTTATTTAAATATTTAAATGTAATTTTGTAGAATTAAGAAAGTATAATTTTTGAATTTAAATTTACTTTTTTGAGAATTTTTTCTAGAGAACGTTATAAATAACATATCCGTATGCAACAACAAGAATAATTTTATTTTAATACTGTGCAAGCCGAGAGCAATATTATATGATAACCACAAACCAACAACTGTTTATTGATTTCGTTTAGAAGTTTTAATTATATGTTAATTACAATCGTAATATTTCACAACTTGAAATGATAATTTATTTAAATGTAATTTTGTGGAATTAAGAAATTATAATTCTTGATTTTAAATTTACTTTTGAAAGAATTTTTTCTAAAGAACTTTATAAATAACAAATCCATATGCAACAACAAGAATTAATTATTTTAATACTGTTCAAGCTGGGAGCAATATTATATGATAACCAAATGTTACTGATATTTATATGAAATATTACGTGTATCACGGCTTCTTATACACACATGTGAATTTAAAATAAACTAACTGCTCCTGATTCGACAACTCCGCTAGTTAAATTAACACTGACGCATACAATTAATTTTTTATTATTGTAAATATTTTGAACGAGTTTATGAAAAATTAACCACTATTGTAATATTTTTTTATTGTTGAGAATACATGTATAAAAATCAAATAATGAATCAACTGCTCCTGATTCGACAACTCCGCGAGTTAGATAAACACTGACGCGTACAATTCATTTTATATTATTCTAACTATTTTGAACGATTTTATGTAAAATTGTACCACTATTGTAATACTTTTCTAGTTATGAATACACGTACACGTATAAAAATTAAAAAAATTATATGCGTTTTTTCCCTACCCACGATCCTTTCCCCTTTCGTCACTACTAATTACTAGTTTATTTAAATCGATATTATAATGGAAGTGTAAGTGAGCGTACGAAACAAGAACGAACGTGCGCGTTATCTTCCCCCTTCTATCACTAGCGCCGTTATAAAAAGGCGACTAAGCACGGACGGCGATCAGTCTCGCGGCGAACGGCGACAGAGAAAAACCTCTTCTTATTCAACAGCGCTACGAGAGTTCGAGGAGGAGGAGCGACGAGCAATGGAATCGTAATTGCACGTACGAAAAAAGGTACACTCGCATCGTTTCCCCCACCATGATCCCAATTCCCCCCCACGATTTCACTTCCCCTTCCATCACTACCGCCGTTATAAAAACGCTACGAAGCGCGGACGGCGAACAGTCTCGCGGCGGACGGCGACGGAGCAACACATCTTCTTCAACAGCGGAGCGACCACGAACGATACACACCGGTTAGCACGGTTCCACATAACGCCGACCCAGCAACACTACTCCACGGACGACACAGCACGAGCACGAGCACGACCGAACGAACAAACTTACTACACGAACGAACGAACCACACGAAGGGGGACTCCGACGAGCGGGAAAACACGCGTTACGATCACGCCGGCCATCCTACGAACGCTCGAACGCAAGACCTCGTCATCCACACGCACACGCGCGCTGATCACGACGTCACTCGTTCCAACGTCATCCGTGACCTAGGTCATGATGTCAACGCGACGCTGCCAGTTCGACGTCAATCTTCCGTGACGTCACGTAATTGACGTCACTTCCGGTCATGACGTCCGGTAAATTTGGGGAGGCTCCAGAGCCAGGAAGTGTCGTCACGACAAGCTGGCCGGAGTATGTTGGAGAGAATACTGAGCCACTTCCCGTCGGCGGGTTCATGACATCATGAACCCACACCACTGCCGCCAACCGCAAGTGGCTCAGTATTCTCTCCAACATACTCCGGCCAGCTTGTCGTGACGTCACTTCCTGGCTCTGGAGCCCCCCCCCCAACACACTACTTACCAAATTTGTTTGAACTTCCACCGAACAGGGCGCACAATGGAATCTGTGTCACGCGTGTCAACCATAATTAAGCTTGACCTTTCATGCACGAAGTCGTCAATTATCAAGTTGCCGTTTGTTTTTGTAACTGTAGTCATTTGGTGCGGTGTATGGAATTCGTTCCTCCAGCTAATCAGCACAAGCTCCGTTGGACCGACTACTGCTCGTTTCCCTGCTGTCTGCTTGAATTGCTTCTGAACCGGCATTCTATTTGTATATGTTCAAGATTTGCCTCATTTATAACATTTCGGTCCTCTAACCCTTCGCCTCTTGTACTGTAATGCCGATTAGGTCGTCATTACCTACTACGTTTTCTATTAGTAGTCACGTCGTTGCGATCTTTTAGTACACGCAACTTTGTGATTGTCGAAAACAGAAATTGACTCGGCGGCCTCACACTGTAGTGCGTGTACAATGACATCCTTATTATTCTGGTGTTTGGTACTTCTAATTCTTGGTTTTATTGACCATTTCTGATATCATCTGCAAATATCTACACAGCAAACCGTATTATACCCTCCGATATTATTTGAATTCTTGAAGATACATTACTGAACAATGTCTTCTTTTCTCGTTTAAGCGCAGTACACATCACGCCGATTTAATCACCATACCGTAATCCAAGATTTTGTGTTAATTTGGCACAGGTGTTCTGTCTATCAGGTGGCGATTTGTGTGAAATTTTGCGGTCAGTCCTTTTAAAACGAGAACGAGTGAATTCCTTTCTCCTCTTTTTACTATGATTTTAGCATGCAATGGCTTCAGTTTGCCAAAGATACGTTACCCTGTGAGTCCTTCCATCAAAATTTGCTGTGTAGATTATATAAACTGAATATACTACAGGCAAAACCACTTAATGTATTATGTTACTTTCCATGTTTCTTCTATCTTTTGCTATGAGTGCTATTTGCTCAGAAAGTTGTTTCGGAAAACGTCGATGAACACACTTTATTAACGTGTCAACTTCAGTTTTTATTTGCTCTTTTATATTCCATTCAACTCTTTCATGTTTATCACTGAATATTTAACTTTTTATAAGCATGGTACCCTGTGCTGTTAGTTTTAAATGAATCACTAATGTTTTTAAGAATACCGTTCATGTAGCGAAAGATAATGTTACGACGTTCTACTTGATCATCGTAGGTACAGTGGAAAACAAAATAAGTACAAGACCCCAGTTAAGTCACTAATTACCAGCTTTAATTTTTACAGTTAAACAGTCCGTACTTAACAACACAGTCTCTTACAACAAATCAAATAAAAATTGTTCACACGCAATAAAATGTTCACTAATATTAAATACAATTGTATTACAATTATCCCGCCCGATTATTAAACACTTCACTAATATCCAATTGAACGCACACAGTAATGTCGCTTGTAATCGCCCGACAATAACTCTCGAAACGCACTGTAAATTATCGCGACTATAACTGAAAACTAAGGCCGCTGACGCCTTGTATATATTCATCCGCGCACAGACCAGAAGATTCCAAGCTACGCCTTATCTCTATACTACGATGTAATTAATTTCGGCCTTGACAGAGTCCACGCGGCTGGCGGCTTCCAGAAAAGTCTCGCGAATGCGTCGAGAATCACGTATGCCACACACACTAGACCGTGATCCTTCTTGACCATTCGATAAACACCTAGACTGTTCTGTAATGTCGTAACACTGCCTCCTCCTTAAGCCTGTTTGTCCCGAACTGGCAAACCGCCTCTGAAGTAATACACGACCAGGCGATCTAGTTGGACGTCCTTGCGAAAGATGTTTCTCCGGTTCTTCGAATTCAGTCTCGTGTGATCTGAACATCACGTTCCCAGGAATGCGAGTCTTCCGCTCAGCCACTAGTTTTGCTGGAATAACTCCCGTTGCGTCATGTACTGATGACCTAAACACCACTGGCTGATCCAAGTATGTTTGGTTCTCGTCAACAACCTCATCTTCAGCTACTTTGCCCTCGGGCACTTCTATCAGCTCAGGAACAAGCAAGAGTTTTGTCTCGACACCCATAGTTGGCTTCCCAATCACTTCTTCTCTCGTTACACTTATTTGTATTTCCTCTGCTAGTTCTTCCTCTATTTTTGCTAGCATAGGGAGTGTTCCTCTTGACAGTCATTTTAGCCATGCAAAGTTGTATCTCCTCTTGGGCAACTTTCAGGACATTCTCTCTTAAGTCCACAACGAATCCGTAGGCATTCATAATGTTCGTGCCAAGAATCACTTTATCGACAATGTCTGCAACGAGCATTTGGTGGCTAAACTCGAGAAACTTTGGTACGTCTACCTTTCCTAGTCCCTTGACGGGGCTTCCAGTCACAGTCTCTATTGTACAAATCTAAGTAGAGGCTGGCGGTTGCTGACTAAGTCAGGGCGCACAATAGACACTGTTGCGCCCGTGTCAACTATAAATTATGTTGGTTTATCTTCCGCAAATCGATTAACGATCAAGTTTCCACTTGTCTTATGTAGCGTGGAAACTGTGTGCTGTTCTGGGGCTTTACGTCTCCAATTGGTGCGATCACTCTCTTCTTTCAGTATTTTCTTCTCCGAACAGTCTACCTGTAGATTACCACGTTTTCCACAGTTGTAATGTTTCGGTCTTCTGTCTTCATCCCATCGTTCAAATCGTTGCAACTCTCTTAAATTTCTGAATTGTTTGTCCGACAACATTGTTTCTGTGCATCCATCGTAACGGCAACGTGATACAGGGTTTTTCTGACTGCAATGTGATGGCACAAACCCATTAATGTAGCGGGACGCTGACTTTGCAGCTTCAAACTCTAGGGCGTGAACAAGACCTTCTGAGCTATTTCGGTGTCTTGCCATCAGTAACACTTGCTGAAGTTCACAACCTCCGATGCCATCAATAAATGTCTGCACCGCAAACCTTATTCGAAACTCTTCTGGTGCTTCAGGATAGGACAATCTAATCAGTCTGTCGATATTCAAAATCTTGAAGACTCTCCCCGGAACGTTGTCGTCTTGTTCTCAATTGAGCGTAGTACACATCTCGCAAATGTTTATCACCATACCGTAATTCCAGAGCTTTTATCAGTTCGGCATAGGTGTTTTAGCTACCAGGTGGCAATTTCTGTAGTATTTCTGCCGCAGGTCCTTTTAATGCAAGAACGAGTGAGGCTGCCTTGTCTTTCTCTGTCCAATTATTTGCGCATGCAGTAGCTTCAAATTGGCGGAGGTACGTTGCTCAGTGACAGCTTCCGTCAAAGGTTGGAGCTTTGACATGAACTGTCAGTAGAGGGAAAGTGAGCGTTAGAAAACACTTCCGGGTTCCAGTTGAAAACACTGCCGGGTTCCAGTTCATGACGTCATAGAGGCACTGGCAGCTGGTGTCCGAGCTGTCCATGTGACGTCACTGTTTTGTGTGTGTGGGTGTGTATGTGTGTGTATGTGTGACTGAAACACTACCGTGTTCCAGTTCATGACGTCATACAGAGGCCCTAGTAGAGGGAAAGTGAGCGTTAGAAAACACTTCCGGGTTCCAGTTGAAAACACTGCCGGGTTCCAGTTCATGACGTCATAGAGGCACTGGCAGCTGGTGTCCGAGCTGTCCATGTGACGTCACTGTTTTGTGTGTGTGTATGTATGTGTGTGTATGTGTGACTGAAACACTACCGTGTTCCAGTTCATGACGTCATACAGAGGCCCTAGTCGCTGGCGTCCGGATGACTAAAACCTGTTTCAAGACGTCACGGAGGCCGTGGTTTCTGCATGTCCAAAATTTGGTAGCCGAAAACAATGTGTAGTGGATGGGGGTACCCGGAATTCGGCGGTTGCCCGGACGCGCAGAGGCGATGTCATCGGGTACCGTTACTCGAAATTTTGGGGGTATCGGGTACCGTTACCCGAAATGTTTAAATCAACGGATGGGGGTACCCGAAATTTGCATGACAGAGGCCCTGGCAGCTGGTGTCCGAATGTTAAAACACTTCCGCGTTCTGGTTTATTTTGATGTAACAAAATAATCGTTCTCTCTCGAAATTTTTAATGTCAGAATTTTGGTACCCTAAATGATTAAAACAACGGATGGGGGTACCCGAAATTTGTGGGTACGCCCACATGACGCATGTATAAAACACTGGTTACGACGAAACAGGAGGCTGGGTGGATATGATAGCTGGTTCGACGACGACGTAGAGGGCGTGATGTCTGAAATGTTTAAATCAACGGATGGGGGTACCCGAAATTTTTGGTGTCTGAAATTTAGTACCCGAAATGTTTAAATCAACGGATGGGGTTACCCGAAATTTTTGGTGTCCGAAATTTTAACACCGGAATGTACGACCACATGACGCATGTGTTCAACTGTAACAATGGTATGTCATTGGATATTAATTTTTACATAAAAATAAATTACGGCCCCTCCGGGATTTGAACCCGGGACCTCCGGTACACCAAACCGGCGTGCATCCACTACACCAAGGGGCCGTTATCGCTTAACTGTAATTATTTCTGTACTTATACTTCTCATCTCTTACTTGTAACCATGAGGTGGACGAGTGATATCTACTGTCGTCCTATGTGTAAAATCATAAAAGCACAATATAAGTTTATTTATTATTAAATAAATAAACATTTCGTTATACTTTTATTTTTTTACCTCTCATCCTCTTCCTAGCAGCCTGAGGGAGGCGAATGAGAGCCTGCTACGCTTTTTTTAACGTGGTTTCCCCAACTTTACAGATTCGTAAAGCAGGCCTACTCCACGTTATCTATCGCTGTACTATTGACTAGTACAGCGGTAGATAATAATAAAGATACATTATGCAATGCTAAGCCAATGTGTAAAAGCAGTACATATTTTTTTATTTACTTTTTTATTTATTTTTTTTATTTTTTTAATCGGGTGAATATGTTGTTCATACATGATGCGTATTCACATTTGCTGTACCGTAATGAGTAATTTTCACACCCATACTGGTTCTTGACGAGTTTACAGGTATATCTACCGTGCCAGTGACCCGTCTCGAACTACCAGGACTACGTTTATGAGTATTTCTACCGCGACAGTGACGTAGTCAAGGTTAACACTCACGCACACACTACGGTACCTAATTCTACGTTTATGGACATTTCTGTCACGTAGCATTCACACTAACACCATGATGAAAACATGTTCACAACCGACTATATTTTATTTCGTTGCCGCAACCATTCTGCATAAAACAAAGCTTTGCGTAATGCACAGTGTAAGGGGGGAGTGGTAACGGGTTGACGATGAGGAACAGGACATTGTATGATGGGTACAAAGGATCTAGGAACTACAGGTGCTTGAATATCGTTTAAGTCAGTCACCTCACCATGGTGATACATCTGTCGTAAGAAATTTGCCTTCTCAAACCCTTTTGTATAGACAACAGGATAATCTGAAAAAATGTCTGCAACGATGCGTACCATATTCTTGTACGGTACATTACCATCGTTCCATCGTATCCTGTGATAATGTGTTTCCAACCAGTCATTGATTTTTCGGAATTTCTGGTGCAGTCGTGCACTTTCGTATGGTGGAGCGAACAACACGATAACAAAACGTCCGGTTGTTATATCAACTGTAACGAACTCTTTGATTACATATTCATTTTTGTCACCGCGAAACGCTTCAAACTCGGCAATAACCGTCCTATTCAAGTTCATTTTTCCGAGTGACACATGTCCGCATCGAGTACGTTAATTTTTTCAAATTCCCCCTCTACTTTTCCTTCCAATACCAGTTCATCGTAAAGACGATCAAATGTTAGCTGTTGGTCGTGACGACTGCTTTCCAATCGAAAAAACGAGGGGAAAAAGAAGGATGGTGGTACATAACACCCCTTGGCTACTACCTGATTAATGTACGACTTGAAGTGATCTTGATCATAAAACAAGCGAACAAGATATTTCTTTAGTACTGTTAATAAACAACCAAAACGGATCCACTCGGGTTCTGTGAAAACAAATTTTTCGGTCTTACTACCTTTAATCCGAACAAACGTTTTCCCAAAGTTACGACTGATCATCACACTCTTCTTCTTTTCACGGTTTTCACCTTCTTCGTACAATAACATACTGGATAGTAACTGTTCACGAAAGATCAACAAGTAATTCCACTCAGAAAAGTCAAGTAATATACGTTTCTTTTTTCCGTTTGTAAACAAAACACCCGGTTCATAGTTGAGTTCTTTATACAGTCCGACGGTAACGAACTTAGAGTACGAGTTGATTGGATATGCAAGAGACAAGTAAACGTTATACTCACAATGGCTGCTGCTACTGCTGTCACAGTCACCTTCCATCGTTGAAAAGGACTGAGGTTGTTGTTATGTAGAGATCGCTAATACCTATCTTTATAAACTAGTAGAGGGGAGAACAAGTTTTTTTATGACAAACGATGAACAGTATTCGACAACGCTGTGTACTGTACTATCCTATCGTGTATAATCAAAGCGTAAGCGGTGGTTTTATCTGGAAAATTGTTACTGGATTCAAATTCTAAACGCACATCAACGGCAGACGACTTGATTGGTTCTTCTTGTCTGGAACAATCGATGACAAACAACGGTGCTTTCGTTATAAATTCATTAGGTGTCAAAAGAGGCGCTCTGTTGCGACGGTCGTAGTATGATGTTTGGAAACGTGTATACATGTCGTAGAACAGGGCGTAACGTTTTTTATCGATATCCTGGTTCAGGTTATCGTACGGATAGTATTTATCGTTCAGAAAAAGCTTGACATTCGTTAAATTGCAGTGATCAAATTCCGACGCGTTTTTCGCTATATTGTTCTTCCTATCCGTCTGAAATATTAATATTACATACCGAGGTTTTTCCAACTGTGACGATGTCTTCAAGGTCCACGAATGTCGATTTGTCGTCGGTAGAACGGGATACTCGTGCAATTCCCAACTGCGGAACGGCATCACTAGTTCATGATCCTCCTCGATGTGCTCCAATAGCGGTATTCGGTACTTGTTTGACACGCGCACATAGGGCATCTTCCAGTGTACTTTGTTTATTACGAGATTACCGTTTGCAGTTGCACCCGATTCTTTTAGCACCATTGCGTTCTGATCGGTAGAGGTACGCAACAGAATCAATTCTTGCTTAACGTTCAGCATGATGCGTGTATAGTCTTCGTTGAAACCGAGTAGCATTTTCAACGGAAGACAAAACGTAAAATCACTGGTACTCTCGTGTACTGTCAACGACTCGTCGGTTGTCGTCACCCATCCTGCATTGATTAGATGCTTTCTTTCATGCTCATTGCTCGATAGTAACAATTTCACAGTGCTCGTAATTCCAACGTTTTTTGTACGATCCACTTCCACACCGCACACTTCGTAACGGATCTCCTCAAACAAGAAAGCCATTGCATTGTTGATTAATTTCACGTTCAACGCTGTGTCGGTAGCGTTAACCTTGGTCAATGTTCCTTCGATGTACAGAAAACTCTCCGCCGGTAAAGTGAAAACATCCTGTTGTTGGATGGGTATACGTATTTCATCGTTGTTACCGTATCGGGTGGAAGCATACGGTGCGTGCGTACGATATTCGAACTCAACGATTCTGTTATCGAAAGCCGCTCCTCGTTCGATAGCTAGAATTTCACCCGACATTATTTTAATCGTATAATTTGAATCCAAGTGAAAGTAAGAAACGCTTGTTCCTTGATGTCAATCGCTTCAACGTTGAACACCGACTACCATGTTTCTTTCGTACACACTCCCTTTTTACAGGTGACGTTTGTCCGAAATACAATCCCATATTTTCAGATGCAGTCGTATCGTGATAACTTCACCGCGAAAATCGACTAAATCCCCGTCCTGATCAACGAGAGACAAAATTATGTTGTCTACACGTTGTACGTTTACCGGTAAGTATATTACGTTTGTCGGTGTTTCAACTATTTTGAAACCTGGTGCCACGGTCGGATAAAACGAATGCAACGTGTGCTGGTCCTGGCCGTCCTTGTACGCACCCTGTACGATATTACTCCGTACGTGAACGGTGTTAACTTTGATTATGTCAACGGGTACGTTCGACTCGTGTGTTATATACGCTTCCAGCTGCTGATTCTCCTTGAATCCTAACATACTTGCAATGGTATTCGGTGTATGCGAAAAGTCGATGACATGCTTACAGTAAATTTCACACTTTAATGTGTTGTTGTTTGGACGTAAACTGATTGTTCTCTCGCCTAACTGTTTCTGCAGATACGTTTCGATATCACTGATTTCGTAGGTGCCGGTAGGCAACTTGATGACGGACCACTGATCCTTGGAAATTTTTACTGGAAATGCATTATTTTTTCCTTCAGTAACGTTTGGTATTGAATTATACGATGTAAAATCCAATAGTCCAACGTACCATTCACCGTATAACTCGAGAGGTGGGAAAAAGTTACACACGAGATTCGCAGCGTCGGTACCCGTCACGGTGACCGTTAGCGACGACATGCTGAAGTTTACTGATCAGAAGACGATAAAAAGTCTAAACATAAATGACCGCAGATGACCGTGTTAGGAGGTTGCTTCCGTTCATAGTTGTAACGAACGTCGGCTGTATCACCAAAATATTGCATCAGCTCGAGAGGTGGACGTAAATTACCGAACCCGTCAAAATAGTGTACTCGATTTCCACGCTTCTTGTAACATACCCAGTGGGTTCCCGGTCCGCTCTCGTCGTCCAAATTTACGATGACGCTTTCGTTCTTCCACGGCGCTGTATCCGGTAATGCGTTACGCATGTAAACACCTCTAAAATACGGTATGTTTAGCTTTTTTGCGTATACACGTAATTCATCTTCGGACAACGGGCGGAGCGGTATGTGAATTAGTTTTTTCGGTACGGACGTAGATACAATCCGGACGCAGTTCTCTTCTTTTTCCTAGCGGTTCGGACAGTTCTCTTCCTCCTCTTCTTCATCCCACCACCAGCACCACGACCACGACTACTCACATTCTTTTTATTTTTACGACGTCGACCGCTTCCTATTGCTGATTTTGCTTTCATAGTCGCTGCAACTGCTGTCGCATAAGCTCGTTCGCTAATACCCGAATCCAACGCCTTTACCCGTCCCCACGCTTTTTCCGCGAGTTTACGATCTGCAATACGTCTACTTTCGTTGTCTTTGTATTGAGCGTAAGCGATGTCGTGTTCGCGACAGGCTTCGTCTAATTGGTTGATTCCGCGATCACCACGCGCTAATCTTTCTTCAAGTTTCGTGCCCGGTCCACAGAATCTGTAACCCGGCAGATGTAATTCAACAGGTAGTGCGTCCACCGCTCGATTGATAACTGACGAAACAATGGACGGTACAACGTTTTTAAGCACGTTTCCGACGCCCCACCCCTTTTTCCTCTTATCGTTGTTGTTCATCGTAAACCGATCTCCAGCCTTTCTCTTCTGTGTTTTTATCGTATTCATCTATTAACCTTTTTATTTCCTTCGTGTCGAGTGTCCACTCGTCTTCTGAACTACGTGGCTTAGACAATTTCAATAAGTAGTAATCCAGTTGATACTGAAATGTTTTAACGACCTTATACATCTCGCTCTTTACGTATCGTCTCACGTCATTTAATTGTTGTAAGTTAACAGCATCGCTCTCTGCAAAACCATCCGCTACGTCTGATATTCTCTTTTCCGCTGCTTTGAAAACACCATCTTCGCCCAAGCTAACGGTGTTCTGCAACATGTATTTTACGTTAACCGCGTCATCTGCAAAAATCGGTGAACTCACTCCTGACAACCAGCTCTGCCCAAACAAATAGCTGTTCGATACTTTTTTAATGACGTTCGAGTCTACGTAGTTTTTGTTGACCGCATCGGTCGCTAGTTCCGGACTTCGAACGTTGATTACCCATCGATCTCGTGCATCGATGACCTCACCTCTCTCTTGACTCGAGTGTTGTATACAGTTGTCATCAACGTAATATTTGTTGACTACGTCTTTTACGTCTACAGGAGTATCAACATTTTTCAATCTACACCCTTTAACGTCCACGCTTTTACGTTCATCATCGAGTAGCAGACAATGTGTTTGCATATAAGTCAGGGATATGCAATCACATCCTTTCCTGCATCCGGTTCGTTCAGATTGCGGATCTTTTTGTTTTCAACATCTATATGCCCATCATTCGTAATCTTAAATCCTACAGTATCGCGTAATTGTCTTTTTGTTTCACGTCGCACGCTCACGGCGCTTTGATGTCTCCCGAACTTGTCCACAACCATTGTACGACTGCACGCTACAAATGATGTGCTAACCGTTTTAAGTAACGACACTGTGGTGACCATCGTGTGTGTAACACAATCGGATTGTCACCCTCTTTCCAACGAAAGATTTCTATACCGCAAAATGAACATCGAACCCTGTCAATTTCATTTGTGTAATGAAAGCCTGCGGCAACCATAGTGGTCGGACTGATGAAATACACAGGCCATGATGTAAAGGTTTTCAGTCTCTCGTTTTCGACTTCAAAGTCAGGTGTCAAATCTAATCCGCACATGTCGACAGTGTTGACAACAATGAGTTGTTACACCGACGTTCATAAAATTTATACGATAATGTTGGCTTCACGTAATTCCTCTACTACTGAGATGATTTCGTTGTCGTGTCCGGTGTGACCGGTGCGTTTTGAACTTACCAGCAGTCTTAACCGTTCAACCAGTTCGTTGGGATCGTTCCAGTGTACGTAATCGATACCACGTCCGCTGCGTGGTGGGAACAATCGAGCGATTATCTCTCTGTACTTTAAACCTTTGTTTGTATTTACTTTAGCACCGGGTAGATAATAACGTTTATAAGCGTTAGTGTCCGACAGTATAGACTTGTACGCTGCTAAATCGTTTTCATCGTAGACGCTCTTGTCGGGTTCTTTCATAAACATAAGTTCGTAGAGGCCCGGTGTGCCTCTGTATCGTTTTCCAGCTATGTAGAAGCTATCGTCTTGATTGATCTCTAACACCGAATTGCCTACCATCCATTTGTCTTCAACGTTACGAACACCGTACGTATGATCCATCTTCTTATCTCGATCATCAGACAACGCGAGCAGTAAGTATTTCCTCGCGAGCGGACCTTCGACAGACTGTTCAACGAACGTATTCTTGTGCTTCGTGTCGACCTTCGGGTGTTGTTAAAAACTCTTCAAGAGTTACGTTCGGTGTTTCGACATCAGGCGTTTGTGCCAACACTTCCGTTCTGAGGAAACGAGGTTGTGATGGTGTTTTCGTCTCAACAGCTGCCTTCGTATCTTCATCTTCAACTTTCATTTTTTTTTTTATTTTATCACTGGAGTCATTCAACTTTTCCGAAATCTGGGTTAACGGTTCCAAAAGAGGTTTGTACTTTCTCGTTAACGCTTCATCGCTCTCTCTGATGTCATGTTTCAACGCGCGATACTTTTGTCTTATGTTATCGCTAATTGCATCGATTTCATGTGTCAATTGCTTGTCATCCATCTTGACACTGATGACTTTCTCGCACAAACTATTCTATTTATGTATAAAACGATCGAAACCCACTCTGTATCTACCCGCGTTTATCGGTGAGTCCTTGTTGATGACTATGAATCCGTAACGATCCTTCCACGCTTCGGCGCACATCGCTTTGAACTCTTCGTATTTCATATCTGTGTTAACGTGATCGTTGTAAACGTGACGTAAATTGAGATCATCTTGTCTGAACAAAACCAAGAAATTGGCATTATCACGCACCAGTTGCTTTGGCACCAGACTGTACGTCTGACAAAGGTACAAAGTGTCCACACCGCTATGCCGTCCCATAGCGAAATATTTTCGTATGTTATTCTGCCGTTCACATACCACATCATCGAACAACATGATTGAATTAGGTACAATTTCGTGCGGAGGTGGTACTTCATCGTTTTCACTGTATGTGAAGTACATCATTCCTTCGTCAGCGAGAGCATTAAAAACGTCTTCCAACATACGATATTTTGGTTGAAATAACGATTTGGAGAACACGTACAGGTTCTGAAATCGCAGTCCGTTTGAATCGAATAACATGTTAAAGGCAACGTTTGACTTCCCGCTACATGACCCGCCGCACACGATACATCGAACTGTGTTTGGAAACAGTGGACTGTGTTTATTATATGCAACTTCACCGTTGTACTTAGCAGAGTCTACGTTCTTAACATTTAACTTTAACGATTGTTGTTCAATCTTCATCTTAACTCGTTTACGTTCGGTTAAATACTGTGGTAATGTTATTATATCAGATCTTTTTTATGTATCCACGAATCGTGTTTACCGTCAAAGCCGAGCCAGCGCACTCGCACGCGATCACCTTTACGTTGTAATATTTTTTCAACGAGATACACATCACCAACGCTGGTTTTACTCAATTCTTGTTCATAAAACCCACCTTCCACAACGTCACCCGTGTGATCTTTCAACAAGTACGTAACCGGTACGGTTGGCTGAACTCTGTGCACTGTATATATCTCGTTCGTCCAGTTTGGTGTATAACCTTTAGCGAATGTGATTTTGTATTTACTGATACGCACTCGATCGCCTATTTTAAACTTATGTTTCTTGCTCACTTTCCGCGGTACGGTATTTTTTCTTATTCGTTCCAACACAATTTGCTCGTTGCTCTTGTCGACTTGTCGCGGCTTCATCTCTATAGTTCTATGCACTCTGTCGTTGTATTCCATCACCAGTTTAGGCAAAAGCGACAACCACCGATAATGGCCTTGCTCGCTGAACGCGCGGTACATGTTCGTTTTCAACGTACGATTAAATCGCTCTACGATGGACGCTTTCTTCTCGCTATACGTTGAATAGTGTTTGACGTTGAATCTCTTTAGTAAAGCTTGTACGGTAGTGTTAAAGTACTCTTTCCCCTTATCCGTTTGCAGGTATTTCATTTTATTTTTTACAATTATTGGTTCGAGAGCATGTGCTACTTCAACACCCGATTTAGTTTTTAAGGGAATCGCATATGCATACTTGCTAAATGCGTTTATTACCGTCATTAGATATTTGTACCCCTTGTTCAACTTGGCATGCCGTATCATTTCCACCAAATCCGCTTGGTAGAGATCGTGTAACCCCTTCACCTCCACCGCACGTCTGGGAAAGTTCCTTCTCACCGGTCTGTGCAATTCCTTTGCAATAGTTTTGCGTACGTTTTCCATATCGCCACCCGAAACGCGAATCGCAAAATTTTGGTACGAGATATACCGTTACGTTTTCACTGAACCTCACCGACTTCATCGTCGTTACTGACAGTGTGTTGCTCCTGCAAGCGAGTCTTATATCAACGTATATCGAACGCATAATTTATAACGGATTTTCTCGCTTGCTGAATTATCTCGCGTCTGGGCTGACAGAGTTTATAATGACCGTACGCCAGTGTTGTTTCACCGTCATCCAAGACATATCGTTTGTCATCGTATGGTGACAGCGATAATTTTTTAAGCTTTCTTGTGTATATGTTATGTTTTTCGCTTTGGATAGTCTGCGCCGTAGTATAAGTTTGAGAAGTGGTCTTTACACATTGTTTATAAAGTTGATGTTTCAACTGTGTAGCTATCGCGGAACGTGGCACACCTTTCGCTACCTTTTTCTCTTTATCGTTTGCCGTAACGAATGAATAACATTTTGCGCGCAACCCGACAAATTCAAGTATCGGTATTCCATTTGTTTCGTCTTTAAAAGTACCCAACTTTTTCTTGTTTGTTTCACTATAGCACGGATGTGCCTTAGGGTACTCCGACGTGTCAAAGAGTTCGAGATGCTCCTCCATGTCTTTGTACACATCGTCGGTGCGAATGTCGTACAACAGAGAGTCAGTGTCCGTCATACATAGACGTGCACGTGACCCGTACGTATTCATCGTGAATCCGTAATGGAACCGATACATAATCAGCTTACTAATATCCAATACACTGAACCCAACGTACAAAGGTCGGTTCAGTGTAATGGATAATTTTTTCATCGTGAGACCTACCAGGTCCTCGTTATAGATGAAAAAATGTTGTAGCCTGGGGTTAGCGGTTAGTTTGTGAAGTTTCTTCTCGTTTGGAACTAACTTGAAATCGATTCGCTTCCGTACGTTTTCCAACGATTTTCCGTACGGTGCGTTATTCATTAACTTAAAAAAGTCTTTTTCAAAGGTGTTTCTGGCTTCCTTTCGTCGCTCCGTATTAAAATCGATGAAAGGTTTCAACCATAGGCACTGTGTGAATGCTAACACACGGTGAATCGCTTTCAACTCCATTCCTAGTTCGAGGTAGAGTTTCAATGTTCTGTAATGAACAATGTATTTTGTCTTGTCCTCGAGGGACGTTATCAGTTTCTCTACCTTACCGTTACTACACACAAAGTCTTTTAACAGCTTCATGCTATAGCAGTACGGTGAAAGCATACTGTCCGTAATAGTACACTTTTCGGGTGCTAAAGCGTAGTCACTGTGTAAGTCGTGTAGGTAATGTGGATACCCCAGATCGACTTCCAGGATATAACCGGTGTCATCATCGTCACGTAACGTGTGCACGTTCAACGTATCGATCTCTGTACGTTCCAACCATCGAAAACCTGACAGTGGTAAAGGCTGTGTCATAGCCGTTCCGTACAGGTTGGTACAATCGAGGTAGAGTTATGCGGCTTGCTTGCGTCATAATCGGGAATGTACGGGTTGTTGGCCTTGGCGTACCTATTAGAAATTGCTGCTAAGCCGCCACGGATACCTCCTTCGATGTACAGGTGTACGTCTATATCGCGGAGTAACTCTAACCTGACTCCTGTCATTTTCAGCATCGCGTTCCACGCTAAACCGGCGGTGGTAAAAACGTTACACGGATCGAGTTCGTAGTACTGCAGGCTCATGTTTCGAAAGTTTTCAAATACATCTGCAAGCAGTAGTACATCCGTTTTTAAATAAAGGTCATGATAATCACCGAACGTTTGCATGTCGAAAGCCGACCAAACCGCTCGAGCGTGCGCGTAATCTTCTTCGTTTATATCCGACTCTGTCAACCCGTTGTAAAAATGTTCGCGGTCCGGTAACTGCCTCTCGTCAAATTTTGAATCGTCCGTAACGTATTCGTAAGGGTACACGCCTTTACGCAACAGTAAATTAACATTACGCGTGTAAAATTGATTAAGGATTTTAAAATTATCCGCGGATAAGTTGGAGACGAGTTTTTCAAGTGACGCGTTCATGAACCGCAGAGAATCGAGAAACCGGAGCTGACCGAGTGTAACGGAGATGTAACGTTCGCTTGTAGTAGCGATACACGTTATTTCATCTTCCTTGTACTTTCCGAAACCTTGCATCAAATGATGCGAGTCATAGCCACTTAAATTATGGAAAAAACCGGAACGTGTGTTGGTATTTTGTAATTTATATTACACGCATTGTGAGCAGCGCCTAAATATTTTCCCGTTATGTGGCAATGGTTTCGAACCGTGTCATCCGTTAACGCCTTCTTGCACAGATGACAGTGCGTAGCGTTTCGGAATGACCGTTCATCGGCCGCTGTCATTTGGATCGGTTTATTAAACTTTCTATCGAGTCGTTGAACGTCGACTAAAAGCACACGAAGGAACGTGTCCACCACGTCTTTACCGCGGTATATTACAGGTTCCTTGACGGCGTTTCCCATCCAGTCAACTATCACATAGCAGAAACTGGCTGGTATATGATGTGCCACGTTTTTACCGGTGGTCGGAACAATAAACGATTCGAAGTCAGCGTATACCGTATAAGGTACGCGGTGACAAAGTGAAAAGTTTTTAAAATACATCCACTTTTCGTTCTCGTCAGGAAGTTTTACTTTCTGTACTCCATGCTGAGAACAGTTGCGTTCGTGTTCTTCAACTCGTTTTCGCGCCGCGTTAGTATCTTTATTGTCCGAAAATCGGTGTAGACAGTAGTTGCAGTAAAACGAAGCGCCGTTTCGTTTTGACAACGACGAAAGCATACGCGAAAGATTCCGTATGAGGCAGTAGTGAGTAGTGTTCGCGTCGGACAGTAGCAGTAGGTTTACGTGGTACTTTCGACCGCGGTGTTCAGTAATACGTAAAGGATATACCTCACCTTCGTAGCCAAAAACGTTAACGGATATGTTTTCGTTTAATTTTTCAAAACGTTTTATCTTATTGACTGCGACGGGATAAGGTATGTCCTTCATGTTTATTTCTTCTTCGTACGGAAGGTAATGGCTAACGCGATGCGGGTTACACGCGATCGGGTGTATACCGGCGAGCACAGACCACAAGAAACACTTTTCATCTTCTAAATTTTTCACATTAATAATTCCTTTTTTACTGTGTGACAATTTCGATGGTGTAGGTAGAAAGCTCGACCCCACAAGAGGATTGTATTTTGTAATATTTATTTCCACCGACTCGACACCGTTTTCGACCCACCCGCTTCCGTCACGCGTGAATTTGTCAACGGATTCCATTATTTTCTCGCTAGCTATCGAATACTGTTCATCGATATCGTCATACTGTGACTTAAGTTCTGTACGTGATCTAAATACCGCATTACAATAAATATTTTCGGTGTTTATCAATTTTTTAAAAGATACACGAACTGCTAAATACCATTTTATATAATTATTTAATGCTACGGCTTCGCTACAAATCTTATCAACAACCGTGTGTTTGTAATCTAATAATACTGTTTGTGTGTTTAGTGTATTGTCAAGTATCATAAATTTTATAGTAATTACATTACCATTAATAGCACGGTGTTCGCTGCTGCTGCTGCTGGCCATTGTGAAAGGACTGAGGCCGGCTTCGCGTCGTCGGTTCCCTATATAGACAGTCCGGTGACCGGTAACGCTGTCGCCGCGCTCAGCTGCGCGGTGTGGGGTGCGGGGTTGTCGTGACCGATGCGGTGTGTGCTGGAGGTGCGGGGTGGGGGTGCGGGCTGGGATGTCATTGTCCGGTCGTGACCGATGACGCGCGTGGCGGAGGGCTGGGTGGGGTGGGGAGTGCGGTGTAGGAAGCCGACGTCCGTGACCGATGCGGTGCGGGGTAAAGGTGTGGGATGGTGGTGCGGGGTAGGGAGATAGGTTGCAGCCGGTGTCCGTAACCGAGAGGTAGGCGAGGTGCGGAGTACAGGATGCCGGCGACCTTGACCGAAGCGCGCTCGTTGAGTCGCCTCCCGCGGGATGTAGGGTGCGGGGTAGGGGGAGCTGGGTTGTACGACCGGTCGTGACCGAAAGCAGATGGTGGTGCGAGACGACGCGGGGTGGGGTGCGGGGTGACCGTGACCGACGGACTCGTGTGGGGTGCGGGGTGGGGGGTAAACCCGGTCGTTGCGGAGCGACAAACAAAGTAATTGAACAAAATATGTAGGCGAGATGCGGGGTGGTGGTGAGGCTCTGGGTGCGGTGTGGGGGTGCGGGGTAGGATGTCATCGTCCGGTCGTGACCGAAAGCAGATGGTGGCCCGAGACGACGCGGGGTGGGGTAGGAAGCAAAATTATAGCCGTTACCGTTGCGGAGGAGGTGCGGGGTAGGGTGTCGTGACCGAAGGAGATGACGCATTAGAAGGAAGGAACGTGGTCGGGGGAAACAGAATAAATACGCCAGTGTTTCCCTGTGCAGTCATCAGTACTCGCCATGGAAGGAATCGTTGCGAACGCGAAGACAGTTGGAAATTTTTTACCAAAAAGAGACTTGTCAAGTCTTTCTTTAGGAGTAAAGTATCATATATTTCACATGAAATTTGTGAAAACGAAATTCGGGGAGTCAATTGTGGTAGATTTGGAAGATACCGGAGCCTGTCCTCAGCCGGAGGGTAAACTGTTCTATGTATACCTACCTAAAAGATGGTGTGACGTATTTACAGAGGAGCAATTGAAAGCTGTGAAGCCTTGTGTCCTATCACTATGCGTAACCTCACACACTCCGCTGGCGAACGAGAAAGTGAGCGTGCAGTTGGATATTGATTATGTGAGTACGATATTTCAGTACCACTAATAATTACTTATACAGAAGTGGTTATGTATTAATTTTTTTCTCTTTTTTTCCAGACCAAATAAACGAGAACAGGATTGATTTATTATAATAATAATAGTAATAATAACATTAATAATAAAATGTTTTTAAATGATGAAGTAGACTTCTCTATTTTTTTGTCGTTTTTTAATGTTAACTGTTCATTTTCAGAGAAAGAACAAGGTGTTGCTTGGATCTAATATTGTAGAAAAACTTTTAAACAGAGAAATAAATGGTAATAATAGATTATATTGTCAATGCGACATGATTAAATTCGATTATAATTTTAGAAATAATCGTAAGACACTGAGTAGATGGATATCAATACGAAACGAAAAGAATATTTACAAAATGAAAGTATTTATTCGTAATGAGTTTTTCAAACTCTTCAAAACATCAATTAGTTATTGTAACAACCATAATATTGAATATCTTCAAATAAAAGATTTGCTAATTGCTAAAACAAAGCTGGTTAATCAGATGTACTATATGATGTATAATTTTACTGGTACAGCGTATACCTCGCTGGTAAAAAAATATGAGTGGTCAAGGCATGACTCTAGCGGATGTCCGCTTCGTAACCGTTGTCGCGTCTGTTGTTATCTAAGATATCAAAATGACTTTAATTCAGAATACATGTTTTTTTAATACCACACTAACTATCATTTGATGTGTCTACATTCTTTTTGTATTTGATCAAGTATTATTAATTGTAGGAAATTATATCTGTTTTTAATTATTAAAAAACGTATGTGGTTTATAACATAAAAAGTTAAGATAAACAATCATTAAAGTGTTAATTAAATTTTTATGTGTAATTAAATTTTTTAAAGATTTCTCTCATAGTTACAGAAACCTTGTTTCGATGTTATGTGTTTGTGCGAATGCGAGGGAGATATATGTCGTTCACCACCTATGGTGACCACTGTAACATTCTGAGTGCTTGTGGGTGGAGAGAATTTACACTCTGAAGAACAATTGTTTTAAAAAATTATAAGCGTTGTTACCTTTGTTATTATCTAAAATACTAAAAAGAGTTGAATTCAAGGTTTTGGTGTACCATTTTACACATGTAGTTAACACCATAGTAATTATCATTTGATGTGTGTCTACATTTAGTATGTTATTATTAACATATTACACATCAACATTGTAATATTGTATGTTATTAATTATTATTATTATTTTTATATTGTTAGACATATAAGGCTTGTTTTGGTTGTAGTAAATGTAATTATTATTTTGTTAATTATGTGTGTGTGTATATATATATGTGTACAGAGAGAGAGAGAGAGAGAGAGAGATGAGAGAGAGAGAGAGAGAGAGAGAGAGAGAGAGAGAGAGAGAGAGAGAGAGAGAGAGAGAGAGAGAGAGAATATATATGTAGAGAGAGAGAGAGATAGAGAACCTTCAAGGCTGCAAAAGAGAGAGAAAGCGAGAGAAAAAAAGATTATTTTGTATAATTATGTAAATATATATATATATATATAGAGAGAGATAAAGTGTTTATTTTGTTTAGTTATGTATATAGAGAGCGCGCGTATGTTTTGCACAATTATAATTGTCTTGTGAATATAGAACGTGTGTGTGTAGAGAGAGAAAGAAAATTATAGCTTATGATTTGATTGTAAAAGCTTTCGATATTATTAAAACTTATATATAAACCGTAACCTTTGTTATTTTATTATTATACCTTTATACAAAACAGTTATTCCTATCATACTTGAATAAGGTATACGCCAGCGAAGATAACAAGTTTTTATAGTTGAGATGCAGCCAACTTATTGATAAAGAGTCACAGCTGGATTGTGGTATGCGCCAGCATGCGAAGAAAACCGGTTTATAGGGTTAAGATGCATCTCTCTCTAAAGAGAAAGAGAGTGAGAGAGAGCGTATAATCTGTTTGTATCAACACACAGCGATTCAACCAGACCTGTTTGTTACAATTTTGCAGGTACACAGAGTAAAATATATTTATACAATTACACAATTTTAGTAATGCATAATTTTAATATGTTTTTTCTAAACAATATTCAAATGGATGCATCTGTTCTATTATAACACAATATACTCATATATAATAATACAATATATGGTTTTGCGAACCGCAGATCCAGGTTCAAATCCCGAGGAGTCAAAATTTATTTTGTGGAAACCAACACCTGTCGGAACCCATCTGTATAGCCTCCTGTTTCGTCGTAACCAGTGTTTTATACATGCGTCATGTGGGCGTACCCACAAATTTCGGGTACCCCCATCCGTTGTTTTAATCATTTAGGGTACCAAAATTCTGACATTAAAAATTTCGAGAGAGAACGATTATTTTGTTACATCAAAATAAACCAGAACGCGGAAGTGTTTTAACATTCGGACACCAGCTGCCAGGGCCTCTGTCATGCAAATTTCGGGTACCCCCATCCGTTGATTTAAACATTTCGGGTAACGGTACCCGATACCCCCAAAATTTCGAGTAACGGTACCCGATGACATCGCCTCTGCGCGTCCGGGCAACCGCCGAATTCCGGGTACCCCCATCCGCTACACATTGTTTTCGGCTACCAAATTTTGGACATGCAGAAACCACGGCCTTCGTGACGTCTTGAAACAGGTTTTAGTCATCCGGACGCCAGCGACTAGGGCCTCTGTATGACGTCATGAACTGGAACACGGTAGTGTTTCAGTCACACATACACACACATACATACACACACACAAAACAGTGACGTCACATGGACAGCTCGGACACCAGCTGCCAGTGCCTCTATGACGTCATGAACTGGAACCCGGCAGTGTTTTCAACTGGAACCCGGAAGTGTTTTCTAACGCTCACTTTCCCTCTACTACTGTCCCTACTGCAGGCAAAGTTACTTTCTCTATTGACTTATTTTCTATATCTTTTTCTGTCTTTATCATTGGTGAAGTCTGTTCAGAAATTTGTTTTGGTTGTATCTGTATGAAATGCTTAATTTCACTTTTAATTTGTACTCTTATGTTTGCCATTGAGTTTTCTACTAGCGATATGTTTGTTCGAGATAGATTTTTCTACTTCAACTATTTCTAATGTCATTGATTCTTGTACCTCCGATATATTAGTAACTTGGTTATTGAGCTCACCTCGTAGGAGACCCTACTAGTTGTTTGTTCTTGTGTCTGCTTTTGCTCCTGTATTAACTACTTGATGTCTTCTGTTTCACGCTTACGTTTTAATCCTGTCGTTTTCCGCTTCTTCCGCCTCCTGCCTGTGTTTCTCATCTGCCGTTTATCTGCTTCTTCTCTTTCTTGTCTTCGTTCTTCTTTTGTCTTTTCCCGTGCATACCGCAGCAGCGCTTGGAAAGCTTCCATCATCTGACTGACATCCTTTGTTTACCGATTAATTACGAATTACATCGTCTTGTACAAAGTGTCCACTGTTTCCACTGTTAACCGTTCTTTCCCACTTCTGACACCACTGTTACGACGGTGTACTTGATCGTCGTAGGTACAGTGGAAAACAAAATATGTACAAGACACCAGTTGTCACTAATCACCAGCTTTAATTTTCACAGTTAAACAGTTCGTAATTAACAACACAGTCTCTTACAATAAATCAAATAAAAATTGTTTACACGCAATAAAATGTTCACGAATATTAAACACAATTGTATTACAATTATCCCGCCCGATTATTAAGCACTTCACTAATATCCACTTGAACGCACACAATATTATCGCTTGTAATCGCCCGACAAAACTCTCAAAACGCACTGTAATTTATCGCGACTATAACTAAAAACTAAGGCCGTTGCAGCCTTGTGTCTATACATCAGCGCACAGACCAGAAGATTCCAAACTACGCCTAATCTCTAAACTACGACGTAATTAATTTCGGCCTTGGCACATTCCGCGCGGCTGGCGGCTTCCAGAAAAGTCTCACGAATGCGTCGAGAATCACGTACACCACACACACTAGAGCGAGATTCTTCTGAAACATTCGACAAACACGTAGACTGTTCTGTAATGTCGTAACAATAAGAAAATATGAACATAAAACATGTATGGATGCGAGACCTGGATTGTATGGATGAAGGGCTGGTACTAATTGCAGGCTGCAGCAAAGAGCTATTTGAGTTTGGTAAAGGGACACACGCGACTCGATCATATAAAAAACGAGTATATTAGACGAGAACTTGATATAGTTTTCCTAAATAAACTTATACTGAATTATAGAAAGTGCTGAAAAAAAAATCTAGAAAAAATAGGCAAATCCCGCTTACTGAAATTAGCTTATGAGTATCAACTGGTTGAAAGATCTGTAGGAAGGCCAGTCACAAGATGCTAGGAGTCATGAGGCCGGAACAGGAGGAATCCCATCCACCAAGTGATGATGATGATGATGATGACAAAACATGTGTGTGTGTTACAAATAACAAATAGCAAGTACGCACAATTATAGTTGTACAAATTTGTTTACACTTAGTATTGTACTTGGTGTGTGTTCACTAACATTCACAGAATTATCACACATAACTGGTAATGAAATTTTCCTCTCTGAGGAGCTGTCTTTGCAGTAAATAACTGTGACAGCCGCAGAGTGTCCGTGTTACGCAATATAAAATGTGTGTTAGTAAAACGTTTGTAGCTATCATTGATGCGACAAAAGTATTCACTACGCACTAATCGTTCCAGTGCGTCTAGGCAATAGTGGAAAGAAGTCTTTGGTTAGTTATGGTAAAGGACTCATGAAGCTCTACTATCAACCGACTTTTACGATGATAAGTAGTTTAGTTTTAACTAGTAAATAGCAGCATAGGGTTTAATGCAATACTCAGTATAGCTGAGAAACATACTGGTATCCTTTTCTTTCCATTAATTGCTATATCGTTAATTTATTAATGAAAAATGTAAGGAAAAAATTAAGGACATATTAGCGAGGAAGAACAACTTAAAGGAAAATAATTACTGATACGCTTTAATAAAAATGTAATATCCATTTGATGTAGCGGAAAGCATGTGCCTTACAAACAACGTAATCTGTAAACAATCTTGTAAAGTAAGATGTATTGTAGATTACAGTTTATTTATGTGTGTTCAGAACAGATGTTGACTGTTAGGAGAGTAAGAGCCAAACTTGTAATGGGATTCAGACACGTGTAGAAGATATAGTCTGAACCAGTGTACGCATTATAGCCGGAGTGGGATTGATGTGGTGAAACTTCGCACCCTGTTTTGTAATCGTAAAAACACAATTTTGTTTGTTTCATGTAATATTTCGATGTAACATTTAAACAAACGAATACACAGAAAAATCCACTACCGTCATAAAAATTTGTTTCTGTTAAATTTTATGAAGTCCATTATTTATAGTTTATAACACATTGTAAGTGCTCATATATTTACAAATTATTTCTAAAACCATCCAAATTGTTTTAATAACACAGTTCATTTGCACTCTTGCTTGAAAAATGTCTATAATAAACTAACACTTTAATATAATTTCAAGTAGATTTTATGCATACACACGTATATAGTGTAATATGACTGATAGCCGTGTTTGTGACTAGAGCGTTCAAATTAAAATCTAATAGGCCTAATTGTTAATAGATAAAATACTTCGAAAAAAGACTATAAATCAAGCCGCGTTGCCAATAAAGTTTTGTGCTTTAAATTACGGATGGGGTTTTTAGTATGTAAGTAACTTAGTAATGTTAATTACATACATATTATTCGAATAATTGCTTTCGCCAAAATAACAGTAATTTTAGTTATACACACACATTTGTACGTTTTAGAAATTGAACAAAAATTTATAGGCAGATATATCATCTCCTATGTGTAATGCCTGCTCATACTTTCAGACTTTCCTTTAGTCCTACGAAGCAGTTATCACCCCGTGACTTACCTACCCCGTAGGTAGTAAAACAAAAATGTGTGTGTGTCTGTGTGCGCATGTGCTTATGATAGTACAATAAGCAATATCACTTTAGGTAAATTAAAATTTTTTAAACTAAAAATGGTATGAAAGTTCCACACTCATCCGTATTTTTAGGCTATAATTCAATATTTTGTTTGGAGATGCGGCCATTTTGTTAAGTTGTTTGTTTGTTAACAATTTGTTGTTAACATTCGGTTAAGTTGTTCCTACCATTTTAGCCGATATTGATCGATTCTATTCAGTATATTTATAATATTCACTTCCTGACGTACATTTACAATTCTGTGATCTTGAAGAGTATATCCTGCCACGTGCCTGAGAAATCTCATTTCCGCTGCTTGAATAATACTGGCCTGAGGTTTGTTAAAGTTCTATTCTCAGACCCATAGAAAAGGTTTGGAGGGTTATCACTTTGCAGAATTTCTGGCCTATTTCTTTACCGTTGATTTTAAAATTCTCTTGATGTTCAAACATATGTGGTTGAATTTATGTGGCTTCTTTACTACGTCACAGTTTGTAATATAAGACACATTATAGCCCAAACAGGCTTATCTGGCCTACTCTAGAACAGTAACATTTTGTAGATTTTCGCTCGGAAGTAATCAGCTCCATATAAACAGAGAACAGGATATGAGCTTCATGAGTTCATCAGGATAGCTTGTTCACCAGAAACAAGAATAAGAAGAAGAAGAGAGTATTAAACAAAATTGTGGAAATACTGAATGTCACGTCTTAGACGCTCTCGAATAATCTTGAGTTTCTCTTACAACGTTAGGTGATGAGTTGGCTGGTATGAAATGAAATAAAATAGTGGACTGTATATATTCTTTGAGTTAATTGTTTATTGAATGTTTCATGAAAGTGATTGCATGGCGCGTGCAGTGTAGCGCGGCATACATTGCCGGAGAACTAAAGTTGAATTAAAGATTGAAAATCATGATGACGAATTGAAGCCGAGATCGCCTAAGTATTAGTCCATGAAGATTATGCTAAAAATTTGAAATGTAAAATTTTGAATTGAAAATAATTATATAGCCGCGGCTGGCGAACTGAAGGCTTGTTGCCCGTTCGGAGTTTATCAATTAACTAACTAGCTGGACTGATGCGAGCTTGCAAGACAGGCTGGCAGGAGTTTGGCGGGGGAGAGTGACGTCACTGCACGCACGCCGCATTGCAGATATTATAAGTATAAAGTTTAACATACTGCCCGCAAAAAATCGGGTGATTTTGCAGCTTAAGTCATTGTGTGAATAGTACATAATATTTGACGTTACATAACAATAGCATAATGACACCAAAATTCAATAATACATAACAAATGGTAATACAATACTAAAAGCCATAATAATTGACATGCATAACAATAGAGCAATGACACCAAAAAAATTCAATAGTACATAACAACATGATAATACAATAATAAAAGGCATAATAATTGGCATGCATAACAATAGAGCAATGACACCAAAAAATTCAGTAGTACATAACAATATGATTTACATACCCAATTGATGTAAGGAAACATAATACATTATGTAATGATTGACATTACATAGTAATAGAATAATGACACCAAAATTCAATAATACATAACAAATGATAATACAATACTAAAAGGCATAATAATTGACATGCATAACAATAGAGCAATGACACAAAAAAATTCAATAGTACATAACAATATGATAATACAATAATAAAAGGCATAATAATTGGCATGCATAACAATAGAGCAATGACACCAAAAAATTCAATAGTACATAACAATATGATAATACAATAATAAAAGGCACAATAATTGGCATGCATAACAATAGAGCAATGACACCAAAAAATTCAATAGTACATAACAATATGATTGACATAACCTTTTGATGTAAGGATACATAATACATAATGATTGACATTACATAGTAATAGAATAATGAATCCAAAAATTCAATAACACATAATAATAGGATAATACAATAATAAAAAGCACAATAATTTACATGCATAATAATAGAATAATGATTCAAAAAATTCAATAACACATAATAACATGATAATGATACATAATAATACAATAATCCGAAAGACAAAATAATAATATAAGAAGAATAACAATGGAAAGCATGCGATCGCCCGGGATATGTCCCGGCCATGAAGCACGATAATGCGATAAAGTTCAAATCAATGATACATGTCGCATGAACGCTCATGCAATTAATCTGAGGCCACTGGAAGCGGACATAATTTGTTAACGGGCCGACGTAGGATACCGTTTGCGGTGCGAACATCCGCACGCGCACTAGTGAATCCTGACCCAAATGGACCTGAGTGACTACCACGCGTTTCCACTGCAGGGGGGAGGGGAATTGTCCTCCAAAATAAGGACGAGTTGTCCGGGAGCCAAATTTGTTGACTGGATGCGCCATCTGTTGCGCTGTTGCAACTGGTGCAAATAATCCTTCGATCACCTCTTCCATATAGGGTGGGTGAATCTTTGCAGCAGCTGCCATCTACCCAGACGACCAATTTTGACTTCGGAATAGTCAGGTTCCGGGAGTGAAGTGAGTGGAGAACCAACCAGGAAGTGCGCTGGAGTTAAAGGTTCGGGATACCTAGAGTCATTTGAAATGGCGAACAAGGGGCGTGAGTTAAGGCAGGACTCTTTTTGAGTTAGAATAGTGTAATACTCTTCAAACGTAAGAATGGTTCTGCCGACAACGCGCCGCAAATGAAACTTGACGCTCTTGACTCCACTCTCCCACAGGCCACCGAAATGAGGTGTTGACGTGGGAATAAAGGACCATTCGATTCCTTGGGCACTGGTAAAATCCTGGGTAGTCTGTTCAAATCCGTTAGATTGAAGAAGTTTGTATAAGTCGTGAAGTGTACTGCTAGCACGACGAAAATTTGTACCATTGTCGGAGAATATCTGTGAAGGAATACCCCTACGAGCTATAAACCGTTTTAAGGCTGCTATGAAAGCGTTTGAGGTGAGATCTGAAACTAATTCAAGGTGAATGGCCTTAGTGGCCATGCATATAAATAGAGCAATATAAGCCTTTGACGAAGATTTGGAACGCTGCCCGCCATGCCGTATAAATACAGGACCGGCATAGTCGACTGCAGATTGGGAAAATGGCTTGGCAGGAGTAACTCGGGAAGAGGGCAGTTCTCCTAATAATTGGCTTGAGCCCCTAGCACGGAATCGAAAGCAAGTGATACATTTGTGTATTACTAGTCGTATGTACGATTTATCATTATTATCCAGTATTTCTGCCGTAGAGAGTACTGAGTCAATTGTACCACAGCATGTAGTAGACGAAGATGCTCGCCTTCTATGATTAGTTTACTGAGATGAGAATGCGGGTGGAGTATGATTTGTTTGTTTGCAGTTTCAGTGAGAATTGATTGTTGCCTCTACTTGAAGTGTTACTGCCAGATGTGTGAATTATTGTATGATGTCGCTTAGAACATGTCCTACAAGCAAATTTGGAAGGACAGTGTGAGGGATCATGGCCTGGACGCATGCGATTTAAGGAAAAGTTTCTGTTCGATTAAAATATTTTTTCGCTCAAAGGGAGTTATAGACACGAATTTTTGGCATTCAGAGAGTCGATGTTTACCTCGACACAGCTGACAAATGTTATTGCTGATATGAGTATGGAATGTTAGCCTAGTGAGATCAACGGTTTTAATAGTTTTGCGATAGGGAGTCTTATCGCTAACATGTGTTCTATTTACTGAACTGGTCGAGACGCCGACGTTTTGCATTAATTGCCTTCTACCATTTAAAAATTTAATAAAATTTTTGAAATTGTAACGAAACAAAATGTTGTAAAAAGAATTATAAATATAATAATGAAACCCTATCCAGAGAGGGAACACGAAATCATAATCAATAGCTAATTAAAGAAAATATCAAGTTTTGAAAAATCAGTAAGGAACCAAATATGAATAAACAACATCAACCTGTGACTTATTTAATATCATCAAGACCCAGCCAGTATTTACCCAGTATAATAGGGCAGTAAACGAACTAAATTTAAATAAAGAAACCTAATAGGCCTAAATAACTTACCATAAATAAACAAACCCGATAAAGAGTACAAATTAAAAAATAAAATTGTATCAACTAAAATAAATTGTGTTAATTGTATTAACTTTATTATAAAAAAAATTGTTAAACAAAATTGTGTACATAAAAAGAGAGAATAAGGAGCACAACCCCTTACAGTGATAAAGGTGGTAATAAACACTGAAAAGTGGCATAATATTAGTGACACAAACTACAGTTAAACAGTGTACTATTTATTTTGTAAAAAAGTGTTTTGTTGCTATTAACAGAAAGTAAAAATGACTTATCGTACAGACAATAGTTCAACAGTATGGATAAATTAAAATGGTCAAACCGAGTATTATTATTAAGAGTTATGTGATATATTATAAGTGTTCATGTTATTAGTTAGTTAATTTAAATATGTGTATCTCATGGAGTCAAGGTGTAACTTACCATCAACCATTATAAATTGTTTCATCATGTATAAGAAAAATTCACTAAGTACTAAGGTTCTACAGGTATAAACCAAGGCATGTTTAGTACCAAATTGTTTGTAATTGTATAATTAATAATCATATAAACATTGTATGAATCATTAGTATATAATGATAAAATTATATGTTAAAAGTAATTTGTAAAATTTAAAGTAGTTAAGGGGCATTGGTCATATAACACTTAAACTGTACATAAGGGGCCAATCAGAATTTAAGAAGTTTTGGTCAGTTCGGTGACTAAAAAAGAAGAAATCACACTTTATTGTTAATTGTGATTGAGAACAGTTTAAGAGTGCTCGCTGAGATATTATTAAAAAGAAAAATCTAAACTCAGAAACCGTTTTGTGGAAGAAATTTTTATGACCACCACTGAAAATAAAAGATTCCTTAACTTCAATTATATCACTAACCAGGAACAAACACCATAAAGAAAATATCAAGAAAAAACAAGGAGACGTACAGCGAACATCGCCTAGAAGTTTAATGTATAATTCGACTTTATAACTGACAATATTATTAATCCAAAACGAACAACCACTAGACAACACTATAATTCACACTACCACTAATCACTAGTGAACATTTTAATAAGTGAAAAACATTATATATAAGAATCAGTGGTTACAAGGTACACATTTATTTAAACACATTAGTAAAACTTCAGTTATTATTTGGAACGGACGAAGGCAGCCATGATGATAACGTCACTCTAACCAGCATGCTTTGTACGAGGCGTACTCAATATCATCAGACATTGTATGTTTTTTCTTAATAAATTTTGTAACTCTCTTTTTAGATTATAAGTACTAGAAAGATTTGTAATGTACTCTATATTGTTGTTTATTATATAATGGAACTTTTCGTAGCAGCCACAAGAATTCCCACGAAATATGTTTAACCTATTTTTATTATTCACTCCTGAGATAACTATCGATTGTTACTAACGTGTGTATCGAATGAAAATTTCCATCAATTTTAATTACAATTGCAAAGATTAAACGATAATGTTAATAAATCATATCCATGCGTTATTATTTCATGAAAATAAGATATAATCGACATTTATTTTATAATTACAAAGACCAAAAAGACGTCGAGGAGTCGTTGGAATCACATAAACTACAAAACCAAGATTAACCTTAACGAATAGGGTTAAGCCTAATATCGAATGTGAACATTGAGAATTGTTTGGGACGACTCGACCGCTACATTCGAATTAATTTTGAAGTTTTAACTGCTGAATTGAAATAATAATAATTCTGATTATTAAAACAAGGCAGAATAATTCATTTCATAAAATTTATATATGAAATCACGTTACAAAACACGCAACATAAATAAATCACGAACAACTGATACACTATTTGCCCAATCGGTTTTCATCATTAAACAAACCAATCTTTATTACAATTTAACATTTAAAAAATTAACACGGGATACACGTTTAGTAATAAATTGACGCATCCAACGTGAGGCAAATTAACACGGGAGCAACGGAGGAGTAAGAAGTGATTACAAATTGGCGCCCAACGTGGGGCTCGAATTTAGGAAATATTAGGTGAAGAAATTAAAACAAGCAAATTAATTTCCTAATTTTTAGCTGGCGACTGCTATAGGTTCCAAGAAATAATAAACATGCTTAAGAGGGCAACATCATTGAAACGGACGAAGGAGGCAGAGAAAGAAGTCAGGATGGAAGAGAAAGAAGTAACATCAGTGGAGGATGTGGAGACGGTAGCAAGAAAGGAAGATAGAGGAACCCGAATCTTATAAAATTAATGGAGTTAATGAATAGTATGAGTGAAAAAATGGACAGAAATAAGGAAGAAACGAATGACAATTTTAAGAACATCAAGGAAGTATTCAGTGAAAACACAAAGAAACAAAATCAAATTTTGAGTCAAAACTTATTAAAACAAATGGAGGAACAAAACAGACAAACAAATGAGAAAATAGACGGTATGAAGGAAGAGATTAACGAGAACTCAAGGGTACAAAACGAGAAAAGGAGTGAAAATTTAATAAAACAGATTGAGGAGAGATTTTACCAAAACAAAGAAGAAACTAATGAAAATTTTAGGAACAAAACGAAAACACTAATGAGAGTTAAAACGGATAAATGAAAAAATCGACAGTATTAAGGAAAGTACTAATGAAACTTTAAGGCGAACTATGAGTGAAAATAATAACCAAATGAAGGAAGAGTTCAGACAAATCAATGAAGAGAATTTAAGAAGAATTAATGGTAGAATTGAACAGGTAAATGATACAATTAACCAGAAGATGGACATAATCGATGAGGAAAGGAAGCAAGAAATAGCTGACATTAATGAGAGATTGAGAAACGCTAACGAATTAATTCGAAATAATTTTGAAGTTTTAACTGCTGAATTGAAATAATAATAATTCTGATTATTAAAACAAGGCAGAATAATTCATTTCATAAAATTTGTATATGAAATCACGTTACAAAACACGCAACATAAATAAATCACGAACAACTGATACACTATTTACTCAATCAGTTTTTATCATTGAACAAACCAAACTTTATTACAATTTAACATTTAAAAAATTAACACGGGATACACGTTTAGTAATAAATTGACGCATCCAACGTGAGGCAAATTAACACGGGAGCAACGGAGGAGTAAGAAGTGATTACAAACTTAGGGACTCGCTCGTCGGATAGACTTTCCTTTCATAGTCGGCATGTCTGGTTGTTGAGTTTCTGCGTTACAGTAAATAGCCTGGTTGTGTACAGTATTCCTTGTACGTGTGGCCAGCTATACATAGGCACCACGAAGCGTAGTGTCCGGACGCGCCTCTCTGAGCATCGGAGATACTGCCGCCTGGGCCAGCCGGAGAAGTCCGCAGTTGCTGAACACGCTCTTTCCCACGACGATCACCGGGTAATGTTTGATGAAGCCCGGGTGTTGTCTTCTGTCCGGGGTTACTTCACTCGCCTGCATCTGGAGTCCATCCATATTCATACGAGGTGAAAGCATCTCCTTAAATAGTGTCTGGCATGGTTTATTTTCCACGGCCAATCAGAGTGTAGAATGATGAACTGGCTTCTCATTGGTTCGCGTTATACACCTTAAGCGGCCAAAAAGTTATAAATAGAAACAGTGTAGCCTTATCTCACTGTTGCTTGTTCCCAGTTCACTGGGCGACTTGTTCGGCATACCACCTATTTCGAACATTTTTTCCACTGAAGATGGCCACCGGTGGTGTGGCCGAAACGCCTAGCTACACAACATCAAGCATTCGACCACGGCCTTTCAGCCTGGAAGTTTTAAGTATTTATAGTGACACCGGCCGTGAAAGCCTACGTACTAAAATTAAGAACCTCTACGGGGAGGAGGTTTTCAATAAAATTAGAAAGCTGGAGACGCTACGAAAGAAGAAAGGCAGTTTGCTGTGGCCTTTTTACTTCGTTGCAGAGACTCGGGAACCGTTCCTAGGTTCCTACAACAGAGACATATTTTTAACACACCACAGGCCAATAGGATCTACAGGAGGACGGAAAATGCCATGATGCGTGAGCGCATACACCACACGCGGAGGGAGTTGGCGTTAAATGATCAGAACCTGTTGAATCTGCACTTACAACTCAGCAGTTCCATCCAACGACAGGATTGGGAGGTGTTGGATGGTCTCACGTACAGTGCTTTCGAGGCGTGTTATACTAGCACCAGCCAGAGACAGCGGGAAAAATTCGAACGCTATGGTTCCCAGAACATCAGGGAAAGAGAACAAGACCGCGACAGGATAAACAGGATGGTCGTTAATCTTTCGAACCGTCAGCTGACACCACATGAGACCTCGGTGTTAGCCAAAGGCGAGAAGTTTGCGGTTACCCCGAAGACAGTACCGGTGTAGGAAATAGTTGCGAGCGTGGAAGCAGGTATCCGAGGACTACCCCGAGACCAGGCAGATGAGATACGGTTGGAAGCTGCCAGGGCCCTTAAAAGGGCCGCTCCGCCAAAATGCAATCTTCTGTCGGTGGAACTGCGAGCCTTGAGCGATTTGAGAAGGGATGACTCTATTGTCATCGTGCCGGCAGATAAGGGGAGCGCTACTGTGGTCTTGAACACCGAAGACTACCAGCGGAAGATTGAGGGTTTTTTAGATACGGCCACTTACCGGAGGCTGAACAAAGATCCGACTTTTACGGTTTTAAGAAAAACGGATTCTTTATTGAAGCAATGTTCACTAGCGTCTGATGTGAAGACGGCGGTCCGGTGTTCGGAGGCCCTTCCCCCTCGTCACTATGGATTACCAAAGGTCCATAAGGAGGACGTTCCGCTGAGGCCCATCGTTTGTGCTATTGGCTCGCCGACGCACAACTTGGCTAAGCACCTCACTGGATTGCTCAAGCCGCACATCGGGCACACGGATTCTTTTGTCCAGGATTCTTCTCATTTCCTGCGGAGGATCCGGGAGTTGGTGTTGGAGCCTGGCGACGTGATAGTGAGTTTTGATGTGGTCTCTCTTTTCACGATGACAATGGGTAGGGCGCCTCTAACCGCTCAGGAAAGTCGCCGAGGGCTGTCAAGCGGCAATGTCGGCGCACGGGATGGAGCGTAGGAGAAGGAAGCGTCCACCAGAGGTGGCACTAAGCACACCTAGGGCAAGCGCAGACCCCCTCCCCCTAGTCTGTCGCCGAGCGCCAGCATGGAAAAGAGAAAGAAGGAAGGAGTAGGAGTGTGAAAATACTCAAGATCGGGGGGATTGGGCAGACGTTCTGTGAACTGCTTATGGAGGGTCGTCGAGCAATACTCGGGGGCGTTTGTGTCGTCTAGGTGGTGGGCCGACATCTGTGCTTAGTCGACGGATGTGAGGATGGGTCGGGACATAGGCTCGGGTGAACAGTTTGAGGGCAAGGGACCGAACGAATTCGGTGAGTGAATGAACCTTCAACCCTCGCCTGATGGCATCATTTCTGACAAACCAGGGAGAGTTGGAGATGTAGCGGAGGGTTCGGGATTGGAAAGCTTCCAAACGGGCGACAACGGATGGGCTGAGTAGTACCCAAAAGGCGGGGGCTGCGTAAGTCAGGATTGCCCTAAGAAAGAGCAAGTAGATGGTGAGTTTAGTACGCACAGGCACTGAACCCCGATGAGAGAGAAAGGGAAATAGTTTGGCTCTGACGCCTCTGGCGCGCTGGAGACTCAGAGAGACGTGAGGTGGAAAGCTTAGAGGTCTGTCAAGAGTGACGCCCAAGTACTTTACAGTCCGTTTCCATTCGATTGGGCTCCCTTCAAGGGAGAGGGACTGGCATCGGGAAGTCAATTTATGAGAAGAGGCGATCGCCTCGGATTTCTCCGCATTAATCGCCATCCTCCACTTTCTTAGCCAGTCCGGAAGTACGGCGAGCTGACGTTGAACCAGGCCAGCTGCGAAATCAAGACTCGCTGAGCTGGCGTGGTACATGGCGTCGTCCGCATAGAGCGAGAGAGTGACTCCAGGCTGAACAGGCAGGTAGTTCGTGTACACGAGGTACAGAACGGGGCTAAGGACAGATCCTTGAAGTACGCCTGGGGCGACTGGTCGGACGGGTGAGTACAACCCATTAAGGCATACCCTAAAGATGTGATCGCCCAAGTACGATCGGAGAAAATGAACGAATGAGGCAGGTAGAGGGGAGTGGGTCAGTTTGTAGAGAAGACGTTCGTGCCAGACTCGATCGAAGGCCTTACTCACGTCGAGCAAAACAGCGAAGGAGGACAGATGCTTGTTGTAGGCGTCCGTCAAATGGGTAACAACCCGGACGAGTTGAAGGGTCGTCGAGTGCTCTCTGCGGAAGCCGAACTGCTCCTGCCGAATGAAACCATCCAGCAGGGGCGCGTAACGACCGTGCAGGAGTCGCTCGAATACCTTCGATATGACTGGCAACAATGAGATGGGTCGATGGTTTGAGGGGTTAATACGCAGCTTCCGAGGCTTGGGAATCATAATGATTTTCGCACGCTTCCACAGGCTGGGGAAGTAATGGAGCCGGAGACATCCATTGAACAGCTCGTGGACCATGTTGATGAGGCTAGGGGGAGCGTGTTGTAGCGCCGCCGCGCCGATACGATCATCGCCGGGCGCCCGCTTAGGGCGAAGTCGACCAATAATCGAAACAACATCGGGTCGGTCGAACGGGTCAGGGGTGTCAGCTGGAGAGAGGGAAATATATCCAGATAGGAGGTCTGCGA
This sequence comes from Magicicada septendecula, assembly GCA_034769895.1. Lineage (NCBI taxonomy): Eukaryota > Metazoa > Arthropoda > Insecta > Hemiptera > Cicadidae > Magicicada > Magicicada septendecula. The sequence goes on along the minus strand of CM068369.1, from coordinate 177,254,682 downwards.
CCTCGGCCGAGTGGACGGGGTCGCAGACGCCTCCGTGAACGGTGAATTGCTCCTCCATGTTAGCGGCAAAGACTTCTGCTTTGCCGGCCGCAGAGTACACAATGCCGTCCGGTGATCTGAGGGGATGGCGGGTCCTTTTGTCGCTATTAAGTCGGCTCGCAGCCTGCTAGACAGACTCGGGCCGTACTTCAAGAGACTCGAAATACGAGTCCCAACGATGTGCAGTGGCATCAAGCAGAAGCTGCTTGACAAGTTCAGATTGGGCGTTTAACCTGCGTTTGATAGCAGGATCACGGGTTTGTTACCATCTCCGGCGGAGCTGGCGCCGTTTTTGGATGGCGAGGAGCACCTCTTCAGGTAGCTGAGACCTGCGATTTGCCTCTGGGACCAGGTAGGTGTGTTTGTCCATAGGGGGCGTAACGACTTCTTGAAGATAGTCGGCCGAACGGTCCGCATCAGCCGTAGAGGCGATGGGGGCCGGGGGTTAGATGGCACTGTTCGTTGGAGTTCGCCATGATAGGAGCGCCAGTTGACTTTCCGTGGACGAGAGGGGGTTGGAGAGGTGAGGCCAACGGGGAACGAACAGTGATAAGTACCGGGTCATGGTCGGACGAGAGGTCCGACACTGCACTTACAGTGATAGGAATGGCCAGGTCCTTGACAATAACAATGTCAAGGACATCCGGAAAGCCCCTGGTGGGCACGTGGGTCGGTGAAACCAGACCTGCAGATGACGCTGAACGTAGCTGTAGAGCGAGCGGCCACGCGGGTTCGTGACACGGCTGTTCAAAGAGGGATGCTTGGAGTTGAAGTCTCCGGCAGCTATAGTGGGTAGTCCGTGGTCGAGGAGGGTGTCCCACTCCTCAGGCGGCGGAGGCCTGCCGTGCCCGGGAGGGAGGTACGCCGAAATTAGGCGAACCTCCCGATCCCCGATCCAGAGGGCCACCGCCGCCGTCTCCAAATACCTAGTACCTGGAGGGGTAAGGGACGATGGGCAATGCGCCTCTAGACGAGTATTGCAGTACTCCCTCTGGGATGAGCGGGGGGTGGTATCCGAGGCCTATCCGTGCGATAAGTAGTGTACGCCGAAAGCTGAAAAGAAACAGCAGGGGTAAGGAACGTTTCAGAGAGTAGTATGACATCTAAGTCGTACTCAGTGGTAAACTTAGCCAATTCGGCTCGGCGAGACGGAACGCCATGCGCATTCCATGCCACCAGCCGAAGAGGCCTAGACATTGGGAGGCAGTAGGGTCATGAGGGAGGTTAGAATGGTGACTAGCAGAGACTGGGCGTCCTTGGCAGCTAAGATCTGAGGAATGAGGGTCTCAAGCCAGGCACGCAAACGATCGGCAAAGGTCGGGTCCGAGGACACTTCCTCAGTCGTTGGCGCCTGCGGCGTGGGCGGGGGCACTCGATTCATGATTCCATTATCGGGTCGAGGTTTATGTTTATGCTGCCGAGGCTCTTATGGTAGCTGGGGCAGATGCTGGCTTGGGTGCAGCGGCCTTGAGCTGCGTGAGAATGGTGTTCGATGTCTTTTTCTTCTTTGGCGCGGGTTGCTTTCGCGACGAGGCCAAAGGAAGGAAAGATGCATCGGAGGCGGCGGCTGCCGCGTAACTGAGCGCTCCGGCGGGCGTTGGATAGGCTGTGGGGACTACTACGGCTGCAGGCGCAGACGAGGTAGTCGGAACTGGGGCCGCCGGGGCGGCAGATGCAGGGGCTGAGTGTTTCTTGGGAACAGTTGGGACAGGCTTTTGGGCCTTGTTGATGCGCTTCAGGGCGTCATGATAATGTTTGCATTGGCGAGAGCTTGCCGGGTGAGATTCTCGACAGTTTGCGCACGTGGCGGCGGCGGAGCGTTCACGAGGACAGTCGTCCTTGTGGTGACCCTCACCGCAACGAACGCAGCGTGTCGAGAAATGGCAATAGACACTGCTGTGCACCTACCGCTGGCAGTTGTAACACTGCTTGGGTCCGGGTCGGGACTCAAAAAGGACACTTTTACCCGGAGGTAGAAGAGCGATTCTACTTGGTAGATATCCTGAAATTTTCCTACCTTGAGTATTTTCACAAGGAAGGCATTTCTGGGAATGTGTCTGCCGGGGGAGAAGAAAGGGGTTATTGAGCTAACAGTGAAGCCCAATTGTCCAAGAGCGTGACAGATTGTAGGCACGGGAACATCAGCGGGGATGCCGATGATCTCGACCTTGAGTTCCCTCTCTTCCGGCAGGGCGCAGGTGTAGTAAGGATACCACGATCGTTCAGCAGTTTCTGGGCGAGCCGGAAACTGTCGATGGTCGTGATTTTAATTCGGATGGAGCGGCCACCCTGACAAACTGCAAACAGGGTATTCGCGGGAGCGGCCCGATGAAGTCGTCGCATGACCTTATCCCAGTCAACAGGCCGGTCAAAGATCAGAGGCGGCAACCGCCGGGGCGGGGTAGGGACTGAAGTGCCCGTAGCGGGTCTGTCCGTGGCAGGATCCAGCTGGGAAGACCGCCCGGATCCCGCGGAGTCGCCACTGTTTCGCCGTTTCCGGCTACTGACAGTTTGTCACTCCTCGGTATCCATGGCACTCGTCCCAGCCGACATTGTCTCATGTTCGGCAGGTAAAGGTTGCACCAGAGCGCCGGCAGGAATTTCGTGGCCCTTTGAAGGGCCGACGGGAATGGTAGGTGCGGCCATCGGTGAGGTTAACCTACGCCTAGGCTGGTGAGGTAGTAGGGATCGCTAGTCGGGTAGTGAGGTATGGCACTTAACAACCTACAACACTTACCAGGCAACAGTCAGCAGCGGAGAACACCAAAACACCACTAACACCAAAAACACGAGTTCACCACTGCCCGCACAATTGTAACACACAGCACTAATGATGTAAAACACTATGTGAAAGCTTGAATGAAACATACTGAGTAATAACTGAGATATTGAGCTCCAGACAAGCTGGAGCAAGCGGTGCACATTGGAAAATTCCACTTGTGTAGAGTAACAAACGAACACAGCATACCCTGGCAACACTCTAGGTAGACTACGCAACCGCAGAGTCCATAGTCCAGAGTTGAACGGAGCAGCAGCTAGTCGTGCTCCGGTGGTCGCAGTGTCCGGGTGGATGGATGGATGGTGCGCGGGCGTCTTGCGCCCTAATTTGTGTGCGTTGTCCAGGCCTAGCCCTGATGAACGCCAGTTGCCAACAGGTCAGCGCGGTCGTTTGCTCTGCTCAAGGGTGTTATGGTGCAGTCTGCGGGTCCATGATAAATTAACATGGCCACCACGGAGGCAAGCTTAAGCTTTTGCTTCAGCCAATTGCCCCGCCAAGGCGCGACACCATGGTCCCCTCAGGCTAGCCTTTGGGAACGTAGTGACGCGATGGCGAGGACAAGAGGCTCGAGCGCCCTAGGGCGTCGGCCGAATCGGTAAGTAATGACTCCGAGTCAGTCAGCTTCCGCAAGGAAGGCACTTGCACAACCTCGCAGAAGCCCGTGTCTCGGGTCATTACCCTGCCGACTCAGCAAAGCAGGTGCTGACGGGGATCTCAGTGGTCATGGCTTCAGCCAATCGCAACGCCTGGTCGCGGCTCCTTGGTCTCCGAGGACATAGCTCACGGAAACTTAGAGGCGCGCCAGCGTGGACAAGAGGCTCGACCTCCCGAAGGCGGCGGCCGATTCGAAGGAACTCATCAGCGGGGCAGACAGCTTCCGCAAGGAAGGCATTTACACAGCCTCGCGGGAGCCCGTGCCCCGGATCAAAGCCCTGCCGAATCGGCAAAGCCGATGCTGGCAATAAATCTATCCATTCCAATCTGCCGCAGCATGATTGACTACACTTTCGGCAGGCGCAGGTAGTGATTGATGTGGATCGGTTGAGATTTCCAGAAGGTTAGGTGGTTCGTTTCTGGGGGTTCATGTGATGTACTTAGGGAGGTCTAACAGTGCCCTAGGGCGCCTGCCGCGGCGAGGGGGCGGTGCATTCTCCATGCTGTTAAGCCTTTGGAGTTGCGGATAAGGGAACTCGCCGGCCTTGGCGAACAAATTCGTTCCCAGGGACCAGACGAAGACCTCTAAGTTGGGAACACGGAGACCCCGGTGTATGACGGAATTTCGCATATACCACGGTGACCCCGTGAGGGAGCGTAGGGTCCAGTTCTGAAATGTAGTCAGCCTATGCCTGTTGGTGGCCGACAGGGGAGGCCACCAAGCGGGTGCCGCATAAGTGAGTACTGTTCGGAGGAACAATAGATACAATGTTAGTTTTGTACGGACAGCCAGGCGGCTGTTCAGCGAAAGCATAGGTGATAGTTTGGCTCTGACGCCACGAGCCAAGTTGAGGGTTGAGGTCACGTGGGCGTTGAAGTTTAGGTGCCGATCAAGCCGAACACCTAGGTACTTCACCGTCTCAGTCCAGTTGATGGGTCTCCCCTCTAAGGAGAGGGATTGGCATCGGGAAATGGACTTATGCGTAAAGCAGATCGCCTCGGATTTCTCCGTATTGATCGCTACCCGCCATTTCCTTAGCCAGTCCGGAAGCATAGCCAACTGGCTTTGTAACATTACGCTCGTCCGCCAAGGCGAAAGCGAGCTAAAATGAAACATCGCGTCGTCGGCAAATAGAGATAACGTGACCCCGGGATAAACAGGCAGATCGTTCGTGTACAGTACATACAGAACGGGGCCGAGGACAGATCCTTGTGGGACGCCAGCGGCGACAGGGAGAACCCGAGAGAACGCCCCATCTACGCTGATCCTGAAGGTGCGATCCGTCAGATAGGACGATAGATGTTGGGACTGGCGAATGCGCCAGTTTGTAGAGCAGGCCTTCGTACCAGACTTTATCGAAGGCTTTGCTCACAACCAACAGGACGGCGCCTGTTGCCTGATGATTGTTGGCGGCGTCGGCTAGACAGGTGACAACCCGTACTAGCTGAAGAGTAGTCGAGTGCCTCGGCCTAAACCCAAACTGCTCCTCGCGGATGAAACCGTCCACCAGGGGCCGAATACGGACGAGGAGAAGACGCTCGAATACCTTCGAGATTACTGGCAATAGTGATATCAGGCGGTAGCTTCCAGGTAGCGTGGGCGGCTTTTTAGATTTCTGGATCATGATGACGTTTGTGGTTTTCCACAGGCGGGGGAAGTAACTCAGCCGGAAACAGGAGTTGAACAGCTCAAGAAGAACGTCAACTGCCGAAGGCGGGAGATTCTGCAACGCAGCGGCGCCGATGCGATCGGGGCCAGGGGCCTTTCTCTTCTTCAGTCGGCTTAGGACAGACGCAAGGTCATCCTCGTCGATCATTGGGGGGAGCAGAAAAGTATCCAGATAGGAAATCCCTGACGACGGCCAAATGACCCGGGTCAGGGATGCCTCTATGGACGGTGAACTGTTCCTCAATACAGTCGGCGAAGACTTCCGCCTTGCCTTCTGCAGAGTATACAGTGCCGTCATGGGTATTCAAGGGATGGTGAGTCCTCTTTTCGCCTTTTAGTCTACCAGCGCCTCTCCATACGGCGGCGTGGTCGACTTCCAAGGACTCCAAATAGGAATCCTATGGATTCGCGTTTACGTCAAACAGAAGCTGCGAGACATGTTCCGACTGGGCTCGAAAGCGCCGTCTAGCGGCAGAGTCACGGGTATGGTGCCATCTGCGGCGGAGCTGGCGCCGTAATCGGATGGCTTGGAGAACTTCCGCAGGAAGGTCGGAGCGTTTATTACTCACCGGAACAGTATAGGTGTTTTTGTCCATTGCAGGCTGGACGAGGTCCTGGAGCTGATGTACCCGGAGGTCCACGTCGTCACAAGAGACGAGTGGGTCCGGAGGGACAGATGGCAACTGCCTGGCCAGATCATCATGGTAGGATCGCCAATTGACTCTCCTAACAGGCTGATCGGGAAGTCGGGGTGAGACCGACGGCAGCAAGACAGTTACAAGTAGGGGGTCGTGATCGGACGATAGGTCCGACACCGCGCTGACTTGTAGATGAAAGGGGATGGCCTTGACAATTACAATATCAAGGACATCCGGCGGATAACTCGCAGTGGGAAGGTGTGTCGGTTCGGACGGGCCGATGATGAGGACGCTGGGATCATCTTCGACAGCCCTACGGAGAGAATTGCCGTAGGGGTTTGACGTTCTGCTGTTCCAAGAGGGATGCTTGTCGTTAAGGTCTCCGGCTACGATGGTTGGGAGATCGCTGTCTAGGAGGGCGTCCCACTCCTCATGAGGTGGAGCTCGATGGCCGGGCGGGTGGTACGCAGAAACAAAGCGCACCTCCAGGCCGGCAACATCCAGCGCCACAGCACATGCTTCGATGAGGGTAGTCTCAGGGGCAGGGAGTTCTCTATGAGAGTGTCGCCTGTGGACTATGATCGCCACTCCGCCAGATGCTCGGTGGCGATCGGGACCATTCCTGTCTTTCCTGTAGCAAGCATAGGCTGGCAGGGGGAATCGACGGTTAGGGGCAAGATGTGTTTCAGAGAGGAGTACGAGATCTGCGTCGTACTCCACAAGGAAAGCTACCAGTTCAGCCCGACGCGCCGGAACACCATCTGCATTCCACGCGACGAACCGAAACTGTCTAGCCATGGTTAGATGAGGGGACAATCAGGGCGATCAGCGATGTTAGGATCGCCACGAGTATTATCGGAACATCCCGAGCAGCAAGAATTTGCGGGAGAATGCCGCTGACCCAGGCCATCAGCTGAGCCTCAGTGACCAATGGTGAACCACCGGCCACAGGGGTCTGACTAGCCGGCGCTGAGGCCGCGGAAGGTGCAGATGCCGCCTCCAGGGGAGGTTGGGCAATTGGAGCTGGCTGCTCGGGGGCTGGCGAGATTTCCATGGAAGTCGCAGGAGACTGGGCAACAGGAGCAGGCTCTTGGCCGGGTAGATGCTGGGCAGCCGGGGGGGCGTTGTTAGCCTCAGGGTACAGATGTTTTGCCACTAGTGGCTGTCTAATCTTGCGCTTAGCGCCCCGTTTCTTAGGCGGCTGGGTCTGTGAGGGTTGTACTGCAGGTGTTGCCGCTTGAGGAGATGGCACTCCGGCAGGTGCTGAGATTCTGGGGGCCACAGGGGGCGCCGTAGCGACCGCTGCAGCGTACGTTATGGTTCCTCCAGCGGCAGGTGCCGCAGGAGGAGCCGTAGATGCCGAGGCGGGTGGTTGGACTGCCGCCCGCTTCGAGGGTCTAGGAGCAGGGCGAGGAGGTTCAACCTGACGGTTTTGCTCCCGCTGCTGTTTCTTTAGGGCCTTCTTAAAGTTGCTACAACCCCTAAAGTTAGCCGGGTGACTGCCTCCGCAGTTGCAGCACGTCGCAGGTTGAGGCTTCACAACGGGACAATTCTCGTTGTGGGCCTTCCCACAGCGTGCACAACGCGGCGGTATCTTACGAAAGGCCGATGAGTGGCTGAATCGCTGACACTGAAAGCACTGGGAAGGCCCAGGCTTACTATTAAATGCCCTAACCTGTACCCGGAGGCACAGAATGGTATCTAGATGATAAACATCAGCGAAGGAACCAACCTTCTAGATTCTGATGTAAAAAGAATTGATTTTCTTTTTCCGATCACCGGATAGGAGAGGGACGACGGAGGTAGGGAAGAAAACCTTCTCCGCCAGATCCTCCCAGATCCACAAGATCGGTGTGTCATGGGGAATCCCGGACACCACAATCTTGAGTTCCCTCTCCTCAGGGAGGGGGAAGGTATGAAAAGCGCGACCGGAGTCGGCCAGGAATTTTTGGCAAGCCCGAAAGTCCTGGATCGACTTCGGAAGCAGTCGAATCGACGAACTTTGGCTTTTGGCCTCAATTCGCCCAGAATGCACAACTAGTTTAAGCTCCCGAAGGAGGGTATGCCAATCGGTGCACTGGGGCACGACGATTGGCGGTATCTTAGGTTGCTTAGGTGTTGGTTCTGGTTCTGGTACTGTGTTTCCAGGGGAAGGTGATATGCGACCTGCCGACTCTGCAGCTACGGCTCGGCTCCGCCGCAGATGGCAAAGAACCCGAGACCCAGTCGTTAAGCGACGATTTCAACAACAGTCCCTTTACGTTCAGCAGCTACTGCGGGACGTAAACTCTGATCGATGGGACTCATACCTTGAGTCTCTTGAAGTCGACCACGCCTCCGTCTGGAGAGCGGTGAGTAGACTGACCCGCGAGAAGAGAACTCGCAACCCGCTGGAAACCCCGAACGGGATTGTGTCTTCATCAGAAGGCAAGGCTGAGGTCTTCGCCGACTGCATGGAGTCGCAATTTACCGTTCATCGAGGCGTTTCGGACCCTGCCCACTCGGCAGACGTCCGGGACTTCCTATCTGGTTATTTTTCTCGCCCTCCCGCTGGCCCAGACCTCCCGTTCGACAGAGACGAACTCGTTTCGTCTGTCTGTCGACTAAACCGCCGTCGCGCCCCCGGTCCTGACCGGATCGGGGCCGCTGCATTACAATATCTCCCGGCCTCAGGCGTTGACCTCGTACTCGAGCTGTTCAACTCTTGTCTCCGGCTACAGTACTTTCCCCGCCTGTGGAAAAATGCCAACATCGTTATGATTCCTAAACCCCGCAAGCCGCGCATGCTTCCTGAAAGCTATCGGCCAATATCTCTCTTGCCAGTTATCTCGAAGGTGTTCGAGCGGCTCCTGCTGGCCCGCATCTCGCCGTTGTTGGATAATTTTATCCGCAACGAACAGTTCGGGTTTCGCAGAGAGCACTCGACCACGCTTCAACTAGTCCGCGTGGTAACGCAACTCTCTGACGCCACCAACAGGCGAGCGGCTACGGCCGCCGCACTGCTGGACGTGAGCAAGGCCTTCGATAAAGTCTGGCACGAAGGTCTTCTCTTCAAACTTGCTAACTCCCCCTTACCATCGTCCATAGTGTTTTTCCTCCGGTCGTATCTCAGCGACCGAACCTTCAGGGTTAGCGTCGACGGAACCTGCTCTGCAGTTCGTCCTGTCGCCGCTGGCGTACCCCAGGGATCTGTCCTCGGCCCCGTTCTGTACCTTGTGTACACGAACGACCTGCCTGTTTTGCCCGGAGTCACGTTGTCTTTGTTCGCTGACGATGCAATGTATCATTACAGCTCTGTGTCCCCGCGTTTTGCGAGTACACAGTTGCAGCGTCAGTTGGACCAGCTTCCGGACTGGCTACGGAAATGGCGGGTGACGATCAACACGGAGAAATCCGAGGCGATCTGTTTCACTCGTAAGTCCATCTCCCGATGCCAGCCCCTCTCCCTTGAAGGGAGGCCTATCGCCTACAAAGAGTCGGTGAAGTATCTAGGCGTTCGGCTAGATCGTCGCCTATGCTTCAACGCCCACGTGACGGACACCCTTGCCAAGGCTCGCGGCGTTCGAGCCAAACTTTACCCATACCTCGCGTGCCGCAGCCCCCTGGCGCTGCGCACGAAAGTTACCCTCTATCTGTTGTTTCTCCGGTCTGTATTGACCTATGCGGCACCTGTATGGTGGTCACTTGCCTCCGCCACCAACAGGCGTAGGCTGGAAAGTTTCCAATCCAGAACCCTCCGTTCCTTGTCGGGATCTCCTTGGTTTGTTAGAAACAGTGTAATTCGAGGAGGTCTACGAGTTCCTGCTCTCTCAGCCTTTGTCTGGTCATTAGCTGCGACTCTCTTTGCCGCAGCTGAGACCTCTTCCTTCCCTTACCTCAGAACCATCAGCACCACGCAACCACCTCCCCCTGTCCGGGTCAAACGCCCTCGGGCGATTCTCGATGACCCGCCATAAGTTTAAGTAAACTGCTTAAACCTCATTTGTATACTCACCATCTGCCCATGCCCCAGAATTTACCTGCAAAGCTGTTTCCTTCCTCCCTTCCTAGTATGCCGACCGCGCTGAATGCCGCTGCTACGCGCTATCACTGGCACGGAGGCTCTCTGCCTCGCGGGGAGCGACCGACGCCTCACGGCGTCTGCACGCAGGACTGGGAACGCGCGACATCTGTCGCCTGAACCCGTCCTTGCGGCAGTGCCCACTGATTGCTGTAATATTTAAAATAAATAAAAATTGAAAACCTTTCTCCCCCGCCTTCTCAGTTAACTGGTTGGCGGTTGTCCATTCCTATTTTATTCTAGGTTACCTGTCGAATGAACCAGAACTATGTCTATCCACAGGCAGCCATTGGGCTCGTCCCAGATGCTGCAGTCATGCACCGGGTGCAAAGACGCCCCGCTACTACAGTGCTACATGCTACATGCTACGGCTCGTTTCGCCGGGACAGTCCGTTTTAGGGACGTCGGCCTACTTCCACCGCTACCTCGCCGTTTCCGGCTAGGCACGGGTTGGTAGCCGTCCTCCGTCTCCATCTCAGAGTCCGACGACAACGTAGCGCCGAGGGCTGCGGCATAAGCAATGGATAGTGGGTCCTGACAAGGACCAACGCAAGGCTGGTCCTTCACGGGAGGGTCAGATGTTTGGTGCTCCTTAACAGGAACATCAGAAGGCTGGACCTGCGAAGGAACAGACGATTGGCGGCCCTTAGAAGGACCAGCAGAAGTCTGGTCAACCACGGGATGGTCAGATGCATTGTGGCTCTCGCAGGATCGGCATTATGCCGGACCTGCAAAGTAGCTGTAATTGGTTGGTGGTCCTTAGCAGGACCATCTGAAGGCTGGTCCCGCGAAGAATTTCCAGATGCTCGGCAGGCCTTAGAAGGACCTTCGCCGCGGACAGGGTCAGTATCGGGTTTAGCAGAACCAGCAGAAGGCTGGGCCCGCGAAGAATCGCCAGATGATTTTTGGCTTAATGATTCAATTTTTTGGACTGATTTGGTGGGGATGCTTATCATTGGTCCATCTGTGGCGCTTAGAGTAACGCTTCGCAGCACAGATGGTTTCAGCAAGGGGGCTACCCTGGCATCGGATTTATTATGGCCCTTGTTAGGACCACAACTTTCCGCGGACAGAGGCTCCCCTTGGTCTCGTCCCGACACCGCCGTCGCCAACGGGTGTCGGGTACGCTCTCGGGCGGAGGAGAGAGCAAACTCCCGTTCTGAACTGCACTGGCACTTTGTCACTGGCACTCACCAAACTTCGGCACAGAACACCACGCACAAAGTAAGAACAATAGCCCGCACACGACTTTTCGCGAACTGGCCGAATTCTGGCCCACTCGAACTAATCCGAATATATTAGCCAACTGGCTAGTCAGGAGAGGATTTTGAGGTTAGAATTCTGTGTTGTTGATCCTTTCAATCACTGGAGCAGAATGCCTGAATCTCCGGACCACGATGAATGCAGGGCACAGCTCAGTGCGTGCCCCAGTGACGTCAGCGTCCGGGCAAGCCCGATGACTGCCAGTTGCTTGATGAGTGCTTGGTGCGAGACTTGTCGCTGCGAGTCCAGTGGTCCAGTGGTCCAGTGGTGTACGGAGCAGCAGCTAGTCGTGCTCCGGTGTCCAGAGTCCAGAGTTGAACGGAGCAGCAGCTAGTCGTGCTCCGGTGGTCGCAGTGTCCGGGTGATACCCGATGACTGCATGTTGCCTTGCTGTTACCTTGGCTAGCGATCTCGCGCTTTGAAAGGAATGGGACCTCCATCAATTTTATTTTGGAGGGACAGGATGTTATGATTTTACTTGGACCCTGGGACCTCGAAGAGACCCGTGACGGCAGAATGGGGGAGACCTCGAAGACCTTTCGCGTGAGAAGCAGGAATGACCCTCCCACAACGGGTAGGGCGCCCCTAGCCGCTCAGGAAAAGTCGCCGAGGGCTGCCAGGCGGCAATGTCGGCGCACGGGAGAGAGCGTAGGAGGAGGCAGCGTCCACCAGAGGCGGCACTAGGCACACTTAGGGCGAGCGCAGACCCCCCTCTAGTCTGTCGCCGAGCGCCAGCACGGACAAGAGAAAGAAGGAAGGAGGAGGAGCGTGAAAATACTCAAGGTCGGGGGGATGGGGCAGATGTTCTGTAAGTGCTTATGGGGGGTCGTCGAGCAACGCTCGGGGGCGTTTGTGTCGTCTAGGTGGTGGGCCGACATCTGTGCTTAGTCGACGGATGTGAGGATGGGTCGAGACATAGGCTCGGGAGAATAGTTTGAGGGCTAGGGACCGAACGAATTCGGTAAGTGAAGGAACCTTCAACCCTCGCCTGATGGCTACATTTCTGACAAACCAGGGAGAGTTGGAGATGTAGCGGAGGGTTCGGGATTGGAAAGCTTCCAAACGGGCGACAACGGATGGGCTGAGTAGTACCCAAAAGGCGGCGGCTGCGTAAGTCAGGATTGCCCTAAGAAAGAGCAAGTAGATGGTGAATTTAGTGCGCACAGGCACGGAACCCCGAGGAGAGAGAAAGGGAAATAGTTTGGCTCTGACGCCTCTGGCGCGCTGGAGACTCAGAGAGACATGAGGTGCAAAGCTTAGGCGTCGGTCAAGAGTGACGCCCAAGTACTTTACAGTCCGTTTCCACTCGATTGGGCTCCCTTCAAAGGAGAGGGACTGGCAGCGGGAAGTTAATTTACGAGAAAAGGCGATCGCCTCGGATTTCTCCGCATTGACCGCCATCCGCCACTTCCTTAGCCAGTCCGGAAGTACGGCGAGCTGACGTTGAACCAGGCCAGCTGCGAAATCAAGACTCGCTGAGCTGGCGTGGTACATAGCGTCATCCGCATAGAGCGAGAGAGTGACGAGTGACTCCAGGCTGAACAGGCAGGTCGTTCGTGTACACGAGGTACAGAACGGGGCCAAGGACAGATCCCTGAGGTACGCCTGCGGCGACTGGTCGGACGGATGAGTACGACCCTTCGACGCATACCCTAAAGATACGATCGCACAAGTACGATCGGAGAAAATGAACGAATGAGGCAGGGAGTGGGGAGTGGGCCAGTTTGTAGAGAAGGCCTTCGTGCCAGACTCGATCGAAGGCCTTACTCACGTCGAGCAATACAGCGACGGAGGACAGATGCTTGTTGTAGGCGTCCGTCAAATGGGTAACAACCCGGACGAGTTGAAGGGTCGTCGAGTGCTCTCTGCGAAAGCCGAACTGCTCCTGCCGAATGAAACCATCCAGCAGAGGCGCGTACCGACCGTGCAGGAGGCGCTCGAGTACCTTCGATATGACTGGCAACAGTGAGATGGGTCGATGGTTTGAGGGGTCAATACGCAGCTTGCGAGGCTTGGGGATCATGATGATTTTCGCACGCTTCCACAGGCTGGGGAAGTAATGAAGCCGGAGACATCCATTGAACAGCTCGTGGACCAAGTTGATGAGGTTAGGGGGAGCGTGTTGTAGCGCCGCCGCTCCGATACGATCATCGCCGGGCGCCCTCTTAGGGCGAAGTCGACCAATAGCCGAGACAACATCGGCCCGGTCGAACGGGTCAGGGATGTCAGCTGGAGGGCGGGAAAAATATCCAGATAGGAAGTCTGCGACCTCGGCCGAGTGGACGGGGTCGCAGACGCCTCCGTGGACGGTGAATTGCTCCTCCATGGTTGCGGCAAAGACTTCAGCTTTGCCGGCCGCGGAGTACACAATGCCGTCCGGTGATCTTAGGGGATGGCGGGTCCTTTTGGCGCCATTAAGTCGACTCGCAGCCTGCCAGACAGACTCGGGCCGGACTTCAAGAGACTCGAGATACGAGTCCCAACGATGTGCAGTGGCATCAAGCAGAAGCTGCTTGACAAGGTCAGATTGGGCGTTGAGCCTGCGTTTGATAGCAGGATCCCGGGTTTGTTGCCATCTCCGGCGGAGTTGGCGCCGAGTTTGGATGGCGAGGAGCACCTCTTCAGGTAATTGAGACCGGCGATTTGTCTCTGGGACAAGATAGGTGTGTGTGTCCATAGCGGACGTAACGACTTCTTGAAGATAGTCGGCCATACGGTCCGCATCAGCCGTAGAGGCGATGGGGGCCGGGGGGTCAGATGGCACTGTTCGTTGGAGTTCGTCATGATAGGAGCGCCAGTTGACTCTCCGTGGACGAGAGGGGGGTTGGAGAGGTGTGTCCAACAGGGGACGAACAGTGATAAGTACCGTGTCGTGGTCGGACGAGAGGTCCGATACAGCACTGACAGTGATAGGAATGGCCAGGTCCTTGACAATGACAATGTCAAGCACATCCGGAAGGCCCCTAGTGGGCACGTGGGTCGGTGAGTCAGGACCAATAACTGAGACCTGCAGATGACGCTGAACGTAGCTGGAGAGCGAGCGGCCACGCGGGTTCGTGACACGGCTGTTCCAAGAGGGATGCTTGGAGTTGAAGTCTCCGGCAGCTATAGTAGGTAGTTCGTGGTCGAGGAGGGCGTCCCACTCCTCAGGCGGCGGAGGCCCTCCGGGCCCGGGAGGAAGGTACGCCGAAATTAGGCGAACCTCCCGATCCCCGATCCAGAGGGCCACCGCCGTCGTCTCCAAATACCTAGTATCTGGAGGGGGTAAGAGACGATGGGCAATGCGCCTGTGGACGAGAATAGCAGTACCCCCGCTGGGACGAGCGGGGGGTTGTAGCCGGGGCCTATCCGTGCGATATGTAGTGTACGCCGGAAGCTGAATGAAGCAGCAGGGGTAAGGAAAGTTTCGGAGAGGAGGATGACATCGAGGTCATATTCAGTGGCAAAGTTAGCCAATTCGGCTCGGCGAGACGGAACACCACACGCGTTCCATGCCACCAGCCGAAGAGGCCTAGACATTGAGAGGCAGGAGAGTCATGAGGGAGGTAAGAATGGTGACTAGCAGAGACTGGACGTCCTTGCCAGCCAAGATTTGAGGGATGAGGGTCTCAACCCAGACACGCAAACGATCGGCAAAGGTCGGATCCGAGGACCCTTCCTCCGTCGATGGCGCCTGCGGCGTGGGCGGGGGCACTCGATACATGATACCATTATCGGGCCGAGGTGTAGTTGTAGGCTGCCGAGGCTCTTGGGGAGCTGGGGCAGATGCTGACTTAGTTGCAGCGGGCTTGTGCTGCGTGAGGATGGTGGTCGATGACTTTTTCTTCTTTGGCGCGGGTTGCTTTCGCGACGAGGCCAAAGGAGGGAAAGATGCATCGGAGGCGGCGGCTGCCGCATAACTGAGCGCTCCGGCAGGCGCTGGGCAGGTCGGGGGGACTACAGCGGCTGCAGGCGCAGACGAGGTAGCCGGAACTGGGGCCGCCGGGGCGGCAGATGCAGGGGCTGAGGGTTTCTTGGGGGCAGGTGGGATAGGCTTTTGGGCCTTGTTGATGCGCTTTAGGGCGTCATGATAGTGCTTGCACTGGCGAGAGCTTGCCGGGTGTGGTTCGCGACAGTTTGCACACGTGGCAGTGGCGGTGCGTTCACGAGGACAATCGCCCTTGTGATGACCTTCACCACAACGAATGCAGCGTGTCGGGTAATGGCAATAGATACTGCTGTGTCCGTACCTCTGGCAGTTGTAGCACTGCTTGGGTCCGGGTCGGGACTCGAAAGCTGAAACTTTTACCCGGAGGTAAAAGAGAGAGTCTACTTGGTAAATGGCTTGGAAATTCCCTACCTTGAGGATTTTCACAAGGAAGGCATTTCTGGGAATGCGTCTGCCGGGGGAGAAGAGAGGAGTTACAGAGCTGACAGTAAAGCCCAAAAGTTCAAGGGCGTGCGAGATTGTAGGCTCGGGAACATCGGCGGGGATGCCGATGATCTCGACCTTGAGTTCCCTCTCCTCCGGCAGGGCGTAGGTGTAGTAAGGGATACCACGATCAGTCAGCAGCTTCTGGGCGAGCCGGAAACTGTCGATGGTCGTGGTCTCAATTCTGACGGAGCGGCCACCCTGACAAACTGCAGTCAGGGTATTCGCAGGAGCGGCCCGGTGAAGTCGCCGCATGACCTTATCCCAGTCAGTAGGCCGGTCAAAGATCAGAGGCGGCAACCGCCGAGTCCGGGTAGGTGGTTAGGTGGCCGTAGCGGGTCTATCCGTGGCAGGACCCAGCTGGGAAGACCGCCCGGACCCCGCGGAGTCGCCACTGTTTCGCCGTTTCCGGCTACTCATAGTTTGCCACTCCTCAGTGTCCATGGCATCGTCCCAGCAGACACTGTCTCGGTTTCGGCAGGCAAAGGTTGCGCCAGAGCGCCAGGTGGGATTTCGTGGCCCTGAGAAGGACCGACGGGAAGGTTGGTTGCGGCCATCGGCGAGGTTAACCTACGCCTAGGCTGGAGAGACTTTACGGATCGCTAGCTGGGTAGTGAGGTATACTACTTAAAAGATACAACACTTACCAGGCAACAGTCAGCAGCGGAGAACACCAAAACACCACTAACACCTGAAACTCGAGTTCACCACTGCCCGCACAAATGTAACACAGAGCACTAATTATTTATAACACTTTGTGAAAGTTTCAGCTTGATTAATGAAGTAATAAATGAGATATAGCACTCCAGACAAGCTGGAGCCAGTGTTGTGCAATGGAAAATTCCACACACAAGAACAAGAAAACGAACGACGCAGCCTACCTTGGCAACAGCTCAGGGTAGACCTCACTGTCACACCTGCTCCGGTGGTCGCAGTGTCCGGGTGATACCCGATGACTACATGTTGCCTTGCTGTTACCTTGGCTAGCGATCTCGCGCTTCAAAGGAATGGAACCTCCATCAATTTTATTTTGGAGGGACAGGATGTTTGATTTTTCCTTGGACCCTGAGACCTCGAAGAGACCCGTGATGGCTGAATGGGGGAGACCTCGAAGACCTTTCGCTTGAGAAGCAGGAATTACCCTCCCACAACGGGTAGGGCGCCCCTAGCCGCTAAGGAAAAGTCTCCGAGGGCTGCCAAGCGGCAATGTCGGCGCACGGGAGAGAGCGTAGGAGGAGGCAGCGTCCACCAGAGGTGGCACTAGGCACACCTAGGGCGAGCGCAGACCCCCCTCTAGTCTGTCACCGAGCGCCAGCACGGACAAGAGAAAGAAGGAAGGAGGAGGAGCGTGAAAATACTCAAGGTCGGGGGGATTGGGCAGATGTTCTATAACTGTTTATGGGGGGTCGTCGAGCAAAGCTCGGGGGCGTTTGTGTCGTCTAGGTGGGGGGCCGACATCTGTGCTTAGTCGACGGATGTGGGGATGGGTCGAGACATAGGCTCGGGAGAATAGGTTGAGGGCTAGGGACCGAACGAATACGGTAAGTGAAGGAACCTTCAACCCTCGCCTGATGGCATCATTTCTGACAAACCAGGGAGAGTTGGAGATGTAGCGGAGGGTTCGGGATTGCAAAGCTTCCAAACGGGCGACAACGGATGGGCTGAGTAGTACCCAAAAGGCGGGGGCTGCGTAAGTCAGGATTGCCCTAAGAAAGAGCAAGTAGATGGTGAGTTCAGTGCGCACAGGCACTGAACCCCGATGAGAGAGAAAGGGAAATAATTTGGCTCTGACGCCTCTGGCGCGCTGAAGACTCAGAGAGACATGAGGTGCAAAGCTTAGGCGTCGGTCAAGAGTGATGCCCAAGTACTTTACAGTCCGTTTCCACTCGATTGGGCTCCCTTCAAGGGAGAGGGACTGGCAGCGGGAAGTTAATTTACGAGAAAAGGCGATCGCCTCGGATTTCTCCGCATTGACCGCCATCCTCCACTTCCGTAGCCAGTCCGGAAGTACGGCGAGCTGACGTTGCACCAGGCCAGCTGCGAAATCAAGACTCGCTGAGCTGGCGTGGTACATAGCGTCATCCGCATAGAGCGAGAGAGTGACTCCAGGCTGAACAGGCAGGTCGCTCGTGTACACGAGGTACAGAACGGGGCCAAGGACAGATCCCTGAGGTACGCCTGCGGCGACTGGTCGGACGGATGAGTACGACCCTTCGACGCATACCCTAAAGATACGATCGCACAAGTACGATCGGAGAAAATGAACGAAGGAGGCAGGGAGGGGGGGAGTGAGCCAGTTTGTAGAGAAGGCCTTCGTGCCAGACTCGATCGAAGGCCTTACTCACGTCGAGCAATACATCGACGGAGGACAGATGCTTGTTGTAGGCGTCCGTCAAATGGGTAACAACCCGGACGAGTTGAAGGGTCGTCGAGTGCTCCCTGCGAAAGCCGAACTGCTCCTGCCGAATGAAACCATCCAGCAGAGGCGCGTACCGACCGTGCAGGAGGCGCTCGAGTACCTTCGATATGACTGGCAACAGTGAGATGGGTCGATGGTTTGAGGGGTCAATACGCAGCTTGCGAGGCTTGGGGATCATGATGATTTTCGCACGCTTCCACAGGCTGGGGAAGTAATGAAGCCGGAGACATCCATTGAACAGCTCGTGGACCAAGTTGATGAGGCTAGGGGGAGCGTGTTGTAGCGCCGCCGCTCCGATACGATCATCGCCGGGCGCCCTCTTAGGGCGAAGTCGACCAATAGCCGAGACAACATCGGCCCGGTCGAACGGGTCAGGGATGTCAGCTGGAGGGCGGGAAAAATATCCAGTTAGGAAGTCTGCGACCTCGGCCGAGTGGACGGGGTCGCAGACGCCTCTGTGGACGGTGAATTGCTCCTCCATGGTTGCGGCAAAGACTTCAGCTTTGCCGGCCGCGGAGTACACAATGCCGTCCGGTGATCTGAGGGGATGGCGGGTCCTTTTGTCGCCATTAAGTCGACTCGCAGCCTGCCAGACAGACTCGGGCCGGACTTCAAGAGACTCGAGGTACGAGTCCCAACGATGTGCAGTGGCATCAAGCAGAAGCTGCTTGACAAGGTCAGATTGGGCGTTTAGCCTGCGTTTGATAGCAGGATCCCGGGTTTGTTGCCATCTCCGGCGGAGTTGGCGCCGAGTTTGGATGGCGAGGAGCACCTCTTCAGGTAGTTGAGACCGGCGATTTGTCTCTGGGACAAGATAGGTGTGTGCGTCCATAGCGGACGTAACGACGTCTTGAAGATAGTCGGCCATACGGTCCGCATCAGCCGTAGAGGCGATGGGGGCCGGGGGGTCAGATAGCACTGTTCGTTGGAGTTCGTCATGATAGGATCGCCAGTTGACTCTCCGTGTCGCTGCGAGGATGGGTACCCCCTTTTTTATTTTGGCGGAGGTAAAGGAGACGGTCTGTGATTGGCTGAACCGCTGACGCGATCCACTAATGGCCTGAGAGGGAAGTCTACGCGAACGCTTAGCACGGATTGGCGGGATTTGTTTGCCCACAACGGGTCGATTCACTTCCGCCAGCCCGGTAAGTGTCCGGTAGACTGCCTTATGGCGATACCGAGGCAGGCGAGAGATTGGAGGGGAAAAGTTGCCGACTGAAGGTGGCGCTAGGCACACCTAAAGCCGGCACAACGCCCGATCCATCTGTCGGCCTGCAACGGACCTGAGATTTGACTGGAAGGAAGGTGGTGAGATATGATTGGTCGGTGCGTGGACAGATGGTGAGAGGGCAATTTTTTTTTTTTAAATTACGGTGGGTCCTCGAGCAGAGCTCGAGGGCGGCGGCGTTTGACTGGTGGTGGTCCATCATCGTTATCGAGGTGTTGGAGGTGGGGAAAGTCTGAAATAGATGCTTGATGGAAGAGGTTGAACGTAAGAGTCCGCGCGTAAATCCATCGAGCGACGGAATCTTCAGCCCTCGCCTGATAGTATCATTTTTTACATACCAGGGAGAGCCGTAGATAAGGCGAAGGTTAAGGGCTTGGAAGGCTTCCATGCGTTTAACGACGTCGGGGGCGAGTTGGGTCCAAAATGCAGGCGCTGCGTACATAAGGACGGCTCGTAAAAAGAGCAGATAAATCGAGAGCTTCGTGCGCAATGGCAGTGGCCCTCGAGGCGATAAGAATGGGTATAGTTTGGCTTTGACGCCTCGGGCGCGCTGGAGCACTGTGGACATGTGAGCTCTGAAGCTTAGGCGTCGATCAAGAGTGACTCCCAAGTACTTCACAGTACGTTGCCAAGCGATTGGGCTCCCTTCAAGGGAGAGGGTCTGGCATCGGGAAGTGAGCTGACGGGAGAAGGCAATCGCCTCGGATTTCTCCGTATTGATCGCCACCCGCCATTTCCTTAGCCAGGCCGGAAGTAATGCGAGCTGGCGCTGCACCACGTCAGACGCAAAACGAAGGTTTGCAGAACTGGTGTGGTACATCGCATCGTCCGCATAGAGAGAGAGCGTGACTCCAGGCAATACTGGCAGGTCGTTCGTGTACACTAGGTACAGAACGGGGCCGAGGACAGATCCTTGAGGAACGCCAGCGGCGACTGGGCGGACAGAAGAGTACGTCCCGTCGACGCAGATCCTAAATTTGCGGTCGCAGAGATACGACCGCATAAGATGTACAAATGAGGCAGGTAGAGGGGAGGTGGCTAGTTTATAGAGAAGGCCTTCGTGCCAGAGTTTGTCGAAGGCCTTGCTCACGTCCAGAAGGACGGCGACAGTTTGATGGTTCCTGTTGATGGCGTCAGTGAGTTGCGTGACAACACGGACAAGTTGAAGAGTGGTCGAATGCTGCCTGCGGAAGCCGAACTGTTCCTGCCGGATGAAATTATCCAGCAGGGGAGTAATCCGGCGATGCAGGAGGCGCTCGAACACCTTCGATAAGACTGGCAAAAGAGAGATTGGTCGATGATTCTCCGGGAGTGTACGCAGCTTGCGAGCCTTCGGCAACATGATGACTTTGGCTCGTTTCCAAGGGCTGGGATAGTAATGGAGCCGCAGACATCCATTGAACAGCACGTGGATGAGTGAAACGAGACTTGCTGGGGCGTTAAGTAGGGCCGCTGCACCAATACGGTCCTCGCCGGGCGCCCGCTTGGGGCGCAGTCGACTAATGGCCGTTTCCACTTCGGCCTCGTCGAACGGGTCGATTGGGTCTGCGGGAGGGCGGGCAAAATAGCCAGATAGGAAGTCTGCGACCGCTGCCGGGTGGCCGGGGTCGCAGACGCCCCTGTGAACGGTAAATTGTTCCTCCATGGTATCGGCAAAGACTTCTGCTTTGTCAGCCGCGGAGTACACAATCCCGTTCGGTGATCGTAGGGGTAGCGGGTCTTTTTCTCGCCAGTGAGTCGGCCCGCAGCCCGAAAAACGGACTGGGGCGTGATTTCCAGAGACTCAAGTTATGAGTCCCATCGATGAGCAGTGGCATCAAACAGAAGCTGCTTGACAAGGTCTGATTGAGCGTTCAGCCTGCGTTTTACGGCAGGGTCCCGGGCCAGAATCACCTCTTCAGGTAACTGCGACCGTCTGTTGGGCGCAGGGACGTTATAGGTGTGTTTGTCCATAGCAGACGTGACGACTTCCTGAAGATAGTCGGCCAAGCGGTCTACATCATCCGGGCTGGAGATGTCGACCTGGGGGTCAGATGGTACTGTTCGACCCAGTTCATCGTGGAACGATCGCCAGTTGACTCTCGTTAAACGATGGGGAGGCTGGAGAGGTGTGTCCAGCGTGGGCCGAACAGTGAGTATTACCGGGTCGTGATCAGACGAGAGGTCTGACACGGCTTCGATAGCGATAGGATAGGCCTCGTCTTTGACAACAGCAATGTCAAGGACGTCAGGTAGTCCCCTTCCATTGGGGATATAGGTCGGTGATCTAGGACCAAGAGCGTTCACATGAGGATGACGTTGAACGTATTGGTACAGAGAGCGGCCGTATGAGTTTGAGACACGGCTGTTCCACAGGGGATGCTTACTATTAAAGTCTCCGGCTGCGATGGTTGGTATAGGGTCCTCTAATAGAGCGTCCCATTCAACCTCGTCGGGCGGTGGTCCACCTCGAGGGGGAGGTAGACTGAAACCTGTCGAACCTCCCGATCCCCGATGCAGAGAGCAACCGCCGTCGCCTCCAAGCGACGAGTCGCCGGAGGCGGGAGGGGGCGGTGGGCGATGCGCCTGTGAACCAGAATGGCTGTGCCGCCAGATGCGGCACGCCGGTTCTGGCCAGGCCGGTCTGTGCGATACGTCGTGTACGCCGGAAGCTGGAACGAGTGTGCAGGAAGTAAGTGGGTTTCGTTAAGGAGTATGACGTCTATGTCATATTCGGTGACGAAGGCGGCCAGTTCGGCACGGCGAGATAGAACGCCACATGCGTTCCAAGCCACCAGCCGAAAGGGCCTAGCCATCGAGAGGGATAAGTGAGGTCACGGAGGTGAGGACGATAACTAACAAGGACTGGACATCCTTGGCAGCAAGAATTTGGGGGATCAGGGCGTTGATCCAAGCGCGCACGCGGTCGGCGAAAGTCACGTCCGAGGACGCGGCAGACGCCGGTGCCGCCTGAGGCTTGGGCGCCGGGTGCTTGAACATGATGCCGTTCTGGGCGGGGGCCTTTTGTTTCGGCTGCCTTGGATCTCGGACATCTGGAGTAGATGTGGGCTGAGGTGCAGCGGGCGTGTGCTGCGAGGAAGCGGGGGGCGATGGTTTCGTCTTTTTCTTGGACGGCGCAGCACGTTTTGGCTGCTGGGCCGCGGGCTGTGCGGCAGGCTGAGAAGCAGCTGCAGCCGCATAGCTGGGCGCCCCGGTAGACGCCGGACGAGCTGGGGCAGGCGCAAGTGCCGGTGCCGCCGAGGCGACAGGCGTTGATGCTTGGGGCCTAGCTGAAGGCGCAGGAACGCGCTGCTGCGAGGACTTTGAAAGCTTCTTCTAAGCCGCAGCATAGAACCTGCACGACTTTGATGATGCCGGGTGAGGTTCCCCGCAGTTGGCGCAAGTGGCGGCAGCACGAGCGAGAGGACAAGTGTCCTTCCGATGGCTATCGCCACAGCGCAAACACCGGGTGGGGTGGTGGCAAAATGCCGATGAGTGGCCGTACCGCTGGCAGTTGTAACACTGCTTCGGTCCGGCTTGGGCTTCGAAGGCTTCAACCCTAACCTTCAAGTAAAACAAAAAGTTGATTCCATAAATGGCCTGGTAATCACCTACCTTTCGTATCTTCACCAGGAACGCATTGCGCGCTAGTTTCTTGCCGGGGGAGAAGAGAGGCGTTACACTATGGACTCTAAATCCTAGACTGGTGAGTTCATTAGAAATGAGCTCAGGCGGGGTATCTGCAGGGATACCGATAACTTGTACCTTTAGTTCCTTCTCCTCCGGCAAGGCAAAGGTGTGGTAGGGAATACCCGCGTCCGTGAGGAACTTCTGTGCAATACGGAAGCTCTCCACGGTCGTGGGGTTGAGGCGAATGGAATTGTCACCTTGGGCCGAAGCAGCCAAGGTGCCAGAGGGAGTGCACCGGTGTATACGCCGCATGAAATGAGCCCATTCCGAAGGCCGGGCGAAAATCAGAGGCGGGATACACCGGGGCTGGTCGGGTATTTGCTTGGAGGCCGAGGTAGATTGCCCCGCGGTTGAGCCACGACGCGAAGTTCGACCAGAGTCCGTGGAGGTGGCACTGACGCGCCGTTTCCGGCTGACAGATTGCCATGCACCATCGGTGTCCATGGCCGAGTCCGCATCGTGAGTTTCCCGCGACGAGGTAGGTGTAGGGTGGTCCTGAGAAGGGCCATCCGGGAGAGGTTGCGCCAGAGCGCTAGCAGGGATTGAGAGGTTCTGAGAAGGACCGACGGAGGCAGGTTGGCCCTGAGAAGGGCCGACGGAAGATGGGTTGCGGGCAGCCATCGGCGAGGCGAAGCCTATGCCTTAGGCGGAACGGACTAAGGACTACGACCAAGCACTACGGTAAGCAAAATGCAAAAGCAGATCACTTACCAACAAGCTCCAGGCAGCAGCGGAACAAACACGAAACACTGCACGGCACAAGAAACACAACACTGCACTGCACTGATTCTTGAGTAGTTGGTTAAAAACTTGCACAAACACTTGTAAAATTGAACTGGACGCTCAGAAGGAAGCGCGAAAGTATGAAAGGAGATCTTCCGATCGGTGAGAAACTGTTGGACCGATCGGAAGTCCGGGACTGTAGTGGCCGCAATTCGAAGCGAGGCGCCTTGGCACCTGGCCCCAAGTTTGGCCGAAAAAAGCAGATTCTGCAGGGAACGGAGAATTTCCCTATAATTGCGATTGTCGGGAATTTTTGGTTTAGGCACAGATTTTTTTTTGCATTTTTGCATTGAATAGTGGGGCGTCTTTGCACCCGTGGCTTATTGCAGCTTCCGGGACGTGCCCGATGGCTGCCAGAAGAAAACAGTGCTGGACTTTCAAAAGAAGGTGGCCTAAAATATTCGGGAGGGACACGCCAACCAGTTAACTGAGAAGGCGGCGGAAATTTTTTCAATTTTTGTTATATATAGGTTCCGGGTCATGGTAACACTGCCACCGGGCGCTCGGGAACCTAAATTAGAGCAAACAGAATTACGGGGGGTCGTCTAAGATCGCCCGAGGGCGTTTAACACGTATAGCGGGAGGTGGTTCAGACGTGCTGATAGATCGGAGATAAGGAAAGGAGGAGGTCGCTGCAGAAGCAAAAAGAGTTTCGGCAAGCGACCGGACAAAATCGGCAAGGGTAGGAACTCGAAGGCCTCCACGAATGACATCATTTCTCACAAACCATGGAGACCCCGACAAGGATCGGAGGGTACGGGCCTGGAAAGCTTCCAGCCTACACTTGTTAGTGGTCGACACAAGCGACCACCATGCGGGAGCAGCATAGGTCAATATTGACCGGAGAAACAAAAGATAGATAGTAACTTTAGGGCGCAAAGCCAGGCGGTTGCGGCACGAGAGCATGGGAAATATTTTGGCTCGGACGCCTCGAGCTTTGTTGAGGGTAGCAGTCACGTGGCCGTTGAAGCTAAGGCGCTGGTCTAGCCGAACGCCCAAATACTTCACCGACTTTTGCCAGGCGATAGGCCTCCCTTCGAGGGAGAGGGCCTGGCATCGGGAAGTGGACTTGCTGGTGAAACAGATCGCCTCGGATTTCTCCGCGTTGATCAGCACCCGCCACTTCCTTAGCCAGGCCGGAAGCAGATTCAACTGACGCTGCAGCTGTGAACACGCAATTCGCGGGGACAGGGAGCTGCAGTAATACATTGCGTCGTCAGCGAATAGAGATAACGTGACTCCAGGAATAACAGGCAGGTCGTTCGTGTACACTAGGTACAGAACGGGGCCGAGGACAGATCCCTGCGGAACGCCAGCGGCGACGGGTCGAACTGATGAACAGGACCCTTCGACGCTAACCCTGAAGGTACGATCACTGAGGTATGACCGCAAGAAATGCACAATGGACGGTGGGATGGGGGAGTGAGCGAGTTTGTAGAGAAGACCTTCGTGCCAGACTTTGTCGAAGGCCTTACTCACGTCCAACAAGACAGCGCCCGTAGACTCTCTCTTGTTGGCGGCGTCGGACAATGCTGTGACAACTCGGACGAGTTGTAAAGTTGTCGAGTGCTCTCTACGGAACCCGAACTGTTCGCTCCGAATAAAATTATCCAGCAGCGGCCAGATGCGGGCGAGTAGGAGACGCTCAAACACCTTTGAGATTACTGGCAACAATGATATGGGGCGATAGCTGCCTGCAAGCATTCGAGGCTTGCCGGGCTTGGGTATCATGCTGATGTTGGCATTTTTCCACAGGCGGGGGAAGTATTGCAGCCGGAGACTGGAGTTGAACAGATCCAGGACCAATTCAACGCCCGAGGCCGGGAGATGTTGCAAAGCTGCGGCCCCGATCCGATCAGGACCAGGGGCGCGACGTCGGTTTAGTCGACAGATAGACGAAACTAGTTCGTCCCTGTCGAAGAGAGCGGGAGGGTCAGGTGGAGGGCGGGAAAAATAACCAGATAGGAAGTCTCGAACCACTACCGAGAAGGCAGGGTCCGAGACGCCTCCATGAACGGTGAATTGAGTCTCCATGCAGTCGGCGAAGACCTCTGCCTTGCCTTCCGGTGAAGAAACAATGCCGTTCGGGGTGTTAAGCGGGTTGCGAGTACGCTTCTCGCGGGTAAGGCGACTCGTCGCTCTCCAGACGGAGGCTGGGTCGACTTCAAGGGACTCAAGGTATGAGTCCCACTGATCAGAGTTTACGTCCCGCAAAAGTTGCTGGACGTAAAGAGACTGGGCCTGAAACCGTCGTTTGACGGCGGGATCTCGGGTTCGTTGCCATCTGCGGCGGAGCTTGCGCCGAAGCCAGATGGCGTGGAGAACTTCCGGTTGAAGGGCCGATTTACGATTCACCTCTACGTTGTATGTGTGTCGATCCATGACACCTTGGACCAACTCCTGAAGATGAGTGGCACGGAGATCCAGATCGTCACGAGTGGCGATCGGGGCCGCTGGGACAGATGGTAACCTTCGAGACAGCTCGTCGTGATAGGAGCGCCAGTTGACCCTCCTAGCAGGACCAGCGGGAAGTCGGGGTGAAGCCGACACATCTCGAACAGTTATTAGTAGGGGATTGTGATCAGACGAGAGGTCTGACACTGACGAGACCTGGATGTTATGGGCCACGTTCCTGACTACAACTACATCAAGAACGTCCGGTCGGTGACCGGCATAGTGGAAGTGGGTAGGATCATCAGGGCCGATGACGTGCGTATCCGGGTCGTCTAGGACGAACCGGCGGAGTGATCTGCCGTAGGCGTTGGTAGCCCTACTGTTCCAAGAAGGATGTTTGGCGTTGAAGTCGCCGGCTGCAATCGTCGAGATTGGGTGGTCGAGGAGAGCGTTCCACTCCTCAGGCGGGGGCGGCGGGCTCAGGCCAGGCCGGAGATACGCGGAAACAATGCGCAACTCCGAGCCGCCTGCGTCCACTGCCACCGCGCAACCTTCGATGAGTCGAGTAGTGAGAGGGGGTAGTGGCCTATGGGATATCCGCCTGTGGACCAGAATCGCCGTACCCCCTTTCGGGGGTTGGCGCGGCTGTCGGGGACGATCCTGACGATAACAAGTGTAAGAAGGAAGTGAGAATCGATGGTAGGGGGCTAGATGGGTTTCGGAGAGAAGCACGACATCAACGTCGTACTCCACGACGAAAGCCGCCAGCTCAGATCGGCGAGAGGAAACGCCATCAGCGTTCCAAGCGACGATCCGCAGGGATCTAGCCATTGAGGGGGAGGAGAGGGAAGAGAGCAGAGAGGGATTGGAAAACTAACATCAGTACTGTCGTGGTGTCAGGAGCAGACCTGATGCTTTCAACAAGTTGAGTGGCCCAAGCCGTCAGGGGGTCCGCTGGAGCCCGAGAAAATTCCCGGGACCCGCGCGGACGTTCCTGAGGAACTTCGGCCAGGACTACAGATGGCGCTGGGTTGGCGGACTGAACTTTGGTCTGCTCACGCGGAGGTTGGGAGATGACAGGGGCGGGAAGATCCCGCTGAGGTTGGGCAGGTCGAGCCTGCTGATGGCGTCGGCCGGGAGTCCGGCGACGCGAGCGCTTTTTGGTGCCCTTTCGGGCGGAAACAGGTTTTGATGATGTCGTAGCAGCGACAGCTGCATAGGAAGGGCCGGGCGCTCCGGCAGGCGCCGGGAGTGGAGCCGTCACAGGCGCCGCCGGAGCGACGCCTGCAGGCGGGACTGAGACCGCGGGAGCGACAGGAGTCGCTGCCGGGGCCTTGACAGATGTTCCGGAGAGAGGGGGGAAGACCTCTCGCCGATTAGGGGCCGGGCCAGCTACACGACGCTGCGCGCCAGGGCGCGCAGATCGCTGCTGTCTTTCCGCTTCGATGTACTTGATACAACCCCGGTAACTAGCCGGATGGGCGCCCTTACAGTTGCAGCAGTACGGGACAAAACCCGGCACACGAGGCTTATCACAGCCACGGTGAGGGTCGCCGCACCGCACGCAACGTGGGGGCGCATGGCAGAACAGGGGTGAGTGCCCGAAGCCCTGGCAGTTGAAACACTGGGCAGGGCCTGGGCGCGGGTCAAATGACCTGACTGTCACCCGCAGGTGAAGAAGTGTTTGGAGGCCATAGACCTCCTCGAAATTGCCAGTCTTGAGCAACTTTACGAGGAAAGTATTGACGGGATGCTTGTTGTCCCCTTTGCCGGCGTGCAAAACCGACACAGCAGTTGGCGTATAGCCAAGAGACGTCAGTTCCTGCACGATAGCATCGGAGGGGGTATGATAAGGAATACCCTGGATAACGACTTTAACCTCACGCTCCTCAGGGAGAGCGAAGGTGTGAAAGGAAATGTTCCGCGCTGACAGAAAGTGCTGAACAGCGCGGAAGTCAACAATGGTTTTGACGACCAGCTTCAGCGATTTGCCGGAGCATTTCGCCTCCACGGACGTCGAAGGAAGGGCAGAACGAAGGTTGGCTAAAAGCTGGGAGTAATTCCTATTATCGGGGATGATAATAGGAGGAAACTTAAGGGTAGAAGGGTCAGGCTTAGAGGTAGCATGTAGCACTGTAGTAGCGGGGCGTCTTTGCACCCGGTGCATGACTGCAGCATCTGGGATGAGCCCAATGGCTGCCTGTGGATAGACATAGTTCTGGTTCATTCGACAGGTAACCTAGAATAAAATAGGAATGGACAACCGCCAACCAGTTAACTGAGAAGGCGGGGGAGAAAGGTTTTCAATTTTTTATTTATTTTAAATATTACAGCAATCAGTGGGCACTGCCGCAAGGACGGGTTCAGGCGACAGATGTCGCGCGTTCCCAGTCCTGCGTGCAGACGCCGGAGGCTTAGAGGAAGAAGCAAGATTGACAGACTGCCGGCCGCTGTTACCTGAATCAGCGACCTGGTTTGGTGAGGCGGGAGACTGACTGGCGGCGAGCTTTCGCTTGCGTTTGGCGCGCTTGCCATTCACAAGCGAAAACTCTTCATCTCCCGACCCAGCACTCCCCATTTGCACGTCAGAAATATCACTGTCACTGCCACTTTCACAATTATCGCGGGGGAGAGGTGAAGAGAGAGGAGCAGAGCCGCAAGCTCCCAGGAGAGAGCTTAACGGTTCCGGCAAAGGTAGATCGGCATTTGACGCCATTTCGGAAGCCCGAAATGGACGTCAAAGGTGGTTAAAGGAGTATGAACACACCAGCACTGATTAAACTAACTGACAGGCACTGACACACGTACTCACCAGACGCCGCACAGCACACGAACACAAAAACGGCCGCGCACTACACTGCACTGAAGTTATTGCCAATAACACACTAAATAAATGAAACTTCACAAATATAAATAAGTAGAGCACAAACTCAACACTAGTGCTGCACTTAGTGAAAAAATCACGTGGAAATTTGTAAAAACAACTGTGAAATCACCTGGCAAAAACGCCATACAAACGGACACAGCCTACCCTGGCAACAGCTCGAGGTAGACTCTCTTTAGGCACAGATTGAGAGGTAGACTGAGTCGGATGGCTGGCGCTGTTACCAGGATTGGATACCCGATGCGTAGGAGCGGCCGGTGGCGGGCTGGCGACTAATTTTCGCTTGCGTTTGGCAGACTTGCCCTCCACAAGCGAAAATTCACTGTCCACCGTCCCCACACTACACATCGACGCACAATCATCACTTTCACAATCACTTGCACTGATTGAAAGGGAAGGTAGCGGGGTAGAGTGAGGACCGGAACCGCAGGTTTCCATTAAGGTTACCAGCGGTGCTGGTAAAGGAACGGGCGTTGCGTTCGACGCCATCCCGGGATTAACCGAAATGAACGTCGAAGACGCAAAAAGGGCTAGGAAAGAGTGACTTTCACCAGCACTGAATCACTACACTGATATCAAAGAACACGAACACCAGACGCGCACTGCACACGAATCACAAAAACACACGCGCACGACACAATACACTGGTAAATTGTAGCACAATGATGATGATGAACACTGATGATGATGTGGTGAAGAAATCACTTTGATAGATATATAAACAACGGTGAAATTCACAAGCAAATTTGCCATAAAAAGTGACGCAGCCTACCCGGGCAACAGATCTAGGTAGACACTGTGCAACCGCCGAGGTGAAAGCATCTCCTTAAATCGCCGGTGTCTGGCATAGTTTATTTCCACGGCCAATCAGAGTGGAGAATGATGAACTGGCTTCTCATTGGTTCGCGTTATACACCTTAAGCGGCCAAAAAGTTATAAATAGAAACAGCGTAGCCTTCTCTCATGTTGAAGACTGGAAATTTCGAGGAGGTCTATGGCCTCCAAACACTTCTTCACCTGAGGGTGACAGTCAGATCATTTGACCCGCGCCCAGGCCCTGCTCAGTGTTTCAACTGCCAGGGCTTCGGGCACTCATCCCTGTTCTGTCATGCGCCCCCACGTTGCGTGCGGTGCGGCGACCCTCACCGTGGCTGTGATAAGCCTCGTGTGCCGGGTTTCGTCCCGTACTGCTGCAACTGCAAGGGCGCCCATCCGGCTAGTTACCGGGGTTGTATCAAGTACATCGAAGCGGAAAGACAGCAGCGATCTGCGCGCCCTGGCGCGCAGCGTCGTGTAGCTGGCCCGGCCCCTAATCGGCGAGAGGTCTTCCCCCCTCTCTCCGGTACATCTATCAAGGCCCCGGCAGCGGCTCCTGTCGCTCCCGCGGTCTCAGTCCCGCCTGCAGGCGCTGCTCTGGCAGCGCCTGTGACGGCTCCACTCCCGGCGCCTGCCGGAGCGCCCGGCCCTTCCTACGCAGCGGTTGCTGCGAAGACATCATCGTCAACCACTTCCGCCCGCAAGGGTACCAAAAAGCGCTCTCGTCGCCGGACTCCCGGCCGACAACATCAGCAGGCTCGACCTGCCCAACCTCAGCGGGACTCTCCCGCCCCTGTCATCTCCCAACCTCCGCGTGAGCAGACCAAAGTTCAGTCCGCCAACCCAGCGCCATCTGTAGTCCTGGCCGAAGTTCCTCAGGAACGTCCGCGCGGGTCCCGGGAATTTTCTCGGGCTCCAGCGGACCCCCTGACGGCTTGGGCCACTCAACTTGTTGACAGCATCAGGTCTGCTCCTGACACCACGACAGTACTGATGTTAGTTTTCCAATCCCTCTCTGCTCTCTTCCCTCTCCTCCCCCTCAATGGCTAGATCCCTGCGGATCGTCGCTTGGAACGCTGATGGCGTTTCCTCTCGTCGATCTGAGCTGGCGGCTTTCGTCGTGGAGTACGACGTTGATGTCGTGCTTCTCTCTGAAACCCATCTAGCCCCCTACCATCGATTCTCACTTCCTTCTTACACTTGTTATCGTCAGGATCGTCCCCGACAGCCGCGCCAACCCCCGAAAGGGGGTACGGCGATTCTGCTCCACAGGCGGATATCCCATAGGCCACTACCCCCTCTCACTACTCGACTCATCGAAGGTTGCGCGGTGGCAGTGGACGCAGGCGGCTCGGAGTTGCGCATTGTTTCCGCGTATCTCCGGCCTGGCCTGAGCCCGCCGCCCCCGCCTGAGGAGTGGAACGCTCTCCTCGACCACCCAATCTCGACGATTGCAGCCGGCGACTTCAACGCCAAACATCCTTCTTGGAACAGTAGGGCTACCAACGCCTACGGCAGATCACTCCGCCGGTTCGTCCTAGACGACCCGGATACGCACGTCATCGGCCCTGATGATCCTACCCACTTCCACTATGCCGGTCACCGACCGGACGTTCTTGATGTAGTTGTAGTCAGGAACGTGGCCCATAACATCCAGGTCTCGTCAGTGTCAGACCTCTCGTCTGATCACAATCCCCTACTAATAACTGTTCGAGATGTGTCGGCTTCACCCCGACTTCCCGCTGGTCCTGCTAGGAGGGTCAACTGGCGCTCCTATCACGACGAGCTGTCTCGAAGGTTACCATCTGTCCCAGCGGCCCCGATCGCCACTCGTGACGATCTGGATCTCCGTGCCACTCATCTTCAGGAGTTGGTCCAAGGTGTCATGGATCGACACACATACAACGTAGAGGTGAATCGTAAATCGGCCCTTCAACCGGAAATTCTCCACGCCATCTGGCTTCGGCGCAAGCTCCGCCGCAGATGGCAACGAACCCGGGATCCCGCCGTCAAACGACGGTTTCAGGCCCAGTCTCTTTACGTCCAGCAACTTTTGCGGGACGTAAACTCTGATCAGTGGGACTCATACCTTGAGTCCCTTGAAGTCGACCCAGCCTCCGTCTGGAGAGCGACGAGTCGCCTTACTCGCGAGAAGCGTACTCGCAACCCGCTTAATACCCCGAACGGCATTGTTTCTTCACCGGAAGGCAAGGCAGAGGTCTTCGCCGACTGCATGGAGACTCAATTCACCGTTCATGGAGGCGTCTCGAACCCTGCCTTCTCGGTAGTGGTTCGAGGCTTCCTATCTGGTTATTTTTCCCGCCCTCCACCTGACCCTCCCGCTCTCTTCGACAGGGATGAACTAGTTTCGTCTATCTGTCGACTAAACCGACGTCGCGCCCCTGGTCCTGATCGGATCGGGGCCGCAGCTTTGCAACATCTCCCGGCCTCGGGCGTTGAATTGGTCCTGGATCTGTTCAACTCCAGTCTCCGGCTGCAATACTTCCCCCGCCTGTGGAAAAATGCCAACATCTGCATGATACCCAAGCCCGGCAAGCCTCGAATGCTTGCAGGCAGCTATCGCCCCATATCGTTGTTGCCAGTAATCTCAAAGGTGTTTGAGCGTCTCCTACTCGCCCGCATCTGGCCGCTGCTGGATAATTTTATTCGGAGCGAACAGTTCGGGTTCCGTAGAGAGCACTCGACAACTTTACAACTCGTCCGAGTTGTCACAGCATTGTCCGACGCCGCCAACAAGAGAGAGTCTACGGGCGCTGTCTTGTTGGACGTGAGTAAGGCCTTCGACAAAGTCTGGCACGAAGGTCTTCTCTACAAACTCGCTCACTCCCCCATCCCACCGTCCATTGTGCATTTCTTGCGGTCATACCTCAGTGATCGTACCTTCAGGGTTAGCGTCGAAGGGTCCTGTTCATCAGTTCGACCCGTCGCCGCTGGCGTTCCGCAGGGATCTGTCCTCGGCCCCGTTCTGTACCTAGTGTACACGAACGACCTGCCTGTTATTCCTGGAGTCACGTTATCTCTATTCGCTGACGACGCAATGTATTACTGCAGCTCCCTGTCCCCGCGAATTGCGTGTTCAAAGCTGCAGCGTCAGTTGAATCTGCTTCCGGCCTGGCTAAGGAAGTGGCGGGTGCTGATCAACGCGGAGAAATCCGAGGCGATCTGTTTCACCAGCAAGTCCACTTCCCGATGCCAGGCCCTCTCCCTCGAAGGGAGGCCTATCGCCTGGCAAAAGTCGGTGAAGTATTTGGGCGTTCGGCTAGACCAGCGCCTTAGCTTCAACGGCCACGTGACTGCTACCCTCAACAAAGCTCGAGGCGTCCGAGCCAAAATATTTCCCATGCTCTCGTGCCGCAACCGCCTGGCTTTGCGCACTAAAGTTACTATCTATCTTTTGTTTCTCCGGTCAATATTGACCTATGCTGCTCCCGCATGGTGGTCGCCTGTGTCGACCACTAACAAGTGTAGGCTGGAAGCTTTCCAGGCCCGTACCCTCCGATCCTTGTCGGGGTCTCCATGGTTTGTGAGAAATGATGTCATTCGTGGAGGCCTTCGAGTTCCTACCCTTGCTGATTTTGTCCGGTCGCTTGCTGAAACTCTCTTTGCTTCTGCAGCGACCTCGTCCTTTCCTTATCTCCGATCTATCAGCACGTCTGAACCACCTCCCGCTATACGTGTCAAACGCCCTCGGGCGATCTTAGACGACCCCCCGTAATTCTGTTTGCTCTAATTTAGGTTCCCGAGCAATTCTATCTCCTTGTTACCATACTACCCAGTCAGATACCTTCCCCAAGTAAGTTGATTTTCAGACTGCTTGGCGTTGTTACCGATGCCAAAGACACGGCGGATCCCTGCCTCGCGGGGAACGACCGGCGCTACAAGGCGCCTGCATGCCGGGCCGGGCGCGTTCGGCATCTGCCGTTCGCCCCGCGCCCGGTGGCAGTGTTACCATGACCCGGAACATATATATAACAAAATTGAAAAATTTTCCGCCGCCTTCTCAGTTAACTGGTTGGCGTGTCCCTCCCGAATATTTTAGGCCACCTTCTTTTGAAAGTCCAGCACTGTTTTCTTCTGGCAGCCATCGGGCACGTCCCGGAAGCTGCAATAAGCCACGGGTGCAAAGACGCCCCACTATTCAATGCAAAATACAAAAAATCTCTCATGTTGCTTGTTCCCAGTTCACTGGGCGACTTGTTCGGCATAAAACCTATTTCGAAAATTTTTGCTACTCAAGATGGCCACCGGTGATGTGGCCGAAACGTCTAGCTACACAACATCAAGCATTAGACCACGGCCTTTCAGCCCGGAAGTTTAAGTATTTATAGTGACACCGGCCGTGAAAGTCAACGTACTAAATTACAGATTGATGTTTCATTTATTGGAATAGGCAGCTTGAAACGACTGTGGGAAGTTCTACTTCCCTCATGCAAAGTTGCTGCTATGCCTGTAAATGCACATGGCAAGACTAATTCATTTTTGCTACGCACATAGTGCATGATTGTGTTTTAAAGGAAGGTTTTACCACTTCCGCCACGTCCAACAATAAAGAATAGACGTTTGGGTAAGTTAGGGTTTTCAATGGCTTCCCTGATTTTGTCGAAAGCCCTTCTTTGCTCTGGGTTGAGCATTTGAAACTTTTCTTCGAACATGGTTTTTTCGGCAATTGGATCGTAATATTTTCCAGAATGGAAGGCTCGTCATAGCTGCCGACTGGAGGTTCTAGGCCAAAATCTACCAATGACTTTCCATGTGTTCGTAGGACAGATTCAATTTCTTTAAGCGCCAAATAGAGAGCTTTTTCTCCATCAGGAAAGCGTCTCTTATAGTCTTGCATAAGATTGTCCTTATGTCTGTCGAATAATGCTGCTGCATCCGACGGCTCACACATGATACAAATAATTGCAAACAACTGCCTAATTTGTACTGGCATTTGATGGGTTGCAGCTTCTGTTAGGCAAGTATCCCATTCTGATTCATCATCAGTTAATCTCCTTGCAATGCATGCTTCTTGGAAAGTTGCAAAGGGGATAGGATTTCCTTCGACCGTTCTTAGGTTTTCGAAAGACGTTGCTCCTCTAACATTGAGAAGGAGCATTCGGAGGAACCATTTTTCTCTATCCGTGGGACTTACGGCAAACATTCTGCCAATTGTAGGTTCATGTCCTCTAAGACGTGGTTTCCATTTAGAATTTTTGTCATCTCAGTTATAGTGTTCGGGAATTTCAATATATAAATACTATCGGGCATTACGGTCTTCCTGATTAAGTTTAAACCAAGCCAGAAGTTTGGACTTGGTGGCTTTTTGCTGTACAGCTTCAGCTTCCTTGCCTGGTATAAAACATATTGTATGCTTGTCCTCAAGGTGGACATTTAATCTTTCCACATGATCAGTTTGGTGGTGCATTTTGTATTCCCTGAGCCTCCAGCATGCTTCAGGTGCACTTACATATCGGGTCTCCAAGTTATATTTTACTTCGTCCCATTCAATAGTAGCTTCCTGTTCTGTGGAAACAGTAACGAATTGAATATTTGCACAGTCATGCCCCTTGTAAACGTATTTTAAGAGGCATTTAACGCTTTGAATTGAGCTACAAATCTCTACGTTAATGTGGGCGTTGTATTTCAGAGACAGGTATGGGTTGTATGGCACCACCCATCTGTTATCCACTTTGTTTCCCCCAAGTTCAACAAAGTTACCATCATCTCGGCGTTGATATTTTGGGTAACCATTGACATTGCTGTTGGTCTCGGCACAGAAATCTTTTGGGAATTCTTTTGTGCATATACCGTTTTCCATACACGGTGCGTTTGGATTTAATGGGCCACGTGGGCCGTGTATCATACAGGATTTTACAATTTCATGTAGCCTCCGGTGGGCATCTTTATCAGGGAGTTCTGCACAGACAATTTTGTCAAATCTTTCATTCTCCCAGACTTTGTCTTCCGGGGCCATGAATAGCAATACGTGCCCATGTGGTAGACCACGTTTTTGGAACTCGATAACGTGGAGCATAGCCCTAACACGTCCAAATCTATGGTGTTTGGTTAAGTCTTCAAGTAGCAATTTCTGTTTCAACTCAAACACTCTTGCTACTAAATCAGGCCGGTCGCATGGTTGCTGACCGGGAAGTAAGTTTTCCCTGATTTCCCTCCATTTAGGATTGCACGTGAATGTTACAAATAAGTCAGGTTTGCCATATTTTCTGACCATGGCCATAGCATCTTGGCAATTTTGAGCCATATTTCTTGGACTCCCTTGGAAGGTTGAAGGCAATATAACTTTCTTTCCAGGTAATATGTTAACGTCCTCAAAATTGTGGTTGTTCAAAAATCGGTGAAGAACATCATAGTCTTCAACTATTAATGTGTTTTGATTTTTTCGAAACCAATTCAAACGGTTTGCCTCGGTCTTGCAATAGGCATAAAAAATGAATTGGTGAGTCAGCTTTCCCGCGTTGAGGAACTCGTTAAAGTTTCCATCACGAATGGCAAAATGGTATGAATACCATTGAAGCTGGGACACATTTCCTTCACCAACAGCTTTCTTCAGATCTGTGGTCCACCCTGAATCCCAATATGGGAAAAGCAAAGGGTAGCAAAGCATTGGGTCACAGTCTACTCAGGATGGATATATTTTGTAAAATTCCGCTTTTCGAATAAATTGTAATATCCCGTTTTTCTGGGGGTGCACCATCTGCACTGTGAAAAACTGCAGCAATTTCTCCTCTGGCAGTGGGAGCGTTGGTTCTGCCGGGGAGCACATTATTTATTCTTTCTCTCAAGAAAGTCATGCTATATTCAATTGGCGTTCGGTTTTCCCGATTTGCCTTTAGCATTTCGTCTTGTTCAAATTTGAGCATGTTCTTGTATTCTCTAGAGAACGGATTGATATCTCCAAGAAGTTTTTGGAGGTTCTCCATTACGACACGAATGCATCCATTGTTTGCTTGATTGTTCATTCTTTCTGTCAAGGCTTGGGCCGATTCCAAAATGTACAGTTGGGCATACTTTGGTAATTCACCTTGATTTGGGTATAATGCAGATGTAGCGTGATAAATTTGCCCATGGATTCTGTAACAAAAAGGACCTGAACGTCTGGTCACTGATTGGTCAACTTGTGCTCCCATTGAGGCAAAGGCCATTGCACTGTTGTAGGATCTTATGTTTTCCATAAAATGTTTGGAATTTGGATCAGATCCATTCATGTAATTTGTAATGAAGGAATGCATTCTTATTTCATCTAATGCAATGGTCCCTTTATGGCAGAAATTTGACAATAATTCATTTTTGAAATGCGTGGCATTGCAAAATGGACATTTAGCGTCCATTGGGCCAAGATAACTTTCTTCAATTTCGTCTTCATTGAAGTTTTCGGGAAGCAAAGCGGTGTTGCGGGATCGGACATATCTACTCAGACGTCCTCTTTGATGTTGGCGTGCAACCCTTTGTCTTTCAGCGTTTGCCTCGCGCTATTGTTGAAGTTGATTTTGTGGCATGTTTCCTCTGTGTTGCCGGTGACTTACAGCATTAGCTTCACATTCTTCTTGAAGCTGCTCTTCTGGCATTGCCGCTCTACGGCGTCTTTGAGCTTCAGCATTACGTGCTTTTCTTGCTGCAATTTCTTCAGCAGTTGGTGGTTGCTGGCGTTTAGGAGGCATATTTGATCGTATTTCATTACTTATTCATTGGATCATCAGAAATGCGTATAAACATAAATATCACAATTAAAACATATACAGAAATATAGGACAATTACAAAATGTATAGACGTACCTGTATACAAAATTACAAAACATATCAACACAATCGCATTAAAAACTTTAAAAACTATAGGAACGGATTCGATGCCGGTAAATATCATTTGTTTATTTACTTGTTACTATGGTAACATACCGATGACGGACACACTACCTAGCGCGTTATATTACAGATGCCTAAAATGTGATACCTGTTCTAAACTTTTATCAAAAATTGTTAGTCAGAACGGACTGGCAATTGTTAGTCAGAACGGACTGCCAATTTTCCTCTAAAGACTATAATTTCGGCTTGTTATAAATTGTTTCAAATTTTATTTTTTACACAATTGATACAAGCGTCTTTAATGTCATAAAGTGTTATCAAATCATCATCTAAGATTAAGTTATTTATACATTTTTTTGCAGGATATTACAAATTCTCGGGTTGACTTCAAATTTCCAGCCCCGGATAATTTTATCTAAATATACAATGTAGATAAAAGGCTGGATCCTCGTGTCAACCGCTATTAGCCAATCGTAGTTGATCGTCTCTCCTCCATTAATTATTACAATTCCTTACATGGACTCCATTGTAACAATTATTGTCATGTAAGTTTCTAATAACACTAATTAAATGTGACATTAATAATGTCATGTTAATCTCAATGTATAACGAGTGTTCCCTCGTTATCCTCCAGTCATTCATCAATACTGAGATCATATTAATAATTGTTATAATGATTTGTCTACTTTGAATTTTGAGCATTGTCTTTCATCCCTTTTAAGATGCCCCATGAGTTTGTATGCGATCTCTTATCTACCATGTACGACTTGCTCTACCTTGCTTATAAATGAACCTCTTGATGCTTTATAAATGTATCTCTACTTAATAATTTTGCTATTCCTTCTCTAGATGTATTGTCAGTTTGATGTTGTAGATGATTTCCGTATGCTTCATGTTTTTTCTCTACACACCCCTTAAACTCGTTGTTCCTCATTTTTACTGCAGGTACTGTACCTCCTGTTATTAATGTAGCTACTGTTATTATTCCATGTTTTATATTCTTTAATTCTATATTGGTATCTTTCTTTGCTTGTGTTAGGCCAGGAATATTTTCAAATTTAGGTTTACATACTATATTAATACTATCTTTTCGCAGCAGATGAACTTAAAATATTTGGTCTGTTTTATTTCTTTTTTTGTCTTACTGGAATTTCTTTTTTATTAACCTAGCCTACGTGAATATTGTAATATTGAATAGATGATGACCCATATTAGCATTTTTCCTCTATATACTTGAGTGCTAGTTTTCCTCTAGGTGTTAATTTTTGAACAAAAATCGTATTCTACAGAAAACCCCTTACATACGTAACCACAAACACCGAGTATAATAAATAATGTATTTATTTTTTATAATTCAGTGGTAGGTTTAATTAGTAAGATGTCATACTGTTTGTGTATTAATTAACGCATTGAGAATAAACTATTAAGTAAGATGTAATTACAAAAGTTGCAAGACCACTGATAGCAAACCAAAAACAATCAAAATGCTAAGAGAAACGACTTTTCTCAGTGAAAAATAAGCAAGATTTAGGTAATGTTGCAGCTAATATATTAGTGCAATCGTGGATAAATAAAATGTCAATGTAATCCACGATTATTTTATTTGGACAGAAATATCGATTACACTATAATTTATTTGTGATACTAGAAACCCAAAGCACTACATTTTTCGTGTCTTGTAAATTAAATAATAAAAATATAATTTACAAAAGGAAAGTTTAAAACAACTATATAATGTAGAAGAACAATAAAATATTCCATTTACTCTATCGACATAATAAATATAATATCAGCAATTTCTAAAACCACAGATTTCAAAATAATTTCTTGTTTATACAAATCCATGTTTAAGAGACTGTCAGTTGTAGGTAGACTTAACATACGACTAAAACGCCTAAGGAGAAACAAAATTAGATAACACAAATTTAAACAAGTAAAATTTCAATTCACGGATTTCAAAGACAAAGCGTTGTTCGTGAGTTCATTAATTCTGATTGCTTTGTCTCATTTAATTACGGAACACACAATAAATTTGAAATTTAATGAAACGTGACCCAGTTATACATTTATAACAAAAGTCTGTATAGGTATTGTTCTTATATTTGTTCTTATGGCTCCATAATACTTAAGTGCAAACTCATATAATACGACGCCGATTTTGTTGTCTTGTATTTTCTCAATAAAATGGAAGTTGGCTTGTTATTTGTTAAAGAAACAATAAAATAAAAATAAAATTCAAAAATTGAAAAAAAATTAAATAAAATTTCGAATAGATAATCACATTATAAGCCCGCGGAGCAGCAATCGCACAATGTTGCTGCCAACAGCACACAGCAAACTAACTGTAGCAAACACAGTGCTGATTCCATGTAAACAGAATGGTAGAGGTCAAACATTCCTACGCTCTGCTTTTATTACCTTCAGTTCTCTACAACTCAACACTTTTGCTAACACGTCTGATCACCTGTAGGCAAAATGTAGAGATGTCAAAGAGTTACTATGCGTACTATGGGACTATACAATTTGCTTTTGTAACAGGCTACTTCACTAAATAACAGTCGTCTGTGTAGACAGTAAATGAGTTCCAGAAGAGTGTAGGCTTGATACCATCATAAACATCGTTCGACTGACAACACCGTTTTTCCAATTGCTTTATTAAAACTAACTTTTCAGCGTTGGCCTTGACTCTGCCGAGTCATAACTTGGGCGTAAACTTTGGCGTTAGTTGATAACAGAGAATTTTTTATGTAATTAATAGTTCTGATTACATAAATTTTGAAGTTTGTTTACTTCTTCCATAAATTTAATAAATTTATTTTCTGCATCACGCAATTGCTGCATATGATAGTAGATTTTATTACGTTTGTGTAAGTTATTTACAGTCACCAGTTTACCAATCACTAGAGAGTTTTACTAATACTCATAATCAGACACGTGCGCGACATATCAGTCATCACCGTTAGCATTGCCTACTACGTGAAACTATTAAGAATGTTAAAAGACTAAACTTCATGCAGTCGTTCAGAAACAGTATACATAAAAATAAACAGAGGTTTATATTCTGTAACACTGTGTTAGCATTAAAAACCAGCATCGGTGTAGGGTGTTTGTTTTAAAGATGACTCTATATTAAAAAAAAAAATGCAATAGAACTGAATAAACTAAGTGTGTTTGTGACGACATGTACACATCACCATATATCATAGATTGTTAAGCTTTAAACTGAAACAGTACCATTACATCTAGTTATTACAATAATAAATTCCATTGAACTCAAATTAAATTAAAGAAAGTAATGAAAAAAAAAAGGATTTGTACACGAATTCCTTCCATTATCAACTGGTTATTATAAACACTGTTGAACGTAATACAAATTTTTAACAATCTTTCTCTTGACGTTTAAATGCTTCCTACTGTTTCTACAAATATATTTCTACAGCAAATAAATATCAAAAATCCACTAAAGCATCAAAACAGTTTTAAATATGTAATTATTTATAAAGTCCTTCACGTTTTGCTACATATTATATCCACACGAGATTCTCCCCGCATTAATACTTACAAATGGAGAGTGTCTACTCACCAGTTCAGATGTTCAAATTCGTATTTTCTGCCTCAAACTAGGGTTTGCCAACTCTTCTAAGTAAACCAAAAATGCAAGTTTTCTTTTATGATAAGAGAATACTCAATTTTTAAAGAAACGTTAAATGAAATCAAACATACAGTTCAATGCTTCTATTATGTTTTATTAACAGTTATTAATTGGTTTATTTTACTACAATTTCTTTCAATCTATACATTTTAATTCTACGCCGGCATGTTTAGTTATTAGCGGTTGGCTATTCTGACCAGCCGTTGCTTAGCAAACTCTCGTGGACGGGTGTTGATAATTTCGTTTATTTATATCTCAGGACGGAGTTCTTGGGACTACAGAAAATGTTGTCAAATGGACT
Source organism: Magicicada septendecula (assembly GCA_034769895.1). NCBI lineage: Eukaryota > Metazoa > Arthropoda > Insecta > Hemiptera > Cicadidae > Magicicada > Magicicada septendecula. Next base: position 177,213,199 of record CM068369.1, on the reverse strand, counting down.
AATAAAAGTAAAAAATTTTACAAATACCATATAAATAAAATAGAAAATGTGATACAATTATAATTACAGTTGTAAACTATAGCTACTGGATTTAGCGTTTGGAGGTTTTCTGAGTTTAGTAAATTTTTACGTTTCAAAGTATATTCACTTAAGGAATCAATGTTAGATTGAGATTATTCTTCAATTTGAGGTGTTCATTTAATCAAAGAAATTTCAAGTGCCTGTTAAAAAATGATAAATGGTGTTGAAGGTGTATTTTCACTTATTGTTTGGTTTTCTTGTGTGTTACTGTTAAGTCGTATTTTAAAATGTACTTAGCATTCCTCTGTCTCGTCTATCCGGGTAATATTTGTCACGAATACTTCTGGTTGTCCTTTTTTCGTTAATTCCGTTCTTCTATTTTCTTAGGTATTTGGTTCAGGTATTTGTTTTTCATCAGTCATCCTTGTTATTGAAAATTCCGTCATTCATTTATGGGTTTTAGATATTTTCTTCCTTCCAATGCTTCGTAGTCAGTCACTTGGGATTCCTCAGCAATTCCTCATGGATTATTTAATTTCTTCTTGTGATTTTTTAATTCATGTGAGTGTTACTTATTTTCTGTAATTTAGTTTATTAATTTCGTCATTAATTTTTATAGATTTTGTTTAGTTAATTCTTTTCTTTACTCATTGCGGTTTATTACGTCTGCACTCATCAAGAGCTAATAATGGAATCCTACAATTTATTTACTGGTTACCATAGTTTCTAGCTTCCAAACACTAATTCCCATTGGTTGATAATTTCCAACATTGTTATATAAAACTAACATTTTTCTATACAAAATTACTAAAAGTCTTTAAACTATTATAACTCCCTTATACTACCTGTAATCTTAAATATAATAACACCATTAGTTTGCTTTTTGTTTACAAAATATTTTGATATCTCATAAGGTTACCTTTTTTCAAATTATAACAGATTCATACATTTTCCATTTGGTTTTCTTTTGTAAACTACCTTTAAACTAATTATTTTCTATCAGGTTTTGTGTCCTACACTATTATTATGAAACCAAAACAAATTATATACTTTATTTTATCAATTTTTATTGTTTTGTCTTAAATTTCACAAAATACTATTTCTGGTTACCAGTTATAGGCCTAATTGCCTAGAGTTCATAATTCACCTCCCCTCTACTCATTACCACTGTTCATGTCAAATTTGTTAATTTTAAGTGCTTCTTAACATAATTACTGTAATAACATAGACTAAATTATAACATTTGATTATTTTTAATCATCATATAACATAACATAATTACTTAACAAATCTTTTAGGCCAATGCCAGTATCTAAGGTTTAACAGGTATTTTAAACGGTTCTGTTAAATGTAATACTCAACATAATAACATTTGGGTTAATTACAACCAAAACAAAATATATTAAAATGAACATTAGATGTGTACTAGTATTATTTTATAATTTCATTTATAGAATACAGTGTCTAACTCCATTTGCCTGTTTTCAGCATCACAGATTAGTCTTTTACTATTATTTTTAACAGTGGTTAATATAAATTTATAAACCTAATTCATTAAAATATAACAATGAACTCCTTACCATCCTTGTTATATACTAGAACACTTCCTTAAAATAATGGAAAACAATTATCAGTGGTTTGCTTCTAACAAACATTGTTATATAAAATACAAACATTTTCTGATTTCATTAAAACTATGCCAATGTCTACTTATAACTATCCCTTATAATTTATACAGGTTATTTATTATATTTGGGTCCAGTTATTACTTATAGACTATTATCACAAGTTCTTTCTTTATTCCTGACTACACTTCACTTTATTACCTAGTGTTTTTATGTAGTTCACTGATTAAAACTTGGCCCTATCATGGTTCATTATTTATTATTATCTTTCTTACTTACTTATCACTTTTTTTTGTTCACCTTCTAACATTGTATTTTATATTTCATGTAATTATTAATACTAGGTCCTATCAAGGTTCATTGCTTATCACCACTTTCCTACTTAATTATTGCTATTTTAGTTTATTTTATAATATTGTCTTTTGATAGTTTATTTATCAACACTATTTCTATATATTATCATTATGTTTGTTCTTACGTTTCATTTTCCTTTTACATTTCCCACTATTTACAAACTATTTATTTCCCTACTTAATTTTGTACTTTTATATACATGATTCTTATTAACACTTGGGTATTTTTTTATATTATGACTTTAACCATTTTCTCTGGATCACCTTTTCCAATCTATTGGGTCTCGTCATCGTCATTGTCCTTGTCTACGTCAAATTCAGTTAGTGGTGTTGTTCTATCTTTTCCTATTTAATAATTTTTTATTATACAGCTTTTCTTCACTTATTGATACTTGTAAACCTTGTGCTACCGTAGGTCACGTTACAATATTTACAAGTTGTATTCTTATCACAAAAAAAGCCCTTGAACATTTCATGGAAATCTTATTACAAAAATAGATTCTACGTGTGTGATTGATTAGCTGTCAACTACTTTAAAACTCTTTGTGTCCTTAGTAACTTGAATAAACAATCACACTACTTCCGTAGATAACAATAACAAATTTTGTGTTGTTTTCAATGTTGAACATATATGACAGACAGTCAAGGAACCAATATATTTTCGGAATTGTAAATGTATAGTTTTAGCTTACAATAAGCCTATTATTTTTATTAGTTGCGAAATGGCTTGATAAATTTATAATCTTAATATTTTTAATGAGCCGGAACGCGCTAATTTTCCGGGAGAGTGAGGACACTAAAGGCCGGTTGGGTGGTCAGGTACAAGTCAAATAGTTCGATTTTTAAACCCAGCGCGTCTTGGCCTAAGAGTAACTGTAGTACAGTTTTTTGATTTTTAGCCTAACAGTCCCAGACTTGCAACGTATGAAGCCATCAGCATCACAAACGAGTTTACAATGGTTTCGCGTAGGCGATGGGACACATCGTTGCTGCAGAAAGTTAGTCGGCCAGGTGAGCAATCGTTCAAGGTAAATACCTTATTATTCATACTTCAGGTAAAGACAGTGAAGGTACTTTACGCTAGTAGTTCGTGGAAGCTGTGTATGACTGTGTAGTAGGTGAGAGTTTCCTGGGTTTATAGACGGATACACCTGTCTTCTAGTCCTGTTGTCGCGTTAGTGAAAACCGTCCATTTGTCTGCCCACGCAACATGTGCATGTGAATGGCTCTGGAGCAATACTACGAAGATTTTAACGTTACTTTACAGTGTCGTCGGTTACACGGATACCCCTACTTTACGTAGCTTGGGAAAATTGATGACATAAACCGAGAAACACAGCAGATTTAAGAAATTATTTTATGGTATGCCACAGTAATGCGATTCTTCCGAGAAAGGGCGCTACCCTACCTATTGTGGAAAGTCCTGTCCCGTAAAACCTATTTATTATCAAATAAACCTAGGAGTCCAGAAGAAAAATTTACTTGATTTGTGTATTATGACCTGGTGTATGACACGATGTATAGAATGTTTTACATCTAGTAAGACAACAGCAGTCTGTTCTCGTGGGCAGTTGCTTTTTGCTGTGGTCTCCGCAAACCGCACCGACTAATGAGTTATAAGGTTCTAGTGGTCCGCTCAAAAGCTGAATGGCTATTGGACCGGAACGACAAATCGTTTCTATGATGAAGTACGCACTACAATACCAATACCAAACGCTCCAAACGTTTCGATGTGAATGATGGGAGACTGATCGACTGGAGGTTTTGAAGAGCTTTGGGTCTTTATCCGGCTGGGAATCATCGTGTTTTATAGGTTCCTTAAAATATGCGATTATTCTCGACGAATAATGCAGAAAACGGTAGTAGATTCATCTCGCAACTGTAGCAGAGTATAAATACAAGCAGCCAGCGGCTAGACATGTTCTTATTCAACTTATGACACGGTGATTCAGTGTGCTTTATGTAGAGTGATTATAGTGAATTATTGTGTGCAGACATTTGTAGTTAGTAACCTGTATTGAGACAGTGTTAATTCGGTAATATTTATTGTATGTTACGTTAGCTTGTGATTGGTAATCGTAAGCTTAGAGAATTGTTTGCATAGGAGTGTGTAATTTGTTTTCTTTATTTAAAATGTCATTAAAGTTGTAACTAGAGATTTCTGTGTATTAAGTTATGAGTTTTCATTGTTTGAATACGTCGATGTCTCCGACCATCGTAAATTCCTCCATTATATTTTGTAAAACTTATGTTAAAAATTAAATACTGAATATCTTTATTGATAAAATGTAATTCCCTTTAACAGCTTGGAAAGAGAAAAAATGAAATTGTTAAAAATAAATCATTTCACATTTTTCTGTTTTCCAGAATGTATTATAGTCGTTACATTTCATCGCGTGAATTACAAATTATTTCCAGTCATAAAATTATACAATTATTTTTTTCTTTCTCTGTATTATTTTACATATTGATTTCAGGAAATTTTAAAATTTTATGGTGAGATGCCTTCAATTAAATTTAAAAGAAAGAATTACGTAAATAGTATAAGTGCAATCAATGTCTTTACACAAGTGACAATTTTTCCTTGAGCCAATGAATATGGAATGGTATTTTAAGCGTCACAACTTATACACTTGACCGTATTAATTTAATTATGTTGATCAGTCAATGTTAAGCCCCAGAATAATTTCTGAAAATGTGATAGAATATCTGTGCGTTCCCTTACCGCAAGACTGTGATACGCTACTTTTTGTTCAATATATAAAAATAATACTTTACATTTAATAGAAAACTAAATTCTGCTATAATTGAAAGGTTGCCATCATGCTTGAGAGAGTTGCAGAACCAATTTATTTTATTCATAAATGAATTGTATATAAATTTATTTATAGAATCAAATTATTTATAAATTTTCTTATAGATTATAAAATTTTTTTGGAGGGGCGATTAATATACATTAATTGTTGTAAGTTATAAGCATGCCTTCTTCTTTAGAAAAATATACTTTGCCTGTGTATCCTAAAATAAAAACACTTAAAATCGTCACTAACATCTTCCCTTAAACATAAAATTCCTTAATTCTTATGCTTTCCAACCGCCAAACTGCTTCGTCAGAGTGAAGCAGCTTGAATTTAATCACATGCAGTAACGAGATATTTGCGTTATTGTGTAGATGTTGCGTTTTTCTGTCTATGTCAGCCAGACTGTTATTTGTTTCAACAATATATAAACTGTATTTAACTCGACCTTGTTAAATACCATTAGCTTAAGCCACGGCATATCATGACGAATGGACGTCATGCAAAGGAAGGTCTCTTCTTCCACTGAACTACCCACCCGTCTCCTTCTAAGCTACGCCGCTATCTAAAAATCATGTCACGTAGATGAAATTTAGCGGATCCGTCAAAGCAAATTCCTTTTAAGCAGTGTCATCTATACAGCTCTTAATTAAATATTGGTTTTGTTTTAATCCCATCACTTCCCATTACCATTACGAATTATTTTTTTCAGCATTTCCACTACAAACGTAAAAGTTTAGTTTCACAAGAAACAGATAATCGTACACATAACGCTAATTTTAGACCAAAAGGGCTGTAGCAGTTTGAAGTATTAATACAGTGATCACTTAACCTCTAATATCGATTTCTTGTAAAAACTGATCATCTACTAAAAGTACACGTTTCAATCCTTATATCATGCAATTACGTGTCTCAACTTCTACTCTAAGGTTACTTCTACATTTTATTTTTTCTGGACACACGCACTACCATTTTACCCAGTTAAAAAGAAGCTTTCAAGGGATGCAATGGTTCCGTTCCTTACAAACCTGAAATTTTTTTCGTAAAGTAATTTTTATTTTCGTACATATTCTGTCACACATATCACATGTAAATGACTAACGATGGTACATGGTGGGCCGTCGGTAAGGAATAAAACAATGCTACCTTACCTGATGCTAGGTGAAGTAAGACTTTAAAATGGGAACAAATAAATGGAAATATTGTAAAATATTATTGTTTCTTGATAATGATCACTGGCTTGATAGTGAGTTACAAAAAAAAACGTAAGAAGGTAGAAAACGAAAAGGAGCAGATAGTGGAAAGCGACAGAAGGAAGAACTTAAGCGTAAGAGTGATGAAACAGAGAAACAGCAGAAACCACTGTTGCTTGAAACATAAAATAGCACGATGAGAATCAGAAGAAGCAATCGGGGAAGGGAGGTGTTAAGATGTAAAACAACAGAACAGAAGGCTCCACAAGCTTTTGCAAGGGTATGAAATAAATGATAAATTAGTGTAAAATAACAGAACTGCTCTATTACCATCATGTGATTTCTGCCGAAGGGCAGGTCTACAGGCATGCTTCCTTCATGCTCGCCTATCCAGCTATAGTTCTTTCTTTCCAAAACCTTATTCGTATATCATCTATCATCTGACCTCTTCTCCATCCTCTATTCAGCTTTCCAGTCGTTTCACTGTTTATACCGTAAAGTTAACTCTATTTGTCGCATACAGTGTCATAACCAATTTCCCTCCTTGCCCTTCATAGTATCTAGCACTCATTTTTCCGCTGCTCTTATAGGCAACCACTCATTTGCCAATATCCTTCCAGGGAATCTTTTCAATCCTACTCCATGTCTACGTCTCGATACCAAAGTATCTGCCCTGTATATGAGCACGCTCCTCTCAATATCAAAGTATCTGCCCTGTATATGAGCAGGCTCCAAACAAAATATTTCGTCACCCTCTTGCTCAGCTTTATTGCCAGGGGAAACAAAACACTATTTTTGTTACCATTGGTTTTTTTAACGCAGATATTCTAATAAAGTGCAAAATTGACATCACAAAAATACTTGAAGTATACATTGTCAAGAATGGTAAAACCAACTAAGACCACTGAGAGCAAATTTTCACGAAATTCGAACAAATAGAATAACACTGTTGCACATTAATATAGAAATAAATTGGTTAGCGCTTTCAAGTTTCTCAACTCATCATCAGATCGGAAATAATATTTCCAATCTGATGACAAGTCTTGAAGCTTGAAAGCGCTAATCGGGAATTTTTTCTATAGTGATGTGCAACAGTGTTACTTTTATTTGTGATTCTAACCACTAACACACCTTTATTAATTAGAAATTTAAACAGTTAATAAATGTACAGTTGTGTGCATAAAACCAAATTTTAAGATTATAAAATAATTATGTGACACTAAAAAAAAATAATCAATTGGTCTCTCAGCATTGTAAATACTTAAATAAAGAATGATTTTTAAATATTATAGAAAGAAGAAACAGGAACAACATGCAACAAGAACCACAGTTATTGATACAATTGTGCAAACATGTACCGTACTTGAAAAGTAGAAAGTAACACTCAAGGGATTGTGCAAACAATCAATTTTTCGAATTATTATCCCTTACTTAATTATTACAAAGCAACAAGTAAAGTAGTTGTTATTGTATTTACTAATTCTTAGAATCAAACAAAAAATAATGATTTTCCAAAAGTCAGAAAACACAAGTGTTATAGAAATAAAAGTTACAAAATTTATTCAGGTCTCTTTCAAAGTAACAATTTTATTGTATGGATACTTTCGATTACACATTATTAGCAAAAATATATTGTGGGTGTAGAAGTTTTCGACCTTATTTCTCAGTGCTAATGAAACGGATATTAAGTCTCAACTAAAGAAAGAACACCTGTAACTTTTTGTTTGCCGTTTGATGACAGTTCAGCGGAATTCGATTAAAGACAATACTTATTTTATAAATTATCGGGTAGGTAAATTTTAAAAACATTTGCATATGTATGTTAAAAACTTTGGCTCATTACTTCTATGCACATGGAACTGACGAAATACAAACTTACTTGGAAAAAATACTTTCGCCTTAGAGAATGATGTATTAGGCTTATACTACTGTGCTATTTTATTACTAACTTATTTAACAGCAATAACTGCTTTTTGACAATTGAAACTACAGCGACACTGAATATTATACTTGGCGAATGAGGAATAAGCAATATACCTAATCCATGGAATAAAAAGAAGAAAACGATGAACGCGTGGCATATATAGTCTGCATACGAATAAATGACAGAACATATTGTTACGACATCACAGAAAAATCTACGTGTGTGTCGAATGTGCCAGAAGAATCTCGATGTAACGAGTGTGGCGTACGTGCTTGTCGACGCATTTTCGAGAGGTTTCTCGAAGGCAGAAGCCGCGCGGACTGTGTCAAGGCCGCAGTTAATTACGTAGTTCACACGAGCGCTAAGACGCAATTAGGAACACTCTGGTCTGTGAGCGCAGGTATAAATACATGGCGGCAGCGGCCTTACGTTTCTGCAAAGTCCCCCGGAGGTACTCTTCTCGTCTTTTGAGGAGAGGACTCGGTGTCCGCTCTCTTGATGACACCGTGAGACGCCTGGCGCGTAGATTCTATGTTCTTTCCGACAGTGACCCACAATTCCCTCATTGCCGGACTTGGTAAATACACCCCGCGACCAGATGAGTCCTGGAAGCGACCTCGTCTATTAGTCCCGGTGGTATAATCCACCAATCGCAGGTCGCTTCAAACCCCCCCCCCTAAATAGATAAAATTACATAAAAAGAACTCAAACTGACCCAGTGGTAGGAGTCCTTTCTGAGACTCGGGACACTGCACTACTCGCGATCCGCGCTTCTCGCGGGCCGCGCAACCCCCAGTTGTGTGTCCTTACGTTTCAGTATTAGTGCGATCTATTGACAGCGCGGTTCGAGAGTTATAGTAGCGATATTACTGTGCGCGTTCAAGTGGTTATTAGTTGCGAGTGGTGTTTTATAATCGAACGGTATAATTGTAATACAATTGTGTTTAATTTTAGCGGAGGTTTTATTGCGTGTGAACAATTTTCATTTGATTTGTTGTAGAAACTGTGTTGTTAATTACCAACTGTTTAACTGTAAAAATTAAATGTGTGATTAGTGACTTAATTGGTATCTTGTAATTTGTTTTCCGCTGTACCTACGACAATCGAGTAGACCGTCGTAACAATATTTAACGTTCGATTATGATTACTATCGGTTATGTGCCGAAGAGTTTAGACAGGTTTAATCTCTACAATGCTTTGAAGTAATTGGAAAATTTATTGTCATCTTCAGGAAATTGTGGAGGCCAAAATCACAAATGTAAAGATGACTTATGTGTCTTACAAACTCTTTTACATTTAATTTGAAGTTATTATATTGAATAATTTTTTTGCTCACTTTACAATTTCTGCAGTTACTTTTTGAACACCAGTTTTAAACTTCAACCGTCGTTGCATAGGAAGCCTCAGGGTTTCTCAGCTTTATATGCTTGTTTATTTAAATTTAGTAATTTAGTTAATTTAAAAGTAGTGAGTAACACAGTTGAAAGAAGGGTTAGAGGGGAGTTAGAAATATTGAAAAAAGAGAGAAACGGTTAGATAATTTATTAAATATTAAACTAAATTTGAAAATGAAGATATATTTTATATTTAATTAAGAAGTAAAAGGTAGTGTACGGACGGAGAACAGAGAAGAAAGGAATTTAATTACATTTATGGAAAGTTTTTGAAACAAGGGTGAGTGACCGCGCCAATAGGCAGGAACAGAAAGGGTGTTTACCTAAGTTGTTGTTTGCTTTGAATATAGAAAGAAAGGGGGAAGGTTTTGACAATATATCGCATTCTAAAACTGGGCCAAAAAAGAACTCGCAGTTAAAAGGGTGAATGGGAAAAGTTTTAGAACTTAGGTATTGAAAAGAATGTACACACAAAGCACACACACACACACACACACACACACACACACACACACACACACACACACACACACCACATACACACAGAAGGTACTAGAAAGGAATGTAAAAGTACCGACATGAGTTACTGAACTCGCTAGTTAATAATAGCCAGAAAAGACATTTAACGTATAGCTTGTTTACTAAAATGTTAATGCGCAGTAGGGCAACTAGGGGTATAAAGAAGTTTTCCAGTCCTATTATTGTTATTTCCGATCTGACGATGAGTTGTGAAGCTTGACAGCGCTAATCGGAATAATTTTTCTATAGTGGTGAGCAACAGTGTTAAAACATAACTTGTATGTGTAAACCAAAAATCGTATCTCTGCAAACAGTCATTTTTGTTACCTAAAAATGTGCAGTTTTGCTAGAAAACCTAAATCAATCAGAAAAATAGTTATATCTTTTATACCATTTGAGCCTCAGGTATTTTATTTTGACAAAAGTCTATGATTTTCAATGTAGATTATTGTAAACATTTTTTAGTTAGTTAATATAAAAACATGTTAAAATCAGCAGGCAATATTTTTCTTTTGTGGGGGTGTTCTTAAATAATTTTTACTGACAATGTATAATAGCTGTTTTTATGTTTACAAAAACGAATGTAATAAACTTATTGTCATAAATATTACAAGTTGAAACTTTTTTAAATTTAATTTTACAACATTTTACCTTAAGTATATAATAATTTTCCAAATATGTTTAAAATAATTACGCCCCCCGAGAATGAGAGAGAGAGAGAGAGAGAGAGAGAGAGAGAGAGAGAGAGAGAGGAGAGAGAGAGAGAGAGAGGAGAGAGAGAGAGAGAGAGAGAGAGAGAGAGAGAGAGAGAGAGAGAGAGACAGACAGACAGACAGACAGACAGACAGAAGATATTTTAATGACAAGTATGTATAGCGACTTATATTCGACACTTTTTAGGACTAGGTTACCAATTTAGAAAAACGTTTTGGATAATTATGGTGGTGAAATGTTCAGTTAGCATAAGTTAATTGTCAATAAGTAGTTAATTGTTTATTGTAACTGAAAGTAGTGGTTAACTATAGGTAATAACTGATAGTTCTAGTGTTACTAAAATTACTTGTTTTTCTGCTCTTTCATGTGGATCGCATGCGTTACATGTGAGTGTGCGTTTGAGGTAAAATGTTTAATAATTAAAGACGCCCATATATTTCAAGAATCATAGTCGCTTCTATTGTGTTTAGTTACTATTATTTATATAAGTGTTAAATCATTTAACTTCTAATATAATTTTAGTATGTCAATATTACCTAAATTTTTTGTGTTTTCGATATTTCATGTACTCATTTAAAGCGTGTATTTATGGTAGGCGTACCTCTGTCTATTATTTTGTTTTATTAATACAACGAATATAGCATTCTGTTCAATTAATAATCATACAATTTTGTAATCAATAATCAAAACATTACTTTGAATTTCTTTCTTCCTCCTGTTCCTTACTTTTCTTTCCATAAGTGAGCCTAATTATTCGTTTCAGGTTCCTTATAACATTCCTTTGATAAATTTACTCCTTATAAATTTACAGGAGCTTACGCCATATAAATTTACACTGAGATCCCGTTATAATTTATTTTAGTTTTGTTACATCTCTAATGGTTCGAATATAAAAATGTACTAACTAAATTTTAAATAAATGGAATTCATTGTTTCAATGCTTACAGTTAGCACTGTATTTGATGCGGTTTACCACTTTAAGAACCACTATAAAACGTTGAACATGATCTATATATGACATTTATAATAAAAATAGCCACTAACGTACAAACAATTTTCAGAGTTCATAAAACAACATTTACTAACCGACACGAAAATTTACTCCATAACTGGCTAATATAAATTATTCGTGTAGTGGAATTTTTTGATTAAGTAGTTACTGTAGTAATATCGTACGCACAATTCACTTTTTTCCATTTCCAGTAATGTAGTATCGTAAGCATACTTCATGTAGCTAAATGTAGCACATTGTTTGATACAAAAATTATTTTAATATTATTCTAAAATGCTTTTGAAATTTTTATTTCCATATGTAAGTACTGAATACATAACTAAATAGTTTACTTAGCTACTCGTACGCTAGTTGTAAAAATGTGCAACCATAAATTTGGTTTAAATTATTTCACCTCTTAATTATGACAGTGGTGAATTAACGATGGTTTCTTTTTCTTTGGGATGTTAAAATTTTGCAGAGTATGAAGGGTATAGAATACACTATAACAGAATACAAAATCATTGATATTGCACTTCAAATGATGTAAGACTATTTATGTATCCAGAAAATAACTAAATTCTTTGTACTCAAATAAAATGAATAACAGAAAATTAAAAGTAAAATAGTAAACACAAACAGAAACACACATTCACTCATGAAGACGTATACAAATATAAAAAATTATAAACATTTGTTTTTGTCTTAATTTTAATTTCTTGATATATAATTTATTCACGTAATGTACTATTTATAATTATTATATCATAATTGCTTTTCCGAAGCTCTAACATGCTTTCTTATACATGTTTTTGTGTTATTATAAAGTATCCATAAGTTTAATATTTTTATACAATGGCCAGGTAGTATAAGATTATAAGGTTACTTATGCAGCTTACTTATCTACGTGTATATTATTTTAGGTTATAACTTGAAAATTATGTAAATGTTTTATGTTGTGTGTATAACAATATATAGTTCATGTGTTTCAGTTTTAGAATTTATTATTGAATATCTGTCATCACAGAGCTTTTTTGTTAGTCCTAAAATATTGTTACGACGGTCTACTGATCGTCGTATGGTACGGTAGAAAACTAAATATAAGACACCGAATAAGTCACTAATCACCAGTTTTAATTTTCACAGTTAAACAGTTCGTAATTAACAAGACAGTCTCTTACAACAAATGAAATTATTCACACGCAGTAAAACGTCAACTAATATAAAACACAATTGTATTACAATTATACCGCCCGATTATAAAACACAACGCTTCACTAATAACCACTTGAACGCACACAGTATCGCCCAAAAAGTGAACTCGAACCGCACTCCAATATATCCCAACTACAAATGAAACTGAAAGTCGCTGGGTACTTGTATTTATACCCCCCCCCGAAATACTAGATTATTCCATACTGCGCTCTAACAATACAGGAAAGCATTAGAGCGTAATTCATTGCGGCCTTGACACACTTCGCTCGGCTTCTGGCATAGTATAGCTAATGTGTCGAGAATCAGGTACGCAACACATATTAAGCTGGATTCATCTGGAACATCCCATAAACACGTATATTGTTATGTAATATCGTAACACTGTCCCCTCCTTAAGCCTGTTCGTCCCCAACTGTCAAACCGTCTCTGAAGTAATACTTAGCCAGGCGATCTAGGTGGACAACCTTGAACTTTCGCTGTCCTTCCTGTTGAATCCGATAAACAACGTCGTTGATTCTTTTTTTCACAGTATAGGGCCCTTCCCAGTTAGTTTACAACTTAGGTGAGCGACCACGACGGCGCTTTGGGTTGAACAACCGGACCTGGTCTCCTTCTTGGAAACCCACACTATTACTGCGAATGTCATACCCAGTTTTCATTTTATCACTGGCAATTTTCAGCCGTCCTCTTATCAAGCGATTAATTTCTCGCAGTTGGTTTTCTAAAGGCGAGGATTAGTTCTGTGGCTCTTCGCAGTGAGTCTTAGGTGATCCGAACATCAAGTCCCCAGGAAGACGAATCTCCCGAACAAACACCATTTGATGGAGTCATGCCGGTTGTGTCGTGTCGATTGTGTCATTTTGTCATCTTTACGCCATGAGGAATAGTGGAATACGTGGTCCCAGTCTGTTTGTTTCTCGTCACCAACCTTTGAAAGATGCTGATCAAGTGTCCTATTGAATCTTTCAACCATCCCGTCCGACTGCGGATGCATGGCGTTGTCCTGGTCTTTCGAATTCCGAGTAGACGGCATAATTCTTTAAACACTCCTGATTCAAAATTTCTCCCTTGATCCGAATGGATTTCCATAGGGGCTCCATAACGGCAACAGAAGTTGTGAACTAACTACATTGCCACAATGGCAACCTCCTGATTTGGAATTGCGTACCCCACTTAATAAAGTAGTCACCTACAACCATGATGTACCGGTTTCCATCGTCAGTAACTGGGAATGGTCCAGCAATGTCTATGGCAATTCTCTCGAAAGGCAGTCCAACGTTATACTGTCTCATTTTTCCCTAGCTTCTGGTTTGTGATCCCTTGATTGCAGCACATATTTCACATGTCCGAACCCATTCCTCTACGTCGTGGCGAACATGAAGCCAATAGAATCGCTTCCGTGTTTTTTGAAGTGTTTTGTTAACGCCAAGATGGCCTCCAGATGTTCTATCATGCATCGCCTTCAAAACAGACTGCACTTTACTTCGGGGAACTATCAACTGAATGACCACGTCTCGTCCATCTGCACTTTCCCAAGCCCTTTTCAGCAATCCGTTTTCTAAGGTAAGAGATTCCCATTGTGCCCAGGAGCCCTTCAGCACTTTGGAACCATGGCAGATATATTGCCAATCCGGACGGCGACCTTCCTCTTTTGCTGTCAAGATCGGTCTAATGTCTTCATCAGTCATCTGTTCTTGTCGACAGTCTTGTGTTTTCCAGTCGTCTGCCAGGAACTCTACAGTGATGGCTTGAACATGTTTGCTTGAGTTTTGTTCTTCCTTTTTGTGGCAATGTAGGCAGTTTTCCAGGCACGGTCTTCGTGATAAGCCATCTGTATTACCATGCAGGGGCCCTTGTCGATGTTGTACTTTGAAGTTGTACTCTTGCAGAGGTTCGAGCCACCTTGCTAACTGTCCTTCCGGATTTTTAAATTTCAAGAGCTATGCAAGCGCCCCATGGTCGGTACGAAGTAAAAACTCTCTCCCATAGAGGTATTTATTTAAGTGCTCCAAAGCTCTGACAATTGTCAATAACTCGCTCTTTGTAACAATAATTTCTCTCTGGTTTAGAATGCGTCTTGATATATCTGTTTCTATGATGTGCTTCCCTTCGGAAAAGGGGAAAGCGAGAATTGGCTGTGAACATAATGTAATTTTCAAAGTCCTAAATGCTTGATCACACTCTCTCGACCACTGGAAGGTTCGTTTATTTTCCGTTAGCTCATGTAGTCATTTAGCAATAGTTGCGAAGCCTTGCACAAAACGTCTGTAATACGCGTATGAGCATAACCCCAGGACACTCCGAACTTCGTGTTTACTCTTCGGCACTGGCCAGACTCTTACGGTGTCTACTTTATTAGGATCCATGCTATAACCTGCTGCCGAAACCAGATGGCCCAGATACTGTACTTTCTTCTGTAATATAGAAAACTTCTTCGGACTCAGCTTTATTTGGGCACCTTGAATTCTAGTCAGAACCTCCTTAAAGTTTTCCAAATGGTGTCTGAAAGTTTTTCCGATGACTATGACATCGTCTAAATAAACAAAGTAAGTTTTCCACGTCAGTCCTCGGAGTACCAGGTCCATCAATCTTTCGAATGTTGCCGGTGCATTACAGAGTCCAAATGGCATGACGTTAAATTGGAATAAGCCACTTGGGATCGAGCAAGCGGTCTTTGCCTTGTCTTCTTGATGAAGGCCCACTTGCCACTATCCATTCTTCAGGTCCAATGTGGAAACCACTGTGCTCCGGACAACGTGTCGAGTGTATCATCAACGCGAGGTAACGGATAGCAGTCTTTCGTTGTTACGTCATTCAGTCTCCGATAGTTTACGCAGAAACGTAATCCACCATCCATCATCGCTACCAGGACTACCGGAAAAGACCAAGCACTTGACGAAGGTTCAGTTAATCCCTCTGTCAGCATGTCATGTACTAACCGAGACATTTCCTCTTGTTTAGATAATGGAGGCCTTCGAGGAGGTTGGCGTATCGGTGTTGTGTCCCCGGTATTACTGCGATGTTGCACAAGAGAGGTTCTTCCCAGTGACTGTCCCCGAACTGCAAAAGAATCTTTGAATTCATGTAAAAACTATCTGAGTTTTTTTACCTC
Source organism: Magicicada septendecula (assembly GCA_034769895.1). Classification (NCBI taxonomy): domain Eukaryota; kingdom Metazoa; phylum Arthropoda; class Insecta; order Hemiptera; family Cicadidae; genus Magicicada; species Magicicada septendecula. The sequence continues at coordinate 177,197,340 of CM068369.1, read as the reverse complement.
ACCACTTGAGAGGTCGTTAGAAGATCTGTTCAATAATTCCTTGGAGTCCCTCTAGTAATTTGGAATTATCCAAAGCACTGGCTCTTCGATGCGTCATTCCGGCTTCCTATGCCACAGGAGACAATTTGCCTAGGAGCGTATTGCTTTGTAAAGTGACAGCTTGATACAAAATATTCGCCACTCTAATAGGTACATTTCCGGTTTCGTCAGGTTTCACTAAACTTCTGGCAATTTAGTATGTCCGGTGTGCTGACTACCTGGGGTTCGAATATAGCGCACTGTTTGCCCCTAGTATCTACCTTGGTTCTAACCATGATGATCTTTTCGGAGTTTGGCGGAACAGTTACTGTGGTGTAGTTGTTGTGGAGAGCATTACCTCTTCTCCTATGATTCTCAAGACATTGTTTTGAAGTCGACTATAAATCCGTATGCGTTCATAAGGTCGACACCAAGAATTGCTTCATCCACAATGTCTTCATCCACAAATGCAACAAGTACTTGATGATCAAACTCAAGTCGACCGAGACGTAGGTGTATCTCCACTTTTCCAAACACTTCTACAGGCCATCCAGTAGCTGTTCGCAAGCTGCAAGAGCACCAGATTGGCTTGAGTTCTTTCACCACGTCGGGCCGCACAATAAAAACTGTTGCGCCTGTGTCAACTGTAATCGAGGTTGGACTTTCTTGAACGAATCATGTAACCACCAAGCTCCCGCTGTTTTTCTGATGTGTAGAAATCGTGTATTGTCTAGGGGCATTGCTCCTCCAGTTAGTCAGCACACGCCCCGTTGTACCGACTACTGCTAGTTTCCCTGCTGCTGAATTCTAAAACGACAATCCTGTTGTAGATGTCCAGGTTTCCCACATCTATAACACTTCGGTCTTGCGTCCTTTCTTATTTTATTCTGTGGCGCCGACCGTCGAGTCTCTGTTCCTAGTTCTTCTTCCTCATCGTCTGTCCCGTCGCGATCTTTTAGCGCGCACTTTATGACTTGTCCAACCAGACCCTGATTTGGCGGCCACAAATTGCAAAGCATGTACCAGGACGTCCCCACTGTTCTGGTGTCTTGCCATTCGTAACACTTGCTCTAGTTCGTTATCTCGGACACCGGCAGTAAATGTCTGCATTGTAAAACTCGTTTAAAAATCTTCTGGCGCTTCAGGATAGGCCAGTCTAATTAGCCTCTCGATACTTGCTTCAAACTCTTGAAGGCTCTCCCCGGAATGCTGTCGCCTTGCTCTCAACTGGGTGCAGTACACATCTCGCAGATGTTTATCACCATACCGTAATTTTAGAACTTTTATCAACTCGGTATAGATGTTCTGGCTGTCAGGTGGCACTTTCTGTAGTAGTGCCGCGGGTCCCTTTAATGCCAGAACGAGTGAAACTGCCTTGCCTTTCTGTGTCCAATTATTTGCGCATGCAGAATTTTCAAATTGGCGGAGGTACGTTGCCTAGTGACTGCTTCCGTCAAAGGTTGTAGCTTTGACATTAACTGTCTCTGCTGCAGGCAAAGTGACTTTCTTTATTAACTTACTTTTTGTGTCTTTTTCTGTCGTTATCATTGGTACAGTCTGTTCAGAAATTTGTTTTGGTTGAACTTGATGCACTGCTCAACTCCACTTTTAATTTGTTCTCTTATGTTTGCCATCATATTTTCTACTGCCGATATTTTATTTGACACAGATTCTTCAATGACAGATATTTTTGTATACATCAATTTTTCTATGACAGATATTTTTGTAGACGTCGATTCTTCAACACTCGAAACAGATTTTTCTACTTCAGATAATTTTAATGTCACTGATTCTTGTACTTCCGATATTTAATAACTTGTTTGTTAAGCTCACCTCGTAAGGGACCCAACTCTGCATCGGTTTGTTCTTGTGTCTACTTTTGCTCCTGTATTAACACTTTGATGTCTTCTGTTTCACGCTTCCGTTCCTCTGTCTGCAACAGCAGCGCCTGGAAATTTTCTGTCATCTGAGTGGCATCCATTGTTTACCGATTAATTACGAATTACTCTCGTCTTGTATAATGTGTCCAATATTTTCACTGTTAACGGTTCTGTCGCACTTCTTACCCACTGTTACGACGGTCTACAGATCGTCGTATGGTACAGTGTAAAACTTATTACAAGGCACCAATTAAGTCACTAATCACCTGCTTTAATTATCACAGTTAAACAGTTTGTAATTAACAAGACAGTCTCTTACAACAAATGAAATAAAAATTATTCACACGCAATAAAATGTCAACTAATATAAACGCAATTTTATTAACCGCACTCCAATATATCGCAACTATAACTGAAACTGAACGTCGTTGAGTACTCGTATTTATACCCCTCCCGAAATACTAGATTATTCCATACTGCGTATTAACAATAAAGGAAAGCATTAGAGCGTAGTTCATTGCGCCCTTGGTACAGTTTCGAGGATTCTGGGACACTAGCTAATTCGTTGAGAATCACGTACGCCACACAGATTCACGCCACGTGTTTCAGCTGGATTCATCTGGAACATTCGATAAACACGTAGATTGTTCTGTAATGATTGTAACAATATTTTATTCTCAGCTTATATCACAGTGTATTATTCCTGTTAATCGTTATTACTGTGGCGTGAATGCAGAATAATTGTTGTTGGGATGTGATATATTAGTGCGAATATAAACGCGTAATTTGAAAACAGTAGTTTGTTTTTGTCCAGACTGCAAGCGAATAATATCTATCTCTCAGATAAAAATTCCTAATAAAAGTGCGTTGTTCTGGGGAGAAAAATAAATTGTTTACACTATTTTCATATTTGCTTTATTCTTTTTTAATGGCGGCTCGTGTTTATTTATCCTTGTTTTTTGTAGTTTAAACTTACTTTTATTAAACATAATACATAAACAATGCCATAATCAGGTTTTGAAGATCTATTTAAAGACATGTTAATGTTAATAAAGATACCAATAACAAAGACGATAATCATACAAAATTAGACTAGAAAAACAGACAACAGTTTTAACAAATTTTGATTCTGTTAGAAGCAAACAACGGATACTTTTCAAAGCGCAGTAGTAAAATTTAATAACACATGAAAAAAGCTTCATATATCCATCTTTATAAGTGCTCAGTGTAATTGATAAATAAACATACCTGGGTATGTATTTTCAGTGTACACTGTCATGCATTCAGAGGGGAACCTTTAAAATTAAATATTGATTTAAGAATCACATAATCTTTTCCTGACACATGCATTATTACTTAATATATGCAGAAGTGTGTTTCTTCTGCTATTCACAATTTTCTTAGAATTCTCGTAGATGATAATTTTTTCATATATTTTAGGATGGTAATTTTTCAATAGTAAAACAATTAATTACACTAGATACTGTAAGTTGGAATAGTGTTGAGAAGAAGTAAACTACTTTCTAATGTACACAGATGAGTGTGTAAAATAAGTAATTTAAGTAGCCATTATTATAAATAATTATTAAAAGGCGCTCTTGGAACCTGGAAAGAATAGAAAAGGAAATGAACAAAACGTTACAGCCATAATATTCATCCGAGTAAAATTTTAACTGATAAAACTGCAGTTCTTATATATATTACGAAAAATTGTTCATAATATTGTCACCCTCATGTATCTCCGAAACTACTTAAAAGTACCAGGCGAAAAAGGTGTTAATTGAGCTAGACGATACTCAAGAATAACACTGAACAATAAGATGCTTCAGTCGCCCGATATTACCTTCGATATTGTAAGGTACCTACTTGTAGAGACTAAGTTAGCTAGGAAGCTAGAAAACGCACCTCTACTTTAATGCGGTACATGGTACTCCGGTAGAGCCGAATCCACGGCCTATAATTAGTAGCCAAGTGTCATACCCAATTCTACTAAGTCCAACAAGAACTTTTAACTTTGATTTAAAAAATGTCAGGAATGACCCTTAAAAATTATTAGAAATATTTGTCCTAAGAGTCGTATTTCATCAAACTTGTAATAAGTAATGCGAAAACATAGGTGAGCGGTAAGACTTACGAATTCTGACAAAACAATAAATTTGTTACAGCAACGAAATATTCTTTTGTGGAATCGGGGAAAAACTAAAGAAGAAAATAAGTAAATAAGAAATTAGTGAGGAAAAGTAAATGTTATTCAAAATGTTTTATATACACGCGTTTGCAGACAAGTTATTCATAGAATAATGATAAGTAAACAAACTAAAAGTCTTAAGGGAGACTCGAAACGTGATGACAAGTGAATCGTTTATGAACGCTTATTCACCCATTTAAATTGAATAAGTCTTGTAAAATTGATATCGAGATGTCAGTGAAAAGTTTGTTCAGTGGACGAGATGAATGTCACAAGCGTATAGTGATGGAGCGGCAGAATGTTGACAATGTAGAGCTGACAACGTGACTGTATCATCAGTGGTAACAAGTAATTCGTCAATATAACTGAACTGGGATAACGTGGTTTGGGTAATACGTGCGGGTCTATAGTTGTTACTCATTCGTTTGTTTACTTATTTGTGATATGCTACTGCACACCTGCCTTAGACGTCCCACAGTAAAGCCTAATTTCGAATTAATTAATTTATACGTTCAAAGTTCAACAAGTTAGCTATACGAATGTGAAATCGTAAAACTTACTTAATACTATATAAACATTAAACAAGTATATACTAAATAAAAGAAGCAGGAAAAGGGGAAGATGACGAAAACTGAGTAGTAATTTGTGTTTACCTGCAACTTAAAAGTCTAACGTCAGGAGTTGATTTCAAATCAACAAAATAAGATTATTTGTATATTATTATGACTCAAATTTTACAGTGTACTGTTTCTGTATTTATTTCATACATGTAAGTAACACACACACACACACACACACACACACATTTAAATACTCAAACAGAGTACAGAGTTGTTAATATCATCCCGATTACGTACGACCTGTTTGCTCTTGTATTATTTGACTATTTGGATTGTTATAATGTAATTTTATTGTACAAAAACATTATTTGTTGTGCACATAGTGACTGTGTTGTTGGAATCTGTGATATTCAGTTCCACAATGAAAACACCCAACGTCCTTATTTAGAGAATTTGAAAACATATATAAAAGCTTGCATGACGAAAAGAACTTAAAACGGATGCACCTAAAATTACTTATGGGTGTCATTCTACAACATAATAAAAGTTGTTTTGATTGTTCATCATCTTTTTTCACAGCACTAAACTTTATAGAATATTGAAACTTTCAACTTGTGAAACTTACTTGTCTTTTCTTCTCGTACGCGTTTCGGCGTGGTGTTCGCCTTCGTCAGCTTTGAGACAGACTCAAAGTTGACGAAGGCGAACACCACGCCGAAACGTGTACGAGAAGAAAAGACAAGTAAGTTTCACAAGTTAAAAGTTTCAATATTCTATAAAAAAAAACATAATGAAACCATTATTCTTTAATAGTACATTTCCAAATTCATGAACTTCATGTACCCGTTTGCATTACATCATTGGCTACCCTTATAAACATACATTTGTTCTTACTTGACAGTTAGGTATTTCTAAGAAGTGCCTACGAATATATTTATGTTGTGAATTTATATACAAATTTTACAAAAACATTCTATAGAATTATTTGCTGGGTGTCGGAATGGTTTTAACAAAATGGAAATCTGGGTAAGAATAGGGGTTGAGGGACTATTTTCTTAGCGTTTTTTAAGTGAAAATTGTGTGCAGATCATGCAGAATAAATTCAAGACGTTTACACTCAGTACTGTAATCCGCTGAATGCAAATATATCTTTCTGAAAATACTAGGACAACTGAATACAAAGAGCTAGTTATTCGTTGAAAATAAATTTATTTTTTGCTGTTAATAAATCAGGGAACGTGGTTATGTTTACAAGACGTTAGTAGGGGTATATGCCATTTAACCACTTAACCTTATTGTAGAGCGTCACCGTAACTTTAAATTATCTGTCGTAGATAATAATTTATTACTTCATAATTTTAGTGTTTGGCGATTGTAAAACCAAAAATCAGCTTGCATATACCTATAACTGAATGTGTTTGTTTTTGAAATCTTAGCAAAGTAAGTATAAATACTTATTACACATTGTGAAAGTTAAAGGTATTATAATAGGAAATATTATGACAATATTTAACGCATTTAAAAAAGCTCATTAACATACTTATTGTATAATACATTAAAAGGCTTTGTTATCCGAGATTGTAAGACAACAAATGTTATTACTGCATTGCTCAATTGGTATGCAATATAGTTATTATTAACATGTTGTAGCAGTTATTTCTCTTAAATTATTAGTTTATACTTTTACCTGAATTGGTGGCACTACATTGCAGCCCAAATCGATGAGAGTATAATCGATTTTGAAAAAAATAGCAAGCAAGTTCTTTAAAAATACAATTTTACGAGTAGAAAGTTTTGTTTTTGCAGATTTGTGTATGTTTTGCGGTAAAATGTTGGATTGCATCTATTATGATATATCCCTGGACTTAGACCAAAGAGTAACTTGTATGAATTTAATTCGTTTGTAACACATAAACACCGCTTGTAGCACATTGATAACTACAATATTTTTATACTCAATCCATCCATTCAGTAACACTTTTAATATAACTGAGAACATACATTTTCCAACTTAAGACTAAGTTGACATGTAAGAAGTTAAAAAAAAGTAATTGTAAGTAGAAATATTACAGTTACTTCAGTTTTCAAGTTAACTAAGAAAAGAGTTGACTTCTCTTATATAGCCTATACCTATAAGTGGATTAGGGTTATATAATATAATTATTGTTACGACGGTCTACTGATCGTCGTATGGTACAATGGAAAACAAAATACAAGACACCAGTTCCATCACTAATCACCAGGTTTAATTTTCACAATTAAACAGTTTGTAATCAACAAGATAGTTTCTTTCAACAAATAAAATAAAATTGTTCACACGCAATAAAAATGTCTACTAATATTAAACACATTTGTATTTCAATTGTCCTGCACGATTATAAAACACATAACACTTCGCACACAATACATCGAACCGAACTGTGTAAATCGCCACTCAAACGCTTTGTGTACTCGCCCGACAATAACTGACTAAAATACTACGAACTGCATTCCAATAAATGACAACTCAAACTGAACTGAGCGTCGTTGTATACTTCTACTTATACCCCGCCTAAAATCTAGATTATTCCATACTGCGCGTCAAGAACGCTAATAGAAAACACCACCACGTAATCGGTTGCGGCCTTGCACACAGCAGGCGCGGACCGGTGAGTCTGGAACAATCTCGCAACACATGTTGAGAATCACGTACGCACATACATTACAGCCGGATTCCACTGGAACATTCAATAAACAAGTAAACCGTTTTGCAATGTCGTAACACTGCCCCCTCCTTAAGCCTGTTCGCCCCGAACTGCCACACCATCTCTTAAGTATACTCGGCAAGGCGATCTACATAGCTGGTCTATTGGCGAAATGTAATTCTCCGGTTCTTCAAATTCAGTCTCGTATGACCCAAACATCAAACTCCCAGGAATCTGAGTCTTCCGCTCAACCACTAGTTTTGTGGGAATCACTTACGTTGCGTCATGTACTGATGACATACAGGCTATTGGCTGGTCCAAGTCTGATTGGTTCTCGTCAACAACCTCTTGTGGTACTTCGTCTTCAGTAACGTTTTCCATTAACTCAGGAACAAGCAAGAGTCTTGTCTCGACACCCATAATTGGCTTTTCAATCACTTTTTTTGTCATACACTTATTTGTATTGCCTCTGCTAGTTCTTTCTCTATTTCTACTTGCAATAGTTAGTTTTGACCAGACCTGTTGATTTTTTATTAGGCCAACGCCATTTGTTTAATCGAATGGTTGGTGGACCCTGTCATTTTAGCCATGCAAAACTTTACCTTCTCTTGGCCAACCCTCAGGACATTCTCTCTTAAGTCCACAACGAATCCGTAGGCATTCATAATGTCCGTGCCAAGAATCACATTATCGACAATGTCTGCAACAAGCATTTGGTGGCTAAACTCGAGAAGACCAAGGCGTACACGTACGTCTACCTTGCCAGATATCCTAGCACCTTGACGGGGCTTCCAGTCACAGTCTGTGTTGTACAAATCTAAGTAGAGGCTGGCGGTAGCTGACTAAGTCAGGGCGCACAATAGACACTGTTGCGCCCGTGTCAGCTATAAATGATGTTGGTTTACCTTCCGCAAATCCATTAACGATCAAGTTTCCACTTGTCTTATGTAGCGTGGAAACTGTGTGCTCTTCTGGGGTTTTACTTCTCCAATTGGTGCGATCACTCTCTTCTCTCAGTATTTTCTTCTCCGAACAGTCTACCTGTAGATTACCACGTTTTCCACAGTTGTAACTCTTCGGTCTTCTTTTTCCCATCGTTCAAATCGTTGCGGCACTCTTGAATTTCTAAATTGATTGTCCAACAACAATTTGTTTCTGTACCCATCGTAACGGCAATATGATACACTAAAATGTGATGCCATAAACCCACTAATGTAGCGGGACGCTGACTTGGCAGCTTCAAACTCTAGGGCGTGAACAAGAGCTTCTGAGCAATTTCGGTGTCTTGCCATTCGTAACATTTGCTGAATTTCACAGTCTCCGATGTCATCAATAAATGTCTGCACCACAAACCTCGTTCTAAAATCTTGTGGCGCTTCATGGTAGGCCAGTCTAATTAATCTGTCGATACTTGCTTCAACCTCTTGAAGACTCTCCCTGGAATGCAGTCGCCTTGTTCTCAACTGAGCGTAGTACACATCTCCCAAATGTTTATCACCGTACCGTAATTCTAGAGCTTTAATCAATTCGTCATAAGTATTTTGGCTGTCGGGTGCCACTTTATTTAATAGTTCTGCCGCTGGTCCTTCTAATGCGAAAACGAGTAAAACTGCCTTGTCTTTCTCTGTCCATTTACTTGAGCATGCAGCAGCTTTAAATTGGCGGAGATACGTTGCACAGTGACTGCCTCCGTCAAAGGTTGGAGCTTTGACATGAACTGTCCCTACTGTAAGCAAAGTGACTTTCTCTATTAACTTATTTTCTGTATATTTTTCTTTCTTTATCATTAGTACAGTCTGCTTTGTTTTGGTTGTGTCTTCATGAACTGCTCGACTTCATTTTTAATCTGCTCTTTTATATTTGTAATTGAGTCTTCTATTTTTGTTGACTTACTTTTTTCAACACTCGTGACAAATTTTTCTACTCCAGCTATTATGTTTGACATGAATTCTTCTACGATAAATATTCTTGTAATCTGATTATTAAGCTCACGTTGCAATACACCTAACTCTGCAGCGGTTTGTTCTTGCATCTGCTTTTCCTCCTGTATGAACACATTGTATTAACACATTGATGTCTTTTGTTTCGAGTTTCCGTTCCTTTGCCTGCCGTCCTTCTAACTCAAGCAACAGTGCTTTTTGTCTTTCTTCATGTTCTAGCAGTAGAGTTTTCTGTCTCTCTTCCGCTTTCACATCCTGTTGTTTTCTGCTTCTTCTCTTTCTTGTCTTCTTTCTTCTTCTTGTCGTTTTTCTCCTTCTTCCTGTGTCTGCCGCAGCAGTGTTTGTAAAGCTCCGTCATCTGACTGGCATCGATGTTTACAGATTAATTTCGAATTACACTTGTTTTGTACAATGTGTCCACTGGTTCCGCCCACTTCTGACCCAGTGATACAACGGTCTACTGATCGTCATATGGTACAGTGAACAAAAAAATCAGTTACGTCACTAACCACCAGCTTTAAATATCACAATTAAGCAGTTTGTAATCGAGAAGATAGTCTCTTATAACAAAAAAAATAAAAATTGTTCATACGCAATAAAAATGTCTACTAATATTAAACACATTTGTATTTCAATTGTCCTGCACTATTATGAAACACATAACACTTCCCACACAATACATCGAACTGCACTGTGTAAATCGCCACTCAAACGCACTGTGTACAGGCGCGGACTGGTGAGTCCGGAACAATCTCTCAACGCATGTTGAGAATCACGTACGCACACACATTACAGCCGGATTCCACTGGAACATTCAATAAACAAGTAGACTGTTCTGTAATGTCGTAATATTATAAAATAATATTTGATTACAGGACATTTAGAAAAATTTCTACTTAACGCAAACTGGTAGACTGACCTGTGATAATTTTACATAAGGTATAAAATTAAACACAAATTCTACTTTGCTCTTATTACAGAGCATTACGAGATGATATATTAATTTATATTTTGTTATCCATGTGAGAAGTAATATTTAACAAGTATTATGGAATAACGTTACATAATTTATGGCCTAGTCGTTTTTGTTAGAAATATTCAAGTATACAAAAATTTTATATAAGAATTTGTGTTTCCCACCTAAAAAACCGTCTTTAATTTATTGACGTACATTTTCGTACACTTACCTTTATATCATTCTGCAATAGATATCCTAATTGCATATGCAATGTAGCTGAGAGCGTATAAGCAGTATGGCATCATATACCTGAGATTACAGGTTTGAACACTGTAACACTGCAAATCAGTTGATAAAGGAACGTTGCAAAAATGTTAGTTTCAAGAAGGCCTATTTTGTCACTAGTAAAACAACTTTAAGTAATGGATACTTATGCGCGTGTTTAGTGCCCATGTGCGAGGGTACGTAATTATTTAACGGGGTATTAATCCTAAACACATTAATTTTTATGAATGAGGCTTATATTTTTTATATTTTTATTATGAAATTTTAAGATGGGACTTATATCAGAGTTTTTATAATGAAAAGGCCTACTTGATGACAGTTGTTATTTTAAAAATAAGTAGAGAAATATATGGTTTTTTCAAGTAAAATATTTTTTGGGCATTAAAATCGTTCGTATAATATTTCAGGTTTTTGAACAATTCTGTTCTCAAGCCTTCCTGCACAGGAAAGTTATTATATGTAGGAAAATCAAAGGCAGGGGTACCCAAAGAACTAATCAGGTTACGAGAAATTGATGAAATGAAAATGTCTTTGAAGGGATAGATCAGTCTCTTCGGAAACAATAAGTAAAAGCTGTACTGGTCCAAATGTTAGGTCTGCCAATCTTGACAAACACAAGTTAGAAAATTTCTCTTCATTTTCTCTTGGTATCGCAGTCTACTGCTTTAATTATTATAATTGTCCTGTACCGCGAAACTGCAAGATATTCCGATTAGGGTATGTAGACACCTCAAGTTTACCGGGAAGGTGTAAATCTAACACACCATTTAAGCAAGTAACAGTATCGGTTCGAGGTGAAAGCATACGTAACCGTGCTTTTGAAAAATATGTACATGCCCGAAAGCGACCATGAAGTAAATCATGTATTCATTTACACTTGATTTGATTCATTTGATGTACACAGTAAATCAACCCATGTATTCACCCAGACAGGTTCAACTCGTCGTCTGAAGGAGACAGGAGACCACAATGGCGACAGACCAACACATAGGTACTTCACTAGAAGCAGAATCGCGAAGGCTGAAGATGAGAGCACAATAGCTCTCGAAACATGTTCCTAGTAAGGAAAATAAAATATCTTGAGGTAATTTCAACATAAATAATAAATATATATATATATATATATATATATACATACTGTCACCGGACAAAAGGCTTGCCGCAAGACAAATGGCGCCAATCGTACACTCTAGTGTTTTTGGTGGCCCTAAAAAGGACCTGCGGCGAGAAGGCTGATATTGTGCCACGCTGAGATGTTCGGCGGGTGCCCCCGCTGTTCGTGGCGCACTGCAGTCCTCCTCTTCTTTCGGCATCGGTTGTAGAGTCGGCTGCCGGCCCAGCGACGTCTTATCGCTGGCGCGGAACTGGAGGGCGAAGACGCAAGAACGCCGGTTCTATTCTTCGACCGTTCCTTCCGGCTGACTCCGCGCCGACGTCGTCCGAGAGAGGAGAGGAGATTAAGTGCGTCCGATGGCGTGGCGATGAAGAGTGCGTAAAATTTTCTGCCGGCCCGGGTATTATTAACTAACTGGGATCGCCGATTGACTCGCTCCGAACACGTAGTTAGTCACGTCTCGGCGGCTGCTGATGCCTGATTGGCTCGCCTCGTATTCTTCAGGTGTCACGCGCCGTCTCGCTGGTACCGGAGAGCAGACGTAATGAATCGCTGTTGCTACAACTCCCCCGGATCTTGAATGCTCTCCGGTAGCCAGCCTACTGCTCTTCTCCGGATCTTGTAGAGGTGTTTGTTGGGCGCCATGTTGTTTTGTGTGCCGGCTGATAGCTCACTGGCGTGGCTGGATCTTGCATCCGCAAGATAATCGGGCCCCACGTTGGGCGCCACTTGTCACCGGACAAAAGGCTTGCTGCATGACAAATGGCGCCAGTCGTACACTCTAGTGTTTTGGTGGCCCTAAAAAGGACCTGCGGCGAGAAGGCTGATATTGTGCCGCGCTGAGATGTTCGGCGGGTGCGCCCGCTGTTCATGGCGTACTGCAGTCCCCTCTTCTTTCGGCATCGGTTGTAGAGTCGGCTGCCGGCCCAGCGACGTCCTATCGCTGGCGCGGAACTAGAGGGCGAAGACGCAAGAGCGCCGGTTCTATTCTTCGGCCGTTCCTTCCGGGTAACTCCGCCCCGACGACGTCCGAGAGAGGAGAGGAGATGAAGTGCTGCTGCCGGCCCGGGTTTTATTAACTAACCGGGATCGCTGATTGGCTCGCTCCGTTCACGTAGTTGGTCACGTCTCGGCGGCTGCTGATGCCGGATTGGCTCGCCTCGTATTCTTCAGGTGTCACGCGCCGTCTCGCTGGTACCGGAGAGCAGACGTAATGAATCGCTGTTGAATACATACATACATACATATATAATATATATAATATCTATACACATACATAGATACATATATAGTAATATAAATGTATTAATATAAACCTTATTAAAAACGCATTAGAATGTCAGAAAATATTAGCATTATTAGTCAATCCACTTTAATACAATAAAAATTGGAAACATCTTGCAAACAGTACAAAAAATAAAATAGTGCAAAAAATATTTTTATACAATTCCTCTAAAATACGCGTAATACCAATAACATCAAAACCATAAAACCGCAACCTTAACGGTTACAATCAAAATTTAATATTTTTACAATATATGAAAATTAAAAATGTTAAAACTATATATTTCAAAGAAACGTAACGGAATAAGTACCCTTCTCTGATTCTTCAGATGCACTTTGGATCCATGGTAGAAACATATATTAATTTTTTTTTTAAATCGTATACAATTTTTGTTTTTAATTTCAATTTGACTTTCGGAAAAAGAAATGTGGAAGTTTAGCTGAGTGTAAACGTCACGGAACATTGTATCGACATTTTGTTTACCAAAGCTTGTGTGCAGAATTCATGTTCTAACTTTACAGATTTTCTCCAAATAAGTAATACATATTTTTATTATTTTGTGCTACGACAAAATACGTAATTTTTGTCGCTGTATATATTAAAAAAAATTTGTGTATGGATAAACCTAGTAAATTCTAAAATCAACAAGTTAAGTTAAGTTTTAATTAATATAGTTAAATTTTCATTTTATGTACTACTGCATCGTAGTATTACACTGTAAAAATTGAGATATCTCACAATGACTTTTCATGCTTGCTACAGATGGTTTCAACACATTTCAATGCAGTACTTACTTCAAACATAAAGTGGCTTAGTCCTTAAATAACAAGTGCCCCTTATTGTGGGACGTAATATCCTTGTGGAAACTTAGATGAAATCAACTATAAAGTTATGTTTAAAATTATATACAATATATTACTTTTATTCAAAGTAAAACGTGACATAACATTACCAAGGTTAATAAATGTTTCTAATATTTTGTTTTAGTGCTGCCTTATTCTTATCTTTGTACACTGATTCAGTAAATATTGTGTATGCACGACTAACAGCCTACACATTAATCACTATAACATTAATTTATAGGTTATCATGAGAGCAGAATTCTACTAACATTTTCTTGTTGGTCAGTTACAATACAGTATACAAAATATTTTTGTAATTTATAGGAATGGAAAGATTAATTTTAGTATGTCGCTAATGTTAAAAGCTAGATGCAGTATAATACCATAAACTTGTAGTTTTGTTTAATATTAGTTTAATATTTAAAACACTAAAACTATAGATAAATTTACATAAAACCTAATGGCGTTTTTAATCTATTTCAAATTGACTGTTACGTAGTTTTACCTCTAAATCCGGATTTTCAGCGGTGCTGAATATTGGGTATTTTTGTTTTCTCGCAGATAGTTTGTTTAAAATGTTAATAGTCTTATATAATAAGTAATATATGAAACTTTGCAATTTTCTAGTGTCATTGCTATTTTTGATTAGAAATGTTGCAACAAATTTTTTCGCAAAATTAAAACTGGTTTATCAGTTATTTTCTCCATGTTAGCAGTCTTCATAACAACTTTGTCGAATTTGTTGCTTCTCTGCTATATACACTTTTCCCTCGAACGAGGCCTTTCGGTTTCGCAACCATTATCAAGTTCTTCCTACAACACGAACAAGGTTGTTCTAGGAAGAACTTGATAATGGTTGCGAAACCGAAAGGCCTCGTTCGAGGGAAAAGTGTATATAGCAGAGAAGCAATAAAACTGGTTTAACGAATCAGTATCACGATGTTTCACGTACATGGAATATAATATATAATATATAAAAGGAATAACGTATCATTACATAAACTGTAATATTCAAAAATATATCGTAAACCGTAGAAAGTTGGTTGGTCACAAACAAATAATTAATTGACATGAATATTTTAAAATATAAAATAAGCGCGTATAAATACGCTTGCAAAAATGAATATATTAAAATGCTAATAACCTAAATAGTGAATATAAAAAGGAATGTTGCCACTGTCAAACGTACTATATGACACTGTGTCAATTGTTTTTTAGGAAAAGTTATGAATTATTTGATTCAACTTCTCGTATTACTTACTCAGTCGATTGAAAAAGATTATATGTGAAGAGAAAAATTATGTGCCAGTAGAATGTGATGAAAAATAGAGAAGAAATAACGATCCAACAATGTCCAGTTTATATATTTAGACCTATGATGCTTTTGTGTTCAGCTAATAGGCGTTATAGTGGATGCACCTGTGTTTTAAGACAACAGTGAAATTAGTTTTTTTATTTTTGTTGTTGTGTATTTTAAATTCAATTAACATAATATCTGATTATCAAAAAAACTATTAATCAACTGAATATAAAAACGTTTTATGACTACTAAATTTAAATATTAAATAAGGACTTTTCAGTAAAATGTACAGTAAAAAACAACTAAGAAAATCCTAAGTAATATAATTTGTTTATTAATTACGATAGGCATGTATATCAAGCTGTAACATTTGATAATAGGCTACGTTTTATCCATTTATTACAACGAATGGTAATTTTGAAAATAATACTAGCTTTTTGAAGCTATTGTTTACCCGGTTAATTGTGTAACATACAGTATCTGACATGAGTCAAAAGCTCCAGTGCAAACTATGACGTAAGAAAATGTAGTTTCTCCTAGCGAATCCGTTATGCAAACGTTTTGCGGCAAAGAACGCATAGCCAAACGCAACTTTATGGGTACTATAATTAGGTACTCAAGTTGTACTCATTCACGTATTATCTGTCGCTACACACTGTTTCTTATCCTTGTATCTACATGTCTGATACTTATATCACAGTTGTAACAGCGACTTACGCGCAAGAAAAGGCAGGATGGTAAAGAATTGTTAATCATATACACTCACTGTCTCCTAGCCTTGTGTCATCTGTTCCTTTTGTCTCTGACAATAATATAAAAATTTCCCAAAGGATTGTAATAAAAACAAATACATAAATACTGTATTACTGTACTGTGTTTACTGTATTGTAAATTATTAATACAGTTCCGTTGTACATACCATTTATAATTTGAGTCAGAAAAAATTATGATACGCATACTATTTTATTTTGTGAAAGTTTTCTTTAACGATAAAGAGAACCATATATTAACAAATTTTCATATTTTAGCTAATAAAACACTACGTCAAAATGAATTCTATTTAATTAGACACAATTGTTGTTTGCATTTGTATATTATTAGTACTTGACTGTAACTAACAGTCGCAAGTTTGCTAATTACCGTAGAGCGCGTTACATTCACTTCCTGTTATGAGCATAACACAATTATTACTAGTATGAAGCCATGAATTAACGGATAGTTGTTTGTAAAATTAAGTTCACTACTATGTCCTCATTTGCTTTGTCAACATTATCGTACATGAGGTAGTTAACGCAACACTTTTGCCAGTTAACAGATGTATAATGGCAATACGCGAAATAATAGTTACGTAACTCCTATTACTGTTACTGTTACCGTTACTGTTACTGTCACGGCATTTGTTATTTCCCTTTTCTTAGACATAACGAATTCTATAACAATTTTACCGTACCATTGAGATTCTTCACGGATAGATTTTTTTTCCCATAGATTTTTATATATTTTGTGTCGATTTAAAATCTTTATTTGTCTTTACACTTTAATATTTATTCCCAAATATAAAACTGTGCATTACTTTGTGTGTCTCCATCAATTTTCATAAAACGTGCTCAACATTTCCTTTGTTTTGAACTTCAAGTCATCATTAAAGGAGTATATACCAAAATCCATTTTCCTTAAGTTATTCGTCAGTTTTATAAATTTTTTTAAAACTTTTGTTTGTCCATAAGCTTCTATAATTTATTTGATTTTACTATTTACTATGAATGAGTATGACTAACACGTCTTACATTCACTCATCTTACCTTACTCCTGTACGTATATTGACTTACAGATTCTATAATATTTTCACTGGTGGTCCTTTTTTCTTTTTTTTTCTGTAATGCCATGTCTCTTCTTGTTTTATATGTTCTTGATAAAATTCGGTGTCGTTTGTTATCAGTATCCTGACTATATCAAGTCGTATACGTCACAGTGTACATTACTTATTGTTATAAACTATTAAATTTCCAATCTAATTCCCGAGGCTTTACATCCATTATGCAAAATCATCCAAGATACAGCTCTTTAACAAGGGTCTGTTCCTTGTCCTTACAATTAATCCTCACCATTAAATTAATTATTTAATCTTTATTAAATTATATTATATAGTTTATAGGCTTATAAAATAAAACAATGTAAAAAATCGATAAAGATTTCTTATTTGACAACAGGTAGTTAATGTTTTTGATAGTAAATATTTTGCGTTAGTAATTTTAAAAATTTATTTACACTGACAAAGGAAATCTTAATTTGTTACTACAACTAAGTTAATCTGTTACAATTTGTATCATATAACAGTTAAGTGACAGGGTAGATAAAGTAATAGGTGTGCAGATAGAATACATAAGCTATACTCCATTCAAGATATTTAGACTTAAATAAATAATTTATTATTCCAATGTATTAAAATGTATTAAATTTGCCCATTGAATATAGTGTAAGAAAATTTTAATTTCAATGGTGTTTAGTTTACTGCCGTTTCCTTATTGGCACAAGTTTCATATTAATATGTTAATCTTCCGAACGCTAAAAATCACAGCCATATATTATTAATTGTTTGCAAAAATAAATCTTAATTAAGACAATAAATGTAGCGCAGATGTTTTCATTCATGCTCAAGACCACATTTTGTTTAGTCTCCCTTTATTTATCTTGAACGTTATACATTGATTTGCTTTTGATATCAAAAAATAAAATAAAAATAAGAAAATACACGATGGAAGGTGACTGTCAACTCTCTCGTGACGAGGGACGTAATCTAGTAGAAATTTACCTATAAGCCTACTCGTTTTTCAGTTGAATTAACACGCTGATGGATATTTCTTGGCTTCCTCAGATTCAATGCACTATAGAATAGTTATACTGAGTTGTCCGTACAACTAAGAAAACAAATAATTTTGTTTGCATACAGTAATTGTTGTTATTTTTCATAAACATTCTACTAAAGAAAGTCTTATGAAAAAGGTATTTATTCTACTACTTTTGGCGACGCGTTTCGCTTGTAAACATTACAGTTATTATGCCACTGTAGGCTTAGTAACGTTCATAGCGTTACCAATTATTTGTGTATGTTATAATCTGCTGTAAAGATCACACTGGAAGGGTTTAAACTAAAAGTCAGTGTTGGTACAGGGATATTTCCCATTAGTAACATAAGGAAACATAGAATACAGGATAAACATGATACACAATATACATTTTTCGTACGTGACAGTATAGGCCCGAATATAATTTTCATCTTAAAATTTGTTCGTTATTATGAAATAATGTAGCCACTGAAATATTTAGAATGTTTGTTTAAATTTTAAGTTGGATTGTTTGTATTACGTTAATGATAAAATTAAAATTTTGGCCTCCTAATAAACACAGTGTAAAATAATCTCTATTTTATAGCAAAGATAGAAGTCAATTATTGTTAAATATTTCCAATACGGGCACAGTTATTTTGTTCTTCTTCACGTTTAATTTGTGGTCGTTGTTTACATGCTGACGTTCTTCCTTGTATCAACTAGCAAAAACATCTAATATACTGTCTGCGTTTTATAACTAAATAACTCTTGCTCTTATTTTTAATTAATAAGTGTGTTCATTCCGTGTGTTGCTTTTTATTTTACTTTTATTACCATTAAGCAATTGCTTACTTATCATCGTCCTCATTTAGTCTAACATTTCACACCAAGTTGCAATAATAATTTCTATTCATTTCTACACTGGAAAACGTACTAGTGAAACTTATGATATCCGTTAGCTATTGTTTCAAATAAATATTCAATTTATTATAAATCTTTTATTATAACGTAAAAATATTAAGAACCTGAGGCCAGAGCTTATTAATTGATAAAAGTGTGCAACGTCACAATTACGAAAGTAAATAATAGGCTACTAAGAACGGAAGATCTATAATTTATAATTTATAATCTATTGTATAATTTATACAATAATCTATTGTACTCGCGTTACAATAGTACTCCTGTGTCAAAACAGGTATATATTAATTACACCACAAGTGTAGCATACATTTTTTTAAACCTTTTACTATATATGTCCTTTTACGGACTTGTTATATTCCGTGTAAAAGTACACGCTTACTCTCCGGTTTTATAATAAATTCTGTTGAAGTAAACAATCTCTTCCCCTTTAAAGTATATTCAGTTTCTTATGAACTTCTGTAACATTTTTGACGTCGCATTCGAATTAGCTGAAGCAGTTATATTTATGTTGTTTACGTACATTTCCTTATTCAACAACACCGTACTATAATTAAACATATTGCATCACTTATTGCTGTAATAATATGTTTTAATTATTTTACTGCACAATACAGGTACATAAGTGTTGTAGTATTTGTACAGGGTGACACATGGGAATTGTACAGTTTTAAATAACCAGTACTCAGCAAACTTTAAACTTCAGGTGGGTTTATTGACACAAAATTACAGCTTAATACATGCTATTTGAGTTATGTTAAAATCTACCTTAATTGTGAAAAATAATGTCGGCGAGGTGACGCCCATCTTCTTGAATGCAGTTTTTAAGTCTCCCCTGTAAATCCTGCATCACACGGGCCAACATGTCTTGAGGGATGGCAATAATTTCTCGAATGATGGCAATATTCAACTCATCCAAATTGCAGGGTTTGTTAGCGTACACACGGCATTTGAGGTACCCCCACAGGAAAAAGTCACACATTGATAAATTGGGAGATCTTGGAGGCCACGGGTCATCGCAAAAACGTGAAATGAAGCGTCCACGAAAAATGCTTCGAAGAACATTCATTGACTCGTTCGCGGTGTTCCTTAACGCTATTTTGCTGGAACCGGACATTTTTTCAAGGCAATTCGTCGTCTTCGCAGTTCTGGCATGAAGAACGTTTAAATTATGTGCATGTAACGAGCCGAATTGACAGTAACTTTGACTCCATCTTCCTAAAAACAAATACGGTCCAATAATTCCAAAAGAGCCAACAGCACACCACACTGTGACTCGTTGAGAGTGTAGAAGACGCTGATGAATTAGACTTAGTTGTTCAGGTGCCGAATAACGCAAATTATGCTTATTTACGGTCCCGTCCAGATAAAAATGACCTTCATTACTCATTAACAATTGCACATTTTCACTCAGTAGGCCTACCACTTGAACTTTTACAGCAAAATCCTCAATTTGTCTGGAATCTACCGACTTTAGCTGATGAACAATTTGAATTTTGTATGGGTGGAATTGCAAATCACCTTTTGTAAAATTTGCGTGAGGGTTTTACGGTTGATTGCTAACTCACATGCATGTCGTCTAGCCGATCGTCTTGGGCTCCTAATCAGTGCTTCTCTAACCCTTCCTACGTTCTCCGGTGTCGTTACACTGCGTCTAGGGCATGCGTATCTGTGATAGACTCACCACTTTGAAGAAAATACGCGAACTGCCGATGCTACAAGGTCCACTGCTGCATTGCTACTAAAATGGTGTCTCGTTGGGAGGAGAACCAGGGGAAGGCCGAGTGGTTGCGCAGTACACGTCATTAATCCAGGCTGCTGCACATGACGTCACCACAGGAGCAGAATTCCGCGCCTTGCTACTTGCTTAGTATTGTTACATTGTTATATGGGTGTTACAAGTTGTGAGGTTAATCAGTGTTAATTTATGCGTTTGTTCGTAGCTGTAACAATACAGATTAGAACAAATACGTGTTGAGTATAGTGTTTTGCAATAAAAAACGTAGTACAGAATTTTTTAAATTCTGTGGTAAACACTGCAGTTATTGTTGGTGCATTTCTATGAGCCTAGTGTTTGTTTTGTCTCGTGACGTTTCATAATAACGTTTTGACAGTAACAGTGTGAGGTTACCAATGCGTTTGTATCAATGTTTACGAAAATTTAATTATTTTCAATTACATTTTCTTAATTTTCTATTAATTATTTTGTTTGTTGTTGTGATAGTTTCGAGATTTTAATACGTGTATCTTTTGCGTTGTGACAGCGAGGTAAACGTTGGTTTATCATTTTGTTTTTTTGTTGTGGTGATGTTTGTTGAACACTATTACTTTACTTTAGTATTACTATTACTTTAGTTGTACTTTTATTCTTGTGCAGTTTCTGTCTCTTAATTTTCTATTTATTATTTTATTTATTGTTGAATGTTGTTGCGATAGTTTTGAGTTTTTGAGATGTATTTGTTTTTTGTTGTGACAGCAAAGTAAACGTTGTTGTTTCGTCTCATGTTGTTTTATCGTTGTTGTTGAACATAGCTAATTTTTCCATTGTTTGATATTATTCTTATTTTTATTTTATTGTCAATATGCATGGGTGTGTTGTGGCCGGTTGTAATTCATATATAAGAAGAACGAAAGGGACAGATATTAGATATCATACATTTTCAAAGAACCCCAAAGTACAAAAAAAATGGATTTCAAAGTGCTACAGAAAAGATAATATTAATATTTCGAATGCTACGGTTTGCTCAAAACACTTTTCTTCAACAGATTATGTTCGTGACTTACGTGGTGAATTAATGAATATATCATCAAGTAGAGTTCTCACAGAAGATGCTGTCCCCCATATAAATCATCCCGTCGTGATCACTGCTTGTAATGACGGTATCCCTTGCCGCAGTGATGATAATACAGGGCTATCAGGCGTTCTTGAAAGTATTGAAGTCAGTGGCAGAAGAGAGAGAACTCATGCGAGAGAGGTCATAAAAAGAGCCTTAAAAGCCTATCGGCTTTGTCACACAAAAAAATTAAATGGACCAGAGCACTATTCCAAACTGCGATATTGAGCTCGAAGATGTACAATCCCTTAAGAATCATGTAAAAATTTTGGAAAGTGAAAACCATATTTTGAAATCTATGTGCAGGACGTTAAAGCTGAGAAACACACTTCTGAAGGAACAGAGAAAGGCTGCTCTTAAAAATTTTAAACGTCAAGACGAGAATCTGAAAAAACTTGTTGAAGATAAGATAAAAAATCTTAGAACAAATGTTTACTGGAACACAAATGAAGTGTTTATTATTAAATAAAAAAACATGCAAAATGGATCTCTGAAGACATCGCAAAGGCAGTTACACTACGCGCTGTATCAAGAAAATGTTACATATTTTTGAGAAATAAATGTTGTTTTCCCTTACCAGGACTATCGACTTTGAAGAGATGGATATCTGTTTCATTTTGCTGTCAGCCGGGCATACTCCATGATGTTCTGTGTTCCATGAAGGGCCAGGTGAACACCCTGACCACTGCAGAAAGGATGTGTGTTATTTATTTTGACGAAATGAACGTGGATAGTAGCGTCAGTTACGATCAGAAGGAAGATCGTGTTGTAGGGTCTCCAGCAATTGTCAGATTGCCATGGTTCGTAACCTCATATCTGGTTGGAAGCAGGCAATATATTATGATTTCGATGTCCAAATGTCGGCTGAATTGTTAGAAAACATCATTTGTTGCGTGGAAGACGTAGGCTACAATGTTGTTGCCACTGTAGCAGATCTGGAGACAAAAAATCGAGGAGTCTAGAATAAACTGAATGGAACATATTGCAACGTTACGATTATTTCATAAATTCACACAAATACAGAACCATGTACTCAACGCAACTATTAAGTGTAGTACACCGGCCAGGTATCAGGATTTTTGGTTCCCGTTGCGTCAAGTATATGTAGTTGCACAATAATTAAATAAATTTTAAAGAGGAGTGAGATGTTGTTGACATGAAATAATTATTTAAAACCATTTAAAAATAATCATCTTAAGATTTATTCATTAATAGAAAAATATTCCACAATATTCAAATATCCACTTTTATAAGTTTCACACATATTAGGATGTTCATAACATCTAAAAACTAAACAATCATATAATCTTATTCTCTAAACATACATGTTAAATAAGTCATCTAAATTCTTTCGTTTTTAGAGTGTCTGACTTTGATTCAATCTTCAAATGCTAATAGCAACTTATTTAAAGAGAAACAAAAATAACATTAAACTTAAGCATAAAATTACTTGTTGCTACAGACAAAATAAACTAATTACATTTACTTTCAAACTATTATTTATCTCTATTGACACACCCAAATTTTTAACATATAACAAAAGATTAACAAAAGATTTTAAGTCTTACTGTTCATGTAAAATTGTCTTTCTGAAAGTTCTTTTCACAACAAAATTTTAAATATTTAGTCATCACCTGCATACTGTTGCCGTTACCGTTGTGTGTGTGTGTGTGCGTGTGCGTCCCGAATCCTGAGAATTTGATGATGATGATGATGATGATGATGATGATGATGCTGTGTTCTCTGTCTCTATGGGTTGTTGTTGTTGTTGTTGTTGCTCCTGAGTTCCTCCATACGTCTTGTGTGTGTGGTAAAAGTGTGTTCAGTCGATCGGCAGACCAGCAGCGTGACGTCCATTGGAAATGGCTTATCAAACGGACATAGTGTCCTCGTGTAGAGATTCCTTGAGTCTGAGAATGCCCCAAAATTGTCGGTCGTATTTATACATGACTTAATCTGACATGTCCAGGATTGTTCTTGACAAGTTAGAAATTGTAACTTTCATGCAAACTTTTAATTACGAATCACTTTTTTGTTCATTTTAGCGATTTCGTAAACACATTTGTAGCATGCGCGATATCATTGCTTGCGTAATTTTTTTCTGTTCACGCACATATAACACACATGTTCATTACTCTTTAATTACACCCGCAATTAACATTAATTACTTAGCGTCTTTAATGTTGCAAATTTCTGCAATCGTTTATATATCACTGCATTCGTCTAAGAATTCCTTAATGCAATGGTGTTTTTATAATTGGCGTAAGTCTTTGCTTACAGGTTTAACACAAGTAATTAGTTTATTATAATCCTGTTAAGACATGATTACAGACAAAACAATAAGTCGTTCGCATCACCCCATATTTTTATGTCGTAGTGTGCTCACACACACAAACACACACGCACTGTAACTTTCGCTACCACAGCAGGTGTCCCTCTCGACAGGTTAGATATTGTCAATTCCTGCACAAAATTGTATAAAACTGTTCCTTATTCTATTTATACTAATTACAACATAAAACATACCGCCCTGGGCAAATATGCACATATATGTATTGTTGCAATATACAAATTCGTGTTTCCCAAACCCACACGATGTAGAAAAAGTCATACGTGTTTTTGCAGATGTTCCCCACCTTTACAAGCTTTTACAAAACCATTTTTTAGATGACGGGCTGACACTCTCCGACAACAAACACATCCAAAGGCGACTGTTAAAAAATTTTTGGCATTGGATAATGGTGAATTCAAATTGTGCCCTAAGCTCTCAGATGTCCACCTCATAGTCAAAGGTAGGGAACGTCACCGCTTGTTTTTGGTGACGCAGTTATTCTCAAACACAACGGCTGAAGCAATTCGATACTTGTTACCTGAAGAAGAACATGTGGCTAATTTGTTTAAACTATTTAACGATTTAGTATATTAATTTACCTTCAATATTCCGCCGTGTGACTTCTTATAAATCTCTTCTATTATGCTGCTATAGCGGCCAGTGTAGGAGTAGCAGATTGAACTTGAACGGGTGCGTACCCAACATCGCGTACAGTGCATATGCAAATTGATATTTTTTATTTAACGATATCGTAAGAGTGATATAGTTTTATTTTTTATCTTACTATCTGAAGATGGAGCATAGTTTCAGAAACGCGTAATAGAAGAGATTTATAAGAAGTCACACGGCGGAATATTGAAGGTAAATTAATATATTAAATCGTTAAACAGTTTAAACAAATTAGAAAATAAGAACGAAAAATAGTACAGAGCTTTTAGTGGTCATTACTTTCCACTTTTTTTAAACCGAGTCTATTGTATGCAGGCAAATGGGAACGTTCTAACAAATAGGTGTACAGTTTGATGAAACAAGTCTTACTTCTTTAATTAGTTTACTAAAATTTGCTTCATTAATCTTCGGGCTTTGCTTCTACTCGGTATAGACTGATCGAATTACTAAATTTTATTTTTAACAAGGCGTTTTGGTATTATTTTTTCCAATATTAATCGGTTTATTAAAAATTATGTATAGGAAATCCGTACTGCTTCTTCAGTTGCTATACGATTAAAAGCGTACACATTTAAATTACGCAAATATTCGTCTCACATAACATTATCACGTACTGCATTCAATCTAATAAGTCCCGTAAATAAAAATATAAATAACAAATAAACTGTAATCAATAAAACATAACAACATATTTGTATTGAGAGGTATTTACCGCGCAGCTCGTGCTCCGTCGGTGACGTCATTTCACAAGCTAATACAATTCCTTTCGGTTCAGGCCTAACTTTATATTAGAGTAACTTTGGGCAGCACCTTAATACTTCTGATTTTTTCTTCTTCGTACGATTTCTACAATAAAATTCTTTCTGTAGTTTAAATTACCAAGTTTGTGCTTTCTTCGTGATAGGCTATAGGTTATTTTTGTCAAAAAGCTTTTCAAAAAGTGTGTTTGTTGATTTTTTTTTAATTAACCAGTGTTATAATAAATTCAGAATATTAATTTATAGCCATACTATACGATATTATTATGGAATGTTTTAAATTAACCAGTGACATTTATAATAAATAATATGTTATAAATGACATTTACAATATCATATTAACATTTAGCATCACGTTTACAGGGAATATTAAAATCAGACTGTATACCTTAATTAATAAAATAAAAATTAATCTTTCCCTTAGATAAAATAAGTTAGTAATAAGTTTACTCCTATAAATATCGGTATGGAGAACCATACATGACTTCCATGTTCTAAGATGTATATTTAAAATCATTTACGAAATGAAATATTTCCATAGAAATTACTTCTTTCCACTTATTGATTCACCCTTAACCACAGTACTGTGATCACTAACGTATACCACCACACGTTATCGCACTCAATTTTCACTGATGATGGCAGTCGACGGCACAGCCGAAACGTCTGGTTTTGCAGAAAACATTGGACTACGGCCAAACAGGCCGGGAAGGAATTTTAACAACAAACTACTACTTTGTTGCCAATAACGTAGTACACATATAAAAATTATCCTCTCCCCATTCAACTGTAATTTTCATTTATAGAAAATTACCCCCACCCCGTTTAACTAGCCTCTTCATTTATATAGATTTCATCTACGATTCTACAGTGGATTATTAAGATCTTCTTATCAGGATACTTTATTTATCAAAATTAAGTAATTTACTCTTGTTACAACAGAAAATGTTTCAGGTAAACTGCCCTTTCCCCGTAACCGATCTTCACCAAAATCCACAACCCTTGAGTCTTCTACAATTCAGGCATATATGTAAAAAATTATTTAATTCTGTTTGAATTTACGGCAGTTATCGTTCGTCATGAGAATATTTCTCTTGTTACAACATAAAATGTTGCTGGTAAACTACCCCTTCCCCTGAACCGATCTTCACCAAAATCAAGAAGCCTTGAGTTCTCTACAATCTAGCGAGGTATGGCAAAACTTATTTGATTATGTTTGAATTTACGGCAGTTATCGTTCGTCAGAGAAAAAATTAACCTTGTTATCACATAAAACGTTGCTGGTAAACTACCCCTTTCTCTTAACTGATCTACACCAAAATCAACAGGTATTGAGATCTCTACAATTCAGCGATGCATGCAAAACAGTATTTGATTGTGTTTGAATATGCGGCTGTTATCGTTTCCTACAGAAAATACCCTTGTTGAAACAAAAAATGTTGCAGGTAAACTACCCCTTACCCTTAACCGATCTTCACCAAAATCAATAGGCCATGAGTACTCTATATCTCAGGCACATATGTAAAAATCATTTGATTCTGTTTGAATTTACGGCAGTTATCGTTCTTCATGGAAAACGTTCTCTTGTTACAACATAAAATGTTGCAGTTAAACTACTCATTTCCCTTAACCGATCTTCAACAAAATCAACAGACCTTTAGTTATCTACAATTGAGGAAGGTATGCCCTACATTATTTGATTGTTTAAATGTGCGGCAGTTATCGTTCGTCATAGAAACAATTACTCTTGTTAAAACATAAAATGTGGCGGTAAACTACCCATTTCCCTTAACCGATCTTCACCAAAATCAACAGGCCTTCAGTTTTTTACAATTTTTGAACGTATGCAACAAAATATTTGATTTTGTTTGAATGTGTGGCAGTTATCGTTCGTCATAGAAATAATTACCGTTGTTAAAACATAAAATTTTGCCAGCAAACTACCATTTTCCCTTAACCGATCTTCACCAAAATCAACAGACATTGAGCTCTCTATAGTTTAAGAAGGTATGCAAAATATTATTTGATTCTGATTGAATTTACGGCAGTTATCATTCGTCACAGGAAAACTTACCCATGTCAAAACAAAAAACGTTGCTGGTAAACTACCCCTTTCTCTAAACCGATTTTCACCAAAAACAACAGATCATGAGAGCACTACAATTCAGGGCTGTATGCAAAAAATAATTTGATTCTGTTAGTATTTGCGGCTATTATTGTTTGCCATAAAAAGTACCCTTGTTAATACATAAAACGTTGCCGGTAAACTACCCTTTTCCCTTAACCGATCTTCACCAAAAACAATAGGTCTTGAGAACTTTACAATTCAGGGATGTATGCGAAACATTATTTGATTCTGTTTGAATTTGCGGCTGTTATCGTTTGCCATAGAAGAAAAATCTATAGACAGACAGACAGACAGACACACACACACACACACACACACACACACACACACACACACACACACACACCTTCGAAGAATGACTTTTTTCATGTTTTGAGGGTAGTACAATCAGAATCTGCAATAATCTCGACCACGATTTTTTTTGCCGTCACCATACTTCCATTTCCTTATGGAACATGGAAGTAAAATTATTTTACAGGAATAAGTAACGGATTAGAATTATGGTTCCCGAATTTGTTTTGAATGCAATTAAAGGAAATTAAATCGTAAAACGATTTCTCTCTTGTCACTAAAAACAAAAATTGGCCCGTTCGTATAATACTATATTCTGTTCACACATAGGCTATAGAAGGAGAAATATTGCTCATTTCGGAAGTAAAAATTTGATGAGCTTACAGAAAATACATTTAAGCTTGGTCAAACAATGGTAATTGTTAAAAATAAAATTAATCCGTTACTAGGCAATAAAACTAAATTTGTTTTCATTTTAATTTAAGTCGTCGACAAGTGAAGATTTACTGTTCCTGGCTAGCAAGTATATCATCTCCATTATTTAATATTTACGTTTCCAAAGTTTTATTATTATGATTACCGGAATCAAAAGGCAGGCAGGACACACACACGCACACAATTCGGGTTATTTCTGGCCTCACTCGAGTTTATTGGCTTATGTTTGCATGCACTTTAAATAAAAAGTTCCGTAATCCATCCAACGACATTCACGCGTGCAATCGGAAAGTGTGTCCAGCGTGGACAAAGATTTGCTTCCTGTGGATCGCTGGCCAGTGTAACTACACATGTTGTAGCGTGACAGATAATCCACACAAATACATTACTCAATGATCGTTGATAAAGCTCTAATATATGGAATATCCAGATGAGAATCAATTAAAATGCACTATTTACTAATATATTCACAAGAAAGGTTAAATAAAGAAAAATTCTGCAAATAATATAATATAATACAAAAATAAAAACCCAGAAGACTAAAAATGTTAATAAAAAATTGCCCAGGTAAGATAGAAGCAGGCAATTAATATACCCCTACAAGGAAACCAGACCAGAAGAAACAAAGGCATACACAGCGAAAAACTACAGAAGAAGGAAGAATAATTAAAACTACTGAAGAAAGAAGAAAGAAGAATAATTAAAATTATTGAACAAAGAAGAAAGAAGAATAACCAAAACAACTGAAGAAAGAAGAATAATCAAAACTAAATCTACTGAAGAAGGCAGAAAGAAGAATAACAAAACTCAAAGAAGAAAGAAGAATAATTAAAACTAAAGAAGAAAGAAGAATAACCAAATCTACGGAAGAAAGAAGAATAATCAAAACTAAATCTACTGAAGAAGGAAGAAAGAAGAATAACCAAACTCAAAGAAGAAAGAAGAATAATTAAAACTAGAGAAGAAAGAAGAATAACCAAAACCACTGAAGAAAGAAGAATAATCAAAACTAAAACTACTGAAGAAGGAAGAAAGAAGAATAATCAAAACTAAATCTACTGAAGAAGGAAGAAAGAAGAATAACCAAACTCAAAGAAGAAAGAAGAATAATTAAAACTAGAGAAGAAAGAAGAACCAAAACCACTGAAGAAAGAAGAATAATCAAAACTAAAACTACCGAAGAAGGAAGAAAGAAGAATAATCAAAACTAAAGCTACGGAAGAAGGAAGAAAGAAGAATAACCAAATTTACTGAAGAAAGAAGAAAGAAGAAAGAAGAATAACCCAAAACTACTACTACTAAAGAAAGAAGAAAGAAGAATAATTAAAACTACTGAAGAAAGAAGAAAGAACAATAATTAAAATTATTGAACAAAGAAGAAAGAAGAATAACCAAAACTACTGAAGAAAGAAGAATAACCAAACTCAAAGAAGAAAGAAGAATAATTAAAACTAAAGAAGAAAGAAGAATAACCAAATCTACTGAAGAAAGAAGAATAATCAAAACTAAAACCACTGAAGAAAGAAGAAAGAAGAATAACCCAAAACTACTACTACTACTAAAGAAAGAAGAAAGAAGAATAATTAAAATCACGGAAGAAGGAAGAAAGAAGAATAATCAAATTTACTGAAGAATGAAGAAAGAAGAATAACCAAAACTACTGAAGAAAGAAGAATAATAAAAACTAAAACTACTGAAGAAGGAAGAAAGAAGAATAACCAAACTCAAAGAAGAAAGAAGAATAATTAAAACTAGAGAAGAAAGAAGAATAACCAAAACTACTGAAGAAAGAAGAATAATCAAAACTACTGAAGAAAGAAGAAAGAAGAATAATCAAAACTAAAGAAGAAAGAAGAAAGAAGAATAATCAAAACTAAAGAAGAAAGAAGAATAACCAAAACTAAAGAAGAAAGAAGAATAACTAAAGCTACTGAAGACAGAAGAAAGAAGAATAATCAAAACTAAAGAAGAAAGAAGAGCAATCAAAACTAAAGAAGAAAGAAGAATAACCAAATCTACTGAAGAAAGAAGAATAATCAAAGCTACTGAAGAAAGAAGAAAGAAGAATAACCAAAACCACTGAAGAAAGAAGAATAATTAAAACTACTAAAGAAAGAAGAAAGAAGACTAATTAAAACTACAGAATAAAGAAGAATAATTAAAATCACTGAAGAAAGAAGAAAGAAGAATAACCAAAACTACAGAAGAAGGAAGAATAGTCAAAATTAAAATCACTGAAGAAAGAAGAAGGAAGAATAACCAAAACTAAAGAAGAAAGAAGTGAGACGACCCATATAAAACAAAAACCCCATAGGAAAAGAATCCCAAAAACCCCAAAATCAATGAATGTCCAAAGAGAAAGTATAACACCCCAAAAAACCATATCACTGTAAAACTGACAAAAAACTAAAAGTGTTAGTAGTATTAAATATTAGTGCATTCAAAAAGTTATTGTTTAGTTTGTATAAACAAATCTTCACAGTTCCCCCATGGTTGAATATTTCATGTTAAAAACTAGAAGAAGACTAGTAAATATATTAATAATTCACCATGGACAAGTGTAAGTGATCAAATTATAACTAATAAACTTTAAAAAGGTGCATGAGTTACAGTACAAAGTAATAAACTTTAAGTTTTGTGAACAGTGTCTACTTTGATAATGAAATAGTAATATTACTAATAAAAAGCTACTAAAGCTGTATGAACATTCCATAGAATGGAATATGACTTAGATAGCCAGAGTTATACTTTAAGAGGGGGCATAAATCCTGTAAAATGGGGAATTACAGAACCAACTGTTAATGTTGAAGTAGTAAAAGATGTTAACCATTATATGTAACCAGGATGTTAGGTTCCTATTACATATAATAATTAGATAAGTAAGGATTATTCATAAGAAATATTAGTGTTATAATGTGTTATTTGTTGTTAATTTTAATTTAGGAATGCCCTGTCTAAAAATATATATCATTCCGCTGTTATAGAATATTTTTAATTATGTTATTAGGTGATATACAAAACAATGTTATTCAGAACACCAGTTTTGATATAGAGAGGTGGTATATGCTAATTATATAATCAATAATTACTGTTATACCAGTCAAAGAACTAATTTTTAATCAAATATATAAGAATCAGAAGTCAGAGAAGGATATAAAATAACTACATTAGTAAAAAATTTTGCAATTAGCCACACATCAAATCTAGGCCATATAATGAATTTAAACTACAGAATAATTAATAAACCTAGTCTTATAAGCCAGTTAAACTGACAATATTTATGCAAAATAAACTCAACATATTATATACTATGTAAAAAAGGCTTTCTAAAGATATGGTCATTATATGAGTAAAATTATTTATTTGTCTAATAAAATACCATTGGAACTGAAATAGATTCACTGACATTATCTAGGAGGAGTCATATCTATTATCCTATTAGGAGGAGTCATATACAAATGAATTGTATTTAAAAACCATTAATAATAAACTAAATTGCAATAAAATAAGTGAGAATTGACAATTATACCAATTTCAGATTTAATAGAATAATAATTATATTAGGGAAAATGGCTATTATTTACTTAGAAGACAGGAAGTATAATTTTAGGCCTACCTCCCAAAAAATGTAAGAAATATAATTTTCTGATAAAACTTTGTAACACCAACTTAATTACTATCAAAATAAGTAGAATAGAATAGTGAAAACGAATATGTATTTAATATTTCAAACAGTTAACTAATAACGAAATTAGTTTCTGAGCATAATGTACGATTTTAAAATGTGTCGGAAGTTAAGATGATTTGAAACAATGTATGAGATATATTATATAGGCTAAGATTTTCATGAGACGAAGGAAATCCACACAGTTCATTATTATACCTCGAAAAGAGCACTTAATGTGAATATTTGATAGAACCAACCTTTAATGGCTGTTACGTTATAACAGAGTTCGGAATCATTTTGTGTAAAATTAAATTTTTTAACTATTTTAATTATTGTGAAGTGGTGAAGTTGACCTATGAACTACATAACAC
Organism: Magicicada septendecula; assembly: GCA_034769895.1. Classification (NCBI taxonomy): domain Eukaryota; kingdom Metazoa; phylum Arthropoda; class Insecta; order Hemiptera; family Cicadidae; genus Magicicada; species Magicicada septendecula. The sequence goes on along the minus strand of CM068369.1, from coordinate 177,165,055 downwards.
CAATAAACGGAATCACATATAACTAATTAAATTAAATAACACTGAAATCGCACCAAATACCAAGTGAAAATTCGAGGTTAAACTGACACACATAAACACCAGTAGATATACCCATTTAACAACATTTTTACACCAAGTGAACTATTCCATCATACACCAGTGACAATAAACTATACCCCAGAAGATCATATACAATTGCGAAGAACATTTAACCGAAGAAAGGACATATTTATTCCAACAAGTACTTCGTCAACATTAGAAGCTATCAACGCGCATGCGTCAGGCGGCCATTTTGATCCAATATCATCACCGCAATAAGACACGACTGTGGGCTGCACTTTGGGTTTGAATAAAATTATATATAAACTTTTATTATTAATAGCTACCATTGTATTGTTTAAATTTAAGACATTTTTAAAATTGTAAGTGTTATACTTTCATGCCCCTGACCTTCTCTGGCTTTTTATATTAATAACCGTTTAAAGAACCTATTTTCATAATACCAATGTAAAATTCTTATATCGACCGGCCCTGAGCGAGTCGATACGGCATTGTAACGTCGATATTTAATCGACCAAATTCATTATTTTGTTTAATAAACGTTTTGTTTTTTTTGGTAAATTGAAGTTGATTTCTCTTATAAAAGGACATAACAGTTAATTAATCAAGAAAACTAGATAACCTTTAAAGGCAGTATATGTGAACCTACCACCTTTCAAGAATAAGAAGAAGAGAGCCGTTTTCACCTAAACTTGGAGTTAACTGGATTATCTTATTAACAAATTTACAGAACGGAAATTTATTACCAGAATAAACACAATACCATCATAATTATAATTACAATCAACAACCTCGACTTATTCCTAAATTTTAAGAACATAAATACACCGAAACATTTTTTCAGAATTTATTTTTTTTTATAAATATAAATTTTAAATTTATATTTTATTTCAAATTGCTACCACAGCAATATACCCCGAGTTTATTTGATAACAACAAAGACCAGGAACATTACCAAATCGACGTTTCCCAGAGCGGAACGTCACTACTACACATACACACCATAAAAATTATTCTGGGTAATATTATACCAGAACACTACTACAATTACGATTATATTATGGTTTTATTACTAAAGTGAAGACCAACAGTGAGAGCAAAACGAAGACTAGAAGACTTAGCTACATTACTACACACATTCTTACAACCGTTATTTATTTCTTTAATTCGTTTTATTACAATGTATACAGTGGAACGGTTCATAGACAGACGTCGTTTCGTCTTTAGAGAGTGAACCCTCTGCAAGTGCTCAGGGTTCATGTGAGCGACTCTCTAGCGCTCCATTCTTTTCCGCGTTTATCTGTTGTGTGAAACGTACACTGTAGATTCGCAGCTTTACTCTGAGCAACGCTCCATAGTGAATGTTGAAAGTCTGTGTAGACGTTGGACCCTTGTACACACAATAACCTGCTCTGATGTTTTGATGACGGCGATCATAATATTGGAACTTTGGAAACTTGAGCATTACTTAATGGAGATCAAACGTTATCTTTAACCAGCTTTTATGCACTTCTATGAGTATTATGAAATAAAAGAAATAATTTAATGAAGTAAACAACTTTAAATGAGAATAATTTGTGTATTTCTTTTTACCATAGTTTAAATTAACTTTTATAACTACATATTTTTACAAAACTCGTCAGTTTTTAAAAGATTCAGTGTTATTACATGATACATGTGCAGTTTTGTAAGGAACAAAAGTTAGTGCCCTGCTTAAAGAAGATAATGAATAGAGAATTAGAAATAATCAGGAAGTATATGAGATATTAAAGTACGAAGACATTATAAGATTCGTAAGCCAAAAAATTAAAACCGAGGAGCTAACCGGCCAGAATATTAAATTTGGGCAAGAAACAAGAATATTTCTAAAACGGTGGCTGTAATAGTTCGGTGAATGCGAATACGAGTTTTAGCAAATAAAGATAAATATTATTAAAATTAATATTTTTTGGCTGTAGTAATTTTAAATTTCTGCAGTATCATTCTCTAACTTATTGAAGATTCTGTAAGTTAAAAGTAAGTAAGCGTACTTGCAAAATAAAATGGAAAGTGGAAACAAAATTACTGTTCATTAGGCAGTTGTAGTACTGAGCATATCGAATACAAACTGCCATACGTATCAAAATCTGTCCCTAAAAAAACCTGTGACAAAAAAAGGTTACAAAAAAGGTGAGAAAGTTAAAAAAAAAACAAGGGAAAAAGATAATAGACGAATTTAAAAAAGAAAGATCGAATAGACGCCCATCTTAGCTTCTGAGGCTGTGCACCAGAGAGGATTTGTTCGAAGGAATAACGTTCGGACAATGTTATCTAAACGTTCGTGTAGTGGAACCTTGACAGTCCGAACTGTAGTAGTACGGTAATACTAATGCTATCTAAATAAATTGTACCAAATTTACTAAAATAATACTGAAACAGAAACTTGAATTATTTAAAAAAATTTCTGGTGTAATTTAAGTATCTTTTATTTATTTGTTTATTTATTTATTAGATCGCTGCAATAACGTGGTTCACAAGCGACTACAAAACAAATACATACAATAATGATTACATAAAATAATGTCACATGTGTTTACAGATTTGCAAATTATTAAACAATGGTAAACGACGAAAAACACTGAATGAGAAACACACTAAAACTAATTTAATGATAGAAGTTATTAGATTAAACATTAATCTTTAAAAAGTATAAGTTTAGACATTAAAAGATAATATTTTCCAATGTAATACAAATAATATAAACATATAATAAAAATGTTTAACTTATAAATGTGTAAATAATAAAACTACGACATACTAGAAAGCCTGCGTTGTTAATATCGTGATAATATACAGTTTTTAACAGTTTAAAAATTATATACGGTCATGATAAATGTGGGGTGGTTATAATTTAAATAAATCGTTCCGTAGAGTAAGAAACAATATAAATTGAGGGATAGAGTAACAATTAGTAACTTAATCGAAATCAAAATATTCGAATAAACGTCTTCTCAAAAACAAAAATGGCGAAGAAATAGTACAAAAGACGATTGGCGATTATTTTCGTTTAGTATAACCATGATTTAATAATAAATTTTCAGATTTACTAAAAACCACAGGAACTGTTATTTTATTTTTTGTAGAACAATAAACTAAATACAGGTGCTAAAAACGTGTAAGAGTGAAGAATAGAATTTGGTTTTTATATCTCAGAACGTAATACTATAATATAACAAATAAAAAATGCTTTTCTACCGTGGTATTGTCTAATTATTATGGATACCAAATTGAATTTATTTCAGATAATTCTAGTTTGAAGTTTTATTTGTTTAATCTTAATTTAGTGCGTAATAATTCTTTAATGTTTACTTTTCACTGTTCAACTACTAAAATTCTGTTTATGTTATACCGAGAGACATTATCATTTTACATTACCGTCTATTATTTTACTTTCTGTGAAAATGTATACCGATATGTTACATAAAGAAGAAGAATAATAACTATTACACATAATTTATTTGTTTTATCTTGTATTATTAAGATTATAATTATAACATTCTATACTTATTAATACACTTTCCACGTGTATATAATATTATTTCTCTATTGTCAGTATACAGTTGTTAATAGAGACAATAAATATTGTCGAAATGTTAACACATTGTTTTAAAATCGTGTGTAGTCAATGATCGACCCTCACAAAGGATAATCTAGTGGCAACTTTGTAGTGGACTGAAAAAAAATACTGTTAAGTAATTTCTAATTTTTTCATTCTGTCCCTTCCCGTACACCCTTTTACACGCCTAAGGAATTTTATTTCTATGGTTTGTGTACGACCGTCTTTCTTAGTCAATATTCGCTCTGAAACAATAAAATTTGGGCAGTCATGACTTTATGAAGTTTCACTTGTATATCCTGTAAAGCTTTCTCTATTAAAGTTTTCACTATTGTGTCGCATATAACCTGAAATTTGTGAACGGATATTCCTAACCCCGTTATTGATATTTTCTTACTGGTATCCCTATCAAAGTCTGCTGTCCCTGATACCTCTAACATCACAGCTTAGATAATTAAAATCTTATACTTGTTTAACTGGGATGTCGTTAACTGAGATCATTGTTCACACTGAACTTCCGTCTATTCCAGTGGAAATATATAAGTTATATTCTGTATATAGTTTATTCACATTGTTATCTATCTCGATTATTATCTATCTTCTGAGTCTTCAAAAAGCCGTCTAAAATATAGGTACATTCTCACTTACTCTTAGTCTTATTGGTTCATGGTTTCACTCTAAATACTTTAAGTTGCAACTGTACCTTACCATCACGTAATTTTTTTATGACACATACCGCAGAAACAGCAGTGTGTATGCAATAGTAGTGTGCATTTTAAACTGTAAATATTATTAAAATAATAATAATTATGGTTTATTTTGTTAATAAGGAGAAACTGTATTTGTACCTTCCCTCATTCCTATTATTTATATTTTAGGCTTTTAAAAATGGTCCTACTTTCATAATCCCCGTCATAAACAGTCAACTCTTTCTTTATCAAAATTGGTTGCTGGATCCGCCCCTATGACACATAACGTATCCTTATATACATCGTTATTAGAATCATCAACGGTATGAAAAAAGAATATTCTTCAAAGCCTCTACATGTTGTTGGTTCTTAAAGCTAATAAGCTCTGCAACCTAGCTGAATGTACTGCCCACTCTATTTAATCTATTTAATATTTATACTAACTCATTTTGAATTACTTACAGGAAAACATCTCAACAAAGGTTTATAGCAGTCTTGTATGAGCAGCTGTTCGGTGCGGTTGTTCTGTCGTGTGCGGTAACTTAATATTATCGCTATCTTTCTTACTAAATAGACTATTAACATTGAAAATGTTTATAAGGACGTGTCGCACATTTGCGGCCGATCGCTGGTGCGTGATCGAAAACGGGAACCGGTGAGTTTCCATAGAAACTACTTCTTTGTTGTCAATAACGTAGTACACATATAAAATTTCGCTTATGAATGCGACTATATATAACTTATAATCTGTACATTGGTAAATGAAGAATGAATTCATTGATTGGTGAATGAACATAAATATATATATTTTTAGATTTATTGAAGCATTTTCAATGCCCTTCTCTGTGCATTGCATTTGTGCAATGGCTGTAAATTTATTTATAAGTAATACTACAACAAAAATAACAACAAAAGTTTATCTGATTACTCGAACAATTCCAAGCAGCCGGCCAGGGGGCAGCGCGTGCGTCTGCTCGTTCGTGTAGGACTGTGTCTCTGACTGCGGCTTGTGGTTGTTTGTACCTGTTTCTCTACAAAACATAAATACAAGGCCATAAATTGCTCATCTCGAAGTAGACGTATCTTATAATTTATCTGTCTACTGTAATTATCGACAATAATGAATTACCAGCAACCAGCGCTGTCAACTAACGTAGAACCTGTCCGTACGGTCCACTCAGGAACCGCAAATATGCTGATTATATTACCTCCAGTGTCACAAAATGCCTTTCAATTCTATATCAGTCAACAGCCAGGCAGAAATATTAATGTTGATTTCATACAAAACGGATACCACAGCTGGCAGATGGTGAGAAAACGAAAAAGAAGTTGCCAATATTCAGTAAACACATCTGAAACACACACTCAGCTTAATGAACACAACAGGTTTACGGTGTTACCTATAGACGTCCAACCAACTCAAGTTTTGGCTCAGCCGAAAGTACCTAGACCTCCTGCTGCATACCTGTAATGGTGTCGTCAATTACATTGGAATCAGAACAGTATAGTACTAAATCGTTCGATGACAATACTGTAAGAATCAACTCTTTGCACCTGATTCTTACAGAAAATTAATCCGCACCTTGAGGACGAAAAAATTATTTACCATACATATCAAATCAAAGACCAGCGAGCATACCGGGTTGTCATAAGAAACATTCATCCTAGCATCGATGTACACTTTATTAAAGAAGCACTAAAAGAGAAAGGACACTGAGTCAGAAATATAATGAACGTTAGACACAGAGTAGAGAAAACACCCCTCCACCACTTCTTTGTTGATCTTGAACCTGCAGCAAACAATAAACAGATATATAACTTAAGGTCTTTAGGTAACATGCAGATTACTGTAGAAAGAAGAAAAACCTTCATAATCCAGTGCACTCGTTGTCAGTCATACGGTCACAGTAAGACATACTGTAGAAAACCTTTCCAGTATGTCAAGTGCGGAGGTGTTCCAAAACCTAAGGATACACCAGCCACAGCCACATGTGTATTATGCAATGGTCCTCATACACCTAATTATAAAGGCTGTGAAGTTTATCAAAATCTGTAGGGCATATAAAGCCCTGTACCTAATACCACATCTAGGAGAACCCTTTCAATTTTTAGGACTATGAACACGGAAGAGAACATGAATCCCCGTAACGTCTCTTTTCCTACTTACACTCAAATTGCAGGACTACAGCGACACTCAGAATCCTCGCCCCTGATGACATCAATCTCAAACGGACAACAAATGAGGACATTACACTTTCACACTTCCTGACAAAATTTGAGACTATGTTCAGTCAACTCGTGCAGCAAAATAGCGTCATGCTTAATCTCTTTACAACACTTGTCAATAAACTTTCTAATCAATAATGAATAACAATTACTTGATTGGATTATGATGAATTACATGATTATGGTTATTTTCAATGGACTCTCTCAACGGAGCCTAAAACTCAAAGCTTTACTTCTTGAATAAGGTTAGACGTAATGCTTGTATCTGAGACACATTTCACAGACAGAAGCCACATTAGGATTCCAGGATTTACTGTTTATGATACTTAACATTCTGACGGTACAGCTCGTGGCGGAACCGCTCTGTTAATCCGAAACAATATAAAACATTATCTCTTCTATAAAGTCAAAACGTCTCACCTACAGGCGAAAACGTTTTATTTGAAGATCAAAGAGGACGTCTAATTGTTTCTGCAGTCTACTGTCCCCCAAAACACAGAATCAATGAAACTGACTTCAGCTCCTTTCTTAGAACTCTTGGTGCACGTTTTATGGTGGGAGGTGACTTCAATGCAAAACACCTGCAATGGGGTTCGAGATTAGCTAATCCAATAGGTAGAATTTTATATAATGTCATTAGACAAGAATCCCTGTCCTTTCTAGCCACTGGTCAACCAACCTATTGGTCTTCTGATACAAATAAAATACCTGACCTCATTGATTTCTTTTTAATACGAGGCTTGTCTCATAAATACTAAAAAGTTGAATCTTGCCTTGATTTGTCCTCTGATCACACTCCAATTATTGCCACATTATCAATACTATAATTGAGTCTGAAAGTCTACCAACACTCACCAATCGTAATACTGACTGGGACTAATTTAGAGGGCTTGTAAATATCTTGCTAGAACTTCCACTCCACACACCTGCTGATTTGGATGCGGTTGTAAATTGTCTCACCAGTACTTTTTAAAATCAGCCTGGGAAGCTACACCTTGCAATACAGAGAAGAATAAGCACTCAAACCTTCCTCTGGTTGTCGGAAAGAAATTAGCTGAGAAGCGTAGATAGCGACAAATTTGGCAGCATACTCATCATCCGGATGATAAAAGAAAGTGGAATTCCGCGGCCAGAAAACTAAAACCATTGTTGGAAAATTTAAAAAATGAAGGCATTCAGGATTATCTAGAAAATCTGTCACTTAATAAAAGTAATGATTTTATTCCTTGTGGAAGGCTACGAAACGATTAAAAAGGCCACTATTATAAATACCACTAATACATAAACCAAATGATCGCTGGCCGCGAAGCAATACAGAGGAATCCTAGACTTTTGCTGAACATTTTGTCAAAGTTTTTCAACCTGAAGCCAGCAAGAACGTCTCTTTTGATGAAGAAGTACAAAGATATTTACACTCCCTGCTCCAACTGACTCTACCAATTAAGCCTTTTAAGGTTAACCAAATCAAGGAAATAATCCTGTATAATTTGAAAAGTAAAAAGGCTCCCGGCATTGATTTGTTATCAGGGAAAATTCTAAAGGAGCTGTCTCACAAAGGCGTTGTATTAATAACATATATTTTCAACGCCATAATCAGACTTGCATACTTTCCTCTTCTCTGGAAATCGGCTCAAGTAATCATGGTCTTAAAACCTAGTAAAAACCCTCAAGAACCCTCTTCTTATCGACCCATAAGCCGTCTACCGATACTTGGTAAGATCTTTGAGAAGCTGTTTGTAAAACGACTTATGCCAACAATTGTAGAAAACAACCTAATTCCGGATAACCAATTTGGCGTTCTAGAAAAGCACTCTACGGTAGATCAAATACACAGTCTGACAAATGTTATCAATAAATCGTTGGAATCGAAGTTTTTCTGCTCAGGTGTGTTTCTCGACGTTTCCCAGGCTTTTGACAAAGTCTGACATCTTGGACTCTTATACAAAATAAAGAAAAATCTGCCACATAATTGTTATCGTATTATACATTCCTACTTAGTGGGCAGAGTGTTTCAAGTCAAGTACTCGGATGCTACTTCTCCTCTATTAACAATGGGGTCAGGTGTTCCGCAGGGTAGTGTTCTGGGTCTCCTGCACTACCTCCTGTTTACCTCGGACTTACTGTCAGCAAGTGAAACCACTGTTGCTACCTACGCCGATAACACAGCATCTCTTCTACTACAAGAATCATTAAACAACGTTCAGTTATGGCTTGATAAATAGCGCATAAAAATCAATTCGGCCAAGTCAGTACAGGTTACATTCACCACACGTAAGGCAAACTGCCCACCAGTAACGATCAATCAATACCGCAAGCTGAACGTGCTAAGTACATTGGGATGCATCTGGACAGGAGACTAACGTGGAAAAAACATATAACATCTAAGAAGATTGAATGTAATCACAAGGTCAGAAATATCTACTGGCTGATAGGGAGAAAATCACGATAAAGTCTAGTCAATAAACTGTTAATCTATACAGTAGTACTTAAACCGGTATGGACTTATGGTATTCAACTTTCGCGTACTGCTAGTACGAGTAACATTGATATTATGCGGCGCTTTCAGTCCTAAACTTTAAGATCAATAGTTGACGCTCCATGGTTTGTCTCCAACAACTCTATACACCGCGACCTCAAATTTCCAACCGTGAGAGAAGGAATCATGCGCCTCTGCAGGACTCACATCTCTAAATTAGAAAAGCATGCAAACCACCTGACAATTAATTTGTTAGATAACAGTGAAGATATTTATAGACTAAATAGGCACAAACTGTTAGACTTACCATTCAGGCTTAACTAATAATGTATTCTCTGTATAATCTGTATTGTAATGTCTGTGATATCTGTTCTGTTCTGTTCTGTATGTTTTGTATTCGTGTCAACATTAAATGTTAATGTCAACCAATATATGTGCCTTATGGTCCCAGTGTTTAACATTTGAACTTATTGTATCATGCCAGCAGCAAGGGGAAGTGATTTTTAGTTCATTTGTTTATATGTTTTTGTCATTTAGTTTTGTAATTTGTGTATCTCTTTAATATATTAACAAAAACAAGAAGAGGTGTCGATGGTCAACTCTTCATAATCCTGTATGTTTGTTGTCAGCCAATTTGTTCAATGTTCGCTTAGTCGAACAGATTACAAATCTCCAATAAATTGAAAAAAAAAAAGATTTAGAGGAGGCACAATACAAAAGTTTCCTAATACATATATAATATAATTTAATACTTTAAGTGATAAAAATGTTTAATGGTACTTATAGTAAGGGTTTTGGTAGGCCTACTTCTATAAAAAATGCATGTATATATTTGTGACGTTTACTTTTACATTACCAGATTACAATAATCTCTTCCTGTATATGGTAACGTGATGATAGTATTTTAAACTAACACAGATCAAAATAGTTCTAATTTACTGAATGTTCTTCAATTTAACAAATAAATTTGCGTTTTTTTAAGCCTTCATGTTAATTTATAACAGTCAAGAGTAGCACTGATGAAACTTATATACTGAGATTTGTATATAGGAATTTGGGCTGTAAAGGGTTCTGTGAGATAAATCACATTCCCTTGGAGCGTGTCACTAAACTCTGGGGGAACTAACGTCTGCATTCTACGGTAAAACAATGCTTTTCGTAGCACAACGCCCCTTGATGTTTATCCGAAGAACTATATTATCTTTTGTTTTGTTAATTAATGACACACATTCTAAGCCAAGCTGTAATTCAAAGTGTGGTTTCAGAACTGTCCTTTAATTATGTCTCTGTATATAATATTATCCACCATTTGCATTACATTAAGACTTACGTTATACATACAGGCAAGTTATTTTCTGATCAAAAGAATCCTTTACATGATATGTAACTTTCCTCGACATTAGAGACAAACATTTTTTATTTCTTATGTTGTGTTGGTACAACTCATAACTCCAAAGAAATCAATAGAAAGAAAATGTTAAACAAGCACCTTCAAATAACAGAAACGAAAAGTATAAAACTTCGTAAGTGTATTGCATAACAGGTAGCGAAGTGTAGTACAACAAGCCTTGTAAAATAGTCACAAAGTTTGAGAAGTATATATTAGTGGCAAAAGTGTATCTTAAGAGTAAAACCTAGTTTTTTAAAAGTTATAATTCATTAATTTAAACATCACAAACCAACGATTATTTGTTGTGAATACTGTTCTCCTGTAAGTAAGAAAATAATTCTAACTATTACTTTGGCATAATTTTTCCCAGAAACGTCATATTATCGTTATTTGTTATTTAAAATTTTGGAAATATATTTGGTTGTTTCCTTTACTGTTAAAGAGGCATATTTTTCCAGTTAAATTAGTGCCTTCTTTGTGTCAGACATAGTATTTATATTCTTTCTTAGAAATGTAAATAAGAGACAGAAAGCTATACTCGGAAAATATCTTCCAACGACACGTGTCGTTGTCTGTGTATCGAAATTAAATAAATTTCTTTCTATGTATTTTTTTGTCTTCGAATCGAAAGACAGAATATTATTTTTGATAGTCTTCTTGTTTATTGGACGTGTCATTTTTATTGCAGAAGTTGAAGTCATTGTGCATACTAACAAATAACAGTTCCGGCATTTTATAACCGTTTTTTATCAAATTGTAAAAAATGTATATTTTCTACCTTAGGCCATAAAAGACAGCCTTAATGGTGATAACGTGTAACAGTCACACCTCAAGTACAGCAACACTGATTTGGCCAGGCAACTAGACGTACTGATAATAATATTGAAAGAAGTGGTCTGTACGAACATAACATGTTACAATAATATTGCACTGGTATATATTAAAAATTGAAGGAACTAGTTTGTTAAACATAAATTACTTTATTGGACACATTACTTTGCGGCGTATCTGAGAGCATAAAAGCAAACGAACAATAAGCATATCCAAAGCCCTAGAAACACCCCTTAAAAATAATCAGCCCAATATTGTTAAAAATATTTTGAGCAGTGGATCACAATTAGTAATAAAATATATTCTCTTTATTTATGTTTTATTTATTTACTCACTTATTTCTTCTTTATTTATTGACAAGTGGCGCCCAACGCCGGGCGGCGATCATCGGGGGGATGCCCGATACGACCACGCCAGCGAGCTACCAACCGGCACACCAAACAAAATGGCGCCCAACAGACACCGCTACAACATCCGGAGAAGAGCAGTAGGCTGGCTACCGGAGAGCATTCAAGACCCGGGGGAGTTGTGACGGCAGAGAGGCAAACGTCTGCTCTCCGGTACCAGCGACACCAACACCTGGCGGCGCATGACACCTGACGAATACGCGACGAGCCAATTAGGGATCAGCAGCCGAGACGTGACACCTGACGTGTGGGCAGCGAGCCAATCAGCGACCCCGGTCAGGTCATAAAAAGAGAGCCGCAAAAATTTTTTGCGCACTCCATCGCCACGCCATCGGACGGACTTCATCTTCTTCCCTCTATCGGACGACATCGACGCAGAGTCAGCCGGAAGGAACAGCCGAAGAGTTGAACAGACGTTCTTCGCCCTGTACCGCACCAGCGATGGATTTCGCTGGACCGCAGCGGACTCGACGCAACCGGTGCCGAAAGAAGAGGATGACTGCAGTACGCCACGAACAGCGGGCGCTGCCGCCGAACATCTCAGCGCGGGTCGGGCGGAACAACATTACAGCGTTTTCGCCACATGTCCATTTTAGGGTTACCAAAATAACGAAGAGTTGGACGATTAGCGCCATTTGTCATGTGACAAGCCTTTTTGTCCGGTGACAGTATGTTGAAGAAGGTATTAACATGACTTACTCACAAAAAAATTATTTCTCCCATTTCACTCTCAACTGCAAACATAATAGTTCTGCTTAATGATATTCTCAATAATAAAAAGTGTAATTTACATTTGATAAAACCTTATATATTGCACAATGCGGAGTAGACGAGTTTAGAAATTTAAATTTCAAAACGTGTTCGTCGTTTACTTCTAATTTCTAGTCATCGTCACCGGAAAATGACACATATATTCATGTGCTAGCAAAAAAGAGTTTGGCAGCGTAAAATTTACACACCTCTTAAAATAACTATTTTTTACAATGTAGTACCCAAAAACAATAATACTTGTTTTAAGTTTTCTATATTTTTGTATCAAATTATCCTTTGCACCGTCTCTCACATATATTGGAGAGGACTTTCTATTGCTATTGGAGTCCCAACCTCCGCTTTTATAACCGAAATCTTTTAAAAATTACTAGATAAAGGAACAATAAATATAACAAGATTAAACGACCAGGATACTTTGGATACTACTTTAGATACGTTAATGACGCTCATATACCTCCCCAAATAAGGGCATTAACTTTTCTAATATACTAAATTCAATTAACAATTTACATATATTAAAATTTACACTAGACGAATAATCACGGCAATAAATTAAATTACTCAGACTTAACCATACATAGAAATGAAAATAATTTCGATTACTCGATACACAGAAACCATCTCAAACTCATTTAATCATTCCAAGCAAATCTACCCACCCTCCATAAACATAAAATGGCAGAATTAAATTAGTTAATATACCACATGTATAGAATACGATTAGATCAAAAACAAAGACAGGAATCGAAGAAAAAATACTATCAAACTAAATAATAAATGATGGGATACAAAGTCAAAACTATCTGTGCCGTGTTTTGGGAAAAACGCGGCGGTGTTCTTTTTATATAGCTGAACTATAAGTATTTACGTAAATACGTACGAAGTTACGTATTTATTAACGTGAATGTTTACGTAAGAATTTACGTACGTATTATCGGCCTTTGCTGTCGTTATGAATTATCTTTCCACCCGGCCGATCCGCGCGCGCTCTGTGCCCGATGCTTCATACCATTTTTTCCGCAGCAGGACTCTTCAGTCCAATTCTGTCGTTCAGCATAGCAGCGTCTATATCCGGCTGACAGCATCGATGTAACATTTCGTCTTCTATCTGCTACTATGAATAAGTAGAAGTCTACGCGACCTACCGGTAAGTGTGTTAAGATATTTAACTTAATAATTCATAAAAATAAATTGTATTTGCTTAATATTAACGCAGATGCGTTGCTATAGATATTGCAGTAATTTATCAGCACGTGGCAGGCAACAGGTTAATTAGTTTTATGTATGTTTCAATTTTAACGCTGGCTAACAGATATTAGTAGTAATAATATAATAATGTGTTATAATAATATAATAATAATAAAACTCAATTCATTAAACCAGAATGGGGCGTAAGTTAGTTATTTTTCTGAAATGATTGTACATCACGAACTTGTTAAAGTTTGCTAGTTCCTGTCAAGGGGGAGTTAAATGCTTCACGAAAACTTGTGAATAACTATTTATCTGAAATGATTATTATGTTGAATGACTATATTTGTATATATTATAGATTATAATATTTAAAAGTGTTATTTGAAGTGACTTATTTGATTCAATGGGGTTCTATACATAAGTGAATTTTCGGAGATTGTAAACTGGGCATGTCACGCAATGTCAGCTGGGTAGATGTGGTAGTGTGGTTTATTAAACCTGTAAGTAATCACAGCTATAATTGTGCAGCGTTTCCGATGTAGATGAGAATCTGTCTCGCTCCAGAGGATGGCCGTACATCTGCTTTCCATGATATAGATTCAAACACTTCCGTCAGCTGTCAGCCAGGATGGACTGACGCACACTCGTCCAGACCCGGCCAGGGTCATGCAGCACCCGGGTTGAACTGAGAGTTCTGTAAAAGGGGTCGGCACTAAATTATTTCTGTGTTGAGCAGGCATGGGCGGATGTATCTGTGCCAGTTGGGGAATTCGATGGTCAATTATTTTTGTTAATTGGGTTGGAGTTTTTTTTGTCTATTAATTAAGATCGGGGTGGTGTTTTAACAGGTGGACGACACCCGTAGGTGCCGTTTACTACAGGACTGTATCATATCATATTTTCCTGGATCTCGTCCGGACGCATGACCATGCCTGAGGCCAAGTTTTTTTATGAACACTTTAAGCATGTTTCAGTACAATTCATTACATAGATTCTGCTTTTCGAAATTCAATTTTACTGTTCAGCTAATTCTGTAACCATTCAATTTTGCCATAGCCAGTTTAAATATTGCCATAGTTTATATTTTGCCATAGTTTAAATTTTGTAATTTTTACACCTTTGTTGCTCATGATACCAATTAATTAATCAATGTCAAAGAATACAAGACTAATCAGTACCTGTATAAGTATTTATAGGTGGTCACGTTCCACTGTTTTGCAAATTTTGTCAGGAAATAAAAGAAATAAGAAATGCAGTTCTGCAACCGGGCATCCATGTTGACCTCGTGATGGCACTTATTATCATTATCATTATTGAGATCCGAAATTGATAATTAACTTTTGCGTGGTATTTGTGTGCCGTTCGGGCTATTTAGCCAAATTGACCTTGGCTGTTCGTATACTTAGAATTTTGGGGCATGTCTACTCTACTCTTTTGGGATGTATTAATTGGGCTTTTGGGTTTAGTTATTTATTAATTGAAAATTTAAGGTGGGCCGGATAATTGATCTGAATAAGAGGGTTGAGGGTGTATGATGACAAAATATACGCTGTTAACCAACTGAACATGTGGTGTGCCATTTATATGTAAATGTGTATCTATGTTTATTATATATTGTGTGTTATGTCTTATGTGATTGTTAAATGTTATTATGCATATATATATATCATGTTATGATTTATGTAATTCACTGGGAGGGTCGAGACTATGCGCCATTTCACATTATTATTATTTATGCGCCATTATTATTCAAGCTCAACTATTTGGCGATACTTATGTTTAATGGACTTATAATAACGATTGGGGATTTTGGAAGTGAGCTCTTCTGATTATAAAACACGTGTAATATTATCTTACTTTTCAAGGGCGCATATATTGTACAAAAGCAGAATACAATAAATCCTGTTATTGTTATCTTAGGTCAGAGTTTCATTTGCAAGTCCCATCATACTGGACCCAGCACATTTTTGGCTTCTCTAGGCTCTTGCCTAGTTCTAAATAACTTGTGGCCTCTCTTTAAAAAAAAAAAAAATAAATAAATAAATATAAAAATAAAAGGAAATTAAAAAAAAGGAGTTTGTTTTCTATATATAAAAAGCATAAAAGGAAAGGCTGTATGTACA
The DNA here is from genome assembly GCA_034769895.1 of Magicicada septendecula. Lineage (NCBI taxonomy): Eukaryota > Metazoa > Arthropoda > Insecta > Hemiptera > Cicadidae > Magicicada > Magicicada septendecula. The sequence continues at coordinate 177,149,296 of CM068369.1, read as the reverse complement.
AAAAAATTTTAATTTAATTAAAAAAAATTTTTTTTTCAAAAAAAAAATTAATGTTTGTTTATTGTTTGAATAATTAATAAATAATTCTTGTTATGTGGTTTCGTCGAAAATTTAAAATTCTGTAAGTTTTTTATGTCAATATATTCACTTCTGGTTAACTGTAAATAAATCCGGAGTTAATAAGACTGTCTCACTTCACTAATCGATTGGCGATTTTCTTCTATGCTCCAGTATATTACTCTCCTTTAGCAATGGTCGCCTTCCAGTTAGTCCTGTGGTTAATTGAAACTCTTATATTAACTTTTGAAATAAATTTAAAACCAGATAATTGAATTATTATGATTTATTGACAATTATGGTGAAAATATCGATTTAAAATCGATATGTATATAAAGCTCGACTCCTTCACAGGTATAATCGATTCTCAATACAGGATATATTATATAAATATTTTCGAATGGTTCTTTTAACGGTTATAATTATAATAGTCAGATAAGGGGCAAGTATAGAAAGTATAACATTAACAAAATAAATTTTAATAATTAATAAATGACAAAGTTATTTATGATATATAATGTTTATAAAAATGAATTTGTCAAACCAATGCAGTGGCGATGAATCTTTGCTGGCAGTCACTTTGCATGCTGGGAGTTCCAAAACGGCTGCTCGCCTCTTTGTTGAAGTAAACCGAGAAAGTTATGGTTGGAATTTCTGACAATAAAGTTGCCTTCTCAACTGCTTTCTGATCTCCGTAATATTGGGTAATGTCTATTGTGTTGTTAGAGGTGTTCTGGTTAAGTGTTCTGTGTTCACTGGCTTTAAATGTTTTATATTTGGTGGTGTTCACTTTTGTCTGTGTGTGGCGAAAACTCGTGAAGTTCGTTTGTAATGTGGATTATTAATGTTTGGTAGTTTTATGGGTTTATTTCACTTGTATTTGGTTACGTATTGTTTGTTTTCACTGTTTGTGGTAGTGTTGTTCACTGATTTTATGTTTAATATACCACTTTCGGTAACTCTCGTTTTTCACAGCTTGATATTTTAACCTTTGTACGCCATTAACATATACGCTATATAGGTTCTTAGCGCGAGCTAACATCAACCGTTCGCTTCGAATGTTAATTATGAACTGTTTTACTTCCTTCGCCTCCTGAAATATCTTGCCAAGTTAATATTAGAAAAGTATTGTTTCAAATATAAATCACTTCCTCTCCATGTGATTATAAAATACATTATATTCAGAATATTTTTTGGTTATTGATTACTTTCGTGAACTAGTAATTACATATTTGGTTTCTTTAACTCCTTCTGCTTAATTTGACATACAATAGTCCATCTTTATAAAGTTTTTTGTTAAAATTGCTATATTTCTGTCATTTTGGAAATATAGGCTCAATATCTGTGTCCTGTTCTTGTCCAAAATTTTAGCCATCTTAGGTGTTATAAATATGATTATAATAAATTTTAGATTGATATAAATCTTTATCTATCATTAATTTCTCATAAATTTATCAATTGATCTTTCTTTTAGTTATAATTCATGAATTTACTATTCCTCCTTTGAAATGGTTAGGTATTACATTTTGAAATTTTTTAATAATTTTATACATCTTTTTATATTATTCTTTTAAAGTATAGTTTCAGTTATAGTAGTTGGTGATTGATTCACCTTATATAAATCTCATTAGTTTACTTGGTTTATTAAACTTCCTTACTCATTTATTATGTTATTTGGAATTTCCTATTTTAGCCTAGATTTTATTATTTTACATATACTGTTTTTCAAATAATGTTATTTCTATAACCCTTCTGACTTTCTAAAGTTAACACAATATTAAATACAATTTCCTTGTATAACTATTGGTACATGTAGCAATGTATTCATGCTCATAATACAAAAACAATATTGAAAATTAATTAGTAGTCTGTAAAGTTAGACATATTAGTTTGAACTATTTTAAAAGATACATAACAAATATTTTATAAACTGGTATAGTATACATACAGAAACATTTTAGGCTGTATGAACACTGTTATATTAATAAACATTCTTATACTAATTATAATTCTTATTCTATTACCACTTTGAAAGGTGGAGTTCATTGGCTTTAAAGACAAACATAATTTGCCATTTAATTTTTTATTTTTTGTTAAACTTAATTTAATTACAGTCCTTTCTGTTTATATTGTGTATTACTTTTAATCCCCTGTCACAGTAATTATTCCCCACCTGCTCTCTTTATCATTTACATTTCGAAGAATTTTTTTTTGATAAAAAGTGGCCTCTTCTACGAAACATTAGAAATATTTTCACAATAATATTTCATGACATGTCATCTCTGTAATTATATAAAACTCAAAGTTATTTAATGGCACGTAGTTCAAGTAACAGTTACACCTTTACTTGAAGTTTATTATATTTAAATCACTTGCACTGGTTCACTTACACTGTTGGGTCTGATTTATATTTGAGTTCTACAATATTCTAAGACCAAACTTTTAGTCATAATGGACTGTGAAGATTTGTTTATTTTATTATATAATAACATTAGTTGGTGCACTTCTATTCACACTACTAAATACTTTTGTTTATAATTAATTTACATTTCTATGAGGTTTTGGGGTGTTATACTTTCTTTGGGTGACATTAAAATTTGGTTCGGGGTTTGTTATTGTTATTAATAGGTTTATCATGGGTATTCCTCGTAGTTCTCCCATCCTACATCTTCTTTTCTTCTCTTCTTCCTTCTTGGGTTTTCCAAGGTAAGTTGGTTTTATTTTGTGTCCGTTGGTTGGTTCGGGGTATCTTCTTTATTACCAGCTCCTATTCTACCTGGGTATTCTTATGATTTTATATTAGTTTCTTTAGATTTAATTTTCTTGATACTTTACTGTTGCATTTTTATTATTTAATTACTTATTTCCTTTATGGTGATATTTTTCTTTGATGTTTAATTATTTTCATTTGAATGTTCTTTTGAGTTATTTGTAATTTAAATGTATTTATGATCATAATGGAATTATTACTTAGTGGATTATCTGTCATGCTACAATATATATATATATATATATATATATATGAACAATATTGTAACGTCACAGAACGTTCCATAAAGGAATTTAATTGCAAAGTAAATTATCATAAGAGGAAGGTGAGGTGAACAGTATCGAACCCAAGTAATCCGAAAATTTTTGTAATATTGTCCGATAATTAATATCATTAACATGAAAAAACGACAAAGACTATGACTAAGACTCAAACCCCACATATATTGTGGGTTACAATCATTTTTACCTGGTATCCTTTGTCACACAATTGTACTACACATGTCAAACACCTTCAAATCACACAATTTTTGTAAAGCATCCCACTGATTTGTCTTGATAATTCAAAGGAGTCACGTCCTGAGTATAAAGATTTTTCATACACTAAATTCATGCTATTCAACTGAGCAATAAAATATTTATTAGCCGATACTTACTTACTTAAAAAACTTGTCAATAATAATTTTTTGTAACTCTGCAATTTTGTTTAATTCGAGTGTTAGTCCTTCAGACGATTTTTATGAGAAGAAAGGTTATTAAACATACGTTATTTACAATTCAAACTGTCTTGTTCACATTTTTTTATATAATTAATTTAATAACTAAGAAATCAAATTTAATAAGAATAATAATAATTTCTTGGAAGAAATATCCAAGTGGCGCCCACATACACATATTAGCTTAAGTTGTGTTTGCAGGACAACATCGTCGCAGAGAAACCAGCCATTAGTAAGTATTAAAAGTGCGCGGAGTGTAACACCCGACATCACAACACAAACAACATAAACACACACAATCTCTGTTTGTTATAAATTGACGAATCCAACGTGAGGCAACGAGGGAAGGACTTGACGTATACAATTTCAATTTGTGATAAATTGGCAGCCCAACTAGTGAGGCTTGAAAGGAAAGGAACGAGCCCGGCAACTATCAACAAATCAAGATGCCACTACCAAAAGGAAAAAAGGTGAAGAAAAATGTAGAACCGGAATTAAGTGTGGAAGATGGGGAGGCAGTCCAAATCGAGGAAATAGAAATAGAACCGCCCACACTAGAAATTGAAAACCCCATACAAACGGGAGATGAACTAGAGGAACAAGCGGGAGAAAGACCCGTACAAATGGGAGACCAAACAGAGAAACCCGAACCAGAAAAAATAACAGGGAGCGTCGACATGAACGCAATAATGATGATGTTCCAGAGAATGGAAGAAACAATGAACAAAAATACAGAATCCCTGAAGGAGGATAATAATAGAAATAGACAGGAAGTTAAGGAGGAATATAATAAGGAATTAGACAAAAAAATAGAATCTTTAAGGGTGTATATAACCGATAAGATCAATGATAATGAAAAAAAGCTGGAGCTATTTCAGGAGGAAAATAAAAAATGTATAGAGTCCCTGAAAAAGGAAATTAGGGCAAATTATGAGACAGTAAATAAAAAAATCGATGATAGTAAAATCGACAGTGACAGAAGGGTCGAGACAATGGCGAAACAGTTAGAAAGATTGCAGGAAGGAAATAATACCCGTTTCGAAACCATAGAGGAGCGAACCGTAGAGACGAATCAGGATGTTAGAACTCTCGATAATAAGGTAAGGCAAAACCAAGACGAATCATACAGGAGGTAGGAGAAGTCCGGAAAGACGTTAGCGAGAGAATACAAAGAACGTATGACATAGCTAACAGGACGAGCAGATAAAAACCAATAGAAACAATATACAGGAAATAGACCAGAGGGAGAAAAACCTGCAGGAGAGATTAGAAGCGCTGAGGGACACACAGATATTGAATACCCATACGTGTCACCGAAAACAGGGAGGTAATTAACTTCCAAAATTATCGCCGGAACCCTATGGAATTTTTGGAGAGGATGGAAGAGTTCATCGAAAGGAATAGGGAAACAAGATGGGATAGAATAAGGGAAATGTTAGACGAAACATTCCGAAATACGAGGGATAATTGGTGGATAGCGGTACGGCGCAAAATAACAAACTTAAACGAATTCAAACGCCAATTCAAAGAAAAATATTGGTCAGAAACAGCGCAAAACAAAGTGAGAATGGACATATTTTACGGAAAATACGACGCGTCCAAGGGACAATCCCCAACATCATATTTTCTGGGAAAGATATGTTTGGCACGAAAGTTAATACCGCCAATCCCGGAAGAATGTTTGGTGAGACAGTTAGCTGGACATTATAGCTACGGTATTAAAGATGCCCAATTGTACCAGCAACTTAGTAAAATTACGGACCTAGCTAAGCTATTAGAGAACTGCCGGTCCGCGGGAAAATTTCAAGACTACCAACCCCCCAATCGTAAGGTAGACTATTATAATAGTAACAACGGACCAAATCGGAATGGAAGTGGAAATGGTAATAATTTTAACCCGAATAACCAGAACAAATAGCACCCCACTAAATAGCCGAAATAATAATAATCAAGGTCCAAATAACCGTAACAATCCGGGACCAAACCGAAATAATTACCCCGAAAATAATTCCAATAGAAATTATAATCAAGGAAATAGTTATCGCGTCAATAATTATAGAGGGAATAATTATAGTCAGGGAAATAATTATCGGAACGAAGATAGTCAAGGAGGAGGTGATAGAAGGAATCAGGAGTACAGGCCCCAGGTAAACTATACGATGGCCAATAGTCAACGACCATACCAACCCAATTTACCGACTTACGTGTATTACCCACAGCAGACGCAAGGTAACCAGAGTAATACAACAAGTAGGCGACCTATTAGTGGTAACCCCGAGGTTAGACAGGAACCACAAACAAGTCAGCAACCCAATGTTCCGGGAGACCGGGCAAATGAGACAGGTGCTCATTTAAACTAGACGCGGCAGTGAAAAAGGAAGACAGCCCTTCACTGATCCAATATTATGGGGTAACTGAACACAAAAATAGACAGGACGAAGACAGGACAATGACATTGAGAACAAATAATTATATCAGAGATATTAGGGAGGAATTGTTAGAAGAGAGGGATAATATAGTTGAAAATCATAATAAAGGGAATAATGGTATAGTACAAATTAAGGCAGATATAAATGGTATAGATGCAACATTACTAATTGATACAGGATCAAACGTATCGTTGATAGACAGTGTGGAGTTAGAGAGAATTAAACAGAATAGTAATCTACCCATACCCACCCTGTCTATAAATAACATACTAGTCGGAGCGACGGGAAGGCAGAATAAATCTATAAAGAAACAGGTGTCATTAGAGATGACCAGTAATGGTGTAACTTTACCAATAGGACTATTTGTAGCGAACAATTTACCCATGAGTATCCTAATAGGCTGTGATATACTTAGGCCATATAAAGCGATAATAAATTTAGATAGTAAGGTAATAACGTTAAAGACAAATGAGGGAATTTGGACCAATAATTTAATTGATACCCAAGGAAATAGTACAAGCAACGCACATTATCAAGCCATTGTAAATCATTATTATTGTGCCGATCGACCACTAAACATGCCCTTATATCAGGAGGATAACCCAGAATTATGGTTGGAAAAATTGAATGAAATAAGGGAATTCCAAAGGACGAAAGCAAAGGGTCAGATTAGCGAAGCACAGGCTGAACGATTGATTACTGTGTATAATAACTACCGACATATCTTTTCAAATGCTCCAGGCAAAGTCAGAAATTATCAATGCACCATAAAATTTAAAACCCCTGTAGAATTTAACAAAAAATCATATCCGATTGCTTACTCACTAAAGAACGAGGTTAGGGAGGAACTGAACAGGAAGATAGAGGACGACATAATTGAATATAGTCATTCGCCCTATACTAGCCCAATCATAGCTGTGCCGAAAAAGAATGGACAGGTGCGTATATGTCTCGATGCTAGGGAGATTAACAAGATGATTGTTAACGACCGCACATCCCCGGGGGAGATAGAAGAAATACTAAAAAATTTCACGGGACAAGGTATATAAGTTCATGGGATACAGTATGCGGCTACTGGCAGGTAGAACTCCACCCAGATAGTAGGAAATATATGGCATTCATATTTGAAGGCAGAAACTATCAGTTTAAACGATTACCTTTTGGTTTGATAAATTCAGTGGCGGTATTTGTAAAAATAATGGACAGGATATTGGGAGAGGAAGTGCTGAAATTTACGACAGTATACGTCGGCGATTTACTGGTAACTTCAGCGAATTGGGATGACCATTGCAATAGGGTTGAACAGGTGTTAGAGAAGCTATCAGAGAATAATATTACCCTCAAATTAGATAAGTCCCAGTTTATTGCAAACGAGGTAAAATTTTTAGGTTTAAATCTAACCGAGCAAGGGATTACTCCATCCAAAGAGAAAGTAGAGACAATACAGAAGTTCCCCACCCCAAAAAACAGGAAACAGCTTCAATCATTTTTAGGAATCTGTAACTATTACAGGAAGTTTCGGTCCAATTATTCAGAACTAACTGCCAGGTTTCAAAAGCAGTTATCAGCTAAAGACAAATGGACTTGGGGACCAGAGCAAGATGGAGTGCTCAATCTGATAAAGGAGAAATTTTTAGAAGCAGTTATGTTACATCACCCCGACTTTACGAAGCCATTTTATCTAAATTGCGATGCCAGTAATGTAAGTTTAGGTGCAGCCTTATATCAGGAAGATCAGGATGGAAACCATTTAGTGATTAGCTTCGCCAGCCGCGTGCTGAACAGTTGCGAACGAAACTACAATACCACTGAAAAAGAGTTATTGAGTGTAGTTTTCGCATGCGGTAAATTTCGAACGTATATATTAGGATACCCCATCACGGTTAGGAGATGGGGTCATGATCAAAAAATCAATATCATTTTTAAAACATTGTAAGCTAAATCATGGAAGGCTGACGAGATGGGTTTTGGCCCTACAGGAATATAATATCACGTGGGAATATATACCAGGCAACAAAACATAGCAGCCGACGTCCTATCCCGCATCAATTTACAAAACCAGACATTTGACGGCGAAAAGGAACAAATAGCGAAGGTATATCATATTACTAAAAGCAGGGAGGATTTAAAAAATATTTTAAAAGATGTGAAGGCACAACAAGAGGCCGACCCAAAATTAGGAAATATTAGGAAAAGGGTACTGGAAGGCTATGAATTTATAGATAAATATTACTGTATACACGACGATACTTTGTTTATAAGGAATACCCCACACCAAGAGAATTGGAAGTTAGCAATTCCACCAGGGATAGAGAGGCCACTAATCATTGATTAGCACGATAGATACGGACACATGGGTGCCCTCAAGGTAAGGAAAGCGTTGGAAGAACAGGTATACATCAAGGGGATTAATAAAAAAGTGCAACAGGCGATACAGTCATTCGATATTTGTCCGAAGCTAAAATGTAATAACGAGAGAAAGGAAGGGGTCATGATACCCATAACATCCACCGAAAAATTAGAAAAGCTATTTCTCGATATATGTGGACCATTTCCACGCAGCGGTGGAAGGCACAGGTATAAATTCATCGCAATTATTTTTGACCATTTCAGCAAATATACTAAGCTTTATCCGATAACTAGGGCTACGACAAAGAAAATTAAAGAAATCATAATAGAACGGTATATAATGGAGGTAGGCAGACCGTATTCTATAATTACAGACCACGGTACCCAGTTTAAGGGGAAATTATGGAAAGAGAATCTTATAGAACACGGAATAAAGACGTATAAGACATCCGTGTATCACCCAAATAGTACCCAGCCGAGAGAGTGTTGAGGGTACGGACGGTTGTTGAGAACCTACTGCCATGAGGAACAGAAGAGATGGCACGAATACTTAGCGTCAACAGAGGACTTTCTCAATTTATCCTATCATAATACAATAGAGGAGTCACAGTACACAGTTATGTTCGAAAGACCCCCACCCCGGGAAATAAAGGAGATTATTAACTTTCCCAACGAACCTGAATACCAATTTGAAGGAACCAAATTTTATAATAGAGTATTAGAAAAAACAGAACAACAACGGAAGAAATATATTCTTACCCAACCAAAGGCTATTAAGTATAAGGTAGGAGAAAAGGTGTTAGTCCGAAATAGAGAATTGCCCAGTACTATACAAGGTATAACGAAAAAATTATTACTTTTATATACAGGACCTTTTACAATTAAGAAAGATAAAGAAAACAATACATAAGCTACGAGGTAACAGACACTGTCAATAACAAAGTAAAGGGTACATATAATCAAGCGTCATTGAGAAGGTACCATGAATAAAACACAAGTCAACGTATATTTACCAACTTACCCGTACTTAGAAAAGGAGAGAAGATTATTAATAAAAATAAAAAATACGAGAAGGACACCTTCCACCAAAGGCAAAAATATATATAAAATATAAATTTATTTCCAATAGCCAAGTCAACGTATATTTACCAATTTACCCGTAATTAGAGAAGGAGAGGAAGAAAGAAGGAAAGGACATAATTAATTAAATAAATTATTGAACAATCAAATAACAATTGATATTAATATGGAGGAGTAATACTGTCATATAATTGATACTAAAAGGAGATGATAAATGAAAAAAAAGGGAAACAGTGTGTTACATAAGGAGGTAATGATGAATTTATAAATATAGCTATTGACATTGAATGATTTTAAAAGATAATTTTACCTGCGGAGAACAGTATATTAATATAATTGAGAAATAATCAGAAGAGATTAAGAAAGGGAATTTATGTGTAGGAGCCTATGATCTTTGAATATTATATTTTTTTAATATTATTATTTGTTGCGAAAGTGCAATTATAAGTACGTCTTATATACTTTCTGGACAGAGATGTGTTTCCTCTGATTTCAGTGGTCATAGTTAGGGAACGGCAGAGATTGGATTGTCAATGGGGCCCCTCTGACTCCGAACCCGCTATAAAAGTTAGGGAGTTATATCAAAGATTAAATAATTAACATCAAGGTAAAGGAAAGGAAAAGGAGATATGGTAAAGATGGAGACATGGATAATGAGATGGATTAATATATTAAAGGAGTAGTACAGGAACCTAATTATAAGATAAAAGAATGAAATATAAATAAGCAAATAAAAGGTTAATATAGAAATGATAATTTCATCAAAACTGAAGAAATGTTTTACCCAAATTATCAATTTTAACGGAGAGGCATATGTAACATTACAGAACGTTCCATAAAGGAATTTAATTGCAAAGTAAATTATCATAAGAGGAAGTTGAGGTGAACAGTATCGAACCCAAGTAATCCGAAAAATTTTGTAATATTATCCGATAATTAATATCATTAACATGAAAAAACGACAAAGACTATGACTAAGACTCAAACCCCACATATATTGTTTAAGTAGAGAACAGTGTAAAACTGACAACATACTATAAGAAAAACAGATAATCTCAGAAATGACCAAAATGAGGTCATTACATAATAAGAAATGTAACTCGGAATAGGGTATAAAAAACTATTTATTGTGAATTACTGGACAAGATCTATTATTATACTTTGTAATATAAATGAAATAAATATATTAAATGATTTGAATACATTATGAAAAAGGATGTAAGTTAAATAAAAAATATATAAATGTTATGACAAAAATAGGTTTTGGATTTGAGACCAATCGCTCAGATTTTATGTGAAAATTAATTATTATAGAACTAATATATAAATACTATATATAAATGTCAATTAGGCAGAGACAAACAAATTATCTTAAATAGAGAAAGCTGTAAATTGATGAGAAGTCAATTAAAATAGTCAAAAACAGTGTTAAACTGAAAACATGTGATAACATATAAAATTGTAATATTTATGAAGTTAATGTTGTCAAAATGCAACAAAATTGTATTCTAAAGTTGAAATACAATATAGTGTAACTATACTTATATATATGACCACCTAAAACACTTTAACAGTCAAGTTATGAAACTATTTACCTATACCATACCAGGCTGAGGCCAAAAAACAATCACAAAAATAGTCATATTTGACAGAATAATTGCAGAATATTAGAAAAAATAAAGGAAAAAAGTACAATCCTATAATGTACAATGGAAACATACTTGCTCAGTTGAAGACAGGCTTAATTCTTAGAGAATTTTAAATATAAACGTGAAAATTGTCACACCAAAAAAATAACTCATCTATGCAAGACAGTAAGATGATAAGTAATATTACATTTAAAATAAAATGTATCTGGATAAACCAGATATTCCCAAAGATAAACAATATAACAAACTCTCAGTGAATACCCAAAAAATCCCATAATAATACCGAAAAAGACAAATTATCATCAAAAACTAATGACAAAAATTTGGCCATATGTAATGCCTATTGAAAAATGAACTTATTTATGTATTATATGTTTTAATATTTGTTTATTTTGTTATGAAAGGATAAATATGTTATGTATTGATGTTATAGCAAGAACCAAGCAACTTCATAACGTTTTAATAATTAGAGAATTAGAATTTTGTGCAAACACTACAAGGTAAGAATTGTATTTTATGTTAATTTATTAGATTTAATTTGTTCAAAACCAATCGTGTATGGTATCACTGTATTCAGTTGAAAGCAGAGAATCCAAAAATAATAATGGCATGCAGATTGTAAGTAGTTCTGTAAAATTGTTTGACAAATACCAGAAAAATTTCAGTAACAATTAGTATGAAGAATAAGAAGTTTTTGTTCTAAAGCTTCTACGGAAGTCAAATTTGTTCTATGATGTTCCATTTGCATATTCTCAAACGTTCCAGAAGAAAATTTTACACAAATATACCGGAAGTTCATGTTTAAAAATTAAAACTATGCCCCTTACAGAGTATATAAGGAAGACGAAATTTGACACAAAAAACACTTTATGCTTTGAATCCACAAGAGACACATCACCTACGAATCCGATCATCTCGTCCAAGGCGAAGTCGAAGAACAAGAATTCAACACGAGAACACAGAAAGGTTTTTTCCCGTACATGACAAAAGACTGACTTAACCTATACAAGGAGTATACGCTAACGTGTTGTTGAATAGAGCAGCAACACGCCATATTTAAGAGAAACGCACACAGCCAGATATCCAGCGGCCCTGAAAAAGACCGATTTTAATAGAGGAAATCAATTTTGTTGGTATTTGCTAAGACAAACATACTTTGACAACATTCCCAAAACGATTTACTTACACGAGCCTTCAACATTGAGCTTGGAACTAGCGCTGTGACGGCCGAATAGAGAAACTACGCAGACAGCTGTTCGCCGCCTCCAGAATTCAAAGCATAGATACAGTACGAACTTATTTCAATCGTGCGGAGTTTTAAAACCGTAATTTGACTTAAAAATAATTACCAGTGCGCGAGGAACGTAAACACGAAGAGCCGCAAGATTGGAATCGTCCCAAGAACAGTGTCCAGTGAAGAAAATACTTACGTGAGTTGTTCAAAAGTTAAATCATTTTTACCTGGTATCCTAATTGTACTACACATGTCAAACACCTTCAAATCACACAATTTTTGTAAAGCATCCCACTGATTTGTCTTGATAATTCAAAGGAGTCACGTCCTGAGTATAAAGTTTTTTCATACACTAAATTCATGCTATTCAACTGAGCAATAAAATATTTATTAGCCGATACTTACTTACTTAAAAACTTGTCAATAATAATTTTTTGTAACTCTGCAATTTTGTTTAATTCGAGTGTTAGTCCTTCAGACGATTTTTATGAGAAGAAAGATTATTAAACATACGTTATTTACAATTCAAACTGTCTTGTTCACATTTTTTTATATAATTAATTTAATAACTAAGAAATCAAATTTAATAAGAATAATAATAATTTCTTGGAACAAATATCCAAGTGACGCCTACATACACATATTAGCTTAAGTTATGTTATATAACACACACAATCTCTGTTTGTTATAAATTGACGAATCCAACGTGAGGCAACGAGGGAAAGACTTGACGTATACAATTTCAATTTGTTATTATATATATATATATATGTATATATATATATATAGTTACATTACCAAAAGCCGCTCAGTAAAAGGGAGGGAATACCTTATAATATAAAGACAAAACACGCAGCTAAAAAGAGATACAATTTTAATAAATAGCAAAATGATGACATTAACTTATACTAGACAATGACAATGACCACACCCAAGTGATTGGACAAATGACAAAATCAATATAATTAAACCTATGATAAAAATGTCATAAAATTTATAATAATTAAATGAATAATTGAACCTTGAAGGTACAAACCACAAGCAGAAATAATATAATTCTATGTATGTAATTGTAGGCTAAATGTTAAGTAGACTAATAGTAAATAAACAGAACAATGAAATCAAATAATAATAAATAAATGTACAGAGTAAAACGTGATAGAGCTAATCTGATAATCACAACATTTATATTAAATTGAACCAAGAGTGCATAAAGTAGGTAGGGAGTGAGTTACAAAAAAAAAAGCAATAAGTGAACAACACTAGGTAAAGCAAAGCAACCCAAGTGCACGTGTAAAAATGTATAAATAAAGAATGTCAATTAAAGTGAAAGGTGCGAAGGACAAGTGCTTTGCATAATAGACAATATGTCTGAATACATTAAGTAGGTGTACGGTGATAGAAATTAGTTTGGAAAAAGACAAAACCCTTGTAAGTAAGATAGAATAAGGTATCATGTTCCCAAAATATAAGAATAAGTAACTTTTATAAAGAATGTTAATGTTAAAATACTAAGTTATATTAGTAAAATAGTTTACCTTTTTCTTGTCCGTCTGGTGGCCTTTTCTCTATATTTCAATCGACGCGTTTCAGGGCATATGCCCCATCATCAGGATATCCCTTGTTAAAGGTCGTCAATGGTTAAAATATTAAAAACACTGCACACACAATTCTAACACACAACAATAAATGTAATACAAACATAAAAACACATAAAATGCCCAAATTATAGACACACACGATATCGATGGTGCGCACCACGACATGCTATAGTCGACTGCAGTGTTCATGTTGTTATATGTCGTGCACTATGGACCTTGTTCTGTATTCTTATCGCTGTGTCGTATAATAGATTGGATTGGAAATACAGCTGATCGTTAAGGATGACTTCTTCTGTTTTTTTATTTTTGTAAGCTTTATATATTTCGTATTCTTCAATAGCATTCATATAATTACCTTTTTTGCATATGTGGAGGGGTTGAAAGTTCGTTGTGAAATCAGTATAACTATGGTTGCTGTCCATCAGATGGCGCGCATAATTTGACACTGTTTTACTAAATTCTTTTCTAGGTAAATGTTCTTTGAATCGTCTTTTAAAAGGTCTACCAGTTTGGCCAATGTAAAAGCTGTCGCAGTCATTGCATATTATCTTATAAACGCCCGTCCTGTCTTCAATTGATTTTGAATGTTTAGGTATATATGAAAATATTAGCTATTTTGAAAATTAGGTATATAGCATCGGAATATGGTAACACCCTACCCAAAATTTTAAACAAAGTATTCGGTGGGATAAATATTAAAAATGGCTTACCGAACTAATAATAACATTAATAAGATACTCGTACCTAAACATTCAAAATCAATTGAAGACAGGACGGGCGTTTATAAGATAATATGCAATGACTGCGACAGCTTTTACATTGGCCAAACTGGTAGACCTTTTAAAAGACGATTCAAAGAACATTTACCTAGAAAAGAATTTAGTAAAACAGTGTCAAATTACGCGCGCCATCTGATGGACAGCAACCATAGTTATACTGATTTCACAACGAACTTTCAACCCCTCCACATATGCAAAAAAGGTAATTATATGAATGCTATTGAAGAATACGAAATATATAAAGCTTACAAAAATAAAAAAACAGAAGAAGTCATCCTTAACGATCAGCTGTATTTCCAATCCAATCTATTATACGACACAGCGATAAGAATACAGAACAAGGTCCATAGTGCACGACATATAACAACATGAACACTGCAGTCGACTATAGCATGTCGTGGTGCGCACCATCGATATCGTGTGTGTCTATAATTTGGGCATTTTATGTGTTTTTATGTTTGTATTACATTTATTGTTGTGTGTTAGAATTGTGTGTGCAGTGTTTTTAATATTTTAACCATTGACGACCTTTAACAAGGGATATCCTGATGATGGGGCATATGCCCTGAAACGCGTCGATTGAAATATAGAGAAAAGGCCACCAGACGGACAAGAAAAAGGTAAACTATTTTACTAATATATACTATAAGTGGCTTGGATACCGAAAAACATGGATCTAATACTAAGTTAGTAAAGTTAAAGGGATAAACAAAATCTAAACAAGTTATATGTTATAAAAAGAAAAGTATACATCAAAAGATGGATACTCAATTATTGAAGTTGTGTTATAAAGAGAATATTAGAAGGTAGCAGGAGTATTATAAAACTATGAAAATGTTATAATTGTTAAAAGAATCTTAAGAATTAGTCGTGCTATGTTGAGTTGAGAAAATAATACCAAAAAGCAATAATAATGTGTTGAAAGGATAAAGAAATCTTAAAAATATGCAATGTTAATTTTTTAGATATATAGATGTAAAAGGCAATAATATGTCTGTAAGGAACTACTAGTCATAAAACTATATACGTAAATTCATAATAATTTTAAATAAACTAAGACAAAGCAATAAGAACATAGAAACAAGAGCAAAATTAAATTATAATCAATGTCAACCATTGTAGGCAAGTGAAGGCCTAAAGAAATATGAGAAAATTGTAAAATGTAAACAAATAACAACATTCATTCATTATATTTGGTCTCCAGTCGCAGTGAAATTGAAATTAATAAATACCTTTTTCTTTATCCGTGCTGCGACTACGTCTTTGATGTCTTACGACATGTTTCGGGAACACGTTCCCATCATCAGGTAAAATCGTTTTTTTCTTCTAGTTCATAACGAACGTAACGAAGAGTATAATAATTAAAACACATCAATACACAAACACATAACACAATGAGTACGATAGAACTCAGTCCACGTAACAGTGCGCACTGCCGTACTATAACTGACCGCGTAGTCAAACTATATATTCGGCTGGTGTACACAAGCGTTATCACTCTTCAATACAGTATCATATGAACAATGAGATTTATATGTTAATTGATCATTAAGCAGTAGGTTTGGTTGAAATAAAAACGCTTTATATATTTCATATTCTTCCATGGCATCCATGTATCGGCTCTTACTGCGTATATGTATGGGCGTAAATTTATCTGTGAAACCACTATAACTGTGATTGCTGTTTACCAGATGTAAAGCAAAGTTGGATTTGATTGACTTGATGTTCTTTTTTGGCAAACGTTCTTTGTATCTATCTTTAAATTTCCTGCCCGTTTGTCCTATGTAGAATTTATCACATTCACTACACTGGATTCTATATATGCCAGAACTGTTTCCCGAAACATGTCGTAAGACATCAAAGACGTAGTCGCAGCACGGATAAAGAAAAAGGTATTTATTAATTTCAACATCATTCAGTTAGGGAAAAAGTTAGGTAAACATAATATATTGAGCCAAGGAACATTAAAAACACAAAATTCTTTCAAAAACACACTTATAAACCAAAATAAGTATAAAAAATGAAAGTATCAAAATACTAAATCAGCCAATACTGAATAGAACATAGTCATGTTTTATTTCAAAATAATATTAAACAGAAATGCTATTCAATGGTTTTTTTTTGCGGGGTAGGAAAAATGCATTATGCACCATCAGGAGACACCTGACTGGTCTCCCGGTTTGTGGGACTCGCACCCACTAAACAACCTCCACTTTACAGGCAGGGAACCCTCCCTGGAACAACTATTCGTATGGCTTCAGGGTGGCACCTCGTATTGCGCCTACTATGCTCCTACAGCTTTATCTATATCATCGACCTGTGGGAGGGTCCAGTTCAGGCTTCTTCTGCCGCAGGACCATCCTCACGAAGGTTATAATCATGTCCCAGTTCTCTTTGCTGTTGAGCATGACGCCTATGATGTTATGGGGCCAATCTACGATTCCAGTCCTCGCCTCTCCAGCACCCACCGTTGACACTCGAAAAAAGTATGATCAGCGTCATCAGAGTCTGAGTCGCCATACACGCACGACGGATCCTCCACCTTACCCATCCTTCGCAGGTATGCACAGAAATAACCATGCTCTGTCAGGAATTGAGTAAGGTAATAATCTACCTCGCCGTGCGTTCTGTCCACCCAACCAGGGAGGTTCCCAATCAGCCTCGCCGTCCACCTAGCTCGACTCTCCTGCTCCCATCGTAGTTGCCAGCTCCGCATGGAGTGTGCCCTGGCCACTGCTCTTGCTTCTACAAACCCCAAATCTTCCTTGGTCGTGTAGACCCTCCTCCTCTCCTCAGCCATCAGATCTATTGGCATTACTCCAGCGACGACCAACACTGCTGGTTCCGACACCGTTCTGTAAGAGCTTGCAATCCGAAGTGCTCCTCTTCGTTATACCGCGGCCATCTGCTTGCGGTATTTTTCTTGCTTCAGTGCGTCGGCCCAGACCTCGTATCCGTAGAGGAGAATCGAGTTGGTCACCGACATAAGCAGTCGCCGTCTTCCTGCAGCTGGGCCTCCGACATTTGCCATTAGCCTGCTCAGCGCAGCAACGACCTTAGCGGCTTTCTCCGAGGAACATCGAATTTGCTCCCAGTAGGAAAGCTTATTATCCAGGTGCACCCCTAGATACTTCACCGATGGCTTTGATATTATCGCCTTTACCCCCACCACGAACTGTGTGATTGTGGGTATACGTCGTCGAGTGAGCAGCACAATCTCTTCTTCTCCGTCGCAAGGCTCAGAGCGTGTTCTTCCATCCAGATGCGGACCCTGCGCATGACCTGGTTCAGCATGCGCTGCGCCTCCTCTGCGTCTCTCGCGGTGATCACGGCAGCCACGTCATCAGCATATGTTACCAGAAAGGTATCATATGGCATCTCCATCCGGAGGTGCCATCATAGAAGGCATTCGACAGGTCGGGACCCAAGATAGAGCCCTGAGCTACGCCTACTGTTATTTCTCTGCTGCGTGGCCCATCTGCTGTGTCGTACCGGAGCTCTCTGTCCCTCAGGTAACTTCGTATTATCCGGAGCAGGTAGTCCGGCCCTTGAAAGACGTCCTCCAAAGCCGCTAGCAAGTCTGTCCATCTGGCCGAATTAAAGGCGTTGCGTACGTCCAGTGTAGCGAGTAGCACCATTCTACTGGAGAAGTGATTACCTTGCTTGGCTACCTGGACGGCATTCAAGATCACCTGTATGGCTCCAATGGTGGATCTGGCCGTTCTGAACCCGTACTACCTCGCTGACAGATCTCCCGCATCCCGAATTGCCGCTACTAGACGAGGCCTGAGTAGATGTTCCAGTAGTTTCCCTGCCGTGTCCAGCATACAAAGAGGTCTGTATGCCGACGGGGAATTCGGGCCGCCATTCCCTTTGCCGACTAAGACTAGTCTCTGGATCTTCCACCTCTTCGGGAAGACTCCGTCTTTGAGGGAGCGGTTGTACATATTAAGTAGCATCTGGAGGCAGGATCTGCTATTCAATGGTACTAATAACAGAAGTATTAATAGTAATACAAGCAAATTATCTTAATTAGAATATATTTATCCATTTTGGGCGAAAACACAAGCTATGTCTAACAATGTGTACAAAATTGTTTCAACCAATGAGAAGGATAGGTTTTGCAGTTAGAACCAAAAAACCGTTACAAATTTATTCACAGTCCATTATCAGCTTCAGTAGAGTACAGACGAAAAAATAGCCGCTCCATATAATTAGCAAAAAGAATCAACCAAATGAGATAAACCATATAATAATTAATGAAATTGAATACAAGATGGGCAAAACATATTAACAAGTTTGAACTAAACAAAATTTTGAATTAGAGAAGATAACAAATATAAAACAAAAAAGAAATAAAAGAAGGAAGAAATAGCCACAAACGTACATGAAAATATCAGATGTTAAGGAAGGAGTAAAGTATAAAATTTAATTAATTAACAAAACAAAACACTACAAAATTAACAAACAAAATTAACACTACACTTTAACACTGATGCACAATATAATCAACTTGGTTCAAACACTCAAACACTGAATGGCTCTTAAAAAAGCCAAAAATAATTATCAAAAATCTGTTCAATTAAATTAATAACACATTTGAAAATACCAAAATATTTTTTCAACGATATAAAACTTAACATCTAGTTACGAGTTGAACTCACAATTACTTTAGTCAATGAGAGTAGTGGTGTAAAGAAAAAACGCAATATTTGATTAAGTCTACGTGAAGGATTGTACTTTCTCGAATCGTTTTGTTAACTTTTACTGTAATCCAAAGAACTTTTGACTGAATAAACATTGTAAAATTAAATTCGACACTAGACGCTCGGTGCTCAGTGAACGAACCAAACCAAAAAACATAGCCAACCGCTGAGTTATAAATCATTCAAAGCCGGAGAATAACTTTATATATTTTCATAATTTCCTGTAATAACCAATATAAAAGGTAGAACCGCAATCCGATAAAACAATACTAAGAATTTATACCTGTTTATTATTTCATGTGACAATATTTATGTGTTAATTTATTTCATATGGCACAGTGAAAATTGTTTACCAGAATTACAGGTTTGTAATACTGCCGCAAGAGAGAGAATTTCGAATTCAGCCGATACAGAGCGGTAAATAATACGGTTTCATTGAGAAAGAAGGAAAAGTTACGAAAAATTTTAATTGTTTCAAAACAAACAATTTGGCGCCTACAATAGGGAAAATAGTAGTTAATTTAAATCAGGTAAGGAAGAGAGACAGGTATTTGGGAGGTCACGAGAGCGACAGATAGGGGGAAATTTACGAAGTTTTGGACTTCGTTAATATAACATCACAAGGAGTCGAATTAAAACACATCACGACACTTTTGTTTGGTTATAATATAAATGTCCGTTTCTTGTTGAAACCAGTAAGGTGTAGTTGTGTGAAAATTAGAAACTGGAATTCTCCCAACTGGGTTTGTAAAAGTACTCGGTCCTGTAGTATACGTGATGGATGGCGGTATGGTCCTGCTCTGTGTAGTTTGGTCATGAAGTTACCGGTCCTGATGGAGGTTGTGAATGCATGTGTCTTCATAGGCATAGGTTGGTGTCATGGGCTGGACCCGACGGCCTTAGGGGAGCATGACAGCATAGCTCTGCGGAGGTGACGGGTATTGTAGTCGCCATCCATGAATCTTTCTCCCGACTGGGGCGGGGACCCTGCAACATGGTTTCATTTGCACACATTTATCGTAACACACAGTCAACCCAACTACTTTGTCTCGGACACCAACACCACACTGTCCCAATTTTTAGGCGCTGTACTACACTGTTATTGCTAATGCTTGACATAGTCTGAATATAATTCTTTTTGCTTTGCATAAGGCTTACAGCTGTCTAAGTTCTCTCATTTCAAATTATTACGTATCCAGAGTAAAACTTAAATTTCGTTTACACAATGTGTTCACATATATTATTAATGCACTTGTTGCCTTACTTCATATTTTGACAACCATAAAATAATGTCGAATGAACATCTATACCCACATACACAGCACATCCAATGCAAACAGAAGCAGCTAAATATAATCTTAATTCATCACATAGCATCACCCCTTTTTTTCTTTTAATCTTGACACATATTGACATCAACATTTCTTTTAACTTACAATTATTTTCTTTATACTTTCTTAAATAAGTTAAGTGCAAAGTGCCACGTGGTTTCAGACCTCAAGTCTCATAAAAAATTAATCCACCTTAGAACCCCACAATTCAGTCAGCTTTATACGTTTAGATACATACACAAAATAACACACATTTTCAGAATAATTAAACATTGACCATCTTACTAAAACACTGACTAATAAGAATAATAGCCTCTACTGAGACCTTTACTGTTCACTCGTGCATGATAGATCGATAGTTCTAGAAGTCTATTTCCCTGCCGCCGGATCAACTCACCACGCCAGAAGATGGAACAGAAATGAGTCCAGAACACACGTTTCCTGGTCTTAGGACGATTGCCCAAAAGCACTTGTTCGAAATTGTTTAACACGATCAGCTGGGCTGCATTTTACTACAAGGTTAAAACAGCCTGCATTATCGCATCGCCGAGAGCGATGAGCAGCACGGCCGCTGCCAACCGAATTACGTCGCTCGCTTTGTCACTGAATACTGGTGAAAACAGCTTTAGTCTCCCAATCACGGGCCGACGAAAGTTTAGCTAGCCGTGGCAGTTTAAATTTAGTACTGCCGCGGCACACCCACACCCCAAAAAGGCAACATGGTTGCCCCAAAATTGAATCGAACCATAGCCACTTGGCTAACCTATCATTACAAGACAAAGACTTGGCTCCCCTGGGTAAATCACGCACTTAGGAAGACAGAGGCTCAGAGAGAAAACGAAACAAGAGGAAGGAAGAAGTGGAGTGTGTATGCTTGTGTGCCTGAATGTGTTTGTGTGTGAGTATGGAGTACTGCATGCTGACCCAGGGACAGCACACAGCGACAAGAGGCAGAAGGAGAAAAGAAGAATGGCAAGAATCGTGGAAGTCCACTAGAGCTCTGACCTTCTAAGGCCTCCCAAACTTACAAACTGAGACCCCAAGAGCCAAATCGACACCAAACAGGACAACTTCTACCACCACCACTCACATACCCATTCCCCTATGGCAAAACTTTAACTTGGATATGTGAGTGGTCAACCTCTCGACACCCTGGTCGGGATCACCCAACTTCACCGTTACTGGTGACGCAAAACGTACAATGCGGTATGGTCCGGACCAACGATAACAAAGTTTGGCGGCTCTTTTGTCCACGGCTGAGCCGATCGGGTGGCTTTGGCAGGAGACCAAATCTCCAACCTTGAAGGGGTTAGGAGTTCGCCCCTGATTATAACAACTACGGACGCGCTCGTGCGCACGAAGCAAATTCTTCCGGGCCTCTTTCCTAATGTCTGCCGTCCTAATGTCTGGATTACTTGGCAGAACATCTTCTATTTTCCACAAGTTGGCCAAGGGAAGTGTGGGCGAGAATCTAAACATCACCTCAAAGGGAACGGCCTTGTGACTTTCATGGAGGGCCGTATTGAACGCTAACTGTAACCACTTAAGTTTCTGGTCACAACAATTCTGTTGCTCTGCGTGGTATTCAATGAGAGCCGATCTGAGATTCCTGTTGAATCTCTCCGCGTGGGACGGCTGAGGGTAGTAAGGGGAAGTGGTTACATGTTGGATCCCGTTGGCTAAACACATTCGCCGGAATTCGCCCGAATTGAATTGTGGACCATTGTCTGAGACAATGATGGACGGGAAGTCCGAAATGCTGAAATACATGGTTCTTTAGCGCGAGAATGGTCAATCGAGCGTTTGCCTGCCGTAAGGGCAATAGCCAGACAAACTTAGAAAAAGCATCCACACAAACAAACAGGTAAGATTTACCTGACTTGCTACGTGGGAAAGGCCCCATGTAGTCGATGAATAACTTCTCCATTCGTCTGCTCGCCACGTCCGATGACAACAAACCTAGCTTCGAGTTTTGTGCAGGCTTACTTAAGCCACAGAGATGACATGCATTCACTTTAGTGGCAATGTCCCTATACATGCCCTTCCAGATGGAATGCTTCCTAATACTGGAAATGGTCTTTGGAATCCCCTTATGTCCACCTACCGGGGAATTATAATAATAACTGAAGACCATGGGCACTAACTTGCTAGGCAGCACGATCTTAGGGACACGTCCATTTCTCTCCTAACAACACAGGACGCCCTTGGATAAGAAATAAGGGATCTGTACGTTACCCTCTTTTAAATTGTGGATGATCGGACCCAACTCTTCATCATCTAACTGATGGGGTAACACATCAGTAAAGGCTAGTAGGAAGTCCAATAATAAAAAACAGGGTTGCTCAGTTTGAACATCACTGGGTTGGAAAAACATACGGGACAAAGCGTCTACAATCACATTTTGTGTTCCCCTAATGTGTTTCACCTTGAATTTAAAAGATGAAATATTGACCACCCATCTTCCAATTTTACCCAGTTGCCGGGGATGAGCAAGAAGCCAAGGGAGAGCCTGATTATCGGTCTCGAGCAGGAACTTAGCATGTTTCAAGAAACGCCTGAACTTATCTAGAGCGTACACCACAGCCAAACACTCTAGTTCATAAACGGATGACTTCTTTTCTTGTTGGGTCAAGGTCCTGGATATGAACGCCACTGGCTGCCTAGCACCATCAACCACTTGGGACAGAAACGCCCCGAGCGCAACCGAACTCGCGTCCGTCTGTAGAACGAATTTTTGCGAAAAGTCTGGCATCCTTAGTACCGGAGGAGACATAATCGTTTCCTTAAGAGCATCAAAGGCTCTCTGCTGATTCTGCCCCCACACATTTAGCCCCATTTTTCCTTAACTCATTTAATGGGGCTGCGATTTCTGCCGCATTGGGGATGAATCGACGGTAAAAATTCACCATCCCCACAAATCTTGCGATGCCCTTGGCATCCCTAAGGGGGGAAAATTTCTGATGCTCTGTGTTCTCTCGGGGTCCACCGTGACACCCCTATATGAGACAAGATGACCCAAAAAGGATATTTAGGTCTGAGCGAACTTCACCTTCTCCGGGTTAACACTGAGGCTGGCACTCCTCAAGCTGCACATCACCTCATTTAGATGACCCAAATATCAACTCTTGCTATGTAACTCTTCCTATATACCAGCCAGTCATCAAGATAGTTGAAGATAAATTTAAACTTGATATCGTGAAAAACGGTGTCAAGTAGACGAGTGAGGGTTTGGGCCCCCACCGCCAAACCCATAGGAACCCTAGTGTATTGGTATAGGTTCTACGGAACACAGAATGCCGTGTAGGGCCTTCTCTCTTTCTACAACGGAATCTGGTGTTATGCAGCATTGAGGTCAATGATGGTGAAATACCTCGCCTCACTGAACCAGTCAAACGCCGAGTGCAGATCTGGAAGGGGGACAGAATCCACCTCAATGTTGGCGTTTAACTTGCGATAATCTATTACCATGCGGTGTTTACCTCCAGGCTTGGGTACCAGGAACGCTGGACGGGCATAGCTGGAATTAGAAGGTTCAATCACCACTTGCTCTAACAATTCTTGAACCTTCTCCCTCAGAACGCTCATTTTTGGAGGGGCAAACTTTTAAGAGTGGGAGCGTACTACATTGGAGTCAGTTAGACGGATCTTGTACTCCAAGAGGTGTGTGAGCCCGAGGACCGGAGTTAATACAGTAGGGAACTGCTCACACAACGGACGTAAGGCGGACTGCTGGGACTGAGTGAGATGGTCTCTAGATGTATCGGGGCACTCTATCTCTTGGATATCCTCCCTAGTTCCCTGATATCCAAGGAAAAGAATAACAACCCCCCGATTAAACTTAAAGTAGCACTGGTGCCCGTTGATGTCCAGCACGAGACCAATCTTGGAGATGAAATCGGCACCTACAATACAGTCGACTCCCAGAGCCGGAAAAACCAAAAAGTTCTACACCCAAGAAAATTCCTCGATCTTAAACTTGAAGGAGACTACCCTAGAGATGGGCAGAATTTCCCGGGATGCCGTCCAGCACACCACTGAAGACTGATCAGACAGTTTGATCAAACCCTGGTTTTCAAGGTCTTCGCACACTCTAGATGAAATAATGGATCTTGCTGATCCTGAGTCAACCAATGATCTGAGTTGACTCCTTTTCAAATCCGACAGTAAGAAGGGGCATACAGAGGTGGCCTAAGAGATGGTTTGGAGGACCTTGGTGCCCGAAGAGTTGGGACCTACCGTCTGCCTAGAGGCACGTATCTTGTGAGACCCGCGACTGAGAGGGGAAAGTGACCTCTGATTTATCTTCCCCTGGTTGCCCCGTTTTTTGGGTTGGGATCCATCGGAGAAGGCGTTGGACGCACGCGACCTTCCGGGCTATTTCGGGCAATATGTCCAGGTTTATTACATTCGAAACAGACAGTCCTAGAACATCAGCCCCTGTTACCGGCGGACTGCATATGTCGAGTTTGGGATTGTCCAACACGTCGCTCACCCATTCGAAAATCGGGCTGACGTGTAACTCCGGGTCCTCTTGACTCATCGTTGGCCTGTATGGCCCGGGACATGACACACAATCTGTCTAGGTCCGCAAAACAACGCGGACGCTCCGCATACATCAATCGTGATTTCTCCTGGGGCGTCACCCCTTCTAATATTATCTGGACAATCTCTTGCTCCGACAATCCCAACCGAAGTATCCGCACAGAATCACGGACACTATGAGCGAAACCGGCCAAGCTTTCGCCATTTGATTGCACTCGATAAAATTGTTTATGGCGTAACTGCTCCAGCAATCGACCGGGCGCGAACGCGTCCAACACCTCCCGATGGAAAGACGCCACACTGCCGCCACATCGTAGTGTCTGAGCGACCCGCTCAGCCATGGACCCGCGACAGTAATGATATACGAGCTCGAGGAGGGTCCGGTCTGACATTCCGGGGAAGTCTGACAACTGAAAAATTATCCTGAAAAAGGGCATTAATCGGTCCACATCCAGTCCATCCACTACTGGCAGCTGCTGGATGATACTAGAGAGAGGGTTAGGCAGTTTATGATAGGAGGCCTCCGCCATCCCCGAGAAAGCAGGCACGTGAGCAGCAAGTTCTTGTGTGTCCGTTCCGCTTCCAACACTGGAGGCTGGGAAGATGCCGTCGGCGTGCGAGGTTGACTTGGCAGAGTGCCCTGTAATGCCGTCGCCACCTGGTCCGCGAGTGACTTGACCGTGGTGCTGATCTCCGCAGTTACCGGTTGAGCTGCCAAGTTCTGGAGTCGGTGCTGAAGATGCTGCAAACGTTGTCGGACCCTCTGTCTGGCCCGTAGGACTGGTGGGGCCGACGCGAGACCCTCAATCAACTCCTGCACCTCTCCCCACTTCTCGTGGCACATTTGTACTTCCGCTGCCACATCCGTCAACTTAACAGTAGATGTTACATCACCAGTGGTGAGCGCGTCCCTTAACTGCTTCCCCAGGGAGGCGATGTCCCCCTGCGGCCTCTTGCGCCGGGACCTGATATCAAACTCGAGCTCGTCCTTGAGGAATAAATCGGGATTAATTCCACTCATCCTCGGACCGCCCAAATACTTATACAAGAAAAAACAAGGTAAATAGGACAAATAACCAGCGAAGGAAGATATAGGAAAAACTTGATTCATTCAAGTGGCCCCAGGCTCCCCTAACGGAGCAATAGAAAGTATCATGCCGAAAGGCAGAGCAAGCTCCCCTAATTCCGAAGAAGAAAACATAGACAACGACACACAATACACACAACACCAGAATAATTACAACTATTACACCCAACAACAAGTCTAAAACATCAATATTCGTTCAGAAAATAAGCACAATTGGAAGAATTTTACAAAATGAAAAATCATGTCTAAATCTAATATACCAAC
The DNA here is from genome assembly GCA_034769895.1 of Magicicada septendecula. NCBI lineage: Eukaryota > Metazoa > Arthropoda > Insecta > Hemiptera > Cicadidae > Magicicada > Magicicada septendecula. The sequence goes on along the minus strand of CM068369.1, from coordinate 177,122,703 downwards.
ACAATGATAAAGATACTCGGCCCGACCATGACCCCATTCTAGTCAAACACAAATTAATTCATGAATGTATATTGATTAACTCCTCTATTGCGAGATTTCCCTTCTTTTCTTTTTACAGTCAAAATGAAACAATTAGTATAATCATGTCCGAACCGGAAGGTCATCGTATAACGTGATGCAGTGTTCGAAAAGTCATGACCAATTCGGACAAAATCCGACAGAACAAAAGCATGCAAAAACTGTCTCAGGCGAAGTTTAAACATAATACAACTTTACCAGGGAACGTGCCCGATTGATTCCCACTCTGTAATTAAATCCTACTTCCGGTTTACACTGGCTGGTAAGAGTCTTTTGAATAACGAATGATCATAACATTACGGCCCACTTTGCACTTACTATTACAACAATAATAATGGTGAATAACAACATATTTTAAATTCACAAGACATAAAAAGAAACCAATAAAAAAATGTTTTTGACTCAATCCACTCCAAAATTGCAGTTTGTGACCAACCCCTACATGCATGTGATATTATATCCTCTTTGCAAACCCCATGAAAATTTATATTTTTTTTAAATTTAATTTCCTTCATGACCAGTAAATTTTATTTTAAAGTTCAAAATGCCTTGCAAGCTCTGTCACCTACTTGGCCAGCACACATAGATATAAACATCGGTCTGATCTACCATTTTGTAAACCCATGGTTAACCTTAGACTATATAAACCACGCTCTGCTACCATTTGTAACGGTGTGGTTGCAGTGACTAAAAAAACAAGCTCTGCGGTAACATCTGTAACTGCAACTGCCGTTACATTAAATTTTAAAACTAGGTATTTGACCTAGACGGAAGCAAAAAATGTGCGGGGACCCATTGTGACAGGACTTGCAAATAAAACGATAATTCAATGAAAACAATTTGTTTTTTTATTAGTGTTTCATTAATAACTTGAGTTAATTGAAAAAATAGCAAGTATCATAATTACATAACATTATTCCAGTCAGTAAATTATTTCATTAACTCATATCAATTATCATTATCATTATCATATTGAAAATCTCAAAACATCAGTTAACAAATTGAATCTGACAAATTAGATATGCATACATATGTAAGGTATTCACATTATTAGCAATGTTCATTTATCACGATGAGCAATACTATTAACAATATTTAAATGCATGTACTTTAACAATTAAGAATAAATAAACAGAGATGTATACACAGAAAAAGTTTCAAACAAATGTTGCCCACTATGCATATTTAAGAGACCTATATATATATATATATATATATATATATATATATATATATATAAATATCCGTTTCTTGTTGAAACCAGTAAGTTGTAGTTGTGTGAAAATTAGAAACTGGAATTCTCCCACCTGGGTTTGTAAAAGTACTCAGTCCTATAATATACGTGATGGATGGTGGTATGGTCCTGCTCTGTGTAGGTTGGTCATGAAGTTACCGGTCCTGATGGAGGTTGTGAATGCATGTGTCTTCATAGGCATAGGTTGGTGTCATGGGCTGGATCCGACGGCCTTAGGGGAGCATGACAGCATAGCTCTGCGGAGGTGACGGGTATTGTAGACGCCATCCATGAATCTTTCTCCCGACTGGGGCGGGGACCCTGGAACATGGTTTCATTTGCACACATTTATCGTAACACACAGTCAACCCAACTACTTTGTCTCGGACACCAACACCACACTGTCCTAAATTTTAGGAGTTCTACTAAACTGTTATTGCTAATGTTTGACATAGTCTGAATATAATTCTGTTTGCTTTGCATAAGGCTTTCAGCTGTCTAAATTCTCTCATTTCAAATTATTACGTATCCTGAGTAAAATTTAAATTTCCTTTACACAATGTGTTCACATATATTATTAATTCATTTGTTCCCTTACTTCACATTTTGACAACCATAAAATAATGTCGTATGAACATATATACCCACATACACAGCACATCCAATGCAAACAGGAGCAGCTAAATATAATCTTAATTCATCACATAGCATCACCGCTTTTTTCCTTTTAATCTTGACACATATTGACATCAACATTGCTTTTAATTTACAATTATTTTCTTTATACTTTCTTAAATAAGTTAAGTGCAAAGTGCCACGTGGTTTCAGACCTCAAGTCTCATAAAAAATTAATCCACCTTAGAACCCCACAATTCAGTCAGCTTTATACGTTTAGATACATACACAACATAACACACATTTTCAGAATAATTAAACATTGACCATCTTACTAAAACACTGACTAATAAGAATAATAGCCTCTCCTGAGACCTTTACTGTTCACTCGTGCATGATAGATCGATAGTTCTAGAAGTCTATTTCCCAGCCGCCGGATCAACTCACCAAGCCATGAGATAGAATAGAAATGAGACCAGAACACACGTTTCCTGGTCTTAGGACGATTGCCCAATAAAACCTGTTCGAAATTGTTTAAAACGATCAGCTGGGCTGCATTTTACTACAAGGTTAAAACACAAGCAGATTGATCACTTTTGCAGACCACTATATAAAAATTATACATAGTGGTGTGGAACAGTGATCAATCTGCTTGTGTTTTCAACCACTAACACAAATTTCTTCATTGAAAGGTTAAAACAGCCTGCATTATCGCATCGCCGAGAGCGATGAGCAGCACGGCCGCTGCCAACCGAATTACGTCGCTCACTTCGTTTCTGAATACCTGGTGAAAACAGCTCTAGTCTCCCAATCACGCGCCGACGAAAGTTTATCTAGCCGTGGCAGTTTAAATTTTAGTACTCGCGCGGCACAAACCTACATGCAAAAATCTATCTATTAATGATAAACTAAAATGTACAGCCTTTACTTATTATAGAAATGTACTGTTACACTAAGTAAACTATTGAAAGATACAAATTTAAAAATATAACTCGGTTAAATACTGTTTCTAATCCAATAAAACCTAAAACTATATCCATTATTTACAAAAAAAGTGGATTATACAAAATAGAATCTCCAGATTGTAATAAATTATACATATGCCAGACAAAGAAAACACTACTTGAACCAAATATTTGCAAATATAATTTACCCATGCATTATATAAATAATAAACATTGATTTCGTACCATTCAAATTGTAAAGTTAATTAGAAACATACAAAAAATTAAAATAAACTTATTTGGAATAATCTTAATATATAGAAACACAATAACAATAACTAAGTGATTAAAGGACAAACTCTAGTAAAAGCAGAACTAGTTGTTCTATTTAAAATTATAAATTTTTAAAAATAAATCAAATAAAAACATAATATATTTACAATATAACCAACAAAACAGCTGATTGAGCAAATAAACATTAAAACAACCGATAAGTAAAATCAGATTAAATCGATTGCCATGCCGCATACAGTTATTATCGATTATCCGTTATTTGTTACGGATTATTCGTTATTCGTTATTTGTTATATTTAAATCGAATAATTTCAATTGTTTGTTTATTCATTTATAAACCTCTGCTGATGCTGATTTAGTCTGTGAAACTTTCCTAAAGTGATAATACAATGTAATTTGCTTGCAAAAGTAGTTAATATTTGAAGAACTGCCCATCATATAAAAACATGCTAGAAATATTTAAGAGTTACTTACAAAATAATTTTCAAATGAACGTGTTATCAAAATCAAAAGCTAGGAACACAATTCTTAACAAATTACGTGATTATGAAAGACTCTGACCTTTGTTGCGTATTTGTCATGTCACAGTTTTCAAGTAAAACATATCCTATCCAATAATAGCCAGCTGGTTAGTCTTCCTAAAATATAAATCACTCACTTGTTTACAGTTAGTGATATATTACCGTGTCACAACAGATACTGTATTGGAATTAATATTTTAAAGTCAGAAACACGTTCTATTGGTTTAAACGTTTGAACACACACGGGGACAGCGGAAACCAGCTGCTCCGCCTCTTTATCGTCTTTAACCTATAAAGTCATAAGCCAGTGACGTCTTGTGATCACCTCAGCACGATGAGATTACCTCAGCACGATGAGATTACCTCAGCACGATGACAAATTCATACTGCTACAGCCAACATCAGACTTGCACAAATATACAACAGCCGTTGTACATTCACTCAATCAACTGGTATCCGTGGGCTCGAAATAGCCTGGCGATACAACATCCAAGCACCGGGTCCAAGTCCACGTTAAATGCGAGGTGCCTTTCTGACTGCACCGCAAAACAAAGTGCCTGCTGGATGTCGACGGTAGAAGCAAAAAATTGTGCCACCCAACTGATATGAAACATCTTTAAGATCAGTCTTGGAGGGAATCAAACGCCATACCATTGTATACACTGATTGCTTGAAGACGGAGAAGATAGTGGGTTCCCTGTAATAAGCACTTATTTTCGTATATTTTTTGTATCTATCAAATAGTTTGTTTGCTCTCAGTAGTAAAAGGAATAAAACGTTAAGTAGAGGTATTAGCTTTAACTTTAAGTAAACTTTTTATAGGTCAAAAAGACTGTCAATCTCAGTGGTAGATTGTCAGAGTACGAAATTTTTTCAAGAGAATTTCAGAATATAATCACTTCTTGTTGAAAACGTTTACATTAAACAGTAGAAAACTGACATTGTCCTCCCATTAGCAATTTTTTAAGGTTTAACTGCGTAAAGTTACTTTTTCCAAAGACCTATATTTATAACTTAACGATGACAAAAGGCAGCATTACTAACTTCCCTAAGCAATTACACAAATAAAAAAGAGTAATAATGAATTTTCAATAATACTTCAACTATTATGGAAGTAATTTTGACGTTACATACACCATGGAAGTAGAAAAAACACAGAAATACATCTCCCTAAAATTTAAGTGTTTAAAATTATTTTCGTAAAATAGCTCTTTTAATGTTTGAAATTTAACTTCTACTCCACATCGTCTGTCGTAGAAACTACACGTGCACGGACACATGCAGACACACAATTTTTATTTGCTTCTATTCTCGTCTTATATACATTAATTAAACTGACAAAATTTAAAAAAGTGCCTATTATATTATTACAGTATAATCTGCACGTGATAGAAAATTAGAAGAGCAGCAATTTTATATGCATACAGAAGAAAAAACAGTTAATAAGTCGACAAAGTACTATATAAAATAGTTTTTTTTAATTGAAGCTTCCATTAAATCCGAAAAATGTGTATTGTCTTAGCTGAATTATATTTGTAACGTTTTTACTGCCATACACGGTGTTCTTAATATTTTGTTAATTTAAAACGAAATTGTGGATAAATTCTTATAGAAAAAAATTAATTTCTACAATATTTTCACAATAAAATGCGCTAGTGACGCCATAAAAATTAGCTAATAAATTTAATTTTTACAACATAATTTTGTGTTTCTGTCGGAAATTTATTTAACATTATTTTCATGTTTGATACTTTATTAGCTACTACACTGCTATTCAGTTAATATTTACATGAGCACTCTTAGTTTTATAATATCTCCATTAAAATAACACTACATTAATTCAAACACCAAAATGACAATAATAATTGTAAACTGCAACAGTAAAGTTTGTTATTCCCTGAAGTTTAAACAAAATAAACCACTTTAAATTTATAAGTTTTTAAATTCTCTAAATTAGGCGGCTAGAACATTATTTGTTTGAAAGTAAAAATGACAATTGTAATTTAATAGTTAATCAATTTTGACCAAAAGTTTACAGTGAATTCAGACTTGTTTAGATTTACTTACACTTATTAAGGTTAAACACAGTTATAATAATTTTATCAATTTTCGGGTTTGAAAAATATTTTTGAAGTTTACAGAAATTTATACATTAGGGTCTACTGTTCAATGTGCTGGTGTAATTGCATACTAGTTACAACTCAGTGCTCAGTTGCTCAATGCTTATGGCAATTGACGTGCAAATTAACCTCGACGTAGGGGATAGCCTAAAAGAAGGGTAAAAAGCGATAATAAAGTATATTCTATAAAATAAATTTCATATTATTTAAACAACTGTTAATTTTAATATAATTTTATAATTATTTAACAACTGCTAAATATATGTAGATTTTGGGGGTTATTAAAAATTATATTATTTTGTTTATGAAAAAAGAAATCAAACTTTAAATTGTAAATCTTCCGGTTTTATAAATTATATTAAATAATATTTTGTTAATTATTTTTGTAACAAATGCGATATGGTATTCCTCTTAATGAATTAATATCTTCACAGCTGGTTTATATTTTATTATACACTATTCGTAGCATATGTGTAAATACGCTTCATATTTTATTAGTAGTATCGTTTAAATAAAATAAAACTTAACACATGTAACTGAAAATAAAACTGCCAGTTGCGGTAAGTGGCTATCACATAATTTGTAAAGTAATCAAATAGACTTTCAGTTAACATGACTTCCTTGCTACTATTATTTTGATCATGAGTTGGTATGGAACTGCAAATTCAGATGATAGGTTTTTATAAATTCAAAAAAGAATGAGCTAAGAATTTTTATAAAAATCTGTATAACAAGGGAGTACTTTGGATAAAAATTTGGCATAATATCATAACTGGGAAGCGTAACGTTAATAAGCAGAACAAAGTTAATTTTCAGTGTAGAGTTGGAAATGGCACTTGGTATTAAAATATCAAAATACGTACCCAGGTATGACATGATAGGTATGACCTTAAGAATTTAAATATTTTTCCATACAGTACTTTTCGTCGTTCTCTCTCTTTCTGTCTGTCTCTCTCTCTCTCTTTCTCTTATACAAACACACGCGCTCGCGCGCTCGCGTTTACATAAACATACACATGAAATATAACCAATTGTGAATAACTTTCCCAATGAAATTCTTGAGAACAGACCAATAACAGTTACATATGTCCAAAAACAGACTGTAATTAAATAATAGATGATCATTTAACGTAAAAAATATCTTCCAATCTCCATGATATATACTTAGTAGTACTTAGTCATGGCCATTAGTATTTAGTAATTACGTCTTATTACTTAGTACTTTAGTACGTATTAGTACTTAGTATTACGTTGACCGAGACAGAAAAATCTACATTTACGACCCTTGAAAAGGATCATTACTCCAGAATTTTCTCTGTACAAAATAAAAATTGGCAGCAGTTTACTTAGAATAATTATAAGTTGACTTCACTGAATATACATTTAACGATTTTTTCTTTCTACTAAAATAATTGGAGAATTATAATACAGGCATCAAAGGGAAGGTTTAATTAAAAGAACAAACGTACAGAGCATTTAATCCCTATGGAATGTTTAATCAAAAACTGTAAGACTGTATCCTAGCAGAAACTTGGGTTTATTATCATCTGTACTTTTTCATTAAAATTTTGGCAGACATATATTTGTAAAAGCCACTTCCAAAAGTACGAATGCAGACAAAGTTAAAAGGCACTAACACAATACTTTAAAAATTGTTAGAGTACGTATAGCCTATACTGTATACGCATATACATAGCTATATTTTATAACCTCTTCATTCACAAAGTCGTGTTTGTGTTCCTGGTTTACAGAACTATTATTCACCAACATACACCATTTTATATCATTATTACCTACCTACAGTCTGCAAGTCTATGTTTATGACTACCAAATATATAAAATTATAACGTTTGTCAGATTTTTGTAGTAAGTTCTACATTTGTAGAGGGTACAAATCTGTGTCCTCCGTGCACGCATTATGGGTGTCTGTACCCATACATACACTTTATTATCATAGACACATATACCTTTGATATACAATCACAAATGACACACGCGCGCGCGCTTTCTTCCTCTCTCTCCCTCTCTCTCTCTCTTACAGAAACGTGTCGCAATATGAACTTTCATATACTTTCTTCTTATATTTAACTGCTCTTCCTATTTCATAACTTAGACACAACTAGAAATGTAAAATATATTGTTTTATTGCAATGTGAATTTCTAAGGCATACTACAGCTTTATAAGAGTGGAAAATAAATAAGAGTTTTATTACCACTAACACTAAAAGTAAAGGTTGTATCCTTACGACTTATAAAATATTATACGTTTTACATGTATATATATATTTATTACACTGTTATTATGTATATATAAGTTGCGTTTTGAAAACAATTCAAATATTACCTCTTCGTGCATGAATTATTTTACTTAAATAAAACAAATTCACAGCTTAGATGTGTCCCCTAATTGATAGGCAAAATATATTTTAAAATTTAATTACAGTTTCGTAAGTTTTAGGGGCTTAAATGTAAGTGAAATTATTTGAAGCTAGTAGGCGGAAAGTGGTTAAGGTAAAATAACGAGAAAATCAACTAACGTCAATAAACACAGACACACAGAAATTATGGTGTCAGGTGTATTGGGGTTTCTGCTTGCGGACGTAACTGCTTTGGTTTTGTCGTCCTCTCAACGTTTATGTGTCTATTTACCTCTTCTTCTGACGTTTTCTTGTGACGTCTTCTTTGCGACGTTTGTACTGGCGTCGTTCTTTTTGGTTATAAGCTCTGTTAGATGTTTTTATTGATTAGTGTTCAACATTAGTGTTAGGACTGTTCCTAACTATTGCAAGCGGTAAGTAAGCTCGGAGACAATATATTGACGTACGTATGCTTCGCTAGTCGTCTCTTGCATTTAGGAAGAGAGGCGTTTGTAAATTGCAAGTTTCTGTAATTACCTATTGTTACCTACCGGTATCTATTGTTATTCTGCATTAGAGTTTTATGCAGTATGCAATCTCCCTGTTTGTTTTTCTAGCAGTAATATTTTATTAATCTTTATACGATTCTGAGATGTTTATTTTTTTCTTTGTATGACGTCCTTTCCTCTGTCTGTCTGTCTGTCTGTCTGTCTGTCTGTCTGTCTGTCTCTCTCTCTCTCTCTCTCTCTCTCTCTCTCTCTCTATCTCTCTCTCTCTCTCTCTCTCTCTCTCTCTGTAGCTTTGATTTTTGTGTGTGAGGTGATGCATGAAATACCTTATACTTTCAGATTTCTGGTGGGGAAGTGTATTTTCGGTGTTCTGACAATGTGCCACTTTTCTTTTGGCTTTGAAGAAGCTTTCGATGTCGCCTTTCATTATATTATTGCTGACGAGAGTCTGGCTTACCTACAACCTTGGATAAAATTTGTTTCTATGACCTTTGTTTCCCATTTCTTTAGAGGGTTTGGTATGCTTTTGCTTGTACTATATTTATGAAATACGTCGAAACAAAGACAGCAATCTACGAAGTTACAAACAAAATTACGGAAGACCGTAACATATTCATTTTACGTATTACTAGACCATGCCTTATTTAAACACTTGTAACCACAATTTGCATAATTAAACGATTGAATGTAAATAACAGGAAGGCATTTAATATTAAGAGTTTACGCTAGCAAGCGTACATACCACAAATAATAGCATTTACTCACTGACAAATATGGGCAATACTTTGTAAAACGCTACAGTTTTTTCACTTGACTATTCAATGTATAGATAGACACAAACGTGTAGGCTATAATAAATACGGCAATCTGTACATTATCAATTTTTGAGTGATGTAAATATCAACTTATGAAAATATGATTTACGACATTTTTTACTTCGGCAAAAAGATTGAAGATGTTTTTAATAGAATACGTTGACTTTCTAGCACAATGGCACAATAGCAATGAACGAAGACTCTTCTTTAATTACTATCGTGAGCGATTTTTCTTAGTGTTAAATACCCCAATCTAGTCCATCCTAGCCAGCAGTACACACACATATACACAAAGTGCACACGTGCACGCAAGTGTGTGTATAAGCGTGTGCAGTGTGTGTGAGTTCGGAACTTCCTTCGGCGTCTTCTGATGCCTAACCTTCAGTTACGTCAATTTCATAATATCCCCAATTTAGTGTCAACTCTATCCATACAACTTGCTTGTCTCTTGTCTTCTCTTCTTTGTTCGTGCTTAGTTTTGTTAACTGTTTCTTTTACAAAGACACACCAGAGTAGCTGTTTTCTTTTATGTTGTCTTTCAACTTTGAGTTACAGTGAACTTTGTATCCGGAGCTCTCTCGTTCGTCTCCCTGTATTTTGTTATACTACGTGCAGTTGGTTTCCAAAATTTAATTTTTGTTACTTTTGCACCACAGTAGCTGTTTTCTTTTATGTTATCTTTCAACTTTTGAGTTACAGTGAACTTTGTATCCGGAGCTCTCTCGTTCGTCTCCCTGTATTTTGTTATACTACGTGCAGTTGATTTCCAAAATTTAATTTTTGTTACTTTTGCACCACAGTAGCTGTTTTCTTTTATGTTACCTTTCAACTTTTGAGTTACAGTGAACTTTGTATCCGGAGCTCTCTCGTTCGTCTCCCTGTATTTTGTTATACTACGTGCAGTTGGTTTCCAAAATTTAATTTTTGTTACTTTTGCACCACAGTAGCTGTTTTCTTTTATGTTATCTTTCAACTTTGAGTTACAGTGAACTTTGTATCCGGAGCTCTCTCGTTCGTCTCCCTGTATTTTGTTATACTACGTGCAGTTGGTTTCCAAAATTTAATTTTTGTTACTTTTGCACCACAGTAGATGTTTTCTTTTATGTTATCTTTCAACTTTGAGTTACAGTAAACTTTTTATCCGGAGCTCTCTCGTTCGTCTCCCTGTATCTTGTTATACTACGTGCAGTTCGTTTCCAAAATTTAATTTTTGTTACTTTTGCACCACAGTAGCTGTTTTCTTTTATGTTATCTTTCAACTTTTGAGTTACAGTGAACTTTGTATCCGGAGCTCTCTCGTTCGTCTCCCTGTATTTTGTTATACTACGTGCAGTTGGTTTCCAAAATTTAATTTTTGTTACTTTTGCACCACAGTAGCTGTTTTCTTTTATGTTATCTTTCAACTTTTGAGTTACAGTGAACTTTGTATCCGGAGCTCTCTCGTTCGTCTCCCTGTATTTTGTTATACTACGTGCAGTTGTTTTCCCAAATTTAATTTTTGTTACTTTTGCAGAATGCTAGAAACTTAATTTACGTTAGTGACTTCAAAAACGTAATTTACCTACTTGATAATAACGTTCCTATTTTTATTACATCACATCAGACCTATAAGATATTTTGCCTGTAATAATATTTCAATGTTGTAATTTTTTACAGTTCGATAGTGTTTTATAACTGACAAGTATATCCTAGAAAAGTGGTAAAATTCCTATTTTATTTTAGCGTCGTTTATTCTCTCTTTTATGTCAGGTGGAGGTAACGTAGTAGAAACGGTGACAAGGTATTTCCAGTGCATTATTAATTTTTGTAATATTATATTGTACAAAAACAATTACAGACTGTCAATAAATTACATCAGACTGTGATGTGAGACCAAGTACTGTAATATATTAGGAGTGATAGGTTCTTAGCCAACGCTAAAGTAATAAATTTAAATTTTTTGCTAAACTGAAACTAAAACTCAAATTTTAATAAATGATTTATTACATAACTTACAAAATATAACTTCTTTCACGCACTTACATTGTTAAGAGGCCAATTTTAGAAAATTGCAAGATGTAAGACTAACGTGTTTGACACCCTTCCCCTTGACAAATTTGGAACGTGTAGACTATAACAAACATTGTATTTATGTATATACTACTAGTGCAGATTAACTAAGAGTTACGGCACTACAAGGATTTTAACATTAGTTGTACTCTGAGGTACTGTTAGTACTACTGCCTTTGGGTTTGGTAAACGAGAATTGCCAGTGAGCAATGTAAACTACATAAAGAGAAAGTTATAGTAATTTCTGGCGTACAATATGGCAGTGTCTTACACACTCTCTCAATAAATCTAAATGTATAAGTCATAGTATCAATGTGTACATTTATATACAGTTATTTCACTTGTAAAATATTTTTATACGCGGATTGTGGCTCACAATCAAATTTGCCTGTTATGCAAGTTTAAAATTTATTGAAGTTTACTTAATATTTTTTCATTATTCAATATGATTTCTTCAAGCAGCATTTTAGTAGCTACTATTTACGCAGATATTTCTATTTTCTGAATGTAGTAAAACTATAAGTAATGTTTCACTGAGTACTGCATATATTGTAACGCTACCTTCTTACAGATCAGTAAGACAAAACACTTCTCCCTCCAAAGAGGTATTTTGTCATCGGTTATAAGTCAGATACACAATAAGGCATTATGTGTTTTAAAATTTGTAAATTTATTACTTGTCAATTAATAATATCAGAATCTGTTTCTATTAAAATAAACTGAATTTTGTTGGTAACTTATAGCAAGCAAAACACTGACAAACATTAGGTGTTAAAACTAAATTATATTGCCTTGGTTTTTATTTCAATAATTTTACTTAAATAGTTTCAGTTTAAATATCTGTATTTAGCAGTTACACATAGAAATGTAAATGTACTCATAACTATGTAAGTTCATGTATAATGCACAATTTTTTACAGAACATATAATGTAAGAATTCTACAATTGTTTGAAAGAGTTTGTCTTAAATGTATTGTTACGACTGTCTACTTGATCGTCGTAGGTACAGTCGAAAGCAAAATACAAGACACCAATTAAGTCACTAATCACCAGCTTTAATTTCCACAGATAAACAGTTCGTAATTAACAACACAGTCTCTCACAACAAATCAAATAAAAATTGTTCACACGCAAAATGTCAACTAATATAAAACACAATTGAATTACAATTATACCGCCCGATTATGAACACAACATTTCAATAACAACCACTTGAACGCTCAAAGTAATCACTTGTATCGCCCGAGAATAAACTCGAACCGTACTGTAATATTGCAGCTATAACTGAAACTAAGGCCTCTGCCGCCTAGTATTTATACTTCCGCTTACAGACCAGAACATTCCAAACTAAGCGTTAGTGCCAGTGTGTACGACGTAATTAATTGCGGCCTTGACACAGTTCGCGCGGCTTCTGGCACACATTCTAGCTAATGAGTAGAAAATCACGTACGCCACACAGATTCCGCTGGATTCATCTCGAACATTCAATAAAAACGTAGATTGTTTTTTTATATCGTAACACCGCCCCCTGGTTAAGCCTGTTCGTCCCGAACTGGCAAACCGTCTCTGAAGTAATACTTAGCTAGGCGATCTAGGTGGACGACCTTGAACTTTCGCTGTCCTTCCTGTTGAATCCGATAAAAAACATCGTTGAATCTTTTTTTCAAAGTGTAGGTTCCTTCCCAGTTAATCGAAAGCTTAAATGAGCAACCACGATGGCTCTTTGGGTTGAACAACCAGACCTGATCTCCTTCTTGGAAACCCACACTATTGCTGCGAATGTCATACCGAGTTTTCGTTTTATCACTGGCAATCTTCAGCCGTCCTCTTCTCAAGCGATTCATTTCTCGCAGTTGGTTTTCTAATTCCGAGGAATAGTTTTGCGGCTCTTGGGACTGAGTCTCAGGTGATCCGAACATTACGTTTTAAGGAAGACGAATCTCCCACCCAAAACCAATTTTGCTGGAGTCATGCCGGTTGTGTCGTGTACTGATGATCTATACGCCATGAGGAATAGTAGTATACGTTGGTCCCAGTCTGTTTGGTTATCAACAACCTTCGAAAGATGCTGCTCAAGTGTCCTATTGAATCTCTCAACCATCCCGTCCGGCTGAGGATGCAGAGGCGTTGTCCTGGTTTTTCGAATTCCGAGTAGACGGCATAATTCTTTAAACACTCCTGATTCGAATTTTCTCCCTTGATCCGTATGGATTTCCATAGGGGCACCATAACGGCAACAGAAGTTGTGAACTAACTCCTTTGCCACAGTGGTAACCTCCTGATTTGGAATTGCGTAGGCTTCCACCCACTTAGTAAAGTAGTCACCTACAAATATGATGTACCAGTTTCAATCGTCAGTAACTGGGAATGGTCCAGCAATGTCTTTGGCAATTCTCTCGAAAGGCAGCCCACCGTTATACTGTCTCATTTGTCCCCTGCTTCTGGTTTGTTTGCCCTTGCTTGCAGCACATATTTCACTCGTCGGAACCCATTCTCTACGTCGTGACGAAGATGAAGCCAACAGAATCGCTTCCGTATTTTTTCCAGGGATTTGTTAACGCCAAGATGGCCTCCAGATGTTCCATCATACATCTCCTTCAAAACAGACTGCACTTTACTTCGGGGAACTATCAACTCCATGACCACGTCTCGTCCATCTGCACTTTCCCAAGCCCTTTTCAGCAATACTTTTTCTAAGGTGAGAGATTCCCTTTGTGCCCAGTAGCCCTTCAGCATTTTGGAACCATGGCAGATATCTTGTCATTCCGGGCGGCGACCTTCCTCTTTTGCTGTCAAGATCGGTCCAATGTCTTCATCAGTATCTGTTCTTACCGACAGTCTTCTGTCGTCCAGCCGTCTGCCAGGAAATCTACAGTAATGGCTTGAACATGTTCGCTGGCGTTTTGTTCTTCATTTCTGTGGCAATGTCGGCAGTCTTTCGGGCATGGTCTTCGTGATAAGCCATTCGCATTAGCATGCAGGCGCCCCCACCGATGTTGTATCATGAAGTTGTACTCTTGCAGACATTTGAGCCACCTTGCCAACTGCCCTTCCGGATTTTTAAATCTCAAGAGCCATGCAAGCGCGGTATGGTCGGTACATAGTGAAAACCCTCTCCCGTAGAGGTATTTATGGAAGTGCCCCAAACTCTGACAATTGCCAACAACTCTTTCCTTGTAACACAATAATTTTTCTCTGGTTCAGAAAGCGTCTTGCTGTAATACGCTATTACTCGTTTTTCACCGTTCTGCACTGGAGACAAAACTGCGCCTAGACCAGTATTGCTTGCGTCTGTGTCTATGATGAACTTCCCTTCGGAAGCTGGAAAAGCGAGAATTGGCTGCGAACATAATGCAATCTTTAAAGTCCTAAATGCTTGGTCACACTCTCTCGACCACTGGAAGTTTCGTTTATTTTCCGTTAGCTGATGTAGTGGATTAGCAATAGTAGCAAAGCCTTTTACAAAACGTCTGTAATATGAGCATAACCTCAGGAAACTCCGAACTTCGTGTTTACTCTTCGGCACTGGCCAGTCTCTTACGGTGTCTACTTTATTAGGATACATGCTAACTTCCGCTGCCGAAACCAGATGGCCCAGATACTGTATTTTCTTCTGAAATAGAGGACACTTCTTCTGTCTCAGCTTCAGTTTGCACCGTGAATTCTAGTTAGAACCTCCTTAAGGTTTTTCCAAATGGTCTTTCAAAGTCTTCCCGATAACTATGACATAGTCTAAATAAACAAGGCACGTTTTCCATATCAGACCTAGGAGTCCATCAATCTTTCAAATGTTGCCGGTGCATTACAGAGTCCAAATGGCATGACGTTAAATTGGAATAAGCCACTTGGGTTTGAGAAAGCGGTCTTTTCCGTGTCGAGTGACATGAGTGATCTTGCATTCTCGTAATTAGACTATATGGAATGTAAGTTGTCTCCTTTCTAGTTGTTATCTTTGTCTTCTTAATTGTAGGGATGTATGTATTATTGATGATTGTTATATGCGGTTAGAAACGTTAGTGACAATAAATGTCTCTGTGTTACAAAGAAAATTGTCATGGTTTTTAAAAAACCCTTCTCTGTTATTCTGGCAGCCTTAAACATTTGGGGTCGTAGAGATGCACTAGGCCACCATTACTTATATTATTTAGATTAGTCTCCGCGCAAACAAGGTATGCCATGCCTTGTCTTTAGTCTGCATAAACATTCTCTGGCAGTTTGTGGAACTCTTTAGTTACGCTAACCTCTTTTCACAAAAATTTAATAACGGTTTATAGTTTAAGCTCCAGATCCATAGTTTTAATCACCCAACCGGAATAAAAGCTTACGGCTTGGGAATGTAACCACTATAACTTTGTACATGGTCATTTACTATCACTTTATTTGATAAAATTTGCAGATATATAGGGATTAGATTCTTTTGACTCTCGTCTTATGTACAATTCAAAATTTGTTTTTCTCTTTCATTGGCTTTGTGTTGTCGATTTGTGACACACTCATTTGTTACACAATATATTTTTAATGATTTGCATACTTTTTCATACTCTGATTATTTCTAATTTTGAAATAATTCAGATAAATAAAAAAATTTTGGCGGCCTTTTAAACAGTTAATTACAAAACTCATTTTGATTAGTGAAACCTAATAATGAAAGTGTATAAAATGGTATCAGCTGCTGGTTGTAATAATGTTGTTAAAGTGCATGCTATCTATTTACTTTAGAACAAACCAATAGTACAATAGTGCAAGATTACTTACTTTAAATCAGTTCCCAATTTAAACTGAAGCTAACAAAAATATGAGTTTACACTCATTTATTCTCTGTAATGAAGTGTTAATATAATAAATATTTGTATATAAATTTCAAAGAATATTATAAGAATTTCGGAATGACTGCTTTAATGTGAATAGTGTGATTTTAAAAGGACTTTAACACAAACGGAACAATACCATACGATTAATATTATACGAAATCCCCACATGGCCACTTGTCGCCACAGTGGAAAGGATGGTTACCTTTATTTTCAAAGGGAAGCTTAATAACAATATACTCTCTCAGTAAACAATGTACGTCGGGTTTGTAATCTATACAAATGTGGCCTTTTGTGTTCTACGTAAAAATATTGTACACTGTAGACTACATAGGTTGGAAACATCAAAACACATTTAATATATAGCAGCTTATTCAGTGCTCTGCAGGAACCGTCCATTTAAACCAAGAATTTTATTTTTAGTTGTATATGTTGAAAATTTTTTTTTCGTACGCACCTTCTGAAACAAAAATGAGAATTATTTAAAAATCGATGTATTTTTATAATCTCTTACATTATTAATCAAAGGTTATTTATTACATTTACCGAAATCTGGTTGCTTCATATTCTGCGAGGGTTCAAATAAGCTCATATTATGAAACTGCGAACTGCAAGTACTTGAAGCCGTCAGCAAAATTTACTCAAGGAAATCTGAATTACGGGGTTTCCTGGAGTTTTTAGACTCCTCGGAAGGAGGAAACATTTAAATTCTTGAAATTTTTTGTCTTGTAGAATCCGAACATACGATAGAGTATATACGATAAATATCTTATATGATAATTGTTATAAAGCTTAGAGTATAAGTATACACGGGCACCTACACAAATATATTCACTCGCACACACAGGCGCGTGCGATCACCTTTTACATGTTACAAAACTCATTAAACTCTTATACAAAAAACTATTTATAGATAAAATGCATTCAATCAAAAATACATTAAAAATTCTATTTCAAAAATATTAGAAATAATTAAGTACATAATTAGTTGTTGTCTTGCTTACTCTTTAGAAAACAGAATTATATTAATAAAAATGATCATATTACACAATACTCCGTGTGATTAGATGCGATATCCAATGTATCACAATATGTTATATTATTTCATAGGATAAATTATACCAGAGAATCTTTATAATTACACATGTGTAAGCATCTGTCCATGGGCAGACATTAGACTAAGTATTTCGTCTATGTAATTTGATGCAAAGTCTCACATCTAAACATGAAAAGTTAATCTTAATAATTACAAACTGTATCTTAATACAAAATAACACGGGCTTGTACATTCCAAACAAGAATAATATAAGGCTGAGTAGAAACCTTCTCTCATGGGACTTTATCAGGAAAACGTATATAATTAGAATTAAGTTAGTTCGAGGATTACTTGACTATATTTAACATAAATTTTCTTTCTAGTTTTAAATATAGTGTGGGTGAGGGGAGGCACTGTGTCAGTTTATATTATTCAGTGATTACAAAGTTTATCTTATTCAGTAGTAAATAATGTCTACTTCTGATTATCAAAACCATTCTCGAAAGAACTGCTAAGACACCTGACTTTTTCTCTGAAGAAAACAGATTACGAAATCTCTTACTTCCTCACACACACACGCTCATGTAAATCTCAGCAAGAAATAATGTCTACTTTGAAAGTCGCAGTAGTACTGTTAGAGTAGTAAACTAATTCGAAGTAGTAGTAATGTCGATCCTAAGTAAACGAATAACGAGGAGTAGAATAAAGTTCAAAATAAAGTCTGAGGGGGTAGAATATATATTGAGTAGAAAAATATGTATTGAGTGTTCGTGGCAAAATAATTAATTTGAATTTAAGATCCTATATTTTATTGAATGTTATAGTGAATAATTTAAAAACAAATTTCTAAGGTAAAGTAATAATTAAAATTGATTACCAACTATCTGCTTTGTGACAACTACGAGGGACGTTCACGTCAATCCGGGACTATTAATTTTTAATAAATATAGAACACATTTATGATGATAAAAAATACTTTTATTTCTCGATGTCATCCCCTGCTACAGTTTTACGTTTATCCCAGCGTTTTACTAGAGACGGGATACCCGCAGTGTAGAAAGATTTGTCGTTACGTCGAAACCAAGATAGGATTGACTGCTTCACCTCATTGTCGCTGTTGGAATGCTGGCCTCCCAGGAACAACTTCAAAGGCCCGAATAGGTGAAAATCGCAGGGAGTGAGGTCCGGACTGTAAGGGGGGTGTGGCAATTACTACCAGCCAAGATCTTGTAGCGTGCATGTCGTGCGGTGGGCGGTATCTAGGTGTGCATTGTCCTGCAGAAACAGAACGCCTTTAGTGATCGCACCAGACCGTTTTTTCTTGAGAGCATTGTGCACATCTTGAAGAACTTTGCAGTATTACTCACTGTTAATATTGAGTCCAAGGAGTAGAAAATCGACGTGAATGATGCCATTTTTATCCTAAAAAATTGAGGTGATAACTTTGCCTGCGGAAGCTATTGTTCGAAATTTTTTGGGAGGTGGTGAGTCCACATGCTTCCACTGCTTTGATGCTCGTTTTGATTCCGAGGTAAAATGATGGACCCACGTTACATCGCCGGTAACAGTTCGATTGAGAAAAAGGTGGCCTTCTTTATCGAAAAAAGCATCTGTTGTTGCTTTAGCTCCTTGCAGATTTGTAATCTTCTTTGCTGGTAGAAGGCAGAAAGCTGTCTTGGTACCTAACGTGCACTAACCTTACTGAACTTCAGATGTTCGTGAATGATTTTGTTTACAGTTCCCACAGACGCATTTATTTCTTGGGAATGTTCATGGGAATTACTACAGTAGGCTCTGAACCACCTCGATCGGGATCGTCATTCACTGATGTACGACCTTCTTTAAAACGTTTGCACCACTCAAATGTTTTACTGCGACGAAGAGTCTCGTCAGCGTACCGTGCAAGGAGTAGCGAATATATCTCACCGAGTTTTGCGCCTTCATTCACGAGAAATTTCATTACAACACGCTGTTCCACATGTGCATTGAACGCCATGTTCTTTACGACTGACTTTTGTTATTGTTTAACGTGTAAACAATACAGCGCTCCATGCGGTAATAGCTGAGACTTGTACTTCATATGTACGACCAACAGAATGCGCACTCTAGTCTAACAAAAGTCCCGGATTGATATGAACGTCCCTCGTAATTTCCTGTTACAAACTAAGAGACGTTATAGAACTTTTATTCCATCTTCAGATAGCTTCCGCTTGTAGAAAGTCTTCGTTACACGTTAAGGAACGTTATGTGTAATTTAAAACGCTGAGCGTACATCATAATTTAAAACAAAATGGAACAAACGGTTCTGAGCACTCGGTGACAAACTTAGGAGATTACTACTAATTAGCTCTTAATAAAGCAATTGTTACATCTACCTTCGGAATAAATTATATAACACATTTGTAATTCCACTTGTATCAGATATAATGAATCCCTTTATTCCCTCTGTTAGCTAGGTTGCTTACATGGTCAAAATAGCAATGGATTTGTGATTGCAGTACATAAGGTGAATTCGCTATGCTCTTATAACACAATACAACACATTGGCGTGCTATTTCTACTTGACCGAAGATCCATCACGCTACGTGAATATGTCAGAAACTGATGAGATCTTTTTTGTTATATTTTGAGATGCCTATTGTAAAAAAACGATTCTTAGGGTGGTTTAATAAGCCACACTTTGGTAGTTTCAATTTGTAATAAAACAAATATTAATGAGTATAATAAACTGTTTAATAATATTGTATTTTTATATATTTTTTATATTAATTTGATTTAATTATGTTATGTGTTTTTATTATTTTATTATTATTTAATTAATTAAAATAATAAATAGTAATTATGTATGAATTGTTTTTTTTATTTATTAGAATTGGAAAAGAAATATTTGTTTCATCGCGTTAAATAGATTATGTCATAGACAAATCGATTGATGGTAGCTGTCAATTCAGCGTCTTTATTTCTTCTTCTGCTCGTCTTTTTCCTTTTCGCAGTCCTGTTTTTTAATTGACAATTGACGTATTTTAATTTAGCTACTTAACTAGTCAATAAAACGTTAAGTTAAAACAAATAATTATATTTATTATAAGTAATGGGATTATTCGACTTGCGTCGACTTTGCTCTCGGAGTCGAGACTGGATCTCAGATCGATTAACACATTTGGGTTAAGTTATATTAAATTAAATTATTAATTAACATGGATTCTTTTAACTGTTGAAATAGTCAGGAAAGGCAAGTTAGAGAATTCAATACTTACAATTAGAAAAAAACTTATTCATTAACACATAATAATTAAAAATATAGTATATATTAGTAAAAAGAAATTCGAACCGCATGCAGACTATTCTGACGTCACGCAGTCTTCTTCTTGGACTAGCTGCTCCTCGTTGAAATTAAAAGATGGCTGCCTTCATGCGTTGTACCATGCTGATAACCTGTCTCTGGGATTTTTCTTCAATAAAATGCAGTAGTTGATAAATTCCTCTTCTGTGATGTAGTTATTGAAAGATTTTCAAGTTATTGTGTTAAGTTTTCGTCCTCCACTGGATTTCGTTCGGTAATGTGTGTGTAGTGTTGAGTGTCGTCTTCAAGTCAGTTCGCTGTTCATAAATTGTGTTAGATTTATAATTCCATCATGGCCGTTCGTTCTGGTAGTTAGTTTTAGTGTTTTTTAAATTTGTTTTATTATTCCACCGATTATTTAAACTGGATTCATTGATTTACTTGAGATACTTCATTCCTTCATATTTCCATAGGACATCTTGGTTTTAGTTAAAATTTATATCAGATTTCTTCTCGCTACTTTGACACGTCTGTTCTGCTTGGTGTTTAACAATCAACTAACTTTAATTTGTTCCTTCATATAGAAAATCCTGTACGATTTTGGTCTCATTTCCCATTGTTCACAATCAGCTGTTTGCCTTATTCCCGATTCGATTTTATGGAAATAAATGACATTTTATTATATTTTACTGGCTATAATTCAGTTATTTAGTATTTTATGAAATTTTAATTACATAACTATATTCCTGCTTTGATTTTATACAAATTTATATTAAACATGACCTATTTTGGTTTGAATTAAACTCAAAAATTACATTCCTTGAAATTTACTTCTAGGCCTTATCATGATTCACATAATTACCGATTAAATGGTTTGCAGTATGTTTTATGTTTTATGTTACCATTGTCCTCAAATACGATTACTAATTAAATCATTATAATTTGCCTTTACTACTTTGTTATTATACTAAACATTTACTGATTTATTTACATTTTACTTATACTTGGTTTACTGCCTAGGAATTATCTTTTACAATCACTATTTAAGTCAATGTTATCCTCTGACTTTTTTAATTACTACTATAGGTTATTGTGATAATTATAATAAAGTATTTGCATGCTAAAAGGAATAATTTATATTAATTTTCCCAGGTTTTCACTAATTTATCTCCTCTGATTTGATTATAGAGTCAAAGTTGAATTTGGCTTGATTATCAATTTTCAGTTTTACTATCCATATTATAATTATTTCACATTACTATTATTATCTTTTCTGAGTTACTATTTATATGACATTTGAATTAATATATTGCCTTTCCTTCCTTAACAAAATTCTGACATAAACTAATCATTCTTTAAATACAACAAACACTTATTCTCTAACATTTAGAATATCCTAATATCAACATTGTAGGTAGTGAATACCAATATAATAATTAAACAAATAAACTACTTCTTATAATTAAACAAATTATGGTCTTAACCTAATTACAGTATTTTGCTGTCCTTTCAAATTATTATTTTGGTTTTTAAATGTTTTGTTGGTTTCTAATTTACATATATACTCTATTTATAGTTTTATTTGCTACGCTATCAGTAGTTTTATGTCATAATGCAAATTCCACTTTCACTTTTGTTGTAATATTGTCTTGTGGACAGTTAAGGTCTACATTATCTTTAGTCCTTCTTTATTTTCAACTATTTTACTTATACTTAGATTTACATTAAATCAGTCTACTGGTATTGTATTCTCTGATTTCGGCCATATGGTTTTCTAATTTTTATATTAATAATTATTATTTAAGCTCATTTAGTAATTCTTCTTCCCTTCTATGGAAGTACTTATCTCTAGTTTTAGTTAAGTATATTCCCTGAACTTCATAAAGTAGTCTGGTTGTGATATGAGTGTCTACCTTTTGATTTTAACGTGGCTGGTTTACTCGTAGTCCTGTTTATTCCTACCTGCTCCTTATCTAACTGATGTACACTGATTCTGATAGAGTGTTCTGGCTTTAAAATAGGTTTTGACCTTTTGATATTTCTATTTAATTAAATAGTCCATGGTTGTATTTCCTTACTGCTCCTTATCCTACAGGGTATACTGATGATGTTACTGGAATAATAATCATCCTACATGGTTTAACACATATTGTTTTGAATTGAATGTGTTTAATTTCTTTGGATCGAGAGTTTTTATTGTACTGTTAAGGCATTTTATTTATTATAGTAATTATTTCTTTTATGTTAATTTTATTTAGGTTTATTTTACTCATTCCAGATTGCTTCTTTCTTTCATTTTCTAGGTGGCATTAAATTGTAAATAACGCAAAATTTCCGTTATGCTACACTATAAATAGGCCTATAATAGCCTGTAGTGATAAAAAATTTCATTACAGCGCTGACCAGATCTCTCGGATAGCAGACAGATGTAGGAATGTAGTAGGTATGTTGCAATAGAGCTGATGTAATGAGAAATTTCCTAGCTTGAATCTATGCTACTAGAGACTTCATATTTGATTTCGTAGGATTCTTTCTAAAAACCTATACCTACCGTCATTCACGCTTCAGAACATATTTAATTGTAAATCTGTGGAAAGTAATTCCTAACACTTTCAGAGATCATACTCGTATTTCAGTCGGAAAAGTGTGATAATAGACAACTGGATAATAGGAATGCGCGTGGAACAGTAGTAAGCACCCTCATTTCCAAACACGCCACCGTGGATTCGACTACACCGAGCACGGATTGTTTTTTAAAGCTCCTAGCGAGACTTGAGGCTTACCCAGCCTTCGTGTCGACTGGCGTAATTGTCGTTGTGCATAAAGTCACTCGATGTAACTTGAACCACATCCTAGATCTCTCAAGTTGATGGAAAACTTAGCATTATTATAACAAGCGCGATAGTGGCGGCTCTTCATCTGTAGAACACACTTATGTTTTACTGTTCTTTCTGGTTATTTCTGGGATGTAATTGGCACTAATGAGTCGTAGGAAGATTGTTTTGTTATTAATACGTCTGATTCTAGTTTTCACCTCGGATACAATGCCACATCTCACGCAGCGTTCCTTGGTACACTTTCCGTTAATTTCCTTAGTAATAATTTGTCTATTTTTGTATATAAATTAAAATAAACCATAAAGTGCAACAATTTACAAATTTAATTTAACATATACTAGGAAACAGTTGTAATTTTGCAGAATTTTAACTTAACTTTCAGAAATAATTACGACAAATATTAGCAGGTGCAGTTTGAGTTCTTTTAGCGCTTGACATTATTTTGAAATTACCATGTAAAAAATAATTCACTTAAAGTTTCTATTGTTTTTTTTTTTTTTTACATTTCCGTCCGTTCTCAATATTTTGCACACACATAAATGCCACTTTTCGCATGTTTAAAATTTACTGTTTTGATTTACGTTTTTAGCTTTATTTAAAGTGGCACTTTTTATAAAACAGTCCAAATGTTTGTCAATACATGTAATAGGCGTATGTGCAAGAATAGTAAACGTTATATCCATTCCATAAACTGTAACTAAATGAAAAATAATGACAACATGATCTTTGAAAATAAAACTTTTGCGATGTTAAGGTAAGGACATTTATTTATTAAGTTTGATGTGTTTATCCTACATTCAGACATGATAAGTTTCAGCGTGATTATGTACAAATTGTTACAAAATTGGTTGGAGTAGAATGTAACAATTGAATAACAATTTGTAAACAACATCATACTATCACACAATAATTCAAGTTAAATTTGTCTACATTCAGTAATAATGTCACATATAACACACTAATAATGAGTTCCACACTAATTATATCACAGTAGTTACTTTCGACTAATCACTTGTTCCGCACCAAAAAAATCGCCCACTGTAACTGACTGACTAAGCCGGACGCTGTTGCTTATATAGATTACGCAAATTTTCCAAAATAGTTTTCCATTCTTTTGGTGCGTGCCGGCGTAATTTGCATAGTTAACAAACACTCGAACAGTCTGGAGGTACTTAAGTGCGGCCTTGACCGAGACGGTGCACCTGCACGGCTAGCCGATAAAAGGGTAGAAACACGCTCTCGACTCGCACCTTCGAGAGCATTACGTAATAGTCGTAGCATATACACGCACACAAAAGAACTAGTTTAGAACCTTTTCCTTTTTGAATTCAGTTAAAAATAAGTGTATTTTTAGTAGTGTTTGAAATTTCAGAGTCAAAATTTCTTGTACATTTTATTCTGCCTTCCTCTGGCAAGTAATCTGTAAGCAAATCTGCAATTATTATACAAAATTTGTTTCAGTTTCATAATAAGGACCGTTAGCGACGTTACATTTGTAACTTTGCGGTTCTGAGTATTCTTGTAACGTGTCCCTTAAGAGATACGTTCCTTAGATAAAATTAATACCACTGAAACAATGTGTTACATATTACAAATAGGTATATGTAAAAAATTTTAATCAGTGAAATACGCATTACTCATGAAATCAATGAAATCAAGTGGTTACACATCAGTAGAATGTAAAAATAGGGGTAAACGCAGAATGGAAATGTTTGGTACAGCTGTACAGTTTCTAACCGATTCGTAGAGTGATTGAATAATTTTTGTAATTTATAAATCTTAATTTATAAACGATAATTAGTAAACACTAAAAATCCTCTCAAATCTTGAAAGCAGATAATTTATTTAAAAAAAACACACATTTTTGCCAAGAGCTAATGATCGAATTAGGTTTAGTTACATAAATAGTTTAAATTGATTACTAAGTCAAACAATAAGCAATATTATATCGCCATAATCCAGTAACTGTAGAATACGTTGCTACATGTTATGCACTTTGAGTTCAATTTAATTTGCCGCAGCACACATCTCAGCCTTATCTTAATCAGTTACCTTCAAATTTAAGGCATAAGAAGTATGAAAATTAGATAATAACTTAAATTTTATTAGATTTAAATTACTTGAAAGTCATTAGATTTTGTGCACTTAATTTTTGATCTCAATATTTAAAATATTTTATATACTTTCACTGACCAATCGCTTACCGTAACACCTGTACTATGTACAAGTAAATGTTTGGTAACAAGTCGTGTTACGTCTTGTATAGTACAAGAGAGATATTCTAAAAATGGAGTTTACTTCATGTCTATTCTAATACAGAAAACTGTTAAGCAAAACAATGTGTATCAAAACAACTAGGGTGCCAGATATCGTTTAAAACACGAGGCATAATTAAACTAGAAGCTCAAAAAGTTAGTAGTAGTTAGAAACAATTCAATAACAGAGAAACATTTCTCTGTAATATAGAACGAGTAATTGTTATATAGGATTCTATATTTAGTCCTATTCTGTTAGCTCTAACCTAAAAGGAACAAATTATCTCGGCAGTAAAGCGAATACGACTTTACAATTTTCATGCTGTTCTACTAACAGCATGAAAATTGAAATCATTTACGACTGTTAAGACTTTTATCGATGTAGATGCTTTGATTATAAAAGAAAATGTTGTGATCCCTCAGACTGGCGTACTATACAAAGGAAATCATAGAAGAGTAGTGTGCACCATAGTATACACTTTAGGCGCTTCATAAACGCTGTTTCCCATCATAACAGAATCAACTGTATCTACGTTTACAGAAGATATATTAGTTCGAGCGGCATAAGAAGAAGTAGAAGAGTGTTCTGATATTCCTCAAAAGGCGACAAACTAGACCGTTACATCCTGCCTGTAGCTTGTTACCCTGCTGCCACCCTGTTAGCTTTTAGGTATCGACTTAATGCTCATCTATTTAAGCAAGCTGACGCAATTTTTATTTTGATAAAATAAGGCGTAACGTTAAACGTACAGTGTATTTACAAAACATAAATACAATTTTTACCAATTGTTATTCAGTACTAAATGAAAATTAGTTTTATCCCAATTATGTTTGATAACCAAATAATTTGAGTAACCTTGCAACAAAATTTATTCAGGAGAAAGATTTCTGCATAGATTTTACTAAACAGTCCATATGCCGCAAGCCAAGTCTGTTTTTAATAAAATATATTTAAAAAAATACGTTTCAGTACCTTTATTCTTTAGATGAAACATACATACATTGGCCGCATACCAAATAGATAAAATTTGCTTCATGTTATTTATAGCTACAAAAGCAATACGTGCTTGAATTCTCCTTATATTTATATATCTCCAATACATTTTTTACCATACGAAAGGCTAAAACGACGGCAGTGCAAAGCAATTTGACAGATGTAACTATCTCGCTAACGGGCATTCACAAAAGCCAAGACAATACAAAAGCCAAATAGTGAAACTGTCAACACTTATGGAAAACATCTCGCCGTTGGCAGTTAGAAATACGCTGTTCTTTGACAGATGCGTGTAAAATGTGTCAGAACTACGACAACATTTGCCTGCAGCAACATTTGGCTTCAACTATCAAACTGCGAAGTAAAGTCTGTGTGACGATAATAATGTCAAGAAACGTGAATATGTTAGTAAACATGAGTTCTTTACGGATCAAAATTGAACGCCATATAATCAAACGTGAAAGGTTCAGTCTGATGTAAATTGATGTAAGGTGAATTGATACTGCCTTATTTGACTGTTCTGTATTTTGAAAACGTTCCTTCGTCTTCAGTCGCGTTCATTATGGCTTTGCTTTATTTATTATATAGCGGACGATTGTTTGTTTGTCACAGAACATCATAGTCAGAACCAGAACCAGTAAAGAACGTCATATGGTCAGTTTTAAGACGTCTCAAAAATAGTTTTTTTTTTTAACCGTTGATAACAAATTGCAAAATACCTAAGACGAAATAAGGAATGGACACTATCTAGTTATTATAACACGCTACATGGAACAACTTTAAATAAAATATTGTTGTAACATAATAAAAATTTATTAATAAGCAGTAAAGAAATATTCCCAATGATAAATGTACAAACTGTTAAGAATAAAAATAGTAGGCCTACATACAAAAATATATTATTGAGTATATGCTACTAGTCTTTTACAAGTAGGCCTACAAAATAAACTATATTAAAGGTCATTTACCATTACACAATTAATACGTTTTTGCATATAATTATTCCCTACGATAATGTTTTACCTATCACTCTGCGCTACAGCCCTCTGTGATCCATGGCCTCACCTTGCCAACTGTTCTTCACGTATTCTTGTACTTAATCTTTCCATCCCATGCCCTCACTTTCATTTACTAAAATTCCTCCAACACAAATTTTATCCAATGCCATTGAGATCTTCCTCTATCTTACATAAAAAATCTCTGTCTTTCTTAATCATTTTAGGCAGAACTCTGTCATATATTTGCTTCACATGACCTTGCCATTATAGTTTTTGAGCTTATACAAACCTTACTGTATCTTAACCTGTTATTGATTAATTTAACTCTTGATTATAGAAACTACTCCAGTTATTACTTTTATAAACTGGTCCAAAGATCTTCCCAAAAATTTGTCTTTTAATACGTTATGAACGTACTATTTCGACGATTGCGTGTGTTGTTATTATTAGACAGTGAAATAATTAATAGGACAGCAGGCAAACCTTTATTTAAAACTTTAATTTCAACTGTAAATAAGCAAAGACATTAATTAGTATACAATTCAAACTTCACAGAAGAACGTCTTGTTTAAGTAAGGTACAAAATCAAACAAAAATACACGATAACAAGGAAAGGTCTAGAATAGAGAAGAACTCAACAATACTACAGAAATATTTCCAGAATTCGGAAATCAAAGTTCACCGTTGACACACTGTTACCGTATTATACAATATTGATAGTATATAAAGTACGTATATTGCAATTTAAAAAATGAATGTACAATTACATTTGTAATTTTAAAAATTTTAGTTAAAAAACTTCATAACCTTAAGAATTATTTTGTATTGCTTCATTTATTTTAACTAGTGATTAGCGACTAGAGATCCTCTGACATGAACGGCAGCATGATTTAAATATCTGATTAAAATTTATTGTCTACAATTTTAGTGTTGTTTCATATACATATTTATTAATAAATTTTTAGTTAAAAACCAAAGTTCATAAAAAGTAACTACAGGTAATAGAAAAACGGATGTAGATTTAATGTTTATCACCAAACAACAGATTTGACAGGTGCAAATTAATATCAAAAGCATAATCTGCAATAATATTAAGCGGTAAAAATTCAATACAGGTATTAAAAATTGTTAAGATTACTTTATAAAGTTTATAAGTTGTATTTTATCCGCGTCTTTTTAGACTTCTACATAGTCTTTAAAATTTCTTTCATTATTTTACAGAATAATGTGAAAAATGCAAAACAGCTGCAAATTCTGGATTAACGACTTCTGAAATTACGCTGGAAATGGCTGGAATTACGTAGTAAGCAACTATTTAAAAATCTCTTAATTCTCAATAAAAATTAAAATTGGAAAACATTTTATGTTATTGATACTGAAACCCTCTGTATCAACGGAAAACGGAATACATTCGTAACGTAGTGGTAATAAAATGAACACACGGCAAGAGGTGTAGAGATAAAATAATTATACACGAAACAGGTGTCTGGTTGCTCGGCGTCAGAAGATCCCACTGAGCTTTGACGAGTTGTTTCGGAACAATTATTTTGTGTTCAGAATAGCAGAATAGATGGTGTATCACATGGTTGTGTGTCGTGGTTGGTCAAATCACACCCCACATCCTGCACTGACTTCCCTGCAACCACTTCATCATCTATACTCATCTTTCGCGTGCTAGGCAAAAGCTACTCAACTTATTCAGACTCAAATCGAAAAGTGTTAATTAATGGCATTTTGGTTCGGGAACATAATTTTTGTGCAGTTACTTTTATTTTGACTGCACTTAAACTTTGAATGCCTAAGTTTCATGAGTTGGTGTTATGACTTATCAATAATTTCATAACTTATCAATGGTGTTTTTAGAAACGAAATTGTAAATTTTTTCACCTGTGTACATTGGTAGTAGGTATGTCTCACTTTAAGTCACCATGTATACTAGATTCCTTACTTAACTTATGTTTACAGAATATCAGTATAATGTATAGCTTCTGGAATATTCTTTAGTTACTAGCGTCTTTACCAGTCCACAAGTACACACTGGACGTTTTCTAATTGAGGTGCAGAATACCGTAAAGTTAATGCAGAAGTTAACCACCGAAACACGGTACAATGACAAACGAAGGCGTGAATTAAAAGAAAAAAAGGAAGGCTTAGACGATTTCTGCTAGGAAAAGATTAACGGAAGAAAGGACAGACGTTTGGAGAGAAGAATGGCGGAAAGAAGTAAGAAAACAGAAATTACAAAAGTGAAGAGTCAGGATTAGGGTGAGCAAATCAAAGTATATAACCAACAGTCAGAACAAAAAAATTTCTCGATACATTGGATAAACGGAGGAAGGAATATATTGGTGAATAGTAGTTCACTACACGGTGATTTAGACACAAATGTAGTGTTTTCAGCAGACAAATTATTTATCTTTGTCACCCAGTTTTTCTTGTCTGAAATCGAGTGACGCCCAACCGTCTGCCAAGAAGTCCAGAAAAGCAATAAGAGTTATTACCTATGTAGATGGCTTCCCCGCTGATGTTGGACCATAAACATTGTAACGTCACAGAACGTTCCATAAAAGAAATCATTTACATAGCAATTTATCATTAGGAAAGTGAGGTGAACAGTATCGAACCCAAGTAGTCCTAAAACATTTTGTAATATTGTCTAATAATTAATACTACTAACATGAAAAACGACCAGACTATGACTAAGACTCAAACCCCATATTTATTATTAAAGTGAATAACAGTGAAAAAACCATAAGATACTATAAGAGAGACAAATAATATCGGAATCAACCAAAATGAAGTCATTAATTATTAAGTTTTGTAACCCTGAATAGAGTATAAAGAACTATTTATTGTGAATGAATGGACATGATCCATTATTATATTATGTAATGTAAAATAAATAAATGTATTAAATGACTTAAATACATTATTAGAAAGGATCTAAGTTAAAATAAAAAATATATAATTGTTATGACAAAAAAAAAATATTAAAGTGTTGGATTTGAGACCAATCACTCAGATTTCATGTAAAAATTAATTATTATCAAATTGAGATAAAAACTATATGTAATTGTCAAGTAGACAAAGATGGACAATTTATCTTAAATAAAGAAAGCTGTCAAATGAACAAAAGTTAGTCAAAATAGGCAAAAACTGTATTAACTAAAAACATGTAGTAGGCATATAATATTGTGTGATTTATGGATTTAGTGTGGCCAAAATGCAACCAAATTGCATTAGAAAGTTGAAATATAATATAAAGCGACTATACTTATATATTTGACTAACTTAAACATTTTAATAGTCGAGTTAGCAAAATATTTACCTATACCATGTATGGCTGAGGCCAATCAACCATTACAAGAAATAGTCATATATGGTTACAAAATATTGACAACAATAAAAAAGAATGGTACAATACTTTAGTGTACCATAAAAACCAACAGACTCAGTTGAAAATAAGATCAATTATGAAAGAATTTAACTTATAAGAGTGAGATTTGTCACACAAAGGAAAGGACATCTTAGGCAAACCAATATGATGCTATGTTATCCTAAAAATAATATGTATAAAGAGTAACCAGGTATCACAAAAGACAGACAATGTAATAAACTCTTAGTGTACACTAGTGAAATCCTATATATGTTAAAGAAAAAGACTAATTATTGTGTTATAACAGTGACAACAACGTAGGCCATAGGCATGGACCATATAAAATTGAAATTCTTAATTATTTGTGTATTATATATGTTAAAATTTATTTGTTTTGTTATAGGAAGATAGTAATATTATGTGTTCATGTTGTGGAAGAAACCTAATAGTTTCACAACAATTTTTTGTTCTAAAAATTGAATTTTAATGGAAACAACCCAAGGTAAGAGTTGTATATTGTGTTATTTATTATAGTTAATTTCTTTAGAAACCAATCATAATTAGTATCATTAGATTCAGTTGAAAACAGAGAATCTAAATGTAGTAATGGCATGCAAATTGTGAGTACTGATGTAAAACTGTTTGACAAATACCAGAGTAGTTTTTGAAATATCCTTAGTGTGAAGAATAAGAAATTTTGTTCTAAAAGCTTCGACGGAAGATAAATTTGTTCCATGACGTTCTATTTCATTATTCTCGAACATTCTAGAAGGAATTTTTACACAAATATACCGGACGTTCATGAAAACAATCAGCCTGACACAGTATAAAAGAGAGACCAAATTCGACCCAAAAACACTTCAAGCTTGAAATCCAGAACAGACGCATCACCCACGACACTGATCAACGCAACCAAGGCGAAACCGAAGGCGAGAAATCGACACAAGACACGAAGAAAGGCTTTTCCCGTACATTGACAAATAGACCGACTTAACCTCTACAAGAATCTACGCCAATGTGTTGCTGAAATAGAGCAGCAACACGGCACATTTTAATAGAAATCACACAGCCAGAACGTCAACGGCCCAGGAGGGACCAAAGTTTTAAATAGAGAACCAATTCTGCCGTGTTCGCAAAGACAAACTGACTTGACAAAAAACTCCCATAACGTAACATACACCAAGCCTTTCTCTCGACTGCAAGGGTATCAGCGCTGTGACGGCCAATTTGGTAACCAACGCGAAACAGCTGACCTGTAGCGGCGGGGTTCGAGCGAAAATCTACTGAAAAACTGTTTCACAAAAAGTGCGGAAATTGTAAATAATCGCATTTTTGACTTTAAATATATTCAGTGCACACATGAAGAGGCGAGATTGAAAAACTACCCGAGAGAAGTGTCCAGTGCGAGATTAATTAACCATTGGAACGTGAGTTGTCAAAATTAAAGTCATTTTTTACCTGGTTACATTTGTCACACAGTTGTAGTACACATGCCACACACACCTTCAAATCACTTAATTTTTCTTGTAAAGCATCTTATTGATATGTCTTGGTAGTTCAAAGGAGTCACGTCCTGAGAGTAAAGATTTTTCACGCATTAAACTCATGCTTTTCAACTGAGTAAAAAATTAAAAATACTAGCCGATACTTGATTGGAGAAATAAAATTGTCAATAATAATAATAACTTATAATTTTTTTGTAACTCTGCAATTTTATAATTTTTTTCATGAATGTTAGTCCTTCAGACAATTTTTTCTTTAGAATCATTAAACTTACTTTATTTTTCAAACCAAACTGATTTGTTTACATTTTTCATAGAATTAAGAATTCAAAATTTTAATTTTTTTAAATAATAATATTTTTCTTGGAACAAAAGATTCCAATTGGCGCCCACAAAACATAGTAGATTAAGTTGTGTTACAGGACTACATCACCGCAGAGGATCCAGTCATCATAGTAAGTAACAAAAAGTGCGCGGAGGTAACGCCCGACATATTACAACACGAACAACAACACTTACACACACTTGTCAATTTGTTATAACATATATGCTTCTAAATGTCCCAACTATCGTACTAACTGCTCTTGGAGATTCCAAAATTTGAGAAATCATTTGAGAACTAGTTAAAATTATTCTACTAGTTCATACCTTTACATTTAATAATACAGAATTGTTGTGGTTGTTTTTAGTTTTTTACGAACTCTAGGGAATTCTACTAAAACTTTTATAGATATGTGGATTGAATTTATTATCATTTTACTTA
Organism: Magicicada septendecula; assembly: GCA_034769895.1. Lineage (NCBI taxonomy): Eukaryota > Metazoa > Arthropoda > Insecta > Hemiptera > Cicadidae > Magicicada > Magicicada septendecula. Next base: position 177,089,315 of record CM068369.1, on the reverse strand, counting down.
ACAATTTTACTCAATACTTATCATAAATGTATTTGGTACCATACACATCAAATTGTTTTACGTGTAGCCTATATGGAAAATAAACTGTCAGTCTACAGACATACAGAGTCTCATAAGTTTATTGAAATACAAATACAAAATTAGTTGATATAATCGAATAGTCAAATTATTTAAGCAATAGCAGGTAATTACGTTTGCGTTAAAGATGTTGCAATGTTTTTAAGTAAACCGTGTGTTGTAGATCCGAACGCTATTACTCTATTGATTATTATTAATCTATTCATGGTAATCTATTTTCAATTACAATACCGCGTTTCTACGCCTGAACTATTACCACGTGTACTGTTCATTCCACAATTACAACTCGAAACAGATTCATGCGCTTCCTTCGACCGTTAATTTCCTGTTCACAGTTGTCATGTGAACGGAGTGTCATAAATAACGTTTGTACCTTAACTGAGTCGGCTGAGACTACGCTGATTTGTCAAAACATACACTTCAGCTGTTGATTTTTGTCATGGAACAGTAAGAGTCTTTACAACTCTAAGTTTTATAATTTATAACCTTTTAGTGCCAATTAAAACAAATTTGCGTAAAGGAATATGCACACTCGTAACGAAGATAACATTTTGTATTGAAAACGTTATTACAGTATGTTGATACTTTAACTTTGTAGGCAGGTATAGGTATTCTCTTAGTTTTATTCTTAGCATTATTATTAATTTACTATTTACTCTTGTTAAACCTGTCTTATGAGACAAAGGTTTCCATCCGTAACCTATAAAGTAGCTTAAAACGTAGATGCCAACCAGCTCAAGCTATAGGCAGGCTACGTGCTGGTTGCGTTATTATTGTCGTATGTGCACACTTATCTCGTGTTGCCATGTCGACGCACCTCTGTAAATGTACACCTTTTCACAGAATGTAAGGGAGACAATGGTGTCCTTGTCCTGCCATCAGTAAACCGCTGTACGCGTGTTTGTCGTCTCAGCAGTACCTACATATTTATTTATATTCCATTTACTGTGTATTTACTATAGCCAGAGGCTGCGTATATTGTTTTCTTCTGCAAATTATTTTTTGACGTTTTTTTTAGAAATGAGCAAACATGGAATGTTGTTGAAAATTTAAAAGATAATTACCAAAACCATGGGAGCTATTAAACAAATAGGCAAAGAAATATAAAAATTTAAATAAAGTGGAATAGAAATCCTATTGCATATGGCATGTGCACGTAATAAGCCGTATATTATGTTAAGATGATATAAAAACGATAGAGTTGTAGAACGCGCCAATGTAAAATTGCTGATAACGAACTTAGTAAAATTAGCAATTTGGTTTGTTTCATAAAGTAGGAGAATGATAAAAAATATAAAAATATGGTAATGGTACATGACAACAGTAGTCGTTGTATATCATATACGTGTGTGCAAGTAACGTTTATTTAAGTCACCTTAAAAATAAACGTTGGTAAAAATAACAATAAAAATTCTGAGATTGTGAGACGGCATTCCGTCCGTTCTCTATGAATTTAAAAGGCAGATAATTTGACAGTCTTTTTTTAGACACCGAAATGTTAGTTTTTTTAGGCATATATATATATATTATTTCATGGGCATTTACATCCGTGGTAAATTGTTTTCTTTTGTTTTTCGTACAGGAAAATTGCTGCGGATCAAATTCGTTCTTAAAACAAAACTCTCAAAACTTAGAAAACTAGAAAAGCGTCAGTTACTATATATTTTTATCAAGATCCTTAAAGTGATAAACGTGTGTACTCTAGTACAGACGATTAGTTTCCCAGGTCACATTTTAGTACATTTACAGTAGTCATACCAATATTTTAATTACATAATTTACGCACAGCTGCGTTTAGAAAACTGCACTGTACGAAAGTGCGTTGATGAGTAAAGTGCGTTTGAACAGCATTTCATAATTTGTACTTGTCAAATTATAAAATTATTTGTTCAAATAATATGATTAGCATTCGAAGATGATTGATTTGTTAGAAATATTTACAAACCCTTTTATGGACGTAACGAAATAAGTACCACGGTAGAAAACAGTTTGAGATACGTCATGTGATATAAATTATTTCACATACGTTGTTTGCTACAGTAGTAATCTATATACGGTCGGAAGCTGTACTTCTTTAATTCCTTTACATTTTCCCAAAATTACTTAATTTTAATTCCTTAACATAGGTAAATATTGTGATCTGCAACAACCACGTTTATTTTTATTTACGAAGAAACTTAGCACAAACGCACGAGCGTGCGCGCGCACGCATGCACAACATACACATTTTAAAATCTAGCACAAGTAATAAATATCCTAACTTAAAATTTACCAGATATCTGGTGATGATTAACGGCTTCAAAGTAACAAGTACATCTATTGATGAGCTGGTTATTGAAGATAGGAATCGAGGAACGAATTATTAGGAAACGTCCATCTCTTGTAAACGAAGAAATAAAATATTTGTAAGGAAGCCAGCTGCTGACGTATAGCCTCAAGTCATGGAAAACGTTTTGCGGATAGCAGACAATAGAGAAGGATTCATTTATTATAAATTGATGTATGTTTTTGAGGTTAATCAAACTATCTGGTGTACAACCAATTATATTTTATATTTAACAAGCCTTTTCTGCACATATAAATAGACAATTTATAATTCCAGACGGTTTGTTTTAATTTTGTACTTCCGTAAATTTTATGAGTAGAGAGCATAAGTTGTTCAATATACATCTTTGTCTAAACAAACCCAATATTCCATCAACAAGCAATACCAATAAATAATGTGATTATTATTTCGAGATTTTTTTTTTTGGAATTTTGAGTATTGCGAGAGAAGTACACCAGCAATTAGAGCCCGTCAAAAGAGACACATATTAGCTTTGTTCGTGGGTGGGCGACGAAAAGGAACAAACCTTTCCTTTCCGTTAAAACGATGTAAAAACCATTAACGAACAATGAGCAGTACGACATACGTTGCGACGAACTGGACCATGCGTGGGAACGCTTGGCTCCAAAATTAGAACAAAGGAAGGCTACCCTTACATCTGTCCAGTAACGAGAAAAATACATAGCCAACGGTAAGAGTTTTGTTCGAAACCATGTGTGCGACTTATGGTAAGACAATAGTTGATGCACAGACAATGGGGCATACGACTGGGTGACGCTTGTGGATAACACAGATGTTATGCCACCCGTAGTTCATCGAAGGAAGTCGATAGTGTCTCAACAATAAGGGAATTTGACACGCTACACCAAAAATAGCAGATGTGATTTCGGAAACAAGGCCTTAACACGGATTCCAAGAACAGGGCAACGGACGAAAGACAGCAACTCGTCGAGTCCACGTGGACTGCGTCAAACTCAAGTTAAGAAAGCCAACCAGCCAATCAGGAACGAGAATTCCGAAGGAAGCTACTGAAAGGGATGGTACTGACAGGAGCCGGCGGCCAGAGAGCAAATCTCGAGTAAGAACATCCCTCTCCAAACGGCGTTGGGTGGATAATTCGCCAGAAATACAAACTGGAGGCGAGGGGACACAGGGAGGTCCATGCGACAAGCCTGTCAGAGATGATTTGGTGGGACTTTGGAGCGATCATCGGAGTTACAACTGTGGGAAGATCGAAAGGAATAAAAACTGTATACTGTATACGCAAGGGGACGCTCTCTCAGTTTATTTCAATTTTTAGCTCAGTTTATTCAAAACTTTACTCGGTTCATAAAAACTTAGCGCAGTATTTCAGTTATATCGGTACTTCATTAATTTTAGTGAGTCAAAGTTTTCTTCCAGTACATTGTTATTTTCAGTATCTCAGTAACCCAGTAATTCGCAGTATTTCAGCAGAGACGATAAAGACTTTGCTCAGACTTAATGGAAGTGCGTGAATAAGACTTGGAACGCCAAAACTGAACGGTAGTGCTCGCTATGACGCGCGAATAACGAACTTTGTAAACTATATGTAATACACTGTCATAAAGGGTGATAATATTTAGCAGTGACATTCTTGAACCTTTACATAAAGTAGTGATGCTACACTATTCCGTAATAGAGTCAAGTAATAGCAGTGTGTATAATTGCCTAATGAACTTGAAAGCAATCTAGGCACCGCAGGAAAGTAAACGCGCAAGATGAAAAACTATTAAGTGCGTCACGGTATCAAGCTGTGAATCGCGTCAATAGACTCACGGGAATACGCATAGTCGACAGATTCTAAGTGCTATGCCGCAACTTACATTGTGGTAATCTCAAAACTCATAGTGAATGTCGCGGAGTGCGGACTGGTGTTCTCAAACGATGTACGTATAGAAATCGGAAGTGTCAACACGAGTGCTATATGGATTAACATCAACCATCAACGAAGGAACCCGCATGGATACACCATAGGAGCGATACATCACGACAGAACGAGTAACGTACAAAATTAATCTCTTATTATAATTATTAATTACCAAATTACCACTGATCTGACACTTAGAACCAAACCAACTGAGAATTTTATAAACAAGAGTCAGATAGAATACGAATCCATAGGTAGGGATCATTATGTTATAGAGTATTGCACATGTATTCTTGTTAGTATATATATGTTTATTGTAACTATGTATGTGTTTTAATATGTCTGTTGCAGGAAAAGGATTTTAACTATGTATATGCTTAATATGTGTATTGTTAGTATGTGAGTATATCAGGTATATATAAATGTTTAATGTGTTTTGACGTAAAACTACTTAATGCAAATTATGAGCACACCACATTGGTAGCTAGTAACGTCACTACGCACGAATAAGTGCCTATATTTAATTGGTCTTTTAATTATTTTAAACTTGTTCATTCAATTATTTAAATGTGGTATAGAATTTTATTGTCTTTTAGAAGATTTGTAAGTGATCTTATTATGTGATTATGTTATGATATGAATACGGATGAGATACGATATTTTAATAGACGTATTTTAGAATGGATTCGTTCGTGTTCTATTGATTTGTGTAAGACCTGACCCACAAGTTAACTTCTCACTAAATAGGATCTATAACTCATGATTCAATTCAATATATTCAGACTAGAAGCTTAGTTGACAGTTAAAGTCAGAATCAATTCCAGGTTTAAAAAGTTTGATTGTGGTTTAAACAATAATTTAACTCATGCAATTAACTGAAGAAGTACATTTAATTACATTGTTTATGGCATCCAAATGAGGGGCTATATGAAGCTGTGAGATACGATAAAGTTCGTACCGACATCACCTTCATAAACACAAACTAAATTTCTAATTAGATGAAAATAATCTATGCAATAAAAGTAGCATATATAATTAACATTTTATATGACCTCCCAAACTTGGGGTTAGTTACACTTTAATTACAACCTAATTAAAAAGATAATTAATTAATCTATGCAATAAATTTGCATAATTAAAATAGCATTGTAAATAGTAACATTATAAACTGTACTTTCATGATTGCTATATATACGGAGTCTCTTAAAACTATGTTTAAGAAGTTTCATAGTTTAATCGTTATATTTATTAGGTAATTTTATAGTTTCTTACGTATCGGAGTACAAATAATATTCTATGATAATTCTAATAATTGAATTCGCTCCAATTTATTGAACAAAATTTATTTTCTGAAAACATCTGATAAAGAAAGAATTTTAAATTTTGGTCTTTTATGAAAGACAATTTTGAAATATTTATATCCATGTTTCTAAAAAATTTCTTATTATTGTGACTCTTGTTTGACTAATACAAGATACATTAATTCTATACTATACACAAAATAATTAATTCACATATAACGAGTATTTATGTGTGCATAATAATATAATTATCTCAAAAATGACGGTAAAATAGCTATACTTACGTGTAGCGTGATAAGTATTAGTCTTCAATAAGTCCTGTGTCATAACATCGAATTTAGACTTTACACACGGTTATACGAAGGAAAGTAAATAGTGGAACGAATCTAATGTAAATGTAATAAGTGAAACTCGCTTAAGACTGACAACAAAGTGAGGAAGAATACTTTTGCCTCCATAGAGACCAGTAATAATAATTGCTTAATTATTTAGATAATCTAATCTAATGAATAATAATCTAATAACCATTTAGACAAAAACCATCCACTGATTTAATAAACGGAAAGAAAATTACACACTAAACGGAATTGCCCGTCTTGGACATCTGTTCCTGTGCCAAGATCTTTCTGGCACTGTAAGATTTTTCAAAGAATTTACATCGTCATCAGAATAATAGTAATGTATTCTGTTACAGACGAATAAAGGAAGTATCTATGATCAGTAATCAAAAAGATTTTCTAAGCTTCTTATATGTTCACTGACAATTTTAAGTTAAAAATACACAGAGTTCATTAGCAACAGAAAGAGCTGTCCACATTCTGTGGACAACCAGTACACAACCAACAAAAATTAGAACAATACAACGTGTTTACATGATATGAAAATAAAATGTTTAATGCTATATTACATATTTTAATTTTATGCGAAGCGTATTTTGTTAGTTTATGTGTTTGGAGTTCAGAATAAGATGACAGGAATGAAAGTTTGAACAAAAGTCAAGATTTTAAATTAATCTATCTTGGTTTTGTCATCAGAGTTCTTGTAAATATTTGTTGTGTGATTTTATTTTATGTCTCCTTAATGTTTCTCTATGCGTTATTTTTGTAATCATTGTTAAAATCGTTTAACACAGTCAAAAGCCTCTAAAATGTCTGTAAATGTTAGAGGAATTCAGTTTTCTTGCTCTGTAAATAAAATTATCTCCGTTGATATTTAATTTCCTTAACACAACCTGTATGGCAAGAAATTAAAAACTTGTTTCTTTTGAAACATCTTTAACGATTAGATGCCATGAGACTTGCTCCAAATACACAACTTCCTCTACTTTCTTTAGCTTTTATATGAGCAAAGTTTGGAACCAATACTTTTAATCTTAAATTCAAATTCAAAAACATCACGGGAGGTCTGAATAAGCACTGGAGTGATTAGCTCTGGCCTCTTTGCTTCAGTTCAGAACAAAGCAAACTTGGTTTAATCCTTGTAGAAGATGATTATAATTATGTTTATAATTATCATTTCACTGATCCGCAGTTCTGAAATGCAGTTTCTTCGGAGTACTTTAAACAGTACATTGCAAGATAGAATGAATAATAAGGATATCAGAGCAGAACTAGAAGTAGAGGATATAAATGAAATTATTTCAGCTTAAAGAAGACAATGGTGGGATCATTTGCAAAGGATGGCAGGGGATCGATTGCCAAAAACGCCACTGCATTATAAAGCCATTGGTAGAAGAAACGTGGGTCATCCGAGGATGTGATGGGTGCCGGAACAGGTTTACATAACCTAATCCTTGAAGTGATGAAACACTAGAAGAAGATTATCATTTCAACCACAATGTTTTAACTATTCTGTAGCAAAATAACAATTTCAAATTTTAGCAGTTACTGTTCTGCTTTTAAGAAGATTTTCTTACTCGAATTGTTTCCCGAAATTTATTTGTGACAAGTGCGAGTAGCTTATGTTTGCAAAAAGGAAAGAAATCTTGAGTCATCAATACTTTGCATAGTATTGTGAGTACAGGCTTCGTGTATTTCGGTTAAACTTCATTAAAATAGTGCTCCACTCCAAGGTCACAATTGGTAAAGTCAGCTGCTTCAGCAGATATTTTTTTCAGAATAACGTTATAACGATTATATAATTGGTGGTTCCACGCTGTTTACTATATAGATTAATTGTTATATAATAATTTCAAAATTTCTCGAATTGCGATTAAATAACCAACGTATTACCAATTGGATAATAATTATGAGAAAATTAAATATTGTTTGTTGGTGTAAATTATTTTGTGCAATATGTATCTTATATATTTAGATTATTTGTATTATTAGAGACCGGAATAATTTTAATTATATTTGACAATGCAAATTAAGGCTAATATACATATTAAGTCAAACAAGATAATTTATACTTTCCACAGTAGCTAATTCTTCTTATGGTAACTATAATATACCTAAATTGTATTACATTTGCAGTCTCTAGAAATCCAACCCTACGCTCGAACACACAAAATCTTGGCCTTGTGGGGAAGGTGGCAGCAGCTGTTACTCTTTAACTGGGTAACATAACACCTGCTAAGTGAGTTCCACAAAGTCGTGTGTATCGCTTGAAAACATACTCTAACCTACAGTGGAAACGATCGTGCCAATGGGTTTTTGTTTATTTGGGTCGTGCTAATAATTCTGCTTCATTATTTACAGTTGTGGAACACAGAATAGCTAACAAAGCTATTCTAGAACCACAGATTTCTAAGGAAAAGACAATTCTGTGGCAACAACTAGAAGTAGTCTTAATATTAGAATAAAAAGAAAAGTGTCTTTTAATTCCAAACGTGTAAAATTTGCACATCTCATCAGATAATAAAATAGAAAGAGAAATATCGGTATGGAGGACCATACATGACTTCCATGTTCTAAGATTTATATTTAAAATCATTTACTTGAATTCGGTTCGATAATTCCAAAAAAAAAATAACCCCCAGCCTCAAAATGTTTTCACTATGTATAGATATTTTTGTCATTATTACGTATTCGTTTAATATAATGTTATTTTCGAGTCACTTAATCTATAAACATTAGGTACTTTATTCTTATAAAGAAACTAATCTACGAAAATAATCATCTCTTCTCCTCAACCGATTCCCACCATTAATGATACACTTTCATAGAGTAATAGTTTCATCATATGTAATTTCCAAGGTACCTTTTCCTTCAAAATTAAATATTCCTACTTTACTTGATATGTGCATAGCAACTTTCAAAAAATCACCCCCTCCCCCTTCAACTACCATTTTTGTTTATAGAAAATAACCCCCTCCTACTTCAACTACCCTTTTCATTTATAGAAACTTCATCTACCTTTCTAAAGTTGATTATTATGACCTTCATTTCAGGATATTTTACTTATCAAAATTAAGTACATTACTCTTCTTAAAACGTAAAACATTGCAGGTGAACTACCCTCCTCCTTATACGATCTTCACCAAAGTCAATAGGCCTTGAGTCCTATACAACTTCGGCACATATGCAAAAATTTATTCGATTCAGTTTCAATTTAGGGTAGTTATCGTTTGCTATAGAAAAAATCTACACACACACTTTTCAGAAAATTATTGGTCTTCATGTTTCGAGGGTAGTACTATCAGAATCAGCCCTTTCCTAGAACACGATTTTTTGCGATCACCATACTTCCATTTCCTTACGGAACATGGAAATAAAAAAGAAATAGACAACTAAGTTAATTGAGTGTATGTATGTTTGTGATTGTGTGTGTGTGTGTGTGTGTGTGTGTGTGTGTAGGCACGCTTGTGTGTTAAGGAAATGTACATTAATATTGTAACTATAAAATACTACATTTCCCCAAACTGTATGAAGTAACAAAAGTGACTGTACATAATATAGTTTTTAAAGCATATTTATCGTTTTTGAAACCAGACGAGAAAAGGTTAGGTCATCACACAAAGGATAATAGTCCGCAAGTGTAATATCGGACATTACCAGGAGACTCACCTTTATCGACTTTCATGCGTGTGTATAGTGATTTGTATAAGCTCAACTTACTGAGCGTAGTAAATGGTTTCTGTAACGGCGTCATTATAGACTTTACGCGCCCCGAGCGGAAATTATCCTATTGGGCATTTAGAGACTGTCATTATTATGACTCAAGGATTTGGCTTGGTTGGCCTCCGTCAGGTTCTGCTTTCTTAACAGGAATGTTTTTATCTTGGTTTGCTACCTCCATCTCTGTCATGTGCAATAATTTTAGCTTTTCACATTTAAAGTTGGGAGTGTCATTTACTGTTTTGAATCCTCCTCATTCCCGACAAACGTTACTAACTTCTATAGTGTTTATAATTAAGTACAGAAGAAAACACCTTTTCCTAATGTCCATGAAGCCTAGAGCAAAAAAACTCATTTTGTGACCTTTAAAAATTATTGTCGGCGGCTCAGTAGACCAGTGGCTATGGCACCTGGCTACTAGTCTAGAGGTCCCGGGTTCAATTCCCGGGCCCGTACCATAAAATCAAGGTGCGTTTTTCAGCCCCCAGGTCGGCTCAGCCTCAGTCTGTTAAAAATGAGTACGTGGGATAACATCCTGGGGATAATAATTGGCGGCTGAAGCGTAGTGCTGGTCAGAATGCCTTCCTTGTACGAAGTACGGCGCACATTAGGCAGCCTACCCTGCCTACTCCAAAGCTACTTCGGTGGTATACATGGGAGCTATTATTATAAAGTTACTGCCGTTGTAGTGTAACCCCTCTTTCCTTTTATGTATTTTTTTTTTAATATAAAACAACTTCTTTAATTTTAATATTTTTTTTTTGAAAGAGAAGCCACAAGTCAATTAGGACTAGGCTGGAGCCTAGAGAAGCAAAAATTGTGCCGGGTCCAGTATGACGGGACTTGCAATGAAACTCAGCTGTAATGTAACAATAACAAGTTTATTGTATGCCTAGAATTCATACATGCAGGCCAACTCTATGACATAATTATTCCCCCCCATGAATCATAAATATCACGAATAATTTAATCCCACCTTTAACAGTATTAAAGCAAAACAACATGTGTGGAGCATAACAAGTGTGTACAAATTCAGTAAATATATATAAATATAATAGCATAACAAGTGTATATAAATTCAGCAAATATATGTATATATAAATATAAAGTTCTCCCCCCATCTTGCGGCTAGCTAGACACGGACAAACATGACACACACAGAAACATAAGGCACACAACTCACAATTACATCAATTCTAACACGAATGCCCCTGGAATGGACCCGCCTAGCAGGCAGTGTGGCAACAATACTCATAACCCAGCAGTGATAAAATATTAGCCCATCAACAACCCGTTTATGTAGATTTATATAAAAGCCAGAACCCCCAGAAAGGATGATAAAAACTCATAACGTATAAATAAAACCGGACCGCCCATTTGTATAGCATTCCACTGATCAATGACCCATCATGAGCGTATGAACCTTAAGTTCCTTTCACAGCATTAGATAAAATTTACAGAACTACATCACCTGATTTCAAACGGTTGTTATACAATTCTAAACGGTTACTTTCCTTCACAAATTCCGAAGGATTTAAAAATCCATATGTACTTTAACAATCAGAAATTAATCACTCGAGGCTTTACAATTTCAGAAAAATTTAGACAATATATGTTTTACAAAAAAAATGAGTATATGTTTTATAGTTAAAGAAAATTAAACAGCAGATACAACAAGTGAAAGTTAATCAATATGTGTTTTGCCAGTTAAGAAAAACAATCGGTATAGCCCTTTTGTAAGGAGCAAAATCAACTAATATATGTCCAGAAAAAAAAAATTATTTTCTATTAACCCCGAATGACTCTATAAATATAATTAAAATAAAAAATACAATAAGGTGGTTGTGTCCTAGCAGCTGTGGCAGCGCGTCAGCATGTGGTTGACAAAGTTTGACAGGCGTCCAACCTGCCTGAGGTTGCACCAACTTGTGTCAGAGAAAAACTAAGTCCCCTTTTAAACCACAGAAAACGGTCCAAAAACAACAAAGGAAAACCCCCAGCCCTTAGATGTTAAACCCATAGTGAAGTTAAAATTATTCATTGCTGTTCCAGCCGGAACAGAGCTACTAACCAGTTCTATAAAATTTGTAAAGAGTTAAATGATAATGAGATGCAAACAGTAAAATGTCCAAGTGTAAAAAATATGTGGCACGCTCCCCCAGTGCAGCACACAATTACAAGCAGTTCACTTAGTGTTAAGTAAATCAGTTATAAAAAAGTGTTCTTGAATTTAACTTATAATGTTCAAAGTCATGATCAGCTGCTCCCCTTTCTAGCAGACAGTCTGGACACGTGGTCACATGGCTTCAAAGATATTTAATGTAAAACAGGCGCACTGCCGGCCCGGCCCCAAAAGTAATCAGCCATGGAATAAGTAAATTTGAATAATGAACAGACCTTATTAAACGTGGCGTAATATAAAAATCATCAGCTCACTGGCTACATGCCTGGACAGAACTTTGCAGGTTAAACCGCCACGTGGTGAGCGATAATCATGATTGGACCAAAAAAATTCAACTGCAAGGCATTCACAGCATTAAGAATGTTTTAACATTAATAAAATTTCATCTAGGGAAGTTCACACAAAGAAACTCTCTACTGTACAGTTAATTAAATAGCTCCCCGACAGTCTTCTGCATGACTGGACATAGTTGACTAACTGACTACGCACTAACATTTAGCCCTTAATTTTCAATGTTGTACACCCCTATCATGACAATGACAATTGCAATCCCTCTCACACTATTCTAGTAATAATAAACGGAACATGAGCTATATGCTGAACATTAAGTAATTTACTGAACAATGAGTTTTCTCTTAATATAAAACTTGTCGGGTCGCACACACATAATTACGTATTTTATACGGTTGCATACACCCTGTTATTAATTATCCATATATATATAATTACTTATGAGACATAAAATAATGCAATTCTTACCGGGAGTCGTTTACGCTTCAGCAAGCCATGAAGACGGATACAAACTACGCCGTAATTGTTCGAAGAGAGAGCAATGTATCTCGTAGCGGAGCGGTGAGTAGTCTGCCGTCACAAGCAGAGCCGAATGCTCCCCTTTTCTACAAGTTGCGCGCGCAACCTTAACCGAGCCGAACAAAGGTCGCTTCAGCCGACCCCTGCATTCTCTTTATTTGACAATTAAAAAAAAACTTTTCTAAAACTTTTTCAACGGCCGGATTTACACCGGCAAACCCCCACCCCGAAAGAGCCACCCGGTTGCCCCACTCTGAAACTCGGGAAAGTACCCTGCAGTGTACCCCCTTCTTAAATACTCCGGTGGACATCGTGGGTAAGTTGGCCAGGTGGCACTTGCTCTCAGGAGAGCAGACATCCCCATGCTCCCCATGCTCCGCCACGCCAACCCCACGGGAGCGCCCCAACACGTCACCCTCTCCGGTGACCATCACCTACTCCCACCGGTCCCACTCACATATTTGTCCTAAGACCCAACAAGGTATCTCACACCTTGATATGTGAGCGACCGTACTACTCCACGTCCATCTCTTGGACCGACCAGCCACATGCACCCACAAGGCATTTCCAACCTTGCCATGTGGCTGGCCACTTCCCTACACAAGGGCGGACGGCCCCGCTCAGCCAGACAGAGAGGACCGCACCAAAGGCACACGAACATTAATCCCATCTTTTACTCATTCAAATACACCATAACTAGAGGGGGTTTACTTTTCTACAGCACCTACTACACAACTTTCTCAACAAAAGAACACCAGGAAAACAACCGGAGAATGCGGCATGGCTTGGACCCTATAATGAACAACATCAACATCAACAACTATTAACAACCAACAACAGCACCCCATCACTCCATCTAACATTTAAAACAGGGGAAACTGACGATCTCCAAGACCACGACCATCTCGAGGACCACAATCTACTCACTTCCGGCAAGTCTCTCTACTTCCTTATCGATAGTTTTTTTTTTTTTTTCTAAGGGGAGGGGTAGGAAAATCGGGAAGATGAAACGGGGCAAGGATCATTAAAGGTCAATAGCTAGGACTGAGGGTAAGGACCTGGTTCCCTCCGAAAATAAGGATGAATGGAGGAAACCAAGGCTCGCGTGGGCAGGGGCGCAACCCTGAAATAGATGAACACCACTGGGAGTGTGGGGAACATCTACCCGCTACCCGTTAACCTCTTCTTCTTACCTTTCTATGACGCACCTTAGGTATCCGCTCCTTTCGGACACCACTCTCTAAGAAATTATCTCGTGTTGAGCTGTACTGACTGGTTTCTTCGGGATCAGAATCAAGGCAACTTACCTCACTACTTTCACTCCGCTTTGGATTATGCTCATCGTCTAACTCCTCTGCTACAATTTCTTCCTTTTCTACAATTTCCCCTTCTTCGTGCACATAATCCAAATCAACTTCCTGACACTGCACCTCCTCAGCATCTTCCCGTTGCTCCTCTGATCCATCTTCTTCATCACACACATCGCCAGCTCCTTCATGAATTTCTTGCGTAACCTCTTCTCCGATCTCATTTTCATCAACACGTTCATCCCCAACGTCATCGCCATCACTTCCACTACCACCATCTGAACACTGCACATCCTCGTCCTCCTCTAGTTGTTCACCTGGTCCACCTGAAACTTCCTCCCGTTCCTCGGAATCCTCAACACTACTTACAGAAGGCGTCTGCACATCTTCACACACTACATCATTCTCACTCACACACTCTACAACGCTGCCACCAAATTTCTCCTCAACTTCTACCTCATCTACTTCTACCACACTTGCGGCATGAACATCCCCTTGTCCATCCACAACCTCAGAAACACTCGCAGCCCGGACATCCCTGTGTCCATCTGCAACTTCAGACTCTACAGTCTCCCTAACACCTACAACTATACCTTCGTGTGCAGCATCCGCAGACCGCTCTTCTGCCTCTTCTGTCGATTCCACTCCTTGACCACTTTCAGCAACCACAACGTCCTCAACATCTTCCACCCTGGAATCCAGCTGTCCAGGTTCATGTGCAATGACTAGATTAATTTCTACTGGCGATGGTGAAGCTACACCATCAAATGACTTCTCATATCCCTGCGTAGGCGATGACGATATTACCGGATCTGGATCCGTCACGAACCGAGATGGAAATACCGGAACAAATTCTGCGGCCTCTGGATTCAACCATGACGTCCTCTTTGAGTCCGGTAATTCAGTATCAACAGACGTTTTCTTGTCGTCTTGGATTGATCCCACGAAGCAGTTCCGCTCTTCTACTTCTGCTTCCCCTTCTCCATTCACCACTCTATTAGGCACTTGTACTTCCTCTGGAACTTTTAAACTCTCACTTTTCTGCAAATAAGAATAACGCCTAACTACAGGCTCCCTACTTGCCGATGGTTGTTCCCTAACATAATTTCTTTTTCCCCTGTTAATTTCATGTTTCTTTGTTTTCTGTGCTGTAGCTGTTGTTACCGTCTTCACACTTGCCACCCCCTTGTAGCCTCCACCACTTCCGGAATATTCTGGCTTTCTAAGCGTCTCTTGGGTTCTCCTCCAACCACCATGTTTGTCCCTTTTGGCTCTTCCTGATGAACCGCTGGAGTATTGGACATCGGTAGCCTCTTTTCCCCGGGACTCGTCAAACTCCTTGACCGTTCCTGAAAGCACACACAGTGCTCAAGGTCCGCAAAACAACGTGGACGGTCCGCGAATGCCAAACGAGATCTCTCCTGGGGAGTCAGTCCTTCTAGAATCGCTTGTATAAATTCCGTCTCCGGCAACCCCAATCTTAACACCCGGGCAGCTTTCCGTATATCGCGCACGAAGTCTCCTAACGCCTCTCCGTTGGCCTGTGGGCGATAGAATTTTTCCAACTCAAGGTGGGCACGTCGTCGAATGGGTAGGAAGAAGTTCAACACCTGCCCATGGAAAGCATCAACACTGTCACCCCGACGCAGGGCCTTGGTGAACAGATCAGCCAACGTACTCCGGCAATACGGGTATATAAGTGACAAGACCTCCCCATCGGACACCCCCGGGAAATCTGCCACCTGCAGGACCAGGTCCAAGAAAACCAGCAGCTGGTCCTCATCAAATCCATTCACCACCGGAAATTTCTGGAGAACGCCTGTAAGAGGGTGGGGCAATTCCTGAAAGCATACCGCCGCCAGAATTGCACAATTCAAAACAAACAATCATAAAACAAATCCCCACTAAACACCTAACACAAACATAACCTACAAAACATATTAAAAGAATCGGAAAAACTCAAGTACTGTCCTTCTTTGAGTAGACCCCCGGGTTCTCTAGCGCTGCGGAGACCTGGCCTATTCTGAACCATTCACATCCACGACAGAAGGAGACAAGTGACAACCAACAATACTAAACACACATAACATCAAACAACAATTCGACACACACGTCGTACCAACACATAACTCACAACAACCAACTAACAATAGAAACTCATAATTCAGGAAATAATGCTCCAACATCAACAGGACACAAGTCGGTGTCGGTACCGACTTCCGATCGGGCCATACCGCATCCCGCCAATATAACACGCTAAACTCCGACCCCGAATCAACCTTCCATCATCAAGGCCACACTTGAGACTCCCCGGCCGTAAAACCATTACATTTTTCAAACACAAATAACCGCCTCAGTGGTGCGACCCGACTCACAAGTTATAGTACCCACAACTAGCCTACGCGGGCATATACCAAAACTATGTCAGAACAATGGCCTTAATATTTCCGAGTTTGCAAGACCCGTCACACACCAGGACCCAAGGGTTCAAGCCTAGAATGAACCACGCTCACTGCTACCATTTGTAACCCCTCTTTCCTTTTATGTATTTTTTTTTTTGAATATAAAACAACTTCTTTAATTTTAATATTTTTTTTTTTTGAAAGAGAAGCCACAAGTCAATTAGGACTAGGCTGGAGCCTAGAGAAGCAAAAATTGTGCCGGGTCCAGTATGACGGGACTTGCAATGAAACTCAGCTGTAATGTAACAATAACAAGTTTATTGTATGCCTAGAATTCATACATGCAGGCCAACTCTATGACATAATTATTCCCCCCCATGAATCATAAATATCACGAATAATTTAATCCCACTTTTAACAGTATTAAAGCAAAACAACATGTGTGTAGCATAACAAGTGTGTACAAATTCAGTAAATATATATAAATATAATAGCATAACAAGTGTATATAAATTCAGCAAATATATGTATATATAAATATAAAGTTCTCCCCCCATCTTGCGGCTAGCTAGACACGGACAAACATGACACACACAGAAACATAAGGCACACAACTCACAATTACATCAATTCTAACACGAATGCCCCTGGAATGCACCCGCCTAGCAGGCAGTGTGGCAACAATACTCATAACCCAGCAGTGATAAAATATTAGCCCATCAACAACCCGTTTATGTAGATTTATATAAAAGCCAGAACCCCCAGAAAGGATGATAAAAACTCATAACGTATAAATAAAACCGGACCGCCCATTTGTATAGCATTCCACTGATCAATGACCCATCATGAGCGTATGAACCTTAAGTTCCTTTCACAGCATTAGATAAAATTTACAGAACTACATCACCTGATTTCAAACGGTTGTTATACAATTCTAAACGGTTACTTTCCTTCACAAATTCCGAAGGATTTAAAAATCCATATGTACTTTAACAATCAGAAATTAATCACTCGAGGCTTTACAATTTCAGAAAAATTTAGACAATATATGTTTTACAAAAAAATGAGTATATGTTTTATAGTTAAAGAAAATTAAACAGCAGATACAACAAGTGAAAGTTAATCAATATGTGTTTTGCCAGTTAAGAAAAACAATCGGTATAGCCCTTTTGTAAGGAGCAAAATCAACTAATATATGTCCAGAAAAAAAAACAAATTATTTTCTATTAACCCCGAATGGCTCTATAAATACAATTAAAATAAAAAATACAATAATGTGGTTGTGTCCTAGCAGCTGTGGCAGCGCGTCAGCATGTGGTTGACAAAGTTTGACAGGCGTCCAACCTGCCTGAGGTTGCACCAACTTGTGTCAGAGAAAAACTAAGTCCCCTTTTAAACCCCAGAAAACGGCCCAAAAACAACAAAGGAAAACCCCCAGCCCTTAGATGTTAAACCCATAGTGAAGTTAAAATTATTCATTGCTGTTCCAGCCGGAACAGAGCTACTAACCAGTTCTATAAAGTTTGTAAAGAGTTAAATGATAATGAGATGCAAACAGTAAAATGTCCAAGTGTAAAAAATATCTGGCACGCTCCCCCAGTGCAGCACACAATTACAAGCAGTTCACTTAGTGTTAAGTAAATCAGTTATAAAAAAGTGTTCTTGAATTTAACTTATAATGTTCAAAGTCATGATCAGCTGCTCCCCTTTCTAGCAGACAGTCTGGACACGTGGTCACATGGCTTCAAAGATATTTAATGTAAAACAGGCGCACTGCCGGCCCGGCCCCAAAAGTAAAATAAAAGTGTGAATATCACCTTAGTACTGCTGGCAAGTGCTACATCGAGAACCAGTCACAGCTCCCTCTTCGGACAGGATCTTGTTTAATGGTCCATGACTGATGCAGGTGTACGGCGATCAGCAAGGCCAAATCTCCGGCTTAATTCAAGAACCCTGTTAATTCATATAAATTAGAGAAATGTTCACCAAAAATATACACCCGAGTTCAGGTAATTAACCTCAAAACGGGCCTCCAACTAACTCTCAATATAAGCACAATTTTCATTAATAAAGTTTTTGCAACCAGCTTAAAAGGTAGAAAATCAGCCAAGGAATAAGTAAATTTGAATAATGAACAGACCTTATTAAACGTGGCGTAATATAAAAATCATTAGCTCACTGGCTACATGCCTGGACAGAACTTTGCAGGATAAACCGCCACGTGGTGAGCGATAATCATGATTGGACCAAAAAAATTCAACTGCAAGGCATTCACAGCATTAGGAATGTTTTAACATTAATAAAATTTCATCTAGGGAAGTTCACACAAAGAAACTCTCTACTGTACAGTTAATTAAATAGCTCCCCGACAGTCTTCTGCATGACTGGACATAGTTGACTAACTGACTACGCACTAACATTTAGCCCTTAATTTTCAATGTTGTACACCCCTATCATGACAATGACAATTGCAATCCCTCTCACACTATTCTAGTAATAATAAACGGAACATGAGCTATATGCTGAACATTAAGTAATTTACTGAACAATGAGTTTTCTCTTAATATAAAACTTGTCGGGTCGCACACACATAATTACGTATTTTATACGGTTGCATACACCCTGTTATTAATTATCCATATATATATATAATTACTTATGAGACATAAAATAATGCAATTCTTACCGGGAGTCGTTTACGCTTCAGCAAGCCATGAAGACGGATACAAACTACGCCGTAATTGTTCGAAGAGAGAGCAATGTATCTCGTAGCGGAGCGGTGAGTAGTCTGCCGTCACAAGCAGAGCCGAATGCTCCCCTTTTCTACAAGGTGCGCGAGCAACCTTAACCGAGCCGAACAAAGGTCGCTTCAGCCGACCCCTGCATTCTCTTTATTTGACAATTAAAAAAAAACTTTTCTAAAACTTTTTCAACGGCCGGATTTACACCGGCACAGTAGTTACTGCTATAATTGAATGTTATGGTCTTCACATTCCTTATTTTATTAGGACAGACAAACCGAGTAGATTATAGTCGTATTTCACCTCGATAACAACTAATTTTAACATGAATGTTAAAAAACTATTCAATAAAAATTTAGTTTGTAATTTAAAAAATGTTACTAAAATAGAGTTTTAAAGGACTATAGACATCTACATTTTAGATAATTTAAAATTAAATAAATTCCACTTATCTAATGGATTGCGACCATGTGTATCAATTAAATTGTAATCTTTTTTTTAATTATTCAGCAACATAACTACCGAGCACTTACTCTTCGACTGTCTAAAATGGAGAACTAATCTGTGGTTTAAACGATAAGGTTAAATAAATGTTTTAAGTCACACTACAATATATTTTTTCATTAATATGTGTAATAATTTACTGTAAGGAAAACCTCTGTGCAGTCATCATATTTCAAAAGCTTGTGGTCTACAGAAGCTGGTCGTATGGTTAAAACACACACACACAAGTAAGCTAATAAATATACGCGCGAATGTGTGTGTCTATATTTTATAACACACTTCATTACAATCTAACGCGCGCGCTTACTCACACACACACACACACACACTTCATATTATTATATATTTGATACACTTTACATATATATACCAAACTGTTATAGTAACTCTTATATAGTATTTCTTGAAGGATTATACGTACCTTCACAATTTCATATAATCCAATATTTAACATGTATAAAATTTTCTAAGAATAATAACATAATATGGGAATTAAGGAGTAAAGTCTTATAAAAATCATAGGCAACGACATGTTTATCATTCGTTGGAGATTTTGGAAATAATCTTTGGAGTCTTCTAATGTGATAGGATGACTACAGCTTTGATAGACGGTAATCCAGCTCTACATTCTGCATCTTTACCCTAGCGTCAAGACATTTAAAATTACTATTCTGCCTGTCTTTCCTTAAAATGACTTTGCTTCCTTAAAATAGAAACACTTTTCTTGAAAAGGAATACTGATTTTACTCGTTCTCTTATCAGCTTATTGCCGACTAGGTGCTAGGATTCTTTTAACTCGAATGAAAAGTCACATTTTATAATGAAAAGGCAAAACGTATACTATCTAATTGCTATCTGTTACTTTAGTTTTACTGTTGCATAAGAAAATTAATTTATACCTTTACTATAAAGAAAGTTAACTATCCTTTTATATATGTAAATTATCTCTAAAATGTCTCAAACATTCTCATAAAAAAGAGTGAATGTATAGACTTTGAGTTCTGAAACAAAAATTTTTACTTTTGAAAAACGTATTTTTCAACACTGAAAAGTTAACAAACTTAAATAAATCGATATTTATAAAACTCTGTTTATAAATCTATACACGTACACCGAAAAAGTAGACAATAAAACATAATACTCAGTGAAAGGCGATTCATTCAAACGTTTTTAAATGTGTAATGTGGTCTGTTGTGCCTCGTTTACAAAAGCGATCTTTTTTTATTGCAACGTTGTCTGTAGTTTTTGTGTTATGTTATTCTTATTTCGTATGCTGTACGTCCCTGTTCATCCGTCGTGATCTATACTTCATGGTAGCGTTGAGTGTCTTAACCTCTGTTTCAGGATGTATTTGTGTGCTTATATTTGACAATAATTTTAAAACTCGTAATTTTAATACCAATCTACAACATACACTACAGTCACTTGATAATTCAACTTTGTTAGGAACACGGCGTAGTTAAAGAGGAATAGGCCAAATAAGTACACTCGAATTTTTCATGACATTCCATACTCACTACTTTTCCTTTAGATGACGATCATCCTGTAACCTCTACAAGACTAATCCGAGCAGCTAACGCGGAAACCATGGAAAGATTCGCAGGTTGAGATTCATGATGCTCAGTGAATTTCAAGGTAAAGAAAAGCTATCATATGCACCAAATGATTAGACACGAATGAGCAGACGAATCCTCAGAAAAATAGTGTGTCCCTTTGTGAAAAAATGCAAACGTCGAACATTGCAGCGAATTGCAACCGAAATAGTTGAAATAGATTTTAAAAGACCGGAATAGATGCAAAAACGTGCAACTCCAATAATAGTCGGCGGGACCAATGACTGGTGTTACCAGTATTTACAAGTAGTATTTTGGCGTTATACTGACTCCCGAATAGCGTTTAAATAGAATTAATTGCCAACTACTATGAAAGTCGATGTAATCTATCGAAGACTAGGACTTTACAATAGCGTGCATTTACTGCGGAGCTTACTGTTTTATTAAATAACATGTATCCAACCCTGAAAACTGTGACTCCTTTGGCGACTAATGTCTTTTTGTTGACAATCGCAAATGTAAAATGAATTGCTGGGTCTCAATTTTAATTGTTATATGGTCGCCACACAATTCTTCAAAAGGAACAAATTCTTCTCCTAACTCTATTCCATTTGGACGGCCATTAGTTGTTGTATCTATAGCTTCATCCCCAACAGACAACTTATCACAAGGTAAACATGTGCTGACCATTCGACACACGACAACCAAGGTGAATTACAACTATTGAAATTTTCCAACTATACTTTCTAAACTTCAGTAACATTACCAAGTAATTAAAAAATCGTCCCTGAGAGACTATCGATCGAGCTCTAATAAAATTCCTGTACTAAATTATTTGATTGCCAAATGTTTAGTATATCATAGTGAATAGAAAGAACAATTCAAAAGTTGCTGACTACAGAAGAGTTAACGTTCCCTTACACAATGAAGTAAGTGACATCTTTCTGCTTAACACCGGGGTCGATCAAAGTTTTCCGGCCAACGAGTTAGTGATGTAGCAAGTTGATAAAATGATCATCGTTTTTAGAACTACCTAAACACCCGTGGAGTCCATAAATAATCTACCAAATACTTTCCGCCGGGAACAACTGTAACGGGTGTTGATTGCGTCAAATAAGCTCCGATGTCTAGCGTTTTAGTAGTCGAATTTTGCAGTTTACTCGTCGGTTCTTACGTGCAAGGAGAACGCTATATGTATAATAAAGCAGGGGTTATGAAAAAAAGATCCCTAAAGACGATTACCAACGATCTGGCTTGTAAATAGTTTTCTGGGAAGTGCTCGTTTAATAGATCGTTCCTCCAGATGGTTGACCTAAGATTGAAAATATTCATTCAAACCTAAGAAACCTCAGTCCATTTTATTCATTTAAGGAAGGTGGATTGTGAATCAAAACACACACCTCTCTGTGTGTGTGTGTGTGTGTCTCTCTCTCTCTCTCTCTCTCTCTCTCTCTCTCTCTCTCTCTCTCTCTCTCTCTCTCTCTCTCTCTCTCTCTCTCACTCACACACACACACACACACACACACACAGATCCTCAAAATTATATTCTACAAAATTAATGTCGCCTTGTAAGGACAGAACGCAACTTGAAAGCGGTTGACATAAAATTTGTATTCAGGCTACATGCAATTTCACTTATATGGTGACAAATACAACGTCGGCCTTGTAACACACTACGCACAAACGAAATCTTCTTTAACGTTTTACAGGTTTTGTTAATGTGTAGCGAAAAAGAAGTAAAGAAAACAAAACGTATTGAGGTGTTCAGCGAACACCTCAATACAAGTGTACACTTGTCCTCAATGGACAAGTGATGTTCAGCGAACAATTATAACCACGTTACCAGAATGAGCAACGCGGTATGTTGTCTGACAACCTAAGACATGCAAAGGTACACATATTACTGTTCCTGTAATTCTGCATATAATAGTGCAAGTGTGTAGTATAAATTTGAAAGAACAAAAATTACCAACTGATACAAAATTTTAACATGTATCTGACGTGAATCGGATACTACGTAGTAACATGCAGTCGCTGTAATCTAAATTCCAGATGCATGAGATATTAAATCAATATAATTATATTAATTTAAATTAAAACATAGTTTACATTAAACCGTTTTGCTGCTTTACAGTTTAATAAATGTACTAATTACCACATTATATAAACAGATCATTAATATTATTAAAATTTATTCCCGGGCTGTTTGGCCGTGGTCCATTGTTTCTTACTAAAACAGACGTTTCGAAGTACCGTCGACTGTGGTCTCTATCGTGTACCACCATACGTTAGTACAGCTCGAATTTTGTACACTGATGACGACAGTCGATGGTACTGTCGAAACGTTTGTTTTAGTAAGAAACAATGGACCACTGCCAAACATCCCGGGAATGAAATTTAATAACATTGACTCCTGCCGTGTAAGCCTACGAAGATAATTAATATTGTTGAATAAACAAGTTGATTACTACTGTTAATAGCATACATGTTTCATTAATTATACGGAATAGTAATTCTTATTAGTCGTGTTAGTAAATTAATAAATGATGCAAGACTTTCGAGGAGAAAGCAGTAAATAAAAACTTTTTACACCATTTGTGTCGACGTTTCGAGAACTTTTACTGCTACCATCAAGACCTGTTTATAAGCAATACAAAAATAATGGAATACATTGACAGACCAATAAATTGAGTTAATATGTGTGTATGTGTGTGTGTTACATCAGCAAAATATTTACTGCTACATACTGTTATAGTTAGGTAGACAGATAATGAACATTTTTTTAAAAACATTATTAATAAGTTATTATAAATTAGGCGGTTAAGTAGACCAGTGGGTATGGCACCTGGCTACTAATCTAGAGGTCCCGGGTTCGATTCCCGGGCCCGCACCATAAAATCAAGGTGTGTTTTTCAGCCCCCAGGTCGACTCAGCCTATTGAAAATGAGTATCTGGGATAAGATCCTGGGGATAATAATGGGCGACTGAAGCTTAGTGCAGGCCACACTGGCTTCCTTGTATGCCGTACGGCTCACATAAGGCAGCCTAGCCTGTCTTCTCTTACACTACTTCGGTAGTACACATGGGAGCCATCATTATATTATTATAAATTAATACATTGTTAGTAGAATATGTATTTCAATTGGAATGGGGAGTAATATATGTCTAAAATGTGTTCTGGTTAGTACAGAATAGGCTATAGGGGAATTTTAAAAAGAATTAGGCCTATATACAAAAAACATAATTACAAACTTTACAGACATTACATTTTTAAACCAATTTAACACGTGATATGTAATTTAAAATTGTCACACTCATTTATTGACAAATGACTAGTAAGTTAATCAATATTGATAAGGTATTGACAACTGGAAAATTTCCACTCACCTACTCTCTTAAAACTACACGTTGTGAAATTATACCTGTAGACGGTAATTTCTATAGTTGGTAGAAATAATGTAATAAGATTCCTTTAATAAATATTCTACTATTATGTTAGACTGGTGAGTTATTTTGTTACAGTGTCTTTCATGTTAGTGGTTGTTGTATTTCTTCTTCCTCATAGTAAACAGAATAATACATATTGAGTAACACCACACCAAGTCAGACTTTTTATGTCATTTGCATGAAGAACATTCACGAGATATGGCGCAGTGGTTAATATCAGGTAGTTTAATAACTCATTTTAATACAGAACATACGCCGTGAAACATTTTCCCCACCGACTCCTAAGTACTTACTCGAACTGTCATTAAATTTTGGATTTGTGAGCAATGCATTAATTAATTGCATAATTTTTGAAGTTATATTGGCACTTTCATTTACACAAATCTGTTACCATATATTTATCTGCGGAGATTATTGTCTCCGTTGACTGCTCTTCACTATGTCACCAAAGACTCTATTTCACTAAAACGGTTTTAACTAAATGTAATTAGTCGCTAAAAAAATTACAACCATTTCTTAGGGACTTATAATATTTTATGGGAAGCAAGTAAAGTAGTCCCAACACAAATAGAACATAATACAAAATACAACGCACTTATCCTATTATTACGTA
Source organism: Magicicada septendecula (assembly GCA_034769895.1). Taxonomy (NCBI): domain Eukaryota; kingdom Metazoa; phylum Arthropoda; class Insecta; order Hemiptera; family Cicadidae; genus Magicicada; species Magicicada septendecula. The sequence continues at coordinate 177,064,104 of CM068369.1, read as the reverse complement.
AGGTAAAGAAGCTTAAGTTCGGGCAATACTGAACAAAATGGTTAAGTACTTGCCTACTCACATGATTTTTCCATTAATGTATTTTTTAAACATTGCTTTAAAACACTGATTAAACACTGGCAAAAATATTAGCAGAAAAGTGAAAGAGCAAAGGATATATTATATATAATGGAAACAAAAATGTAAGTTTTGAGACCCATGTGTTCACACATAATAAAATACTAATAAATTTAGGTGTCCGTAGATGTAAAAGTCTGAAAGCCAAGGTCATAGTATTCTTACACACCCATAGAAGAGATTTTTAAACTTGTTTTTCATATTTGCCTTAAATACGAGGAAGTTGCATACTTTCCTTTAGTTCTGTGACGCACAATGAGCGGAAATCCAGGAAACACTAAACATTCTGCTGCCATAAATGTCAGCTTAAAACACTGACATAGAGACTGGATAACTACACGATCTTTAGCTGGCAGTAATACTTATTTAAAAATTAATCTGCTCTGTAACATAATCTGACGTGTAAACAGATGCGATTAATTATTACAACATTTTTCAGTTTTACTATTTTAGATTTTCTCTTTTATAATAATAAAAAGCATATGTAAAAAAACTTTTATCATAATTTTGAAACTATAATAAAGCGTATATTTCAAAAGATTAATATTATTTTATTGAAAGTTTTAACAACGCCAATGCTGCCATTTTAATTTCCACAATGCCTTCGTTTATATTTTCATTATTAATTCCAAAATACATGACGAAAATTGTATTAAATTGTAGTCAACATAAAAGTAGCACGAAAATAGTTATTAAATTATTTTGTTATGTAGTTACTTAAAATATACAGTGTGTTATCACTTTGTAAACGTCAAAAATATTTATGACGGTGTAAGAAGCTACAACATAAACAGACAATATTTATAAAAACGTTCGGTATATAAACGTAGCTTCCACAAGTTTATTTGTTTTTCAAATTTGAAGAGGAATTTATGTAGGAAACAAATGATAGTTAACACGTTCACCTAAATGTTCTGAAATTTAACCTACTATTTTACAGCTGACTAAAAAACTAGTCCCTTTACTTTGTTGTATCTAGAGGGAATAATGTGTTTCATACTTTTGAATATACTGTATATGCTATTACAACTCTAACATGCTTCCTGGCTTAAAGTAGCTTTCATCAAAGACGGTTCATATTCATAGTGTTACGACGGTCTACTTGATCGTCTTAGGTACAGTGGAAATAAATACAAGGCACCAATTAAGTCACTAATTACCAGCTTTAATTTTTACAGTTAAAAAGTTCTTAATTAACAACCCTGTCTTTTACAACGAATCAAGTAAAAATTTCCCCGGAACGCTGTCGCCTCGCTTTAAGTTGTTCACGGAACACTTCGCACAAATGCTTGTCACCATACCGTAATTCAAGAGCTTTTGTTAATTCGGCATAGATTTTCTGATTTTCAGGTGGCACTTTCTGTATTAGTTCTGCGGCAGGCCCTTTTAAAGCAAGAAGTAGTGAAAGTCCTTTCTCTTCTTCCGTCCATTTATTTAAGTGAGCGGCAGCTTCAAATTGGCTATATAAGTTGCCCAATGAGTGCTCCCATCAAATGTTGGGGCCTTTGCGTAAACTGGCTCTACTAGAGTTAGATTTCTCTGATATTTTGAATCTTCTTCAGCATTTATTAATGGTCTTTCATTATCAACTATTTCTTTTAATAAATGTTCGACTTCCTTGTTAATTTGTTTTATTAAATTTGTAATAGAATCTTCTAAATATGAAGTATTTGTTTTCACAGATTTTTTCTATTTCAGAAATTCTGTCAACTTGTTTGTTCAGCTCACCTCGTAACAGGACAAGTTTTCCAGTGGTATCCTCTTGAACGAACGTCTTAACGTCGTCTGTTTGACGACTAAATTCTTCTTATTTCCATCCGTCTGATGTTTCATTTTCACGCTTACGTTTTTCGACTTGCCGTTTTTCTGCTTCTTCTCTTTCCTGTCTTCGTTCTTCTTCGTTGTTCTTGTCTTTGCTGCAGCATTACTGGGAATGCTTCTATCATCTGACTAGTATCCATTTTATTTTTATGAACTACTGTGCAGTGACAATTAAAATTGCCGCGGCAAGCTAAACGTGATCTCTCCGTTCTATGTTGCTGGGGCTGGATCGATAGGCTGTGGCAGTCAGCGGTGATGTTATTTGGTCAAACGGTCGCAGTGACCTTGAACACCAACGTTATTCAGTGCGCCGCGTTGCGCTGGGGCAATGTATGCAGCAGCGACGACTAAATCAAGGTAGCCGCTCGGGAACGGTGATGAGACAATGCAGGCCGGGAGCCCAGCTGTTTTTACAATTTCCTGCTGGCTTTCGCTAACCATGCTGGTTGACGAAAACTCTGTGTCTGCCTCATTCGCTTTTTGGTCCTCTGACAGTGCTCTTCGTGGTCTGACGGCAAAGGTCTTTGCTTCGATGTGATTTACTATGGGTTACTAATCTCGTAAAGGTCTCAGGTAAGCTCTATTATAGGGTTCATATTATATTAATAAGAGGCTATGTGTCTTAATAATAAAAGAAAGAAGAAAGAAAACGAGAATGTATGTTAATGAGCGCGTGAATGCTTTTGTCTCACATGTTTTGTCCCGTATCTGGGAGACCACGTGCCCATCTTGCACTGAACTGATTTGCAGAAAAGTAAGTCTGATGTTTGAAAGAATGTTAAGTTTATAGTCTATGTACAAAGAAAACCGTGAAGAGATTATGTATGAATAAATGTAAAGTCAAGAAATTAAATGTTTGGAGTTGCGAGTTGCCAGTGCTAACGGGTGGTGCGAATAGAAGTGTGATAGTCGGGGAGGTTATATTATGTGACGGCATATTACAAATAAGAAACTGTTTTAGGGTTCCCGACTCGTCGGGAGAAACGCGGGTCTTAGATGATGTCAAGAACATGGAACCCCATCGGCGGAGAGGACAACTAGAGAGCTCCCACACCCAATGCCGTCAGCCACGTGCTCCTACCCCGAAAACTAGATGGACTGACACCTAGAACAGCATCATCAACACTTCTTCAATGCCAGTACCGCAGGTCACCACTCAAATCCACATTCTTCGGAAAAACAGGTGAAAAAAGTCCATATATTCAATCCAGCAATCACAACTACACTTCAACAGTTACCAAACAAGGGACATGCTGATAGACTAATAAGTTCAAGTTATTCACACATGATATGTCAGGTTTGTATACAGCTCAACCTTCCTGAGTTCAGTTATTCATATTTCTAAAGACTCATAGACTTAGTTATTCTGTTTTAAAATCCACAAAGGGTTACTGTAATTTGAAATCTGATTAGTACTGATGACAAGCAAAAATATAAATTTTGTACATAATAAGATATCCAGTAATTAACTGGATATTCAAACGTTGTAAAGCATGTTACTCACATAGATTGATATGCAATGATGGAATGGGGATTTGTATAGTAGGTGAATTCATTAGTGGGCTTGATTGGTGTAGTCGGCATGTTTAACTTCAGTTACAGCTGTTACTGTTTGGTGGAATTAAGGATATATAGCTAGTTTCTGGATCACAATTAGACTGATAGAATTTCTTTAAGTGAAAACTTGTTTTAATTATAATAAATGGCTACCTTTAGTTGTAATTTTCTTTAAACGAAGGGCATGATTGCTGTTTGAACATGAGCTTGAGAATTATCAATTTTGTCAGATTGGAAGGCTGTGATTTATCTTTCTGATTGTTTCGGTTTGGAAGTCTCTTTCTTCCATCATTGCATTGAATCAAAAGGTACCAATACAATACTTTGTGTGGGGGTTTTGAAGTTGAATTGTATAATTATCTATTGTTTTTTTAAATGAATTATGTTGATGATTGAAATATGTACCACTACTTGCTCATGATTAAGACTGTTAACTTTTGTAAAATGTTATGAGTAAAGAGCAATGCTATGATAGGTGATGTCTATTGTGGACGCTTATCCAATTAATCAGAAATGAGAACTAAGAATTGTTATAAGAATATAATGTCAAATTAATTGAACAAAATGTGTAATACATGTTATACAAGAAACACTAATAAAACAAAAACTTGTTAATTTTTAAATGAGAGTTTTCATTCCAAATCCTGCCAGTCTGGGTCCAGCACACTTTTTGCTTCCATCTAGGTTATACGCCTAGTTATAATTATTGTGCATCGCCCCAAAGAGGGTGCAACCACTAACACCACTCTTCTACGAAGTGGTGTCCTCTGTTTCAACTGTTAACCGTTCAATCTCAGTTCTGACACCACTGTTACGACGGTCTACTTGATCGTTGTAGGTACAGTGGAATCAAAATACAAGACACCAATTAAGTCACTAATTATCAGCTTTAATTTTCACAGTTAAACAGTTCTTAATTAACAACCCTGTCTCTTACAACGAATCAAGTAAAAATTGTTCACACGCAAATAAATGTCAACTAATATTAAAACACAATTGTATTACTATATACCACCCGATTATAAAACACAGCACTTCACTAATATCCACTTGAACGCACACAGTAATATCGTTTGTAATCGCCCGACAATAACTCTCGAACCGCACTGTAATTTATCGCGACTGTATCTGAAAACTAAGGCCGCTGCCGCCTTGTAATTATACATCCGCGCACAGACCAGAAGATTCCAAACTGCGTCTTAGCGCCAGTGTGTACGACGTAATTATTTGCGGCCTTGACAGAGTCCGCGCGGCTGGCGGCTTCTAGAAAAATCTCGCTGATGCGTCAAGAATCACGTAGACGACCGCATTACATTCTGTATCCCTCTGGGACGTTCGATAAACACGTAGATTGTTCTGTGATATCGTAACAATAGTTTGAAACATATGACGTATTCAACTGACTACATTGTCTTATATGTCGAACTTATTAAATCAATGACAGAATATCTTATAAATTGACTGCTATTGCTTATTAATTGAAATTACTGACTCAGTAAGTATCTCAGTTCAGTAGTCAGCTTGACAGTGTCATTAAAGAAGTTGTTTCAAGTTATCAAGTCCTCGATATAGGTGTCGTGAACATCGCGCAATGAAAGAGGTGACCTTTATCAGTAGTTAGTTCTTTAAGGGCTCTTTGCGCTATGTAGACAGACGGCTTCATATCGTAGGCAACTGTGCTGATTCAAACTCTTGGATAGGTTCAGAATGTTACTGCCCCAGAAATGTTCTAACAGTGACGGTGTTCAGGACGAACGAGTTATACATTTGGCGACAATCGGCTGTAATTATAAACTTGTGGAGTCGAAATAAGGTTAGAATATATGGCAGATTACGTTGACGTTTAGGTTTGGTGAGCAATCGTTGATAGAGAGAGATTCCGGTGTTGTCGGTAGCACTAATATTGAAAACTAAGCGTATTTTCTTGTGAAGGCCGTGTTTCTTAAAAACTCAAGGGTTTTGGTATGACATAAAAGACGGACGTACGACAGGAGACGTATAACCTAATTCCAAATTTTTCTTCATAACATTTTAATGAACTTTTTCATCAGCGGATAGGGGACGTTGAGAGTTTCAAAATACCATTAATGGCTGACTTACAATATGAACCTTAAACGAAGGGCAATTTTAGCAAAGGGCAAGGCTGCCTGATACTGCTCACCATGTGCCTTGTAGTTGTTGAAAGTGAGCAAGTTCTCATATTACGCATCATTAGGGGTGACACATTTTCACACATCATTGTCTTCTGACTCCAAAAAACGTTTTAACTGTGAATCTATAGACTCTGTAGTAGTGAAGAAAAGTGTAGAAGGCTTGATATTGGGTGTATCCACATTTTGTGAATGTCGTACAGCTCAAAAATAACCCTTCCGAATATTACTTTTGTAAATGCAAGATTTCATCATAAAATCGTGTTGAGACCATCGACAATGACATATGAAACAATACCACTACCGATGAGTATTTCAACTTTTGACGAATGATGAAATTCATTAACTGCAAGAAACAGGTGAGGAAGTTGTAAACATACATCTTGAGCCAAACATTCTGCAGGTAAGTGACTAGTAATACAAGGTATTAATGCAGCTTGTTTTTAAACAGGATCTTTGGCATAAATTTGTAGATCAACTGTCTGTTCAGTGTTAGTTTGCTGCACTCCATTTAACAGCAAATCGATTCCATTTTTGTTTAATCTAAGAGGTTCAACATACTCGAAAGTGATAATACTCCCTGAATCGAAGACACAACGTCGAGTTTGGCGATGATGAAAATATCTTCAATTAAGATCTTAGCGGTACTCAGAAGAACATTTTTATTAACAGAGTTAGGCAGTGTGACATGACCAAAATGTGTGTTGGTGTGATAACGTAATTGTGACATGTGATGGCGTACCTTGCACGGCGTCGTGGAAGGAAACTGGCTAACTTTTAGTGAAGTTGCAACTTTGAAACGCTGGTATCTTTGTTGCATAATAATGTATTTTGTCTTTTACTTCAACATCAGCGACACTGCTTGCTGGAGGTTTACTGCTGACGGTTGTGTGCGGCGAAACACGAGAAGAAACGCGTTTGTTGTTTGATTACATGAAGACGTTTATCAACGGACACATTATTAAACCGATCACAGTAAAACATTTTGTGGATACCTTGGCACGCAAAACATTTTGCCATATACCTTGGCGGAATAATTTTGTCCTTGTGACATCAGAGTTCTAGAAGACTTCTTGGAGAAAGTTTCGGCCGATGCAAGATTGTTTTTTGCAATTAAGATTGCTATATGACTTTTGCTTGGTGGCTGGTGAAGAGAGTTGAGATTCTGATTTGATGATATCGTGTGACCTTTCAAAATTTATCAGAAAGTTTATTAAACTTTGACAGGTTGGTAAAGTTTTGGTGCCATATTTTTGTTTTCAACTTCAACGTATGTCAGTGCAACCGTTATACAAAATTGAAAGAGCAAAATTTCTAGCAGGTCAATGACCAAACTTTTGAGCGTATTCACTGTTAACTGAAATGTGGCTAACAAATGTTTTAAGGTTTGATCCCTGTCAGAACTAACTTTAAAATGTTTCAATTAAATGCAAAAGAGATTTGTTCACTAGTGTTGCTTGATCAACGTTGATCAAGTATTTAGTAAGTTTTCTTGTAATTATCTGAAATCATAAGCAGAGATTGAAGACGATGTATCCAGTCTAAGGGATTTCCGTCAAAATTAGGAAAGTAAAAATACGAGTTTTTATATTTTGAGTTTCCGTATATGCCGGTTTCATTTTGGGGGTATTAACATTTGAAATTCACAAAAGATAATATTTCATTTTTCTAATAAGTCGTCAACATCAATTTTTAAGTTAACTTTACGTAATTAACTTTTATTGGCTTTTTAAAATTGCTTTGTTTGAATCATTGTATTGCTTTTAGTCTAGATCACAAGTAGTTTTGCCTAACGTCTGACCCTAACGTTGAAAAATTAAAGTATTGTTCCATGGAGACGTTTCGCTTTGTTAAACAGACTATTAGTTTCATAAGGAAATTTCTGAAACGATTTGTTTTATTTCATAACAATGCGACAGCAATTCAAAAGTTTTAAAACCAAAAGTCGTAAACAATGAAAAAACGCGTAAGTTCCACGTATGACGGCCGTCACGGATGCACGCAGGTCTCGACTTCTCACGACACACTGACGCACTGACACACGCTGAAAATATATCGGTCGCACTGCACATCCACGAAAATAACCTACTGACGTTTAGTCGCAATTCACAACAACAATTTATAAGATTTTTTTTTAAGAATTTCAACAGTCTGTATGCAACAGCAATCTTTTTTTTTTTTTAATAATTTAGCATTTCTAGAACTCAATGATTTCTTCAACGTTTACCTTCCCTAATTGTTGCTGAATGTGGTCGGCACACTCTTATACTTCTAAGTATCCAACACCATCTATTCAATTTTTTGACATTCTATAATGCTAGAATCCGATCTAGCTAAGCTGTCCACAGAATCACATGAAATTAATGATTTCCCCCTTCGGAAACCCACCTTCCGGGCCAGCCTCCAAAAGATGGATTTTACAGCATAATTGAATTGTTTCCTTCCGTTTGTTTTACTCACTACCCAGATTATATATATTTTAATTAAAAAATAAACTAATGAAAATAATAAAGATCCATCGCACTCAAATGTTATGAAGCTTTCGGATCGGTACAAATAAAAGGTCAAGGGAGACCGGCAGGACAGACTAAAGGAAATTAAAGTCCCCCAAGGCAAGTTGAAGGAAAGTGTGAGTTCAGCTATGTAGGCTATGTCGTTCTTGCCATAACCGTACTCACAATAATAGAGTGACTGGCGCGATACTACTACATTAAGCACTGTATTTATTTTAATAATTAATCCTGCCTGTGTAAGAGGACTACAAGATGGTTTTTCTAAAACAGTATGTTGGTCAGTTTTGAAGAAGCGGCGGTTTGGTTATCGTAGCATTAGCAAATTACTTTTGAACACACACACACACACACACACACACATATAAACACGAACGTTCACAAATAAATATATAGAAACTCAAAAGCGTTTCATAGAAGTGAATTACACAGTGATATATCAATAACATTTTTCAAAAATGTGACTGTTTACCATAGCTAAAGCTATTCATGAAATACGGGGAAAGTAATTCAGTTAGTTATAACTTCTTCTTTATCACAGAAGTAGTTTATGTGATAGTCATAACACATTGCCTTTTATAAGCCGTTCTGTGTACAAGGAACGCAGTATGCCCAGCATCACCTTTTACTTGTTCATTACTATTCCACGATATTATCCCAGGTACTCAGTTTCTTAGACTGAGTCGACCTAGAAACTGACAAACGTACCTTAAATTTATGGTTCACCCGGGAGTTGAAGCGGGAACTTACATATTAGTAAAGTGGTTCAATATTCACTGGCCTACTAAGCCTCGCAGAGTTTCTTAGAGTTTGCATAATGAATAAAGAACAAAAAGATAAAAGGTAAAAAAATAACAGTTTTTCAGAAAAACATCGCTATAGACATCTAAAGTTTAGGCGTTACAAAACGTTTTGAACTGTAAAGAACGCTCGTTAGTTCCCCCACGTTCAGAGACACGCACCAAGGGAATGTGATTTATTGCAGGCACTCCCTTACAACACAAATACCTGAACCCACACGAAATCCGATTCCCTGTACACTTCCAGTTCTATCACTTTAATAGAAATAGTTTTATGTCAGCACCGACTGGAAACTGTTGAATATACTCTATACAGAATTACTGAGTTATAGCTAAAAATATGAATAATAGATTTTAAAAGTAAGACCCACCAGTTTTAGTTCTACTAGGTATTACGTTTAGACTATTCTTAATGACTTTTACATTAATGACCATTATTGTTTGATATGACTCCTTTTATAATAATCATGTCATTACGATTATATGATAGAAAAAAATTACACTCGTGACTGTGTTGACTTGTCTGCTATACAATTAACAATACAAATTCGAGCTTTGCTACTGTACTCTCGCCTGTTTGGTTATTAAGCCTATTCGGTATGTCATGGACGTACAGCAAGTTTTCAAAACTGCACAGATTTATGTTGATATTACGTTTACACAATTTCTCATAGTATTATTTGCAAACCTTACAATTTGTTTGTCACATTAAAAATCTTAAATTTCAATACAAACATTTAGATTATATTTTTTTATCTAATTAGTTTATGTAGTTTTAACAATAAAATATTTTACAGCAGAACATGTTAGCGGCCAGAACAGTATTGATAACTCTTGTATATTTAAGTACGTAGTAGAGATGATGATAGAAGACACAGAAATATTTATAAAAATAAATGTTAGTGGTTTTGTTGCCTGTCATGCTTGACAGTAAAAGCGAAATACACTAATAAAACCAGTTTATCGAGGAGAAAACTCTACATATGTATGACTGTAAACATTATGTGGTAAGCCGTATTTGCAATTTATGAATGCAACGGCATATCTGTTAAAAATTTTAGCATATGCCATACGAACATATAACATATAAACAAATAAGAATTGAAGCAAAACGTAACAAGATTTAAACTAGTCTAAAGATTTAACATTTTTATATTGTCAGTAGTATTTTGTGAGAAGGAATGAGTTGTTATCGGAGAAGGTTTACTAGAGGAAAAAATAGTAAGTGCTAAACAAATGAAACAATTTAGACCTAAAGTTGCAGACCAGAATTATTTCTTTACACACTACATGAAAAAGAGAAACCAAAGAAATTATATATGGAAGCGTGTTTATTTATTTTACCGCTTCAGATTCGCAGTTCCACAAATTAATCATCAGAGTATAGAAAAACAGATACGTGTCAGGAGATTGGTTGGATTGGTTGACTGATAAAAACGGATATGCATCCTTAGTGTTGATGCATGATGAATAAACTCGACGATTTTTTTTTGTGCTCGGCAACTAAGTCCTAAGTCCAACGACGTCTGACAGGAATGTTGCTCGACGGAATGTTTCGTTTTCACCCTCATTTTAGTTGACTGAACGAGAGTGGAAACTCGTACACACACAGACGCAGAACGACATTCTCAAAACGTGTACAGTAATCTTGCTGCTTTTAGAAAAGACACAGTTCTGTCTGTCACTAACTGTTCGTTTCCAAGGTAACCTTCGTGTACTAAACGTAGTGCAAGAGCACGATTATGTGTTTTACTGTAAGTGCTCCGCTACAAGTGCAGACGGGTCGTTCTTGTCCTTGCAGAAGATACGAAGACGTCATTTCCTTGTGCTCATTTTGCAGTTTAGTAAATCAAACTTGATTACGATGACTGCGATCACCTGCCATTTACGGCATACGGTAAGAAGTTTGTTCTGCTGTGTGTTCCACTGCTGCTGCCACACATTGATAATAGTGGTTATAGCAGCTACTTGGGTGTCGTCATTACTGATACCAAGCGCACCGATTCGTCGACATTCTCCAGCCTTTCTTCAGTACCTTCAATACCTACATGACCCGAACACTAAACAATAGTAAAAAATGAACCAAGGTCTTCTAACGCATTGCATAACGCCGTTATTTGCTGTAATAACGATCCACTGTATCTGGATTGCCCAAGGAAGTTATAAAACTCAGTGGATTCTAAAAGTTAGCAAATTTTCTTTCACCTTGGTGTTCACAGAAAAGAAGAGACTTCCACACCCCATATAGTTTGGCGTTGTATACACTTGCCGGTTTGAACAGTGTCCAGAAGTAGCAGGTGCCCTCGATGACGAACGTACTACTCCGCTCTCCGTCTTCGACCCATCAGTGTCCACGATGGTGTCTTCCTCGAAATATTCCTTCAAGTGTGTTGTTCGCCATCAAAATTTGGCTTATGTGGCTCGGTATAGCTAGAATTTCTGTCACATGTCTCAGTAACAGCAGTTGACGACCTAGAAGTAAGGACATCATTCCTGCTTCATAATATATACTTTGTGCAGGGATAGTGAGGAACAACCCTGTGGTGTAACTCACACCAGCATTGTGATCGGGATCCAGCTTTGTCAAGCACGACCTCCTGGGTGAAGACAACACCGCGCATCGATTTGAAAAATTGATTTCAAATACCACTGATACTATTTATATAAAGCATAAAAGATTGTCCTACGGTTATCTAAAGTTGGTGTTAACAATGTTTAGTTTAAGATATCGTTACACAAACTATGAACCTTATTACAAAAAATTGTATTATTTTAATCAGACCATTAAATAATTATATACAAATTAATGCGTAATGTATCATTGGATTGAAATTTAATTCTGTGTTATAATAGATCTTTATATAATAAAACTATACAAAAGTTAGAGTATGATAATTTTTGGTTAATTAAAACATTATGTACGAAAAAGTACTGTTTTTCATATTTTTGTGTTTTTTTAGCAGAAGTGTAAAACCTTTTGGAAAACCTACAATATTGGAATGTAGAGACTAAGCGTTTGACGTAATTATCTTTCCTAATAAAAATTCTTCAATATGTTCTAGCTTTATCTACCTATTAATTTGTGGAGTTGAAGTTATGACGTTTTGTCCCTAATCTGAAGGGAATCGTGCGGTATGGGAAAGTAGAAAACGACTGCTGTCAAGACCACACTACGTTTGAAATTGTAGTTTGCCAGAACCACGTTGTAACCTACGTCTCTTAATGCCAACAATCTCTGCGAAGAGAGAATGTTAAGATCTATGTTAGGAAAGTACAAAGCAATGATTTAAACAATTCACGCCATATGTCATTTACTGTTATTCTGAATCAAAATATGTATTAATATTGAAATTAGTATTTCAGCGTTATATCATTTATTTTATAAAAATAATATTATTTTAAATAGAATTTTAATAAAATATAGTTTTTTATAAGAACAAATCATACAAATCATAACTTTATCATTTCTTTCTCCTTTCCTCCTTATTATTGTTACTGATTATATGTTACCAAAACTTCTATCCGCCTTGATACTAATTTCTTATTCTAAAATATGGCAGTAACGTTCCAAATATTCTTATTAAGATAAAATATTTGTAAATCTGTAAATAAAACATAAATGCTTTGGTAGTATGAGCTCAATATTTTCATGTACATGCGAAAATATCCAAAAAATTGCTATACGCGACGGATCAAAATTTGTCACACGTGTAAGGTACTTTTTAATGTTTCAATAAAATATGTACAGTATACGCATGAAAACCGGCATATCACAAAAACATTTTCAGTGAAAAACTGGCCGACCTTAGAATCTTGTGTAGTATATTATTACTAGTGGTGGCTAACTTTTGTTTACTTACTTTTTTTATTGTTGTTAAGTCCATGGTGGATTGTGAGAGATCTTTCTGGCCTTGACATGTGGAAACCCCAAACGTAGACAAAGATTAAACACCGCAGCAAGAAACAAAAATACCGTTTTCCCTGTACCCCCTCCAGAATTAGAAACGCCCGCTTTTGCTACATAATCATATCCTTAATCGCCACAGATATGCTACTTTAAAGTTGTGTACAGATAAAAGAATAGATAAACGCTCCAATTTTGCACACGCTTAAGTCGTTCCTCCACCTTGGTAAGGTATCATTTTTGGTATTATTATTATTTATTATTATTATTATTGGTAAGCTAATAATTTTTAGTAATAGACGTTCCCACATTAACGTACGTAGGTCGTTATGTACATGTCTTGAATGTTATTTTGTTCATTGCTTTGATTGTTTTAAAACATATTGAAAACTGCTTTTGAAATAAAATAATATTATGTAGCCTAAGTATAACTGTATCATGTGCGCTGGACACTGCAACTGTAAATTGAACTCTGTAAATATCATAACGTTTAAGTGGCAATGAATAAAAAAATAGGTATAAGTAGAATTAGTGGCACTAATAATAAATATGTATCAGTGGTAATAACTTTTTGTGGGCATAAATTGTAAGGACGTAGAGACCAAATGGATTTACTGTTTAGTCCGAACGTAAACATTGGTATCCACATATAACACAGTGTAACAAAGGTCTAACCACAAAAGAAAGACCAGATTGACTAAAACGTAAACAATACATTAAATTCAATGTAAATCCAATACATTTGATGTCTTCTTTAATTGATTAATTAATTTATTTGTGTGACTAACTATGTCTACTCAGAATACTACACGCTGCTGTTTCGTCATGTGGATCCTCCACGATCGTACAGTTGGATGTATGAACGATTAGTCCACTCAAGACGTTAGAGGTCTCAAAACACTTTCTACTGTGAAAAACGTATAGACGCACTAGAACGGTTGATAACATGTAGACGTCGTGTGAAAGATTACTGTGTCGTGTTAGCACTGTGAATACATAATTGCGACGATAAAAAATAAATATTTTCACATAGAATAATTATGTGTGTTTAAATTACGCACAAGTCTATATTGGAGGTGTAGAAAAATTATTTATTTACAACACAAGTAAATAATTGTTTACATGATATATTTAAATTAAGCAAAATGTCATGTATAGTATTTTATTTGTTATCACAATTTTATATAGTTCAGTTTTGGTAAGTTTCACTTGAAACGTACCAAAACTGAACACTCGGCGTGACGTCACTCGCTCCGCCGCTGTTACGCTCTTATCTGCAATGATCGCCGCTCTCCTCTCTCTAACTCTCTCTGCGCTGGGGTTCCCCGAACAGCTGATAACACTGATGCAGATTTTACACACTAATTGTCACTTTCCGAATCGTTTGTTTACTCGCTCGCAATTGGTTATTATTAATTATTGTTACTCAGGGTCATAATGAATGATATTCTTTAAAAGCGGTGTACATTACTTACACCTTCCGTCTATTATTGAAGTGTTCCACTTTAATAAGGATTTATCACGGTAGATAAATCTCCCTAAGCGGAAAATCTTCCAATAACACGTAATAGCACTTGAATATATTATAAGTGGTAGTTCACCCGCTTGGATCTAATCGACAAACTGGAAAAGAGTCTCAAGACTTAGAGTTACTCTAGATTAAACCAGTTCGACCAAGAAAAACTCTTTACGAAAAGCACACGTTTACTAGGCGACGGCTCCCGTTGAACTGCCTCGAAGTACACCTAAAAACCCACGGATCTGATTGAATTTAGTGGTTTCTGATTGGTCAATCGACTGGCTACGTGGTAGATTGGACAAAAGATAAACGCGTCGCAGACGAATTTTTGTATAAATCTGCGAGTGCCTGCTTAGATTTTATCTAGAAGTTTTATAAATCTTCAATTGATAAGCGTGAAAAGTTGAGTTTTCAATTACTAAAAAACCACATTTAAACAATAGTTGAGAACAACAGAGTATATAGAAAATGAAGCTATTTTCATAAATAATTTACTGTCCAAGTCTCACCGCGATCGGATAACAAACGTGGAAAATATAACAACGAAGTTTAACTACACGCGAACGCGCGCATATATTCACAAAGTACATGACAATATAGAGCAAAAATTTTACAAAGAATTTGGTATAACACAAGACCTTATCCATCACTAAAAACAAAAATTATAGCTAATTGACAAAAAATGTATAAATCAATCTAAAACATGCTAATGTCTGTCATCCATGCTCTGATATTCTTATTGTAGATCATTATCCTGTGTTTTGTTGCAGGATTAACTCCACCACGTATAAAAAAATTTGGTTACATAAAAAAACAAAATTTTTTTCTTATCCTAAATAAATAAAACATCATTCTTCCAATAATAATCAAAATAATAACATAATAAATCCAATGCAAAATAAATAAATAAACTTCTTTCAAACAAAATATTCCTCCAATGTCACTTTGACAGTAATAACACAAACAAACACACGTAGTTGAATCTGACCTATAATCTTAAACACAGATAAGCGTATCAACACTTATGACGTCATTTTCATAACTGAAAGTATACTCCTTTCAGAAATCATTTTTTCTGACATCTCATCTAATATTCTTAATTTACACTCATAGTTCACAAAATTTTCTTAAAACATTCATACCACATATACCCTGGCATATTAGGAACAATTATCTCAGACATAATACTTTCTTAGGGATGATGCGTGGAATTTCCCTATCACACGGTTAGTTCTAGGGTTGGTTACAATACTGTATGTGTTTTTACCAACTTGCTCAGATAAAATATATGGGCCATTGTACAACCTAAAGAATTTGGCTGCAGTGTTATCCTCCCTGTGACCGACATTCAAACCGCTCAGGTGTACCCTCTCGCTAATTTTAAATGTTACCAGCTTGTGGTCTGCATTAAATCTCTCATTCCGTTCTTCGGCACATTTCTTAATGCGCCTCCTGGCTTCTATACGTTTCACCTCGCTTGAAATAGGCAAATTTTGCGTTGCAATTTTCCTCATGCTCCCAGCCCAGACAAGCTTGGGCATTTCTCCAGTTTGCAATTCGTTAGGCGTAAATTATGTCGTGTCATTGTAATTCCCGTTGATGAACGCCTCGAAAAACTCGAGATAATCCGGCCATCTTCTTTTGTTGGTATTACAATAAGTATGGAACAGTCGACCTAACTCTCTGTTGACCCTTTCAGCGAGGTTGCCCTGCGGTCTCCGGATCGCTGTTAACACAGTCTGGATATTGTGCTTTTCCAATTCGGAATGCCACTTCCTATTGGTGAACTGTTTACCCTGGTCAAATAAAATTTTTTTAACCTGACCATGTTTACGGATGTATTTATTTAAGACGACATTTAATACGGCCGCCGTGGTGGGTCGTCCTATTGCATATAGACTTACATGTTTAGAGAACGCATCCGTCCACACCACCAGATTCCTAGTACCCCTCGATGCACGCGGTAGTGGACCTAAAAAATCAATACATAATAACTCATTTTGGTTTTAGTAATAATATTGCCCATTTCTACATAAGTATGTTGATTCGGGTACTTTGCAGTTTGGCATATGTGGAAGGTACGCAAAATAGACTTAAATTTTCTAGCTATATTTAACCACACAAACTCTTCTCGCATTGCTAAATAGCATTTATATGCTCCCGCGTGCATATTTTGTATTTTGTTTAGCTTGTTCATGCACAGCGTTAAAAGTGTTCATATTCTCGGCATGTAGTGATCTACTTTGTTTTATTGCTTCCTCTTTATTAGCTCTATTTCTTCTGACACTTTCTGCATATTAGCTCTATTTTCTTCTGACATTTCCTGTATATTAGCTTTATTTGCTTCTGGCATTTTCTGCACATTGGCTAATAATGCAGCTAACGTATTTTGTAATTTAAGTGATTCAGCCATATTTACAGTTTTTTTATTTATTCAAACAAATATTATAGTCCTTATTTAACGCAAACGCAAATATTATTAACTTTTATTATTATAGTATTAATGTTCAGTTTAAATGTTGTATAACGTCACAGTCTAGTATCGTAATCAAATGTTCACATTACTTAACCTAATACATTTACAAATAATAATTCGAACCTCCAAATAAACTCAATTAATAACATAGTTCAAATATCTACTTACAGAGAATATTCATCAAATTATATACACTTCCGGCTTACAAATAGAAAACACACAAAATAGTCCAAATTAATCGAGTCTTCACACACTTAAGTATATAATATTAATAAATTATAATAAAATCGTGCCACACGTTGACAAGCGCCAAATATCTCTATGCGACGAAACAAATAAATATTTTCGCATAGGATAATTATGTGTGTTTAAATTATGCACAAGTCTATATTGGAGGTGTAGAAAAATTATTTATTTATAACACAAGTAAATAATTGTTTACATGATATATTTAAATTAAACAAAATATCATGTATAGTATTTTATTTGTTATCAAAGAGTTTATATAGTTCAGTTTTGGTAAGTTTTACTTGAAACGTAGAATTCCTTTACACTCGGCGTGACGTCACTCGCTCCGCCGCTGTTACGCTCTTCTCTGCAATGGTCGCCGCTCTCCTCTCTCTCACTCTCTCTCCCTGAGCTGGGATTCGCCGAACAGCTCATAACACTGATGCAGATTTTACACACAAATTGTCACTTTCCGAATCGTTTGTTTACTAGCTCGCAATTGGTTATTATTAATTATTGTTACATAGGGTGATTATGAATGATATTCTTCAAAAGCGGTGTACAGTACTTACACCTTCCGTCTATTCTTGAAGTTTTCCGCGTTAATAAGGATTTATCAAGGTAGATAAAACTCCCTAAGCGAAAAATCTTCCACTAACACGTAATACCACTTGAATATTTTATAAGTGGTAGTTCACCCGCTTGGATCTATTCGACAAACTCGAAAAGAGTCCCAAGACTTAGAGTTACTCTAAATTAAACCAGTTCGAACAAGAAAAACTCTTTATAAAAAGTACACGTTTACTAGGCAACAGCTTCCGATGAACTGCCTCGAAGCACACCTGATACCCGACGGATTTGACTGAATTTAGGGGTTTCTGATCTGTCAATCGACTGTCTACGTGGTAGATTGGACAAAAGATAGACGTGTTGCAGGCGAAACTTTGTATAAATCTGCGAGTGCCTGCTTAGATTTTATCCAAAAATTGTATTACTCTTCAATTGATAAGCGTGAAAAGTTGAGTTTTCAGTTACTAAAAAACCACATTAAATAATAGTTGAGAACAACAGAGTATATAGAAAATATAGCTATTTCCATAAATAATTCACTGTCCAAGTCTCATGCCGATCGGATAACAAACGCAGAAAATATAACAACAAAGGCTCACCAGACGCGAACGCGCGCACATATTCATAAACAAAGTACACGACAATATAAAGAGCAAAAATTGTAAAGAATTTGGTATAACACAAGACCTAATCCATCACAAAATCAAAACTTATAGCTAATTGATAAAAATTGCATAAATCAATCTAAAACATGTTAATGTCCGTCATCCATGCTCTGATATTCTTATTCTAGATTATTATCCTGTGTTTTGTTGCAATATATATATATATATATATATATATATATATATATATATATATTTATCAGTACGTTCCTACAACCCTCTCATTATGATAGAGAATTTTTAGTCGTACTAATTTAAAATAGGTACAATATTTACAGATATACTAAAAAGTTAAATAGATTTCTCATCTTAATGAAACAAAGCACTGGATGAAACATTCGTACCGGTATGTAATCGTTCCTAACGGTCTATGTAATCGTATCCTAACGGTCTCACTGATCGTCGTATGGTACAATGGAAAACAAAATTGCAGACACCAATGAAGTCTCTATTAATTAGTTTTATTTAATCAATACTTCTACAAACACTCGATCCGCGCTAAGTAAATCGCTTACTGCCAACTGGTTCACAAAGCCAGCCTCTGTCCCTTACGTACGTAGCGCACGTATTCTAGAGCCTTTCCATCCTTAGCTGCACGCCACATAACGCGTAATTCAAGTGTTCTCCTGAGTACTCTGGAACGTACTTTAGTGTGGCCTTGACTGAGGTACAACTGTTTGACAAGGAGGGACGGATGGAGGACGTTCTAGGCTGTTCGATACGATTCTTGTTTCATTATAATTCATTACTGAGACACTTATGATGAAAGACATACTTTTTTAATAGCAATTGCTTCTTTTAACCATTATATTTGAATCGATTTAGATCAAAAAAGTATTTGACCTAAATGATTTGTGTTTGTAATGTAATAATATCTACCGACAACATAATTTCTCATTTGCTATACTGTATTGAAAACAAGAAAAAAGAAGCTAATGTTATGTCTGATGTTAAGCTAATGTTAACCACTCCATGCCTTAATCTCACCTGAAATGTCTCCTCTTATAGTTTTAACCCCTGCGTTAAAACATAACTAATTAACAGTGAATCTGCACTCAGAAAAACATTATTTGACATTATTTTTGATAGTTCACGTGCTCATATATGTAATAATTGACAAATTTTATTTGAGTATGTCTGTGTAAGGAAGAGCCTACATTTAACGAATTCTGCAACTGAGCAGCCGATAATTTTATTATTCCAGTTTATAATTTTATATCATAATTCCAGTTATAATTATTTTTATAATTTATGGCCCAATTTTCCCCAGTTACTGACTTGTCTTAGTGCCTTTCAGTCTCGTGCTTTAACATGTATCTTGCTTCTAAGCTCTAAGGACACTGGAATTTATCGGACGATATTCCTGTATCCTTTAAGGTTATCCGTTGTTATGTGTCCACATTATGATCCCACACCATATTAATCTACGCTGCGGAAGTTTTACATTAACAATACTCTCATATAGTTTTATTTCGTATATGATACGGCATAGGAATAAAACAAGGAAAGAGTAACCGACTGTCAAGAAAAGTACTTTAACGCAGATTAGCCGTGACTAAGTATAGATAATTATCAGCAAGAAAAATTATTGCCGAGAGTGACTCTATTTGCGATAGAGCCATATTTGATAGAGAGCGGATGCATAAGACGTGCTGCACAACTATAGACAGGACGACGCCAAAAACACTCCGGAACTATGCCGGTAGAATTGCGAGGGTGTTCAACGGGATAACTTGTGGCAGGGACGTCCTGACGTTATTCTGCTTCGTCTGCTCAGAGTAGAAATATTATACATGACGCAGGAAACAAAGTGGTTTCCGTGCGTGAAGGTGATGTATTGATAATGTATTTTGATTGAAACAGCTAATTGATGAGGCTGCCATACCTGCAATGGTATTGCATCTTTATATTTCTATATAGGGCCTATGCATAACGCACTGATAGTATCCCATTTGTCAAAGCTCTGGCCAGTCATGCATGGAGCTAGTACTCATAATACAGCAGTACAGAAATTTTATAATTGGTGTTAACGTTGAGAATAAGATATCCCAATATTTTGTGGAAACAAACGCTTTACGGCAAGCGTGGTCCATAGCACCTATCTCATTTAAAATTTAAATTAATACAACCTTAAGTAGGCGGAGTAGACACTGACGTGATTTTAGCATTTTATTAAATGACGACTATCACTGACATCAGTAGGACGACAACACGGGGAGTCTCTTCACTGAAGGTAATAAGCTGCATTTTATGGATACTAACTGTTGCAAAGCAGTATTCGCGAAGACTAAATGTGACGATGTAATTTTACTAACGATATAATCTGATTGGCACAGTTTTAATTGGCACATTGTAACCACAATGTGTTTTGAATTTAAACCGTTTTACTGACGTAATACCCTAGAAACAATGATCGACTGAAGGGCTGAAAATCACTGCTTCCTAACTCATATTTAGAATTGGTTTGTCAAACAACAAAGACTTAATATTTTACAAACTACACTATATCGACAGAAAATATGATAATAATGTTGAGTACGATTCTGATTATAAAATATATAATATAACGTATGTTACAGTAAACCCAATTTATTTTAGAAGGAATTCAAAAATATAAGTATGTAAAATACTTATCTTTTAAAATGTCTGTGGCGACTTGTTATAATAATAAATAAAATCGTTTTTGTGGGACAACGTAGTTTACATGATCTGAAATTTTAAAGCTTATTAGCTTAATGTACAATTTAGAGTGAGATGTAACTTTAGCTGTTATTTATCGCATAACTTAAGGTGATTTTAGGTTGTATCGTAAATGTGGCGATATTGTTTTATGTGTATGCTACTGAAAAATAAAGAGCAGATTGTCTCTAGATTTTGACCACTTTTTCATGCAGAGTATACAGATATTCCCCCATTAATGTAAAATATGATTTAGGTTAGACAATAAACTAACAGATGTAATGAAACGGAGCTGTCCACCAACATTGCTGTTCAATAGCACTCTGTTGTAAATTATGTGACAGCAGTTCTTGACCCCACCAATAAGTCTTAGACGGGCCTTTGTTTGCGATTGCATTACCTCGAACAACAAACAACACGAGGCAGACTTGTTTGTTAAACTTACTCGCTCTCAAAGGTTGCTGCACTTCTTAAACACTCGTGTTATCAAGGCTTTCAGACAAGTGTGTCACTTTTTAAAAAAACGTTTTATATTTGATAATAATTAGCCCTAAAGCAGTATTTGCGGTATGCATAATTTTTGGTGGCAATCTTTCAGAAGGGTTTTATATCAATTTCTGTAATTAACAACTAAAATATAGTTACAATTATAATTGTAATTCTAATTTTAGATTAATTAAATTCTTAAACGCTATGAAAACATGGTTTATTTTAGAAACGAATTTGTAGAATAATTGTTTCTGTACGTAAATAAATTTTAAAATTTGAAAACTTCCACAATAATAGAATAAAGTTATTCAAAAAAGTAAACTACAGTCGTATGAATCCAGTAATTGATCTTATTACGAAAACCAAATATTAATTTTATTAATATACGCGTATATAGAAAATACTACAAATGTTAAAGTTAGTTAAAAATACTACTATGGCTAAACTGTTTCACTCTAATATAATGACATGAATGAATAACGTACGAATTTAACTATACATAAATATATTAATACATAGAGATGAATGGATAGTAACTTATGTTTGGATGTTTTTAGAGGTTTGTCATATATAAAGTGAGTGGGAAAGATTGTCTGGACTATGTGTAAAAAATTAGGTTACAAGATATTACAATTTACAATCTAGTTTAACAGAAAACTGAAGAGGCATTAAATTGAACAAAAAATTCAAATCATTAAGTGAAGGGAGAAAATAAGGAACATGCGTATTCTTAAGTGTGGAGAATAAATTTTGTTGAGATTGGTAAAAAGGAGGAGACGAGAGAAAGTTTTGAAAAGTTTTTTCTGTCAAGTCACATGTAAACTGTTCAATTTAGAAGTTGGCTTGGAATCGAAAATCGTGCTCTATGTTGTTAGTTAGAAATGGAATTTGGTAATTCTTTAGAATTGCAAACACTAAAGAAAGTTTTGATATTTCTGCTGCCGCAAAAGATTTTACTAACTCGAAGAAATTTACGAGTATGATACATTTAAACATAAGGAATACTAAATAAAATGTAAAGAGATAAGCAGATTGTTAACGTTTGAACAACTATACCAATTAATCAAGTGCACTCTTTAGTAAAACGATTAATCACAGTAAACGTTTTAAAAAATACAATAAAAATATTTTAAAAAATTTTAAGAAATAAAGGTTAAACATTTTAAATAGAAATAATTTCTTGGACATGGGTGCCTGTGTATAACAAAAATATTTAACAAATATTTTCAACTCGGACGCTTCAAAAGTTGTAGAAAATGTTTAACAAAATTTATAAGCGGTTAATTATTACTTGTCGGTATTTTAATCTCGGATAGATTATATATATATATATATATATATATATATATATATATTGATTATAACTTTCTCATAATCTCAAGCACGTTTGTGTTATTAGAAGTTATTCCTATATGGTCTGTTGGTAATACGAATTGAGGGAAATAGTTCATTAAAATGAATTATTAACAGAAAAACAAAACCTTCCTTGAAAGTCCTCTTGATTTGTTTTCATTTTTACAGAAAATTAACATAGTATATATACACTTTATATCAAAAGTATTATACATTTTGGTATAATTATTTTTGGGCATTAGGTAAATACAGATACACAAGCACACGCACACACACAAACGCGCGCGCGCACACACAGAACACCACACATACACACACAAAATACGTGCATACACATTTATATTATACGTTGCAAAATACGTTGCTTTTGTAATATGTACTGTACACCAATTACACGTATGTAATACGTAAACTATATTTCGCTGTCATCAAGGCATTCATAAAATTTCAAAAAAAGTGTCATTTACATTGGGAGAACTTTTGAAAATTTCATGGTTTGTCTACATTGCCTCATTAAATAATTATTGAATTTGTGAGACTGCCATCACTGCATCCTATCCAATACGTAAACATTTTATTATTATTTTTACTATAAGTCTTTTAGGCAAAATCTCTCATACATAACTCTTACCTTACATAAGAGAAGTTTTAAATTTAAATTCTTCGATCAACTTTAGGTAAAATACTTCGAAGGCTTACAGGGCTGGAGTCAATATTACTAAAATCCTTTCCCGGGCTGTTTAGCCGTGGTCAATTGTTTTGTTCTAAAACAGATGTTTCGTTAGTACCATCGACTCACATCATCAGTGTAAAAATCAAGCTGCACTAACGTAGGATGGTACACGTTGGAGACCACAGTAATGTTTTTCGTCTTTATAAGACAAAGCTTCTGTCGACTGTGAGTGAGTTTTTCCCTCACCTTCATATACAGTCCGTCCAAATCTAGAAGCATGCTCGGAGCATGAATCGGAGCGGTGGAAGCCTGTCATTAAGTACTTTTGGCATGGTATGTTGCGAGTCTCGAATATGCCTTCTTCTTCCTGATTGGCTGGTGGTCATTTATGACTGGATAATCACTTCGTGGCACTTGGCGAATTTATAATTACGAGTGGTGTTCACGGGATTGCTAGCCCTAACCACAGTACTGTGGTCTGTAACGTGTAGCACCCTACGTTAATGCAGCTCGATTTTTACACTGATGATGGCAATCGATGGTACTGCCAAAAGGGCTGTTTTAGAACAAAACAATAGACTACGGCCAAACACCTCCAAACACCTCAGAAATGGATTTTAACGACTTTAGTTACGTTTGATAAATACGGGGTAATCAACTGCTCAAAGAGGAAGAGGAATACAGATGTAGGTCTACTTATTTCATGACTCAGTGTTATACTGTCATATTATAACTTGTTAAGAAAACCTGGTTATAAAGAATGTCTTGCGTTTAGATAAAATAGTTATTCATTAAATACTGATACTAATTTTAAATAAGCAAATTTTTAAAACATAATGACATAAGTGAACGTAAGCTTTCCCTGCCCGAATTTATATTATCACAATTTGCGGGCTGTTATGCCGTGTTCCAGATTATTAATGTTTACTACCAGATGTTTTGTCGTCCTCATGAAGAACACCTTCATGAAACAGGTCACAAAACGCCAGCAAAAGTGACCAACCAGCACCTTAAAGTAGTGTTTAAATAGAAGTGCCTCAGTGGGACACAAGACTGTTTGAAATCGTTGGAGGGCATTCTTGATCTGTGTTCCTGCGTGACTGTTCGTATTCCTTCGCTAGTGTTTTGAGATCTCTCTTTCCTCGCCAATGTGTGTCATAAGTACGGACATAACGTCTGGAAATAAACATATGCAATCTGGACTACGGCCTAACAGACCGGAAAATTGCTATTATATTACAATTATGTTTTGTTCCTTAGAAAAGTCATTTTATTCGATTTGATAAACACACCCTAAACGACAGGCACGCTGACATTTATTGATTTATATTTTTTGATTATGGATACGACGTCAGTTTGTTGCTTTGTCAGTTAGACTAAAATCTAGTTATCCATTAGAAAACTATATGACAATAACTAAATAACACGGAGTATTGCTACTAATTTATTTTTATATTTGCAGAATTTAATCAGTAATTACGTTACATTAATGAAAATAAAAATTTGAAAACTGAACGAAAAACAAAACATAGAAATTGCATTATGTTACACAAGTAGAACACCGTGTAATACTGAAGTGATGAAACTTGTATTTATGTGCTTTATAAGATTATCTTTTAAGATCTAATTTTATTAATTCTTTATAACTGGATCTACAATTTGCAAGGACTTACAAAAGCAATGAGTAAACAGACCTTTCGCTAGTACTGAGTTATTTAACTCAAAAATTGTTACCTTAATTTATACTTATTAACATTATTAATATAGTGGCCGGTGATATGAAGAACTAATTTGGGAGACGAAATTGTCTGTTGTGACGAAAGTTCGTTACATCGAAATACAATAACGTGGGTCAGATATAGGAAAAATTAGTTACTTGTGTCTAAAACGTCTTTATGTGTTTTGTTAATATGGTTCCTTATAAAATAACTAAACAACAATAATGGTATTTTTAATTTAACTTATTACGTAATGCGGTATTGTATGTTTAATGTGGTCCTAAATCGGAAATCAACTTGAAGTATACTAATTAAACCAACACTGACTGAAATACTAATTTTATTGTTTGCACTCGCAAATATGTAGTGGGAACACTACTAAATTTGATTTATCTGAGCATAAAAGTAATGATTGTAAATTTTGAATTACATTTTAAAAGGAAAGAGAAAGTGAATAAGGAATAAGGAAACAATAAGACAGCTATAAGAAATGCTGGTCCAAAAATGCTTAATGATAAAAATTTGTTTACTTTTATTCGTTAACTTAAATAACCTTTTCTCATTATGGTAAGTTCCTGAAGTGTTTAAAATTTCATACAACAGTTAGGCATCTTTCGCCGATTAATCGATAAATTAAGTCACCGTAGCTCTATTCTTACTCATTTTAGTATTTCTTTTGTATTACTTCATCTTAACTTGAACATACATCAAAAGAAGTTCAAGAATTATCTCATTGCCATTCTTTACTTGCTACTAGAATTACAATCATAATCGTCTAATCAATTTCATACACTGGCTCCATTACTTCTGTTTCTTCTCTTCTTTGCAATATTTCATGACTTTTACCACATAAACTATATTGATCACTTCATCATTCTTATTCGTTATCAGTGGAGATGAGAAAGAACATTTCCGTTTATTCACATAATATTTCAGCTACAAATCTAATCTTCTTTATTGGAAGTCCGATAATCTGTTATAGTGAGTAGGGATCTGGTGAAAGTATAGAACATGGGGTCATATTAGCAAGCGTTATGAGTAGTATTTCGTAGTTACACTAACATTTGTTTACCACATGTGACACATGTTCGTTACTCCACTAATAATGTGTAATTTCGTTCTCTTAAAAAAATGTTATCTCTCCTAAATCTTTACTATCTGTACACTAAAATATACTTAATGATTTGATAACAATATTGTGATTTAAAATCCTATGTTATTCGTGCTACAAAAGGAAATTAATATTCATATCCGTCATGGTTAGAGTCAGTTATAAAATAATAGAAATAGATGATTAATATCGACTTATATGTTACAAAGTGGGCTAAAGATCATTCAATGTGCAATCAAATCAAATTATAAGGGTTTTTTATTGTGTTTTACTGTTTGTAATGTTTATATAAAAAGAGAAATAAAGCTGAAAACTAACTAAGACTCCAATTGTTAATAATGTTAATCTGTGAAATTATCATGGCCCATTATCACACACATACACACAGTAAATTGTTGATGCGCTTTGTGAGTACATTCTAATCCACATTGTATTGTATTTTAACGTGTGGAAAACTCGCTATTGTTAAGCATGGGTAGTAATCTTTTTCCACTCATACATTCTAACATATAGCCTTACTATATTCTACTGTCTAGTAGAATTTATATTTAAATTTAAGTCGATTTTTTTGTAATAATATTTATATATGCTCAAAATGATGCATATTATTATAATTTATTATCAATCCTATATACGTTTTAATTTTTACAAGAATATATTTGATTACTTTGTTTTCTACACTCTTTTATCAGCGTTATTTACTGTCAAAGATGGTTTAGAAACTAAAGAAACATGTCAAAACGGACAATGTTCTAGAGTTACAAATATTACTTATTATTAACATTAAATTTTCTTATATTAAAATTAATAAAATTATTAGTACATTTTATTATACTAATTTTATTATATTAATAAATTTTAAAGTAATATTTATTTATAAGTTTTGAAAAAGATTTCTTAGTTAAAATTCATGTTACTTTTGACAATTGGTGCGGACTTCTTTCTTAGACAATGCATCTCATTAACTTTTCATACCTACAAAAATGTCAGATTCTGATTCAATATAATCTTTAAACTTAATAACAGGTTTTGGTTACTAAATAATTTCAAGTAACTACTGAAAAAGTCGAAAAGCAACCGATATTTTTAATAACTATGCATCATGATACACCTACAGAGTGTTTCTAGTAGACGTTGAAAAATTTCGCGAAATGTTTTTAATCAATAAATTGAGGAAAAATATCCAATAACAATTTCTAAAAAAAAAATGCTTTGTTTTTTGTCTGTATGTCTATAGGTATTGTTACTAAAAATATTAATGATTGATAAACGGAATCACAAGTTGAATTGAAATTTGGTAAACAAAATTCATGTACTGATTCCCGTAAGTACTAAGCAAATTATCTCTAAAATTTTAAAAACGTCTGCTGATTAAAAGATTTAATTCTAAATTTCGAATAAAATTACTACTTAGAACAAAAAGATCTTATTACATACAAAATTAGCCCTGTTATTCGTAATCCAGAAATATCTTTTTACGGAATTAAGACAAAAAATGACGGAGATATATTTTATTATAATAAAATAATATCCCATTTTCCCTGTAGTTATCGTTTGGCTTGTGTTATTATGAGAGAAATGTAATATCACCATTATTTTATATTTTTGAAACTCTATAAAAAAGTATCGTTTTGTTATGAATGTAAGAGCTATTGTTTTATGAAATAAGATATTTTTGTTATAAGACACATTCTAGAAACACGCTGTATATGTTAATACATACTTATTAAAAATATCCCTTGTTGTAAGATTTTTTATGTACAATTTAGAAAAAGTTTTTAGGTCGCTAAGTATTTTCATTAGTTACTTCAGACTTAATTAAGTTCATAGTTCTTCAAAAAGCGCCATAAGAAACATTCACACTTATCTGTACTTTAAAATGTATCCAAACTTACGATTTATATTATAAAATGTGTAAAATTTAACAACAGTTTTAATTTAAAAAATAAATCAAGTATAAAAAGCTATTTAATTTTACATATTATGGCTTTTTAAATTTACAAAACAACCATATCCGAAGCATATGCAAACTGACAGATACCCCAGATAACTGAGAAACTGGTGGGCAACATGTAACTAGTGGTCGCAGATTACGGTTCCTTTCAAATATTTTATTATTCTAAGAATATTATAATATGCACATATCATCTGACCTTACCGTTGAATAAGCTGTGAATCAACGAAAAAATACGACCAGATAATGTGTTCATCGTCTCAGGGGAAATTTAAATACAGAACATTTTAGGATGATCTACTATAATAATCAATCCTTTATATCGTCCTAACGCCCAAATAAAATACGTAAAATGTGACAAACAACATTAGAACCTTTACATGAGTAATTAATTTTTAAGCGCTTTTATAAAATCTGAAATCTGAAATTTTAATGTGAGAAAAAATTTATACTGAATAATCCGTTAAATCTATTAGTAATTAAAAGAATTGTAATTAATGAATAATTTCCAATAATACACTTAACGATAAATTTTTGTAAAATATTTTCTATTTTTTTAAGAGATTATTATAAAACAGTAAACTTATTTCATCGAAACGCTGTAAACAAATATTTTACTGAAGGTAGTTCTAAAAATACCCAAACTATATAAAAAAATTTATTTTACAGGTTCCGTCTAACTGCAAACTTTTACTTTCCTTTCGTCTGTTTAATACTTGAATAGTTTTAGAAGAAAAGCAACATTGAGGAAATAAGATAATTGTAGAGAATAAGATAATAAGTTTTAAATGTAGCAGATCTTACATTGTTGTAAACTAATTTTTTTATTTTGAAATAGCACTTTTAATTTTTAAAAAAATCCTTGTAATCCAATGCAAGCTAGTTTGTAAACTAATTATAAAATTAAGTATTATTCCTATTATGTGTTTTGCTTTCTTAAATTTTTAACTACTTGTTGTTTTACTTACTGAAAACAAACTAGTGTTAATTTTAATTTCGTTGTTAAA
Organism: Magicicada septendecula; assembly: GCA_034769895.1. Taxonomy (NCBI): domain Eukaryota; kingdom Metazoa; phylum Arthropoda; class Insecta; order Hemiptera; family Cicadidae; genus Magicicada; species Magicicada septendecula. The sequence goes on along the minus strand of CM068369.1, from coordinate 177,034,803 downwards.
GAACACTCTAATCTCTCGTAGTTCACATGCGTTATCAAATTTAGTCAAAACATTCAAATCTGTCTTTTAAGATGTATGTAGATAGTTTTTTTTTTTAATATTTCACAATATATCGTTGTTGAAATTAGAACAGTCTACGTTTTCTCTACAAGTATTTTCAAATGTTCTTCCTATCTGCAAAAATAATTTTCGACCAGCACCAAAGGCTAAGATTTTGATCAGTCTTGAATCACCTTTAAGTACACAGCAACAAAACTTGAAGGCAGTATTTGTTAAATTTTGTGTTATTAAACATTAATAAAAATACAGTTTTTTGTTTGAATACAAGTTTCATGCTTTTAGCATGATTTATTACTTTTTAGATTTTATTGCCAGGCATTCACAGTGGTTTGCTTGAGTGACAAATTGTGTCACATCGTAAATGGGCAAAACATTTGGCACTGAAAAACTAAATCGTGTTTTATAATAAAAAATGTTTTGATATGCTTAGTGAAAGCTACAGACGTTTACGAGGAATACGAGTTTACAGTACTCGTATTTGCTCTCAGTTTTCAAATGAGTAATATACCGAATTTTTGGAGTAGACGTAAAAAAAAGTGCGAGGTATTTTTTAAATTTAGTCTTAGTGAGTTTATAATAGTTATGCTAGTTTTAGAAGAAATGATCTAATCTTACGAACATATCTAATACTCTTTATAATGTTCTTTATCTTACGAACTTCTAAAATTAAATCAAATTGCTTCTTCTCGCTTGAAAGGCTACTTTCCTATCTCTACTTGGGTTTCAACACTGGTTTTCAAGATGTATTCTTTTACATCGTCATGTAGCTAGAACTGCACTCACGTCATGTGGAATACACTTCACTACAACGTTTCCTACATGTACGTAAAGATACGGACTTCATTTATAGATTTATAAATAACATCAACTGATTGTATTCATACTGCTATTGATTGACCAATGTTGAAGTACATTCTTTTTTCCAACTTCACACGGTACAAATTTTAGAATGTCATTTCGGTAGCATGTTTTAATAATAGGATATTTCGTAATATCTATTAAATAATAATAATGCATAGTCGCATTGCACAACTGGCTGTTAGTCTGTATAATTCGGATTGTAGAGCAAACTGTAAACCTTAACATTTTTTATCTTAGGAGTGAGTTGTGTGGAGAAATAACGTCCTAGTATTTAGTGAAGTTAAAACTACACTATTCGTCTTCAACAGAAACTGTCTTTTAACACAAAACCATAATGGTCTGTACTGCTATTGCTTTGAATTTCCACATCAGGATTTGTTGGCTAATGTGAGTAGACTCTTCAAAGTAAGGAAAAGGGAACATTGAAATCACAGTAATGAATTAAGTGTTCTAATTCTTTTAAAAACAAAAAAAAAGTGATTTTTAAATTTCTGAATAGACTAAAAAATGCAGAATGTGTATTCTGCTGTCGTTAACTTTTTTGTCAAGAATTCATCACATTTAATGCTAAATACGTTTGCAATACTTAAAATTCAAAACAGACAAATAAACGCTACTTGGATATTCTACAAACTGAGTAAAGTGAGTATCATTCAAGCCATACCTCGTAAAGGAACAGCAAAACTGAATATTAAGATTAAGATTAAGAGTACTAGCAAAAGAAGAAAGATAATCGAAGATGTCAATGTGATCTGCTGTAGCGTTACATTATTTGGATGTAATTACAGAAGGTGACAAGAAAAACTGAAAATGAGAAACATAAGTTTCCTTTAAGTGACAAATTAATGAATGTCCATAGAGTAAATTGTAAGTTAACATCCGCATTTAAAAGAATAAAATCTTGGTGAAAAATGATTAAAGAAACCATTCACTGGAAAGAATTATTGATTGCAATGTATTTTGTTAAATTATTTCATAATCAATAAGTATAACATGAATACATGCATGTATACATACATAAGTATGAATGTTGGTCTTTCCTTCACAACCTTCACAATAAAAGGTTAATAATAACATAACAGAGCGTCTTATAGCCTACGTATACGAATAAAAAAGTAGACTAATAGGTAGCAACTATTTTACTAGTGGAGTTATGGACTTTGATGTACATACTGTATACGAACTAACAAAAAAATGTTTAATATTTCCTAATATAGTTACAAAAACGTAAAATAAAATTTTAATAAAATCTTAAAATCTTAAATTTAAGCACTGTGAGTATTGCGAGTACATGAAATGGAATATTGAGTGTTAAATCTATAGTAGAAATTATTTTTTGAAAGTAGAGACACATATTATTAAATACACAAGAGCCAGCGGAAATTAGGTTTACGTAGGCCTACGCATGACGATGGTTTATTTTTGAATGTGTCATTAAAGCACTTAAGCTTGATAGTATTAGTATTTCTCCATCACGTTAAACTTTGGTGACCAGTACAGATTATGTACACAATGTTAACTACAATTTCGGAAGACGCCCTTAGATCCAGCTCTTAAAACATACTTCTGTGTTTACATTTTATTAAAAACTTTATAAGAACTTCACTATAAGAAACTAATTTTTATAGATAATATTATAATAAAATTATGGAAACCACAAAGATATTCTCACAATAGGCTGCAGTACGTTATCAAGTACATATATTATATGGTATATTACATTAACAAAAGTATATCAATGATAATACTATTGCCATATTTAATTAATATATATGAGAACATAAATATACTTTACGTAACTACAAAATTTAATTCATAAAAACAATGAGAAAGTATCATTGTTTCAAAGAAAGTGACTACCATATTTGTCACACATTAGTTTACATTTTCAAAACGTTTGTAGTGAATCGAAAGAAGCAATTTAGTAGTATAGGCTTACACCAAGCATTCGCTAGGTTGACTATATCATCTTGTATTCTTCATGAATGACTCAAAGAATAAAAATCATTTGCACACTATTGACATAAGTACTCTGTAAGAAAAAAAATAGATTCAAGACTGTTGAAAAGAAAAATAACAGAATCGAATTATTAATGTTATACAATTACCTGGAATAACCTGATCAGATTATTCTGGAAAAGATAAATATTTTACAATAGAGCCTTTTGCATCACTTAAAAGACAAAGAAGAAATTTTCGTTAATTTCAAGCTGTAAATAAATTTACTATTTTACAGAAGATTCTGTTCATACATATTGCGATGCACAAGGGTCGCTTAGAATAAATAGTCGGTTGTATCGGATATTGGAATACTTCTGATTTAGTAATGATATTTTAAAATTGTTTAATAATTTAATATTAATTCTGATAAAATTTTAAAAAATTAATTGTCTCTGCTGACCTTTATTTACAAATTTAAAAATAATTTTCGTTCATATTCTACGGGTAGAGTACATAAACAAAAGTATTTCAATTAGAATAGCATTGCCATATTTAATAAATATATATGGGAACATATAATGATTTATCATTTATCATTATTTCATTAAGCGGACATAAAGATTTAATTTATACGGGTTCTTTTGTCTTTACGTTTATAGGCCTAAGTGTTTTTCAATAAGTTTATAACAAATAATTTAGTTTCCTTTATGATGGACGATGCGATATCAATACTCCGGTCGTGGTAAGCCGCTACTGATGTTTTTTCTGGATAGGTGTTCAGAATATCGTTGCGATCTCCTCCTGTTGTCCAACGTTCAGAGTCGATCTCGGGTTAGGTACTTCTAAAATTTGTAGTGAATTAATTTTTAATGGTGACTTATTCTGTGGATTAAAACTACACAATACTCCAGTAAACTTCAAGTGTTCTTATAAATTCCTATGTGGACAATCTTGTACTATACCGTATTAGCACTCGATAATAAATCTACTCGCGAACTTTCTGACTTGTGCTCGTGCGCTATTGTTGACCAATCGTCTAAACGAGTAGCGATGACCATGCCTTAGTGAGTTCAGAGCGAGAATGAATTATACGTTATAAAGAAAAAATTCACAATGACATTTTAGCCTAACCTTGAGGGTTCATTGGCTAAAAAATTCCCTTTCTTTGCATCTTCCGTAAAGATAACTTTCTTCCTGCGAAAGATTGTGTACGGAAAAAAGTTAAGCTTGCAATATAAAACCTGTCTAATTTTATTATATTTCTTTAGGGTCATAAAATTTTATTTACAAAATAATTCATATATTCAGTTTTTTAATTTATAAACAATATTACCACTCGATGGTTCTTTTATTTATGCATATTCTGGTCTCTCATATCAGCATTTTTATTTTCACGAAAGTTATTTAATTTAATGTATTTTTTATTCTTAATCCGTAACATACTTATACATACCCGCACTCGCCATATGCCAACACATAATTTTTCACTACTTTACAGAAATAATTATTTTCTTTACTGTCGAAAATTAATTTAAATTTACAAATTTGACACGTATTTTATTTTCTATTATAAAATTTCCTAACATGCAACGTTTACTTATACAAATTTTCATTGCAACACCTGCGCTATTTTTATAGCATTGCTATCATACGCTAAGAGTTTAGTTACTACTTTATATGCAAATTCCACCTATTGCAATTTGTTTGCATTATATTACTTCAAAGTAAAGTTTTATATTAATTCTTGCTAAAAGAGTTATTGACCTTTAAGAAAGTTGAAGAATGTTTTAATAATACAATTTTATGATATGGTATCCTCACATCCATTTGAGTTTAAGATATAAGCCAACTATGTATCTGTCTTTATTCATCACTTTTAACACACACACACACACACACACACACACACACACACACACACACACACACACACACACACACACAGAGTTTTTCATTATTATCATTTAATGAAATATTTCATTTATCATTATTTCATTAGTGGTATTGACCTGTATAGTTTTGCGTTTCTATACTCGATGGGGAACTGAAAACAATTCTCATAACAAATAACTGAGAATAACTTTTAAAGCAAAACTACAAGTGAATGCACATGATAAGTAAATATTACAGTCACAGCTGTCAGTCAGCCAATTCATACATGTTACGAATATGAGTTACATGATCCATTAGGTATTAACTTAACGGTCTGGCTTCAGTTCAGTTACCAACATCACTATGTATGTTAATTACACATGGTTAGTATGTCAACGAAAAATGGAATTTTATTCAGGCTCCAAATTAAAAAATATTAAAAACATCATCCAAAAGGCAACACAAACTATTTATTCAATAACTTGTATTTTCAACAAATTCTAGACCTGACACAATACGCGAATATCCTCACTGTAGCGCTACTTCGTAAAATGAGTGTTATGTTAATCTTGTATGTCGAATGTATGATCCGTATTTCAAATAAAAAATAGGTAATCAAATCGCCTTTAACAAATATGAAAAGAACATTAAATGTTCAATTTACGTAAATTCTTAAACAACCAGAAACTTACTTTCTTTAACACACACTTTTTGAATTCTAACCTCTAAACAGTTGATATGTGTCTGTTACTCCTAAAACGTACAGTTTTGTTTGATACACGGATCATATTTTCAAAACAATTATGAGTTACAATACTATACAGAATAAACTATAGTGCATAAATGCTTAAATAACCACAGTCACTTACTGACTAGAGTGATTTTACTCACGTAATACTTTGAATGTAATAAATTTTACTGAAGACAGGAATATAGATTGCATTTCATTTACATCTGTTTAATATAAACTGACACAATAATTTTGATAAGTGTATTGCAGGTTACACTATTAAAACATGAATTATTTGAATAAAACTTTTATAAAAACGATGAGGTTTATTAGGCATGAGAGAGACAGTGACTTTGTAACTGTCACGGGTAGGTATAAATTTACACAGATTATTGTAGAGTGACTCTCGAGTGATCATTAGTCGCAGAACTTCTGCTTTTAGTCAGTATATGCCTCGTTTACACTGGCTGAATAATAGGACTTGTTAGACATCCGGATAAATTACACATTACACTATATGGGAAGCACGAACATTACATTCAAACAATATATCCATAGTAGAATTAAAGACTTCGTCATCTGTATTAAAATTTTTAAAGTCCATGCAAAATTATAAATTATACACAATGCAATAATTGCACACTACATTGTGTGTTATTACGTGTTTAATACGCGTGTGTTACATTGTGTTGATAAAATAAACAAAGGTTTAACGCGACAATAAAAACCACTGTGTAAAAGGTAGCTGTAAAATTCCTAAACAATAAAATGGAATATCGTAGCCATATAAAATAGACTAGATGAGAAAACAGTGTCATTGTGTGAACATGAAGCTAGTGAATTAAAGTGCGCATCGATTGATCTGTCTACAAATATTAACTCAACCAATTTCTTCTTCTTCTTCTTCTTCTTCTTCTTCTTCTTCTTCTTCTTCTTCTTCTTCTTCTTCTTCTTCTCTTCAAGGATTATGTTATATAAATCTGTTCCGGCACCCATCTTATCTTCGGACGACCCACGTCTTTTCTAAAACTGGCTTTATAGTTCAGCGGTACTTTTACCCTACGAGGAGGTGAATGTTCATGGCGAAGGTTTTCAGGTTCAGGGGAGTCCTGAGTTCTAGGTTTAGTATTGCTGACAGTGAGATATCGGCCCCACGAGTATCGGGGAAATTAACAGACCGCTGCGGCACTGTACTGCAGTCAAGACTAAATATACAACAGCGTTCGTCTGGTGACCTGAGTGTATCGCTCCTGATTCACTAATTACAGCCATTCACCTATTGGCACGATTCGTCTTACCCTGGTTTACGGTGAGTTTTTCGGCAGACCATACATTTTATTTTACCACTCCCTTTTTTAGGAAGTATTTACATCAATTTAAATAAAACAAAACACGGACAGAGAGTTACAGATTATATAATTTAGCCATGTAAATAAACATCACTTCACAGAAGCGTTGTTTGTTTCTAACAATTAACAATTAAAATTAATTTGTCTGAACACACACACACACACACACACACACACACACACACACACACACACACACACACACACACACACACACACACACGGTCACTTATTTGCACATGATTATTAAACTGTTAATAAGGGCAGACGATTTGTTGCTACTTCAGGTTAAATTGGAGTGTTTGAAAACGAAGTGATCTTCTAAAGAAGTTTGTCACAGAGAAGGCTTTAATATTGTAGACTTATATATTGTATTCTAACACAGGCACTTTGTAGTTATAAGACAGTGATAGCCTAAACTGAGAATGTAAAATATCGTATGTATAACGTAAAGTGCTTACATGTGCCTTCCTTTGTTTCCTGCACATTCTATTACGCTATGCTACGATACGACATTAATATTGTGTCTTGTATGTTGCTATCACTTTATTTGCAAGAATAAATCTATGATTTTAATTAAATGGTGTGTGAATAATTGCGGAGAGTTTTAGTAATTATGATCGTTACCGGAAATGAATGAAAAGTGAAAACCGTTTCCAATCACATCACTTTATCTCCTCTATTTCTTCATATACTGTCAGCTTAGCTTTTATATCTGTTACCTGTCAACATTCCGTCTAAAATTTTCTTTTCAAATAAATATTGTATATGTAGATTTACCAGTGTCTTTACACGTTGATACTACGGTTTCCTAAAAAAGCAGTTTTTAATCAGATTTAGCTCTTTCTAATCTAGGGTTGTTTAGATACGCTACCGTTATGGTTTCGACTTTAAAGTAAAACGGTTAAACGGTTACAAGCGTAGGCATAGGGATTAATGGTTAAAAGCTCGCTGTTGAGCTACGAAGCTTATCTTTACTTTAAAAGTATCGACACATTAATAAAGTATGAATCATGACATATAATCAAGAGAAAACATTTTTTTTAAATATTTGTTTTACTGTTTGTCTTTAGCTTATCTAATCACTGCCACTATACAGGCCAGTGGTAAAGTAAAACAAGACAAATCGCAACCTCTTATCTTGCTTCTTTTCCTTCAGTGGCAGTTACTTTCCTTCAGCGTTACTTTCCAAAAATATCTCGTATGTTGCAGCTAAAATCTAGACTCTTATTCGAATCCTTTTAGTATTAGATAGACAAGTCTCTTGTTTATCGGAATAGAGAGTCCACTTGAATTTTATTCTTTCTTAGAAAAGTAATTTATTTATTTATATGTTACTTTTATAAATATAGAAATGTAGTTCTAATGTAAAAGTGTAGTTTTATTACATTTACATTTACTAAGGTAGTTGAGCTTTCTTTATTAGTTTTAATAGTAAGTTTTACTGTATTAACGTTAACAAAACAATAAATTGTAAATATTCATGTCCAGCGTTTATTGCATGTGTGTCCAAATTAAATTTATATATTTCTGGTTTTTTGTATGCGTTTAGATGTTCAAAATAACGTTTTTTCAGTTGTTTTTTTGTTTGTCCTATCTAACATTTATTGCAATCTTGGCATTTAATTTTGTATATAGACCTACCACTGGTTGTTGTATTATCCTTGTTGTGTGGGTTATTTAGTTTTTGTAAATTATTTTTGTTAGTTTTATATTCTATTTTTACGTCTGTGTTTTAAGTAGTTTTATTAGCTTTGTCATTTTATTATTTATGTATGTGAATGTGGCCCATTTCTTATTTTTTATTATTTATGTGTTGTTCATTTAATTAATTTTTCATTGTTCAGTTTTAATTTAACGTATGATTTTATTTTCTATTTTGTTTACAGTATTTTTATTCTATCCATTTTCATAAGCAATTTGATATATTATATTTCTTTCTTTGTCTGTTTCTTGTTTGTTTAGGAGTATTTTGTACATTCTGTTGAATAGTTGATAGAATGCTGCCATTTTATGTTGTGGTGGGTGGTCATAATGGTTAGGTATAATGATTTTAGTGGATGTTGGTTTTCTGTATATTGCATATTGTAGGTGGTTATTGTTTCTTGTGATGGTTATGTAAAATAGTTGATTTTGCTATGTTTTCCTTTTTCTTCTGTGACTTGTATTTTTAGATGTATGTTATTGATTTTGTTTTAATATGCTATCAGCATTTGTATTTTTGTTATTTGATACATATAACTAATCATCTAATATCTTATCCATATACCATTTGAGCGAGCCGTGCTTTGCCGAGTTGATTAGCTATGCCGACTTAAAGAATATTGACATTGTTGGAGACGTCTTTCGTCCGAGGCCGTTATCGCATATCTTGCGGACTGGAAGTTATCGCACATCTACCTAGGACACCGGTGTTGTGGTGTACGTGGAAGTTGAGAAAGCGATCAAGTGAGAAGCAAAGGAATTTCAATAAATTTTTTCCTACTCGAGACAAATGTTATTGACAACGCATACAAGAAGCATAAAGTTTACACCAGAGTACCGGTACGAATAAAAATTGTTTTTTTAATTAATTAAAATATGCATATTTATTTATTTAATTTAAGTATATCCTTATTGTACAGATACTTCGCAGACTACACTTGCATCTAAAATTTATTTATTTTTTTTATCATATCAAAAAATAGACATTCTCTTAATCACAGTTTAATGCCCATAACAATTAATGTCAGATAATTATCTGACATTATATGTAGTTACCATCTGAACAAAATTTAAGGGAAACCAAGTACACAATAATATATAAACCTAAGAAAATGTACCCAGAAATAGAAAAATATACTTGTGTAAAAAAATTCTTCAGGCGGATGTAATTTTTCCATATTAGTTCCCAAACTACATGCGAAACATTTATCAATTCATAAATATGTACTTAGTTTTTAATTTCAACAAATTAATCGACAAATTTGGTAACTAAGTCAGTACATGCGAAGGTAATTAATTTAATTTACATATAAATGGAAATCCAAATTTTATCAGATCAAACATTTCAGCACATTAGATGACATCTCAATTTTTTCATATACTGTAGATACGACTTTTGAAAATTTTACAAAATAGATTATGACGATAAAGATTTCAATAATTCTAATAAAATATATGAAATAATACTTCGTTATTTTCAGGTACTTTAATTGAGGATTTGTTAGTTATTTGTAAATAGTAATGAAATATTTCTTTAAGGCTAGTAATTTACAACGCAGATGTACCAATTAAGACATCTGTAGTTAAGAGCATATAATTAATCCCGACAAATGGTCATCCGGCCCGGAGGACCAGGTGTTAGATGTAGTGATTAGCTAATTTACAGTTGTAATTAATTTTCATTGTGTAAGTATCCTGTGTTTGTCTTTCCTCGTAACTTTAATTTCACGTACGATCTGGTCAGTTCAAATAGTGCGCGAGTGCGTGTCGTTTTATGCAAGACCAACCACAAATCGATCTCTCGCGCGTGCGCTGAACTCTGTTCTGTTGTTCGCTTCATAGTTATACACGTGTTCGCGTCGCTTTCGCAGGCCTGTCTCTTTTCGTATGTAACGTTTTCCCGCAAATACGGCAAACGGTTTAAATCTCACGCAAAAGTTCGAAAAATCGCGTATGTGCGAACTGTTCATCAACACCGCAGTTTCTACTACAACACAACTACCACCACAAGCAGCTTCATCTACATGCGGTCTTACAGCCTACAAGAGTGCTTTCCATCAAACCACAGGTACTGTACGTAATTTGTATTTCATCAATGTAAATGGCAACTGCTAAGAGGGAATTTACAACTCCCACAACAATTCCAGCAATCGACCAAGTTCAGTTGGGGTTAACAACCAATTCTACATTTCCACTGAACCAGCTTTTTATCAGAGCCTATAATTATCCCGACAAATGGTCCTCCGAGCCGGATTGTTCGAATAGTGGATGGTTCAAATTCGCAGTGTCGTTTTTGTGAAATCATAAAAACTTGTGAAACGTGGTCGGGCAAATTGTTACTACCGCTCATTTCGTCGGTTACTGGTAACGGTTATGTTTTGCAACTACTCTCGTATGTCTCCATGTAAACAGTGTACTGTAATTGTTATTAGTGTCAAGTAACTGTTATTTCAAAAGGTACTTTTCATAACTGTTCTTTTCCTTGTTTTGTTGGCTAAAAACTATTGCGACATTCCCAGTACGTCACCTATGACTCCGAATCCTCCCCTGTGTTTACGCATAACTCACGTATCCATCGTTGTGTTTACGCATAACTCACGTATCCGGTAGCCAGTCCACACGCAAAAATACATTCAGCCGTCTGTGCTACTGTATACGCACATTATAGGGCCTAAATCCCATACTTCAAATGCATCGTGCACATTATACTGAAAAAAGTCATCTCGTCTAATATTCGTCTTCTCCGCAATAAATTGTTCAACAATCATTCAACATGACCGGTAAAAAGGACGCAGTACTACGCGCGAAAGCAGTTTATTTTGCCAAATGCAAACGTACCCTAAATACGCTACAGACCTTTGCAACTTCAAAGGGGCATAATTTAGATGGGAAAACATATGAAATCGCACTTAAATTATACAACGACTTTTCAGATGCAATCGGAAAAATTGAAATAAATAATATTTCCTTACAAGAAAAGGATTCAACTGATGTACTTGACATTTCAAAAGAATGTGATGAACTGTTCAGTCTCCTCACACTGGACAATTCAACTGAACGAAAGCCTGTCATATAAAGTGCCCAAAATTTCACTGCCTGTGTTCTCTGGTGAACCTAATCAATGGATTAATTTTAAAAATTTGTTTGATTCATCTGTTCACAATTCATCTGTCTTCACACCATGTCAAAAACTTCAATCCTTGCGTACGCACTTGTCAGGTCATGCATTGTCCTTAGTTGAAACATTACCAATTACTGATGTAAATTACCAAACAACGTATGACGTTTTATGTAATAGATACAGTAATAAGAGGTCTGCTGCAAATCATTATTATGCTTTGATGAAAAATTATCAACTAAAGGAAAATAGCCATGACAACTTAAAACATTACCTGTCAACCTTTCAGTCATCCGTCAATGCCTTCCTCAGCCTTGACATAAACATGCAAGATTTTCTCCTGTTGCAGCTTGCTTTACACAAACTGCCTTCTGACGTCCGTATGCTGTACGAACAAAAACAAACGGAGGATGATAATAAAATTCCTACCTTTCAGGATTTGATGAAATTTATCACCAACTTAGAAAGGTCATACGAAATCATTCAGGCTGAATCGCCTCCTAGTTCGCCTCCCAGTACACCACCTGTCAATAGGCGATCGTTTCCCGGCACAAGTTGTTTCAAAGTCACACCTAACCAGGCAAAATTTGTAAATAAATCTGCAAAGACTCTGTTAGTTCAAACCTCTCAGGAAGCTCGACCCAACACTACCTGTTTTCATTGCAATGGCAATCACAGAATATTCAATTGTGAAAAGTTTCAACAACTGCCTGTTGACTCTCGTTACAATGTACTTCGTCAGCACAAACGATGCTTTGCTTGTTTTTCCACTCATCCTCGTGCAAATTGTACTTCAAACAAAACTTGTCGAACATGTAACAGCAAAAGCCACAACACTATGCTTTGTCAGGCAAATGTTCAAAGCTCGTCTGTCAATTCAACGCCGAGTAGTGTGCAAACGGGCGCACCCGGACCTGTTTTCTCACCATCAAGCTCTGCCAACAGTCAGAATGCAACTTTCTCTTGTCACGCCACAACCGTCGATACTGTATCGGAAATTGTGTTACTCGGCACAGCAAAAGTATTATTAAAGGATGCATATGGTCAGTGCCAGGAAATTCGAGCTGTTCTCGATTCTGGCAGTCAACGCAGTATAATCACCGCAGATTGCCCCGCACGTCTTGCTCTTAAACAATGCCCTGTTGACTTCACACTCACTGGTATAAATTCTTAAGTGAACAAGGCTACTTTCACTGTAGATCTCAGTCTTCGGTCACGAGACGCTCGCCAACGTCCAATTCATGTACAGTCTGTAGTTATGGATCGCATCAATAGTGAATTACCTTCCATTAATCTCTACAAGGATGTAGCTACCCAATTCTCAGGCCTGCAACTTGCTGACCCTGATTCTTATCGCCCTGCCAAGGTCGACCTACTCATTGGAAGCGACGTGTATCCATATTGCCTGTCAGACGGCCCACGCTCCGTAATCAAAGGCAATCCTTCTGATATATCTACCATGTTCGGATATGTCCTAGTCGGCACTGTAGTCAATCGCCAATCATTCTCATCACGTCAAGCGTCGTCTACCACCTTGTTCTCAACTCTGAACGATTGGGTTGATCTCCAACTTAAACGGTTTTGGGAAATTAAGGAAGTCTAAACACCCAAATTATATCTCCTCAAGACCAATACTGTGAAGACTTATTTGTTCAAACCACGACGAGAGTACAGGGCGGGTGGTACATGGTTTCACTGCCAGTTGCTCCTGAAGCTACTGAAATTGGATCGAATCGTCCAGCCGCTGTTGGTTCCTTTCTTAACTTGGAACACCGTCTTTCAAAAAACCCCGAAGTGCAGGACAAGTATAACAATTTCATGCAGGAATACTTGGACCTGGACCATATGTCTGTTGCGCACACTCCGTCTTCGTACATAATTCCAAACCATTGTGTATTCAAAAGGCACGATCCTCACGCAAAAATCCGGGTCGTGTTTAATGCCAGTTCTCCAGATCACATCGGTTTGTCACTCAACGAACGTCTTCTTGCAGGTCCCAAGCTTCAAAGTGACCTTCAACACATATTGATATCATTCAGTACTCACAAATTTGTCATCACCGCAGACTGTCGTCAGATGTATCGTCAAATTATACTTCGTCCGGAAGATCGACTTCTCCAACATATCTTTTGGCGTAGCGATTCATCTCAACCTCTCCAAGAATATGAGTTAGCCACTGTAACATATGGACTAAAACCGTCAGCGTATTTAGCTCAACGTTCTTTAAAACTACTGATTTCAGATGAAGGCTCATCTTTCCCACTCGCCGCGTATGCACTCGAACATCATACCTTTGTAGACCACCTAGTCACTGGTACTGAGACATTTGAGGAAGCTGTTCATCTCATAAAGGAGCTAAATAAAATGTTGTCACTTTCGGGATTTGACCTAAGAAAGTGGACGTCAAACAACCCAGCACTGATACCCCAATTTCCTCCAGAACACCTGCAATATCCTTTCATACGTGATTTTTCGAACTTTTGTGTGAGTTTTGACCATTTCCCGTATTTGCGGAAAAAGTTACATATGAAAAGAGACAGACCTGCGAAAGCGACGCGAACACGTGGATTACTACGAAGCGAACAACAGAACAGAGTTCAGCGCACGCGCGAGAGATCGATTTTTGTTTGGTCTTGCATAAAACGACACGCACTCGCGCACTATTTGAACTTACCAAATCGTACGTGAAATTAAAGTTACGAGGAAAGACAAACACAGGATACTTACACAATGAAAATTAATTACAACTGAAAATTAGCTAAACACTACATCTAACACACAGCCCGCCAAAAACCTATGGTTTTTCAAATAGTGACGTGGGTGACCACGTGTATTTACAAAACTGGAAATGGTGCAACCTTATTGACGGGTCGCACTACGGTACCATTTGCGGTACGTGTGGTCAAAACTCGGGTAACGGAATCTGGAGCGGCATGAAGGGAGAGGATTCGTCCGACAGGCCAGTGCAGTGGTGCTGACTCTCCGTCTTGTAATAGTACAACTTCCCCTTCATGGAGTGACGCCGAGTTCTTGTTCCACTTGGAGCGTTGAAGTTGACTGTGAAGATAGCTCTTGCTCCACCGTTTCCAAAACGATTGATCTATTTGACGTAGATGAGTCCATCGTTGACGTGGATGGGCGACATTATCTTGAGGCTCTTCTGGAGGTGACAACAAGGAAATGTTTAGGGGTAAGGAAATCAAGTTCCTCAGATGGATCTGCTGACATGTCGCATAGAGGGCGACTGTTCAATATCGCTTCAATGGGAGTGAATATGGTACAATATTCTTCAAATGTAAATGTTACATCACCAAGAGTGCGGCACAAATGGCCTTTCGCGGATTTGACGGCGGCTTCCCAAATTCCACCGAAATTCGGCGCATACGTCGGATTGAAGTGCCATTGAATTTTGCGTTTCGCTAATTGAGCTGCTATTTCATCGCTATGAGTTTCCAACATAGAACATAGATCACGAAGGTGGCGGGAGGCGCCGACGAATTTGCGACCATTGTCAGAATAAAGATCTGAAGGAAGTCCACGACGAGCGATGAAACGATCCAGCGTGACGAGGAAAGCCTCAGTAGACAAATCTGAGACAACTTCTAGGTGTACTGCACGGGTAACCATACACACAAATAGGCAAAGATAATTTTTATAGGTGCGTGGTTTACGAAGGCGAGAGTCTTTAGTTGAGAACGGACCAGCATAATCAATGCCGGTGGACAAGAATGCAGGTTGTGGTGTACCTTGAGACATAGGCAACGAAGCCATGATATGTTGCGAGGGCCTTGCAGACATTTTAAAGCACTTGACACATTTACGCAGCCGTGCTCTCAAGGTGGAGCGAAGGCAAGGAATCCAAAAGGTTTGGTTGATCAATTCTTGAGTAGTACGTGGTCCAGAATGCAAACTTAACGTATGAAAGTGATCAATGGCGAGATCAGTTAGATGTGATTTCTTTGGCAGAAGCATAGGAAACTTGGATCTGTCCGGCAACACGGAGTTACATAGTCTACCACCAGCACGAAGGATACCATCGTTGGAGATAAACGGAGACAGCGAACGTAAAGAGTCAGGAATCTTTCCCTTCTTCATACAGGCAATCTCTTGATCAAAGTAGTCTTGTTGCGTTAGACGTACTACGGTGAGTTCAGCGACTTTGAGTTCTTTGACAGAAAAAACAGTAGATTTTGACGCCATATGGTTACGAGAGTGATTTACGAACCGATGAATGTAAGCAAATACACGTATGAGTTTAGAAAACTCGACATTCTTTTGGTAGAAGTCAGTGAATCTTTCTGTAGAAGTGACCACAAGAGTTGTGGCCGGAACAGGTTTCAATTCAAGAGTCTCCATGTGGACCTTTCTACTGTAGACAAGCAGAGCCCAAGACTTAGATGACACGTGAAATTGCGGTGGTCCCTTCCACCACAGTCCTGAGTTTGAAGCGTGGCAGCAGTGCATCCACGGGAACCCACATCAGCTGGATTACTGTGCGTAGGAATGTGAGCCCAACATTTAAGTGTGGTGAGTTCCAGGATGGCCACTACTCGATTAGCAACATACGTTTTGAGTTTGTAAGATGGCGTATTAAGCCAATCCAATACAGTACTAGCATCAGTGTACAGTCGAATTTTCTGTATAGGAAGAGTGGATAGGGCCTGTTGAGTTGATGCTATCAATCGTCACAATATCACTGCGGCATTGAGCTCTAGTCGAGGGATGGAGACAGTTTTCAGCGGGGCGACACGACTTTTGGCTACAAGCAGTTGCATGTTGACTCGGTTGTCATTACTTTCTGAATGCAGATAAACGGCGGCGGAAAAGCCATCGCAAAAACCGATGAGACGATAATGAGCGTTATCAATAGTGGTGCGACGTGGAAATGATATTTCACTTACACCTGATAATCTAACAACGAATTTTTTCCAATCCTCTTCGGATTCAGAGCTTAACGGGTCATCCCAATCCAATGAAGCAGTCCGAAGACGTTGCATGAAACATTTGGCCCAAAAAACGACAGGCGAACCAACCAAGAGGATCGAAAAATTGGGAGATGTAGGACAAGATACTGCGTTTGGTGATTTTTGCTTTGAACGGAATATAGTTATACGAAAAGGTATCAGAAGATCGATACCAACGAATACCAAGAATTTTTACTGTTTGGTTTTCATCAGAAAAAATGAAAGGATTTTCCAGGTGTTCTGGAGGAAATTGGCATATCAGTGCTGGGTTGTTTGACGTCCACTTTCTTAGGTCAAATCCCGAAAGTGACAACATTGTATTTAGCTCCTTTATGAGATGAACAGCTTCCTCAAAGGTGTCAGTACCAGTGACTAGGTCGTCTACAAAGGTATGATGTTCGAGTGCATACGCGGCGCGTTAGAAAGATGAGCCTTCATCTGAAATCAGTAGTTTTAAAGAACGTTGAGCTAAATACGCTGACGGTTTTAGTCCATATGTTACAGTGGCTAACTCATATTCTTGGAGAGGTTGAGATGAATCGCTACGCCAAAAGATATGTTGGAGAAGTCGATCTTCCGGACGAAGTATAATTTGACGATACATCTGACGACAGTCTGCGGTGATGACAAATTTGTGAGTACTGAATGATATCAATATGTGTTGAAGGTCACTTTGAAGCTTGGGACCTGCAAGAAGACGTTCGTTGAGTGACATACCAATGTGCTCTGGAGAACTGGCATTAAACACGACCCGGATTTTTGCGTGAGGATCGTGCCTTTTGAATACACAATGGTTTGGAATTATGTACGAAGACGGAGTGTGCGCAACAGACATATGGTCCAGGTCCAAGTATTCCTGCATGAAATTGTTATACTTGTCCTGCACTTCGGGGTTTTTTGAAAGACGATGTTCCAAGTTAAGAAAGGAATCAACAGCGGCTGGACGATTCGACCCAATTTCAGTAGCTTCAGTGTGCCGGTCGTTTTACGAGCCGGCGATTAAATACGAAAAATAAACCGTAATACTGTATATTTATTATATTATATAAATAATAATTAATAACGCGCAATTGTTTAGCTGTTTCTGTGTTTAACGAAGCGGCGAAAATTAGTTTAACCGGTTCTGTGTTTAACGTTTAACGAAACGGCAGCCGTGGGACATGCCAGCGCATTCTGGTGTTCGCCTGGTACCTGGTTTTGGTACTGCGTTGTAACAACCGTCTTGTTCTGTCTCGTTTGGTCGCCGACATATTTAACATCACGTTCCTCTTCGACAGAGCGGAGTCTATTTTTTGTAAGGATTCTATCACCCAGCATGGGTAGATAAACTCACACAAAACTGAGGTACGTTGCATTAACACATATATTATGCGTTTCGTAAAAAATAAAATGTACATTTCAATATAGTAAGTTTGAAAGGAAGTTGTTAATTTTACAACCGCGTGGCGTGTATATCAGAAGTAGTCCATATCAAATATATGTATTTGAAGTATTCAATATAACCAATTTAGTAATTAAGAGACAATATTTGTCGGTATCACTATAGTGGTGTAAAATTCTGCTATTTTGGCGGATGTGATAGTTTTTCAAATGTAATAACACGTGCTAGTGCATAAATAGACAGGTTACAGTGTGTCAAACTTTTGCCCACATAAGCATAAAACATCTAAAGAGGGGTTACATTTGGTAGCAGAGCGTGGTTGTATCTAGAGTTAAACCCCTCGGTCCTTTGGGTGTGACGGGGCTTGCAAACTCGGGAATAGTTCTGGCAACTTGGAACTTTAAAGATTTTTTTAAAAATTAACATCTATGCTTTATCATGTTGAGTTATGTCTATTGTTGTTGAGTATATTGGGTGAATGGATATTTGTTCGCCTTTTGTGTTATTTGTAAACTTGGTGTCGCCACGTGATGTAAAATTTTGGGGGGAATTTTTTTGAAACTTGAATTACCGCAGTTCTGTGACGAGGTGTTGGGAAAATGATTTCGCGTTGTTCTTTACAAATGATAGTGAGGGCGTTTATAGACATGCGGTATGGCCCAATCGGCAGTCGGTCTCGTCCGAGGTAGGGGAGCCGAAGTTAGTGTACAAATTTTGGGAATTTGTTGTTGTTCGTTGGTCGGTAAATATTTTGTTTCTTGTTAAATATGATGTCGTGATAGATGTTGGGTATTACGTGTGTTAATGTAAATGTTGCGTTTCTTCTTGTATGGTGTTGTCGAGAGCCAGTTCAGGCTAGTGGCCGCGTCCTCGCAACGCTAAGGGGGCCCGCAGTTTGCTTGAAGGAAGAGTTAGCACTCGAGTTTTTCCGTTTTTGTTCAATTGTCTTTTTTTTTGTCGTGTGTTGTGTTTTCGTGGGCCGACCGTGAAGCTCGAGGATGAGCGTCTTGGATCCGGACTTGTTCCTTCGGGACGAGCTAGAATTTTTAATTACGGGCCCGGGGTAGAAAGAAATCCGAAGGGGGCGGTTACCGTGTTGAGGAAGCAGCTACGAGAGGCAATGTCCGCGGGCGGCATGGTCTCAGCGGTCGAGATTGCGGATAAATATCGGGAGTTGGAACGGTGCGTAGAGAAGTGGGAGGAGTTGCAGGAGTTATCACGATGTTTTGACAATTTGGAGGAAGGCCCGGGTTCCTCCAGGGGCGTCCGGCGAATTCGGCAGCGCCTAAATCATTTAAACCTGCGTCTCCAGAATCTCGATCAGCAATGGGGCACTCTTGAGCAAGCTCACGATATCAAGAGCTTGATTGAACAGGTCACATCGACCCTGCACGGGTCACCGTGCAGTGGACCACCCACGCCGCAGGTAGCTCCTGGGTCCGAGGTCTCTGCTCTAGAGTGCTCTCGCGAGCCTGCCGTAAGTGCCCCGGTTTTCTCCGGTATGGTGGCGGCTTCATATCACAAGCTGCCCAATCCACTATCTCAGATCATCCAGCAGTTGCCGGTCGTGGACAGGCTGGATGTGGATAAGCTGTTGCCGTTCTTTAAAATCGTGTTCCAGTTGGCGGATTTCCCGGGTATGTCGGATCGTACTATCCTCGAGCTCGTGTATCCGTATTGTCGCGGCCCCATGGCTGAGAGGGTGGCTGGTGTAAAGCGGCGTAGTGGTGGAGTTGCGGAGTTCCACCGGGAGGTGTTGGAGGCGTTCGTGCCCGGGAGGCTGATGCAACAGCTACGTCACCGACATTTCTACCGCGTGCAGTCTAGGGGCGAGAGTCTTGCCCAATTCGTGCACAGTATTAGGGACGTAGCGCGGACACTGGGTCTGGGCTTGTCGGAGGAGGAGGTAGTACAAAATATCCTTGACGGCGTCTCCTTCCAAGATAGATTACGACTAGTATTTGCCGAGCGCCCGCGTCGGTTAGTGGACTTGGACAGGCTGTGTGTGATGTCCAAGGCCATTCAGACGAGCGATGAGGCGAGGGGAGACAGGAGTGGGGAACAAACAATATCTCACAGGGTAGAAGGACGCAGCAAACCTTTTCGCCCCCGACAGGCCCAGTCAGTTCGAGATCGCGAGCGATGGGGAAGCATAGTTTGCTACAATTATAATCGGCCGGGTCACGTGTTTCGATCATGCCCCCGGGGGCGCACGCGTCCAGCACCTCCATCGTCGGGACCCTCCCCAAAAAACTAGGCAGACAGGGGAAGATATGTCGGAGGATGTCTTCCCCTCGCACTGAATCTTTTCGGTTTCCTACTACCTCCAGGCAATCGATAAGACCCAACTCTTCTGACATCAAGGTCCTGTCTACTATCTCGCAACAAATTTCAGTATGCCCCTTTCTGTTGCTCGAGGTAAAAGGGGGTCAGCTCAGAGCGTTAGTTGACTCCGGTTCAGCCCGATCCATCATCTCATCTCGAGTATGCGCGGACCTTGAGAAGCAGGGCTTAATAAAGAGGTCGGATCTGTCGTCAGTGGTATGCTGGACTGCATCTCGGCAAATCTTGCCCATCTCCCAGGTGATTTCCTTCAAATTCAAGATTGACGGTTTTTCCTGGGTGTGGCCTTTTCTGGTTTCTCCTGCTCTGGGAGTGGATTGTATCATTGGTGCAGATTTCATCGCTAAAAGCGGTCTCGTGCTAGACATCCAAGGGCACCAATGTTATTTTAATTTTAATCGGGGAGTTTTTATTCCGTTCTTTGGGTACCAGTTAGCTAACGGAGGTACCCAAGAGGTAGCTTGTCCCGATTCTGCACGAGATCATCTCACTCCATCCCAGCAGAGGGCCTTAGACCAACTGTGTGAGGAATTTCCCTCAGTGTTAACTCCTTCCTTGGGACTCACACATCTGCTGGAGTACAAAATACGCCTATCAGACTCTAAGATAGTAAGGTCACACCTTTACAAATTCGCACCTCCGAAGATGGCCGTTCTGAGAAAGAAGGTTCAAGAGTTATTAGAACAAGGGGTGATTGAACCTTCTCATTCCAGCTATGCTAGTCCAACGTTTTTGGTACCTAAGCCTGGGGGTAAACACCGCATGGTCATAGACTATCGGAAATTGAACGCCAATATTGAGGTGGATTCTGTTCCCCTCCCAGACTTACATTCGGCCTCCGATTGGTTCAGTGGGGCCAGGTATTTCACCGTGATCGATCTCAATGCGGCTTATCACCAGATTCCCTTGGCCAAGGAGAGTAGACCGTACACGGCATTTTGTGGACCGTAGAACTTGTACCAATATACAAGGGTCCCCATGGGTTTGGCCGTGGGAGCCCAGACACTCACTCGTCTTCTTGATACCGTTTTTCACGACGTGAAATTTCAGTTCGTGTTCAATTACTTGGACGACTTGCTAGTCTATAGTAAGACGTGCGATGAACATCTGTGCCATCTGCGCGAAGTAATGTGTCGCTTAAGAAGTTCTGGCCTCACTGTCAATCCTGAAAAGTTTCGTTTTGCCCAGGAAAGTATTTCTTTCTTGGGGCATTTGGTTTCACATCAGGGTGTTACTGTTGACCCCGAGAGGACACAGGGCATCCGTGACTTTCCCCCTCCCAGGGACGCGAAGGGAATAGCGAGATTCGTGGGAATGGTCAATTTCTATCGCAGATTCATTCCTAATATCGCGGAAATTGCCGCACCCTTGAACGAGCTACGGAAAGAGGGCACAAAGTTTACATGGAGCGATAGTCAACAGAAGGCTTTTGAAACCCTAAAGGGAGCCATTATCTCCCCACCGGTGTTACGGATGCCCGATTTTTCAAAACCCTTCATTTTACAGACGGACGCGAGTTCGGTTGCGCTCGGGGCGGTTCTGTCCCAAGTCGTTGATGACGCTAGGCAGCCTGTGGCTTTTATTTCCCGAACGTTGACCCAGCAAGAACGAAAATCATCAGTCTATGAGCTAGAGTGTTTAGCTGTTGTGTATGCTCTAGACAAGTTCAGGCGTTTTCTGGAACATGCTGAGTTCCTGCTCGAGACCGATAATCAGGCTCTCTCTTGGCTTCTTGCTCATCCCCGGCAACTGGGTAAGATTGGTAGATGGGTGGTCAAGATCTCATCCCTCAAGTTCAAGGTGCAACACATTAAGGGAACTCAAAATGTGGTTGCAGATGCTTTGTCACGCATGTTTTCCCAGCCCAGTGAAGCCCAATCTGAGCAACCTTGTTCCATTCTGCTAGACTTTCCGTTAGCCTTCACTGATGTGTTACCCCATCAGTTGAACGACGAAGAGCTGGGTCCGATCATCCAGAAGATCAAGGAGGGTAACGTACAGGCCCCATACTTCTTGTCCAAGGGCGTCCTGTGTTGTAGAGAGAGAAAGGGACGTGCCCCTAAGATCGTGCTGCCTAGCAAGTTAGTGCCCATGGTCTTCAGCTACTATCACAATTCCCCAGTAGGAGGCCACAAGGGAATTTCGAAGACCATTTCCAGTATTAGGAGACATTTCATCTGGAAGGGCATGGATAGGGACATCGCAACGAGGGTTAAGAGTTGTCATCTGTGTGGCTTGAGCAAGCCTGCCCAGAACACTAAGTTAGGGTTGTTGTCATCGGACGTGGCGAGCAGACCGATGGAAAAGTTATTCATAGACTACGTGGGACCACTCCCGCGTAGCAAGTCAGGTAATTCTTACCTGCTTGTTTGTGTGGATGCTTTTTAGAAATTTGCCTGGCTATTGTCCTTACGGTAGGCAACGGCTCGTTTAACCATAAGCGCGCTCCAGAATCAAATATTTCAACATTTCGGTCTTCCGACCATCATTGTCTCTGACAATGGCCCCCAGTTCATTTCGGGTGAGTTCCGGCGAATGTGTTTCGCCAGTGGGATCAAACATGTAACCACTTCTCCTTATTACCCACAGCCGTCCCATGCGGAGAGATTCAATAGGAATCTTAGGTCCGCACTCATTGCTTATCATGCTGAGCAACAGACAACCTGGGACCAGAATCTGAAGTGGTTACAGCTAGCCTTTAATACGGCCCTACATGATAGTCATCAGGCCGTTCCCTTCGAAATCATGTTTGGATTCTCGCCCGCACTCCCGTTGACTAACTTGTGGAACATTGAAGATCTTCTACCACGGGAGCCAGATAATGGAACAGCAGAGAGATGGAAGGAGGCTCGGAAGAATTTGCTGCGAGCGCACGAGCGGGTCCGTCGACGATATAATCAGGGGCGAATTCCTAACCCTTTCCAGATAGGGGACTGGGTCTATTGCCAGAGCCACCCACTCAGCTCAGCCGCTAATAAACGGTCCGCTAAGTTGTATTATCGCTGGTCGGGGCCATATCGCATCCTGGGGTTTGCGTGAACGGTGACTGCCAGGCTGGGGGTACCGGGTAGCGATGCGAAAGAGATTGTGACCCATATTTCAAAATTGAATCTCTGTCAGAGGGGGTAAACCGGCTGATAGAAGAAGGGGGTGAGATTTGGTGGTCTCCATGTATGTAGGGATTGTAGTCATTCTAAGGGGGTGTGCTCTGAGAGTGTGCCAGAAAGTGATATGGTAGCGGGTAGATGTTCCCCACAGTCCCAGTGGTGTTCGTCTACTTCAGGGACGCGCCCCTGCTTGCGCGAGCCTTGGTTCGCTCCATTCGTCCTTATTTCCGGAGGGAGCCATGTCCTTACTTTTAGTAAAAGTTCTTGACCTTTCAATGATCCTTGCCCTTTCCATCTTCCCGATTTTCCTAACCCTCCCCTCAGAAAAACATGAAATATAAAAAAAAAAAAGTTATAAAAGTGATAAAAAAGGAGTTAGTGGAGTGAAGCCTATCGTATCAACGAGGCCGGTTGTGGTCCTGGTTGACACTGTATGTTTCGGCAATGCCCTTGGAGCACACATGTATTAGATTATAGGTATATATATCTCTGTAAATGAAATTATTGTGTCATGGAAACCACCCTTTCTCACCTGGTCCTGTGGGATGTAAAGGGGTAATGGTGTGACCATGTTGCTATTTGGTTTTTGGGGTTGACCCCGTGTAATTATTGGGCAGGTGGCCCTGTTTAGGTAGCGTCAGTATTCCAGCATATGGTCAAGCCTCAGGAGAGCAGAACTCAGGGAGCTTCCGAGAACTCTACCAACGTTGCCGTTGAATAATATTGTTTTGTTGGGTGCAACCGGCCGACAAAATAAAACAATACGTAGGCAAGTCTCCGCCAGTGTGATGAGCTGTGGTATAGCAATTGACATGGAATTCTTGGTGGCGAACGGTCTGCCATTTAATATACTGGTCGGGTGTGATGTGCTTAGGAGGAATTCCGCCATCATTGATCTGAGAACTGAAACATTGTCGCTGTTTTCTAACGGACATACTTGGACGGCGAACTTGGTGGGTAGTGACCAAGTCGTTCCTGATAGTATCCACCAGCAAATCCGCAAAATTAATTACATCCATCCAACATCTATAATTGAACAAAGGATAGACGACACCTCCAATGAAGATTTATGGTCACAGAAAATCCTGGAGATCAGGGATTTCCGGAGCGGTATAACTGGCGAAGGTTTAACAATAAACCAAGCGAACAAATTAATAAACATTGTAATAATACAAATTAAATAAATATATTATAATAAAAAGTGATGTGTGTTGATGATATAAGCTATTATGGAGTATGTGACTCCGATGTAATCAAGTCCAATGTAATATGTTTAATTGGTGTGGCTCTCGACGTCTTACTGGCCTGAAACACTTCCTTAAGTTTCCCAGCTGGTCGAGTCCCAATGGTAGCAAGACCGGTCGAGTAGCGTAAAGTTGATGAAGAAATATATATGCTCAGCTTCACCGAAAGTTTCAAAACAAAAATTATTGTTTTGAAGAAAATTAAAAAAAAAATTATGTTTATAAAAAAAAAATAATAAAAAAAAAAAGTTTAATTTTATTAATTAATTAATTAGGATCAATTAATTAATATAGGGCTGTGAAGTTTTAAACAGTGTAATGCTCTTCTGAAAATTTTTATTAAAGTTTTAGTATAATTTAAATAATCTATCACCACTCATAAGACTGTCTGTAAACCAATCGATATTTGTTTACCTTTCTATTTTTTAGGTTATCTTCACTTACGGGTGGTAAAGTCCTTGTAGATTATCAATTAGAATTATATTATTGGTAATTAGTATTATTGAAGAAATAAAGAACTATTAAGTATTGAAAAGTATTAATGTTTTATTAAGTAACAGCAATATTGACTCTTATCGATTAGTATCGATTCTCAGGATATCGAAAAAAGTTACAAGTATATGTTATAAAAATTATATAGGGTTCTTTAAACAGCCAGTTATTACCAAAGTCAGAGAAATCGGGCTAATATTTAAAAAGTATAACGTTACAATCAAATTAATAGTTATTAATAAACACAGACATTGAATAATAATTTGTAAATATAATAATTGTTTTCACCCAAACAGCTGTGCTGAACAAAGAAGGCGGGGTTCTGGCAATGATGAGACCAATATTGCAAATGGCTGCCGTGAAGTTAGTGAGATGTCATTCGTATATTGGACGTTCCAAATAAAAGATTTTCCTGTAGTATTCCTGTTCTGATGTCTGCGAATCTCTTGTAAAATGTTGTGTAGTGTCTAGTGTACTGTTTCTGAGTTGTATTTAGTGTATCCGTATAATTATTAGTTCAAACACTTTCCCCGGTTCCATCACTAATTTGGGTTAATGTATTACACAGTTTTCTTGTGTTTTGTGGTGTTTTTCAGAGTAAATTTATATTGTTCTGTGTTATGGAGTGTTACTTGATTGTTTCTGTTATAATATGATAGTTTTAGAAGTATTTTACAAGTCACTCGCGATTTCACAATAACGTACTATACACTCGCTTTGTATGTCTATTATAGGTTAGGTTATACACGTTACCAAACGTATGTCATGTTAACCGTTCAAAAACCAATAATTAACTAACTGTTTCCTTCAGTTTCAATTAAACTCTTAGCCCATATAATATTATCCTTAACATTGTTCAAAAATATTTTCACATCCTGTGTACATTTTACTATTTCACTATATGAATGCCTAAACTTTGGTTATTTGTCAATTTTATTCACTAGATTTGATTTAAATTAATCTTTCAGTTCATTCTGGTTATTTTCAGATTAAATAATGCCATTTTATAGTGTTTTCTGTCCAAAAAATAGTAATTTCACTTTCAGTTTGGTATACTCTGTTTGGAAGTCAAAACATTAAAATTTACTTCCTGTCATTATATAAATTCAGCCATTTTATCAGTTATATTTAATATTAATAATTCTATATTGTATTAAAAGGTTCCTATTCCCTTATTTTCTGGTAATTAATTGAATTAGTTGTATTCTGAAACATTATTCTGAAATATATGACTCCCATGTCTAAATTTCTGAGTTTAGTCATTTTCACATTTATTCATAATTCTGAATATAATTTATTAAAATCTCTCTAACTGGTATGTGCAATTATATGGCATGATCTCAAGTTTATTTTGTCTAAACCCCTTTTGTTTATTTGCATTTAAATGAGCAATTTCTCTGTTTTGATGAAGTTTGGTTTCCATTCTTTTGGCCTATGATTTTTTAACAATTTTTCTTACAAAATAATTTACAAACAATATATGATGTGTGATACCCTCTCTGACTTTTACAAATAGTATTATAAATTAAACATGTTTTTAAATTACACAAAAACAATTAGTATTGGTTACAATACAAATAATAGTTAAACAGAATAAAGAACATTTTTTTAAATAAATGGTTGTCTTCAAATCAGACATTTTGCAACAAAATTCCCATTTCCAACATGTAAATATGGTTTACAACAAAGGTTTTGTCCTAACTAACATCTTAATTACTCTCTACTATTTACAAGTGGTAACTATTTTTATAGTTCTGATGTTAGTTGTTTCAGACCCAAACAAATGGCCTTATATCTAAAACATTTTTAAACATTCTTGTACTATATACATTAAAACCTTATATCTATATTCTTATTTCTAACTATTATTATAAGTAGGATTCTACAGTTTTTATACAGTCTTTTATACCTTGTCTTTGGGGAATTGTACCCTGTCATTAACAAATAAATAGTATGAACCGTTCAAAAAGCACTATGAAATCTGTTTTTCTTTTTTCATGTAAAACAAAAATGTTATTTTAAACTGATTCATGTCTTATGAACAACATATTGTCACCGTACACATTTTAAGTCATTGAAAAATGCATATTTCATTGCATCCAATGTTTGTGATTGCCAAGAATGAAACACAAGGTTCATTTTTTATAATACCCAAAACTATCACTGGTTCACTTTCACTTATATATTATGTTAATGCTAAATGGTCGTATAGTCTTATCAACATAATAAATTGGTTAGCGTTTTTCAATGGAGATTTGTTCCATGGGTACTATATTATTGTTTCATCTTAGTTCACAGGAAACTTTTACTTTGTTCACTTCTCTCTCTTAAATTTATATACATGTGGTTTTTATTTCGTTATACTTTTGTTTTTTAGATATTTATTTTGGGGATATAGGGATTTGGGTGTCTTTTATAAGAGCATGACATCTTCTTCAGGATGCTGCCCTCTTCTTCTTTCTTCAGTCTTCTTTTCTCCTGCCTTCTGGGACTGGTATCTTCTCCATCTTCTTCTTGATGCCATCAGGTTTCTTGGGATCTTCTCCATCTCCTTCTTTATTACAGAAATACACAACCTGTATTGGTTGATCTTGGCTTATTTTAGGGTTTCTCTTCTATTTATTCTTCCTCGTTGTGGGTTTGGTCATATTCAGTACTGCTTGGTTATTTACTTTTTACCTTCCTGGGTTATACCTTGAAAACATTTGGTTATGAGACTGGTTTTGGATGACTCATCACTAGTAACTCCTTTTATTTTAACTTGTATTTTCTTTATAATAATGATTTCTTTCCACAGTTGCTATGAATTAATCTTTTTATATTAAACTTAGTGCTTTCTTCCAAATTTAAATATTATAACTTCATTATTCTAATGATCAATTGCCATTCAATATTATGCAAACATCTGTCACGCTACAGATTGCTCTCCTCCAGAAGTAATTATTTCAGACATGTTTATGGATGAAATAATTTCTTATGATAATTTCATCATTTCTTATAATTCATTTTCTTCTCCATCTTTATATCGACTTTTTTATAATTAGAGTTTTATTAATTTTATATATATGGTTACTTGTCTTACTACTGATCCTTTTCGGATAGTTAGTGTCTTCTGAGATATATTATAATTGTAATACATTTTCTTTCTATATCAACTTCGTGTTGTATCCTCGGGATATTAATTCCCTAACATTCCCTATCACGTGGGCTGGGGCAGATCAGAGGGGCACTGTAAGCTACTTCTCTTCTGGCCATACACCACTTCTATAAATTGAGTACAGGGGCATATCCATCCCTGCTCAAAAAACATAATGCTGCTGGAATTATCTTCAGTCAGTCATCGAATAAATAAATAAAAAGTAGTCTCATTTTCGACTAATAAAAATATCTTTGGATTCTCCACTTCGTAGTCTCTCAGATTATCTCACATTTTCTATCTTAATAAATCTTCATAATCATTATTATACTCATTATATATATATTTTTTCAAAACTCTTAACTTGTCTGATATATTTATTTTAATTATGGTTGAAAACCTTTCTTTTAATAATTCTGGTTACTGTTTACAGTGTAACTCTCTTTCTTCTCCATCTGAATTCTCTTTATACTTTCTTCTGGTTATTCATAGTATTAGCATGGTCTTTATAAATAGTCTTTCGTATTCATTATTTGAATGGTCTTAATATATTATATTTAATTTTTTGACATTGTATCTTTACATTAGATATACAGGTTGTTATATTGATCATTTTATTTAAACATTTTGGTTCTTTCCTTTCTCTTAGAAAGTTATTAATCCGCCTTCGCATTCATTAACATTAATTCATTTATATTATATTTCATGTGGTATTTCTTCTCTTTGCATTTCATATAGGTCTTATTATTATCATTGGTTCAAAATCATCTTCTCCATCTGTTTGGTATGAGTTGTTCTTCTTTGCTCTTAACTAACTGTTTTTATTATCGTTTCATAGGTAATTAGCCTCTTTGCTTCCAAATTTTTTCTTCTCAATTCAATTATAATTGACACATAATTATTTTTTGGAACTTGGTTAGTTTTAATGTAAAATTCAAACTATTCTTTTTATTTAATTGAAAAATATTTCTCATAAATCCTTGTAATATGTTGATCTTATCTTGTTTCAAAGTACTGACGTTCTATCAACATTCAAATTCTGTTTAATTCATTTATTCCCAGAATTGTTTCATTCAGAATTGTTTATAGTATTGTGATTTTACTATTATTTCTGAATGTTTTGGTATTTCTCCAAATTCAAATTCTTCTTAATTATTTACCATAAAGTTTTCTCATAAACTTAGTTATAGTAAGTTGGTCTTACTTCATTTTTAAATTTTTCGTATATTAACTTCAAAATTCCTTTCTTCTTAATTCTTCCAAAATGTTTTTCTCATAATTCAGTGGTAGTAAGCTGTGCTTGCTTAATTTTAAATTTTTTAAAATTAAGTTCAAAATTTTCTCTATTTCTCTTTCTTCCATAAATTTTTGTTCTATATTATCAGGTTGTAGTAAGATGTTCTTACTAAATTTTAAATTTTTATAATTATATTTCAATTCAAAAGTCTTTCTTTTTCTTTCTTCCATAAAGTTTGTTCCAAAATTATTAGGTTGTAATAAGACGTACTTACATATTTTAGAATTTTTTTCAATTAAATTAAAAAAATTCTTCTTATAATTCTCCAGAATGTTCTTCTCAAAATATTAGGTTGTAAGATGTACTTACATTATTTTAAAATTTTTTAAAAAATATTAAAAATTCTAAATTCCTTCTTCTTATAATTCTCCAGAATGTTCTTTTCAAAATATTAGGTTGTAAGATGTACTTACATTATTTCCGAATTTTTAAAATATAAAATTAAAAATTCTAAATCTCACCACTCATTCTTCATAATATTTCTTCATAGAAGCTTGATTGTACACTCCTTTGATTTTCCCTGAAACGATTTCCCTCAACTCATATGTATTGTTATGCTTATCATTTACCACAACATATGGGCCAGTATATAGTAATAGTAGTTTTTTGTTTATGCCTTCTAAAGTGCTAGGCAGCTCTCTATTTTTTAGTAGGACTTTTTCACCCTCTTTATATGTTACAATTCGCCCTATTGCCTTCTGGTATTTGGCTTGCCGTTTTTCCTGATCTTCTGCTACCTTATTGTAAAACTTCAACTGGTTGAATTTCCTATTGTTGTTCGTTGGAAATTCAATGATTTGTTCAATGTCTCGGGGAGTCGGCTTCTCATACATGGCTGAGTACGGTGGAATTCCTATAGCTGGATGGTGGGCGTAATTCAGGAATGTTTCTGTCGCTGCTAGGTACTCTTGCCACTTTTTCTGTTGGTTGTGACAGTACGTGCGCAATATCCTACCCACTTCTCTTAGTACTCTCTCAGCCGGATTGCTACTTGGGTGGTAGACTGATGTCTTATACGTTTTGACCCCAAGTGCTAATAAAGTGTCTCGCCATCTCCTCCCCTTAAACTGTGTACCATGGTCGGTAATAATAGAAGATGGTCTACCGATCTCTGGGATATACAAATCAATAATCACCGCCAAAACCTTTGCTGTTGTTGCCCGATTAACCGGATATAGCTTTATATACTTGGTGTAGTGATCCATTATGATTACCAAGTATTTATATCTGTGTCGACCACCACTACGGAGAAATGGCCCGCAGATATCCAAAAACACTTTTTCCAGTTTTGCGTTGGAAGTTATCGGTATCATGATACCCTCTGTCTTTTCATTGTTTACTTTTGCACATTGGCAGATCTTACAGGACTTGATGTATGTTCTCACCTTGCGGTTGATATTCTTGATCTTACAATTTTCCTCTAGAGCTTGTATCACTTTTAACGCTCCCATGTGACCATACCTGACATGGTAATCGATGATGACTTCCTTTTCGATTTGGTGTGGGATTATCACCTTCCATGTCTCATCGTCCAAAGCGGTTTTTATGAATAAAATTCCCTTGTTAAGGTGGTAATATTTAGAAGTGGTTTCATCATTGGCTTCCAAACGACTCACAATGTTTTTCAGCTTAAGATCAGACTGCTGATGGATTCGGATATTTATTAACAAAGCTTGTAAATCGGCTCTGGTCGTGAATATATTATAAATTTTTACTAAGCTCTCCTTCTCTCCCTCGAAAGTCTGATCTTCCAGATTTATACGTGACAACACATCCGCTACCACGTTCTTCTTTCCTGGAATGTATTCCCATTTCAGGTCATATTCTTGTAGGGCGAGTACCCACCTAGCCAATCGGCCGTGACTCAATTTGCACCTACGAAGGAACGAGATGGATTTATGATCAGTTCGCACCGTGACTTGATATCCGAGAATGTACGTCCGGAACTTGCTGCATGCGAACACCACGCTCAACAATTCCTTTTCTGTCACACTGTAGTTCTTTTCGCACTGGTTCAGTGTGCGACTAGCGAAGCTTATTACCAGATGTTGTCCCTCCTCATCTTCCTGGTATAATGTCGTTCCTAAGCTTAGATCGCTAGCGTCACAGTTTAGAAAGAACGGTTTCTTAAAATCTGGGTGACGAAGTATGACACTCTCCAGAAACTTCTCTTTTATCAAGCGGAATGTAATATCTTGATCTTCACCCCAAGTCCATTTGTTTTTGGCAGATAACTGTGGTTGAAACTTGGCTGTCAACTCGGAATATCGGCTCTGAAACTTCCTGTAATAATTACAGAGTCCGAGGAAAGATTGCAATTGTTTCCTGTTTCTTGGTTGCGGGAACCTCTGAATTGCCTCCACTTTTTCTGCTGATGGGGTAATACCTCTGTCGTCTAGGTTGAAGCCTAAGAATTGTACCTCGCGCGCTATGAACTTGGATTTCTCCAACTTCAATGTTATGTTGTTCTGCGCTAGTTTGTTTAGTACAAACTCCACTCTGTAACAGTGCTCCTCCCAGGTTCCGGATGTAATTAGTAAATCGTCAACATAGACGGTGGTAAATTGGAGCGCTTCTGGTCCCAAAATCTGGTCCATGCATGCCACAAATATGGCGACAGAATTGACAAGTCCGAAAGGCAGTCTCTTGAACTGGTAATTGC
The DNA here is from genome assembly GCA_034769895.1 of Magicicada septendecula. NCBI lineage: Eukaryota > Metazoa > Arthropoda > Insecta > Hemiptera > Cicadidae > Magicicada > Magicicada septendecula. The sequence continues at coordinate 177,002,542 of CM068369.1, read as the reverse complement.
GCCCTTCGAAAATGAACGCTACGTATTGGCGGCTTTGTGGATGCAGCTCTACCTGCCAATAACCACAGACCGTATCCCAGGTGCTAATAAAATTAGTACCATGAAAACGCTTTAAGATTTCTTCTATTTCACCGGGAGAAGTTCTGTCATTCACAATTGTCTTATTCAACTCACGCGCGTCTAAACAGAGCCGGACTTGTCCGTCTTTCTTCGGAACAGCAATAATTGGACTAGTGTAAGGTGATTGACTAATCTCAATTATGTCGTTTTCTATCATCTTGTTTATCTCTGTTCTCACGGCTTCTTTGAGCGACTGCGCTATTGGATATGACCTCCGGTTAAACTCTACGTTTTCTTTAAAACGAAGTTGGCACTGGTAGTTTTTTACCTTCCCTGGTTCATCAGAAAACACCGCCTTGTATCTCTCATATATTGCAATTAGACGATCAGCCAGGTGCGTTGGTATTTTCTTGTTATCGCTTCCGCACTGGAAATTCCGTATTTCTTGAATCTTAACTGACCATAAATCCTCTCCTCCTTGATTGTATATTATGGGTTTAGAAAGAGGGCTGTTTCTAATAACATTTATTTTACGAAGTTGTTGATGTATAGGGCTGGGAAGTATTGTTGTGCCTCCTACCAGGTCTGCGGTCCATGTTACTCCGTCTGGGAAAAGTGATACTTTATTTAAATTAAGATCGATTACTGCCGAATATCTACGAAGAATATCGCAACCGACTAAGATGTCAAATGGTAATCCGGTGGCGATTAAAAATTCCATGTCTAAAGCTATATCACGGCTAACGACACTTAAGGAAACTTGCTTCCTAATGGTTTTATTCTGGCGGCCAGTTGCACCTACCAACACAATGTTGTTGATTGGTAACATTGGCAAAGTTTTTCCACATGTACATTGTATTCTCTCCAACTCATTGGAGTTTATTATTGAAATATTAGCTCCTGTGTCTATCATTATTTTAGCGGGAACTCCTTCCACCTCCGCTGTTATATAAATTATCTCATTATTACTGTTGCTGAGACTCTTCTCGTTCTCTTCCAAAAGTTCAGTTCGTATGTCTTTCAAATAATGATTACTGATAATAGTGATGTTTTTATCATTGTTTGCTTGTTGCAAATCATCCTTTTCTAACCCAGGAAGTATAAGCAGTAACGGGTCATCGTTGTTGATTACTGCCTCCTCTCGTTTAAAGCATTTTGGTCATTGTTTAAGTTATTGTTGACCGAGGCATCGTTCGGGAAACTCTGGTTTGTTTCCTGACGTTCTGTACCCTGGTTGATGTTTAACGCCCTGTTCGGTTGTCTGCCAAGATCTTCCAGGCTGGTACTTCGTCTTTCCTGTTCGTATCTTGGGCCGTCTCGTTCCGCACTCCGCCATCTTCGGTCGGCGCCGTGGAAGCTGCTCCTCCTCGGTTGATAATATCTCCTGGGTCCGCGATCTTCTGCTCTTATAAAATTTACCCTAGGGCGCGACACTCGGTTATTACTATTGCTATTATTATTATTACTAATATTATTATTATAGTAATTTCGGTTAGGTGTGTAAGGTCTGTCACCATTATTGTTGGGATATGGATTTCTCTGACTGTATGGAACATTATTATTTTGTTGATAAAAGTGGTTTCGATTATTTGGGTAGGGGTTGTTATTTCTCACGCCGTTAAAATTTCCGTTAAACTGGTTATTACGCGGCTGGTTGTTAGGGCCGTCGTAATTACTGGGCTGGTTCCGGTTATTTGTATGGTTATTGCCGTTATTGGGGTAAGTAGTCGGCCTTGCTTCTGGTCTCTCATTTCTCTTCCTGCTCTGCCGATAATACTCTTCGTTCTCGTATCCCTCCAATAACTCGGTCATTCCCTGGATCGTCTTGATCTGACTACCTCTCCGGGCCCTGATAATGTCCTCATCATAGTGATAAGATATCTTATTCACTAAACATTCTTCTGGGATTGCTGGCTCAAGGTGTTTTGCCATACACACCTTCCCCAAGAAATATGCCGTCATACTGCTACTTAATTGTGACCTGTATCTTCCATTACAAATATTGTCTCGGATCAAGTTCTGGGTGGTCTCAGACCAGTATTTTGTCTTAAACATTTTCAGGAACTGTTGGTAGTCGGAAATTTCACTCCGGTTGGCCATCCACCAATTATCTGTTATGTCTCGGAAAGACTCGTCGAATATCTCCCTGCTATGGCTCCATTGGGTAATTTTATGCTTGGTTAAATATTCTTCTACCCTAGCCAGGAACTCCATCGGCTTGCGTTTGTATTGCCGGAAGTTGAGCCACTCTCGGCTTTCGTTAACAGGCAATCCGGTGAAATGAGTTGGTCTGTTTCTTATCGCTTCCATCTCCTCTCGGCTTTGTCGTACCTGACCGGTGATATTGGCCATGGTCTCTTGTATATCATTACATCTTTCTGTGACTTGGTTGCGTACTTTTCCGAATTCTTCTTGATTTTCCTTCCTCTGTTCTTCTACCTTCCTACGACTATGTTCTTCGATATTTGTGAACTTGATGTTCACCACTTCTTTGAACTCATTCACCTCCTTTTCGTTCTGGTTGCACTTTCCATCAATCTCTCGAATCTGTCGATTGACCATTATATTTTCTTCTTCCATCTTCTTATCCATCGCTTTTTTGTTAACCTTGATTTCCTTATTCATTTCTTCTCGCAACAATTCCATCCTTTCGTCCAGTTTGTCCAAATTCTCCTGATTGACTTCTCTTAATTCTTCTCTCAAAATTTGATTGTCCTCTCTCAATTCTTCCAGCTTCTCCCCCATTTTCTCTTCCAACTTCCTGTTATCTTCTTTCAACTCTTCCTTCAACTGTCGGTTGTTCTTCTCTATCTTCTTCCTGGTTTCATCGATTTTTTGATTGGTGTTCTCAATTTTATTAATCAATTCTTCTTTAGTTGACTTGAATTCTTCCTTGAACGATTGGTTGTCTTCCTTCAATTCTTCTAACTTCTTCCCCATCTCTTCTTCCATCTTCTTGTTATCTTCCTTCAAATTTTCTATGTTCTTGTTCATCCCAGTCAACTCCTCTTTTGTGGAATGATTATCCTTCTTCAATTCTTCTAACTTTCCTTCCATCTTCTTGCTGTTTTCTTCCATCTTCTCTTCCATCTTCTTGCTGTTTTCTTCCATCTTCTTATTCAGGGACTGGTTGTCTTCCTTTAAATCTTCTAACTTCTTATTTGTTTCTTGCTTACCGGACTTGATATCTTCTTTCAAAGACTGGCTATCTTCTTTCCTTTCCTTATTACTTTCGTCTATCTTCTTGTCCATTTTCTTGTCCATTCCTTCCATTTTGGATTCTAGTTTCTTATTATTTTCATTCATTGCCTGCATCATCCGCCTGAACATTTCTTGGTTTGTCATGTCCTCTGTTTGCGACGGTCTCTCCTTTTCTGGAACATTGACTACCCCTGTCTGTGTGGGTGCCTCCGGTTGTTCGGTTTGTTTGGACAACACCGGTGGTAATACCTCTTCCGCCTCTACTGGCGTCGCCTCCTTGTTGTCCATGTCAACTTCTATTTCTTTCTCGGCCTCCGCCGCCCGTTTCTTAGATGTTGCACGTCGTTGCATTTTCCCTTGAAATTCTCTGGCTTTGTAGCTGTTGCCTAGCTCCAACTAGTGATTGGGCAGAAAGTATTGGCCTTCCAATCGCTAATTAAAGCCCCTAAAGTTGCGCGCCAATTTGTAATAATACAAATTAAATAAATATATTATAATAAAAAGTGATGTGTGTTGATGATATAAGCTATTATGGAGTATGTGACTCCGATGTAATCAAGTCCAATGTAATATGTTTAATTGGTGTGGCTCTCGACGTCTTACTGGCCTGAAACACTTCCTTAAGTTTCCCAGCTGGTCGAGTCCCAATGGTAGCAAGACCGGTCGAGTAGCGTAAAGTTGATGAAGAAATATATATGCTCAACTTCACCGAAAGTTTCAAAACAAAAATTATTGTTTTGAAGAAAATTAAAAAAAAAATTATGTTTATAAAAAAAAATAATAAAAAAAAAATTTTAATTTTATTAATTAATTAATTAGGATCAATTAATTAATATAGGGCTGTGAAGTTTTAAACAGTGTAATGCTCTTCTGAAAATTTTTATTAAAGTTTTAGTATAATTTAAATAATCTATCACCACTCATAAGACTGTCTGTAAACCAATCGATATTTGTTTACCTTTCTATTTTTTAGGTTATCTTCACTTACGGGTGGTAAAGTCCTTGTAGATTATCAATTAGAATTATATTATTGGTAATTAGTATTATTGAAGAAATAAAGAACTATTAAGTATTGAAAAGTATTAATGTTTTATTAAGTAACAGCAATATTGACTCTTATCGATTAGTATCGATTCTCAGGATATCGAAAAAAGTTACAAGTATATGTTATAAAAATTATATAGGGTTCTTTAAACAGCCAGTTATTACCAAAGTCAGAGAAATCGGGCTAATATTTAAAAAGTATAACGTTACAATCAAATTAATAGTTATTAATAAACACAGACATTGAATAATAATTTGTAAATATAATAATTGTTTTCACCCAAACAGCTGTGCTGAACAAAGAAGGCGGGGTTCTGGCAATGATGAGACCAATATTGCAAATGGCTGCCGTGAAGTTAGTGAGATGTCATTCGTATATTGGACGTTCCAAATAAAAGATTTTCCTGTAGTATTCCTGTTCTGATGTCTGCGAATCTCTTGTAAAATGTTGTGTAGTGTCTAGTGTACTGTTTCTGAGTTGTATTTAGTGTATCCGTATAATTATTAGTTCAAACACTTTCCCCGGTTCCATCACTAATTTGGGTTAATGTATTACACAGTTTTCTTGTGTTTTGTGGTGTTTTTCAGAGTAAATTTATATTGTTCTGTGTTATGGAGTGTTACTTGATTGTTTCTGTTATAATATGATAGTTTTAGAAGTATTTTACAAGTCACTCGCGATTTCACAATAACGTACTATACACTCGCTTTGTATGTCTATTATAGGTTAGGTTATACACGTTACCAAACGTATGTCATGTTAACCGTTCAAAAACCAATAATTAACTAACTGTTTCCTTCAGTTTCAATTAAACTCTTAGCCCATATAATATTATCCTTAACATTGTTCAAAAATATTTTCACATCCTGTGTACATTTTACTATTTCACTATATGAATGCCTAAACTTTGGTTATTTGTCAATTTTATTCACTAGATTTGATTTAAATTAATCTTTCAGTTCATTCTGGTTATTTTCAGATTAAATAATGCCATTTTATAGTGTTTTCTGTCCAAAAAATAGTAATTTCACTTTCAGTTTGGTATACTCTGTTTGGAAGTCAAAACATTAAAATTTACTTCCTGTCATTATATAAATTCAGCCATTTTATCAGTTATATTTAATATTAATAATTCTATATTGTATTAAAAGGTTCCTATTCCCTTATTTTCTGGTAATTAATTGAATTAGTTGTATTCTGAAACATTATTCTGAAATATATGACTCCCATGTCTAAATTTCTGAGTTTAGTCATTTTCACATTTATTCATAATTCTGAATATAATTTATTAAAATCTCTCTAACTGGTATGTGCAATTATATGGCATGATCTCAAGTTTATTTTGTCTAAACCCCTTTTGTTTATTTGCATTTAAATGAGCAATTTCTCTGTTTTGATGAAGTTTGGTTTCCATTCTTTTGGCCTATGATTTTTTAACAATTTTTCTTACAAAATAATTTACAAACAATATATGATGTGTGATACCCTCTCTGACTTTTACAAATAGTATTATAAATTAAACATGTTTTTAAATTACACAAAAACAATTAGTATTGGTTACAATACAAATAATAGTTAAACAGAATAAAGAACATTTTTTTAAATAAATGGTTGTCTTCAAATCAGACATTTTGCAACAAAATTCCCATTTCCAACATGTAAATATGGTTTACAACAAAGGTTTTGTCCTAACTAACATCTTAATTACTCTCTACTATTTACAAGTGGTAACTATTTTTATAGTTCTGATGTTAGTTGTTTCAGACCCAAACAAATGGCCTTATATCTAAAACATTTTTAAACATTCTTGTACTATATACATTAAAACCTTATATCTATATTCTTATTTCTAACTATTATTATAAGTAGGATTCTACAGTTTTTATACAGTCTTTTATACCTTGTCTTTGGGGAATTGTACCCTGTCATTAACAAATAAATAGTATGAACCGTTCAAAAAGCACTATGAAATCTGTTTTTCTTTTTTCATGTAAAACAAAAATGTTATTTTAAACTGATTCATGTCTTATGAACAACATATTGTCACCGTACACATTTTAAGTCATTGAAAAATGCATATTTCATTGCATCCAATGTTTGTGATTGCCAAGAATGAAACACAAGGTTCATTTTTTATAATACCCAAAACTATCACTGGTTCACTTTCACTTATATATTATGTTAATGCTAAATGGTCGTATAGTCTTATCAACATAATAAATTGGTTAGCGTTTTTCAATGGAGATTTGTTCCATGGGTACTATATTATTGTTTCATCTTAGTTCACAGGAAACTTTTACTTTGTTCACTTCTCTCTCTTAAATTTATATACATGTGGTTTTTATTTCGTTATACTTTTGTTTTTTAGATATTTATTTTGGGGATATAGGGATTTGGGTGTCTTTTATAAGAGCATGACATCTTCTTCAGGATGCTGCCCTCTTCTTCTTTCTTCAGTCTTCTTTTCTCCTGCCTTCTGGGACTGGTATCTTCTCCATCTTCTTCTTGATGCCATCAGGTTTCTTGGGATCTTCTCCATCTCCTTCTTTATTACAGAAATACACAACCTGTATTGGTTGATCTTGGCTTATTTTAGGGTTTCTCTTCTATTTATTCTTCCTCGTTGTGGGTTTGGTCATATTCAGTACTGCTTGGTTATTTACTTTTTACCTTCCTGGGTTATACCTTGAAAACATTTGGTTATGAGACTGGTTTTGGATGACTCATCACTAGTAACTCCTTTTATTTTAACTTGTATTTTCTTTATAATAATGATTTCTTTCCACAGTTGCTATGAATTAATCTTTTTATATTAAACTTAGTGCTTTCTTCCAAATTTAAATATTATAACTTCATTATTCTAATGATCAATTGCCATTCAATATTATGCAAACATCTGTCACGCTACAACATATATAACAAATATAAATCAGTCTTTTCTGATGAGCCCGGTAAAGTGAAAAACTTCCAGTGTACTCTACAGTTCCGAGACACAGTGGACTTTAACCGGAAGTCTTACCCCATTGCGCAATCACGAAAGCAAGCAGTAAGACCTGAAATAGAGCAAATGATTAACCGTGACATTATAGAGAGTAGCCATTCCCCATATACAAGTCCTATCGTGGCTATTCCTAAGAAAAACGGCCAAGTCCGTTTGTGTTTAGATGCGCGCGAAATAAATAAAATGATCATTAATGACAGGACTTCGCCCGGTGAAATTGAGGAGATCTTAAAACGGTTCCACGGTACCAAATACTTCAGTACCTGGGATACGGTGTGCGGGTACTGGCAGGTGGAATTACATCCACAGAGTCGCCAGTATCTGGCCTTTATATTCGAAGGGCGGAACTACCAGTTTAAGAGGTTGCCCTTCGGACTGGTAAACTCAGTCGCAGTCTTTGTGCACTGCATGGACCAGATACTTGGCCAAGAAGCACTACAATTCACCACCGTATATGTCGATGACTTGCTAGTGTCCTCAGAAACTTGGGAGGAACACTGCTACCGTGTGGAACACGTATTACAGAAGCTAGCAGCAAACAATATTACGCTGAAATTAGCAAAATCTCATTTCATTGCTAAGGAAATACAATTCTTAGGCTTCATCTTAAATGATCAGGGAATCTCACCGTCGGCTGAAAAAGTCGAAGCGATTCAGAACTTTCCTACACCTAAGAATCGAAGGCAGTTACAGTCGTTCGTGGGACTCTGTAATTATTACCGCAAGTTCCAGGAAAAGTACTCAGAACTGACTGCCAGATTTCAGCCGCAACTGTCATCCAATAATAAATGGATCTGGGGTAATGAACAACAAAATATATTATCTCTTATAAAACAGAAATTCCTTGAACCCATTATACTCCGCCATCCAGATTTTAACAAGCCTTTCTTTCTTAATTGTGATGCCAGTGACATCAGCCTCGGCACTACCTTATATCAAGAGGATGAGGAGGGCGAACATCTTGTGATCTGCTTTGCCAGCAGAGCATTGAATCAATGTGAGAAAAACTACCACGTTACAGAAAAGGAATTATTGAGTGTCGTGTTCGCGTGCGGAAAGTTCCGCACTTATATCGTTGGTTATTTCGTTACCGTCCGGACAGACCATAAATCTATCTCGTTCCTTAAGAGATGTAAGTTAAGCCATGGAAGGTTAACGCGGTGGATACTATTGCTGCAAGAATACGACCTTAAGTGGGAGTATATCCCCGGAAGGAAGAAAGTCGTCGCGGACGTATTGTCTAGAGTAGACATTGACAAACAGACGTTCGAGGGGGAGAAGGAGAGTATTCTGAAAGTATACCATATTCTCAGCAGCAGCGCCGGTCTACAATCAATTTTGGAACACCTAAGCACACACCAACAAGATGACCCGAAGTTAATCTCTATTATCGCAAGATTGGAAGCAGGGGATGAGACAATCTCCCAATATTACAAAATACATAATGGAATCCTGTTTTCAAGACCATCTTTATATAAGGAGGAATGGAAGGTTATAATTCCGACCCATATCGAGAAGGAGATAGTGTTCAATTTTCATGTTCGATATGGGCATATGGGCGCCTTAAAGGTGGTAAAGGCCCTGGAAGAGAGCTGCCATACCAAAGACATAAATCGGAAGGTACGGAGGTACATTAGAAACTGTCGCATTTGCCAACTCGTAAAAACAAACAACGAGAAAAGAGAGGGGCAGATGATTCCGATAACCTTTCAGTCGAAACTTGAGAAGGTATTCCTGGATATCTGTGGGCCATTTCCCCGCAGTGGAGGCCGCCACCGATACAAATGTCTCGTCATCATAATGGACCATTATACCAAGTTCGTGAAGCTATACCCAGCAAATCGGGCGACTACGAATAAAGTTCTTGAAATCCTGATCAACCAGTACTTCCCAACCGTCGGAAAACCGGTATCGATCGTAACCGACCACGGAACACAATTCAAGGGGAGGAAATGGCGGGATACACTGCTGTCAATGGGGGTTCATACATACAAGACATCGGTATACCACCCGAGCAGTAACCCGGCCGAAAGAGTCTTGCGAGAGGTGGGGCGCCTATTAAGAACGTATTGCCACGATCAGCAGAGGAGGTGGCAAGAATACTTGGAGGCCACTGAAGAATTCCTCAACCTGGCATACCATCCAGCCATAGGAAAAACCCCATACTCCGCAATGTACGAGAGACAACCCCCTAGGGAGAGCGAAGATATCTTGGAGTTCCCCAGAGAGCATAAATATATATTTAATAGAATTCAATTTCACAATAAGGTGGCCGAAGATCAGGAGAAACGGCGGAATAAGTACGATAAAAGCATGGGTAAGGTTATTAATTATACCGTTGGAGAGAAGGTGTTGTTGAAGAATAGGGAATTCCCCAGTTCCTTAGAGGGGATAACAAAAAAATTATTGCTTCTGTACACTGGTCCCTATATTGTCTCTAAGAACAATAACAACAACACGTACGAAATAAAGGAAATGGATTCAAATAAAGTTAAGGGTCTCTTTAACCAGGCATCCATGAAGAAATTTTATGAATAAAATCAACCAAATTCTAAAACACATGTAAGCCCACCTTACATAAAAACTATTTGAAGAAAATTTTATGGCAATAATATAAGAAGAAGTTAGAATTTAAAAACCATCAAAATTCTAAAACACATGTAAGCCCACCTTACATAAAAACTATTTGAAGAAAATTTTATGGCAATAATATAAGACGAAGTTAGAATTTAAAAACCATCAAAATTCTAAAACACATGTAAGCCCACCTTACATAAAAACTATTTGAAGAAAATTTTATGGCAATAATATAAGAAGAAGTTAGAATTTAAAAACCATCAAAATTCTAAAACACTAGTAAGCCCACCTTACATAAAAAATTATTTGAAGAAAATTTTATGGCAATAATACAAGAAGAAGTTAGAATCTAAAACCAGCCAAATTCTAAAACACATGTAAGCCCACCTTACATAAAAAATTATTTGAAGAAAATTTTATGGTAATAATATAAGAAGAAGTTAGAATTTAAAACCAGCCAAATTCTAAAACACATGTAAGCCCACCTTACATAAAAACTATTTAAGAAAACTTTATGGCAAGAATATAAAAAGGAATTTAGAATGAGAAATCATCTAAATTTAAAAAGATTGTAAGTTCACTTTACTAACCAAGAATTTGAGAAAAAACATTTTGAAGAGATAAATACAAAACAGAATTTAGATTGACATAATATAAGTTCTAAAAAGAAAAGCCAGCCCACCTTACATACAAATTATTTGAAACTTTATGGAATAATATAAGAAGATTGAATTTTGAATTGTGTATAAATCAAGTTTCCAAACCAAGAATAAGTACAACTTACCAACCAATTGTTAATAAAACACTTTGGTGAGATAAACAGAAGAGATTTAATGCCATATTAATAGTAAGCATAAAATATAATTACCATGTTAATAAAGGATCATAATGGGATGAATAAAGGAAACAGACTTTGGAACTAAAACAAATAATTCTGGACAGTATGATCATGTCTAATTTCAATATAAAGAGTAAAAACCTTTCCATAAAATGATGCCAAAGGAAATTAAAAAAAAAAGAATTTTTTTTTTTAATACGATTTGAGTTGATACGATTTGAGTGATTGAATATAATAAAGTACAAAAACTTAGGTGGAATTATGAGATAATGAAACTTTGAAGTGGTATGAGGAGAAATTATGACCTCATTATGAAATTAATAAAAAACCATCATTCGAAAGTATAATAACCATGACAGGAATAATGTGAGAATAATATCAAAGATGTATGTAATTAAACGAATTAATATAAAATGATTTATGAATTAAATGTCAATTGTGATAATGACCGTTATAAAAAGTTCTAGAAAATAGAACAAGTGGAAATAATAAGAACAAAGAAACAGTCTAAAAATGTCATAAAGATATGCTACAATAAACAATGCAGATTATAATAAAAAAACCCGAAGGTAATAAAGAATTTATAACCAAAAGATTTATATGATAAGAAAAGTTGAAAAATGTAATAATAGAAGAGCTTCCTACCATAATATCAAATGAAAGAAACATCCAGTTAACGAGTCAGAAGAACAACTGAGATAGGAGTATTAAAATCTCTGAGAAATATAATAAGTAATAAGTGAAGTATCCCAAAGGTATTTTTTTTTAAATAGTAACAAATGTGTACTATTCTGAATAATTTTTTAATCTGTCTGTAGATAATTCCAGCAGTATTAATATGTTTTTTGAGCAGAGATGATTTGCCTCTGTACTCAAATATGTGTGAAGTATTGGACAGCAGAGGAAAGTAGCGTACAGTGCCTCTCTGAACTGAACCAGCTCACAAAGTAGGGAACGATGGGAGGAAATATCCCAAGGAGAAAATACTAAGAAGAAATATGAAAATGAAATAATAAATATGGAACTCAGATGACTATTACTATCAAGGAAGGTCAAGTGAGAATGATATAAACTCAAATATAAATAAGAAAATTTTTAAAATGGAAGGAAGTCCAGAGTAATAACAAACCTAGAATAATTATCATAAGCAATTGTTTCAGACAAAGCAAGTATAGTCTGAAAAAATTACTTCTGGAGAAGGGCATTCTGTAGCGTGACAGAAAATCCACTACTTATTAAGTCATATAAAATCATAAAGTTTAATTACACCACATATGTTAAAATAATATTGAATGAGATTTAAGGAAATCAAAGGAATGAACCACGATAAAATAAAAATCCTCATTACATTATATGAAAACCACTGTTTAAATATCAAAGAAAGTATTGAAAGCAACTCATATTATAAGATCAGTAATTTACCCAGGAAGCTAGGAGCAGTAAACAAATTAAATAACACCATATCAAGAAGAAAGAGAATCAGTTTAAGAGTGGTGAATACCAAAATACCCCAAAAAACAAGAAGAAGGAAGAATAAAGTTTGTGATCAGGAAGAAAACAATACCCTGAAACCTTTAGAGAAGAACAAGGTCCGTATCAGTAAATAAATTAGATGCTCCAAACTAAACATCAGTCGAGATAACACAAAGTACCTTGGTTTACCCAAGAATGAAGGAAGACAAGAAGACCAGAAGAATGAAGACTAGACGAAGGATAAGAATGAAGACAAGAAAGAAGATAAGAAGAAGGACAAGAAAGAAGACAGGAGGAGAGGAAGAAATAGTATGAAGGAAACACCGTAGTAAAACCTATTATTATTATTAACTACCGTCAACCCCAAACCCACAAAAAACGATTAAAAAGAAAGTATAACATACCAAAATCCTATAAGAATGTAATTATTTAGAAAACTAAAGTGCTGTATAGTATTATAAGAAGTGAACCGACTAAAGCTATTGTGTGATAAGAAAATAAACAAGTCTTAACAGTCCATGATTACTAAAGGTCTGGTCTGAGATAATAAGACTCAAAATATCAGAACCAACAGTGAAAGTGAATTTGTGTAAGTGTTTTTTGGAAATGCAATAAACTTAAAGTTAGTGATACTATGACTTATCAATATGCTATATAACAACTTTAATATCCAATAATAAACAGCATAATAAAATGGAAGATTTCCAGTATTTTATTATTTTAATGTAACTTTTTATTTACAAGACATTTGTAAAAAATGCTAATGGGTGGTCATGTTTACTGATGAAGGGGATCATAAATAATAATGGTTTAGACCAGAGAGGACTGGCATTAATTTAGTATTCATAGGTTTAAAATGTTTAAATAGACTGTGTGTTCACAGCAATAAAATCAATGTATTTGTAAGAATTATTAGGAAGTAAGATTTATATTATGTGGTTAAAATGAATAATGTTTGCTAAATAACAGCATACATACCAATAATAATGTTTCATTAGGTATGCTATGTTAACTCAGAAAGAGTTAAAAGTATATGTTCAAACCATGTCAGCAATATGTTCAATTGTGCAGATTGCTAAATAATGTTCATAATTATTTTGTATAACAGTAGTGTTAATTAAATACTACACCTCACAATAAGTTATAAGCCATTTTATTTTCATGTAATAGTAACTATGTAAAGTCAGAGGAGGAAGTAGGATTAAATTTATTTGAGAAAGACAGAAATGTAAAATTCTAAACTCTAGGCCATTTGGTGAATTCACAGAAACAATATAAACCAGTATAATTCACTTATAAATCCTGTAAACTAGCACGATTTAGATAAGGTAAATCAGTTGACCACTACTGGGAATGATCCTATGAGTTAAAATGATAATAAGGAAATATACCTTAAAATATTGTAAATTTTCAAAATATATAAATTAATTAATTTTAAAGAGCAATGTCAAATTCAGAGATTAACACAAAAAACCAGTTCAAAGGTTTAATTTATATGTATTTAAGGAAAGGAAGAGGAATATGACTAATTAAAATGTATTATAATAGTATTTATGATAATTAAAATGGAGGAAATTTGTATAAAGACGGAAATCCAATTTTGAGCCTATATTTCCAAAGGGGAAAGAAATTTGTTAATTTCCACAAAATGTCTACAGATATGGACTATAATATATCAATTTAAAAGGAATGAGATGATTAAACCAATGATAAGGTTCATAATTCATGAAAGTGATGAATAAAATAAATACATCCCATATATAATGTAATATTGTATCATGTGTTTGGCTAATCGAAATATGTTAACAATACTTTTTCAAAGATTAACTGGGCCAGATTTTGACCAAGTTAATTAGTCTTTTGTTGAATATCAAGCTGAATAGTTGTGTGAAAAAACGTTCTATAAAACTGAGTAGAAAATGGTACTACAAATTGCCATTACTGTTAGTGCATCGAGAGTTAGATGAATTGAAGACTTTATTAGCTAAATTTACCAAACCTTTAACGACAATAGTGAGAAATAACACCTAACTTCATGATACGAGTGATATAAAACAGTAAAACAATATATTTGACACAATTCACGCTACAACGCATAATCACTTTTACAGACATCTAACCATCAGAAGTGAACACATACCAAATAACTTAATTAACACCAATATACACGTAACACTTCTTCAGAACACACCAAACAACCTAATAGACAAATTACACCAGTGCGGGAACGTTTCAAACATTCATGAAGATAATTTTGTTAAGTTTTTAACAAGACGACATTTGCAGTAACCTAGTCCAGATCGAGTAGCGGCCATCTTGAAATACAAACCTGCCTACCTCATCGAGCAGTGACGTCAGTCTCTAATGGTTTGACAAAACAATTTATTAAACATTATATCAGAATTATTTAAATACTATTAAATAATAATTATTGAATTTATTTTAATTGTTAATGTTATACTTTCTCGTCATCCTTCTCTGACTATTAATTTAATCGCTCAAAGAACCTGTCCTTTATATAATACCTATAATAATTTTTATACTGTATGCACAATCGATAGTTCCCTGAGACGGAGTCGATAATTGTTCTCAATCGATAAAAAGTCGATTATTTATTAAATTGTTCAATAAATCTATATATTTCGATTGTTTATTAACTGTTTTTATTTCACAGGCTAATTTAAGCTTATTTATTAAGGCTAAGGGACTTCAAGAAGACGAAAGTATTTTATTTGAGTGAGATATTGGACCAGCAAGAAAAATCACCGATCGATTGCTGACTGGAGTTAATCTATTTAACTCCAGACATGGTTCAAATCTTCCAGAAGTGCTCGATAGTTAATAAATACCTGCCTGATTATCAAAATTTTTACAAAACCTTTAAAACAGCTTTATTTCTTATTTACACACATTTATTAACATAAACAAAATTATTTTTCATTGAAAATTTTATTTTTTATACAATTTTTCTCTATTATTTTTTGTTGTTGTAAAGACCGGCATACAGGGTCTGCTTACAATATATATATAAATGTAACATAACAAAATTATCACGCTAAACATTTGACTTAATGCAACATAAATAAAGGAAAAAGTTCCATAGTGAGTGAGAAGAATAAATTGTTTTAAGGATTACACTAGAAACTGTATATTAAGTCAATAAAATGTTAATAAAAATGAAAAATAACAAAGAAAACCATTGATTAAAATAACTTACTATGTAAAAACCAGTTAAACCAGCAGTATACCCAGTAGATTGGGGAAGCAGTAAAAAGGGAAGGACCATAAAAAAGGAAATAAAAGGATGAAACCATATTAATAAGGGAATAATAATAAGGTCAAGATGCAGAGAAACCACAAGACCAGAAACTACTAATGTGATATTGAAAAAGGGACAAAATATATCAAGATTCCCACAAAGAGACCAGAACCAGGAAGAGATATTCCAAAAAATGATAGTCATGTAATACATACCATGGAACAAAATTAAATCTGATATATGTAGACCCAGAACAAGTTACAAGATACAATCCCAGAAAACCAAATTGTATACTAGTTATAAGAATAATATGTCAAAAAACTATTAAAACAGACTACTATTAGTGTAGCCAAAATAAAGGACACCTTATAATAAAGTGTGATATAAAAAATATATTAAAACAGACTACCATTAGTGTAGGAAATACTGGATAAAAACTAAAGAGACAGTCTAATGACTGTGTGTAATTTAGATAATAAAAGTGTTTTAGTGTTTAGGCATAATAACAATATGATAGGTATAAGATGTTTTTATTTTATTGTATGAACAAATTAAGTATAGGGAACACGAAAGACAGTCAATAACTGCAAGTGTCAGTAGTTATAAGATGTTTTTATTTTATTGTATGAACAATTTAGGTATAGGTAACACAAGAGACAGTTAATCACTGAAAGTGTCAGTAGTTCTAAGGTGTTTTTATGTTAATATTTTAGCAAAATAGTTATAGTAAATAAAAAAGAGACACTGAATAACTGAAATTGTTACTAAGAATAAGATATTTTAATAGAATAAGGTTGTGATAAAATGAAACATAAAAACAAAGGACAGCCGAAGACTGATAATAATATGTTCTCATTATAATTCTAAGTATAGAGAAAATTAGGCATAAGATGTTTATGTTATGGTTCAATGATGTTATTATTATAAAGAAAGTTTAGTAGATACAAGATATTTCATTGTATTTTAAGATCATGTCATTTAATTTTCCATTGTGTAAGTCAGGGAGGCAAGTAGGACATAAAAATGTAATAATTTTATTCAAAACAGTAAACCATATATAACAGACCAAACAAACACAAACAGACCAGCTAAGACACCATTTTAGTAAACACAGACTGGCATATAAACCAAAAAACTATCTATCAGAGAATCAATCTATGTAATAGGAATAGAATTCAATATATACAATACTGAAATTGAAAATATAATTAATACAGATACAGTTAATAGCAAATAGAATGACAAAGGAAAGGAAATTGACTTCTTTTGGAAACAGATAATAATAGGCCTATAATAGTAATCAAATCAGACTAAACAGTAAATTAATCAATATTGAAATGTTTTAACAACCAAATTATTAACAACAAAGTAGTCACGGAGTTATTAAGTATATTCCATGGAAATATTATAAGAAAAAACAAATAAAAACCATTAAAATAAAAACTGAATTTGTACAAAATATGAGGCATACAATCATTATATAAAATTTTAATTTTTGGGCTTAAATGAGCTTGAAACAAACCCAGCTATATATCAAAAAATGTAAAATTAACTAATCAATATTACCGAGTAGTTAGATTTATGTAAAATTAAGAAATTTTTGAAATACTGTAAAAAATAAGAAAACTTATTATGTATATTTAGATGGTGAACCAAGTCTTAGACAGATATTTTTATAGTTAAACAATATAAAGAGGAAAAAGACATAGCACAAATTACCCTAAAACGACGACGTTGCGTCTATTAGTCTATATCGTGAATCCGAATAGTTGGAAATGTGTTAGCAGAGTACTGAAAACAGAATAATTTGTGTAAAACCAAGTGTGGTTATGCGGCGTGTAACGGAGATGATCTAAAAAGTGAAAATAACCTTAACTATCAATTTCTAACACTTCACAAATTTCCAAAACACAGTAATAACACCATAAAACTCAACACAAGAAATCAACAGCCATTTTGAACAATTTTGGACCAAATTCACAGAACACCAATACACATATTTGAACACCGGACACTTCACAAGAAACCCATCACGGAAACGACATCGCAGAAGACGAGAGGACACCCTACACTATACTCCTGGACCAACACCACTTCGCAGAAAAGGGAATATCATTTTATTTCTGCGGGAGAAGCTCAGCCAATTCCAACAGCATCGCAGTTAAAATCGAGAGACGTCGGCCATACTGGATTTCTCACCAGCACGGTGCAATGCCAGCTTGAAAGGAGTGACGTCATTTCTTCTACTTGGTTCGCAATTAATTTTTTTTAATTGACAATTTCAATAATAATTTTGTTCTATTTCAGCTATTACCATTTAGTTTAAGAATACCTGTTAAGAATGTATCATGTTCCTTGCCCTCTGACCATTTCGACTCGTTAAAAGAACCACAAATTTAACCTTGTAAAAATATATTTGTTGTTTTTTCGCTACCGACTGGAGCAAATAATAGCCAATGCCTTGGTCATGCGCAGTTTGACTGGCGCATAATTTTGAATGTTAATAAACGCAAATCATTACTCAAGTTACAAGAATTGTTTTTATTTCTATAATTAATGTTACTATTATTTTTTTTAAACAAAAAAAATAATTTACAGTGAGAGAATAGATATCTAAGGAAATTACACACTCAATTAATTAATTAATTATTAATTAATTAAATTAAATAATTAAATCAAAACTCAATACAAGAAAAAAAATATATTTTCACAATTTATAAAGTTTGATTTATTTGTTATTTATCAATCAATCACACCTAGTTATAACATATTTATATTAAATCTATTCTTTGTATTTGGTGAATCCAAAGTGGAGCTGTATCATCGGTGAGTTCAATACCGAGATCCAGACAACATACACAATTCTTATCATCAATATCTTTATATTTTATTTATTATTATATTTGAAATTATATTACAAATTGACTAGCCTAAACAGTGGGGCTTACAGTCAGGGCAAATCTACACATAACACGTATCTATATATTTTTATTTTTTATTTTGAATTTGTAATTATATTACAAATTGGCGTCCAACTTAAGGGGCTTTAAATAGGAGGTAATAGAGTTGTAAAATAAGGACGATTGTCCAATTTCCTATTTTTAGCTTGGCAGCGGTCAATAGGTCGGAAGAGGGAGCGAGATGCACAGGAGAGCTACATCAAGGAAAAGGGCTATTGAGGCCGAGCAGGAGGTAGACATGGAGGATAAAGAGGCGACACCAGTGGAAGATGTGGAGTCAATGTTACCGCCAGCAGAACCAAATAAGCCTGCACCACAGAAGGAACAGCCGGAGAAATCCACCGCAAAGGAAGATACAAAATTTGATCAAATGATGGAGATGTTACTCAGAGAATTTAAAACAACGAAGGAGGAATTAAGAGAAAACAGTAAGAAGATAGAGGAGAAGATGGAAGAAAACAGTAAGAAGATGGAGGAGGAAATGAAGAATGATAATCAACGATTGAAGGAAGAATTGGGTAATAAAATTGGAGATACCAGTAAGAAGATGGAGGAGAAGATGGAAGCAAACAGTAAGAAGATAGAAGAGAAGATGGAAGAAAATATTCAGAAAATTGAGGAGAAAATGGAGGAAATAAAGACTGACAATAAACAGTCGAAGGAGGAATTAACCCAGATAAGCCAAAAACTGGAAGAGACCAATAAGAAGATGGAAGAAACAAGTCAAAAAATGGAAAGCAATAATCAGCAATTGAGAGAAGAATTGAAGGAGACGAACCAAGAGAACATGAACCGATTAGATGGAAAGATGGAAGCATTGAAGGAAGAATTGGGGCAAAGGATAGCTGAAAATAATGAAACAATCAGCAAGAAGGTAGAAGAGGAGTTAACGGTAATCGAACAAAAGGTTACTAGAGCTGACGAAAGATGGAGTCAAACCGAACGAGAAGTACAGAGTATCAAGACAGAAATAACCACTAAAGTTAACAACATTGAAGAAACGACTAGGAAGACATTGGAGGAAAGACTAAAGGAAACACGGGAAGACTGGCAGCGAGTGCAGGACCGATTCACAGAAAAATGTGACGGCATTGAAGCTACTGTAACCAGTATCAACAGTCAGGTGCGACAGAACCAGACAGATATAGACCTATTCCATAGTCGACCGACAAGCATTACCAGTTGTCCTAACAGCGAGAATCGTGAAGGAATTAACTTCAGGTTTTATAAAAACAAACCAATGGAGTTCCTAGCCAGAATCGAAGAGTACTTCACCAAACACAGAGGTAATCGCTGGAGGGAGAATAAAGAAGTGCTTGACGAATCGTTCAAGGAGATAGCAGATAATTGGTGGATGGCGATAAGAGATGAAGTGACCGACTATCAACAATTCAGAAGGCTATTCAAAGCCAAATATTGGTCTGAATCAACACAAAATATCGCCAGAGACGGGATCTGTCATGGAAAGTACAACCCGTATGGAAACCAGACTTTAACGGCGTACTTTTTGGGAAAGGTGTGCGTGGCCAAACATCTAGAGCCCCGAATACCGGAAGAATGCCTGGTCAGCAAACTCTCATACCATTATGAGGAGGATATTATAAGAGCCAGAAGAAACAGTCAAATAAAGACTGTGCAAGCCATGACCGAGCTTTTAGAAATGTATGAGCATGAAGACTATTACCGTCAAAGTCGCAGGAGATATGAAAAGACGGAACCAAGAAGTAACAACAATAATTTGAATAATAATAATCGGCAGAATGTGGGTAACAATAATAATTATAATTTCGCAAATCGGAATAATGCCGAATACAATTATAACACCCGAAATAACAATAATTTACCGAGATTTAACAATAATAATAATAATATTCCTCGCATTAATAATAATGACAACAACCACAACAATAATAATAATAATAATAATAATAACCGTCCACAAAATAACAACGGTTATTATAATAATAATCGTAACTATGTTCCAAATGGTCAGAGGACCATTCCCAACCAAAAGGTCCCAACCTTTCTAATAACAATTATCATGGTAATTATAACCGAAATTACCCGAATTGAGGTAATAACAATAATTACAGGACATATCGACCCAATATTAACTACATCAGAGCGGAAGGCAGTGGACAGAGGAGGTACCAGCCTCAACGAAGGAGCCGATACTACGAGTACGAGACCTTTCAAGGAAGTCAGGGAAGTAATCGGTACAGAGAGTACGAGCCCAGACGTAGTTCCAGCCTGGACAATCAACGAAGACTACCTGTAACAGAAGCCCAACAGGACGATCGAGCAGAACCAAACGAAGCAGTCTCAGGACTCCAAGCTGATGCTTCCAACGGCCTAATCCGTAATGAAGCGGAACATTTAAACGAACGGAGGCAGTAATAAACTCCAATAACCCTTTACTGCTCCAATCTGCTGGGTTTAACCAAGAAGGAATGAATTCGAAGAAAAACAGAAAAAATTTTACCATAATATACAGCAATTATTTGAAAGATATCCGTAAGGACCTACTAGAAGAAAGCGAGATTAATATTAATAATAATGATAATGAAATAATATACATAATTGCAGAAACTGAGGGTATTTCTGTTCCTATAATGATAGACACTGGAGCCAATGTCTCCATAATAAATCGAAATGAGTTGGACCGGATACAGCAGGAATGCCACAAAACTTACCGGTACTACCTATTAATAATATTGTACTTGTAGGAGCTACCGGCCGACAGAACAAGACCATAAGAAAGCAGGTATCCCTAAGTGTCAATAGTCAGGGCATTAGTGTGGATATGATATTTCTTGTTGCAGCCGGATTACCTTTCAACATCATGATAGGATGTGACATATTGCGCAGAAACTCATCAGTTATCGACTTGTGCCGAGGAAAGGTATCACTCTTTGCTGAAGGTTCGACCTGGGTAGCCAATTTAACTAATAACAAGACGTTAGACTCCAGACAACTTCTCGACCACCAAAATAAGGTGAATTACTTGTCCAACTACTCAACAAACAACAAGCCAGTACATCAGGATTCGGAGGATGACCTATGGCAACAAAAGATTCAGGAGATACGTAACTTCCAGTGCCACAATACTAACGAGCAATTAAAGGAAAACCAGCTGAATCAATTGGCCGAAATATATGAAAAATATCGAGCTGTATTTTCGGACGAACCTGGAAAGATTCGGAACTACCAATGTTCCATACGATTCAGAGAACCGGTAGAATTTAACCGAAAGTCGTATCCTATAGCACAAACTTTGAAGGAAGCCGTACGCACAGAGATCCAGAATATGATCAGTAGAGATATCATCGAGAGCAGTCAATCGCCATACACTAGCCCAATTGTGGCCATACAAAAGAAAAATGGAAAGGTAAGGCTTTGCCTTGACGCACGTGAGATAAATAAAATGATAATTAACGATCGTACCTGACCTGGCGAAATTGATGAAATTCTGAAGAGGTTCCACGGAACACGATTCATTACCACTTGGGATACCGTATGCGGCTATTGGCAAGTGGAGTTGCACCCAGCAAGCCGGCAATACATGGCGTTCATCTTCGAAGGGCGCAATTATCAGTTTAAGAGGTTGCCCTTCGGGTTGGTGAATTCAGTAGCTGTTTTTGTCGCCTGTATGGATCATATACTAGGACCAGAAGCGCTCCAATTCACGACTGTCTATGTTGATGATCTCCTAATAACATCAACCAACTGGGAAGAACACTGTTACCGTGTGGAGTATGTCTTGAAGAAGCTTGCTGAAAATAATGTCACCCTTAAACTAGACAAGTCCAAGCTTATAGCTAAAGAAGTACAATTCCTGGGTTTCCAGCTAAACAGTCAAGGAATAACACCATCAACAGAAAAGGTAGACGCCATACAACGATTCCCTACACCAAAAAACAGAAGGCAACTACAATCATTTTTGGGCCTGTGTAACTATTATAGGAAGTTCCAGAATAATTATTCCGAACTGACAGCCCAGTTTCAGTACCAGTTATCGTCCAAGAATAAATGGCGATGGGGTCAAGAACAAGACGAAACCTTCAAATCAATTAAGGAGAAGTTCTTAGATGCAGTAATGCTCAACCATCCAGATTTTAACCGACCCTTCTTTCTAAACTGTGACGCTAGTAACATTAGCTTGGGATCAACACTGTACCAAGAAGATGAAAGTGGAAACCATCTAGTAGTGAGCTTTGCTAGCAGAACCCTTAACCAGTGTGAAAAGAACTATAATGTGACGGAAAAAGAACTGCTAAATGTAGTCTTTGCCTGCGGGAAGTTTCGGACGTATATCCTCGGATATCCAGTGACCGTTCGAACAGATCACAAGTCAATATCATTTCTGAGAAGATGCAAGTTAAGCCATGGTAGATTGACCAGATGGGTACTCGCCCTGCAGGAATACGATACACAGTGTATAACGAAAAGAAGTGATAGTGGGGTGTTGTTTAAATGTTTGTGTTGTAATCGTGTCGGGCGTTACCTCCGCGCACTTTTGTTACTTACTCTGTTGACTGGATCCTCTGCAGTGATGTAGTCCTGTAATACAACTTAATACTATGCTTTTTGTGGGCGCCACTTGGAAACGTTTGTTCCAAAAAAAAAATAAATGTGATTGATAAAATTTTTTAAATCTACGAAAAAATTTAAACAAGTCAGTTCAGCTTGGAAAAATCAGTTAAGTTTAATGATTCTTTAAAAAACAACAAACAAATCGTCTGAAGGACTAACATTCATAGAACAAAATTATAAAATTGCAGAGAAAAAAATTTTACAAGTTATTATTATTGACAATTTTTTTTTATATGTCCAATCAAGTATCGGCTAGTATTTCAGATTCTGACTCAGTTGAAAAGCATGAGTTTAATATGTGAAAAAACTTTACTCTCAGGACGTGACTCCTTTGAACTACCAAGACATATCAATTAGATGCCTTACAAGAAAAAACTAAGTGATTTGAAGGTGTATGTGTGGCGTGTAAAGTACAACTGTGTGATAAATGTAACCAGGTAACAAATGACTTTAATTTTGGTAACTCACGTTCCAATGGTCGTTTATTCTCTCACTGGACACTTCCTTCGGGTAGTTTCTCAATCTCGCCTCTTCGGATGTACACTGAATTTATTTAAAGTCAAATTTTGCGATCATTACTTTTTCCGCACTTTATGTTTGGCAGTAGAATCTCGTTCAAACGCCGCCACTACGAATCATCTGTTTAGCGTTGATTCAGAAATCTGCCACCGCAGCGCTGATTCCCATGCAGTGTTGAGGAAGGCTTAGTGTATTGTTTGTTTACGTTCGGGGGAATTATTTGTCACGTTAGTCAGTCAATGCGGACACAGCAGAATTCGTTCTCTATTTAAATGTTTGGTCCCTCCTGGGCCGTCGACGTTCTGGCTGCGTAATTTCTATTAAAATTTGCCGTATCGCTGCTCTATTTCAGCGATACTTTTTGGCGTAGACTCTCGTTGAGGTTCAGTCAGTCGGTTATGTCTATGTACGGGAAAAGCCTTCCTGCCGTGTCTTGTCGATTTCTCGCCTCTTTGGTTTCGCCTTAGCTGCGTTGATCAGTGTTGTGTGAGATGCATCAGTTCTGGAGTTCAATCTTCAAGTGTTTTTGGGTCGAATTTGGTCTCGCTTTTATACTAAATCAGGTAGACTGTTTTCATCGACTTCCGGTATATTTGTGTAAAAATTCTTTCTAGATTGTTCGAGAATAAACGAAATGGAATGTCATAGAACAATTTTCACTTCCGTAGAAGCTTTTAGAACGAATTTCTTATTCTTCATACAAAGGATATTTCAAAATTTACACTGGTATTTATCAAACAGTTTCACATTAGTACTCACAATTTGTATGCCATTAATGCATTTAGATTCCTTGTTTTTAACTGAATCTAGCGATACTAAATATGATTGGTATCTAATTAACTTAAGTCTAATAAACAATACAATATACAACCCTCACCTTGAGTTGTTGTCATTGAAAACTCAATTTTTATAACAAAAATTGTTGTGGAGTTACAAAGTTCCTTCCACAAGCTGAATATCTACTACCACTACTTTCCTACAACAAAATAAACAAATTTTAACATCAATAAAACACAAATAAATACAATTTAAATGGCCTCTGCTCATGGCCTAGATTCTTGTCAGTTTTCTAATACAATGATTAGTCTTTTTCTTTAATCTATGTATTATTTCACCACTATACACACAGAGTTTATTATTTTGTCTATCTTTTGTGATACCTGGTTACTCTGTACATATATTATATTTATCACAAGATGACATAGCATCATTGATTGGTCTTGAGATGTCATTTTTTATGGTGTGACAAATCTCACTCTAATTAGTTAAATTCTTTTAGAATTGACTTTACTTTCAACTGAGTTTGTTCCTTATTAAGGTATTCTGATGTATTGTACCTTTCTATCTTATTTTTGTTAGTATTATGTAAGTATTTAGCCAGATATGATTATTTTTGTACTGGATGATTGGCTTCAGCCATACATGGTATAAGTAAATATTTTGCTGACTTGACTATTACAATGTTAAAGTTAGTCAGGTATATTAGTATAGTTGCTTTATATCATACTACAGCTTTCTAATACAGTTTGGTTGCATTTTGGCAACATTAAATTCATAAATTATACAATATTAGATGCCTATTACATGTTTTTAGTTAACACTGTTTTTGGCTATTTTGACTGCTTTTTATTCATTTGACAGCTTCCTTTATTTAAGATAAATTGTTCACTATTGTCTGCTTGACAATTGCATATAGTTTTTATTTAAATCTGATAATAATTGATTTTTTCATGAAATCTTGGTGTATGGTCTCAAATCCAACACATTAATATTTTTTTGTCATTGCAAATATACAATTTTTATTTTAACTTAAACTCTTTCTAATAATGTATTTAAGTCAGTTAATACATTTATTTTATTTACATCACATAATATAATACTGTATCATGTCCATTTATTCACAGAAAATAGTTTTTAATACTATATTCATAGTTATAAAACTTAATAATTATTGACTTTATTCTGGTGGATTCTGACATTATTTCTCTCTCTTATAGTGTCTTATGGTTTTTTCACTCTTATTCACTTTAATAATATATATGGGGTTTTGTCTTAGTCATAGTTTGGTCGTTTTTTCAAGTTGATAGAAATAATTATTATACAAAATTACACAATTTTTTGGGACTACTTGGGTTTGATACTGTTCACCTCACTTTCCTCCTATGCTAACTTACTATATAAATGATTTCTTTTATGGAACGTTCTGTGACGTTACATATGCCTCTTCGTTAAAGTTGATAATTTTGGAAAAACATATCTTTGGTTTTGATGAAATTATCATCTCTATAACAACCCTTTATTATTAGCTTCTTTATATTTCATTCTTTTATCTTATAATTAAATTCCTGTACTACTCCTTTAATATATTAATCCAACTCAATATTCCTAGTTCGTTCTTTGTCATATCACCTATTCCATTCCTTTTTACCTTGATGTTTTATAATTAATCTTTGATATAATTCCCTATCAATTCCCTAACTTACATAGAGGTTTGGGAGTCAGAGTGGCTCGCTATGGCATACATTCTCTGTCCCTTCCTGTCTATAACTACTGAAATCAGAGGCAACACATCCCTGTTCAGAAAATAATAATTGCACCTTTGCAACAAATAATAATAATAATAATAAAATAATACAATATTCAAAGATCATAGGCTCCTACACATAAATTCCCTTTCTTAAACTCTTCTGATTAATTCACAATTATATTAATATATCGTTCTCCGCAGGTTAAAATTATCGTTTAAAATCATTCAATGTTAACAGCTATATTCATATTCATCATTACCTCCTTATGTAACACACTGTTTTCCTCTCCTTTTTTTTTCTCATTTATCATTTCCATTTAGTATCAAATATATGACAGTATTTCTCCCTCTTTTCTCCTTTACTAAGTGTCCATCTTGTAGTATTTATTAATAATAATCTCTCTCCTTCTCTAAGTACGGGTAAGCTGGTAAATATACGTTGACATGGCTATTGGAAATAAATCTATATTATATATATATATATCTTCATGCCTTTGGTGTAAGGTGTCCTTCTCGTAATATTTATTAATAACAATCTCTCTCCTTCTCTAAGTACGGGTAAGCTGGTAAATATACGTTGACATGGCTATTGGAAATAAATCTTGCCTATGATGGAATGTGTCCATCTCGTAATATTTATTAATAATAATCATTATACAATAATATTTATATTTATTTAAAATCTCTACCTCCTTTCTAATTATGGCTAAGTTAAAAAATTCACGTTGACATGTTTAGTCAAGGTACCTTCTCTATGATGCTGTATTTGACTTTGGTTTTTGGTCATGGTACTTGGTTACTGATTGAGTATTCGACTTGTGATTTTTTTTTTTTTTTTTTTTTTTTAATCATGGTACTTTTTTAATGAAGTCTGGTTATACGTACCTTTTACCTTGTTCCTAATTGTAGTAAGGCTTAGGCCTGGACAACGCACACAAATTAGGGCGCAAGACGCCCGTGCATCCATCCATCCATCCATCCTAATTGTAGAACTACCCTCATCGAAGCATGTGCTGTGGCGCTGGATGTAGCCGGCCTGGAGGTGCGCTTTGTTTCTGCGTACCACCCGCCCGGCCATCGAGCTCCACCGCATGAGGAGTGGGACGCCCTCCTGGACAGCGATCTCCCAACCATCGTAGCCGGAGACCTTAATGCCAAGCATCCCTCTTGGAACAGCAGAACGTCAAACCCCTACGGCAATTCTCTCCGTAGGGCTGTCGAAGATGATCCCAGCGTCCTCATCATCGGCCCGTCCGAACCGACACACTTTCCCACTGCGGGTTATCCGCCGGATGTCCTTGATATCGTAATTGTCAAGGCCATCCCCTTTCATCTACAAGTCAGCGCGGTGTCGGACCTATCGTCCGATCACGACCCCCTACTTGTAACTGTCTTGCTGCCGTCGGTCTCACCCCGACTTCCCGATCATCCTGTTAGGAGAGTCAATTGGCGATCCTACCACGATGATCTGGCCAGGCAGTTGCCATCTGTCCCTCAGGACCCATTCGTCTCTTGTGACAACGTGGATCTCCGGGTACATCAGCTCCAGGACCTTGTCCAGTCTGCAATGGACAAAAACACCTATACTGTTCCGGTGAGTAATAAACGCTCCGACCTTCCTGCGGAAGTTCTCCAAGCCATCCGATTACGGCGCCAGCTCCGCCGCAGATGGCACCATACCCGTGATCCTGCCGCTAGACGGCGCTTTCGAGCCCAGTCGGAACACGTCTCGCAGCTTCTGCTTGACGTAAACGCGAATCGATGGGACTCCTATTTGGAGTCCTTGGAAGTCGACCACGCCTCCGTATGGAGAGCCGCTGGTAGACTAAAAGGCGAAAAGAGGACTCGCCATCCCTTGAATACCCCGGACGGCACTGTATACTCTGCAGAAGGCAAGGCGGAGGTCTTCGCCGACTGTATTGAGGACCAGTTCACCGTCCATAGAGGCATCTCTGACCCGGCTCATGTGGCCGTCGTCAGGGATTTCCTATCTGGATACTTTTCTGCTCCCCCCATTGATCCTCCTATTTCGGTCGACGAGGATGACCTTGCGTCTGTCCTAAGCCGACTGAAGAAGAGAAAGGCCCCTGGCCCCGATCGCATCGGCGCCGCTGCGTTGCAGAATCTCCCGCCTTCGGCAGTTGACGTTCTTCTTGAGCTGTTCAACTCCTGTCTCCGGCTGAGTTACTTCCCTCGCCTGTGGAAAACTGCCAACGTCATCATGATCCAGAAATCTAAAAAGCCGCCCACGCTACCTGGAAGCTACCGCCCAATATCACTATTGCCAGTAATCTCGAAGGTATTCGAGCGTCTTCTCCTGGCCCGTATTCGGCCCCTGGTGGATGGTTTCATCCGCGAGGAGCAGTTTGGGTTTAGGCCGAGGCACTCGACTACCCTTCAGCTAGTACGGGTTGTCACCTATCTAGCCGACGCTGCCAACAATCATCAGGCAACAGGCGCTGTCCTGTTGGATGTGAGCAAAGCCTTCGATAAAGTCTGGCACGAAGGCCTGCTCTACAAACTGGCGCATTCGCCAATCCCGACATCTATCGTCCACTTGCTCCGATCCTATCTGACGGATCGCACCTTCAGGATCAGCGTAGATGGGGCGTTCTCTCGGGTTCGCCCTGTCTCCGCCGGCGTCCCACAAGGATCTGTCCTCGGCCCCGTTCTGTATGTACTGTACACGAACGATCTGCCTGTTTATCCCGGGGTCACGCTATCTCTAATTGCCGACGACGCGATGTTTCATTTTAGCTCGCTTTCGCCTTGGCGGACGAGCGTAATGTTACAACGCCAGTTGGATATGCTTCCGGACTGGCTAAGGAAATGGCGGGTAGCGATCAATACGGAGAAATCCGAGGCGATCTGCTTTACGCATAAGTCCATGTCCCGATGCCAATCCCTCTCCTTAGAGGGGAGACCCATCAACTGGACCGAGACGGTGAAGTACCTAGGTGTTCGGCTTGATCGGAACTTAAACTTCAACGCCCACGTGACCTCAACCCTCAACTTGGCTCGTGGCGTCAGAGCCAAACTATCACCTATGCTTTCGCGGAACAGCTGCCTGGCTGTCCGTACCAAACTTACATTGTATCTACTGTTCCTCCGAACAGTACTCACTTATGCGGCACCCGCCTGGTGGCCTCTCCTGTCGGCCACCAACAGGCATAGGCTGACTACATTTCAGAATTGGACCCTACGCTCCCTCACGGGGTCCCCGTGGTATGTGCGAAATACCGCCATACATCGGGGTCTCCGTGTTCCCACCTTAGAGGTCTTCGTCTGGTCCCTGGCAACGAATTTGTTCGCCAAGGCAGGCGAGTCCTCTTACCCGCACCTCCGAAGGCTTAACAGCATGAAGAATGCTCCGCCTCCTCGCCGCGTCAGGCGCCCTAGGGCGCTGCTAGACGACCCCCCCTAAGTTCATCACATGAACCCCCCAGAAACGAATCCCCCCAACCTTCTGGAAATCTGCACCGATCACCATCAATTACCACCTGCGCCTGCCGAAACTGTAGTCAATCATGCTGCGGCGGATTGAATGGATAGATTTATTGCCAGCATCGGCTTTGCCGATTCGGCAGGGCCTCGATCCGGGACATGGGATCTCGCGAGGTTGCGCAAATGCCTCCTTGCGAGAGCCGACTGCCCCGGTGATAAGTTCCGTCGACTCGGCCGCTGCCTTCGGGCGGACGAGCCTCTTGTATTCGCCGGTGCGTTTCTGAGTTTCCGTGGGCTATGTCCCGGCGACCAATGAGACGCGACCAGGCGTTGCGATTGGCTGAAGCCTTGATCACGACTAAGTTCCCCGTCAGTACCTGCTTTGTTGATTTGGTAAGGTAATGACCTGAGACATGAGCTCCCGCGAGGTTGTGCAAGTGCCTTCCTTGCGAAAGCTGGCTGTCTCGGTGACATTACCCACCATTTCGGCCGACGCCCTAGGGCGCTCGAGCTTCTTGTCCTCGCCAGTGTGTCACCACGTTCCCAAAGGTTAGCCTGAGGGGACCATGGTGTCGCGCCTTGGCCGGACAATTGGCTGAAGCTAAAGCACTAGCTTGCCACCGTGGTGGCCATGTTAATTTATCATGGACCCGCGGACTGCACCATAACATCCTTGAGCAGAGCAAACGACCGCGCTGAACTGTTGGCACCTGGCGTTCATCAGGCTTAGGCCTGGACAACGCACACAAATTAGGGCGCAAGACGCCCGTGCATCCATCCATCCATCCATCCTAATTGTGTCAGTTACCTCGTAGGTATTGTTTTTATTGTCTCTGGTTATCGTGAAAGGCCCTGTATATAAGAGTAGCAATTTCCTCGTTATGCCTTGTATAGCACTCGGCAATTCTCTATTTTTAACTAACACCTTTTCACCTACCTCATATTTAATTGCCTTAGGCTGTGATTTGATATATTTTTTCCGCTGCTGTTCCGTTTTTTCTAACACCTTATTATAAAATTTTGCCCCTTCAAATTGGTATGCGGGTTCGTCGGGAAAATTAATAATTTCTTTTATCTCTCGTGGTGGGGGTCTTTCGAACATAACCGTGTATGGCGACATCTCGATGGTATTGTGATGCGAGAAATTGAGGAAATCCTCGGTAGAGGCTACATATTCATGCCATCTTTTCTGCTCGTTATGGCAGTATGTTCTCAGTAACCGTCCTACCTCCCTTAACACTCTCTCGGCTGGGTTACTATTCGGGTGATATACGGACGTCTTGTACGTTTTTATTCCGTGTTCTCCCAAGCTTTCCTTCCAAAGTTTTCCCCTAAACTGAGTACCGTGGTCCGTAATTATAGAATACGGTCGGCCCACTTCCATTATATAACGCTTGATTATTATGTCTATTATTTTCCTGGTCGTTGCCCTAGTTATTGGGTATAGCTTTGTATACTTGCTAAAGTGGTCGAAAATGATTACGATAAATTTATATCGGTGTCTCCCACCGCTGCGTGGAAAGGGTCCGCAGATATCGAGAAATACCTTTTCCAATTTTTCGGTAGATAATATGGGTATCATGACCCCTTCCTTCCTCTCGTTATCACACTTGACAAATATCGCACGACCGTATCGCCAGTTGCACCTTCTTATTCATCCCCTTGATGTATGTTTGCTCTTCCAATGCCTTCCTTACTTTAAGGGCACCCATATGCCCGTACCTTTCGTGATAGTCGATTATTAGCGGTCTCTCTATCGCTGGTGGAATCACTAATTTCCAACTCTCCTGGTGCGGGGTATTCCTAATAAACAAAGTGTCGTCGTGTATACAATAAAATCTGTTTATGACCTCATCGCCTTCCTGTACCCTTTTTCTAATATCTCCTAATTTCGGATCGGCCTCTTGTTGTGACTTTATTTCGTGCAAAATATCTTTTAAATCCTCCCTGCTCTTAATAATGTGGTAAACCTTGGCTAATTGTTCCTTTTCGCCGTCAAAGGTTTGGTCTGGTATATTGACGCGAGATAAGACGTCGGCGGCTAGGTTCTGTTTGCCGGGTATATATTCCCATGTGATATTGTACTCTTGCAAGGCCAAAACCCATCTAGTCAGCCTTCCGTGGTTCAGTTTACAATGCTTTAAAAATGATATAGATTTGTGGTCGCTTCTAACTGTTATGGGGTACCCTAATATATATGTCCTGAATTTACCGCATGCGAAAACTACACTCAACAGTTCTTTTTCGGTAGTATTGTAGTTTCGTTCGCAACTGTTCAGCACGCGGCTAGCAAAGCTAATTACTAAATGGTTACCGTCCTGATCTTCCTGATAGAGGGCTGCACCTAAACTCACGTTACTGGCATCGCAGTTTAGAAAAAATGGTTTTGTAAAATCGGGATGATGCAACATTACGGTTTCTAAAAACTTTTCCTTTATGATATTGAGCACTCCATCTTGCTCTGGTCCCCAAGTCCATTTGTCTTTAGCTGATAACTGCTTTTGGAACCTGGCAGTTAGTTCTGAGTAATTGGACCGAAACTTTCTGTAATAGTTGCAGATTCCTAAAAATGACTGCAGCTGTTTCCTATTCTTTGGGGTGGGGAACTTCTGTATGGCCTCTACCTTTTCTTTGGATGGAGTAATCCCTTGTTCTGTTAAATTAAATCCTAAAAATTTCACCTCATTTGCTATGAATTGGGACTTGTCTAATTTGAGGGTGATATTATTCTCCGATAATTTCTGTAGCACCTGTTCAACCCTATTACAATGGTCGTCCCAATTCGCTGAAGTCACCAGTAGGTCGTCGACGTACACTGTCGTAAACTTCAGTACTTCCTGCCCCAATATTCTGTCCATTATCTTTACAAACACCGCCACAGAATTTATTAAGCCAAAAGGTAACCGCTTAAACTGATAGTTTCTGCCCTCGAATATGAATGCCATATATTTCCTACTATCAGGGTGGAGTTCTATCTGCCAGTATCCGCATACCGTATCCCATGAGCTTATATATCTGATTCCGTGGAACTTTTTTAATATCTCCTCTATCTCCCCAGGTGATGTGCGGTCGTTAACAATCATTTTGTTAATCTCCCTAGCATCGAGACATATACGTACCTTTCCGTTCTTTTTTGTCACCGCTATGATTGGGCTGGTAAAGGGCGAATGACTATACTCGATTATGTCGTCCTCTATCATCCTGTTCAATTCTTCCCTGACTTCGTTCTTTAGCGAGTATGCGATCGGGTACGATTTCCTGTTAAATTCCACCGGAGTTTTGAATTTTATTGTGCACTGATAATCTCTGGCTTTACCTGGAGCGTTCGAGAATATGTGTTTATAATGGTTGTATACCTCGATCAATTGTTCCGCCTGTTTCTCGCTGATCAGACCCCTTGCTTTCGTCCTTTGGAAATCCCGTATTTCTTCTAACTTTTCTAACCACAACTCTGGGTTTAACTCCTGATATATAGGCATATTGATTGGACGATCGGTACAATAATAATGGTTCACTATCGCTTGATAAGGTGTATTGTCTGTACCACTTCCTTGGACATCGATCAAATTATTGGTCCAAATCCCCTTGTTAGTCTTAAAAGTTATCACCTTACTTTCCAAATCTATCACAGCATTGTATGGCTTAAGTATATCGCAGCCTATTAGTATACTCATGGGTAAATTACTCGCCACTAATAACCCTATTGGTATTGTTACCCCATTACTAGTCATCTCTAATGACACCTGTTTCTTTATTGATTTATTTTGCCTCTCCGTTGCTCCGACTAAAATAATGTTATTTATCGGTAGAGTGGGTATTGGTAAATTACTATTTTGTTTAATCCGCTCTAACTCAATGCTATCGATAAGTGACACATTTGACCCCGTGTCAATGAGTAGTATCGCTTCTATGCCATTGATATATGCTTTAATCTGCACGATACTATTATTCCCTTGGTTACTATTTTTAATGATATCGTCACCTTCTTCTATCAACTCCTCTCTAATATCCTTAAGGTAATTATTTATTCTTAATATAGTCCCGTCTTTGTTCTGTCTATGTTCGTCGTTTGTCACCCCATAATATTGGTTCAGTGAAGGGCGGTTTTCCTTTTTCACTGCCGCGTTTAGTTTAAATGAGCCACTGTCTCATTGGCCCGGTCTCCCGGAACATTGGGTTGCTGACCCGTCTGTGTTTCCTGCCTGACCTCGGGATTACCGTTAATAGGTTGGCCGTGTTACCCTGGCTACCTGACGCCTGTTGTGGGTAAAACATGTAAGTGGGTACATTAGGTGGATATGGCCGTCGGTTATTGGCCATTGTATAATTTACCTGCGGCCTGTACTCATTTTGGTTTCTCCTATCGCTTCCTCCTTGGTTTCCCCCGTTGCGATAACCATTACGTTGACCATAATTACTTCCTCTATAATTATTCCCGCGATAACCGTTTCCCTGGTGGAAGTTCCTACCGTAGTTATTCCCGGTGTAATTACCTCTGTTTGGTCCCGGATAGTTGCGGTTAATTGGGCCCTGAGTGTTATCATTTCGGCCATTTGGTGGGAGATTATTATTCTGATTATTGGTGTTTAGATTATTACCGTTCCCACCTCCATTCCGGTTTGGTCCGTTATTATTGTTGTTGTACTCTACCTTACGATTGGGGGGTTGGTAATCCTGGAACCTTCCTGTGGATTCGCAATTTTCCAATAATTTGGCCAGATCGGCTATTTTGCTAATTTGTTGGTATAATTGGGCATCCTTGATCCCATAGCTGTAATGTCCAGCTAACTGCCTTACCAAACATTCTTCTGGGATCGGCGGTATCAACTTCCGCGCTAAACATACCTTTCCCAGGAAATAAGACGTCGGGGATTGTCCATACGACGCGTCGTATTTGCCATAGAAAATGTCCATTCTTACCCTGTTTTGTGCGGTCTCTGACCAATACTTTTCCTTAAACTGGCGTTTAAACTCTGCTAAATTCGTTATTTCTGGTCGTACCGCTATCCACCAGTTATCCTTAGTATTTTTAAACATCTCGTCAAGCATCTCTCTTATCCTGTCCCACCTTGTTTCTCTACTTCTCCCAATAACCTCCTCCATTCTTTCCAAAAATTCCATTGGGTTTCGTCGATAGTCCTGGAAGTTGATTACTTCCCTGTTTTCACCATGACACGTATGAGTGTTTAGTATTGGTGTGTCTCTCAGCGCCTCTAATCTTTCCTGCAGGTTGTTCTCTCTCTGGTCTATTTCCAGTATACTATTTTTGTTAGTTTTTATTTGTTCATCCAGCCTGTTAGCGATGTCATATGTTTCCTGCATCCTCTGGCTAACGTCTTTCTGGACTTCCTGCATGATGGCGTCTTGGTTCTGCCTTACCTTGTTTTCGAGATTTCTAACATCTTGTTTGGTCTCTACTGTTTGCTCCTCTATACTTTCGAAACGTGTATTGTTTCCCTCCCGTAACCTTTCCAATTGTTTCTCCATGTTTTCGACCTTCCTGTCACTATCGACCTTATTATCATCGATCCTTTTGTTTACTATTTCGTATTTTATGCTAATTTCTTTTTTCAGGAACTCTATGCTTCCTTTTATTTCCTCCTTATCTTCCTGTCTGTTTTTATTCAGGGATTCTATATTTTTGTTCATACCCTCCTTTAAAGATTCTATGCTTTTGTCTAATTTCTCCTTGTTTCTGTTCATATATTCTTCCATTTTTTGGAGCATCTGCTCCTTACTTTTTTTAGTATTTTCGTTTAGCGTTTGGAACATTAGCATTATTACATTAGCGTCAACGCTCCCTGTTATTTTTTCTGGTTCGGGTTTCTCTGTTTGTTCTACCATTTGTATGGGTTCTTCTGCCGTCTGTTCTTCTAATTCGTCTGCCGTTTGTACCGGTCTTTCCATTTCTAGTGTGGGCGGTTCTAATTCCGTTTCCTCGACCTGTACTGCCTCTCCGTCTTCCACACTTAACTCGGGTTCCACAGTCTTCTTCACCTTTTTTCCCTTAGGTTGCGGCATTTTAATATATTGGTAGTTGCCGGGCTTGTTCCGTCTTTCTCAAGCCTCACTAGTTGGGCTGCCAATTTATAACGAAAAGAAATGGTGTTGTTGTTTGTGTTTGTGTTGTAATCGTGTCGGGCGTTACCTCCGCGCACTTTTGTTACTTACTCTGTTGACTGGATCCTCTGCAGTGATGTAGTCCTGTAATACAACTTAATACTATACTTTTTGTGGGCGCCACTTGGAAACGTTTGTTCCAAAAAAAAAATAAATATGATTGATAAAATTTTTTAAATCTACGAAAAAATTTAAACAAGTCAGTTTAGCTTGGAAAAATCAGTTAAGTTTAATGATTCTTTAAAAAACAACAAACAAATCGTCTGAAGGACTAACATTCATAGAAAAAAATTATAAAATTGCAGAGAAAAAAATTTTACAAGTTATTATTATTGACAATTTTTTTTTATATGTCCAATCAAGTATCGGCTAGTATTTCAGATTCTGACTCAGTTGAAAAGCATGAGTTTAATATGTGAAAAAACTTTACTCTCAGGACGTGACTCCTTACAATTAGATTAATTACAATTAATCTTATTGTAATTAAATTACAATTATTGTAATTTTTTATTGTTGTAATTATTGTAATCTAATTATCAATTAGATGCCTTACAAGAAAAAACTAAGTGATTTGAAGGTGTATGTGTGGCGTGTAAAGTACAACTGTGTGATAAATGTAACCAGGTAACAAATGACTTTAATTTTGGTAACTCACGTTCCAATGGTCATTTATTCTCTCACTGGACACTTCCTTCGGGTAGTTTCTCAATCTCGCCTCTTCGGGTGTACACTGAATCTATTTAAAGTCAAATTTTGCGATCATTACTTTTTCCGCACTTTATGTCAAAACGTTTGGCAGTAGAATCTCGTTCAAACGCCGCCACTACGAATCATCTGTTTAGCGTTGATTCAGAAATCTGCCACCGCAGCGCTGATTCCCATGCAGTGTAGAGGAAGGCTTAGTGTATTGTTTGTTTACGTTCGGGGGAATTATTTGTCACGTTAGTCAGTCAATGCGAACACAGCAGAATTCGTTCTCTATTTAAATGTTTGGTCCCTCCTGGGCCGTCGACGTTCTGGCTGCGTAATTTCTATTAAAATTTGCCGTATCGCTGCTCTATTTCAACGATACTTTTTGGCGTAGACTCTCGTTGAGGTTAAGTCAGTCGGTTATGTCTATGTACGGAAAAAGCCTTCCTGCCGTGTCTTGTCGATTTCTCGCCTCTTTGGTTTCGCCTTAGCTGCGTTGATCAGTGTTGTGTGAGATGCAGTTCTGGAGTTCAATCTTCAAGTGTTTTTGGGTCGAATTTGGTCTCGCTTTTATACTAAATCAGGTAGACTGTTTTCATCGACTTCCGGTATATTTGTGTAAAAATTCTTTCTAGATTGTTCGAGAATAAACGAAATGGAATGTCATAGAACAATTTTCACTTCCGTAGAAGCTTTTAGAACGAATTTCTTATTCTTCATACAAAGGATATTTCAAAATTTACACTGGTATTTATCAAACAGTTTCACATTAGTACTCACAATTTGTATGCCAGTAATGCATTTAGATTCCTTGTTTTTAACTGAATCTAGCGATACTAAATATGATTGGTATCTAATTAACTTAAGTCTAATAAACAATACAATATACAACCCTCACCTTGAGTTGTTGTCATTGAAAACTCAATTTTTATAACAAAAATTGTTGTGGAGTTACAAAGTTCCTTCCACAAGCTGAATATCTACTACCACTACTTCCCTACAACAAAATAAACAAATTTTAACATCAATAAAACACAAATAAATACAATTTAAATGGCCTCTGCTCATGGCCTAGATTCTTGTCAGTTTTCTAATACAATGATTAGTCTTTTTCTTTAATCTATGTATTATTTCACCACTATACACACAGAGTTTATTATTTTGTCTATCTTTTGTGATACCTGGTTACTCTGTACATATATTATATTTATCACAAGATGACATAGCATCATTGATTGGTCTTGAGATGTCATTTTTTATGGTGTGACAAATCTCACTCTAATTAGTTAAATTCTTTTAGAATTGACTTTACTTTCAACTGAGTTTCTTTCTTATTAAGGTACTCTGATGTATTGTACCTTTCTATCTTATTTTTGTTAGTATTATGTAAGTATTTAGCCAGATATGATTATTTTTGTACTGGATGATTGGCTTCAGCCATACATGGTATAAGTAAATATTTTGCTGACTTGACTATTACAATGTTAAAGTTAGTCAGGTATATTAGTATAGTTGCTTTATATCATATTACAGCTTTCTAATACAGTTTGGTTGCATTTTGGCAACATTAAATTCATAAATTATACAATATTAGATGCCTATTACATGTTTTTAGTTAACACTGTTTTTGGCTATTTTGACTGCTTTTTATTCATTTGACAGCTTCCTTTATTTAAGATAAATTGTTCACTATTGTCTGCTTGACAATTACATATAGTTTTTATTTAAATCTGATAATAATTGATTTTTTCATGAAATCTTGGTGTATGGTCTCAAATCCAACACATTAATATTTTTTTGTCATTGCAAATATACAATTTTTATTTTAACTTAAACTCTTTCTAATAATGTATTTAAGTCATTTAATACATTTATTTTATTTACATCACATAATATAATACTGGATCATGTCCATTTATTCACAGAAAATAGTTTTTAATACTATATTCATAGTTATAAAACTTAATAATTATTGACTTTATTCTGGTGGATTCTGACATTATTTCTCTCTCTTATAGTGTCTTATGGTTTTTTCACTCTTATTCACTTTAATAATATATATGGGGTTTTGTCTTAGTCATACTTTGGTCGTTTTTTCAAGTTGATAGAAATAATTATTATACAAAATTACACAATTTTTTGGGACTACTTGGGTTCGATACTGTTCACCTCACTTTCCTCCTATGCTAACTTACTATATAAATGATTTCTTTTATGGAACGTTCTGTGACGTTACAAGTGGGAGTATGTTCCTGGAAGTAAAAATGTAGTAGCCGACGTATTGTCGAGAGTGAATATGGAAGAACAAACGTTCGAAGGCGAGAAGGAGAGCATCTTGAAAATCTATAATATTATTAAGGACAGATCCGATTTAGAGAAGATAGTGCAGGACATCAGCAAACACCAGCAGTCCGATCCGAAGTTAAACCATATTAAACTTCGTCTCTTCAACCAAGATGACACAATAAACAAATTTTATTGTATACATAATGGAATTTTATTCATCAAGACATCCCTTGATGAAGAGATATGGAAGATCATGATCCCTACTACAATCGAAAAGGATATCATCCTGGACTATCATCTACGATACGGTCACATGGGAGCCATGAAGGTGATCAAGGCAATAGAAGAGAATTGTCATATAAAAAGTATCAATAGAAAAACGAGAAAGTACCTCAAAACCTGTCTGATATGTCAATTGGTGAAAACCAACAATGAGAGAAAAGAGGGTATGATGATACCAATTACCTCACAAGCCAAACTGGAAAAGGTCTTTCTGGACATATGTGGTCCATTTCCCCGCAGTGGCGGACGCCATCGATACAAATATATTATTATTATGATGGATCATTTTACAAAATTCACAAAACTATACCCTGTGAACAGAGCCACCACTCTGAAGACTCTAGGAATAATAACAAATCATTACATTCCAGAGATAGGGAGCCCGACATCCATAATCACAGACCATGGAACGCAATTTAAGGGTTGGAGGTGGAGAAACAATCTGAATACATTGGGCTTTAAGACATACAAGACATCTGTCTACCACCCCAGCAGCAATCCAGCGGAGAGGATACTGCGAGAAGTCGGAAGAATATTACGGACTTATTGCTATAACCAACAAAAGAAGTGGCAAGAATATTTATTAGCTACTGAAGAATTCCTTAATTTGTCATATCACCCCGCTACAGGTACCACGCCATACACGGCAATGTATGAAAAACCGCCTCCGAGAGAAATACAAGACATAATAGAGTTCCCCAGGAGTCAAGAATACAAATTCAATCGAATCAGATTCTACAATAAATTGGCAGAAGACCAGGAAAGGCGCAAGAACAAATATCAAAAGGCTGTTAAGAAAATAATAAGCTATGAAGTCGGAGAAAAGGTACTGCTAAAAAACAGGGAATTACCCAGTACTTTGGAAGGCATTACCAAACAGTTGTTACTGCTGTATACCGGCCCATACCTGATTATTAAAAACAATAATAACAATACGTATGTACTAAAGGATATCATTTCAAATAAAGTAAAAGGAACTTATAATCAGTTATCCATTAAAAAATATTTGGAGGAGGAATAAAACTTCAAAATTCAAAAACATTAGTAAGTACAACTTACAACAAAACATTTGAAAGATTATTATGAATGAAAAAAAAAAGAATTTTGAACATAATAAATTTCAAAATTCAAAAATCAGTAAGTACAACTTACACCAAATATCTGAAAGATTATTATGAAGAAATTATGAATTTTGAGAAATAGAAAATTTTCAAAATTCAAAAATCAGTAACTACAACTTACACCAAATATCTGAAAGACTATTATGAAGAAATTATGAATTTTGAGAAATAAAAATTTCAAAATTCAAAAATCAGTAAGTACAACTTACACCAAATATCTGAAAGACTATTATGAAGAAATTATGAATTTTGAGAAATAGAAAACTTCAAAATTCCAAAAATTCGTAAGTACAACTTACACAAATATTCAAAGACTATCATGAACGAAAATAAAAAGAATTTTGAGAAATAAAAAAAAAATTTCAAAATTCAAAAATCAGTAAGTACAACTTACACCAAATATCTGAAAGACTATTATGAACGAAAATAAAAAGAATTTTGAGAAATAATAATTACAAAATTCCAAAAGTTAGTAAGTACAACTTACACCAAATCATTTGAAAGACTATTATGAACGAAAAAAGAATTTGGATGGAGATAATAATTTTCCAAATTCAAAAACTTAGTAAGTACCACTTACACCAAACATTCAAAGACTATTATGAATGAGAAAAGAATTTTGATGAATAAAGATTTTCAAAATTCAAAACAATAATAAGTACAACTTACACCAAAATATTTGAAAAACAACTATGAATAATAAAGAATGTAGTTGAATAAAAATATCTAAAATTAAAAAATATTAAGCTCATATCATTACTCATACAAATGATGAGAAATAACTCTGAAATATGAAAAAAGATTTTGTAAGAAAGAGATACAAAATTCTAAAGGAGAAAGGAGACCAGAATATCATATGACTTAATCGAAACAACTTAACCAAACTCACAAAGAAAATAATTTAATAAAAATGGAACAATGAAGAAGGACCAACTCAGTAAAGACCAAATAGTGAGACCAGAAACCAAAAAACCCTGATACTAATAATGATAATGTTGTTGCAATAACCACTGTTATAGTGAAAGTGATAAAGAATTAATTCATGTTATACCATGAGCAATAAAAATAACTCAATATATACCAGATGGTAGAAGAGTAAATATAAATACTACTTACTATGTAAACATGATGAAATGTATATTATACCACATACCTAAACCACCTAATATGGAATAAGCTTTAAGAGAGAAGAAGAGTCAAGTGTATAAAAGTATTAATTAATATAACGTATTATGAAGTGAAGAACCTAAGATGTTTATTTTAGTCAAAAATGACTACTTTTACTGTTTATTTATTTTTATGACTGGATGTAGAAAATGCCATCAGTCTTATGTTTTGAGCAGAGATGATAATACCTCTGGACTCAATTGAAGTGTTGGACAGCAGGGATTGAAGCCAAAAGTGCCACTCTGAACTGTTCCAATTAATTTGTTAGGGAATGTTAGGGAGTAAACATACTGGTGAGGAAGCACCAAATAAGAAAGAATATAAAATGATAATGTTATACACAAGATTGAAGAATACTTATTAATGAAGAAAGAAACTAATGAAGGAGATACACATCATTTGAGAGGAAGCAACGGTGGAAAAAGAAGGTATATAAGGTGAAAACATGTAATCACGAAGAAAATGTAAATACAAAAGAATTAGTAATAATTACTTCATCCATACTAAGAGTATGATCTGAACTAATCACTTTTACAGGAGAGCATATGTAACATAACAAAATTATCACGCTAAACATTTGACTTAATGCAACATAAATAAAGGAAAAAGTTCCATAGTGAGTGAGAAGAATAAATTGTTTTAAGGATTACACTAGAAACTGTATATTAAGTCAATAAAATGTTAATAAAAATGAAAAATAACAAAGAAAACCATTGATTAAAATAACTTACTATGTACAAACCAGTTAAACCAGCAGTATACCCAGTAGATTGGGGAAGCAGTAAAAAGGGAAGGACCATAAAAAAGGAAATAAAAGGATGAAACCATATTAATAAGGGAATAATAATAAGGTCAAGATGCAGAGAAACCACAAGACCAGAAACTACTAATGTGATATTGAAAAAGGGACAAAATATATCAAGATTCCCACAAAGAGACCAGAACCAGGAAGAGATATTCCAAAAAATGATAGTCATGTAATACATACCATGGAACAAAATTAAAACTGATATATGTAGACCCAGAACAAGTTACAAGATACAATCCCAGAAAACCAAATTGTATACTAGTTACAAGAATAATATGCCAAAAAACTATTAAAACAGACTACTATTAGTGTAGCCAAATAAAGGACACCTTATAATAAAGTGTGATATAAAAAATATATTAAAACAGACTACCATTAGTTTAGGAAATACTGGATAAAAACTAAAGAGACAGTCTAATGACTGAGTGTAATTTAGATAATAAAAGTGTTTTAGTGTTTAGGCATAATAACAATATGATAAGTATAAGATATTTTCATTTTTTTGTATGAACAAATTAAGTATAGGGAACACGAAAGACAGTCAATAACTGCAAGTGTCAGTAGTTATAAGATGTTTTTATTTTATTGTATGAACAATTTAGGTATAGGTAACACAAGAGACAGTTAATCACTGAAAGTGTCAGTAGTTCTAAGGTGTTTTTATGTTAATATTTTAGCAAAATAGTTATAGTAAATAAAAAAGAGACACTGATTAACTGAAATTGTTACTAAGAATAAGATATTTTAATAGAATAAGGTTGTGATAAAATGAAACATAAAAACAAAGG
Organism: Magicicada septendecula; assembly: GCA_034769895.1. Lineage (NCBI taxonomy): Eukaryota > Metazoa > Arthropoda > Insecta > Hemiptera > Cicadidae > Magicicada > Magicicada septendecula. Next base: position 176,959,783 of record CM068369.1, on the reverse strand, counting down.
ACAGCCAAAGACTGATAATAATATGTTCTCATTATAATTCTAAGTATAGAGAAAATTAGGCATAAGATGTTTATGTTATGGTTCAATGATGTTATTATTATAAAGAAAGTTTAGTAGATACAAGATATTTCATTGTATTTTAAGATCATGTCATTTAATTTTCCATTGTGTAAGTCAGGGAGGCAAGTAGGACATAAAAATGTAATAATTTTATTCAAAACAGTAAACCATATATAATGTACAAACAGACCAGCTAAGACACCATTTTAGTAAACACAGACTGGCATATAAACCAAAAAATTATCTATCAGAGAATCAATCTATGTAATAGGAATAGAATTCAATATATTCAATACTGAAATTGAAAATATAATTAATACAGATACAGTTAATAGCAAATAGAATGACAAAGGAAAGGAAATTAACTTCTTTTGGAAACAGATAATAATAGGCCTATAATAGTAATCAAATCAGACTAAACAGTAAATTAATCAATATTGAAATGTTTTAACAACCAAATTATTAACAACAAAGTAGTCACGGAGTTATTAAGTATATTCCATGGAAATATTATACGAAAAAACAAATAAAAACCATTAAAATAAAAACTGAATTTGTACAAAATATGAGGCATACAATCATTATATAAAATTTTAATTTTTGGGCTTAAATGAGCTTGAAACAACCCAGCTATATATCAAAAAATGTAAAATTAACTAATCAATATTACTGAGTAGTTAGATTTATGTAAAATTAAGAAATTTTTGAAATACTGTAAAAAATAAGAAAACTTATTATGTATATTTAGATGGTGAACCAAGTCTTAGACAGATATTTTTATAGTTAAACAATATAAAGAGGAAAAAGACATAGCACAAATTACCCTAAAACGACGACGTTGCGTCTATTAGTCTATATCGTGAATCCGAATAGTTGGAAATGTGTTAGCAGAGTACTGAAAACAGAATAATTTGTGTAAAACCAAGTGTGGTTATGCGGCGTGTAACGGAGATGATCTAAAAAGTGAAAGTAACCTTAACTATCAATTTCTAACACTTCACAAATTTCCAAAACACAGTAATAACACCATAAAACTCAACACAAGAAATCAACAGCCATTTTGAACAATTTTGGACCAAATTCACAGAACACCAATACACATATTTGAACACCGGACACTTCACAAGAAACCCATCACGGAAACGACATCGCAGAAGACGAGAGGACTCTCTACACTATATTCCTGGACCAACACCACTTCGCAGAAAAGGGAATATCATTTTATTTCTGCGGGAGAAGCTCAGCCAATTCCAACAGCATCGCAGTTAAAATCGAGGAGACGTCGGCCATACTGGATTTCTCACCAGCACGGTGCAATGCCAGCTTGAAAGGAGTGACGTCATTTCTTCGACTTGGTTCGCAATTAATTTTTTTTAATTGACAATTTCAATAATAATTTTGTTCTATTTCAGCTATTACCATTTAGTTTAAGAATACCTGTTAAGAATGTATCTTGTTCCTTGCCCACTGACCATTTCGACTCGTTAAAAGAACCACAAATTCAACCTTGTAAAAATATATTTGTTGATTTTTTCGCTACCGACTGGAGCAAATAATAGCCAATGCCTTGGTCATGCGCAGTTTGACTGGCGCATAATTTTGAATGTTAATAAACGCAAATCATTACTCAAGTTACAAGAATTGTTTTTATTTCTATAATTAATGTTACTATTGTTTTTTTAAACAAAAAAAATAATTTACAGTGAGAGAATAGTTATCTAAGGAAATTACACACTCTAAGGACCCGTTTGCACACTACTCGGCGTTGAATTGACAGACGAGCTTTGAACATTTGCCTGACAAAGCATAGTGTTGTGGCTTTTGCTGTTACATGTTCGACAAGTTTTGTTTGAAGTACAATTTGCACGAGGATGAGTGGAAAAACAAGCAAAGCATCGTTTGTGCTGACGAAGTACATTGTAACGAGAGTCAACAGGCAGTTGTTGAAACTTTTCACAATTGAATATTTTGTGATTGCCATTGCAATGAAAACAGGTAGTGTTGGGTCGAGCTTCTTGAGAGGTTTGAACTAACAGAGTCTTTGCAGATTTATTTACAAATTTTGCCTTGTTAGGTGTGCCTTTGAAACAACTTGTGCCGGGAAACGATCGCCTATTGACAAGTGGTGTACTGGGAGGCGAACTAGGAGGCGATTCAGCCTGAATGATTTCGTATGACCTTCCTAAGTTGGTGATAAATTTCATCAAATCCTGAAAGGTAGGAATTTTATTATCATCCTCCGTTTGTTTTTGTTCGTACAGCATACGGTCGTCAGAAGACAGTTTGTGTAAAGCAAGCTGCACAGGAGAAAATCTTGCATGTTTATGTCAAGGCTGAGCAAGGCATTGACGAATGACTGAAAGGTTGACAGCTGTAGGGTTGCCAGGTACAGGCTTACCATTTCCGGGACATTTCTGGGGTTACGAACTGAGTGGGAGTTGGAGTTCAAGTTCTAACTCCAACTGTTGGACGGACGATAGAAAATATATTAAAATTACTGGGTATTTTAGTGGTATTTTAAAAGGGAAAAAGAAAAATGCAAATTAATGTCAAAAAATTTGTATTTTAGGTAACTCTTTGGATTGGCTAAATTAAAATCATCATTAATCAAAATAGATCTTAATCAACTACTTGTTAAAATATTTACCGTTATATTTTGCCATTCTCACAAGTTTTTCTCCGTCACTGCGTTGTAAAACTGATAAACTTTCTGAGCAAGACTCTTCAAAATTGATACGTGTTTGTAGTTCAGATTTAATCAAATCCATGGACATTTTGTTTCGCTCTTTAGACCATAATTTATTTAACAGGCTACAATTTCTCTCACAAAAGGCGTTGCTTGTTGGAATTGAAAAAACGGAACCAATTATTTTCTTTAAATTTACAAAATCATTAGAAATGTTTGTTCTAAAGAAATAGGCCCAGATTTTATCGTTCGGCAAGTCTTTTTGAAGGACCTCAAAAACAGCTTTCAAACATGCGAACTCTGTATAAAGGGAATCTATGTTAACCGCATCTTCTATTTTCAATATCATAGGAAATTCGGAGGGCACTTCCCATGTCAATTTCAATTCCTCTGAGTTAAGGGACAAAAGCCCAATTTTTTTGTAAATTCCATTAGGCCCAAAATCATATTCTCTTCTAAATATTTAATTGCTCTTTGCAGGAAAATGTGTGCCTGTGATGTGAATTTATGCCTTTGGTTTTCTGTAAGGTTTCTAAAAATGCCTCTGACTTTACTTCCAAAAAATTATCAGCTAGCCTGTTTTATAATTGGTCAAGAAGACTTTGCATGATCAATGTCCAAAATAGTGTAGCTATCATTTTCTAATAGCAATATCACTTTATTAAATTCAGGCAATACATTACTCAAGAAGAAAAGGTAACAGTCATTCATACCTTCTTTTTTATACTCTTCTTCATTATTCACTTCATTATCATCGCAATCTTCTGAAATAAATTCCCATAGCACCCTGTGACAGTTATTTGGACCTTTTTCCAAAAAATAATATTTAACTGCCGGCCAACTCTGCACTAATCGATCTATGGCTGGCAAAAGTGACAACCACCTTGTAGGAACATATCTTAGTAACTGTTTATATTCTATTTGAGCAAATTCAAAGCATCTTTTAATTTTTTTGCTTGCAAAGCTGACGAACTAAATTCACTATAAATTTTCATGACGATGCTTTCCACGTCAACATGAAGACCTTGCACTGCATACTTCACACAATTATTTATTATGTGACAATTACAATTGGCTTTGAAAACATGCTCGTTTTCCGTTTTCAACTTCTGATACACAGAATTATGTATGCCGTAATTTACAGAAGCATTATCTGCACTGTATGCACTTATTTGATTAATACTAAGTCCGGCATCAGCAGTGATTTTTTTAAGGCATTGATATATATCAAGCGATGTTTCATTAGCGTCTTCGTAAAGTCCAACAACTTTTGGCATATACATTTTTTATTGTTAAAATCCTGAACGGCATACGGAAATGTTTTTATATTGCCAACGTTCGATGCGTCTGAGCCTACTGAAAAATAATAGAATTCTTTTAATTAAGAGATTAACTTTTCCCGCGAATAGGGTCCTAAAACATTGCTTTTGACTGCTGAGGCCTTAGTACGGCCACATGTCATTTTTGCAGTTATCTGACTATCCGGAATAATTTTATGTATATTTTTTGTGAAGCAGTTTAAACTATTGTAACTCAAACCATGTTTTACATTGTGATAAATTAATCCTACTTCCGCACTTATGATCAAAATTTCTTCCTTTGTATCTTTTTTTATGAAAAAGTTGTCTATGCATTTTGAAGTTACTTTGGCTGACACCGTCTTTTTATGTTTAATACTATTGGCGTGAACCTAAAACAATGGAATAAAAATTATGATAAAACATTAGAAAATGCCAAATAAACCGGGAAGGAATTTTAACAAGAAACTACATCTTTGTTGCCGATAACGCAGTACACATGACATATAAATAAAAATTAGTCCTGTTAAAATATAAAAGGTTGCAGGTAAACTACCCCCTATCCCTAATTGATTTTCACGAAAAACAACAGACTTTGAGTGCACTACAAATGAGGGCTGCATACGAAAAATTGTTTAATTCTGTTTAAATTTGCGGCTGTTATCGTTAAAATAAGTTACTTACTGTCAACGCGCGGCCACCTTCATACTAAATGGCGATATCTGAGTTGCATATTTTACAAATTGCAGTATACTCATTTTTTTCTCTATCCAGTCTTTAAAATCAGGATCATTTGTCCACTTGTTATTAAAACCCGTGAATCTTTTTTTGCTCGTTGATGGTAACGACAGTGGTTCCATATTGATAAATATTTTTTCGCACACGTCCACTTTGAATAAAAAAAAAACACGAGTGAAGAAGAAAGCGCTCGCGGGCTTTGTTCGGGAGGCGGGAGTGGGGAGCATGCCCGCCTTTACCGACTCAGCGGTAATTCTACGGTTATTGCGCAAGCGCCAGTCGGATGCTTTGTTGGCTTCTCTGGTTTAGCTTCGTAATCATAATTTTGTGGAAAAAAACTAGTATTCGGGAATTTCGGTACAGTAAAGTGTAATTACTGGACACGGGACCAGACGTAAAATTCCGGGATTTTCCCGGATTTCCCGACCACCTGGCAACCCTCTTGACAGGTAATGTTTTAAGTTGTCATGGCTATTTTCTTCTATTTGATAATTTTTTATCAAAGCATAATAATGATTTGCAGCAGACCTCTTATTACTGTATCTATTACATAAAATGTCATACGTTGTTTGGTAATTTACATCAGTAATTGGTAATGTTTCAACTAAGGACAATGCACGACCTGACAAGTGCGTACGCAAACATTGAAGTTTTCGACATGGTGTGAAGACAGGTGAATTGTGAACAGATGAATCAAAACATTTTTTAAATTAATCGATTGATTAGGTTCACCAGAGAAAACAGGCAGTGAAATTTTGGGCACCTTAAAGGAAGCATGTGCCTGTATGACAGGCTTTTGTTCAGTTGAATTGTCCATCACATTCTTTTGAAATGTCAAGTACATCAGTTGAATCCTTTTCTTGTAAGGAAATAATATTTATTTCAATTTTTTCGATTGCATATGAAAAGTCGTTGTATAATTTAAGTGCGATTTCGTAAGTTTTCTCATCTAAATTATGCCCCTTTGAAGTTGCAAAGGTCTGTAGCATATTTAGGGTACGTTTGCATTTAGAAAAATAAACTGCATTTGCGCGTAGTAATGCGTCCTTTTTACCGGTCATGTTGAATGATTGTTGAACAATTTATTGCGGAGAAGACGAATATTAGACGAGATGACTTTTTTCAGTATAATGTGCACGATGCATTTGAAGTATGGGATGTAGGCCCTACAATGTGCTTATACAGTAGCACAGACGGCTGAATGTATTTTTGCGTGTGGACTGGCTACCGGATACGTGAGTTATGCGTAAACACAACGATGGATACGTGAGTTATGCGTAAACACAGGGGAGGATTCGGAGTCATAGGTGACGTACTGGGAATGTCGCAATAGTTTTTAGCCAACAAAACAAGGAAAAGAACAGTTATGAAATGTACCTTATGAAATAGAAGTTACTTGACACTAATAACAATTACAGTACACTGTTTACATGGAGACATACGAGAGTAGTTGCAAAACATAACCGTTACCGGTAACCGACGAAATGAGCGGTAGTAACAGTTTGCCCGACCACGTTTCACAAGTTTTTATGATTTCACAAAAACGACACTGCGAATTTGAACAATCCGGCCCGGAGGACCATTTGTCGGGATTAATTATAGGCTCTGATAAAAAGCTGGTTCAGTGGAAAAGTAGAATTGGTTGTTAACCCCAACTGAACTTGGTCGATTGCTGGAATTGTTGTGGAAGTTGTAAATTCCCTCCCAGCAGTTGCCATTTATATTGATGAAATACAAATTACGTACAGTACCTGTGGTTTGATGGAAAGCACTCTTGTAGGCTGTAAGACCGCATGTAGCTGAAGCTGCTTGTGGTGGTAGTTGATGTTGTAGTAGAAACTGCGGTGTTGATGAACAGTTCGCACATACGCGATTTTTCGAACTTTTGCGTGAGTTTGACCATTTGCCGTATTTGCGGAAAACGTAACATACGAAAAAGAGGCAGGCCTGCGAAGGCGACGCGAACACGAGTATAACTATACGAAGCGAACAACAGAACAGAGTTCAGCGCACGCGCGAGAGATCGATTTGTGGTTGGTCTTTCATAAAACGACACGCACTCGCGCACTATTTGCACTTACCAAATCGTACGTGAAAGTAAAGTTATGAGGAAAGACAAACACATGAGACTTACACAAAGAAAATTAATTACAACTGAAAATTAGCTAAACACTACATCTAACAACATCAAAATTAGGTAATCACTGAAAACAGGCATAGCTCTTCAATAAATGTTAATTCTTTAAATAGAACGCAATTCACTTTAATTAGAAAACAAAAGCTCTTAACAGTTATTACTTTAACCTTTTACCAGGAATAAATGCATATACTAATCACTAATAACATTTAATTTTCTAATGTTATATAATAACGAAATATCGGAAAAATTAATTATGCGTTTTCTTTATTATTACATTATTCATATATATTTTTAATATGCATTATTGTGTGCTATAACAGATTTTAAAAGTATTTTTTAAAAGTTCTTTTTAGGAAATATTAATAAATCCACGTGTTAAATACTGATACAACACTATTTCATTAACAAACATCCTACATTTTAAAATTGTTCTAAGGCTTTCACGGCCGGTGTCAGTTGTATTAGAAGAATTTACCGGGCTGTTTGGCCGTGGTCTATGGTTTAAAGACAAACCAAACGTTTCGAAAGCACAACCGGCTGCTATCATCAGTGGAACTCAAAGAATTCTTTAATGTTTAATTCTTAAAACATAGACCACGGCCAAACAGCCCGGTAAACTCTTCTAATTCTACATTTTAAGTTTTGTTGTTTAGAGACTTTTCAGTCACTTTTCTCAACATGTTTGCCTTACAAGACACGAACCGCCTGTCCTACATTCAACAACACTAACAACACACTACATGTAATAGTTACAACGTTAGTTCACGTGCGAATGTCACGCTCAGTAAGACGATTATAGAAATCCAATGTTTCTATTGTCTCAGTTCTTCAACAACACTACTAGCATACTGGTTGTGATAGTAATACGGTTGTTCAGATGCGAGAGTAATACTCCGTAAGATGTTTTTATCTTCCGATGTTTCTACTATCTAGATCAGTTCTTCAATAACACAGCCAGAATAGTGTATGTTATAGCTGGGACGGTTACTTCACGTCCGAATGTCAAGTTTCCATGTCCATATTGCTTTGTTGTTTAGTTCTTCTCTTCTCTTCGCAGCACACGTATAAATTTACTGTCTGACAATGTTTATTCGTCAGTTTGCAGTGATGCTCAACATTGTCTATTACATTATGCAAAAACATGTACATGCGAAAAGTAGCAACTTTCACGTTTAGAACAACATGAAATGCCTATTCTGTATGCATAAATGCCATTTTCTGTGCCTTAATGACCAAAAACCTTTAACTGTATTACTGAATATAATTTTCTATTTTCTTCTACTGAGCAACGGATTATAAAATATTTGTTGGTGTAAGTTAAGCGTGTAGGAACGCAGTAAAACGGAATCGATTTCTTTATGTGAATGGATATGAAAAAAGAAATAAAACTAATAGAGCTGGCATTAAACATTAGAAATTAATACATCAGCATTAAAACCAATTTAAATAGTAATATCAAACGGTATCATCTAGAATATATTTCTGTTAACACCTACAACGCTCACCGACTACACTGTGTCTAGTGGAACTAGCTGCTTCATCGATAATGAACAGAAAAACAGAAAGCACAGTGTTACATACTGCAACAGAGCAGCTTAAACCGTACATCATTAAGGGTTTGGAGACCAGTTAACTGCCAGTAGACAGAGCTCGCAGAGGTCAAATAGCACATCTGTCCTGATATTTTATAACCTAATTGTGCTACGTATTCTCCTTCAATAAAACACTATAACAAACTAAGAACAGTAGGCAGAAATAATAGCAACCAAGCATTCTATTACGAAAAAAAGTCACAAAAACATTTAATACATGTATTTGCTACTTTCCTGTCGTTCATTCTTTACATTTCAAAAGCATACCTTAATAAACATTACCGTACACGTATTACCTTAATAAATTATTAATTGTGTGCTGTTTCACTACAAATACATTAAATATCAGATACGTGTTTTGGTAATTTCCAACATATTTTTATATGTAAAATTCAACATATGTAATAAAGTATTTATGTGTGTGTGTGTGTGTGTACGTGGGCGCGCGCCTGTGTGGTGTGTGTATTTTATAATATTACTTTGATTACCTATTGTTGAATCTGATATTTATGCACTCATACTATGCCGTCAAACATACGTAAGAACTAAAATATTGTCAAAATATTACGGAATGTAACACTGAGAAAACTAATACTTTGTACACACTTAAATATAACTTACTAGATACTGTGTGGTTTAAATTAATTGTTTCAGAATTTGTTTGGAATTTTGTTGCATGAGGAAAATTTGCTAGAAGAAAATATTCACACGAACTAGAGACTTATAATCTTTGATTTCTATGTATCGTCTCTGTAATGCTGATGTATTAACGTGACACAACAAAAACAATTATATAACAAGCTCATCTCAGAACAGGCAGTGGAATTTAGTGTTTTAGTTAGTAATGGAATAGCCTATTACTGATTTTAATTACTAAAGAAAACTTCCTAGTATTATTAGTTCAGTTTATCAAGTCACAACTACTATTAGACGCATAATAAAACCACGGTTTACGTTTAATGGAAATGTCCATATTTGAACAGGTAATATCACAAACAGATCCATTGGTTAGGTACGTTATTATTTCCTGAAATTCAGATTCTTTTAAAATGGTCTTTAGTTTTAAGTACAGTAATTTGAAAAAAAATTCCTTTTGGTTTAAATGACCTATAGTTAATTTTATTGGAAAGGAAGTGTTCTCAATTTTTCTTGACACATTGTAACAAAGTTATATTTATTCAAATTTCCGACGGAAGCAATACTACATTTGAAACAGTATAAACACATCTTAAATAATATGACACAGTCTGTAAATATAAATAATAGAGGAATTATTATACGTTATTAATAAAAATATTTGTACTTTTAATTAGTAGTGTGCACGAGTTATTACTATATTATTCCCCATACTATTATAAGAAAGACCACAATGACATAATCTCTTTCATCAAATAAGAACGTAATAGATCCGAAAATGCAATTCTGCTATTTATGTGCTGTATTTGTTTTTGCGCATTAATCACTGTCATGGATCAAATACACTAAGCAATCCAATTATAAATATTTCTGGCAAAATTTAAAATCGATATTACCATTTTGCTTACACATTTTTTAATACAAAATACAGCGTACAACAATGTATACAAAATTGAAACATGTATTAAAATTATCATACAAAAATAAAGTTATATTGCAGCATGCTGTATTAAAATACAGTGGAACTTGGTTATTACGGCCTCGGCTGTTACGTCAACTCGGGTGTAGCGTTATTTTGTCATAAGTCCGGTCAAACTGATATCTTTAACATTATAAAATTTCCCGGTTTTAACGTCACTAAGTATTGTACTACTCTGTTATAGCGTCAAAAATTTCTCAGATATTTTACTCTAAATTTCATATAAACGTATATATGTGCGCGCGCGCTACGCCCATGGCTACAGACATACATTGTATGCAAGCGATAAGCAAAACAGAAGACGATAGCAAAATGCTTTAGTAAAGCACAACTCGTACATGAAAATTTACCCGATGATGACGAAGACGACGACTTGCCGCTCTCGGAGTGGATTAAGAAATTCGACGTAAATGAATTTGGAAATGAACTTGATTCCTATGCATCAGTGGATGACCAAGTAGAAACATTCCAAGTGTTGAGTGACGCAGAAATTATCGCGGAAGTAAAAAACATAGAAGCAGAAGATAGTGTTGAAGAAGATGCAGAGCAAGAGGAGGATGCCGACATCGTTTGTCCGACAGTACAGGAAGCAATGAGAGCCGCCGAAACTCTTTCACGATTTTACTGCTTTAGAGAGACGTCTGACGACACGTTCAATGCAGCGCAGCATCTCCACAGCACAACAGAAAGAATTTATTTTTCAGAAAGGAGCGTTCAAAAGAAAATTACGGATTACTTTCGACAGTAAGCCTAAATGTAAGTTACATGTACTTTCTTTTTGATCTTTTAAATATTCTTCATGCTGTTTGTATAAATGAAATGCAGTTTGTAAACTTTAGAATAAATATCACGAATGTTAATAATGCAAAGATCTTTTTTTTATTTCTCCTTCCTTACCAGTGATTACAAAATGTCTTTTATAACGTCACACGGACATAACGTCATTATTTTTTTGGTCCCTTCAATGACGTTATAACCAGGTTCCACTGTATATCAAATATTTTTGGAAGCAATTTGCAAGTTTTATAATAATAAAGTACACGTGAAAATTGTGTAGCTAACATAGTACATTTCATATGTAATTTTTGTCCAAAGTAATTTTCTAATTACGCCAGATTTCATGTACTCTTATTTGGCAAGGCATATAAAGTAACGCCTGTACGGTCGCGTGGTCAAAGCAACGTGATTCCGCTTACAGAACCAATGATTACAGGAAACTGCGGAAATGTTACTTTAGTGTAACTGATTCTGTACTGCGCAAAAAGCTACCGTATTGGGGAGACCCAATGTTATATTTCTTTGGACAAACAAAATTATGGTAGTGCGAATGTTGCAGTCGATAAGATTGCCGATCTCCTTAAAACGAATCCACGAGGGTTTATGGATGACCACATTACGGGACCGTCAACGCGAACTTCTACAGTCGCAAAGGTAGACAGAAGAAGACAATTGTATTAATAAATAAAGTAATACTAAGAGAGTGCTAATTTCCTTGTGCTAATTTGGAGTAAATGTAACGGACGATTATTACTGTTGTTTCCACAACTGTCACCGGCTAAAAGTTGTTTCCATAGTGGTTAAGTTCAAAGTTGTTACTTATTTTTCGATATGGTTGAAATAAGACTACAGAACCTTCTTATATGATATTACATAGTATATTAATATTATAACCTTCTCAAATAATTGTGTACCCATAGGAATATAATAAACGATATATTTAGTTTCGGCCTCATTGATATTTTTTGACTTTCCAGTTTCGAGCAGAGTTATGTATTCCAAACCTTCATCGTATAACCTGTGAGACAATGTTGCACTGGTTCTGAACATACTTATTTAGGCATTACATTTGGATACATAAGCGTGACTGTTTGGCCTCTATATTTAATGCGAGTTGTGTTGCAACTACAAAATCAATTTATTTGAGAAACAAGTAAACGAGTTGAAGGCACGTCTCTGCCTTCTATGAGGTGGACGAATGTACTACAGACAACAACATGACGTAAAGAAGGAAGATATAATGAAACGACAAAGTTAGAAGTTTCTGTAAAGAAAACAATGATTTCATTCCCCATAGAATAAAACGATTACAACATTACGCAAGTTGTAATTGTTAAATTTTTAGTCGATAATTTTTGTCTTTACACTGTCAATGCTACTTTCTAATTCACAGCCAGTCAGCAAAAAATAATATTATCCTGGGCACCATTACCGAAATATAGACAACGGCAAGAGGAGTTGCTCCGAACCAATTATGTCTATGTTAATACACTCGATCCTCGTACAGATGTCATTGCAAAAGAATATTTCAAATTAAGCTCACTTGCGAAAACTTGGAATATTTCTACTTCTCCAGCAATCTGGACGTTTATTAATGACTAAGGCAACGAGAATAATCAAATCGACAGAAACAATAATCGTACAATTGCACTTTCAGTGTCATAAACTACACTTCTATTATAACTAAGGAAGAATTACATAATTTGGTGAAAAACCTAACTCTTTCAAAACGTCAGCCAGAGCTACCAAGATCTAGTTTACAAGATTAGAATTTTTTGATAATAACGTAACAGTGACCTCATTCTGAAAAAGACAAGAGGATTTTAATATATTTTTCTTCCTGCAGTAGTATTGTTTACTGCTGCAAATATAGGTGATTTATTTTTAGTTTTGTAACATACTCATGCTGTATAAAAATGTCTTTTTCAAAAATATTCTTCAAAGTTGAGTTTACGAGCAGTACGGTTTCACATTCTTGGCTCAGTCTGACAAATAAAGAAAAACTGGAAAGAAATTGTAAGCAAACTAATCAAAGACCAAAAAATTATAAATAACAATATGTCATTGAATTTTATTTCCTCTACTCATATCTAGATTTTCTCCGTCTTATTTGATTGCATTAAATGACCATAATAATAATCGTTTTCTATTGTACTAATAAATCAAAAGCGAAAAAAGTTAAATTTTGTCCTCAATATTCTGAAAGGACTTTACGTTAAAATATTTCCTGATTTCACTAAAAGGACAGAAAGTCAATGGTGTAATACACTTTTAAATGTAGGCTATATATCACTACTATTTTGTTACTACTTTGCATACTACTTGGCCTACGAGCATGTATAAAGTAAGAGTTTATCAAATTAAATTATTCAATGACAACATTAATATTTATCACATATCAAATTTTAACAATAAGATATCACACTTACTTTCGTGTACCGACTCTTTAGAATTATCCCAGGGCGCCAGTAATAAATAAACACAATTTAGTTGTTATTAATTAAATTTTTAATACCAGTTGCATTCAAATATTATAAATTTATCATTCAGTACTTTAGTCATTTACTATCAAATTTATTAGTGTTTATTTCTTAGCAATGGATTCTTAGACTGATTGAGTCACCAAAACAAGATTGACATATATTTGATATTAATAAGCAATATAAAATGATTGTTCATTGTTGTTATTTACGTGTCTGTTGAATTACTCTGCGAAGCGATGTCCTCTGCGATGTGGTTTACAGGCTGGTGATCAGAAGTTATCCGTTGAATAATTATCCTTGTCAGGTCGCACTAATTACACTGGTTTCACAAGTATTACACCACTCACTCAACTTGCTTAGTGATAATTACACAGGTGCTGTATACTAATACACTTGTAGAAAAACACAGTATTTCATTAACAAAGCTAAGTGCGTCTAACACCAGATTAATAACTGCTTATTGATCGACCGTCCCGCACCATGACGTTTCACACATTTAAATCGCTAGGTAACTCGACTTTTAAACGGTTGCTGTATTAATTATACTTAGATATGTTACTCGGTTTTACGTTGATCTTCTTATGAACATTTATTAAGTGTTTACGATGCTAACTTCCGCACAGATTACTATCGCGTTACCGTGACTGACTTACGTGGCGATTGAAATATACTTAATAAAATTACTGAGAAATTATTATTACAACTAATATGATTCTTAGTATTGTGATTTTCCCGTAGACTAAAATAAATATTACGAGTCTAATATCTGTAATCTCTCCGTTGACTGCCTTAACTTCTTACACTCCGTATTTTTATACTTCGCTACAAACTACCCTCACTCAATATCGACAAACTACACGCCTATTGGTCTGACTTACCGCTAAATTCAAAACTACCCATTCTGTATAACGAAACAACCCGCGTAAAAAATGACGCTATCCGTTATTCGTCCACAAAATGCGCGTGAACACGTGGTATGAAAACTTCGCGTCACCTTCCATCTCACTCATACGCTCTATTTCTAAAATATAGCTCCTTTTGTTAGATGCACTTAACTTTTACAACCTTAGTAAATGTTTCTTACACCCTAGCAAACAATACAGTTTTATGACGGCCCTTCCCGTCCGCGACAATTTGTAAATTTTTAGCAGACTTACTGGCGTCAACGCAGGGTCGTCTTTTGAATTTCTATCGCTCTTTACTACATATTTTAATGTTTTCTTACTTCTAAAGAAAACCACCGCTTTCTATAAATTTATATTTCTCCCTGTGTACCATATGACTTTGTCCCCGTAAAATTGTTGAGAATGTAATTTTCCGTGATAATGGCTTAGGTAGTCGAAACAGCTGTGCTAATTTCCTTGTGCTAATTTGAAGGAAATGTAAGAATAAAATCTGTGAAACGTACCAAGTGTTTTTATATATTTTACAAAACCTTAGGACAGAAAGACGTTTAAATTTATTCTTCAATGTTTTTGTGCACAATGTTTAAATTATGTAGGCAGAAAAATGAATTTATAAATTTAGCAAGATAAGACAAATAATGTTTACAAAGTGTTATATTTTATATTTATTAAATTTTTATAATACAAAATTGAGTTTTAGAGACGAAAATAATAAAGTGAGTAGAAAACAAAATAGTCACACAAGATACGAAGTAAAATTGATAATTCCAACCATTCACTTTTCATAAAGTAACATTGCAATATTGTTTCCTTCAAAAACAATGTACGTTGTTTTTATTGTTTGCAGCAGGGTTTTCTTACAATTGCAAGAAATTTGCTATTTCAACTCTACGTTACCATCTAATTTCATTCAAACTCTTCCTTAAAGCATCGTGGTTTTGTAAGTGAAATTTGAAATTGTAGCAAATCAATACAAAATTTGTTTAAAATCACTTTTCACCTTCGGCAAGTTACATTTACTTATTTATCTATTAAGATGCATGGAGTTTGTCCAATTAAGATTTTGCTTTTCCTCTTAGAGACTTTTCACCAACTCTAGTATTTTTGTACCTTTACCACCACGAATTTATTTTGCTATTGTTTTGTCAGATACAATAAGAAATTTAATAAAACAGTTTTACCGACTACAAAGCCTCCTTGTTTTTTGATTCTAATTCTATGATTGTCGTATTTTAATATGACACGAATATTTTAATATTGTAATATTTTATATGACAGCAACATTACATTTTAAAAATTTATTATCATAATAAAGGCGATACAAATTAAAATAAGAATACTGAAAAAAGTTTCTAATTATGCCTTTAGGGCCTAAGTAGATAGTTGTTAGGGTAAGAAAATGTAGCTTACCTTAAACTTTTAAAGGTTTTGATCGATATGTTTGTTTTCAGGTTTTATCAAATTAAGAAAACATGAATTATTGTTGTCAAATTATATCAATAATGTTAAGACCAATGAAATAAATGGATTTTTTAAATTTCTTCAAACCAAAGAGACGATCAAACTAACAAACTTTCTGTAACTTCCGTCTATCTCGTAAAGGATTACTTTCAGGTCGCCTCAATAATATCAACCGTCTTTATGAATTTCATTATACTACGAGAAATCAAGACTCACTATGCACATGTACTCATGTTCTTAATCAATGTAACTTCATAGAAGATTCAAATCTGAGATCATGGACATAGTTTGATTGATTGTTGGAGATGTTTTTTAATTGGAAAAGTTAGACTTTCTGCTTTCCGACTTCAAAAATAGACTACTTATTTGCCCAGAGTTCATAACAGAAGGACTACTGGCTAAATGTTTAATAAAGGTTTAAGTGCATTAAAGGTAACTTAGAAACGTTTGTGTGAAAAGGCAGTTCTTATGCGTTACAGGAATCAGTGTTACAGAAAATACTGGCATTAGTATTTCATTTAGCATACAAAAGGCGGCATACAGCTTTTTAAAAATATTCACTCAATTTCCTTTTTCTTGATAGTAATGACGTCATTAGTCGTTTTTCAACTTACGTATAAATATCGTTTACGGCAAACAAAATGAGCTTGCATGATTCATAAAATCTGCTAAAGTGAAGGTTACTACACATTAAGGTTCAAAATGGTTACGAAAAGAATTTTACTGCTGTTTGTATATTCTGTGGAGCAACTAGGTTTCTGTGTTTTACGATACTTGCTGTAACATAAGCCGCTGCCGCTGAATATTCATTGTATAATTTACAACAGCTGTAAAGTATATTTGAAGTAGAGCACACAAAATAATTTTTTTATGCTCATAGAATTTACAAATGTCTGCTTACGGTTATTTTTATCATATCTTTTTGTTGTGGGTTGTACAAATATATTATAATTTTATGTAGCATATTACATAGTAGTTTACTGGCTGATGTGTCAAAAGCGTAACAATATTTTTCTGTTTCTCCGTCTAAAAATTGAAATGTAGTTTTTGTTATTAAATCGGTCTACATTCACACTCATATATATGCACAGATGTACAAAAACACATAATACAAATAATAAAAACACATGAATTTTGTAATTATATCAAATAAATTTTAATAAAAACTGAACTGAAAAACTAAGATTTTCAAATTGAAACTGGAATTTTCAGTTTGCGTATCTTAAATTTTAGGTTAAAAAGCTATGCATTATACATGTTGTATGTACTGAATCGTGTTATTAATTAATTGATTAAAAACAGTTTTAATAGTCTGTTACGTTGATAATCATTCAAATCACAATTATGGGATAGAAATCACTTAAACGGAACCGTGAGCAAAGAACTGCAGCTTCAGGTATCGCTTAAATTCAATAAAACCAAAAGAATGTAAATTATAAAACAACACTGAATAACATATTGCTCCAATTGTTATCTTTTTGCGTTCTCAAAGGAAGTAATAATGCATGATATACCGTGTTCACGGTGTTTCTTTAGAGATGTCAGAATCGATTAAAGCGAATGCTATAAGGGAAAGATCAATTTATCATTTATAGTAGCAATTGTCAGCTAGCAACTTATTTAAGAAAGAGAGTGATGCAACCGAATCCCTAATATATACTGTACATTATCAACTAGAAAGCAGTAACATTTTAAAATCTTAGAAATAACTAATAGTTTGTATGTATGAGTCTGCAACCTACAGCCCTATGCAACAGTATTACGCAAAACGTTTTGGCCTTCATATCAGTTTTGGTGTAAAGTAGACCAGTCCAAGGTGTCGAACAATTACATTAATTTACTTCGTTTGTGATAACTTAATGAAGAGTCTATTGTTGATAAAGTTCTAGAAGAAATTTTATTTCAGTTACTTAATATTGCTTCTACCTTGTATATATATTTTTCTGGCTACTTTTTTGCCATCCAAGTATTGATATTATATGTATACACACACATATACATACACAATATGAAGTGTGTGTGTGCGCGCGCGCGCGCGTTTGAGTGTTTATGAGTGTCTATCATTGTTAAGATGAAACATAATTCCACCAAGAAAAAACTTATATAATTGCGGGAATAAAAACTGTAGTTGTCACAATGGCATGTATTCACTATGAAGAGTCATTATTACTATGTTACTATTGTCTTTCTAGACCATGTTTTTCCGTGTATTTTCTAAGATAATAAATTTGTACCTTACAATAAAAAAGTGGTGCCTAGTTTGAAAACTAAAATGTCTATACTTGTTCTAACAATTGAGTTTAAAATTATCAGATGAAGAAAACTATAATTTTTTACTCAGAGCCAATATTCCATGGTGTTTTTCACATAAGAAATTTAGAATCATCATTAAGGATAATTAGTAATAGTTTAAAAATTATATGATATGTTCTGCGAGTTGTTTGTAACCAATCTAAAAATTCAATACTAAACCTACGAATACTAAAATTTTGTTCCAAATATAAAGTGTTCGAGATTTAAAAATCAGTTTGAACTTGAGTGTCAATTTGTACACATAACCCGTTAAGTAATTCCAATTGAAAATTAAAGTTAATCGCATATCTCTTTCAAAAGACTAATCCTCTCAATTTGCAGTGACAAGATATAATTTGATATAAACTTTATAAAATTTTTGATAGAGCAAGATCAAGTTTCTGACACGTAGACCTAAATAAGGCGCTTTTACTAGCGTGACACTCAATCTAATCGATATGCACGTTACACACTCAAGTTCAAGGTTGGCCGGTACCACTGTTAGTCAGTACTGTATGTAGGCCTATATGCCTCCTACTTACTTTTCACAGAATTAATAAAATGAATAGAATTTTTAAACCCAGTACGTGTACAGGTACTCAAGGTTTTAAGGTAAACAATATATATGCAGTGTAAACGAGGAAATACAAAGAAGAACAATAATGAAAGTGAAAGACACGCATTAAAAGAGCTAGAATGAACCTGCAAAAATTACAGGAACAAATAAACATGTAATAAACTATATACTAAAAAATATAACAAAATAAGAACTTTTATTAAGACCGGTGTACAATGTTTAATACATTCATAAGAAAATTGTTACTTATTACAAAATTGAATGTATCTCTAACAAAACGAGAAATAGAATTTTAATATTTTGATTAAAGACTTCCTATCCCTTTTTAATTTTTTGCACGGGATATGGAAACCACATAAGGTACAGGTTAATTTGTCGATTACTCTATTGTCGCTTGTCTGTACTATACTACGTATAATCAGTCAGGTGCTGTTGAATTAACAAGCAGATACGATATTCCAGTACTGTTCAGTAAAATGGAGCAGATGCTCAAAGTTGCTGAACCCCTTCAATTAATTTAATAACATGCGGTAGACTGTAGTACACGTTACACACAGATAATACTACTCAAATGTAAATACTACGTGTGGCTACGGTTAGTTACTTCCGTGAGTTTATTATACAAGCGACTGCAGTGCGCATTAGTGGACAATATTAGGAATTATAGGTTCTGAAATAATTAATCATATTAACTAAAATTTGTTTTGCACAATTTTTATAATTACGAGAACTTTTACAGTTTGAATGTATTACTTTATACCAGTATAGGCTAATCAAAATGTTGACTATTTATTTCTACGACATTTATAGAACTATTCCACCAATTTTTACGATCCATGTGTGTCTGATCATGGAAGTCATAAAAAGTTAAAACCCATAGGAAACTATAATGTGCGTTGATTAGTGCCCACATAGTTGCGCAAATGGAAGAGAAGCGAAAGTCTATGTTAAAACATTTTGACGTACGACACAGTAGCAATATGGGAAACCGTGAGTATGGAAACAGAGGTAAAAGAGGGCGGCAAAAATAATATCAGAAAAAAACAGCAAAAAAACGAAAGCATGAAACAAAATAGGGGCCGTAAAGGTTTTTTCAAGACTACAGGAAAGAAGATGCAAAGACGCACATGCTCGGCTCGGCTCGAACAGTGCCAGGAAGAAATATGGATTAGACGACTGCAAATCTATTTGTCAGCCACCACGCCTGAGCAAGATAAACAAAATGTTCCTCTGCGGAGCTAGGACTACTGCTAGATGAGTTGAATAAAGAAGTTACATCTTATAATGTAATGAATGCTACGAGTCATGCGTGGCTTAACAGTATGCTCATCAACACAAATCGTTAAAAGACTTTAATAAAACACGTTTCCATAAACGTAAGAAAATTAATTTCTTAACTAACGTAATTCTATATTTTGGCATTTAGTAATGTTAAAATAATCGCTCTGAAATCATTTAGTTAAATGGAAAAGTAACATTTTTTTAAAACATAATCTTACCATCTAACATGGACTGTTTTGAATTAGTTCTAGAAAAAGTAATCAAGAAGAGGTTCTACACTTTCAGTATACTTGTAAAACAATTATAGTTTTGTAATACATATTTATTAGGTCATAAAATTAGTATTATTAAATTATTTCATAGATTTGTTAAAATTTATTATTTTAGATTTTTTGTACCATAACGCTTTTGATTTTCGCAACCAATAAAAACGAAATCATAATTTGCTTGTCCTCACCTACATAAATAGGTTTAGTCCAAGAATATACTTACTTTACAAAAGATATAACCAAAGATATTGTCAACGCACGTTTCTCTAATATTCAGTTCTTACGTGCTCTTGTAAACACATTTAGCCCCGCTACTTCACTGAAATCAGCTTTATGGAGTTCTTGGTTATATTCCTGCCTTTTTCTATTACCTGTCATAATAAAAATAATGCATCAAAGTTTGATATACCCTTTCTAAGAAATTTTATCTTCAAAAGTTAATGCAACCGTAATTAGTGTCAATCTCTGATTGAGAAATTTTAATATTATTTTGTATGTTGATTCGAGGAAGCATATTCTATTCCTCATTCGTTATCAACCAATTGCGTCTGTTCTGTCCCACTGCCTACACAACAAAACTCAGTTCTCCCGTAATTTTATTTTCCTCCTGTATGTTATTTATTAAATATAGAATTCTTAAAAGTAAAGATATGCCACCATATTTTATTAACTCAGCATATATTTTGTTGAGTCCTGGTGCAGCTCTACTTCTCATTCCACTCCTTGCTTGCTCGAGCTTTTCTATTGTTAACTTTTCTAGACGTTTTCCACTTGGCTTACTTATATATTCCTTGACACTTTCTATTGTGCTGCCAAAATATATCTTCCTAAACGGTCTACCCATTCTCGGTCCTCTATAGTATTAACACGAACCTTTTCACTGCTATGGAATATTTTCATCACTTTGTATGCTATCGTCTGTTTACAATACAAGTTATCTTCTATGGTGACTACGAGGTGGTCCCATGATTATTGATTCTATAACAAATATCTGTTGTACGCTTTACTTGACTCTTCTGTAGGATCTGATATGTATATCTTTTAAAACTTTTATTTTTCTACTTATGGCAGGATCTAATTATTTTCAAATTCCAAATTCTTTACAAGTACTTTCCAAATTCTCAGACCCTGCTTTTACCTATACGTCTTCCTGCAGCCTACTACTTTCGTAGATGCGTATTTTCTTGATTGCCTATTTTCCTCCATATATTGTATATTACTCCATTCCAACTTTGTCTTCACTAGTAGGTTCTACTGCAATGTACTGATTTTCTCTGGTATGATAAAATTATAGTATCGTCAATTTCTAATCCACAAACTTTAAAAATTTTTTACTTTTTTGTTGTTGTCGACAGAATTATTTTGTTTATTATATCGCTTATGTAACTGTACACTTGATGTCAGAAAAAAATTATACTAATATACCATAACCATACTATCTTTAAATTATGATAGTAATGTTCCTTATTACTTATTATGTATACTATAAATGATCTAAAACTTCTCACCGACCAGGTATGTTTATGAGTATTTCAAAAACTCCATTTGTTAACATTAAACTATTTTAAGTCACAATTGTATCCCTTAGTCTTCCACTATTTATGTTTAATGTTGGCTCTCTTTACATACCTATAAGTTTTGAAATTGTATTACTGCCGACTCTGGTATTTAAGGCAGCAGTTATTACCCTTTACTTCTTATTAGACATTAATTATTATCTGTAGTGTTTAATAGAATGAAATTGTTTCCTTTTATATCCCTTCTTCTGGGCCATAAACACATGGTACGATTATGTACCTTCTTTTATATTTATTTTTCATGGTTATTATTCTTTTACTTTCAATATTATAGTCTTTAACCAATTATTTCCATTTTTTATTCACGCCCTTACTTGACTTGATTCTTGCACCCAGACCAATTTAAAACATTGTATAATTCTCTGTATTTTTAGATCCTCTTAACTGCTTTTTTCCAGATAATACACCTCTATTAACAGTTCTTCCTTTAGATACTTTTCATATTTTCTAATTTTTTGGCTATAAAACTATTATTTCATAGAATTATAAGTTATTTATAATTATATAGGCCTATTACTATTTTTACACCAACCAGTAAAAATTTATACGTAAACAAATATATTCATGACATAATTGTTAAAAAATAAATGCATTTGGTAAGCAAATTTAATAGCAGAGATGAATCTAAAGTCACGACGTGTATAACAAGTTTTATGGCAAGAGGACAAGAGGCCACAAGGCAAAATGCTACGTGAATGGATAACCCGTTTAGAAACTGTTAGACAATAAACTAAACATAAATAGACTGAGGGGATAAATAAATAAAGAGAAACAAGGAGGTGTCTGCTGACAGGAAGCAGTCAAGTAACAGTAGTCATTATTATGAAATTATAATATTATTAATAACGGTTATTATTATTATTATTATTATATTATTAATAACGGTATGTACACAAAACATATAAGTCGTGTTAGTAACTAAGCATAAAGATTCTACTTTAAATGTAATAAGACAGAATAAAATTTTAATTCTTCACATTTATATAAAAAATTGTCATTATAGTTTGGATTCAAAACTTAAGCAAAAATAAGATTTAAGAGGAAAGTGTATAAATACTGAAATTACTTTAAGATTCATTTTTCACAAGTATCCAAGTCACTTGAAATTATATTCAAAAACTTACGTTAATAGTTCCGTCAGTGACTTACTTTTTTGTCGTTACGACGCGTTTCAAGACGTATGTCTCATCGTCAGGTGTTTCACTCGATAGGAGAGCCACCTGACGTTTAAAAATTCTCATTAAAATTAAAGGTAGTGATATAAATAATAGTAAGAATATCCCTGAGTTCCTATTAAATGATCAACTGCAGTTCCAGTCAAACTCACTGTATGACGTAGTTATTAGTATCCAAGATAAGGTTGAAAACACACGGCCTACTGAGTAAATAACGTACAATAATAACAACAGCGCGGGCTCGACTTCAACGCGGTGCGCACCGGCCGTATGTGTTCCGTTTACGTTTACGTTTTTATGTGTTCGTTTATTTATTTTATTTTAATGTATTGACGACCTCACCTATCGAGTGAAACACCTGATGATGAGACATACATCTTGAAACGCGTCGTAACGACAAAAAAGTAAGTCACTGACGGAACTATTAACGTAAGTTTTTGAATGAAATTACTTCTTTAATATTCTATACATGGCACGGAATTCACTTCATATTATTGAATGTCTCGTATATCACGTATTTTTACAAATAAGAAAAGAAAAGGAATCTCTGCAATAATTACTATAATGTTAATTATAATATATATATATATATATTATTAGATCTTATTAAAACATATTTTAATCATAATAATGGAATAATATTGAAATATATGGTAGAATTTGTAGAGACCTTGGTCGGACGACAACTGGAGTTTGGAGTGCGTAGAGCAACTGAAAACTACTGATTCCTACGATTCAAGTTACTACGAGTAATAAAAAGGTTGCTACACATCTGCAAGCGCATCTTTTGTGTACATGTTATTCTGAAAACATCGGTGAGTAATTCAATAATCCATCTCCCTTTGAAAGCTTTGGAAGGCTTCAGAAGACTTTAAGCTAACTGAAAATCTTATTAAGATCGTTAAAAAGCTATAAACGTTCTACATGAAACATAGAGTTAAGAGTAACGCTATCATTGTCATAAACATTATTTAAAATCAGTTAGTAGCAACTACTGAGCATGCGAATTAAATGCTGGGTGAGGGAATACCTTTACATATTACACTTTGAAATTGTACATTAGATTTTGAGTATGTCCCAAGTGCGCAAATTTTCTTTTTTTGTGAGTCTCAAGTAATTAGAGTTTATGTCCCATCCTCTTAACTACAGTGCCATTTCTAATGTGGCTTACCCAAGAAATTCTCAACAGCTGTCTATAGAGCTACATTTCGAAAGCGTTAAAACGATCTGTAGTGTTCTGTTTTTGTGTCCATGTTCCACATGCGTTGGCCTGTAGGACGAACGACACATAGCATTTCACAAATCTCTCCCTGTACGGGATCTAACTGTTCTCTCTGTGTGTGTGTGTGTGTGTGTGTGTGTGTGTGATACACATATTATGTGTGTGTTCGAAATTATAATATAATTAAATGTATATTTTTGTATGTACAGTAATTGTAAATGTAAATGTATATAATTTAATTTGTATTTACTTATAATATTTGTGTCTTTGTAAACATAAATGCTGAAATTGCTACATAGTTTCATTGCTACCGTTGTCCTGCTACGGTTCTTTGCCAGTACCAATTCTTCTAAGAGATTTAGCTGTTGGCCGCCACCCAGCGTAATGTATCTACACGTGTATTATGGTCTTCATCAAGAGTGTGTTTTGAGAGTTGCACAAATAACAAATTTAGGCATTTTAAAGTAGTATATTCCTGAATATAACGCTTACAGTGATCCTGTAACAAATTGTTTATTAGATTGAATCAACAAAAATTGAGAATATACCATTTGTTACGTGCGTATAAGACTACTACGTTGTGTTCCAACAGAAGAAAATTTACGTTTTATAATGCGGTACATAACATTGGAAAGTAAACCGTAATTAGTTGAAATGAGGATTTGTGTTTGCGTAACGTCTAGCAGCAAAAATAAAAACTGTTAAAGTGTTTTGATAAATGAGTAATGAATTAAATTAAATTGAGATTTTTTTGTCAAAAAGAAAATAGAATAGACAGTAACCAATGGATTGAATGTTAAAGATAAAACGTAACATAGTATAGCAAGGGCAGGCCTTACAACACACAATAATTGAAGGATAAGGCTTGTAGAAGCAATGAAACTGTGTGGTTGGGTATAATAGAATACATTAATTTACACATGAACAAAGAGTGCAATGGAATTCTATTTAGATATTACAATACCTCTATATACAATGTCTCATCATAATCGTCTATACAAATAGTATTATGATACACTTGTGATAGGCCTGTGTTTGCGTACAACTGTATAGTTAACCTTACTGGGGTGTTCAAATTTTAGCAACACTTAAGACGTTCGGGTCCAAAATGACCCATACGGGAAAAATTATTTTTTTCAACAAAAAAGTTTCTTGGTAGCCTATGCATATTTATGTTTTATACATTAGGCCTAAGTTCTGATAATGAATGACCAAAATAATCAACTAACAATGCAGTATATCAGCATTTTTATCATATATGTTGCCTTGCACATTTCATCATATTTTATTTTTATATATGTAAGTATATATTTATTTGTGTACTAAAACTAACATAATTCTGTATTTTTATTTGTTATGAATACAGTAAAGTTTTCTAAGCACGAAACGAACACATTATTATATTCTGAAACAAGAAACTTTATTGATAATCTAGCTATTAAAATTCTGTTTATTGGAAATTTAAAAATCTGTATTATTAAAAAATGTATATTATTTCATGAACATAATTTTTATGAAATACTATTCTATACGACAAAGATTAAAGTCATTTCTAAATTATTATATAACACAGGCAAAAAACAAAATGGAAAATCTTATATTTGTATGTTACGAGACTATCTGTCAGGTAAACTGTTTCTGTTACGTAAACTTACACAATTTCACTGAAACATTTGTTACTTATATGGGTGAGGTGATTCTTGCAAGTAAACTTGTCACATTTTGAGCACTTCACAGAAGTCTTATTGTCAGTTTTGTCAGTTTTTGGGCACAACTGGCACCTCCCTCTTTTTCTCTGCATTGTATCTGGATTCTTCATAATAGACCGAGTTGGTACTGCACGTTCAGCTTGTACGCGTTCAACTACATCTCTTGCAGCTTTTCTTCGTGGCATATACTGTCGTCTGTCAATGTGTTTTTTGATCAAAGATTCTCCAAGGTTTTCTAAAAATATTCTTCTCCGATCATTGCATTTTTGCTTCCATTGAAGGTTGATGGAAGTAAATAAAACAAAAGAATTGACACCCGAAATATCAAGTATATTTGAAAAGACAACTATGGGCCAACAATTTGTTTTCCTTTTTGAAGTATAGTTTGCACACATCTTATCTAGAGTATCAACAGCCCCTTTAGTTTTGTTGTAATCTAAAATAAGCAGTGGTTTTTTATCATCATTACAACTTATTTTGTCATCGTGGTGTAAAGTACTCTGCAGTACAACACACTTATTCTCTTTTGGAAAATAAGAGACCAGTGTAGTATCCTTCGTAAATGCAAACTTTGAGGTCAGTGCAGGTACATTTTTTGTTTCTAGAAGTTGGGGAGGAAGTGTAGGCTTATTTTTCTTGATAGTTCCTACTTTTGTAATACCTCTTCTGAGAAGCGTTTGCCCTAATCCATACGATTTAAAAAAGTTGTCACAAGTAACATTGTGGCCTTTCAGACCAACTGTCAAATCTAGAACTACCCTAAGGTTTTTCTCTGGTAGTGCACCTTGTGGCTTTCCTAAATATGGCTGGATATTCCAAACGTAACTAGTGGCATTATCACATACAGCCCAAAACTTTATGCCACATTTAGCTGGTTTTTTAGGCATGTATTGACGGAAAGGGCATTTTCCTCTAAAACCAACTAACCTTTCATCCACTGTGACATATTCGGTAGGATTGAAATGTTTTGGCAAAATTTCAACCCATTTCTCCCACAGCTCTCTAATAGGTGCGAATTTATCACTAGCGCGCCTAGTTGGTCGAGTTTGAAGATCATCGAAACAGAAAATATGAGAAATAATTTTAAATCTTTCCAGTGACATTGTTGCCCGAAATATTGGCCTTCCTTTTGTTTCATCCCACAAACTCTCAGTTGACTCATTATGTGATTTATAAACACCTGCCAATAACAAAAGTCCAATGTAAGCGTCTAGTTCTGTTGAGTCAATTTTTTTCCAATTCTCCCCATAAATACGGTTGCCTTCTTCATTTGTTTGGGTCAGGATTATATTTTCAATTGGAGGGGGAAAATACTTTGAATGCCGAATATTCATCAGTAACACGTGCAGTTGCATACCTGGTTGGTCCTGGCGTGTCATTACATCATGAGAAGGACGTCTTCCTATCTGGAGCTCAGGCTTGGTTTTCCAATGGATGTCACCGTTTTTAGATAATAAAGTGTTATTTCCTGGTTCATGATGTACTTCTTCATCTTCTGAATCTGAAGACACACATTCAGAAATATTATCTTCAATTTCTGAAGCAACTTCTCCTTCGTCGGAGATTTCCGATAACACTTCTTCAACGTCCATCATTGTTCATACAAAAGCCACTTTAGGTTAAACACAAGTATGGTAATAAAACCAAAGAAAGAGCAATAAAATTACTGAAATTGAAAAAAGAATGTTTCACTCCATAACATAACAGCAACCTCACTCACACTCTGCTCAAGGAGCACTGACTGACAGATGGAGAGGGAAAACTTTCTTGTAGGTGGGCAGGCACTGTTGCTAAGTGGAGTAGTTGGGAGAGAATGTAGCAACCAGTGTGACCTTGTACTATGAGACTATGCATTGAATCATCAAACGAGACAAAGTAATGAAGCTTTTGAATCCAAAGTACAGTTTATAATATTAATAAAATAATTACTTCACCTACGGGTCCAAAAGGACCCGAACAACTTTTTGTATAAAAACGTGTCATAAAATTTTATAAGC
Organism: Magicicada septendecula; assembly: GCA_034769895.1. NCBI lineage: Eukaryota > Metazoa > Arthropoda > Insecta > Hemiptera > Cicadidae > Magicicada > Magicicada septendecula. Next base: position 176,931,929 of record CM068369.1, on the reverse strand, counting down.
GGTTTAAAAAATTTATATTAGAGAATGATACTTATTTATAGGTATTTGACAAAGTCATAAAACGGAAAGTTGATCTAATAATTTTTTAACAAACAGCAGCGTAAAACAAAATCTTTTGGGTCAAAAAGGACCCGAACACCTCAGCAGGGTTAAATCTTACAAATAGTGTCTAAACATTTAAAACATAAACAGTTGTATCTTTTCGACTATAATTGTAAAAAACTATTTATCGTTATTTGTCCTTACAACTATGACATGTTACTCAAAATACTTGTTTTAGGTTATGTAGGAACACTAATAGAGAAAACAAAAACATGATCCGGTGGTGTAAAGGGTATATTGAACTTTCTATTTTCTGTAAAGTAAACGTTAGTTTTTCAACATCAACATAGTTTTTGTCACCACGTTATACTAGTGTACGTAAAACGCGTTGCAGGGCGTATTCTGTTATTCCTAAACCACACTGAGCACTGTTACAGTATACGAAAATATTAAAATATCCTATAAATATCACAAAGTTGATAGCTTATAAAGCATATTCTGACAGAAGCAGTATAACCTTAGAGCGTGCGCTCCTCCTCCCACACACAACAGGCATTTGACTACAGTTAAAGTTTGTAAAACATAAGTAAATCATATTTCCATAATTTTCATAGATCTACCATTTGCATATATACTTGTTAATGTCGTGTGTTAATTGCTCTTCTACTGGCTAAATTATACTAGACACTACACTAGATACTTTCGGTAATAAACAATACGCATATGTACAATAAAAACGTATAGTCAATTTACATGAAAATTTACATCTGCATGCATATGGGTAAATGTGTTCATGACGTATGTACCTGCCTCATAAACGTCAGATAATATTATGAGAAAGTTAATTACAGATATTTTTAAAAAATTAAGTAAGCGTTAAAATTAAAAATACAGGAATCCTATAACTACGTTCTAGTAAGTCGCAAATTATTTCTTAAAAAATAAACTTTTATTTTCTATAGTTTTCAAACATTATATAGTATTTCAAATGCGTTTTCTAACCAACAACTCTGTTAATAAGGCGTTTGTATATACATGGCTCCTTCGAAAGGACACAGAGTTTCGACAGGACAGATGATGAGTGTTGGACATATTGCAAGGATGTGAACAGCCCGCAGCACACAGTGTCTAATTGTCTAAAGTGATATTAAATTCGTTACGATTTAAAAACAGACTTGGGGACCAGACTCAATACAAATAACAAAGTAGGATTTATGTTTAGTAGTAAGTGGAGAAATGAAATACATATGCCTATATATTTCGAAGAAGCGTTTGATGACTTACAAAGAGATGGAGTAGCGCGTTTACAGGGAGGACGGCTGAGACTGCCAGCTGTAGCTGATAGAGATTCGACGGTATCTAGCACAACTTTCTTGGCTAGACTTTTTTTTTTTTTTTTTAAGTGACCGTCTATCAGTCAATGTTTTAGTGGATGGTTAGTGAGGATTTTTGCGTCGACGTTTCGACAATATTTATTGTCATCTTCATGACCTGTGTATGAAATACAATAGAAATATCAAACATATATATAGATATATATTCTATTATATATAGAATATAAAACATAACGAAACAATTAAATATTTGGGTGAACGTGTTGGTGTATGTGAGTGTGTGCGTGCGTATGTATCATTTTATATGTGAAGACTTATGATAATTTGTTTACATCTTCAAATTCAGTTTTCTTAAAGATAATTTGAAGATGTAAACACACTATCATAAGTCTTCACATATAAAATGATACATACATAAGCACGCACACACTCACATTCACCAACAAGTTCACCCAAATATTTAATTGTTTCGTTATGTTTTATATTTCTATTGTATTTCATACACAGTGTGCCGAGCCTGAAAGATTCGGCGAAAATTCAGTAATTGACAATTGGAGAGTGGGCCGATCTCTAGCGGAGAGACGGCGCGAAACCGCTGAATATACGGCCTGTAGTTATAGGCAGTACGGAATTACAGTTGTGTAATTCGTGCTGCACTCTTTCCGTGAAGATAAGCCCTACTAAGTAAGTCTAGACAGCGTTGATCGGTGTCGGCACCTGGTGCCTCCCCGCAGTATGAAAACTCCAGGTGCTGCTTTCTGGCGACAAAGGCCGTAGGCAAACGAGAAAGAAGCAGGGACTTCTATTTAACGTTCGTCTCACAAAAACTCCGTGGTTGACGGTCGCGTCCAATTTCGCTCCGGTAGAGATTGAAGATTTAATACACCTTCAAGCCTTCATACTATGATTAGATAGTTCTATACACGGCTGCGGTAAGTGTCGTTTATACTTTCACATTAATAGAATATAATATTTCACTAGAGAAAACTGTTTTTTAATAAGCCTAAGTAAGTTGATTTCTGTTCACCTGTATGCGACCGCATGGCGGTTGTGCAATACGCAATTTGATGGTAAAATTTTTAAAACTTTATAAAACTATACTCCATTCACGTGACCGAATTTCGGCACGATAAGGTTAAGTAAATTAAATACAAAAATTTAAGTTTAAAATATATCTTAACATGAATGTAACCAGCTTCGTGTTACGTACCTAGGATTGCACAATCGTAGTTGGTTTAGATGGCATACAAGTTTTGCTACAATTAATAGTAAAGCTTTATTAATATCTGGGAACTTACTGAGGCACGTTTTGAAAGTATATAATCACCAATTCATATTAATTTCTATAGTAAAAACTATGTAATTTGAATTAACCTTAACCACGTGGTAGCTACACATTCACACTATGTATAAAGTTTATGAAATGGTACAGAGCCATAATTAATTGTCAAATTGCAAACATGGTAACCCGCATTGGGTGAAGTTAATATTATGAAGAATTACTGTTCTAAAGATTTTCAAATAGGGCATGTTGGCCATATAAATTTGTCAAGTTAAATTTAAGTAGCTCTATAGCTATGTTTACTTTATACATGTATTTTGGGGGGTGTGCAAACTTTAGTGGGGCATTGTGTTGTGTACTCTGGCTAATATATATAATGGTGTGTAATTAGGGTCCACCGCATAGACGAGAACAAGACCTACAACATGGCTGAACTATTAACACCTTAAAGCTCTCCTCTTTCGCTACCGGAGGAATCGCCAGATGGCCACACCAACACCTATAATGTCGACCACGAGATTGCCACCTTAAAAAAAAACCTTCATGGAGAAAATCAGGTGATACAAAACCAATTATTAAGTACACATAGAGTCAGCACTCAATAATACCCAGTGACCAGTTTTATATATATCTATCAACTACAACATTTCAAGTTTTAAACATTTAATTAGATCCCCAATTCATGGGAAAGTTTAGTGTGTGAACTGGATGTAAAATTAATTGTAAATTTTATTAAATTTCTGGTAAAATTGTCAGCTCAGAGACTGGCATGTCTTAAACAGTTCAACATTCAACATATAATTTCCTCTTATTTCATTATATGGGTTTCTTTACAGATTTTAAGTCATTCTTTCTATTGGTAATTTATCATGTTCAATTTAGTAGTATATATATTATAATACTACCCTTATAATCGTAGTAATTAATGGTATAATATATTACGTTCCTGAAATAATAACGCATGGATATGATTTAATAACATAATGGTTTAATCTGTGTAACATAAATTCAAATTATTGGAAAATACCATTCGATACATACGGTTGTCACAATCGATATTTTTCTCAGGTTTAATAACTAAATAATTTTAATATATTTCGTGGGAATTCTTGTGGCTGCTACGAAAAGTTCCTTTACATGTTAATTAATAATAGAGAGTACCTTTACAAACAATATATTACTTATAATCTAAAAAATTACAAAAATTATATATTAAGTTACATACAAGTTTTGACGATATTCAATACGCTTCGTAAAAGCATGTAGGTTAGAGTAACGTCAACATCATGACTATTTGTCCGTCTCAGAAAATAATGTAGTTTATTAATGTGTACAATAAATGTTTTCCTTGTAATCACTGTTCGCTTACATATTGAATTTGGTTGCACTTTAAAATGTTTACTAGTGATTAGTGTTAGTGTAACTTGTTATATTGTCTAGTGGTTGTTCCTTGTTGGATAAAAATATTGTCAAATTATACTTCACACATCTAGACGATATTCTGAAGGTTTTCTGGTTTATTCTGAATATTTTTCTTGATTGTGTGTATTACTTGTTCATGAAAATTGTAGTGGAGGGATTATTATCTTCGATGATGGTCTTTCAGATCTTCTTTCACAAACGGGTTATCTATTTTTATATTTTTTTAATTACATCTAGACACGCACTATTCAACTGTTTTCCATCACAATTAACAATTAAGTGTTATTTCTTCTTTTTTAGTCACAGAACTCATACAAATTTCTTAAATTTTGATTGGTCATTTATGTACAGGTTAAATGTTATAGGATCAACACCCATTACCTACTTTATATTTTATAAATTACCTTTAATAGATAATTTTATTATTATACTCTAATTATATATGCAATGTTTATACAATTATTAATTAGATAATTATAAACAATTTGATACTAAACATGCCTCAGTTTATAACTGTAAAACCTTATTAATTTGAATTTCTATGATATGTGGTGGAACAATTTGTTATGGTTGATTGTAATTTCTACTTTGATTACCTGAGATAAATATATTTACATAAATTAACTGGTGACATAAAATCTTATAACATACAACAAAACTCTTAATAATAATAATAATTGTTTTTGACAGTTTTAGTTTATTTATACTGCTAAACTATTGTCTGTATGATAAACTAAAATTCTGTCTAATAATAACAATAAAACACTTTTCATACAAAAATAATTAACACTGTTTAACAGTAGTCTGTGTCACTATTTATATTATGTCACTCATATAACTGTAAGGTTTGTGTCCCTTTTTCTATCCTTAAAATATGTCGATACAATTTTGTTAATACAATTTTAATTTATGATTAGGTACTCTTTATTGGGTTTGGTTGTAATTCAGGGTAAGTTCATTAGGCCTACTAGGTTTATTTATTTAATTTTTGTCTGTTTACTGCCCTATTCTACTGGGTTATTTGTAGGTTTCTTGATAATATAAAATAAGTCAAACCAACTAGGTTTCCTTTAATTTGCTTTCAATTATTATTTCTTGTTTCTTCTCTGGATCGGATTCCACTATTATTTACTATTTTTTGTAACATTTTGTTTCGTTACAAAGTGCCTCCCTTCAGAAGTAATTATTTCTGAACACTTCATTAGGTGTGAGGACATAATTACTTATGTTATTTTTTCCTTTTCTTCCTCGTGATATTTTTTCATGGATTGTTGATTATGATCTTCTGAATTGCTACTATTGGGTTAGTATATGGTGATTGGCTATGCTCAATTATATCATTTAACCACATTTTATTAGTTTCAGCTCTAACCGCCTCCTTCAATGAATATGGTATAGGATAGGATTTTCTGTGGAATTCTGCTGGTTCTTTAAATTGTATTCTACACTGATAGTTTTTTACTTTTCCTGGTTTTTCTGAAAATACATGTTTATACTTCTTATATATTATAATGAGATCTTCTACTTGTTTCACTGTCAAATTATTTGTGCCTTGGTGTCTAAACTCTCTTATCTCCTGTAATTTACTGTTCCACAGGTCTTCATTTGTCATATTATAGATTATTTTTCTGCATTGGGTGTCATTATTTAAAAAATTTAATTCCCTAACCTGGTGATGGGTACGGTTCAGAGGGGCACCATCGCTTCCTATTAACTCTGCCGTCCACATAACACCTTCTGAGTTCAAGGACACCTTCTCCTTGCTCAAATCAATAATGGCTGAGTATTTCCTCAGCATATCGCATCCGATTAATAATTCGAATGGTAGGCCGATTGCGTCCAAACATATAATATTAATTGTAACACCTTTGCTTTCTATTTCCAATGATAATTGTTTTCTCACTGTTTTATTTTGACGCCCAGTGGCACCTATTAAAATAACATTATTGACAGGTAAGGTAGATATCATATTTTTACTTTGTTTCTGTATTCTCTCCAGTTCAGCGTCGTTAATAAGTGATACATTTGCACCAGTATCTATCATTATTCGTGTAGGAATTCCTTCAATTTGAGCGGTTATGTATACAATTTCATTATGCTGGTTGATGCTACTTGTCACCGTTTCCTCCAACAGTTCTTCTCGAAGATTTTTCAAATAATAATTGTAAACAATAGTAAGATTTTGACTATCCGTCCTTAAACTTTGGTTATTGTTATACTTCAAAATTCTTTTATTTTCCATAATTAGCTTTTCATAATTAGTTGGTAGTAATTTGTTATTACTATATTTTTGAATTTGGTGGTTATTGTACCCAGTAGTTAGTAGCAGTAAGGGGTCGCGAGGGTTTATTACTGCCTCACTCCATTTAAATTAAGGCTATCATGATTATTTTCCGGGCATGACTGTTGATTTGCCTGGAATGGTGTGCTGGTTCCTGGTTGTTCAACCTCTCGGTTGTCTAATTGTTCGCTTCCCCTTGATTCGCGGAAGTCCTCCTGGCTTCTACTTCTTACTCGGTTATAATGGTGACTCATCCCTCTGGGATTTCCTCTTTGATCATAACTGTTATTAAAACTGTTCCTCCGAGGTTGATGGTATCTCCAGTAATCCCCTTCTTCGGCACTGATATAATTTATTCGGTGTCGGTACGGACGATTATTATTATAATTACCCTGACTATTATTGTTATTTACTCCTGAGTTACTCCTAAAATTATTGTAATTTTGGTTTGCTCGGTAGTTATTATAATTATTATTAATCCTATTACCCGGATGGTAATTTTGAGTGGGCCTGTTGTTACTATTATTGTTAATTGGGTTTCGATTGAAGTTTGCTTGTTGGTTATTATTTGGATTAAAATTTTGGTTGGAACTACGATCGTTGACATAACTATTCCGGTTATTCATGTTATTATATTGATTATGATTCATACCATGGTTATTATTTTTTGAACCGCACAGATCAGTTCGTTGTCTGCTTCTTTTGTAGTAACCCTCGTGTCCATAATTTTCTAATAAGTCAGCCATTGCGTGGACCGTTTTAATCTGGCTTCCCAGGCGTGCTCTGGCAATTCCTGTGTCATAATGGTATGCCATTTTAGTTACTAGGGATTCTTCTGGTATTCTTGGCTCTAGGTGTCTCGCCAAACACACCTTTCCCCAGAAGTAAGTAATTGGAGATGTACCTCTATTTCCATCATATCTTCCCTGACAAATGTTGTCCCTTATAATATTTTGTATCGCTTCGGACCAGTATTTTTCTTTAAACAGTTTTTTAAATTGAGCGTAGTCCACTATCTCATTCCTGGTTGCTGTCCACCAGTTGTCCCTAATCTCTCAAAAATGCTCATCCAACATCTCTCTAATCGAGCTCCAGATAGTTATTCGATGTTTATTAAAATGTTCCTCGATTCTGGCCAGGAATTCCATGGGGTTTCTACGATAATTTTTGAAATTAATTCCTTCTCTGGTTTCATTTGTGGAAACATGAGTAATATTATTTGGTCTGGTTCTAATTAACTCAATTTCTTCTTGATTTTGGCGTACTTGACCAGTTAAATTGTTCACCGTAGTGTTAATATTGTCACACCTTTCTCCGGTTTGTTTGTGTAAATTCACTAAATTTTCTTGTTCCTTTTGTATTCCTTCTATTTGAATACGACTATTTTCTTGGACCTGGTCTATTCTGGTATTTATCACTGCTTTATTTTGTATAATGGTTTCATTAGCTTTTCTTAATCTCTCATTAATGTCAGCTGTTTCTTGCTTCCTTTCCTCATCGATTTTGTCCATCTTCTGGTTAATTGTATCATTGACCTGTTCAATTCTACCGTTAATTCTTCTTACATTCTCTTCATTGATTTGTCTGAATTCTTCCTGCATTTGGTTATTATTGTCACTTCTATTTTGCCTTAAGGTTTCCTTAGTACTTTCTTTAATACTATCAATTTTCTCATTTATCCGTTTATTCTCCTCCCGGATTTGTCTTAATTCTCATTATTATTCTCGTTTTGTTTCCTAAAATTTTCATTAGTTTCTTCTCTGTTTTGGTCAAATCTCTCCTCCATCTGTTTTATTAAATTTTCACTCATTTTCTCATTTTGTATCCTTGAGTTCTCGTTAATCTCTTCCTTCATACCGTCTATTTTCTCGTTTGTTTGTCTGTTATCTTCCTTGATACTATCAATTTTTTCATTCGTTTGTCTGTGGTCTTGCTTGATGCTCTTCAAATCTTCCTTCGTTTGTCTGTTATCTTCCTTGATGTTATCGAATTTTTCCTCCATTTGTTTTAATAAGTTTTGACTCAAAATTTTATTTTGTTTCCTTGAGTTTTCAGTGATTTCTTCCTTCTGCTTCTTAAAATTGTCATTGGTTTCTTCCTTGTTCTTGTCCAATTTCTCATTCATACTATTCATTAACTCCATTAATTTTATAAGATTCGGGTCTCCTCTACCTTCCTTTCTTGCTACCGTCTCCACACCCTCCACCGATGTTACTTCTTTCTCTTCCATCCTGACTTCTTTCTCTGCCTCCTTCGTCCGTCTCAGTGACGACGCCCTCTTATGCATCTTTATTATTTTTTGGAACTTATAGCAGTCGCCAGCTAAAAATTAGGAAATTAATTTGCTTGTTTCAATTCCTTTACCTAATATTCCCTAATTTCAGCCTCACTAGTTGGTGCGCCAATTTATAATACTACCCTTATACCCGTAGTACATAATGGTATAATATATTACGTTCCTGAAATAATAACGCATGGATATGATTTAATAACATAATGGTTTAATCTGTGTAACATAAATTCAAATTATTGGAAAATACCATTCGATACATACGGTTGTCACAATCGATATTTTTCTCAGGTTTAATAACTAAATAATTTTAATATATTTCGTGGGAATTCTTGTGGCTGCTACGAAAAGTTCCTTTACATGTTAATTAATAATAGAGAGTACCTTTACAAACAATATATTACTTATAATCTAAAAAATTACAAAAATTATATATTAAGTTACATACAAGTTTTGACGATATTCAATACGCTTCGTAAAAGCATGTAGGTTAGAGTAACGTCAACATCATGACTATTTGTCCGTCTCAGAAAATAATGTAGTTTATTAATGTGTACAATAAATGTTTTCCTTGTAATCACTGTTCGCTTACATATTGAATTTGGTTGCACTTTAAAATGTTTACTAGTGATTAGTGTTAGTGTAACTTGTTATATTGTCTAGTGGTTGTTCCTTGTTGGATAAAAATATTGTCAAATTATACTTTACACATCTAGACGATATTCTGAAGGTTTTCTGGTTTATTCTGAATATTTTTCTTGATTGTGTGTATTACTTGTTCATGAAAATTGTAGTGGAAGGATTATTATCTTCGATGATGGTCTTTCAGATCTTCTTTCACAAACGGGTTATCTATTTTTATATTTTTTTAATTACATCTAGACACGCACTCTTCAACTGTTTTCCATCGCAATTAACAATTAAGTGTTATTTCTTCTTTTTTAGTCACAGAACTCATACAAATTTCTTAAATTTTGATTGGTCATTTATGTACAGGTTAAATGTTATAGGATCAACACCCATTACCTACTTTATATTTTATAAATTACCTTTAATAGATAATTTTATTATTATCCTCTAAATATATATGCAATGTTTATACAATTATTAATTAGATAATTATAAACAATTTGATACTGAACATGCCTCAGTTTATAACTGTAAAACCTTATTAATTTGAATTTCTATGATATGTGGTGGAACAATTTGTTATGGTTGATTGTAATTTCTACTTTGATTACCTGAGATAAATATATTTACATAAATTAACTGGTGACATAAAATCTTATAACATACAACAAAACTCTTAATAATAATAATAATTGTTTTTGACAGTTTTAGTTTATTTATACTGCTAAACTATTGTCTGTATGATAAACTAAAATTCTGTTTAATAATAACAATAAAACACTTTTCATACAAAAATAATTAACACTGTTTAACAGTAGTCTGTGTCACTATTTATATTATGTCACTCATATAACTGTAAGGTTTGTGTCCCTTTTCCTATCCTTAAAATATGTCGATACAATTTTGTTAATACAATTTTAATTTATGATTAGGTACTCTTTATTGGGTTTGGTTGTTATTCAGGGTAAGTTGATTAGGCCTACTAGGTTTATTTATTTAATTTTTGTCTGTTTACTGCCCTATTCTACTGGGTTATTTGTAGGTTTCTTGATAATATAAAATAAGTCAAACCAACTAGGTTTCCTTTAATTTGCTTTCAATTATTATTTCTTGTTTCTTCTCTGGATCGGATTCCACTATTATTTACTATTCTTTTGTAACATTTTGTTTCGTTACAATATATATTTTCTAAATGTTAAAATCAGTTTAATTCATATTGTATAGAAATTTCTGGGGGTAGGTAGGTGCATTTTCCACAAGTTTCAACCAGAAGGAATGCATGTTGATACAGTTTTGAACTTGTGTTGAGACAAGTTAAAAGATGCATCAACTGGCTATTAACATGTCGGTCTCTGGGCCAAAAGTATTTTCCATAGGATTATAATATTATGCAATATTTCTATTTTTATTACTTGGCAATGTTTCAGAATATATAAATTCTTTAAATTATTTATGATAACTGGGGGGTGTTCATTGTTTTAAATTTTTTTTATTTCTCACAGTAACAAAGCCCAGTTGGGCAGAATTAGATAACAGCATTAGGCACTTAGCCAAAATTTTGAAAGTTATTTATGTCCTGGGGACTACCGAATGCTTAAGCATTATCTAATACACGTGATGTGTAATCAACCAACATCATGGGGGTAATATAAAAGTAAATTGTAATCCTAACAGGGATAATTATAAAAGAAGTAAGAATTTATATACGCCATGGGGGTAATATAAAAAGGGGCGTGGCAAGAGATCCTTATGTATATTGTATTGTATGGTATTGTATAATGTATTTGTATTGTGGAACATGTTATGTTTGTATATTTGTGTGTGCATTTTGGGGGTTATAAGTATTGTGCATTTAGTGTATTTTTGGTGGGGACTTTAGATATAGGGTTTGTTTGGTTGTCTTTTTATAAAAGAAAGTTGACACATGGAATTATGTAGGTATATCCTTTTCATTTTTTATAACAGGTATTCTATCTCAATTTATCATTGCTGATCATTTCTTCAAGAAAATAATTTATTTTATTTAACTTTAATAACAAGTATATGAATTGTCACCCTTTAAAATTTATTTAATTTGTTGGAGAATTTATTATTATAATTAATATTAGCAAGGAATCTATACCATTTATCTTCATTAAGTTCTATGGAGCATTCTACAAGGAACATATAAAATAAATTTTATATATTATTAATATTTTAATGGAAATTCTATTTCAAGGTTAGTAATGGTTTTAAATTTCTATTCATTTGTAAAGAGACAGCAAATAATTTTGTGGGTATTAATAAATATTTTCAGGTGGCCTTGTTGAGAAAGTATACTTTATTTAATTGACTATTTAAGGGAATTATAGATTATGACTGTTGGGTTTATTTATTTTTATTATTAATTTGTTTACTGAGATAGAATAATAAAAGGGATTTGTTAATTGTTTAATGCATGAGTTTTCATTGCAAGTCCCGTCTCACTGGATCCAGCGCATTTTTGGCTTCTCTAGGCTTTAGCCTAGTTATAATTAACTTGTGGGCCCTCTTTACAAAAAAAAAAAAACAATTTTCAAAAAAATTTTCAAAAAAAAATCTTTTTTTTTTACTGCTTAAGTTAAAGAGGGGTTACATTTGGTAGCAGAGCGTGGTTGAGATTAGGGTCAACCCGTGGGTCCTGTGGGTGTGACGGGGCTTGTAAACTTGGGAAACATTTTGGGAGTTCCAATGGAACTTAGAAAAATTTTTAAACGCCCTATATCTAAAGGTGAAAATATTTTTGTTAGGTTTAAGGTTTTGAGATATATATGTACATGTACTTGCCCGCCTTGAATAGTTGATAGTGCCACGTGGTGTGAAATTTTAGAAGGGGAAATTCCTTGGGAAACGGGACTTATCGTAGTTCGGTGCCTGGTTGGAGTATTACCTTGCCCATATTTGGGGAGGTGTTGTTTTTTTTAATTATGCGGTATGGCCCGATCGGCAGTCGGTTTCTTCCGATATACGGTTGCCGAAGTAACATTGAGAAATTGTTTAAATAAATTTTCGTTGGTCGGTGTTTTGTCGTGTTGTGTGTGTGTTGTGTGTGTGTCGCGTTCCATTTGTCTAGAGTCGTAGAGTGAGAGCAGTTCAGGTAGTGGGCTAGTTTCTCGCAACGGTAGGTGGACCCGCAGTCTACTTGATGGAAGATATAGTACTTGAGTTTTTCTGATTCCGGTATTAGTTGTCATTATGTATGTAGGTGTTAGGTATTTTGTGGGTGTTATGTTTTGTTAATTTTTGAAGGGGTAGGGGCCATGCCGCATTCCCTAGTTGCTTTTCGTGGTAGTTTATTTTTGAATAAGTAGGTTGTTCGACGTTGCTGTGCTGAAGTAAACCCCCCTCGTTAGTTATGCAGTATTGAAGACCAAGTGAAGGGATTGATGTTCGCGTGCCCTCTATGCGGTTTTCTCTGTCCGGCTAGTAGGGGCCGTCCGCCCTAGGATAGGGATGTGTTTTTTTTAAAGACCAGTTACATATGTCAAGGATTTGTGATGCCTTGTTTTGCAGCATATGGCTGGTTAGTCCAGATGTGGACAGTAGTGTTATGAGCACTCACATATCAAGGTATTAGTTACCTTGTTTTGGTCTTCGGACGCGTATGTGAGTGGCAGCGGGAGGAGTAGGTGGTGGTCACCAGAGAGTGTGACGTGTTGGGGCGGTCCTGTGGGGTTGGCCTGGCGGAGAGGGTCGCGTGGGGATGGTTGCATTGGCGTTGAGATTTTCCAGTCCTGTGAGAAAGGGGGGGTAGTTGTGGTCCTGAGTAGGTATTAGTTGGGTCTCAGTTTGGGGAGGCCTTGGGAGGTCAGAACTCAGAAGGTACTCTTGACGTTGCTCAGACGGTACGGTGCCTTTCGTCTTTTTTCCTTCTTTCTCTTGTGCTGGACGCTGACCCTGATCAAGTCATCATCCAGTACCCTCACACACTACTCTTCTCTTCTTTCCTCTTACTTCATTTTCACCCTGAGCCTCTGTTCTCCCAAGAGCGATTAAATTTCTGAGATTTCCTAGGCCTAGCTAAGTTCCTGAGAGCAAGTGCTGCTGAGCCAACCTAACCACGACGTCCACCGGTTTGTTTTGAGGAGGGGTACACTGCAGGGTACTCTCCTGGCGTTTAACAGTGGGGCAACTATGTTGCCCTTTTGGGGTGAGGGTGTGCCGAGCCTGAAAGATTCGGCGAAAATTCAGTAATTGACAATTTGAGAGTGGGCCGATCTAATAAATTTTATATATTATTAATATTTTAATGGAAACTCTATTTCAAGGTTAGTAATGGTTTTAAATTTCTATTCATTTGTAAAGAGACATAGCAAATTATTTTCTGGGTATTAATAAATATTTTCAGGTGGCCTTGTTGAGAAAGTATACTTTATTTAATTGACTATTTAAGGGAATTATAGATTATGACTGTTGGGTTTATTTATTTTTATTATTAATTTGTTTACTGAGATAGAATAATAAAAGGGATTTGTTAATTGTTTAATTCATGAGTTTTCATTGCAAGTCCCATCTCACTGGATCCAGCGCATTTTTGGCTTCTCTAGGCTTTAACCTAGTTATAATTAACTTGTGACCCCTCTTTACAACAACAAAAAAAAAAATTTTTTTTTTAATTTTTCAAATAAAAAATCTTTTTTTTTACTGCTTAAGTTAAAGAGGGGTTACAACAGGTCCTGAAGATGACAATAAATATTGTGTAAACATCGACGCAAAATAGCTATAATTTGTATTATTGACCGATCCTCACTAACCATCCACTAAAACATAAGAAATAAAACTGTTCACATTATTAGTTTTTTGTATTTACATCTTCTAAGAAAGGTTTTAAGGTGTTTACAGTGATAATTTAGAAACTTATTGTATATAAACATTCAACAATATACAACAAACATTAGGTCAATAGAGAACATGATGCAATTCATAAAACACTAAGTGCAAAAATTAACATAAACACACACACAAAAATTCGCGAAATAAAAATTACTACAATCGTGAATTTCACGTAGTAAACATTGTTAACACTTAACTACCAAATCTGTAATTTGACGGTACACTGTTTTTGTTAAATTATGGTATCTTATCGAATTATGTAATTTTCGCCGTCCGTATAGTATTAGTTTTCATGTTCAGTTCTAAACTTAACCGATAGTTGCTATTAGATTGAAACGAAAAAAACGGCAAAGAAGTAGTATTGCAGCCCGTGTTCTCAGATATTCTGATATAAATAGAGGGACATATGAAATTAAAGCAAACTCTCCGGAATTTTAGTGGCAGCAACGATGTTGTAATAAAATGTCAATTAAAGTATTATCTGAAACAGTTAAAAATATTTTAACTGTCTAATATTTGTTGTATTCTTAAATGTTGTTTAAGGAAATTAACGTAAAATACAAGTTTTCAAAAATTTTGAATGTTTCTCTAGCATTTTAAGGGTAAGTTCCTTTATCTATGACATGCTAAGTACCTTTTTAATTGACGCGTTACTAGTGTATAACAATTAACGTTGAAACAGTTGCTGTTCTGGGGAAGAATTTTTGTTGTGTCTAGTACCCAATAGAAGTTACACACGTAAACGTCTAGTAGTCAAAGTGTGAAATACACAATAGATTTGACTTTATACAACTTCAAGTAAAATTACTTCGTCAATTTTGGTAGTTCTACGTATTATAGTTAGCTGCAAATTAGATAACACTTAATAATCATTAATGTTTTCTTTCCCAGTATAAACTATCATTAGTTTCTGTGTAGACTACCTGTCTGTCCTGAACTGGCGAACCTGCAACCGCGAACTTTATCCTGTCTGTACTGGGAGGCTCGCCGCCGAATGGCTGAACTGCCGAGAGCGGGGATTGGATAAAGTAAAGTAAAGTTTTTGTGTGGATATTAACATTTGAGTCAAGAAAATGTAATATTTAATTAGAACTTGAACAAAATTAAAATTGAGCACAGGTAACTATGCTAAAATGTTAACAAAATTATAGCCATTAAACACCAGTTTTCATGTAAAATTTTCCTTTAAATAATGCATGAAGTGTCTTGCGAGGTTCGTTTGCGAATTTTATTTTTGATGTTAAAAAACTCATTACAATTTTTTTTGATGATGATGATAAAATTTGTAGAAAACGTGCCTGAAAAATGTCTAAAACTGTGTTTAGTTAATTACTTAACATAGTAAACATTTTATAATATATTAATTTACTCCCATTACCAAACTAATGTTACTTTTAAAATGTCAAATATTTTAAGATAACACAATTGTTTCTCCTTTGAATTTTACAGCATTTAGTTTTAATATTATATTCTGTAATATTTAGTGCCATATTTTATCACTAAGAATGATTAAAAACAACAAATAAACAACAATCAAGCACAAGCAGAAGAAATGGAGATAGAGGAAAAGAGACGGATTCAAAAAACTGAGTAATCTTTTCCGTAAGTTCCTATCAGTATCCAAATGTATCCAACCTTACGTGTTCATACGTAAGACAAACGTTACTAGACAAATGTAGCTAAAAACCTATTAGTAAATTAATATATAGTATACTCGCGCCTACTTAATTAAGCTGAATTACACTGATGCAAGCTTTAAAATGTAGTGTAGGAAGTTGATAGCACCAAAAAAAAATTACGTATAATGAAAATATACGGTTCATAGCCACGTGTTCCCCAAACCCATTAGTAGAACTACATATGAAAGTAACTCAAACAAATACGAGGTCACTCATGCAAACAAGGCACACGAGTTTGCATAATATTCAATTATGGAACACTTGACACGGCATCACTAGTATATAATTCTGCACACAGAAAGCTGCCTTGTGACACTGATAAACTTATAAAGTTTATATACAGGCCCGTACGCCGTACGTTTCAGTGCGAAAAAGTAAGGCTCTGAAACCACACAGTATTACTCGTCTTGTATTTATTTCCGTTGTAATTCTTTTACACTAAAATCGTGGATTATCCGGATATCCTAAGTTTGCAGTAGGTGATTGTAAAATTAATTCCTATTTTTAAAAAAAATATGAAGCATTCAAATAATATTGCAAGCCTTGAACACGAAACCTGCTTGTAAATGCTAGTAATTACATGTTAGTAATTAACCACACTTTCACTACTCGACTTTCGTTGTATTTAATCTACGATTGGATGTTTTTTCAACTCGTAATGTTGTACATTTTTTGCTAGATAATTATACGTGCATTTGCGGAAACATTACACGTGAATGTTTGTAGGAAACATCATAAAACGAATATACAAAGTGTGATTGGGGTAAAGTTAAAGTGACTAGGATATAATTAGTTCTTTTATTACACACATCTACGTAGTTCATGATAACCACAGTGAATTACAGTACATCACATGGTAACTATTTACTTTCCTCATAAAGTTTTAATGATGATAGATTGGCAGTGAGTATATAAAACGATATGATAATGTCAGGCTTTCTGATTACCCAAAAACTACCTCGCAGACAACCACGTCCCACTGCATTTCAGTAATCTACAATTTCCCACTTAATATACCCAGTCGATTTTAAAAGACACATATTAAAAATACTTACGTCGGAAACAAACCAGATTTGTATTATCGCCTAATAAAGTATCATCCGAATACGATCGTGCTACAGACGTGTCGTTGCCGAAGCAGAGTTCACGAAAACAACGAAGAGAGAAAGTTCGAGTGTCGTCGTTTATACACTGGCGCCCGACGATTTTTAAAATTTTAGTAGACAATTGTACCGTTTGGTTTTATTAACACCAATAACCAAAGGCCAGGAGCTTGGAACTACGAGTTAGCTAGTGGTTAATAGACAATAAGATGCTCTCCAGAGTGTAGCGTTAACATATTTAATACTGTAAATATATTGATTCAGAATTCAGCGCCTTCTGTTTGTGTATGGTGCTGATTGTCTTACAACAGGTAGGTTTAGGTAATACGACTGTGGTTGTTTTACAGAGACATTAGTTTATAGAGGCTGTTATGTGCTGTTAATGTTTTGTGTTTTAAAAGAATTTCACTGTCCTAATATTACAATTCCTGGAAATTTCCCAATTGCCTTGTAGTAATATTGATTTATAGTGACTACACAATAAATAAATTCTAGCATATCTCTTCTAGTAAATTCTAATGATTGTAGTTGGTGTTGCAACAAAAACACTAAAAGCAAAGAAAAATTAAGTCACTGAGAATAATAAATATTACTGATACCGTTTAGTACATTTTGCCAACTTTTATCAAGCTGGCATAAAACATCTAACAGAAACTTTCAAAACATGTAACCACGCAATGAAACGTAAAACAATTATTGGTTAAGGTAAATCATGTGTCTATAATCAGCTTAGCTATATTTCTTACCTTTAATTTAAATCTCATTTATTCTGCCACATTGTTAATAATTTGATCTTACAATGCACTGTAGTCGTTTAAAATCCTGTAACGTCACAGAACGTTCCATAAAAATAAATCATTTATATAGTAAGTTAGCATAAGAGGAAAGTGAAGTGAACAGTATCGAACCCAAGTAGTCCCAAAAAATTGTGTAATTTTGTATAATAATTATTTCTATCAACTTGAAAAAACGACCAAACTATGACTAAGACAAAACCCCATATATATTATTAAAGTGAACAAGAGTGAAAAAACCATAAGACACTATAAGAGAGAGAAATAATGTCAGAATCCACCAGAAAAAAGTCAATAATTATTAAGTTTTATAACTATGAATAGGGTATTAAAAACTATTTTTTGTGAATAAATGGACATGATCCATTATTATATTATGTGATGTAAATAAAATAAATGTATTAAATGATTTAAATACATTATTAGGAAGAGTTTAAGTTAAAATAAAAATTGTATATTTGCAATGACAAAAAATATTAATGTGTTGGATTTGAGACCATACACCAAGATTTCATGAAAAAATTAATTATTATCAGATTTAAATAAAAACTATATGCAATTGTCAAGCAGACAGTAGTGAACACTTTATCTTAAATAAAGGAAGCTGTCAAATGAATAAAAAGCAGTCAAAATAGCCAAAAACTGTGTTAACTAAAAACATGTAATAGGCATCTAATATTGTACAATTTATGAATTTAATATTGCCAAAATGCAACCAAACTGTATTAGAAAGCTGTAATATGATATAAAGCAACTATACTAATATACCTGACCAACTTTAACATTGTAATAGTCAAGTCAGCAAAATATTTACTTATACCATGTATGGCTGAAGCCAATCATCCAGTACAAAAATAATCATATCTGGCTAAATACTTACATAATACTAACAAAAATAAGATAGAAAGGTACAATACATCAGAATACCTTAATAAGAAACAAACTCAGTTGAAAGTAAAGTCAATTCTAAAAGAATTTAACTAATTAGGGTGAGATTTGTCACGCCATAAAAAAAGGACATCTCAAGACCAATCAATGATGCTATGTCATCTTGTGATAAATATAATATATGTACAGAGTAACCAGGTATCACAAAAGATAGACAAAATAATAAACTCTGTGTGTATAGTGGTGAAATAATACATATATTAAAGAAAAAGACTAATCATTGTATTAGAAAACTGACAAGAATCTAGGCCATGAGCAGAGGCCATATAAAATTGTATTTATTTGTGTTTTATTTATGTTAAAATTTGTTTATTTTGTTGTAGGAAAGTAGTGGTAGTAGATGTTCAGTTTGTGGAAGGAACTTTGTAACTCCACAGCAATTTTTGTTATAAAAATTGAGTTTTCTATGACAACAACTCAAGGTGAGGGTTGTATATTGTATTGTTTATTAGACTTAAGTTAATTAGATACCAATCATATTTAGTATCGCTAGATTCAGTTAAAAACAAGGAATCTAAATGCATTAATGGCATACAAATTGTGAGTACTAATGTGAAACTGTTTGATAAATACCAGTGTAAATTTTGAAATATCCTTTGTATGAAGAATAAGAAATTCGTTCTAAAAGCTTCTACGGAAGTGAAAATTGTTCTATGACATTCCATTTCGTTTATTCTCGAACAATCTAGAAATAATTTTTACACAAATATACCGGAAGTCGATGAAAACAGTCTACCTGATTTAGTATAAAAGCGAGACCAAATTCGACCCAAAAACACTTGAAGATTGAACTCCAGAACTGATGCATCTCACACAACACTGATCAACGCAGCTAAGGCGAAACCAAAGAGGCGAGAAATCGACAAGACACGGCAGGAAGGCTTTTCCCCGTACATAGACATAACCGACTGACTTAACCTCAACGAGAGTCTACGCCAAAACGTATCGCTGAAATAGAGCAGCGATACGGCAAATTTTAATAGAAATCACGCAGCCAGAACGTCGACGGCCCAGGAGGGACCAAACATTTAAATAGAGAACGAATTCTGCTGTGTTCGCATTGACTGACTAACGTGACAAATAATTCCCCCGAACGTAAACAAACAATACACTAAGCCTTCCTCGACACTGCATGGGAATCAGCGCTGCGGTGGCAGATTTCTGAATCAACGCTAAACAGATGATTCGTAGTGGCGGCGTTTGAACGAGATTCTACTGCCAAACGTTTTGACATAAAGTGCGGAAAAAGTAATGATCGCAAAATTTGACTTTAAATAGATTCAGTGTACATCCGAAGAGGCGAGATTGAGAAACTACCCGAAGGAAGTGTCCAGTGAGAGAATAAACGACCATTGGAACGTGAGTTACCAAAATTAAAGTCATTTGTTACCTGGTTACATTTATCACACAGTTGTACTTTACACGCCACACATACACCTTCAAATCACTTAGTTTTTTCTTGTAAGGCATCTAATTGATATGTCTTGGTAGTTCAAAGGAGTCACGTCCTGAGAGTAAAGTTTTTTCACATATTAAACTCATGCTTTTCAACTGAGTCAGAATCTGAAATATACTAGCCGATACTTGATTGGATATAAAAAAATTGTCAATAATAATAACTTGTAAAATTTTTTCTCTGCAATTTTATATTTTTTTTTTCTTTTTATGAATGTTAGTCCTTCAGACGATTTGTTTGTTGTTTTTAAAGAATCATTAAACTTAACTGATTTTTTCAAAGCTAAACTGACTTGTTTAAATTTTTTCGTAGATTTAAAAATTTTATCAATCACATTTATTTATTTTTTCTTGGAACAAACGTTTCCAAGTGGCGCCCACAAAAAGCATAGTATTAAGTTGTATTACAGGACTACATCACTGCAGAGGATCCAGTCAACAGAGTAAGTAACAAAAGTGCGCGGAGGTAACGCCCGACAGATTACAATACAAATAACACCACCCACTACATTCTCTTCGTTATAATCCATAAACGTTTACTGTAAATTTGATTACCTTTAAACATTTTATTTTAATTTTCAACCTCGTTTTGTAATTTAAAAATTTTTAAAATAGCAAAATATTTTAAGTAACATATATAAAATAGTTTTAATAATAATAAATTAATAATTGCGACTAGATTACTTTTTACTTTGAATGTAATGCTAGTCTTTTGTATGATTAGTCACAGACAAACAAGTCTCTGATAGCAACAAAGGCAGTGACTTTAAAGCCACAGATAGCTACAGATTTTATGTGAGCTGTAGCCTCATTCATCGAGAAATACCTAACCGAGTTTCATCACAAGCCAAGATATGATGACCTAATCGAATAAACGAACAGAATAAGAGGACAGCCTGCATCCAGACAACAAAGGCTTTACCGAAAAAGTCAACAATGTTTTACACATAGATTCAATAACAGCCATTTCCACTCAGCAGATAATAGCTTCCCATAACACCTCTCTCACAAGTACAAAAAGAGGACTTTCTAGAGGAGAGAACGGGGGACAAGGAAGCTTCCATTGCTCCTTCGATAAACTCTGGATCATAGCCCGGTTCTCTTCCCAGCGCCACTTACCTCAGTAATCTTAGTGGCCTTGCAGAATTGTGTGAGATCCGCAAACAGAAAAAAAAGGTGGGTGGAAGGCAAGTACTGAAAACCGACACATGATGAGGTAGCGGATCTGCAATACCTAATCAACAGCTGTCGACGCTATCGACGCTATCGACTCCCATACTCTTACTAGAGATTCCAGTGCTCACTGTCTTATCTGGGCTGTGCAACCACAATCAAGGCCGGCTGTACATTGGAAACTAGATTGGAAATTTTGGCTGCGAATTATATCGCAGTGAGTTAAATAAATAATTGTAGTGAATATTTCCTATAAGGAAAAGACGAAGAAGAGCAAAACTGTCTATACTACCAGGTCGTAAAATTACCAGTTTATAAGACTATTAAACCACTGTGTAAACGCTGCAACAGCGATGGCAATACAACAGCAAAACCAAATAACATTTCTTACAATATCTTTAACGTCTGTTCTGGGAAACAAAACCTATCTTATTAAAAATTTGTAATAACACATCGACTTAACATTTCTTACAAAATCTTAAACATCTGTATGGGGAAACTGTGCAGCGGTTTCTCAAAGAAACCGGACGACAGTATAAAAATTTTATTTGTAAATGTGAATTATGAATTTATTAATTTCGCGATGTCAGCTGCGCCGTGTTTTGGCGGTACTGCACGCCCGCGCCGTCTGTTAGCGAAAGCGGGTAATTGTCATCCCCGACTTCAGCACCTGTTAGCAAAATTTAAACAGTCGGCGAGCGTCCACTGCAGTGAGAACAGCCTATTCCTCCGGCGGACAGAGTTTTGGTTAACTATTGTATTTTCTATCCTATCTGTAGGTAGACTTTTACAGACCTCCGGGCTCCCGGAGCGACGGAGACTTGATCCTAGCATGGTGGAAATTCCATCCTCCACCATACCCTGAACGGACCACTCACACACAGACTCTCGTTTCTCGCCTGCCGGAGGAGAAATAAAAAACGTAAGGATGCCACTGTAACCACCATCATCATGACTGGCTGACAGTACAGCAAGGCAGAAGTCCACCTGGGAATCATCTGCATAAAACGAGGTGATATTAATCCAATATTTGCATAAATTTGGCCTCTGTCTAAAACTACAGATATCGTGCGTTAACCAGCTACAAAAACTCAAGTTATACTTAATTGACTGACTACAGCATAGAACCATTTTAATTGTGCGCGTGCCCTGCTGGACATACATTTGAATGCAAACTTTCATGTAACTTTGCTTTGATAATGTAATTAGTCTCAAGAGCAATTGTAGGCCCGTTCGCTGGCATGTGTCCAGCGCTCATTAAGTTTTTTTTTATGCTATACTTTATGTTTTTTACCTTGGTACTGAATGGGTTTGCAGAAGTTTGGGGGGGGGCTGGTATGTTAGTTAAGTAGGTAGGTGCAGTATGTAACATGCAGATCTGGACCGGCTGGTGTAGCATCGATTATAATCACGGATCTTTTCGCACATATCATTTTCTTATTTTAAAATAGGGTTGGGAGTTTTCCTTAACCTGCAATTAGGTCTGGTTACACTTTAAAACCTGGGGTAGTCACCTGTTTGTGCAAATCTATGCAAGCTCCCGGACATGTTACCTTATGTCGGTCTGGCTCTTGTCCAGCTTTCTACTACCCTGCCTGGCATTGGGGGGGTTTTTCCTAAATTTTTGTAATGGTTAATTGCCTTTTCGGATGCCGTGTGGAACATGTCAGCGGCCGGGCAAATCCAGGTTATTTTCTTTAAATTTATAAATTGTATTTTTGATAAAACTATACAGGCTGTTTACAGGCATTTTAAATTTGTAAGTTGTATTTTCTTGTTATGATGGCCAATTGCCTATTGAGTAATTTTAGGGGTTATTGTGTCTGTGATTTACATGTATGGTGTATGTTAAATCATGTGAAATCGTGTCAGCCATTGCGTGGACCGTTTTAATCTGGCTTCCCAGACGTGCTCTGGCAATTCCTGCGTCATAATTGTATTCCATTTTAGTTACTAGGGATTCTTCCGTTATTCTTGGCTCCAGGTGTCTAGCCAAACACACTTTTCCCCAGAAGTAAGTAGTTGGAGATGTACCTCTATTTACATCATATCTTCCCTGACAAATGTTATCCCTGATAATATTTTGTATAGCTTCGGACCAATATTTTTCTTTAAATAATTTTAAATTGAGCGTAGTCCATTATCTCATTCCTTGTTGCTGCCCACCAGTTGTCCGTAATCTCCCTAAAATGCTCATCTAACATCTCTCTAATCGAGCTCCAGATAGTTATTCTATGCTTGTTAAAATGTTCCTCGATTCTGGCCAGGAATTCCATAGGGTTTCTACTATAATTTTTGAAATTAATCCCTTCTCTGGTTTCATTTGTGGAAATATGAGTGATATTATTTGGTCTGGTTCTAATTAATTCAATTTCTTGACCAGTTAAATTATTCACTGTAGTGTTAATATTGTCACACCTTTCTCCGGTTTGTTTCTGTAAATTTACTAAGTTTTCTTTTTCCTTCTGTATTCCTTCTATTTGAATACGATTATCTTCTTGGTCCTGGTCTATTCTGGTATTTATCATTGCTTTATTTTGTGTAATGGTTTTGTTAGCTTTTCTCAATCTCTCATTAGTGTCAGCTGTTTCTGGCTTACTTTCCTCATTGATTTTGTCCATCTTCTGGTTAATTGTATCATTTACTTGTTCAATTCTACCATTAATTCTTCTTAAATTCTCTTCATTGATTTGTCTGAACTCTTCCTTCATTTGGTTATTATTTTCGCTTATAGTTTGCCTTAAGGTTTCGTTAGTACTTTTTTAAGTTGAGATTAGAAACTCAAATAGAAGATAGTCGTAATAGATTAGAAATTACTATTGAAGAAGTGAAAACTCAGTTAGGAAGTAATATAGATACTAATAATACTAGGTTAGAAGAGAAAATAGAACTCGTCAGTAATACTTTGAAAACAGAGCTTACTGCACGCGTTGAAGCACTCGAACAGCGAGTTCAACAGTCACTTAATGAACAAGCTGTAAATATTGATAGTAAATTTAAAGAACAATGTGAATATTGTAGTAAGACTCGTGAATCCGTTGTATAATAATTTGCCCGTGTTATGTTTAATGTTAAATTGTGATAAAAGTTTGTAAATAGTGTATCAGTTGTTCGTAAATTATTTATGTTGCGTGTTTTTAACGTGATTTCATATATAAGTTTAAGAAATGAATTATTCTGCCTTGGTTCAATAATCGTCCCAAACAATTCTCAAGGTTCACCTTCGATATTAGGCTTAACCCTATTCTTTGAGGTTAATCTTGGTTTTGTAGTTTGTGTAATTCCAACGATTCCGCGACGTCTTCTTGGTCTTGGTAATTATAAAACAAGTGTTGATTATATCTTATGTTCATGAAATAATAACGCATGGATATTATTTATTAACATTATCGTTTAATCTTTGCAATTGGAGTTCAAATTGATAGAAATTTTCATTCGATACACACGTTAGTAACAACCGATAGTTATCTCAGGAGTGAATAATAAAAATAGGTTTAACATATTTCGTGGGAATTCTTGTGGCTGCTACGAAAAGCTCCATTACATAATAAATAACAAAATAGAGTACATTTACAAATCTTTCTAGTACTTATAATCTAAAAAGAGAGTTACAAAAATTATTAAGAAATAACATACAATGTCTGATGATATTCAGTACACCTCGTACAAAGCATGCTGGTTAGAGTGACGTCATAATCATGGCTGCCTTCGTCCGTGTCAGGTAATAACTGAAGTTTTACTAATGTGTCAAATAAATGTGTTCCTTGTAACCACTGATTCTTATACATATAATTTGTTTTTCACTTATTAAAATGTTCACTAGTGATTAGTGGTAGTGTGAATTATAGTGTTGTCTAGTGGTTGTTCGTTTTGGATAAATAATATTGTCAGTTATAAAGTCGAATTATACGTTACACATCTAGGCGATATTCGTTGTACGTCTCCTTGTTTTTGCTTGGTATTTTCTTTATTGTGGTTGTTCCTGGTTAGTGATATGATTGAAGTTAAGAAGTTTTCTATCTTCATAAAAATTTCTTCCACAAAACGGTTTCTGAGTTTAGATTTTTCTTTTTTATAATATCTCAACGAGCACTCTTAAACTCTTCTTAATCACAATTAACAATAAAGTGTCATTTCTTCTTTTTTAGTCACCGAACTGACCAAAACTTCTTAAATTCTGATTGGCCCTAATGTACAGGTTAAGTGTTATATGACCAATACCCCTTAACTACTTTACATTTTACAAATTACCTTTAACATATAATTTTATTATTATATCCTAATGATACATACAATGTTTATATGATTATTAATTATACAATTACAAACAATTTGGTACCAAACATACCTCAGTTTATACCTGTAAAACCTTAGTACTTAGTGAATTTTTCTGATATATGATGGAACAATTTATAATGTTTAATGAAGAAATTTGTGTTAGTGGTTGAAATCACAATCAGAATGATCACTGTTGCACACCACTATATAAAAATTATTCCGATTAGCGCTTTCAAGCTTCACAGCTCATCGTCAGATCGGGGTGAAGGGTTTGTTTTCACATATTTCCTGTCTATTCCCGATCTGACGATGAGCTGTAAAGCTTGAAAGCGCTAATCGGAATAATTTTTATATTGTGGTGTGCAACAGTGATCATTCTGATTGCAATTTATAATGGTTGATGGTAAGTTATACCTTGACTCCATGAGATAAATATATTTAAATTAACTAACTAATAACATGAACTCTTATAATATATCACACAACTCTTAATAATAATACTTGATTTGACAGTTTTAATTTATTCATACTGTTGAACTATTGTCTGTATGATAAACCATTTTTACTTGCTGTTAATAAGAAGAAAACATTTTTTATAAAACATAAATAGCACACTGTTTAACTGTAGTTTGTGTCACTATTATCATTATGTCACTTTTATCACTGTAAGGGGTTGTGTCCCTTTTTCTCTCCTTGATTATATACAATTTTGTTTAATACAATTTTTATAATAAAGTTAATAAAATTAATACAATTTATATCATTTAATACAATTTTATTTTATGAATTTGAACTCTTTATCGGGTTTGGTTGTGTTACTCATGGGAAGTTATTTAGGCCTACTAGGTTTCTTTATTTAAATTTAGTTTATATACTGCCCTATTCTACTGGGTAAATACTGGCTGGGTCTTGATGATATTAAATAAGTCAAAGGTTGTTGTTGTTTAGTTATATTTGGTTCCTTACTGATTTTTCAAAACTTGATATTTTCTTTTAATTAGCTATTTTTATGATTTCGTATTCCCTCTCTGGATAAGGTTTCATTATGATATTTATAATTCTTTTTACAACATTTTGTTTCGTTACAATATACAACACGTGAAACTAAAGAACACATTCGACAACTGGCTGAACAGTGGAATGAAATATTTAAAATTACAAAGCAGGAGCAAGACCTCAGACACAAGGACGTAAATAAGCGCATCCTGGACAACACCAACAGAACAAAGAAACTCACTGTGAGGATCGAGACAGTAGAAATAGCTGTGGAGGGGGTCACGAGATAAACTACGCACCACTTCATGGAAATTAACAACATGAAAGGTGGACTACAAGAGGAGGTAGAAAAACTACGAGCAGAAGTCAAGAGACGACCCAGTGCTATTATGATGTGTGCTGTAAAGATAGACGATCGAGAGAAGATCAGTTTCAAGGGTAATAAATGGGAGAACCCCATAGAATTTTTACATAAGTGTGAACGAGAAATGGCAACAATAGGAAGCAACTTAAACGACAGAGACCGTATAGAATTTATAAGTCGACATTTCCAGGAAACAGCATCCAAATGGTATACGATTGTTCGGGACCAAACAGAAACTTATGAACAGTTCAAGGCATCCTTCGAAAATCGATACTGGAATATACATACCCAGAGAGAGGTACGAGACCAGCTGGAGTATGGGCGCTATTACGTCAACAGCAAACGTTCCATGGAAGACTACATCATACAACTCGTCGAACGGTGTAAGCATTTTAGACCAAGTTTCACGGTGCACGAATTAGTATTAAAATTAAGCTACCATTTTGACAGACACATTAGACTTGCCGTATATACCCAAGGAGTTAAAACCATTGAGGAACTTCTTATTCTTGTAACGCAATCATCACAATTTGTTAATAAAGAATACGAAAGAAGAGATAACCAGCCGCAGCAGCAGCAGTACTCTACACAAAATCCAATACAACACAAATCGACGCAGTTCGAGAAGAAAGAAGATAATTGGAAATGATATTAACAACCCATTGAAAAATATAATTTAGCTCCAAATAAAGGAGCGTACTCACATCCAGGTACGTCGAAAAAATAAGTCGACAAATAAAACCGTACGATGCAAATGTACATAATATTAATGCAAATAATAATCATAATAATAATAAAAATAATTATGAAAATAAAATTGTGCAACAATCGACACGCCCGTCAACTTCCAAAGAGAGAGGGTGTGAGCGTAGCACGACAATTGAGAAGAAAAATTAATGACTGCAGAAGAGTAGCCAAACGCCAACTCGAACAGGTTTTAAAAACGACCCGTACACAAACAAACTACCTGTACGGTCAGGCTTGTTAAACGACCTGCACACACATGAGTTGCGCGCCACCCTAAACGATACAAACAATCCACAACAGGAAATAACGGTATCCAAAACCTATTGTCCTATATTAGGGGGGACAATAAACAATGTAAATATGAAGATTCTTGTTGACACTGGAAGTGAGGTATCCGTAATCAGGCGGACCTGCATCAACCGGAACCAAAACCATTTCAAACATGCACCAGTGTTACCGATTAACAATTATTACATAACAACGGCGACAAAAATTAAACAGATTGCCACACAAGAAATATATGTTAATTTTAAGTGTAATGAACTTGAATGCGATATTCCTATGATAGCAGTAGATAAGCTCACATATGATTGTATCATAGGTATCGACGTATTAAATAAATTAGGAGCACTTATTAATTTAGAAAATAATTCAATGACATGCAAAGTTGAGGGAAGACTCTACGAAATTAAATTTGAAGAATGTCAGAACAACGTGGAAGAAGAACAGGAACCAATCGTCATCTCCAGACCAGCTGTAAAACACGCTGCAAGTAACATCAATATGCAAGAGGACAATCAACACGAAGGAATAGAATTAATAGAAGAATTGATACAGGAATATCAAGATATATTTAGCGACGTTCCTACAATTACGAATGCTTATGAACACAAGATTCAGGTCATCGATCCTACTAAGTTCGTACGGAGGACATATCCGATTCCCATTAAATATGCGGAACCAGTCGACGAGGAAATCAGAAGAATGTTGGATAACGGCGTAATAGAGCGGTCCAACAGTAGCTTCATCAATCCTCTCGTTGTCGTCAAAAAGAAGACGGACGAAATAAGGCTGTGTTTAGACATGCGGAATCTAAATAGTGTCGTCGAAAAGGATTTTGATTGTGCTCCGAATATAGAAGAATTATTTAACAAGTGTCAAGGAGCAAAATATCTAACCAAGTTAGACTTGACTTCGTCATTTTGGCAAATTCCCATTCGTAAACAAGATCGCAAATACACCGCATTCCTGTACAAGAACAAAAGTTACCAACATCGAGTAGTACCCTTTAGATTGAGTTCAAGCCTTGCAGCAATTGTAAAGTGTTTTGAAAATGCAATAGGACCAGAGGTGGAACCATACACCATGATCTTCGTGGACGACATCCTTGTAATCTCAACAACGTTGAAAGAACACCTTCAGCATCTGAACACTATATTTCAAAAGTTCAGAGACGCTAATCTCTCTTTGAGGTTAGAGAAGTGCGACTTTATTAAAACTTCAATAAAATTCTTAGGCCATATAATATCTGACAAGGGAATACAAACAGACCCTTGCAAGCTAAAGAGTATAAGGGAGTTCCCAAGACCCAAGAACATAAAAGGGTTAAGAGCATTCCTAGGACTCACGGGACACTACCGATGTTTTTCATAGTTATATGCGGAGAAAATCCAACCACTTATAGAACTCACTAGAAAATAAAGTAAATGAAAATGGGAGGTACATTATGAAGAAGCGTTCCGTGAAGTGAAAAATCTATTTGTACATAACATTATGCTGCATCATCCACAACGGGAAGGACGATATATAATCTACGCAGATGCCAGTGACTATGCAGTAGGGAGTGTCCTGTATCAAGAAGATAAACACGGAGAGCTACGAGTCATCGAATACGCCAGTCGAGTCTTCAAAGGAGCAGAAAAACACTACTGTACGTCAGAAAAGGAAATCTTAGCGATAGTATACGCCTTGAAGCAGTTTCGTTATAATGTGTATGGAACACACTTTGAGATACACACGGATCATCAAGCGCTTTCATTTTTATTAAGTTGTAAAGCAACAAATGCACGACTAATGAGATGGATACTGGCCATACAAGAGTATTCATTCACAATAAAATATTGTAAAGGCTCGGATAATATTATTGCCGAAACACTAAGTCGTTATCCACCACAAGAGACACAAGAAACTCATGAAGCTAAGTGGAACGATGTTAAAATATTAAATATTACATATCAAACAGATGATAGAGTTAAATATTTGTTAAATAATATAGCAAATGAACAAAATAAAGATCTTCAAATAAGCCACATGAAGTTATCAACACTATCTATTAGATATACGATAAGGTATATTATATACTTTAAAAATAGTATATTATACAAACTCGTCAATTATGATTGGAAAATAGTCTTATCACCAGAGATGCTAAAAACACTAACTATACCATGTCATCAAAGTTTAGCACATGCGTCTGCTTTAAAATGTCATTTAGCTTTGAAGGAAGACTTCATTTTGAATAATATGTTTAGAAGAATAAAAGCTATCTTAAAAGAATCCTACGAATGTCAAACAGCACGACATCCGAATCTTCACACATACGTAGATATGCAAAATATCAAGACACAGGAAAATGGAGAATTAGTAGCAGTAGACTTCCTGGGCCCATTTCCGAGAGCTATTCACAGGGGTACAAAGCACATACTTGTATGTATAGATGTGTTCACCAAGGCAGTTCGATTCTACGCTATTCGAAGACCCACCACAAAAAGTGTACTGAATGTCATACTACGCAAATACGTACCGAAGTATGGTCAAATTAAAAAGATATTGAGTGACCAAGGTAATCAATTTCAAAATAAAGCATGGACAGAAACGCTAACTCAGCACGGCATACAACCAGTGTTAACGTCAATACGACATCCACAAGGAAACCTTGCTGAAAGGGTAAATAAAGAGTTAGGAAAACATTTACGCATCTACTGTAATGAACAACATAACCGATGGGCAGAGTACATATCATTTTTTGAACAAGCTATAAATGCTACATACAGTGAAGCTACGGGATGTACACAGGTGGAACTGGAAACAAATAAAAAACCTAATAGATTTTGGTCGAGAAACATTGACAAACCTCCAAACCAAAATCTACAAATTCCATTGAGTCACAAGTACGACAATGCGAAGAAGAGGATGGAAAAACTTGGAGAAAAGAGGATCGAGAAGTTCAACAGAACGCACAAACTCATCACATTCCATGAAGGAGAGAGAGTGCTACTAAGAAGTAATCCAGTGGGAAAACGAATCGACAATACAGCAAAGAAACTATTCAGACTGTACGAGGGACCCTACTTATTACAAAGGAGGAAAGAAAGACACACATTTATCGTCTAGGATCCGACAAGAAGCAAGATCATTGGAAAGTACCATGCATCAGCATTCCGTAAATTCTATGGATGAATAAATAAAAAGTCAACTTATAAATCCATGGGAGGGACGTAATCCACCCAGGGAAAGAAAGAGAAAAAATTTAAGAACCCTTATAACCACTAATTCTGAGTTGTAATAAATAATAAAATATATAATTTCTGAGTAAAGAAATAAAATTTGAATAAAATTCAAATTTTATTTTACCCAGCAGGGGAATTTATGCAACGATACGTTTAGCATAAGTATATGTATCAACCCCTGACTGAGGTATGATATCATACGAAAGCACGTATGAAATATATAAGATGCATTTAATAAAAAATAATGTAATAAATATACGTTAGATATAAGAAATAATGTAATAAATAAACTTAGTATTGAATTTTAAATAAATCAAATATTGTAAGTAAGCATGCGTATGGAAGCACATAGCTCAGTTGGTTTTTAAACGTAGCGAAGGGGAGAAAATGACACGCGCTGACCGGCAGAGGTGACGTCAGAAGACATGCGGCCGCCTGTGTATCATTATGCGTGTGTGTGTATGTGTACATGTGTAAACGACAGAGAGATTGAATTATGCAAACGAGGGTGGAAGATTTTACACAGTTTTTTATGTACTGAGCGAGAACCAGAAGTCACACGAATCAGCCACATAGCTGACGCCTGGCGCTTCAGTTTGGCGTTAAGTGGTCATTAATCGTGGGAACCGTTCAGACACCGTGTGAAATTTTGCCATAACTGCCATAATTTACACACCTTAACATTCTTAATTTGCATAAACAAAGTATAATATTATACCGAACGATTGGTGAAATAATATTTATAAAAAAGTGTGCGCTTCATAGAAAGACGCGTAGGTTGAAAGTAACGATTAAACCGACGCGCCGACCTGTTCAATGTTGTCAAAACAGTTTCCAACAGGAATTTCAACGACGGCAGCAGTATAAAACCCCAGCGAGCGACACACTCTTTCTCAGATGATACTCAGATAAAGCTCAGATAGTACGCGACATCCACGCATCTCGATACCGTAAATTTTAGAAAGTTTAAATAATTTTTTGAACGGTATTCAATAAAATGAAGTGCGATGGAACCGGGTTTACGTCGGTGCAATTATTAATGAACACGAGTGATTTTAAAAAGACTATATTAATGAATCTACGAGAGTTGTAACTACGATGAAATTCGAGAAGTCTACATAGAACTTCTAGACATCTACGAGGGACAAGAAAAGAAGAGGAAAGGAACTAGAACAAGAAGACGAGAGGACGCAGGGACAACACATGCAGCTACATCCAGCCGTACGTCATCACGACTAGAGGTCCACGTCAGAACTCAGCATCCAGGAGACGGAGCGAGGAATTTCAACGACGCAGAAACAGAGAAGTTGATACCGAAGAGGATCAACACACTTAAGAGTCCAGATGACGGTAACGACAAAGTTAAAAGGTTGCAGAAAAATGCAGGTGAAGTCAGACATTTATTTAATATTATAAATGACCCTGAAGTCTATCGAGAAAAGCTTTAGTTTCCATATACAAGTTTACAAAAACATTAGTAATATATTTTTAAATTCGCATAATGAATAAATAATTGTTCAAAACATAATTGAGAATAGAGAATATAACTGTAGTAATCTCATAAATAAATGGTCAAGGAAGAACCATAATTTTATTACATTTTGTAATTGATTAGATGAGTAATTTCAAATATGGAGTTACGTAATTAGAAGATTGTTAATTAATTGAGACATTAAATAATAGAATCAATTGAAGTAATAAATGTTCTCTATTAATATTTTAATAAATATTTAATTAATTAAAAGTTTTTATGAAGTGGTATATATTGAAAACCACACTTTCGAAGGCAAGATGAATATGGAATTTTATACGTATTAATCACGTTTTTATAATAATTATATGTGTTATATATTATATGTCTACGTAATATTTCAGGTCATATATGATTATGTATGTGTATACTATGTCTTAGAAATATAAGAAATAAGATTTAAACACGTTATAAGTTCATTATATTCAGACTGAATATAAGGGTTCAAATAATAATCAACCCACACTAAACAACTAATAACATGATAATTTTAATTTTTAAAGAATAAATCAAATGAATATGATTTTATTAAAACAGTCGTACTAATTTCACAACCAGTACTAAATCCTCTGTACTCTTTACTTGTATTAAAACTTATAACGTTATTCACGTGCTTATCCACACTCAATCAACGACCAAAGCCTGCGACCCAGCTGGAGAACATCAAGGTAAATACTGCAGAAGAAGAGTATACCTCCGAGACGTGGGTAAGTGCGCACAAATGAGTAAGAGCATATGTTTAAAAGAAAGTGTCTAAAAATAACGTTGTAATATATATATATATATATATATAATTAGTGGAACAAATTTAATAAACATGCATAAGAAAAGAAAGTCAAATGATGACTATAGAAATAGAAATTGATTATTGCAGTTTGACACAAAAAGAGAAGTTAGTAACTCTTTAATATAAAATATGTACGTTATATAGCAAATGTCAAACGATATATCTCTCTATACAAAATTAATGGTAAGTTTTCCATCGTAAAAACATGCACACCAAGGCTAAGTAGAACACAATGACAAGTTAGGTGTAGCATTCAAAACTTCGCAACTCCCATCCACATTCAATTGGTTCGAATAGGTGTAGATCTCCAATAAAATAAAAATGTTTGAATAAAACGTGTTAAACACATTTTTTCTGATTTTGCATGAAGAGCGGGTGCAAAAAACACATTTCCACTCTCTAGGTAACTTACAAAGTAATATATTATTTACGTTTCCAAATAATGACAATAACGTTATTTTATAATGGCAAGTCAATTAATAATTTATCTATAATTGATTCACTTGTTACACCATATATTTAATACTATTTTCTTGTCCAAGCATTAAGACTTAATTTTCATAGGGCCAAACACGTTCACTTAGAACCAATATCTGTACTATTAGAAGATGCGTGTTTGGTGAATTTTTATAACAATGTATTATGCTGTAGACGACTTCCAGTTCTACTTCATCAGAGCACTGCCGTTTTGTACAGAGTTGTATGTCAGTGATACACAAACACGTGAATGCATAACTGCTCTGTGTGTGTGTGTGTGTGTGTGTGTGTGCGCGCGCGCGCGCGAGCGTATGTTTGCGTTTTAGGTTAACTGAGTTTATGTTTAACTTATTCATTTTCGATTAATACAGGTATATTATTTAGGGGGAACGTTTTCATTAGTATAATTGATTGGGTGACTTACTATTCTAACATACCAAGTTTTGATAAGCTCCTGCAATAGTCTCATATTCAAGGAAATTAAATAGTGACGTCTCTGCTGTCACTTTTTTCAGTTAAACTAGTCAAAGAGTCGGTATGTGGTATTCGTTTCAGAGACGGTATGCCTCATTCAATCATATTTCCTCCACATCTCACATGACACCTTCCAGAACCAAACAATACGTTCCGAATTTTGGCGATTCAATTGGGTTACCTATTAGGCCTACGAAACACAAGTTATTCGACAAATAGTAAAAGATACAAAAGAATATCTCTAAGGTCGTTCTAGTGTAATTAATGTGGCACTACATTTTAAGGAAATATAAGACGTTGAAGGTATTACGAAGTAGAATACTCGTATTTTGGCTTTTCAATTGTCTATATATTGTTTGCTTTGTGTTCTCGGCTCGCAGTACATTGGTGCGCTGTGACATTTAGTCATTATTTGTTAGAAAATGCTGTCTTGTGACTTTAATAACAACTTTTACAGAGTAACTTTTCCTTAATAAGTTACAGACCAACTTACATTTTCTAAAGAAAATACGACAGAACAAGGTCACGCCAGCGCTATACGCACGTGTGCTTAAGTATTATTGTAGAGAATAAACACAGAAGCAATTTACATATAGTTCTGTTTCCAAATGTATAATCGCGTCTCGTTTTATTAAATGTTTAAATGAATTAAGTTTTCATAAATTTAATGAAACAATGCAACTTGTACTTATAAAGGAGCAACTTGTACTTGTACTTGAACACTTGTTATCCTTATGTAGGAGTGCAACTTGTACTTGTGCTTATGTATGTACTTATATAGGAGTCTTTGGTTTTTAAACCGGAAAAATTGAATTTAAAATTGTTTAAATTTGTTTCGGATTATTTTGTATTCCATTAATAATAAGACAGTTTACTCAGAATGTGGTTTGCAAAGCATGGGTGTGTAGTCTATGGACGTTTAGCATAGGGATTGTTCTAAAGTATCTACTACTGCAGATATTGAAGTGGAATGTTTAATATGCTGGTTAAATGAAATGACAGATCCTGTCACAATTTTAAATAACTTATTTTAAAAGTAAATTTGAAAATGATGAAATTAGTCTTAAAATTTACAGAGTATAATGAATACTTCCTTAGTTAATATTCTTTAAATATTTTGTCAAGGTTTCCTTGAGCTAAAATTAGGATGCCGTTTATAGTAACTAGATATCAAATAAGAAACTTTACAATAAGATGACATCGGTGTTCATTTAGCCAGTATTCAAAGCCGTATTTCGTCACTACCAGCATTGCGATGACAGTTTTAATTTATTTTAGGAGAATAAAATTTCTCAAGATAAATGAAAATGTAACTGTGTTATAGCCTATATACGTTACTGTTAGAGCATCTCTCGAATATTGCAATACTCTCCAGTGAGACACCTCCCGCGTAATACATTTCTTCTCCTTTATACCATGTTTTATTTAAATATAAACATTAATACAGTATTTAATACGACATTTGTTAGTGTTCAATTTACAATACTCAATCATTTATACTCTACGTTTTTTATATTGCCTTTGCTTTTGAAAATGAAATTTTAATGTATTTCCGTTTTAAAGGGTGCAACAATTTTCATTTCAACTGGTCTGTAGTTGTTTGACTGCTAGACGAACTTCTATTTTGTGCGTAGATACTACAATATTTTTGTTAATCTACCACTAACACAAAAAATATATTTTTTTACTTTTGTGACTGAATTGAACTAAACGTTTTAACTCGAGTTGATATTAAATTTTGAAACGGTCTACTTAAAAGTTAACGTTGTACCATGACGTAGAATTTTGTTTACTTACTTTACATTTATGTGAATAATACTTCCATAATGTACTTAAAATGGTAATGTGTAAAATGTATAAATATATTAATTAATGTACTTTGGTTGTCACTGAGAAATCTACTCAAATTTATATATTACGACAGTAATGAACAGTTACATACGAAAGACTGCCTACCATGAAAGCAAACTACATTCAAAGTGTAATTGAATTTCATTCCAAATATTTGTTATCTAGAAAATGAAGGAAATGAACTTCTCTGTTATTGACTAACACAGCAATAAGTAATCTGAGATTAAGTACGGAAACTTCTACATACCGTTTTTAATATAAATTAACGCCGTTTTACACATAGTACAGTATATATATTTTGTATAATGTCAATGACGTTACCTTGTTAGTGCATGTTGTGTGAGGTATATAGTACTTTAATATATATTGTGTGGTGATAGTAGATTACTAACTTACTAGTAATATCAGTTTTATATTAATCTATTTTAATTAATTAATTTATATATATATAATTTTTTATATAATTAACTCGACGTTTCTTGCAGAGATTATATAAATATGTGATGTTATTCAATTTGTTTCTTCTGCAAGAAGTATAATTCGTATATTCATTTTAACACCTGACGCACGTTTCACTGAAAAATATCAGTATCATGAGAGGTTTCTAAGTAGGCTAAATAAATTTAATATAAATATAAATATAAATAAATAATAATAAATAATATAAATATTGTAACAAATTGTAACTTATTCTGTTGTTTACAAAATAAAAAATAATTGTGTTTTACCAAAATAAAATTTCTTGTTGGTTTTGAAAAAAATTAAGTTTTGATGTTTTATTGTTTAATATTTTAGGAAATATTTCTTGTAATGTTGTGGTGTTAAAATTTAAGTTCCTTTAAGTTAATTTTGTTAATAATATCGCTTACTGTTCACTGGAGTTAAATTCAGCGTTAACAGGATTGTCTAATTCACTGATCGATTAGCGGTATTTCTTATTCTTCGTATTTACTACTTCCACTTGAATAATGGCCGCCTTTCTTTTAGTCCTGTTGTTCACTAATACTCTATTTATTAAATTGATAAATAAATTTCAAACCAAATTGTAGAATTCCTAAATTTTATTGACAAATGTTTAAAGGTATCGATTTAAAATCGATTACTATATAATGCTCGACTCGTTCACAGGGCGATCGATTGTTGGTACACATGTTATTTAATATTAATTTTTCAGGTTCTTTTAACGGCTATATTAATATAGTCAGAGAAGGGGTAAGGTCAGAAAGAATATCATTTACAATTAAAAAGCTTAATAGTTAAAAATTACAACGTTATTTAATAATATATAATGTTTATAAAATGAAAAGTTCGAACCAATGGTGTGTTGACGAATACTAGTAACCGTGTGCGCTTTGCATGCTGGGAATCACAATGGCCGCTTCGGAGCTGCTGATGTAAAACTGAAGTCGTCTCGATGAAATTTTCTTCCAATAAAGCTGCCTTTTCAATGCTTCCTCGTCTCCGCAGTAGTGATTAATATTTCTGGTGTTATTGTAGTATCTCTTGCTCAATGTTCTGTTATTCACTCGAGAAAACTGTGTGTGATAATATTAAGTTACTGGTGTCGTAAAGTTCGTTTTATTTATTCGGAATTATTAGTGTTACAGGTTCATATGGTTAATTAACTAGGTTCGGTTGTGTATTCACTTGATTCAATGTTTGTAGTGGTTAATTTTCACTGAATTTAAGGTTTAAAATTGTTTTGGCGAAATCCTCAAAAATTTACTGTAGGCTAGGTTCAACTTTTACACGCCATTAATGGTTCAGATATAGGTTGTTATGTAGCTAGAGCTCACTCAACCGTACACCACGAACGTTAATAAAGAACTGTCTTACTTCCTTCGTCCTCTTAAACATCTTAGCGAATTTAATCTTAGCAATGTATTGTTTCAATTTTTAATCGCTTCCGCTATATGTAAGAAAGATTCATTATATCACAGAATATATTTTTTTATTAATTAATTTCATTAAATAATAAATACATAATCCTTTTCTTGAGTTTATGCTGCTTGATTTGATATCAAATAAGATAGGTTTACAAAGTTTTTTCTCTAAAAAGACATATTTCTGTATCTTTTAAAAGTAGGCCTAAAAAATTACTTCCTGTCCTTTATAAAATGATGCCATTTTAATATGTTATATTTAGGATTGTATTCAATCTCAGATTGAAACAAAAATGTTTATCTTCCCTTAATTCATTGTAATTTTATTAATTAGTTATCCTTTTAAGTATTATTCAATAATTTACAACTCCCCACTCTGAATTTTCAGTTATCATATTTTCAATTTTTTCAATAATTTTATATATCTTTTTACACTATCCTTTTAAAGTATAGTTTTAGTCATAGTATTTTGTGACTGATTCACCATGTATAAATTCCATCAGTTTAACTGGTTTACTTAACTTAATTAACAATTATAATGTTGTTGGAGTTTCCTATTTGGCTTAGATTTTTTCTGGTTTTACATATAATGTTTTGAATAATACTGTGTTTATACCCCTTCTCAATTTCTTATTTTAAAAGTCATTAAAATCTCCTTAATTAACTAACAGAACATGTAGTATCGTATTCATACTCATAATACTTAAACAATATTTGAAATTAACAATATGGTGTTCAAATTCAGACATTTTAGTTTTAACTACTACTAGTAACATATAATAAACATTTTATAAAAAGAGTATGGTATCCATACTTAGACATTTTAGTCTGGATTAATACTATTAAACATATTAAATATTTATATAATAATAAAATCTTATATCCTACTCCCAACATTGAATTATGGAGTTCATGGGCTTTCACATAAACATAACAAGCCCTTTATTTTTTATTTATTTCTTAAACTTATTTTGGTTGCAGTCTTATCTGTTTTTATCCTGGTATTAAAGATTTATCCCCTGTCACTTTATTTATTCACCCCCTGCTATCCCTTTATCCTTTACATTTTAATGAAGGTTTTAGATAAAAAGTGGCACCTTCTTAGAAACATTAGTAATTGTTTTCATAAGAATATTTTATAAAATCTTATTTCCGTAGTTATTTAAAACTTTAAAGTTATTTAATGGTACACATGTACTTAGTTGAAGTATTAGTCACACTTCTACTTGAAGTTTATATAATATACTGAAATAACTTGCACTTGTTCACTTATATTTTTGGATCTTATCTCTAATTGAGTTTTACAATATTCCAAGACCAACATTCCAAGGGATTATGAAGATTTGTTTATTCCATTAGACGATAACTTTAGTGGGTGCACTTCTACTTACAACACTAAACACTTTTGTTTACAACTATTTTACATTAATTTCAGGTTTTGTGTGTTATACTTTCTTTTGTGACATTTAATCTCCTTCGGGGTTTGTTATATTCTTCTTAATAGGTTTACCTTGGGTATATCTTGTAGTCCCTAATTCTACAATTTTGTTTCTTCAAAGTTCTTCTTTCTTGGTTTCTTCAAGGTAACATTGTTTTATCATGTCCGTTGGTTTGTTCTGGGTATCTTCCTTACCTACTCCTATCCTACCTGGGTATTTTCCTTAATTTATTTTAGTTCTTTGGGGTTTATTTTTCTTTACATTTTTGTTGCATAATGGTTTTTTCTTTATTTTTATTTTTTTAAGTTATGATAGTATTTTATTTTGATACTTATTTGTTTTCATATGGAATTTTATTCGATAGTTAATTATTTATGATCATATTTTATTAGTTCTTAAGTGGATAATCTGTCATGCTACAGATTGCTCTCCTCCAGAAGTGATTAGTTCAGACCATACTTTGTTGGCTCGACTAATTGCTTATGATACTTATTATTTATTATTATTCTTGACTTCCTTCCCATTTTTAATTTTGCTTCTTCATATTTGAGCTTACATATATTTTATTCTTAAATTGATCTTCTTTGATAGTAATAGTCATCTGAGGTTTATTATTTTAATTTCATTTTTCTTAACTTGGAGTTTTATCCTTGGGATATTTATTCCCTAACACGTGAGCTGGGGCAGTTCAGAGACGCACTGTAGGCTACATACTCTGCTGACCATGCTACACTTCTCATTGAGTTCAGAGGCAATTCATCTCTGCTCAAAACATAATAATACTGCTGGACTTATCTACAGACAGTTATTAATAAAAATTATATAAGAATAGTCTATTTTATGACTATTAAAAATATCTTTGGATACCTCACTTTGTATATGCTCAGATTTGTTAATATTTCTATCTCAGTTAATTTTCTTCTCAGTTACTCTTCTGACCTTTCATCTCCACTATTATCTTATGGCGGGAAGCTCTTTTATTAATATAATTATCACTATTTATTAAGTATAATGTTTTTTGTTTTAATTCTCTATTCTTCTTTTGTTGTTATTACAATCTGCTTGTGGTTATTGGTAGCATATATTTTATGATATTTTTGTTGTTTCTTAGTTCTCATGAATTGCTCCACTAGTTCCATGTTCTAGCATTTTCTTCTAATTGTCTTTATTATAATCGACATTTATTTTATGATCATAGTTATATTCTTGATTTATTCTTATTTATTTTTATTTTTTCCTTTTTTTTCAACAAATTTCGCTTTGGTTTCTTATCCAAATGAATTCTTTAATTATAATATTTATGTGGTCATTGTTTCTCCTTGGATGGCGTAAAGTTTTTATTATTTTTATTTCAACACAAGTTTATTCCTTTAATTGTATCAGTGGTTCTTACTTCCTTTTCTTTCTCTTTAAAATTATTTCATAAGTAGTTGTGGTAAGTTGGTCTTACTATATTTTATAATTTGTTTGTTTTATTTAACTTCCAAAATCTTTTCTTTAATTCATAATTAGTTCATAAATAATGGGTAGTAAGTGGTCCTTACTAGGTTTTAAAATTTTGGTGATTTTTAACTTCAAAATTCTCTCTCTTCTTTTTATTTTCCATAAAGTTTCATAAATAGTGGTTTGTAAGGTGATCTTACGATATTTTAGAATTTTGGTAATTTTCAAAATTCAAAATTCCCTCCTTTTATTTTCCATAAAGTTTCTCATAAATATTTGGTAGTAAGTTGTGCTTACTATATTTTTAGAATTTAGGTGATATAAATTCCAACTTCATTTTCTTTATAATTCCATAAAATGTTTTTATAAATATTTTGTAGTAAGTTGATCTTACTATGTTTTTAAATTTTGTTAATTTTAAACTCAAAATTCTCTTCTTTTGATTTCCTTAAATAGTTCCATAAATATTTGGTAGTAAGATGTGATTACTTTATTTTAGAGTTTTGTTAATTTTCTAAATTCAAAATGTCATTCTTTTATTTTCAAAGTTCTACTCCTCATAATATTTTTTCATGGAAGCCTGGTTATATACGCTTTTGATTCTCTCAGAACCCATCTGCTTTATTTCATACGTATTATTGTTTTTTATTATGGAGACTATATACGGTCCAGTGTACAGCAACAATAACGTCTTTGTTATTCCTTCCAACGTGCTGGGTAGTGCACGATTTTTCAATAATATTTTTTCTCCAATTTTGTAAGTTATTAATTTATCACTAGCTTTTGATACTTGTTTTGCCGTTTCTCCTGGTCTTCGGCCATTTTGTTGTAGAATTTTACCTTGTCGAACGTATAAATATTATTTCTAGGGAACTCTAGGATTTCTTCGATCTCTCGTGGGGGTGGTTTCTCGTACATGGCGGAGTATGGGGTAACTCCTATGGCTGGGTGGTATGCCAAGTTGAGGAATTCTTCCGTGGCTTCTAGATAGTCCTGCCACCTTCTCTGTTGATGGTGACAATAAGTTTTTAATATCCTCCCCACTTTTCGTAACACCCTCTCATGCTTCAATATATATATATATATATATATATATATATATATATATTTAGTCACTTTTTGCTACAGTCCGTTTCTTGATATATATAATACATTTAATATTTATAATTAAATTTACCTCAAGATGTTATTTTTATCCTTTATTGGAACATGTTTCGGGTACTATCTTGTACCCATCCTCAGCCTTCCGGTTGTACCAGGATGGGTACAAGATAGTACCCGAAACATGTTCCAATAAAGGATAAAAATAACATCTTGAGGTAAATTTAATTATAAATATTAAATGTAATATATATATATTGCGACAACACAAATTACTAAACTATTGGCGCATAGGATATGGTAGTATGTATATCTTAAATTAAAAGTCTATATTGGAGGGTTTAAGATTATTTATTGCACAAGACATATGTAATTGTTTATATGGTATATTTGATAAGTATAATAATGGTAGTGCTTGATATAGAGTCTTTTAAAATGTTAAATACTATTCATACACGTGATGTGATACGTTACATAAGTGAAGATTCCCACGATGATGTTGCTGAAGAAAAGAGAGAAGGGGGGGCTTTGCTGTGTTGTTGAGTCGTCAGGCGTGGCTTATAGATGATAGACGGTTCACCCTGAAACGCTTTCAGCTGGGCTGGTGTCCTGTAACAGCTGGGCTGGTGTCCTGTAATTCCCACGATGACTCTGACGCTTCGCACACCACAATGGTTCTACGGATCTCACCATTCGTTAAATTAATATAGAGTTTATAACTAACAAGTATCTCAGGTGATAGTGAGTTTTATGTAACAACGGTATATTGAACTTATACCATTCCGGACTCTTCAAGTGTTCACGCGAATCACAGGGTCTACCGCGATCAGCAGACCACCCTATGCGGAAATCTTCCACTAACACGGAAACTTCTTGATGATACAACTTACTATTGCGTAACTATTAAATTTTACTGACACTGCAGAATATCTCACACAGTGATACAGTTTACACTCACTTATTACACACGTAATACTTTAGTAATAATGCCGTGTGTCAAGAGGTAATAATCAACTGTTCTGAGTTTTCACACGCGTTACTATCGCCGAATAGTCTTTACAGATTCTTGCAAGCGACAGAATCTTGAACAAGAACTGCGCGACCCGATCGTGATAGATGGTAGAGACGAACTCTCGTAATTACGCACACAATGCTGTAATAATAATATTGTGTGTAGTTGTAAAACACGAATAACTCTGAGTCTTCACACGCGTTACTATCGACGAATAGTCTTTACAAATTTCTTGCAAGCAACAGAATCTTGAACAAGAATTGCACGTCCCGTTCGCGGTAGCTGGCTGAGAAGAACTCTCGTAATTATGCGCGCAATGCGTTAATAACAATACTGTGTGTAGGTGTAATACACGCACAGATCTGAGTCTTCACACCCGTTACTATCGCCGAATAGTCTTTACAGATTCTTGCAAGCGGTAGAATCTTGAACAAGAACTGCGCGAACCGACCGTGATAGCTGGTTGAGAAGAACTGCCTGTGCAACAACAGGCTTAAGAAAATTTTTCCGACCACCTTCCAGCATTTTATTGGTGGAAGGAAGTCACATGGTTACATACACCATGACATGCAACTTTTCATGCTGTAAAGTGCATTTACTTTGGAAGAGCATGCATAGCGGTAATCAGAATACCCTTATCTCATGCATAACTGCATACTTTAATAATATCATATATGAATGAAAATAATAGCCATAAATATACAGGGATTGTAGCGAATACATATGTCTATGTTCAGTTCAATGTCATAACACAACGATAATTTATTCACGCACAGCCAGGGAAACGTTTACCACTCGCGCACGCGCGCACATTTCCACAAACACAGTACAGGAATAAACAATAAATAAATAATACACAGTTTTACTAAACTTCAATCCTTATCCTTACTAAAATACAACTGATAACATAACCAAATCTAACAAACTACTAATTTAAACATGAATGTTCATAGTCTGTGTATTATATGAGCTTGCCCCGCTTATCAGGATCCTGTGATTCATTGCAATATATAAATTCAAACACTTTTTGGTACACTCTATTTCTTGATGTACATAATATATTTAATATTTATGATGACTTTACTTCCTCAAAACGTTTTTTCCTTATTTGGAACATGTTTCGGGACGATTTGTGTTCCCATCCTCACAAGGCTCAAAATTAGGAAGGCTGAGGATGGGAACTCAAAGCGTCCCGAAACATGTTCCAAATAAGGAAAAAACGTCCTGAGGTAAAGTAATCATAAATATTAAAACTTATATGTGTGTGTGTGTGTG
Organism: Magicicada septendecula; assembly: GCA_034769895.1. Classification (NCBI taxonomy): domain Eukaryota; kingdom Metazoa; phylum Arthropoda; class Insecta; order Hemiptera; family Cicadidae; genus Magicicada; species Magicicada septendecula. Next base: position 176,887,478 of record CM068369.1, on the reverse strand, counting down.
TGTGTGTGTGTGTGTGTGTGTGTGTGTGTGTATAATTACATATATAACTTATTATAAGTATTACCTTAACTTTATATTCATAATCATTTTTTGTTCAAATATATAACTTCCTTATATTTTTCATTTTATCCGTTTAACTGCATATTAACTTTTTTAGCTTTTAAAAGTAATTTTCAGTAATGTAAGAATTTTTACACTACAGGAACTAATTATAGTTTTAGTTAATATTTACCACACAAGTATGGCATTTCAGTTTCCTGTTTATAATAAATAATTAATATTCTGCCAGAAACATCAACATAATTAAAAATCACATTATGAATTCACCTATGACGCTGCGTAATTCTAATTTTAAAAATTGGCAAATAGACTATTTACAGTTTTATTTCTTTTTGAGTTTTATTTTTTCCTGTCTTATACAAATAACTAGCTTTTTAATAAAAGGTCATGCAAGCAAATCTCAGTTTACAGTTTATAACACTGCTTGCGACGTAGATGTATTCGATTTCTGTATTAGTGAGCCGTAAAAAATAAGCAAATTGCGATAAATAATTAAATGTTAGCTATGACTGTAATACACTATTTCCCTCATTTTTCCTGAGAAACAGAATAGCACATTTATACATTTATGTTTGAACATGTATTACAGCAGTATTTATAACACAAACAGTATTATTCGGCTCAGATTTAAAATATTTAAAATGAAATTCCTTGCATAAGAATGTACTTGGCATTTACTTATAATAACACTCAGTAATTACTTCCTAAAATACTTAGTGAAAAATACAATAGCTTAGTACTTTTGTATGTGTGTTGTAACAATAGGATCCGTAAAATTTGGTATAAAAAGTAGAGACTTCATGGAAAGAAAAAGGCCTAACTGAGAGCTACGAAAAGACAAATGTTGCAGGATTCGTACAAGCAGATGGTATAATATATGTAACCACAATCTCCAACAAGAACACCGTTGCTGCCTGGAGTGGTCACCTGACAGCCTCTGAAGTGTGCTTGCTGCAGATAGAGAACAAACGTCTAGTTGCAGGAAATGTTTACCAACGACCCACGGGCCCGTCTCAAGGTAAAAAAAAATAAATCAAAATAAAATATTTGTATAGGTGCAAAAAACAATAAATCGTATGTGTTGAAAACACTGAAATCAAAAAGAAATTAAAAACACGCGTCTTGATAACTTAGGATATTTTATCCACTTCTCATCTCATACAAAAAGTTCAAAATCTCTGATACGTTCAAATATAAATGCACATAAATATAAGTATAAATGCATATAAATGCATTATTCTTAACACTAAATAACAATCATTATGGCAATAAATTACAAAAGTGACACTATAAAAGATTGAACTGCGAGTGTTACACGGATTGAAGTAATTACGTGCAACCCTTAATCGTCGTCAAACAGCTCACTAACTGACTCACTCATACAGTTTGTTTTTTAAAAGTCACTGTCGAGGCTTGACAGAATAAGCGGACATCATATAGTTTGTGCCATTTTCTACGGACTTCACTAAGTTCTGGATCGTGCTTCATTTTTCTAGACCTTGCTTCTGGTGTACCACCAGATAAAACTTCATTAATCCGCAATTAATACATCAATAATCTATTGAAAAAATTTTGAATTATCCTACAGGTTGTTTCTCGTGAGTAATCACAGTATGCTTACTGCGTGTGCTGACAGCATCGTCCTGACGATGTATAGTATACTTTATTTGACAGGCACATTCTTGCAGTCGTACTTGCAGGCACATTTACGATTTATACTATAACATTACACAGCTAGGTAATGTCCGTTCCATAGGCACATGTTAATGTATTTTTCCTGTGACTAAAAACGTGGAATACAAAATTAATAAATAATTCATAATTATGAATTAATAAATTAATTCATATTTTTTGCAAATGGGAACTAGGTCACAGATAATAGAATTTTCAAGTCTCATTTATTATTCCTCGAAAACACAAACAATCTGAATTTACAAATTTAGAGAGTAAACGATGCCTATGAAGACTTTTAATTAAAACAGTATTTGTTTACGTCACTGTTGATTCAGTGAGTTTTCCCACAGAAGTAACAACCTTGGGGCAGTATACAATCAACGTAAATATCCAATAACAACAGTTGCTTGAGTTTGTGTACTTATTTTATAATGTATTCTAGTGATACGTAAGTGCTCATTTCGTTTCCCTCGACGTCAAATTTTGTAGTAAAACATGGATAATCATGGTTTTATTAGTTTTTACTAATTAGGTTTTCCATTTTCACTCACTAATATCAATTAATATAATTTTCTTCTTCTGATAGCTCCTATCCGTTTCAGATGTTGGATATCATACAGACTATTTTAACTTTCTGCACTGCAGCACGGAATAAGTCAGTTTTATTATTGCCAAACCAGGTCCTTAAATTTCTCACCCATGATATTCTTGGTCACCAAAATCCTCTTTTTCCAAGTACTTTTCCCTGTTGTATGGACTGCAATTACTAGTCAACCTGTCGTTACTAGTAACTAGTAGTATGGACTGCAATTCCCTGTAGTTACTTGTCAATGACATTGGGATGTAGAAGGCAACGAGAAACTACTACATCAAAAATCGTTTAGATATCTCTAGTAATATCATCATGGCTATGTTCAAGGCAAAATCATCCGGAGCTTCAAGTTCCCTAATTCAATCGGGGGGGGGGGGGCAGTTTTGAACAGTTATGAATTAAAGAAATTAAATATAAACTCAGACGTGAAAATATGCACTTGGAGTGTGAAAACAATGGTCCAAGGCGGAAAATACATAATGCCATCCAAGAAATAAAAAGAATGAATAATTATTACAATCTTGGGCATAAGCGAAATGCGATGGCTAGGTTCAAACTATTTTGACACTGATGAACATAGGGTTTTCTACTTGGGATCAAAAAACGGAGAATACATAAATGGAGTTGGTGTTGATGCTAAATGATCAGTTGCTAAATGTGTAACGAATTTCGTACCGATATCTGAAAGGATGCTGTTGTTACAGATAAATGTAAATCCCGCAAACATTAATATATTACAAGTATACGCACCAATAACAGACCACAGTGATGATGAAGTGATAGAGTTCAACTCTAAGATAATAAAGTCATGAAAGAAGTTACCCAAAAAAGATGTAATAAGGGTTATACCCCGTATACAGGGTTATTTTGGACACATAAGAGGCCATTTTATTATAAAAATAAGACCGTTTTATGTTTTATTAATTTTACTGTTTCAAATATTTTAAGAATTGGTTGTATAAAATATTAAATTAATCCACAAATGAAAATTATACAAATTTTTGATACTTGTTTAAAATTAATTAACATGTTTTCAGTGTATTAAAAGTGTGTTTCAATATATCGCCCCCATTTAAAGTAAATATATGTGTATGAATGGGTGTAATATTAAGTTTCAGTGCAGTATAAATTATACATATTGTTTTATTATGATTAAATAATTGCTAGTATTACAACGAATTTTTAATCATTGTGTACCATACCATATCATACCATTGTGTTTTATATCAGTTAACATTTTTATTGCGTGTGAACAATTTTTATTGAAGTTATTGAAAGAGACTGTCTTTTTAATTACAAACTGTGTAATTGTGATCATTAAAGCTGGTGATTAATGATTTATTTGGTGTCTTGTATTTTGTTTTCCACTATACCGTACTACGATCAGTTAGACCGTTGTAACAGTGGTGTCAGAAGTGAGATAGAACCGTTAACAGTGGAAACAGTGGACACATTGTTCAGGACTAGTGTAATTCGTAATTAATCTGTAAACATGGATGCCAGTCAGATGATGGAAACTTTCCAAGCGCTGCTGCGGCAGACACAGGAACAACAAAAATTAGAACGACATAAGGAGGTGGAAGAAATAGAAAACGACAAGATGACAAAGCGGAAGAGAGACAAAAAACCCTCCTGCTGGAAACAGAAGAAGGACAAAAACACTGTTGCCCGAGTCGGAAGACGACAGGCAGATGAACGGAAGCGCGAAACAGAAGACATGAAAGTGTTAATACAAGAGTAAAAGCAAATGCAAGAATAAACCGCTGCAGAGTTGGGTCTATTACGAGGTGACCTAAATAATCAAATTAATTACGAGAATATCTGACGTAAAAAAATCCATGTCAAATAAAATATCTGAAGTAGAAAAACCTGTCAGGAGTGTGGAAAAAGCTATGTCAACAAAAATAAAAGGTTCGATTAGAATATAAAAGAGCAAATTAAGAGTGAAGTCGAGCAATTCATGAAGACACAACCAAAAGAAATTCCTGAACAGTCTGTACCAATGATAAAGCCAGAAAAATACACAGAAAATAAGAAAATAGAGAAATTCACTTTGCCTACGGTTGGGACAGTTCATGTCAAGATTCCAACCTTTGACGGAAGCAGTCACTGGGCAACGTACCTCCGCCGATTTGAAGCCGCCGCATGCGCAAATAATTGGACAGAGAAAGGCAAAGCAGTGTCACTCGTTTTCGCATTAAATGGACCTGCGTCAGATACAGAAAGTGCAACCTGACAGCCAGAACACCTATGCCGAATTAATAAAAGCTCTAGAGTTACGTTACGGTGATAAACATTTGCGAGATGTGTACTGCACTCAGTGGAGAGCAAGGCAACGGCATTCCGGACAGAGTCTTTAAGAGTTTGAAGCAAGTATCGACAGACTAATTAGACTGGCCTATCCTGAAGCGCCAGAAAATTTTTGAACGAGTTTTGAAATGCAGACATTTACTACCGGTGTCCGAGATAACGAACTACAGCAAGTGTTACGTATGGCAAGACACCAGAACAGTGCGGACGCACTAGTACATGCTTTTAAATTTGAGGCCGCCAAATCAGCGTCTGGTTGGACAAGTCATAAAGTGCGCGCTAAAAGATCGCGACGGCACAGACGATGAGAAAGACGAACAAGGAACAGGGACCCAAAGAGGAGCGCCACAGAGTAAGAAAGGATGGAAGACCGAAGTGTTATCGATGTGGGAAACCTGGACATCTACAACGAGATTGTCTGGTTAAAGTTCAGCAGCAGGGAAACGAGCAGAGTCGGTACAACGGGGCGTGTGCTGACTAACTGGAGGAACGAAGCCCCTAGACAATACGCAATTTCTACACTTCAGAATAACAGCGGGAGCTTGGTGGTAACCGGATTCATCCAAGAAAGGCCAACCTGTGGATTACAGTTGACACAGGTGCAACAGTTTCCATTATGGTGCACCCCGATGTGGTGAAAAATCTCAAGCCAATCTGGTCCTTGTGCAGCTTGAGAACACCTACTGGACGGGCTGTAAAAGTGTTTGGGAAAGTAGATATACACTTACGCCTCGGTCGACTTGATTTTAACCATCAAATACTTGTTGCAGACACTGTGTATGAAGCAATTTTTGGTGTGGACGTTATGAACGCTTATGGATTTATAGTCAGTTTCAAAGCAATGTATTGAGGGTCGGGAAAGAAGTGGTAATGCTCTCCACAATGAATCCATCAGAAAAATCGGTGGATGTCATAAATCAAGTGGCCGTATCTGTTACGCCAAACTCCGAAAAGATCATCATGGTTAGAAGCTAGGTAGACAGTAAGGAGAATCAGTGCTCTATATTCGAACCCCAGGTAGTCAGCACGCCGGCCATACAAATTGCTAGAAGTTTAGTAAAACCTGACGAAATGTATGTCCCTGTTACAGTGGCGAATATTTTGAATCAAGCTGTCACTTTAAAAAGCAATACGTTCCTAGGCAAATTGACTCCTGTTGCCGGGGTAGCCGGAATGACACAAAGACGATCCAGTACTACGGAAACTTCAGAATTACCAGAGGAACTGCAGGAATTATTGAACATATCTTCTAATGACCTCTTTAGCGGGGAGGTAAAAGAACTCAGACGGTTTTACATGAATTTAAAGATTCTTTTGCAGTTTGGGGCCAATCATTAGGAAGAACTTATGGAACATCGCATCAATACCGGGGACACAACACCGATACGCCAAACTCCTCAGGCCTCCATTATCTAAGGAAGAGAAAATGTCTCGGTTAGTACAGGACATGTTCACAGATGGAATAATCGAGCCTTCGTCAAGTGCTTGGTCTTTTACGGTAGTGCTGGTAGCGAAGAAGGATGTTGGATTGCATTTCTGAGTAGACTAGCGGAGGTTGAATGGCGTTACAAAGAAAGACTGCTGCCATTACCTCGCGTTGACGACATTCTCGACACGCTGTCTGGAGGACAGTGGTTTTCCACATTGGACCTAAATAGTGGTTATTGGCAAGTACGTCTTTATCAAGAAGACAAGGAAAAGACTGCTTTTTCGGCCCCAAGTGGCTTATTCCAATTTAACATGATGCCATTTGGACTCTGTAATGCAAAGGGCAACATTCGAAAGATTGATGGAGCTGGTACTCCGAGGCCTGACATCGAAAACTTGTCTTGTTTATTTAGACGATGTCACAGTCATCGGGAAGACTTTCAAAGACCATTTGGAAAACCTTAAGGCGGGTCTGACTAGAATTCACGGTACCCAACTGAAGCTGAGCCCGAAGAAGTGTTCTCTATACCAGAAGGAAGTATAGTTTCTGAGCCATCTGGTTTCGGCAGCGGGTGTTAGTATGGATCCTCATAAAGTACACACCATAAGAGACTGGCCAGTTCCTAAGAGTAAACCTGAAGTTCGGAGTCTCCTGAGGTTATGCTCATATTACAGACGTTTTGTGTAAGGCTTCGCCACAATTGCTAAACCATTACATGAGCTAACGGAAAATAAACGAAACTTCCAGTGATCGAGAGAGTGTGACCAAGCATTTAGGACTTTGAAAATTGAATTATGTTTGCAGCCAATTATCGCTTTCCCAGCTTCCGAAGGAAAGTGCATCGTAGACACAGACGCAAGCAATACATGTCTAGCAGCAATTTTGTCTGAAGTGCAAAACGGAGAAGAACGAGTAATAGCGTATTACAGCAAGACGCTTTTTAAACTGGAGAGAAATTATTGCGTTACAAGGAGATCGTTGCTGGCAATCGTCCGAGCGTTGAAGCACTTCCATAAATACCTCTATGAGAAACAGTTTTCACTACGCACCGACCATGCCGCGCTTGCATGGCTCTTGAGATTTACAAATCCGGAAGCGCTGTTGGCAAGGTGGCTCGAACGTCTGCAAGATTACAACTTCACGGTACAACATCGGCGAGGGCGCCTGCATGGTAGTGCAGATGGCTTATTACAAAGACCGTGCCCGAAAGATTGTCGACATTGCTACAGAAAAGAAGAACAAAACGCAAGCAAACCTGTTCAAGTCATCACTGTAGTCTTCTTGGCAGACGGCTGGACGACACAAGACTTCACAAGAACAGATGAGTGATAAAGACTTTAAAGCGATTTTGACAGTAAAAGAGGAAGGTCGCAGCCCGGATTGGCAAGATATCTGCCATGGTTCGAAAGTGCTGGGCACAATGGAAATCTCTTGCCTTAGAGAACGAATTGCTGAAAAGGGCTTGGAAAGTGCAGATGGACGAGACGTGGTCATGCAGTTGATATTTCCCCGATGTAAAGTGCATGATGCATGATTTGAAGGAGATGCATGATGGAACGTCTGGAGGCCATCTTAGCGTTAACAAAACCTTTGACAAAAAGAAGCGATTCTATTGGCTTCACCATTGCCACAACGTAGAGGAACGGGTTCGGACATGTGAAAATTGTGCTGCAAGCAAGGGCCCACAAACCAGAAGCAGGGGAAAAATGAGACAGTATAACGTTGGACTGCCTTTCGAGAGAATTGCCATAGAAATTGGTGGACCATTCCCAGTTACTAACGATAGAAACCCGTACATCATGGTTGTAGGTGACTACGTTACTAAGTGGGAGGAAGCCTACGCGATTCCTCATGGCGTATAGGTCATCAGTACACGACACAACCGGCATGACTCCAGCAAAATTGATGTTTGGGCGGTAGATTCGTCTTCCTGTAGACCTGATGTTTGGATCACCTGAGACTCAGTCCCAAGAGCGACATACCTATTTCTCGCAATTAGAAAACCAACTGCGAAAAATGAATCTCTTGATAAGAGAACGGCTGAAGATAGACGAGTGATAAAATGAAAACTCGGTATGACATTCGCAACAAAAGTATGGGTTTCCTAGAAGGAGATCAGGTCTCATTGTTCAACCAAAAGCGTCGTCGTGGTCGCTCACCTAAGCTTGAGACTAACTGAGAAGGACCCTACTCTGTAAAAAAAGGAATCAACGATGTTGTTTATCGGATTCAAGAGGAAGGACAGCGAAAGTTATGGTCGTCCACCTAGACCACCTGGCTAATAAATACTTCAGACACGGTTTGCCAGTTCTGGAAGAACAGGCTTAAGGATTGGGCAGTGTTACGTTATGCTCGAGAGTGTTACGTAATACGGAACGTTCTACAAGTTCCTCGAATATCCCAGCTGTAATGTGTGTGTGCGTACATAATGCTGCTGCTTTGCGGTGAAAGAAATTAAGCGTCTCTACCAGACCATACCGGTCAGCGCAGCGTGTTCAAGGACACTGTTTCTAGTGGATTCTCGAGAGCGCTTGTTTGTTTAACAAGTCATCTAATGTGACAGATTATTCTGGAAATCAGCGGGGTATAAATACAGCCTTTCAGCGACGGTCAAGTTAGTTATTGTCGGACGATTTAAGTTAGTGCGTTTAAGTGGCGGTTTGCAAGTATGGTGGCAAAGTATTATGTGTTTTGTAATTGTGCGGGACAATTGTAATACCATTGTGTTTTATATCAGTTGAAATTTTTCTTACGTGTCAACTATTTTTATTTAATTTGTTGAAAGAGACTGTCTTGTTAATTACAAACTGTTTAAATGTGATAATTAAAGCTGGTGATTAGTGACTTAATTGGTGTCTTGTATTTTGTGATCCACTGTACCATACAACGATCAGTTAGACCGTCGTAACAGTATTGTACACACACATAAATAGAAAGAGAAACAGCAAATTATGTATGTGAATTTACAGGTAGGAATATTATACGATTTCTTCAAGGCAGTGAAAGATATTTTTAATATTGACGTCTTGAATTATACGATTTACTTGCACGATCTTACAGTTCGGTTTACCAGATGTAGTCATGGTGTAGGTGATGTTATATTTTAGCTATGTTAATTTGTGTTTGAAACTAAATTTATGAATTACCAAGTAACTACAAAAATAAAAACTGTTCTAAATTATGTTTATAATTAAGCATAATTATGCTATTGTTGCGTAATTATTTTTCCTAATTATATATAGGAAACAGTAAGAGACAAAACACTGCCAAATGTACGTAGTCTTAGATCTTTGAAAAATTAAGATTAAAGATATACATATAATCAGAAATAAGAAGAAGGTAGTAACATTAAAAAGTCTTCCATAAGGATTATATGAAAACAAATACATAGAAATAAAAAAATTGATAATATATACGTTGCACAACGTCCATAAAGTGACAAAGAATGATAACATTTGATACACATTAAAAGAAAACATGAAAAGAATAGTTTGGAAAATGTTTAATATATAAGAATAGACATGTCTGTGTGTGTAAACGCACACTCAAGGACAAGGACATTGGTCTTGTTGTAGAAGGACATTTGTTTAGAATGAAGGAGACAGCTACTTTGTCTAAAGTGTTAATGACACTAGTGTCGTATTTACCTTTTAATCACCGTTAACACGACTCTTTAGTTCTTTTACGTAGAGACGTGGGATATCACAAATTTATATACGTCGCAAGCTTTCTAGCGAAATGAATAATCTCTGTCGCTGATATAGTGTTTCAATAAGGGAACTACGCGTTTAAGTTCCTTTATCTGTAGAAGTGAAAAATATTCATTAATTAAACTATGTTGTCTACATTCTTAGAACTATAGTCAAAATTAACACTTCACAAAAGCCAATTGAAAAATACAGAATTAAACTATTATAGATATTTTTTAACATATTTTGCACAATTAAAAATGTAACGTATGAACTAAAACGTTACTACAATGAAAGTGTTGCCTTGCCATTAAATATCCATCAGCATTTTCATCTATGACTAACTTTCCATTTCTACCATAGACAGCGTTATTTATTGTTAGGTTGACTTTCATCATTGCAAGAGAACATTTTTTTTAGTCGCAAACTGTATAAACTTTTTAGACTCACTGTACTCGTAGCATCAATAACGCCAAACGTGTTCCTTGAATATTACATTTGTAAAGCGATAAACATAATAATGTGTATGTATTAGAACGTATCATGGATACATTTTGTCTGCCTATTTATTTACATTCTATTCACATCTAATAATCATAGCATACTTTTATGAAGAATATTGATTTTCATCCAGAAAAAATACATCCCGTTTACAACTTGTATTATGGATCGAATCCCTAATTGTTGTTATCTTCAAGTGTTGTTTTCCTTCTTCAATGTTAATTTAACAATCTTGTCCTTGTTTGAATAAGCTTGGATATTGTAAATTTATATAGGGCGTTCCGTAAGGAAAGGAAAACATATCAGAAGGTGAGTGTAGAGCTAGAAATAAGAAAAAATGTTATATAAGCATGTGTCCAAAAATGCTTTGCATTCATGTAATGACAAGGTAAAACGTTAATGCATATTTTTGTTCCAAAGAGTATAATACAAAGTTTTTGAAACAATGTATAGTGTAAAATTAGTGGTCCCGTAAGTTGTTGTAACCAGAAATATTAAAATAAAATTATTCAGAACTCTATCTTCAGTATTTTGCGGAAAAAGTGCTGAAAAGTGTATATAAAATTTTAGTTTCAACGTAGAATAATTCTGTTAAATTAGTCGTAAACAGGAAAAATATTTTGCAGTTAAATTTGTAAAGAATTCTGTATTTTAAAATAATTTATGTGAATAACATCAGTTCAAACAACAAAAGTTTAAACTTTGTTATATTGCTATTAAATATTGTAATAGCAAAGTAGCACGTTTATGAATTCAAAATAGCGGAAGTTTTATTTACAAAAAAAAAAAAATATAAAATATTTTAAGTTAATTTTTTTTTGTAAAATTTTGGATATTTTGCCTATAGTGCGACGTTTTAATAGAAAAAGGCAGTTAACTAGTTACTTATTAGGACTATAACATGATCACATACTGACTGACAATTTGGATCCAATGCAGCATCAGTGAGAATTGAAGGTGGTATCAACACAGCTAATAATTAGTTCTTTCGTAATCTGTGAGATACGCAATCCGTAATCTGTGTTTACATATTCAATGATTTTCGTTAATCCATTGATAGAAGTATGCTGCACAGCATAATGTCCTAATCAAAGGTGCTGCACTGACTTCATATTACTCGTAAATTATATACTAAGTGTGAGAACTTACAGTTCATCATACACTAGTTTATGATATAGGCTGTCCGATTTTAATAGCCTTCTTATATTATTTCTTTAAAAGTCTTGGAGACGTCAAATTCATTTTTCTTTTTCTAGAGGTCTCGACCATTAGAGAACGTATCTAAAATGCTTAACATATTGTAGCTGTCGTTCTGATCAGCATAATTTGAAAAATATTTATATTGCAACGTTACGAGTATTTCATAAATTCACACAAATACAGAACCATGTACTCAACGCAACTATTAAGTGTAGCAGTAGATCGCAGGATTTTTGTTTCTCGTTGCGTCAAGTATATGTAGTTGCACAATAATTGAATACATTTTTAAAGAGGAGTGAGATGTTGTTGACATGAAATAATTATTTAAATCCATTTAAAAATAATCATCCTAAGATTTATTCATTAATAGAAAAAATATTGCAACATAAAAAACATTCAAACATTAGATAGATCAAATATCCACTTTTATAAGTTTCACACATATTAGGCTGTTCATAACATCTAAAAACTAAACAATCATATTAACTAAACGAACATGTTAAATAAGTCATCTAAATTCTTTCATTTTTGTGTGTGTCTGACTTTGATTCAATCTTCAAATGCTAATAGCAACTCATTTAAAATGAAACAAAAATAATATTCAACTTAAGCATAAAATTACTAGTTGCTATAGACAAAATAAACTAATTACATTTACTTTCAAATTATTATTTAACTCTATTGACACACCCGAATTTTTAACATATAACAAAAGATTTAGTAACTTTCAAATTTTCTTAGAAATTAAATTATTGACTTTAACTATTATTTATATTTAAAATTTTTAAGTCTTACTGTTCATGTAAAATTGTCTTTCTGAAAGTTCTTTTCACAACAAAATTATAAATATTTAGTCATCACCTGCATACTGCTGGCGTTACCGTTGTGTGTGTGTGTGTGTCCGCGCGTCCTGAATCCTGAGAATTTGATGATGATGATGATGATGATGATGATGATGATGATGATGATGTGTTCTATGTCTCTATGGGTTGTTGTTGCTCCTGAGTTCCTCCATACGTTGTGTGTGTGTGGTAAAAGTGTGTTCACCCGATCGGCAGACCAGCAGCGTGACGTCCTTTGGAAATAGCTTATCAAACGGACGTAGTGTCTTCGTGTAGAGATTCCTTGAGTCTGAGAATGCCCCAAAATTGTCGGTCGGATTTATAGTGGACTCAATCTGACATGTCCAGGATTGCTCTTGACATGTTAGAAATTGTAACTTTAACGCAAAACGTCCTTTTAATTACGAATCACTTTTTTGTTCATTTTAGCGATTTCTTAAACACACTTGTAGCATGCGCGATATCATTGTTTGCGTAATTTATTCTGTTCACGCACATATAAGACACATTTTAATTACTCTTTAACTACACCCGTAATTAACATTAATTACTTAGCGTCCATAATATTGCAAATGTCTGCAATATTTTATATATCACTGCATTCGTTAAGAATTCCTTAATGCAATGGTGTTTTTATAATTGGCGTAAGTCTTTGCTTACAGGTTTAACACAAGTAATTAGTTTATTATAATCCTGTTAAGACATGATTACAGACAAAACAATAAGTCGTTCGCATCACCCCATATTTTCATGTCGTAGCGTGCTAACACACACAAACACACACACGCTGTAACTTACGCTACCACAGCAGGTGTCCCTCTCGACAGGTTAGATATTGTCAATTCCTGCACAAAATTGTACAAAACTGTTCCTTTATTATATTCTATTCTATTTATTTTATTCTATTCTCTTCCTTATTCTATTTATACTAATTACAATATAAAACATACCGCCCTGGGCAAATATGCAAATATATGTATTCTTGCAATATGTTTACGTACATTTATAAAAATATTTGTATATTGCATTTGTATATTAACCTATTGCATAGGTATATGTCAAATAAAGTTTAAATTTATTCAATTTTCTAAAATGTAAAAGGATATCGTAGGGAGTTTAGAGGGTTAGATTATGGGTATGGGTGGTGGTGATGTAAGGGGATTTTAGTGTAGGTGTTGTGAGTGTCGTGTTGTATTCAGCTTAGGTCGTACCTGGGATTTGGCTACTCGTTTGTCTAGTTTTGATTGATTTCAGTTAACAGTAGTACGAATAGTCACACCAAAAATTAATTAAAAATAATGAACAACAATAATAATTTTCAAAAATGTAGTATTTTTACTTAAAAACGTGTGTGTGTGTGTGTGTGTGTGTGCGTGTGTGTGAGCACGCGCATGCGTTTTGTATGTGTTAGGGTAGCGATGAGACAAAACCTGCATGACTCATTTATGCATCTTCAATACAATTGTGTTTTTGGGAAGTGTATTAATTATCTTATGATTCGCAAGTAACAAGTCGTATTCCTTATACACAATTCCTAGCACTTCAATGTATTGCTGTTTAGTAACGAAACTCTTGAAATTTGTTGAAGTTTCATGTTGTATGCTACACGGAAAAAGGAAAGCGTTTTACTGAGATGTCAAAAATGCATAAATTGTATCGAAATTACGTTATTATCTTGTAAACAGAACTATAACGACTTTCAAATAAATGGAATTGACTTAAAAGGAAACATGTGTAGTGGTTCTAATACGCAAGATACCAATTGTATGATGTGAAAACTATGGTGTTATTGATTAGTTACTATTGGATTATCAGGAAAGTTCTCACTTGAGCGTAATATAAACCTAAATGTAGCACAACAGATTAATTAAACCACTAAGTAAACTTGGTTAACACGCTAACATGTACAAGACATGTATCATGTATATGTAGTGATTGTCGTACTTTATATATTATTATTTGTTACTGTGGCAGTGCCTTTGATTAAATACTCAAAAATGTTTAGTTGAAATATTAAATAAAGAACCAATAAGAAATGGATATTAGGTGATTCTTTAAGAAGGTATCTAATTTCAGAAACTAATATAATTCTGCCCATTTTGTCACATAATCGAATGTTTGCATATTACAATTAAAATTATTTGACACGTGCCAAAATATATCTAAGACAATCGTTTCTAGATATTGTGATTTGTATGTATGAGTTAGTATTTTAATTATATCTAGAATTATCAAGAATTATTATTCTAATTATATCCAGAATTATGAGCTGGTATATGTTAACTACAATTATCCGTATACTTGAATAAACATCCTTTTGAAATATAATCCAAACAGCTTATTTTGTTTTCGACTTACGTCGCAATAAGATTTAACTAAACCCTCTGATGTTTTATAATTTACTCTTTACACATAAACATAGTTAAGCTGATAATTTCTGATTAGCAAGGAGAAAAAACAAAAGATAAAATACAGACCTTAAAAACGAAGAATTTATTTTAGTGTAGACTAACCCTACTTTGTTCAAAACGCCATTTTTGTAAGTTTTAGTAATTTATATAAATAATTGTAGTGATTAAAATTATTTTGGTTAGCATCATCGTATTTCTATTTGTTACAGAATAAATAAATTAAATGGAAACGCGTAGGTTTGTATTCATTATTATTGCTTATAAATAACCTGACGGTAGGGGAACACTTCTACTTCCGCTGAAATAAGGTCAGTAACAAGTCTTGTTAGGATGATTACATAATCATCAATCCACGTGTAACACCAGTCGATCTATTCAGAAAAAATGTGGGTGACATTTTATATCTCTTTTCGCTATTATTATTGCCTATAGCCCACGTAGGATGGATACTAAGCAGGATATGACCTTATTTTCACCTTCCTACCTCCTCCAAATACAAAAACAATAATAAAGTATGATATTTACATATTAAAAATAGATATCTCCTTTACGTTTTGAATACCGGAGATGAACAGAATTAAAATTTATATATCACATATTTATTAGATATTGGATTCCTGTAAAATTAACTGTTTTTGACGAGTTAGATAATAATTTATACTAGTAATATGACTTGTGAAAACTAAAGGAACAACTTCAGTAACGTTTTATTTAAAAAATATATAAAACGTTTCATTGAAGAAGATACATGTAACAATGTAATATGACAGATTGAATACAGATAAAGTGATGTCTTTACGTTACTAACTTTTATGGTTACAGAAAGAAGATTTCCGACCTCCTATCTATTACGACGCAACTGGAAAGGACTTGTGTTTTTTTGGGAGCGGATTGCGCCAGATGGGAGTGTCTAGTAGTTGCAAGATAGAAATACATTGCCTTGATAAACTTGTGCAAGTCCTTGACACATCCTTTTCGGGGCAGAACGGACAACTAGGAGACTAAAATTAAGGAAGCGGTTTACTTGAGTGGTAGATACTGAATCTCTAGAGAGTAATCCGGTAAAAGAAAGACAGGATTCTATGGTTCTAAGCTAGAGTGTAAAATTTGGAAGATACTCAACCAAATAACTATTGTAGTTCCAATTAACCCAAATTTAAACTGGGTCTTTTAGATAATTGAATGACAGCAAATGCAACTACGGAAAGCTTAAAAATACCAAAAAACATGTTGTGTGCCCCAAATAGTCTAGCCACTTAGGCACTAGATAACTTGTAGAAAGATAGTAATACACCGCCGGTTTTGGATCCAAACATTTTACATATGTCCTGAGAGAAAACGTAAAGTAAATTCGTCATATGATGAACACTTTTATATATATACATGAAATGTGTACGTTTATACTACATGCAAATGACGTATGACACTTCAGGTCACTGTGAAATGAATTTTGGCACGTACAGATGCAAATAAATTGTAACTTTACTACTCCAATAGAACAATGCGTTATATAAAAAGCTATCGACACAAAACGCCCACTTACGCATATATCACTAATTTATAAATCTGTAATCGTATAAAATCAAAATTATTTGAAAAAGTAATATTCTAGAAAATTTTACATTTCCAACAAACACAAAAAAATTACCTAATTCCCAAACGATTATTAAACAGAATTCTATATCGAAAATGACAATTCATAAAAAAAAATCTACACAAAAACAATTCAGAAAAGCACACCATACCACATACATAAGCGCCCGTGACTATAACAATAATAAATTCATAAAGTATGAAAATGGATTTATACAAGTTTCGCTTAACTTCCAAGCGCACACGAGGTCCTCAAAAACTCTTCATAGAATTAAACAAAGGAAGTACTTGTAAATGTAGTTGCGTAAAATAATATATTAATCCATTAATGTTACGCCACAAGTTATGGTAGCCCACTGATAAAAGTAAATCTTTTAATGACTACATGTGTGACTGCATGTGTGTGTGTGTATGCCTGACTACACTATCTTGTGACCTACCTGTATTCATGACCTATGGGGTATTTGTTAAAAACTCTGCCACAAGAAAATGTAACCAGCTGTGCTATTTGTCTGCTGCTACATCAATTAGGTACAACATACAATAAGCTACAGTAGCATCTCGCGTCTTGCTGTTACCATCCCCGCAGCCACACTACGTTTAATTAAAATGTTTCACCATAGGCCTGTATTTATATATCTACTAAATTCTGTTTGTTGAATTGTTCAACATCAATAACTCTCGCTTGATTAGTTCCTACGAATCTCTCATTCAAATTAAGTTGACAAAATGTAATTCTCCATTTCGTAATTAAAACGTACACTATCAATATCATATTCTGTTTGCTAAAGTTACTCAGCTTTACATATATGTTGTATACGTGTTTTAAAATAATACGCATAGGAAATATTTTTTATAAACATTTGTGAGCGCCACAGGCATAAATGTAATGTAAACACGTGCGTGATTACACTTTCGATTTATCATATAGACTCAGCATCGTTTTCTGTTTCTCAGCAATCAGTTTTTAGAGTTGATTTGGCTTTTAGGGTTATTAGCAAATGGACATTTTACGGGAAAGAATATTGCTTCTTCCACATCAACAACATTTCCTTAGTGTCTTTCTCTGTGTGTCTCCCGTAAAAGTATGTGTATGAACGTTACTTCGGTAATTTTTGTTTATTGACAAACATGTAGACTATTGCTACGTATCTCTACACACTTCAAGTTTTATAATTACTAGTTGCGGCTAATGTAAGATTGATCGTCCATTACTTAATTTGAATTAAGTGACGGAGAAAGCAATACCCTTTCTAACAGGAAAATTACCTAATAACTTATGACCTTACGACCTAAAAGTTCAGAATAACTAGTTTTATAAATAATGTAACAGTAAGTAATTAAATTTTGTTAGTAGCAGTATATTTTTTACATAAAACACTACATATATTATTATGTTACATGGTTACGAGAGCTTTGCACATTCTACATATTTTTGGATAGTGTAATATGCCACTCAACTTCCATACTGACTACCTTTCATGAAAAGCTGCCAGAGCAAAAGAAATTATTTAAACACATACTCCGTCCGAGATCTCTTGACTCCGTTCGACTTAATACTGTGTGTAGAGAAATACAGTATGGTACACAGTACAAGGAGGTTAACAATGTAAGGAGTGACTCCTCTCTACGTCCATCATTATCTCTAAATTGCAGATGCAAACAGTAATAACGAACACGAACACAGGACTATTAGCGGTATGTGTCACATACTGAAGATTTGAAAAGTAATTAATTGTAGGTTAGACAAAGAGCTAAAAGAAGACAGAGTGGAAATGCAAGTCAAATTTATAAATGGATTAGGTACAGGAGTAGAAGAGAGATGCTTTCTGTTTTAACGTTACAAGTCAGTCCAGTCTAAACATAAACCAGACAGTATCGGGTTGTTTTTTCAAGAAGATCACAACGATCGGCAAAGGTAGACGTAAGAAAGCAGTGCAATTGATAGAAAAATCGATTCTCTATGTATAAGAATAATCTCTATAACTACCCAAATTCCACAGTATGTTTGACGGCAATATCGAACTAATGAAATAAAAATTACAAGAGGTGCTATACACAGTTGTATATGATCGCCCGTGTTTTTCAGTATTTTATCAGAAAAGTATCCCAGAAGAATCCAGTAAAAATAAAAGTACATACTGTGAAACTTGTGTTTCTATATACATTAATTTTATCGTAGTTATACTAAAAATTGGACACACCGTGTAAACAATTTAGTGCAAACAACGTTGTTCTCTCTTCAACACATAACAAATGAGGACAGTAATGCTATACATATGATTGCATAACAAATTACTATATATAGGAAAATAAGATTATGGATCTTATTAAATTTAAAAAGCCCAAAGTGATTTTTTAAGTATAAAAACGTTTAGCTGCATTCAAAGCATAAGTATAAAGCAAAAAGTGAAGATGAGTAAATGTTATTATAAGGAAGCCTTTGTACGATATGGGTGAATGGACCTATGATAATCAACATACTAAGAAATTGAAAACCCTGTAGATGTAGGACTATTGAAAAATCTTGACCATACATACATTCACAAAAAGCAGAAAATGCAGAAGGCGCGAAATGAAACAAAAACTAACTTTTATAAGGAAATCGACCGTGACAAGTATTTAGGGCACGCTTTGTGCAGCAAAAATATCAAGTATTATAGAGATCATACAAAATAAAATTTAGAATTGAAGCAGTATAAAGTAAAATTAACAGTTGAAAAAATATATCTTAGAATATGATAATGCGTTTAACCGTTCTTGTAACAAGCTATTTTGAGCCTAGCACATCGATATGATATTAGGTATCTGTCAACGGCGACGCCACTTAAAGGAAAACAATAAACCTTGTCATAGTTTAATTTCTCTTAGTTATGTTCTTAGCAATTTGTGTAGTAGGTCGCGATAACACATCATCCTTTAGAATACGAGCTCTTTTTCATTAATCAAGTTATTTAGTTTACCATTTTCCGTACTACTAGATTAGAGCGTAAGGAAACATAGAAAGAATTTCTTTTCCTTATTTTTTAATTTAGATTAAGATTTTTCTCAACTTTTCTAAATATAATAATACCAGTTTAAACGTATCTTTATGCATTAAGAAAGGACATTTATTTGTTAACAATGACAATCTGTTTCTAATGTATGTAAGTTATAAGTTGCAAGGAACGTCTCGAAACAGTTAATGAAGCGTACAATGTGCACTACGCACTCTACGAAATCTGTTCACCTTAATTTGTTTTTTTTAGAACACATAAAGTTAACATACGTATAAAATACGCTTTTAAATTACATGTTAAAAGAACGACTCCAACATATGAAGTATTTAACATTTATTTCTAAATTCATTTCTAATTTTAAAATCCTAATAATTGTATGTGAAGTTGAGGGATTTCGGAATGGTAGTGCCACTGCTCCGGGTCCTCACAAATCCTATTTTCGAAGAAGTGATGGCGTACTAGTGGATCCCCTAACGTCTTTCCCGCCAAGAGTGTACTTGGGGGTAAGGAGTCACATCATACGAGAGTGCCCCCACTATTTTTGCAGAACAGTACTGGCCTACAGCGGAAGGGTCGATAAACACTCCTGGCGGAAGGCACCAGTATTCACCAGTACCAAGATGGGAAGTATAGTAAATGATCCTGAACCGGCTTATATCTTGGACTATTGCAGGCGGCAATAAAATCTCGATTTATCTCGCTCAAGGGATAACTGGAACTCGGTAATTATAGTGGAAGCATCCCACTTAGAGGAGAAAACTTTGATTACTTTGATTATGAACCTGGTCCTCTAATTTGTAGGTTGGGCTATGAGATAACAACCTATTCTCGGAAAATGGGATGCTACGGAACTACCTAATAAGCATTGGAGAACAGACTAGTTTTATCGGATACGACTAAAACTGCAAAATCAGGACTCTTCTTTCAGAACATATGGAATGTCAGGACCTTGTTTAGGCCGGGGTACAGAGAGAGGTAGTTGTAGGCGTCAAACGATATAAAATTTGAGTAGCAGCTGTAAAGGTAACAAAATGACTGAGAAATGTGATAAGGGGTATTAAAACGCATACAGTACTGTACAGTATTGAGGAAAAGTTTGAAGGGAATTGGGTTTGGCATTTATAGTTGACAGAATCCTGAAAAAACTTATAGTAGACGTCCACTTCATCAACGAAAAACCATGAAGATTAAGATTAGCAACAAAATTCTTCAAACTGTCAATCATAAATGTGCAAACTGCCCAACTGAAGAGAAAGATAAACACATAAAGACCAAATTCCATCATCTGCTAGAGGAGACATGTAATGCTAACCTAAGAATGACATTAAATTAATCATAGATGGCATGACTGTGAAAATCATGGAGACGCATTCCTTGTTAAAATAGGCAAACAAAGTCTTCACAATAAATACAACAGACAGACAATGAATGGAAATGCTAATGGTTAGTGTCTGCCGAAATAATCTATTTGTGGAAAAGTGGCAGAACCTTTAATACTCAGTCTTGGAGAATGCATGAGAGTTACTAGGAACGGAAGAGAGATGGAAGCACAAGAATTGGTTTGACAAAGAATGTAGGGAAAATTTGCGAGTGTAAAGTAAGCCCGCAGACTGTACACTCATTGTAGATCTAGATGAAAAGAAACAAGAAATAAAGAAAGTAGATGAATTACTAAGGAAGGAAAATCGTTTTGTAGATGGGTTAAGACTTTTACAGTTAGAGAAATAAGAAATACTTCTAAACACCCTAACGGTCTTTCAGCTGCACTCCACTTCATACTATCTCACGTATGGCAAGAGAAACAAATTTCCAGGAATGAAATAGATATGTTATGCGCCCTGTCTATAAGAAAACGGGACTAATTTCAACGCAAATTTACATAGGTACTGTATTACTTTGCACCTTATACACTGCTTTCCGTACATACCCTGGACCAGAAGCTGCGGCCCCTTTACAGACAAGATACACGCAGAGAAGTTCCAACTCTCTATTAGGTTTCTGTTTGGGTTTCGGCCTAGGAGCTCTTCAAAGTTGACCAGCTCTTTTGTTTTAACCAGCTGCATAGATGCATATGTAAACTTAGTATAAATGTTTACAAAATATTGGCACTTTAGGCAAGCATAAGACTTTATTAATACAGAGAAACTTTATGTCATAATGCTGATTTCCGCACTCAAAGTGACTACAAAGCATACTGAAGCTCATGTACGAGTGCATAGCCATCACCTGCTCTCATACACATTACACGAGGATAAAAAAACGGCAATGGATTAGCATCAACATTGTTCAATATTTTTTTTGAATGTAAAACTAGAGGCTTGTCAGTAAATATTTCCTCCCTGTTAACAAATAAAGTTGTACAAATAGCCTCTACCACTACGATTGAAGGAGTGGATAATGTCATATGTCTTGGAGTAAACATAGCAGAAAGAGAATGAGAAGAACACCGGATCCGAAGAAGGATCACCGTGACTAATAAAGTATACTTCCTTCTACTACCATCATTTAGACCCACAGATGTATATAGAACATAGTTAAAATGTACAAGACTATCATTAGCCTAGTGTTATACTACGGCTGTGAGGAATTTGCCATAACATATAAAATAACAGAGATTACAGATATTCTGTGAAAGATGAACCCTGTGACGCATTGTAGGGTCAGCACAATAAAATGGTTTGTGGAGACTGAAGTACAATAACTATCTGTATCAAAAATGTAGGCGAAAGAGGTACTTATCTCAGAATATGTGAGAATACAAAGATTGCGCTGGTCTGGGCAAATAATCAGAATGAAGAGTGACGAACACCGAAAATGGTGATGTTGAATATCTGGTAGGGGATAAGGCCAAAGACAGATCAGTGAGTAATTAAAGGGTCCTTCGATGGATTGAGTGAATTGGTAGAAATCAGGGCCTTAGGTAACCTGTAGTGAAGCAGAAGGAAAGAGTGAGTAATTTTATATGATAATTACAAAAATAATTATTTTGACACTAAACATTAATTTTCTATAATTTTGTGCTCGTTGAAATGCGTTTATATTGGCATCTATGCTCATTACACTTTTGCAATATTTTAAAACGGTTTTATTAAGCTGAAATTTAATAAACGTAGTTTTTGATAACATGACGCTTTACAAAACTTATACTCTTATATAAATCATAAGAAGAAACAATGCATGGCAGTTTGAAACACGAAAGATCAGACCATTAGCTGTTGAATACAGTTAAGATCATTCCCAATATCTCCAATCTTGTATAATGTAAGTATAAATCAAACCAATTTCATTCTCAAATTGTGCCATGTAACAATTACTAAAGACAGTCTCTTAGTTATCCATTATGAAAGTAGTTCAACGTTTCATATAGTGTATTATATGTACTGACTTTATAAGTTAATTATATTGGTATTTTCATTCAAAGTATGCTATAAAAATTCATATGTAACTGTAAACCCTTATTTATCAGTAAAAATTATTTAACATATACTTTTATAGATGAAGGAAAATTAATTAGGTGGGTCTGTCTGACATCATTAGTGAGTACATACATACTTTTTGTGTTGTCTCCTAATTGTTTTTCCCTGAGAAAATCGCTGTGAGAGAGCTTGTTCTGTTTTTGTTTCTTTATTCTACATATGTGTATCAACTGCCTTATTAAAAAACGTAAGAAACATGGGAAGCCATGTTTGTGCACAACGTGAGGAAAATGTATTTACCTTTGTAAACAAATCTTTTTAAAAGATTTTCACATTCAAGCTCTTCTTACAGAAAACCAAAGTATTTCAAATGCTATGTTAGTAATGTTAGTTACTTTATACGTAACACTTTTAGTGTAAATTTAGTTTAAACGTATACTAGAGTTAATGGTAAATAAACGACGTAAGCAACAGCAATTAAAATTTTATATATTTTTACATAATAAACTGAAACCTGCGCAAGTTGTCCACTCAATTGATGGTTCTTTTTATTTATTATTTTAATAAACTTATTGAAATATTTTGTCTACTCTAATGAAATTGCAATGATGTTGAAAAATACTGGAAACGAGATAAACGATATAACAGGTGAAAATTATTGTGCGTGATTAGTGATTACTAGTAGTGCTTTAGAAAAGTACATACCAATGAGAAGACGTTACAAGTACTGTTACTACAGATAGCAGAAAGAAAGACGCCGACGAGGCGCAGAAAAAGTAGAAAACTAACCGAAAACAATAATGTAGGAATCAGTGGAACGACAGGACTGAAAACAAAAGCAGGCAACAGAGAAATCTCAATTTTGCGAATAATAACGTGTGATGACGTAAAAAAACGGGGTTTTCAAAATATCCTCAGAAGACTTATTTTAACAAAATCAGTTACGATTACAAATTACCAATTCACATGATTCTTAATGAGATGACATCCCGTAACTTGAATCTAAATAACAGGAATTCAAGATAGCATATTTCGAAATCAGTGATTTGTCATATTATTATTCTTTACGTTGATTTAATCAAAAACTTCAAGGCGCGTAAATTTTTAATATAAGTTATTTATAAAATTTTGTGGGAAGATTTCTGAATTCTTCATCTGGTTAAGAAAATGTGAGTTCACCTTTTAAGTTAGAACTCCCCTCCCCCAGAGGTTAGTTGAACCCCCTCACAATTGAACTGCAACTAGTTACGTCACTGACTGACATTAACCATATATATATATATATATATATATATATACACACTGCCAATCGCAATTTTAGTTGGGCTTGAAGTGTATATTCTGATAAGGAGATACAACGACTGATTGAAATTCAATATTTTAAATATATCAACTACTTCATACAGAAATTTCAAGTATTGTTCTTGTTGGCATTAAAGCGTTTGCGATTCATCAACAAAAGGATGTTATACCAATATCTCTCAGAAGTCTTTGTTAACTATTCTAATCTGGTATATATTGACTAGCTGAAGTACCCGTTGTACGCCCGGGTGGCGAGCATTTTTATTAGCACATATTTAATTTATTTATTGGGATATATTAAATACATTTTATTACATATACATTTAATTACATATTGGCTATGAAATTTAATTATTGGGCGAAAACTTCTTTGTAGACCACATTTTTGGTGTAAACTCTGTGGTCTTTCTTTAAGTTGCCTTGTTGGTTAGTTCCTAAGACTTTTACCTTGACTTGCTGAAAGGACTTTGTTCTTGAAAATGCAACATAAAGTTGTCCATGACTGAATACTGGAGATGGCAAATAAATACCAACTGAATCCAGTGTTTGCCCTTGGCTTTTGTTGATGGTCATAGCAAAAGCAAGTCTAAATGGAAACTGTTTTCGTCTTAATGTAAAGGGAAGGTCAAGGTCACTGGGTGCAAGAATAACTCTTGGAATAAATACTCTGGTACCTTTAAAAGATCCGGTCAGGATTTCACAGTCAATGACTTTTGACATCATTTGCTTGACGACCATTCTGGTGCCATTGCAAAGACCTCTTGTTGAGTCAAGGTTTCGTAGCAACATTACTACTGCACCAACTTTCAAGTTAAGTCTATGAGGAGGCATACCTCCAGGTGTTAAGCTGTTCAAAAACTCCATTGGATAGTTTGCTGCCTCCTCGGCACTGTCTTGCTGAATAGAATCTATGCTGGTATAGCATTTCAATTCAGATTGAATTCGTCTAAGGACATTTTCATTAAGTTCAAGTGACTCGTGGTTTTTTGGAGTCAGGATTGCACGGTTAGCAATGCTGTCATCTCCTGATTGGATGACCTCAGGAAAGACAGCAGCAACAATACATCCATTTTCAATGCAGACTGGAGGAACTTCGAAGATGCCTTCCTCTAATCCAGGCTCTTGGAGTTTTCCATTCCCAAGTTTTAAAAGCCAATCGGAAAAGCCTCGGTGTTCTGATGGGACATTGTCCTCATTGGCACGCATGTTTTGGTCTAACTTTAGGACCTGAATATTTTTCCAAAACTTACTATTCTTCATGCATGAAGAAAGTATTTCGGTTATGCTGCCATGTGGAACAACAGGGAGAATTTGTCTAAAATCTCCACCGAAAAGAAAGACCGCACCTCCAAATGGTTTTTTAGAAGGAATTTTTGGATCTTCAGCTAAGAGTTCTTTATACAGTGTGTCAAATGTCTGGGGCCATTGAAGCATCCCAGATTATCACTTTGGCATTTTCCAGTTCATTTGCCATATTAGTCCCATGTCGAACATTACAGGTTGATGTTTCATTTATTGGAGTAGGCAGCTTGAAACGACTGTGGGAAGTTCTGCCTCCCTCAAGCAAAGTTGCTGCTGTGCCTGTAAATGCACATGGCAAGACTAATTCATTTTTGCTACGCACATAGTGCATGATTGTGTTGTAAAGGAAGGTTTACCACTTCCGCCAGGTCCATCAATAAAGAATAGACGTTTGGGTAAGTTAGGGTTTTCAATTGCTTCCCTGATTTTGTCGAAAGCCCTTCTTTGCCCTGGGTTGAGCATTTGAAACTTTTCTTCGAACATGGTTTTTTCGGCAATTGGATCGTAATATTTTCCAGAATGGATTGGCTCGTCATAGCTACCGACTGGAAGTTCTAAGCCAGAATCTACCAATGACTTTCCATGTGTTCGAAAGACAGATTCAATTTCTTTAAGCGTCAAATAGAGAGCTTTTTCTTCTCCATCAGGAAAGCGTCTCTGATAGTCTTGCATAAGATTGTCCTTATGTCTGTCGAATAATGCTGCTGCATCCGACGGCTCACACATGATAAAAATAAATGCAAACAACTGCCTAAGTTGTACTGGCATTTTATGGATTGCAGCTTCTGTTAGGCAAGTATCCCATTCTGAGTCATCATCAGTTAATCCCCTTGCAATGCATGATTCTTGGAAAGTTGCAAAGGGGATAGGATTTCCTTCGACCGTTCTTACGTCCTCGAAGATGTTACTCCTCCAACATTGAGAAGGAGAATTCGGAGGAACCATTTTTCTCTATCCGTGGGACTTGGCAAACATTCTGCCAATTGTAGTTTCATGTCCTCTAAGACGTGGTTTCCATTTAGAATTTTTGTCATCCCAGGTATAGTGTTCGGGAATTTCAATATATAAATACTCTCGGGCATTAGGGTCTTCCTGATTAAGTTTAAACCAAGCCAGAAGTTTGGACTTGGTGGCTTTTTGCTGTACAGCTTCAGCTTCCTTGCCTGGTATAAAACATATTGTATGCTCGTCCTCAAGGTGGACATTTAATCTTTCCACATGATCAGTTTGGTGGTGCATTTTGTATTCCCTGAGCCTCCAGCATGCTTAAGGTGCACTTACATATCGGGTCTCCAAGTAATTTTTTACTTCGTCTCATTCAATAGAAGCTTCCTGTTCTGTGGTAACAGTAACGAATTCAATATTTGCACAGTCATGCCCCTTGTAAACGTACTTGAAGAGGTATTTAACGCTTTGAATTGAGCTACAAATCTCTACGTTAATGTGGGCGTTGTATTTCAGAGACAGGTATTGGTTGTATGGCACCACCCATCTGTTATCCACTTTGTTTCCCCCAAATTCAACAAAGTTACCATCATCTCGGCATTGATATTTTGGGTAACCATTGACATTGCTGTTGGTCTCGGCACAGAAATCTTTTGGGAATTCTTTTGTGCATTTGACGTTTTCCATACACGGTGCGTTTGGATTTAATAGACCACATGGGCCGTGTATCATACAGGATTTTACAATTTCATGTAGCCTCGGGTGGGCATCTTTATCAGGGAGTTCTGCACAGACAATTTTGTCAATTCTTTCATTCTCCCAGACTTTGTTTTCCGGGGCCGCGAATAGCAATATGTGGCCATGTGGTAGACCACGTTTTTGGAACTCGATCACGTGGAGCATAGCTCTAACACGTCCAAATCTATGGTGTTTGGTTAAGTCTTCAAGTAGCAATTTCAGTTTCAACTCAAACACTCTTGCTACTAAATCAGGCCGGTCGCATGGTTGCTGACCGGGAAGTAAGTTTTCCCTGATTTCTCTCCATTTAGGATTGCACGTGAATGTTACAAATAAGTCAGGTTTGCCATATTTCCTGACCATGGCCATAGCATCTTGGTAATTTTGAGCCATATTTCTTGGACTCCCTTGGAAAGTTGAAGGCAATATAACTTTCTTTCCAGGCAATATGTTAACGTCCTCAAAATTGTGGTTGTCACAAATCGGTGAAGAACATCATAGACTTCAGCTCTTACTGTGTTTTTATTTTGTCGAAACCAATTCAAACGGTTTGCCTCGGTCTTGCAATAGGCATCAACCATGAATTGGTGAGTCAGCTTTCCTGCGTTGAGGAACTCGTTAAAGTTTCCATCATGAATGGCAAAATGGTATGAATACCATGGAAGCTGGGACACATTTCCTTGACCAACAGCTTTCTTCAGATCTGTGGTCCACCCTGAATCCCCAAATGGGAAAAAGGGTAGCACATTGGGTCACAGAGTCTATTCAGGATGGATATATTTTGTAAAATTCCGCTTTTCGGATACATTGTAATATCCCGATTTTCTGGGGGTGCACTATCTGCACTGTGAAAAACGGCAGCAATTTCTCCTCTGGCAGTGGGAGCGTTGGTTCTGCCGGGGAGCACATTATTTACTCTTTCTCTCAAGAAAGTCATGCTATATTCAATTGGCGTTCGGATTTCCCGATTTGCCTTTAGCATTTCGTCTTGTTCAAATATGAGCATGTTCTTGTATTCTCTAGAGAACGGATTGATATCTCCAAGAAGTTTTTTTGGAGGTTCTCCATTACGACACGAATGCATCCATTGTTTGCTTGATTGTTCATTCTTTCTGTCCAGGCTTCGGCCGAACCCAAAATGTACAGTTGGGCATACTTTGGTAATTCACCTTGATTTGGGTGTAATGCAGATGTAGCGTGATAAATTTGCCCATGGATTCTGTAACAAAAAGGACCTGAACGTCTTGTCACTGATTGGTCAACTTGTGCTCCCATTGAGGCAAAGGCCATTGCACTGTTGTAGGATCTTATGTTTTCAATAAAATTTTTGGAATTTGGATCAGATCCATTCATGTAATTTGTAATGCAGGGATTTATTCGTATTTCATCTAATGCAATGGTCCCTTTATGGTAGCAATTTGACATTAATTCATTTTTGAAATGCGTGGCATTGCAAAATGGACATTTAGCGTCCATTGGACCAAGATAACTTTCTTCTATTTCGTCTTCATTGAAGTTTTCGGTAAGCAAAGCGGTGTTGCGGGATCGGACATATCTACCCAGACGTCCTCTTTGATGTTGGCGTGCAACCCTTTGTCTTTCAGCGTTTGCCTCGCGCTCTTGTTGAAGTTGATTTTGTGGCATGTTTTCTCTGTGTTGCCGGTGACTTACAGCATTGGCTTCACATTCTGCTTGAAGCTACTCTTCTGACATGGCCGCTCTACGGCGTCTTTGAGCTTCAGCATTACGTGCTTTTTTTGCTGCAATTTCTTCAGCAGTTGGTGGTTGCTGGCGTTTAGGAAGCATATTTGATCGTATTTCATTACTTATTCATTGGATCATCAGACATACGTATAAACATAAATATCACAATTAAAACAAATACAGAAATATAGAACAATTACAAAATATATAGACGTACCTGTATACAAAATTACAAAACATATCAACACAATCGCAGAGTAAAAACATTAAAAACTATAGAAACGGATTCGATGCCGGTAAATATCATTTGTTTATTTACTTGTCACTATGGTAACATACCGATGACGGACACACTACCTAGCTCGTTATATTATAGATACATTCGTTTCTGAAAAATGTATCCGTTTATTACTCGCAGTTTAAATGTTTAAACAATTAATGTTTAAATGTCACATTTAGTGTTTAAATGTTTAAATAAAGGACATCTCTTCTATTAACTCGTTTGACAGAAATTACTTTAAAAAATAAAAATATTAAAAAATTTACAGGCATTGCACAAATGCAATGCACAGAGAAGGGCATTGAAAATGCTTCAATAAATCTAAACAATATATACATTTATGTTCATTCACCAATCAATGAATTCATTCTTCATTCACCAAACAGTGAATTCATTCTTCATTCACCAATCAATGAATTCAGTCTTCATTTACCAATATACAGATTATAAGTTAAATGTAGTCACATTCATAAGCGAAGTTTTATATGTGTTCTACGTTATTGACAACAAAGAAGTAGTTTCTATGGAAACTCACCGGTTCCCATTTTCGATCACGCACCAGCGATCGGCCGCAAATGTGAGACACGTCCTTATAAACATTTTCAATGTTGAAATATTATTTTTCTGTTGTTTTGTTTAGGCTTGACTCAGTTACATATTTTCCTTAGTTAATACATTTTATTCATTAGAATGTATACCAAGTCTCTTTCTTATTGGAAATATTCTTTTACAGTAAAGAAACTTTAAGGATATTTAAGGGGTTTTGCGGTTTACTGATAAATAATGAAAATAACACATTTTATGCAGTTGATTTTACGGAACACATAACGTAGGTAACATCAACAAAGATCTTTTTTTGGTGTTATCATGCACGATTTCATAGAAGTAAATAAATAATGTTTTACAGTTTTCCGCCTTTTCACAGAAACCGAAACGTAAATCTAAAGTTGTAATTTGTTATAGTTACATTAATTCATCATTTTCGTTGTAACAGCAACTCACATTTAAAGTAGGGGAAGGAGAAAGCATACTAAGTAAGCATATACATGCGAGGAAAGACTCATCGACTGTAGCCAGAGCTTGTAAAGTGAAACTGACTGATCTTGTTTAATCTGTCAACAGCTAACAGTCTTATCTGTAATGTGACCGGACAGCTGCTAATCTTTTTATCTAACGCTACCCTCTTTCACCCTTTGTTTTCCAATCGTTATAACAGTGTTACTTTGTCAATGTCGGTTGTAAACGTATAAAACATTTTTAGAAAGAATATGTCATAACTCTCATGTACATTTTAACCTTATGCTCGAGCGCCGCGAGCACAGAGCCTCTCTATCTCCCTCTCTCTCGCTCTTTCTCCTTCTTTGTCACTTATAAACCTCTGAATTTATTATTATTACCTTCCAAAATAACCAATTAATTTTAAAATCAAAAGCCATCATTTAAATGAATTGTTGAGAAAAATTTACAGAAAAGCATGCAGGTTATATTTTATAAGCGTATATTTTGAGTAAACTTTACCTAACTTTTACGCCTTCTAACAAATCAATTCTTTTTGTGCTTTTAATGTTCCATTGAACACAGGTAAAGAATAACATATATGGCTTACTTATATGGGTGGAATTTTAATAATATCTGTATCGTACCTGTAAGTCTGATAGGATATGTGAGCGATATTAAGTACGCACTGTAATAATATAATACTACTACTAATAACAACTTAATTATGTTAGAGAAAATACGTTTTCTGTAAACTAAAACTGGTTTACATTGAATCAGTCGTTTTGTAGCAACTTGTATTTGTTTCATAGCTACGAATTTCATATTATATGAGAAAAATAAGAATCAAAATGTGATATATTAAATTATTTGAAGTACTGTTTACCCTTTACCCTAAGCAATTTAAATAATATCAAAAAAAAGGCCGTTCAACTTTTCTGTCTATAAATAACTTTGTTACTACAAATGATTAACGACCACTGGAAAATTAAATGTTTGTTTTACTTTTTAACAAAGGACAAATTCAGAAAACGTAATTTATATGCTCCTATGTTGTCAAATTCAAGCCCATTGTTTCTAAGTAACACTAATTTAAAAAAATGTAGATAAGAGAAAAATTTAACGATATTTTTAAGCTTACCTTATAATAACAGCGTACTTTAGAATATAATTGAATGATACAAGGTTTTATTGTATTATGATATTTATAGCTGCACTGTGGCCATTATTTTCTTTACTTTAATGTCAGTTTAACTTGTAGAAAAAGTATGTACAACATTAATACACTATTAACAGAAACATAGACTTTGAGAAAATTAGAATTTTCTGAATATTGTCATTTGTTGTTAAAAGTGATAAAAATGTTAAACATTTGTGTCGATCAAAAAGATTAAAAAACGAGACGATCAAAAAGAAAAGAGAAAGACGACGTCATTTAAAAAGCCGATGGTATTACGGAAAATAAAGAAAAATACACATTTAAGGGAATATTTGAGAATATTACTATTATCTATAATAAAATGAAATCAAAACAAATAAAATAAAACTAGAATCCCGTAGGTAAATCTACCGTCTTTGTGCGAGGTTAAAGTTAACATTTGAAAATAAATGTAATACGTAAATAATGCATTTAATAAACAGTATAAAAGATAAATAATTTTATAGAGGTTTAGTGATTCAATGTTTACAAGTCGGAAGATACTTTGATTTTAAAAAATTAACTGTTTTATTGTAACAAACGTAATTAAAATAATTACAAATTCTAAACAACAATTAGAATTTTTAGAAGTTTTTATTGTAATATAGTTTTTATTGTATTTATTTATTTTATTATTATTTATTTATTTTTATTATTATTTATTATCCTTTATTATTATTTTTTATTATTTATTTATTTATAGGTTTTTATAGTAATTAACCATTTCTGCAACTTAATTTTAAAATGTTCATGTACAAAGTATATCACTAAATAACTGTTCTAACAAGATGCAACAAAATCCACAAGTTTCAACGTTGTAATGAGCCCATGTTGTTACGTCCAGCAAGTGCTGCTCTCCGTGGTAGCGTTCTGTTCGTTAGCGAACTACATGGAACGCGTCATTCTTAAGTTGGAATCCGTACTGAGTGTACGTATCATTTTTGTAGTCTTCATATAAGTGTTCTGATTAATAAAAGTGTTTTCAAAACTACCAGAGTTTTATTTACAGTACGCGCTCGCTCTCACGTTAACGATGTGTTAACTTAACATAGTTTTTGGTCCTCCGCGTGGCCGGATGAATAGTATTCGAGATCGCTCTCATGTTAACTGTGTGTTAACATAATTGTTTGGTGTTCCGCGTGGCCGGAATGGAATGTACTTTATTGAAATAACATGGTGCGGCAGTAATGTAGTGTCGTGAACTGTACGTCAAGTATAATGGCTTCATTTTGTGCCATATTACGATAAACAATAATTTTACTGTACTACAATACAATACTTAGGCAGTATATTAAATGTTCGCATACCGTCCATTGACATTATGGATAATGCAACAATCAACAGTTATTAAAAACCATATGAGTGTTCATAATGGAAGTTTGCAGTGAAAACGTGTGATGGAATGTGCGTGCCGGCCAACTTAGCTTCTTATCTACAAGCACACAATGGCGTCTATTGTAACAACTGTTATGTATAGAACTACATGACTCAAGATACAAAGAATGCGTCTTCTTCAAGCGTTTCAGCCAGCATTCACAACAGATAAGAATACTTCTGTAGTTTATAGTTATAAATATATACTTCATATTTATAATTACATCTATTATTGAACAACATAATTTTAAAATATTTCTCCTTTAATAATTTTAATTTTACGATTCAGTTTTTAGTTATAGATAATTAATTTAATTTAGTCAAAATGGATTGCAAAGTTCTAGTTAAAAAAAGAGGTACCATTAAGGGTAGCATAACCAAATTAAGAAACTATATAGATAGTTTTGTAGTAGAATCAAGTGATTATGATCTTTTAAAAATTAAATTTAATAAGATCTTACAATATGAAAAAAGTTTTTATGACATTCAATCAGAATTAGAATTACACGAACAAGCCTCTACGGAGGATTTAGAAGATAGAGAAACTTATGATGACATTTTTGACAATATAAAATTAAAATACCAAAAGTTATCTCAGCTGTTTGAGAAGTTAAACATAGATTGTTGTGAGTCAACAAAAACTAATCAGATTCTATTAAAGCCAATAGAAATAGAACCATATTGTGGTGATGTATAAGCTTGGCCTAAGTTTATAGATTTATTTACTAATTTAATACATAATCGTAAAGACTTGTCAGAAATCGAGAAGTTTTACTGCCTTAATGGTTTTCTTAAAGGCAATGCGCTAAACGTAACTAAGAATTTAGCAATATCATCAGAGAATTATGAGACTGCATTGCACCTATTGAAAGCCCGTTTTGACAACAAACGAATAATAGCTACTAAACATGCTATGTCAATTATCAATTTGAAAGCACCCAAACGGGAAAATGCAGACAGTCTTCCTAATTTAATTGATCAGATTAATTCTAACATTAATGCTTTAAAAAATTTAGGTATCAATTATTTTGAATTCATTGTCATTCAATTAATTACACAAAATTTAAGTCACAATACACTAAAGGAGTGGGAAGCTACTCTAAAAGAGAATCAATTTCCAAATTTAGAACAACTGATTACCTTCTTGGAATCTAAGCGTAGATTGTTAGAGTCTACTGATACAATTCAAATTCCTGACAAGAGTGAAGTACATAATATTCATTATACTAATACTAAGAAATATGATAATGTCAAACGAAATGTTGAAAATCTCTACAAAACCTCATTTCACGTGAATACTATTAACAATAATGTTTGTGTTTTTTGTAATGATAGTCAGCATATAACTCGATGTGACAGTTTTTTGAAACTAGATGTAAAACAAAGAAAAAAGATTGTATATCAAGAAAGATTATGTCTTAACTGTTTAAGTAAACAACATGTACTTAAGAACTGTTCAAATATTCACAGATGTAAGAAATGTTCTCAAAAACACCACACTCTTATTCACTTAGATAAGACAATGCAAGATTCAGAGAATACTAAATATTTGAAACAAAACGAAGTTGAACTAATTAATAGTCATACTATACTTTGAAATCTGAGCCTAACAGGTCAGTTTTGTTATTTACCGTAGTGGTAAGTGTTAAAGATTGCTATGGTAATTTTAAACAAGCATGAGCCTTACTTGATTCAGCTTCCATGATATCATTTTGTACAGAAAGCTTTGCAGCTAGCCTGAATCTTAAAACAAATTCTAATGTAATGACAATATCAGGTATTAATAACGTGGTCTCCCAGTCTAGACTAAGTGTTAACCTGAATCAAGTGTTAACTCAAATTATGAAGATTTCAATTTTAATTTACAATGCCACCTACTGCCATCAATAACTGGTTTGTTACCTAATCAATTTGTAGATGTTACTGACTGGGAAATTCCTTCTAACATTTACCTAGCCGATCCAAGGTTCAATGTTCCAGATCATATAGATATTCTTATAGGTGCTCAATATTATTTGGCTTTGCTAAAACCTGCTCAATTAATTCATAAGTCCAATCACACTATCCTCCAGGAAACACGTCTAGGTTTCATAGTGTCTGGGCAAATTCCGTCCAAACGCAAGTCTGTAAAGTCAGATCCTGTGTCTCTTTTCGTCAGTAATAATCAACTCTCTTCACAGCTAGAGTCGTTTTGGAAAACTGAAGAATTAAATGATCATATACTTAACAAGGAAGAATCGTTTTGTGAAAAACATTTCATTGAACATACTTTTCTTGATGGCCACGGAAGATTTGTTGTAAGTTTACCTCGTAAAGAAAATGTTTCTTTGGGAGACTCGTACAGTAATGCAACGCAGAGACTCAAGTTGTTAGAAAGACGATTTCAGAAAGACGAAAATATCAAGGAAGTCTATTTTCAGTTCATGAAAGAGTATCATGAATTAGATCATATGCAGCCTGTAGTTTCAGCTAACAGTCCTGACAGAATTTCAGACGTATACTGTTTACCTCATCACGCTGTACTCAAAGAATCTTCAACTACCACTAGGACTAGAGTAGTTTTCGATGGTAGCGCTAAAACCTCAAATGGTAACTCTCTTAACTCAATTCTTGCTACTGGCCCAGTAGTTCAACAATATTTATTTACAATTGTCCTTAGGTTTAGAACGCATGCTTAAGTTTTAGCAAGCGACATTCCGAAAATGTATCGTCAAGTTCGCATTAATCCAAGGGATTACTCATTGCAAAGGATTCTATGGTATGATGATAAAATGTCCAAGGTCATTCCGTATAATTTGCAAACTGTGACTTATGGTTTAGTTTCTTCTAGTTTTTTAGCCACTAGATATCTAGTTGAAATCTCCAATCATAATTGTGTATCTTACCCTGAAGCATGTAAGTCGATAAAATGTGATTTTTATGTAGATGATTTACTCACTGGATGTGATGATATTGACCAACTGAAGAAGTTGTACCAAGACATTTCTTTCCTGTTGAGTCAGTATGGGTTTTCGCTACACAAATGTCATTCCAATATTGCCGACTTGTTTGAAAATTCCAACTCATATGTTAAATTGGATAAAGATGAACACATCAAGCCATTAGGTTTGTCTTGGGATCCTCACAGTGATAATTTCGTTTATCAAATGATACTTAACGACAAGGATATTGTTTACAATAAACGCTCTATAATATCAATAATTTCTTCGTTATTCGATCCTTTGGGTCTACTTACTCTAATAATAGTGACGTTTAAAGTTTTCATTCAAGGACTATGGTGTTCCAATTTGCAGTGGGATCAAGCACTTCCTAGTTCTCTTAGTGACAAATGGAATTTGTTGTATTCTCAGCTTAAGTTAGCAAATAGTTTTAAGATTCCTCGTTTTGTTAAGATTAGTGACAGTGTTGTCAGTGTACAATTGCATGGCTTTTGTGATGCCAGCATCACAGCCTATGGTGCTTGCCTCTTCATCAGATCTACAAATGAAAACGGCGATGTGGCGGTTCATTTGTTATGCTCCAAATCCAGATTAGCTCCTATCAAGCAGATTTCTATCCCCAAACTTGAGTTGAATGCAGCTCTGTTATTATCTCGTTTAATCAGTAAGGTTAGTTGTACTTTAGATTTAAGCTTGAACGCAATTTACCTTTGGTCAGATTCAAGAGTATTTCTGTACTGGTTATCTTCGCTTCCTAATAGATGGAAGACTTTCGTCGCAAATAGGGTTTGTGAAATCCAAGAATTAACTCAAGGTTGTATTTGGCAACATGTACCTTCTAAGGACAACCCAGCTGATATTGTATCACGTGGTTGCTCTCCATCTGTATTAACAACTTCAAGTCTTTGGTGGCATGGTCCAAAATTTCTGAAAGAAGAAAAGGAGTATTGGCCTTCTATCAAGTGTAACATCTCAAATATTCCAGCAGAATCCCTTAACGAAGAAAAGAAGCAAGGTGCTAGTCATATCTTACTAGCATCTCGGAACATGACTGAACTTACC
Organism: Magicicada septendecula; assembly: GCA_034769895.1. NCBI lineage: Eukaryota > Metazoa > Arthropoda > Insecta > Hemiptera > Cicadidae > Magicicada > Magicicada septendecula. The sequence continues at coordinate 176,850,922 of CM068369.1, read as the reverse complement.
GAACCGTTTTCATCTCTCTCCAGATCTCTACGTGTATTTGCGTATTGTCGTCGCTTCATATACAACGCAAGAAATCCTGATGATCGTATTACTTCAAGTCTTTCACTTGAAGAAATCAATTCTACCATGAAGGTTCTTATTCGTCAAACTCAATTGATGTACTTCTCTCATGATATCCATGAACTTAAAGAAAGAAAATATGTATCAAATAAGAGCAAATTGGTCTCTTTGAATCCTTTCTTAGATGAAGAGGATCTCATTCGAGTAGGCGGTAGATTAAACCTCTCTAATTTACCATCAGAAGCTAAGCATCCTATAGTATTAAGTCCTAATTCACATCTAACCAGATTGATTGTTACAAGGGAACATCTTAGATTATTGCATGGCGGACTGCAGCTCGTACATTCTTCTCTCAGACAAATGTTATGGGTCTTGAATGCTAAAAACCTCATTCGGTCTGTTATACATAAATGTGTAACTTGTTTTGCTATAAAGCTCAACCTCAATCACAAGTACTTGGACAGCTACCTAAAGAAAGAGTAACAATGTCAAGGCCATTTCAGTCTACGGGCATTGATTTTGCTGGTCCGATATACATCCGACATGGTGGGCGGCGTTCACGCTCAGCTAATTCTGTTTCAGCCAAGTCTTATATAGCATTGTTTGTTTGCCTATGTACTAAAGCGGTACATATTGAACTTGTTACAGATTTATCTACTGATTGTTTTTTGGCTGCTCTTAGACGATTCATAGGACGTCGTGGGTTACCGTCTCATATCTTTTCCGACAATGGAAGTACCTTTTTTTCTGCAGATCGTCACCTTCAAGAAATGTATGATTTTCTGAAAACTGATCAAGTCAAATCCAAAACCCAATCTTTTGCAATATCTAATGGTATTAAATGGTCTTTTATTCCTCTTTATTCACCAAGTTGGGGCGGCTTATGGGAAGCTGGAGTAAAAAGTTTTAAGTTTCATCTAAGGCGAGTTATGGGAAATTCTATATTAACATACGAAGAACTATCCACTTTGTTGATCCAGATTGAAGCTTGTTTAAATTCGAGACCATTGTATCTGCCTTATTCGGATTCCTCTGATCCATCTCCAATTACTCCTGGTCATTTCCTTACATTCGCACCTTTGATGTCTTTGCCTGATCCTGATTTTTCAGATATAAGTATCGATAGACTTTCAAGATGGCAGTTAACACAAAAAATATTAAGAGACTTTTGGAAAAGATGGTCTGTTGATTATCTCCACTCTATGCAGCAAAGAAATAAATGTAAATTTTCAAATTGTAATTTGAATGAAGAGAATAATCTCTCTCCACTGATGTGGAAGATGGGTATTACCGTCAAGGTTTACCCAGGTCCAGATAAGTTGATACGTGTAGCAGATGTGAAAACTAACAATGTAATTGTAAAACGCTCAATAAATAAATTAATTCTTCTTCCTACTTTTAACATATGTAATGTTAATGAAAAAAGAAAAATGTAATTAGAAATTAAGGTAATTTAAGTTTAAAGTTTATAATCAGCATCAATTTATAGAATTATAATTGGTGGGCGGTATGTTACTTCCAGCAAGTGCTGCTCTCTGTGGTAGCGTTCTGTTCGCTAGCGAACTACATGTAACGCGTCATTCTTAAGTTGGAATCTGTACTGAGTGTACGCGTCATTTTTGTAGTCTTCTTATATAAGTGTTCTGATTAATAAAAGTGTTTTCAAAACTACCAGAGTTTTATTTACAGTACGCGCTCGCTCTCACGTTAACGATGTGTTAACTTAATACATGTATTATCATAAAAGTCTAAGTTACCGTTATCCTTTATGCTATTTATAAAATAAAGTGTTTGAGTTCTCACCTTTAACCAGTATCGTGAACTTGTGTTATAACGAAAGGAGTTGGTCGGGATATCACAGTAGAAGATGAAACCAACTTACATTTTACGATACAATTACTTACAGCGGATTAGAGCTTTAAAGAGTTGAAGTAGTGCTTCACTAATTTTAATAAAGTGGAATTATATAAGAGTGCAACCTAGAGCATATAGATGAATTGAGTCAGTTAGCTAATTAGTAGCATGAAATATGTGGCAATTAATGTAACTGTAAAATTTACCGAATCCACACGTAATCCTTTAAATAGGTACTCTGCTGTTTGCAGGGGATCATTAATTTGCTCCATTATTATCTTATATATTAAGCGGAGATTTAATGTTTTTCAATTAAATTGAGAATCATTAAATCTCCGATTCTCTCCGAAGAATTAATGATAAAGAAATGTACTGTTGTTCCTTGTTCATCGTCTACATAGAGCTTAGAGTGATTTCATTTGTAATTTCTTAGTGTCTGAAAACTTTTCTACCATTTTACTCAATAATTTTGGTAATATTTTGACCGGCGTAAATAGGTAATATAATTTCTTTGTGGGAAAAACTTGATAATTTGTTGACTATAAACGCAGAAATGCTTAAAAGCTATATTGTTTATTAATTGAACCATTCGGTTCGTCTGTTATTTCTTACGGTTCTTTAATTAAACACTAGGGTAAATTTATAAAATTTCCTCACCGTTTTATTGCATGACATTTTATTACAATTTTAGAAAATTTAATAGATGTACGTTGCTAGTTTTAAAGGAATATGGTTACATTTTATATTATCAGTTCACCATTGTTTAACAAAATTGGCGTAATTTCTTTATTGTAACGGACTTAGATAAATGAATTACGCTTGAGTACAAAAACCAAAAAATATAACGTCTGATCTGTTGGTTGTCTAAACACTGACCAAAGAAAGGTATCATTGGTTTTTAAGAAAAACGCCTCTGAAATGTTGTCAAAGTAAACCTGACAGGAAACTTAGGAATAATTATTGTAATCTAATTTAAACTATGTGTATAAGGCATCGCAAAATATTATTTAGGGTGCTTTATGTGTTGTTTGATATCTCAAAATGGGAAGTAAGATACATAATTAATTAACAAAAAATACCTGCAGAAATAAGAAAAATTGATGTCAGTGTGTTTTTTTTTTTGACATCTTCTCCTAACCATAAAGGTTCGGAGTACTCTTCTTCATTCTGTGTGCATTAAATTGATTCAGCTGAGGCTCTTCTGATGCCACATCTACATGGTATATACTATTGTCGGTGTACCCATCCGTTCATGCTAGGAACAAAGTTACACTAGGCTCCAGTTCTCTCTCACGTAAGTGCAGTGACTCATTCTATAGCAGTATCTTACGTCATTTAACTTGGTCAAGTTGCTTTTATTTTTCCAAACTTGTAGTAAATTCTTCATAAACTGGCTTCTTATTTTTTTCTGAACGAGAGAATTTTGTGATTCATTCGTTGACAAAATTTTGAGCGATTGAAGCGTGGTCCATTCCTTAAAAATCCAGATATTTCGCCCCATCTGCAGAATCTGTCTGCTGTGGGCAAATTCCTCTCTTCATCACTTATACGGAAATTTTAATTATCTTGTTGGTACATCCTCTTCATTCACTTATTAATATATATATATATATATATATATATATATATATATATATATTAACACTTTCACTGTGAACTTACTTTTAGGTTTTCATTTCCCAGACGTTTCGACGTAGTGTTCGTCTTCCTCAATGGGATTTAAAATACTGAAAGTCTATACATAGTAACGGTTATGGGTTGTGGGTGTGTGTGGTGGGGGTTGCTGCTGGGATGGAATTGGCGCTGGGATTCAAAGCGTGTGTATGAATCAATGTATCGAAAAGTATGTGTGACCTGTAACGTAATTGTTCATTTAATATGTTGTTTTCAACCATAATACTCACTACACCAAACAACATATTAAATGAACAATTACATTACAGATCACACATACTTTTCGATACATTGATTCATATACACGCTTTGAATCCCAGCGCCAATTCTCTCCCACCAGCAACCCCCACCACACACACCCACAACACATAACCGTTACTATGTATAGACTTTCAGTATTTTAAATCCCATTGAGGAAGACGAACACTACGTCGAAACGTCTGGGAAATCAAAACCTAAAAGTAAATTCACAGTAAAAGTGTTAATATATATATAGGAAATTTTATCCATTAATGACTTCGGTTATGAAATATTGAACATTATGAGCCGATCAGTCACTAAATATAATTTCCTCAGGTGGAATCAATCGTCCGCAACTTCAAGGAATAGGCAACGACCACTCTTGAATGTGAGTTTACAATGAACAACGGAAAATTACTACTTTGTGTTAAGTATACAGAAGTCAAGACTAGAACAAAACTATTTGAGTGTCAACAATTCATAAACTCATGCTACTAAATCCCAAGCTCGGACACTACTTTTCCAGTAATATCATAAAGAGCGACAAACTCTGTTTTGTCTCATGGTTATCTGGAAAATTACCTCGAAAAGTGTTTTTTCTAATACATTGACTGTGTTTATCGAGACTGAAGACAAATTTTATGTCAGTGAATAATTAAGACGCACGATACGTCTGGTTGTAGATTGTTTTTTAAACGAGGAAGCGTATTATTGAAATAAAATACGAATTATATCTGAATCAACGTTTTTATGTTTTATCTTTGAAATATCACTTTTGATGCATTAAGTCTCCAACTTTTCATAACTTTGATAACCAAGTAAGAGAAGGTGAAACCAGTGAGATACCTGATGAGGGACGAGAGTTTTCTGATTTTATTTTCTAAACGAAAATTGTTTATGTTATTATAGAGAATATTGAAAATAAAGTTTTCTACTATTATACAGAAAGCGCAGTTTCTGTTTGTTTACTGGTGTGCGTGTATTAACTACATGGTAGACAGGTTTTAGTAACTGATTATATGTATTACTTTGATTGTACTATCCGTTAAGATTAAATCCATCATCGTCACCCGTAGCTGCAGAGCCCAACGTGGGTCTCAGCTTTCCTCAGGATCTTGTTCCAGACCTTCCTAACCTTAGCCAATGTCCACCAACTTTTCACTCCAAGTACTTTCAGATCTTCTAGGATTCCATTAATACATCGTGGTCTAGGTCTTCCATGTCCTCTCTTTCCTTCTCGTGTAAATTTCATAATCTTCTTAGGAACATCCTTCTCATTCGTTCCCTGTTCATGTCCTCCCCATCTCAGCATAGCTATCCAAATTGATGTCACAGTATCAGGCGATCTATATGACTCACAGAGATCTTTTTTGTATCTGAGTCTCCACTCTGTACCTTTCCTAATGGGTCCATAAATTTTTCTAAGTATTTATTTTCAAAAGATGCAAGTCGAAACAGGTCGCTCTGTGTCAGTACCCATTTTTCACTTCAGTACATCAGGACCAGTTTACTAATGTCTTGTATAGTCTAGCTTTGGTTTCACACTGTAGAAGTTGTGATTTAAAGTATTTCATTAGACCATAATAGCGTCTATTGGCATTATGAATTCTTTTAATTATCCCTTCATTTATATGATTGTTTACATTTGCAGAGAGCCGAAATGCAAAAAACGTGAGAACTTTTCTGATTTAAAATTCATAATTCTTAAATGCTCATAGGTTACAAGTTCTCCTATATCTTACTACCATATATTTAGATTTATCCTCATTTACCCTTAGTCCCATTCCCTCAGCTGAATGGTGTAATGCTGTAAATACCGCCTTTACATCATTGTCTGACCTTTCCGTAAGATCTACGTCATCGGCATATGCCAACATTTGAATAGATTTAAAGAATATTGAAGTCCATAGATACGTTGAAATCATTTGATTTTTTAAATCCATTAAGTTAAAGTTGATTAATTTAAACAGCTGCTGTATCTTGAAATAAATATTACAGATTACAAATATTTAAGTAATAAGACAAACTGTATGAATTGCTCTGTAGAGTATATCTCGTATTATTCTTGTATAATTACATTCACAGGACTTCAAAATTCTGAATAGTTTTTGAAAAATCAGTAGAGTATTTCGAAGAATACAACAGACACTGTCGGTAGAGCATATTCGTGCAATAATGTAGCCTATTTTCAGTGAAATCGAATGAGAGAGAAGACTAATAACTTATATATCGCATATGTCCGAATAGGCGGTGTAGGAAGAATAGCAGTAGTAATGTAGGAGAGGATTATTTCTGTCTAATCGAAAGACGTACAAAGAAATGTGATAAGAAGCAATGAAACTTATATACGCAAATATTTGCAGTAATTTCGCATTTTAATTTTGCGTATTAGTCCTTATAAACAACAAAATTTGTCTGCTGCATAGTAAAAAACTTAGGAAATTAAGTGTAAAATTTACGTAGCTAATAAAGTGCATATATAATTAATATTTTCAGGTCCATTAATTTGATACTAAAGTACTCTAAGCAGACCTGTTCATTATCGTTGTAAAATTTTGTTGTAATTTTCATATATCTGAAAGTAAATAGAAGTTACAATCACGTTACTTTACGGTGGCCTCTCCATAGCTGCGCGAAAAGTGGGGGTAGTGGGGAGCCTCAGTGTGCTAAGTTGTAACACTTCATTTCAAAAACGTCCGTCTTACTGTTGCTACAGCCGGCTGTATGTGTACCCTTAACTATTTAATTATTACAACTCTGGTTTTACACATTGCTGATCATTCAACTAACTACTATTTATAATTCTACTCAGTATTACTCGAAATTGTATCAAATATGTATTTGTAATACACAATAATGTTATTTGTTACATAATGTAAATAATAAATAATTACTAGTGTAAAGCAAGCAAGTAAAATACTAATAGAAGAAATAAAGAAATATAAATCTAAAATGACCATAAATATGCTTTATGCAAGTGCTGCTAAAATAGGACCTAAACGAATAGTTACCTCCACGCACTTTTTGTTACTTACTGTTGACTGGATCCTCTGCGGTGATGTAGTCCTGTAACACAACTTAATACTATGTTTTTTGTGGGCGCCACTTGGAATCGTTTGTTCCAAGAAAGAAATGTGATTATTAAAGAAACTAAAATTTTTAAATCTTACTTCCATGAAAAAATATAAACAAGTCAGTTTAGCTTGAAAAAATAAGGTAAGTTTAATGATACTTTAAAAACAAACAAATCGTCTGAAGGACTAACATTCATAAAAAAATTATAAAATTGCAGAGTTACAAAAGAAAAAATTCATAAGTTATTATTATTATTATTGACAATTTTATTTATCCAATCAAGTATCGGCTAGTATTTTCAATTTTTTACTCAGTTGAAAAGCATGAGTTTATAACGTGAAAAAATCTTTACTCTCAGGACGTGACACCTTTGAACTACCAAGACATATCAATAAGATGCTTTACAAGAAAAATTAAGTGATTTGAAGGTGTGTGTGGCATGTGTAGTACAACTGTGTGACAAAATGTAACCAGGTAAAAAATGACTTTAATTTTGATAACTCACGTTCCAATGGTTAATTAATCTCGCACTGGACACTCCTCTCGGGTAGTTTTTCAATCTCGCCTCTTCATGTGTGCACTGAATCTATTTTAAGTCAAAATTGCGATCATTTACAATTTCCGCACTTTTTGTAAAAACGTTTGGCAGTAGATTCTCGTTCAAACCCCGCCACTACAAATCAGCTGCTCCTCGTTGATTACCAAATTGGCCGCCACAGCGCTGATTCCCATGTAGTCGAGAGAAAGGCTTTGTGTTTGTATGTTTACGTTAAGGGGGTTATTGTCAAGTTAGTCTGTCTATGCGAACACAGCAGAATTGGTTCTCTATTTAAAGTTTTGGTCCCTCCTGGGCCGTTGACGTTCTGGCTTCGTGATTTCTATTAAAATTTGCCGTGTTGCTGCTCTATTTCAGCAACACATTGGCGTAGATTCTTGTAGAGGTTATGTCAGTCTGTTTGTCAATGTACGGGAAAAGCCTTTCTTCGTGTCTTGTGTCGATTTCTCGCCTCTCGGTTTTGCCTTAGCTGCGTTGATCAGTGTCGTGGGCGATACATCTGTTCTGGAGTTCAAGTTTCAAGTGTTTTTTGGGTCGAATTTGGTCTCTCTTTTATACTAATTCAGGCTGATTGATTTCATCGACTTCCGGTATATTTGTGTAAAAATTGCTTCTAGATTGTTCGAGAATAAACGAAATGGAACATCATGGAACAAATTTAATTTCCGTCGAAGCTTTTAGAAAAAATTTCTTATTCTTCATACTAAGGATATTTCAAAAAGTACTCTGGTATTTATCAAACAGTTTTACATTAGTACTCAGAATTTGCATGCCATTATTACATTTAGATTCCCTGTTTTCAACTGAATCTAGTGCTAATAATTATGATTAGTTTTTAAATAAATTAACTCTAATAAGTAACACAATATACAACTCTCACCTTGGGTTGTTGTCATTGAAATTCAATTTTTTAGAACAAAAAATTGTTGTGAAACTATTATGTTTCTTCCACAATCTGAACATATAACATTATTATCTTCCTATAACAAAACAATCAAATTTTAACATATATAATACATAGATAATTACAATTTTACCTGGCCCCTGTCTATGGCCTAGGTTTTTGTCAATGTTATAACACAATAATTAGTCTCTTTCTTTAACATATGTAGTATTTCACTAGTGTACACTCAGAGTTTATTATATTGTCTGTCTTTTGTGATACCTGGTTACTATTTACACATATTATTTTTATTACAGGATAACATAGCATCACATTGATTGGTCTTGAGATGTCCTTCTTCATGGTGTGACAAATCTCACTCTTATAAGTTAAATTCTTTCATAATTGATCTTATTTTCAACTGAGTTTGTTCGTTTTTAAGGTATACTGAAGCATTGTACCATTCTATTTTATTCTCGTCAACATTTTGTAAATATTTAGCCAGATATGACTATTTTTGTACTGGTTGATTGGATCCAGCCATACATGGTATAGGTAAATATTTTGCTAACTCGATTATTACAATGTTAAAGTTAGTCAAATATATTAGTATAGTCGCTTTATATTATATTTCAACTTTCTAATGCAATTTGGTTGCATTTTGGCAACATTATATCTATAAATCATACAATATTATATGCCTACCACATGTTTTTAGTTAATACGGTTTTTGGCTATTTTGACTGACTTTTATTCATTTGACAGCTTTCTTTATTTAAGATAAATTGTTCACTTTTATCTGCTTGACAATTACATATAGTTTCTATTTCAATCTGATAATAATTAATTTTTTCATGAAATCTGAGTGTTTGGTCTCAAATCCAGCACATTAATATTTTTTGTCATAACAAACATATAATTTTTATTTTAACTTAGATTCTTTCTAATAATGTATTTAAGTCATTTAATACATTTATTTTATTTACATTACATAATATAATAATGGATCATGTCCATTCATTCACAAAAAATAGTTCTTAATACTCTATTCAGAGTTATAAAACTTAATAATTAATGACTTCATTTCGGTTGATTCTGACATTATTTGTCTCTCTTATAGTATCTTATGGTTCTTTCACTGTTGTTCACTTTAATAATATATATGGGGTTTGTGTCTTAGTCATAGTTTGGTCGTTTTTTCATGTTAGTAGTAATAATTATTAGACAATATTACACAATTTTTTAGGACTACTTGGGTTCGATACTGTTCACCTCACTTTCCTCTTATGATAAATTGCTATGTAAATGATTTCCTTTATGGAACGTTCTGTGACGTTACATATGCCTCTCCGTTAAAATTGATAATTTTTGAAAAACATATCTTTGGTTTTGATGAAATTATCATCTCTATATTAACCCTTTATTAGCTTCTTTATATTTCATTCTTTTATCTTATAATTAAATTCCTGTACTACTCCTTTAATATATTAATCCAACTCAATATTCCTATTTCGTTCTTTGTCGTAACACCTATTCCTTTCCTTTTTACCTTGATGTTAATTAATTAATCTTTGATATAATTCCCTATCAATTCCCTAACTTTCATAGAGGTTTGGGGGTCAGAGTGGCTCGCTATGGCATACATTCTCTGCCCTTCCCTATCTACAACTACTGAAATCAGAGGCAACACATCCCTGTCCAGAAAATAATAATTGCACCTTCGCAACAAATAATAATAATAAATAAAAAAATACAATATTCAAAGATCATAGGCTCCTACACATAAATTCCCTTTCTTAAACTCTTCTGATTAATTCACAATTATATTAATATATCGTTCTCCGCAGGTAAAATTATCGTTTAAAATCATTCAATGTTAATAGCTATATATATATATATTCATCATTACCTCCTTATGTAACACACTGTTCTCCTTTTTTTTTCCTTTTATCATTTCCATTTAGTATCAAATATATGACAGTATTTCTCCTTCTTTTCTCCTTTACTAAGTGTCCATCTCGTAATATTTATTAATAATAATCTCTCTCCTTCTCTAAGTACGGGTAAGCTGGTAAATATACGTTGACATGGCTATTGGAAATAAATCTTGCCTACAGTGGAATGTGTCCATCTCGTAATATTTATTAATAATAATCATTATACAATAATATTTATATTTATTTAATAATCTCTACCTCCTTTCTAATTCTGGGTAAGTTGAAAAATTCACGTTAACATGTTTAGTCAAGGTACCTTCTCAATGATGCTGTATTTGACTTTGGTTTTTGATCATGGTACTTGGTCACTGATTGAGTATTTGACTTGTGATTTTTAATCATGGTACTTTTTCAATGATGTTTGGTTATACGTACCTTTTACTTTGTTACTAACCGTGTCAGTTACCTCGTAGGTATTGTTTTTATTGTCTCTGGTTATCATGAAAGGTCCTGTATATAAGAGTAGCAATTTCCTCGTTATGCCTTGTATAGCACTGGGCAATTCTCTATTTTTAACTAACACCTTTTCTCCTACCTCATATTTAATTGCCTTGGGCTGTGATTTGACATATTTTTTCCGCTGCTGTTCCGTTTTTTCTAACACCTTGTTATAAAATTTGGTTCTTTCAAATTGGTATGCGGGTTCGTCGGGAAAACTAATAATTTCTTTTATCTCTCGTGGTGGGGGTCTTTCGAACATAACTGTGTATGGCGACACCTCGATGGCATTTTGATGTGAGAAATTGAGAAAATCCTCGGTTGATGCTACGTATTCATGCCATCTTTTCTGCTCGTTATGGCAGTATGTTCTCAGTAACCGTCCTACCTCCCTTAACACTCTCTCGGCTGGGTTACTATTCGGGTGATATACAGACGTCTTGTACGTTTTTATTCCGTGTTCTCCCAGGTTTTCCTTCCAAAGTTTTCCCCTAAACTGGGTACCGTGGTCCGTAATTATAGAATACGGTCGGCCTACCTCCATTATATATCGCTCTATTATGATGTCTATTATTTTCCTGGTCGTTGCCCTAGTTATTGGGTATAGCTTGGTATATTTGCTAAAATAGTCGAAGATGATTACGATAAATTTATATCGGTGTCTCCCACCGCTGCGTGGAAATGGTCCGCAGATATCGAGAAATACCTTTTCCAATTTTTCGGTGGATGTTATGGGTATCATGACCCCTTCTTTTCTCTCGTTATCACACTTTACTTTTTGACAAATATCGCACGACCGTATCGCCAGTTGCACCTTCTTATTTATCCCTTTGATGTATGTTTGCTCTTCCAATGCCTTCCTTACTTTGAGGGCACACATATGTCCGTACCTATCGTGATAGTCGATTATTAGCGGTCTCTCTATCGCTGGTGGAATTACTAATTTCCAATTCTCTTGGTGCGGGGTATTCCTTATAAACAAAGTGTCGTTGTGTATACAGTAAAATCTGCTTATTACCTCATCGCCTTCCTGTACCCTTTTTCTAATATCTCCTAATCTTGGATCGGCCTCTTGTTGTGACTTTATATTGTTTAAAATATTTTTTAAATCTTCCCTGCTCTTAATAATGTGGTAAACCTTTGCTAATTGTTCCTTTTCGCCGTAGAAGGTTTGGTCTGGTATATTTACGCGAGATAGGACGTCGGCTGCTACGTTCTGTTTGCCGGGTATATATTCCCACGTGATATTATATTCTTGCAAGGCCAAAACCCATCTCGTCAGCCTTCCGTGGTTCAGCTTACAATGCTTTGAAAATGATATAAATTTGTGGTCGCTTCTAACTGTTATGGGGTACCCTAATATATATGTCCTAAATTTACCGCATGCGAAAACTACACTCAACAATTCTTTTTCGGTAGTATTGTAGTTTCGTTCGCAACTGTTCAGCACGCGGCTAGCAAAGCTAATTACTAAATGGTTACCGTCCTGATCTTCCTGATATAGGGCTGCACCTAAACTCACGTTACTGGCATCGCAGTTTAGAAAAAATGGTTTTGAAAAGTCGGGATGATGCAACATTACTGTTTCTAAAAACTTTTCCTTTATGAGATTGAGCACTCCATCTTGCTCTGGTCCCCAAGTCCATTTGTCTTTAGCTGATAACTGCTTTTGGAACCTGGCAGTTAGTTCTGAGTAATTGGACCGAAACTTTCTGTAATAGTTACAGATTCCTAAAAATGACTGCAGCTCTTTCCTGTTCTTTGGGGTGGGCAACTTCTGTATGGCCTCTACCTTCTCTTTGGATGGAGTAATCCCTTGTTCTGTTAGATTAAATCCTAAAAATTTCACCTCATTTGCAATGAATTGGGACTTGTCTAATTTGAGGGTGATATTATTCTCTGATAGTTTCTCTAACACCTGTTCAACCCTATTACAATGGTCGTCCCAATTCGCTGAAGTTACCAGTAGGTCGTCGACGTATACTGTCGTAAACTTCAGTACTTCCTGCCCCAATATTCTGTCCATTATCTTTACAAACACCGCCACAGAATTTATTAAGCCAAAGGGTAACCGCTTAAACTGATAGTTTCTGCCCTCGAATATGAATGCCATATATTTCCTACTATCAGGGTGGAGTTCTACCTGCCAGTAACCGCATACAGTATCCCATGAGCTTATATACTTGGTTCCGTGAAACTTTTTCAATATCTCCTCTATCTCCCCAGGTGATGTGCGGTCGTTAACAATCATCTTGTTGATCTCCCTAGCATCGAGACATATACGTACCTTTCCGTTCTTTTTTGGCACAGCTATGATTGGGCTGGTAAAGGGCGAATGACTATACTCGATTATGTCGTCCTCTATCATCCTATTCAATTCTTCCCTGACTTCGTTCTTTAGCGAGTAGGCGATTGGGTACGATTTCCTGTTAAATTCCACCGGAGTTTTGAATTTTATGGTGCATTGATAATCTCTGGCTTTACCTGGAGCGTTTGAGAATATGTGTATATAATTGTTGTATACCTTGACTAATTGTTCCGCCTATGTTTCGCTGATCAGGCCCCTTGCTTTCGTCTTTTGGAAATCCCGTATTGCTTCTAATTTTTCTAACCACAACTCTGGGTTCTCCTCGTGATATATAGGCGTGTTTATTGGACGATCGGCACAATAATAATGATTCACTATCGCTTGATAAGGTGTATTGTCTGTACCATTTCCTTGGACATCGATTAAATTATTGGTCCAAATTCCCTCGTTAGTTTTTAAAGTTATCACCTTACCTTCCAAATCTATTACTGCATTGTATGGCCTAAGTATATCGCAGCCTATTAGGATACTCGTGGGTAAATTATTCGCCACTAATAACCCTATTGGTATCGTTACCCCATTACTAGTCATCTCTAATGACACCTGTTTCTTTATTGATTTATTTTGCCTCCCCGTTGCTCCGACTAGAATGATGTTATTTATAGGCAGAGTGGGTATTGGTAAATTACTATTTTGTTTGATCCTCTCTAACTCAACACTATCGATAAGTGATACATTTGACCCCGTGTCAATGAGTAATATTGCTTCTATGCCATTGATATTTGCTTTGATCTGCACGATACTATTATTCCCTTGGTTACTATTTTTAACGATGTTGTCACCTTCTTCTAATAACTCCTCTCTAATATCCTTAAGATAATTATTTATTCTTAATATCATAGTCCCGTCGTTGTCCTGTCTATGTTCGTAACTAGTCACCCCATAATATTGGTTCAGTGAAGGGCGGTTTTCCTTTTCCACTGCCGCGTTTAGTTTAAATGAGCCACGGTCTCCCGGAACATTGGGTTGCTGACCCGTCTGTGTTTCCTACCTGACCTCGGGATTACCATTAATAGGTTGGCTATTCGTCGTATTACCCTGGCTACCTGGCGCCTGTTGTTGGTAAAACATGTAAGTGGGTACATTGGGTGGATAAGGCCGTCGGTTATTGGCCATTGTATAATTTACCTGGGGCCTATATTCGTGATTTCTCCTATCGCCTCCTCCTTGATCTTCCCCGTTACGATAACCATTACGTTGACCATAATTATTTCCCCTATAGTTATTTCCGCGATAACTGTTTCCCTGGTGGAAGTTCCTACCGTAATTATTCCCGGTGTAATTACCTCTGTTTGGTCCCGGATAGTTGCGGTTATTTGGACCCTGAGTGTTAGCACTTCGGCCATTTGGTGGGGTATTATTGTTCTGATTATTTGTGTTTAGGTTGTTACCGTTTCCACCTCCATTCCGGTTTGGTCCGTTATTGTTGCTGTTGTATTCTACCTTACGATTGGGGGGTTGGTAATCCTGGAACCTTCCAGTGGATTCACAATTTTCTAATAATTTGGCTAGATCGGCTATTTTACTGAGCTGTTGGTATAATTGGGCATCTTTGATACCATAGCTGTAATGTCCAGCTAGCTGCCTTACCAAACATTCCTCCGGGATCGGCGGTATCAACTTCCGTGCCAAACATACCTTTCCTAGGAAATATGACGTCGGGGACTGTCCATTGGACGCGTCGTATTTGCCATAGAATATGTCCATTCTTACCCTGTTTTGTGCAGTCTCCGACCAATACTTCTCCTTGAACTGGCGTTTAAACTCGGCTAAATTCGTGATTTCGGGGCGTACCGCTATCCACCAGTTATCCCTAGTGTTTTTAAACGTCTCGTCAAGCATCTCTCTTATCCTGTCCCACCTTGTTTCTCTATTTCTCCCAATAAACTCCTCCATTCTTTCTAAAAATTCCATTGGGTTTCGTCGATAGTTTTGGAAGTTGATTACTTCCCTGTTTTCACCATGACACTTATGAGCATTTAGTATAGGTGTGTCTCTCAGCGCCTCTAATCTTTCCTGCAGGTTTTTCTCTCTCTGGTCTATTTCCAGTATGCTATTTTTGTTAGTTTTTATTTGTTCATCCAGCCTGTTAGCGATGTCATATGTTCTCTGCATCCTCTCGCTAACGTCTTTCTGGACTTCTCCCACCTCCTGCATGATGGCGTCTTGGTTCTGCCTTACCATGTTTTCGAGATTTCTAACATCTTGTTTGGTCTCTACTGTTTGTTCCTCTATATTTTCGAAACGTGTATTGTTCCCCTCCTGTAACCTTTCCAACTGTTTCTCCATATTCTCGACCTTCCTGTCACTTTCGATTTTATTATCATTGATCGTTTTGTTTACTGTTTCGTACTTTATTCTAATTTCTTTTTTCAGGGACTCTATACATTTTTATTCGCCTCCTGAAATAGTTCTAGCTTTTTCCCATTGTCATTTATTTTCTCGGTTATATCCTCCCTTAAAGATTCTATGTTTTTGTCTAATTTCTAGTTATCTTCCAGTCTATTTTTATTATTCTCCTCCTTCAGGGATTCTGTATATTTGTTCATATCCTCCTTCAGGGATTTTATTATTTCCTCCTTATCTTCCTGTCTATTTCTCTTATTCTCCTCCTTATCTTCCTGTCTGTTTTTATTCATATTTTCGTTTAGCGTTCGGAACATCATCATTATTATATTCGCGTCAACACTTCCTGTTATTTTCTCTGGTTCGGGATTCTCTGTCTGTTCTACCATTTGTATGGGTTCTTCTCCCGTTTGTTCTTCTAATTCCTCTGCCGTTTGTACTGGTCTTACCATTTCTAGTGTGGGCGGTTCTAATTCCGTTTCCTCCATTTGTACTGCCTCTCCGTCTTACACACTTAACTCGGGTTCCACGTTCTTCTTCGCCTTTTTTCCCTTAGGTTGCGGCATTTTGATCTGTTGGTAGTTGCCGGGCTTGTTCCGTCTTTTCAAGCCTCACTAGTTGGGCTGCCAATTTATAACAAAATAGATAAAGTGGTCTAATTGTGTTGTATGCTGTCGGGCGTTACCTCCACGCACTTTTTGTTACTTACTGTTGACTGGATCCTCTGCGGTGATGTAGTCCTGTAACACAACTTAATACTATGTTTTTTGTGGGCGCCACTTGGAATCGTTTGTTCCAAGAAAGAAATGTGATTATTAAAGAAATTAAAATTTTTAAATCTTACTTCTATGAAAAAATATAAACAAGTCAGTTTAGCTTGAAAAAATAAGGTAAGTTTAATGATTCTTTAAAAACAAACAAATCGTCTGAAGGACTAACATTCATAAAAAAATTATAAAATTGCAGAGTTACAAAAGAAAAAATTCATAAGTTATTATTATTATTACTGACAATTTTATTTATCCAATCAAGTATCGGCTAGTATTTTCAATTTTTTACTCAGTTGAAAAGCATGAGTTTATAACGTGAAAAAATCTTTACTCTCAGGACGTGACTCCTTTGAACTACCAAGACATATCAATAAGATGCTTTACAAGAAAAATTAAGTGATTTGAAGGTGTGTGTGGCATGTGTAGTACAACTGTGTGACAAAATGTAACCAGGTAAAAAATGACTTTAATTTTGATAACTCACGTTCCAATGGTTAATTAATCTCGCACTGGACACTCCTCTCGGGTAGTTTTTCAATCTCGCCTCTTCATGTGTGCACTGAATCTATTTTAAGTCAAAATTGCGATCATTTACAATTTCCGCACTTTTTGTGAAAACGTTTGGCAGTAGATTCTCGTTCAAACCCCGCCACTACAAATCAGCTGCTCCTCGTTGATTCCCAAATTGGCCGCCACAGCGCTGATTCCCATGTAGTCGAGAGAAAGGCTTTGTGTTTGTATGTTTACGTTAAGGGGGTTATTGTCAAGTTAGTCTGTCTATGCGAACACAGCAGAATTGGTTCTCTATTTAAAGTTTTGGTCCCTCCTGGGCCGTTGACGTTCTGGCTTCGTGATTTCTATTAAAATTTGCCGTGTTGCTGCTCTATTTCAGCAACACATTGGCGTAGATTCTTGTAGAGGTTATGTCAGTCTGTTTGTCAATGTACGGGAAAAGCCTTTCTTCGTGTCTTGTGTCGATTTCTCGCCTCTCGGTTTCGCCTTAGCTGCGTTGATCAGTGTCGTGGGCGATACATCTGTTCTGGAGTTCAAGTTTCAAGTGTTTTTTGGGTCGAATTTGGTCTCTCTTTTATAATAATTCAGGCTGATTGATTTCATCGACTTCCGGTATATTTGTGTAAAAATTGCTTCTAGATTGTTCGAGAATAAACGAAATGGAACATCATGGAACAAATTTCATTTCCGTAGAAGCTTTTAGAACACATTTCTTATTCTTCATACTAAGGATATTTCAAAAATTACTCTGGTATTTATCAAACAGTTTTACATTAGTACTCACAATTTGCATGCCATTATTACATTTAGATTCTCTGTTTTCAACTGGATCTAGTGATACTAATTATGATTGGTTTTTAAATAAATTAACTCTAATAAGTAACACAATATACAACTCTCACCTTGGGTTGTTGTCATTGAAATTCAATTTTTTAGAACAAAAAATTGTTGTGAAACTATTATGTTTCTTCCACAATCTGAACATATAACATTACTATCTTCCTATAACAAAACAACCAAATTTTAACATATATAATACATAGATAATTACAATTTTACCTGGCCCCTGTCTATGGCCTAGGTTTTTGTCAATGTTATAACACAATAATTAGTCTCTTTCTTTAACATATGTAGTATTTCACTAGTGTGCACTCAGAGTTTATTATATTGTCTGTCTTTTGTGATACCTGGTTACTATTTACACATATTATTTTTATTACAGGATAACATAGCATCACATTGATTGGTCTTGAGATGTCCTTCTTTATGGTGTGACAAATCTCACTCTTATAAGTTAAATTCTTTCATAATTGATCTTATTTTCAACTGAGTTTGTTCGTTTTTAAGGTATACTGAAGCATTGTACCATTCTATTTTATTCTTGTCAACATTTTGTAAATATTTAGCCAGATATGACTATTTTTGTACTGGTTGATTGGATCCAGCCATACATGGTATAGGTAAATATTTTGCTAACTCGATTATTACAATGTTAAAGTTAGTCAAATATATTAGTATAGTCGCTTTATATTATATTTCAACTTTCTAATGCAATTTGGTTGCATTTTGGCAACATTATATCTATAAATCATACAATATTATATGCCTACCACATGTTTTTAGTTAATACGGTTTTTGGCTATTTTGACTGACTTTTATTCATTTGACAGCTTTCTTTATTTAAGATAAATTGTTCACTTTTATCTGCTTGACAATTACATATAGTTTCTATTTCAATCTGATAATAATTAATTTTTTCATGAAATCTGAGTGTTTGGTCTCAAATCCAGCACATTAATATTTTTTGTCATAACAAACATATAATTTTTATTTTAACTTAGATTCTTTCTAATAATGTATTTAAGTCATTTAATACATTTATTTTATTTACATTACATAATATAATAATGGATCATGTCCATTCATTCACAAAAAATAGTTCTTAATACTCTATTCAGAGTTATAAAACTTAATAATTAATGACTTCATTTCGGTTGATTCTGACATTATTTGTCTCTCTTATAGTATCTTATGGTTCTTTCACTGTTGTTCACTTTAATAATATATATGGGGTTTGTGTCTTAGTCATAGTTTGGTCGTTTTTTCATGTTAGTAGTAATAATTATTAGACAATATTACACAATTTTTTAGGACTACTTGGGTTCGATACTGTTCACCTCACTTTCCTCTTATGATAAATTGCTATGTAAATGATTTCCTTTATGGAACGTTCTGTGACGTTACATATGCCTCTCCGTTAAAATTGATAATTTTTGAAAAACATATCTTTGGTTTTGATGAAATTATCATCTCTATATTAACCCTTTATTAGCTTCTTTATATTTCATTCTTTTATCTTATAATTAAATTCCTGTACTACTCCTTTAATATATTAATCCAACTCAATATTCCTATTTCGTTCTTTGTCGTAACACCTATTCCTTTCCTTTTTACCTTGATGTTAATTAATTAATCTTTGATATAATTCCCTATCAATTCCCTAACTTTCATAGAGGTTTGGGGGTCAGAGTGGCTCGCTATGGCATACATTCTCTGCCCTTCCCTATCTACAACTACTGAAATCAGAGGCAACACATCCCTGTCCAGAAAATAATAATTGCACCTTCGCAACAAATAATAATAATAAATAAAAAAATACAATATTCAAAGATCATAGGCTCCTACACATAAATTCCCTTTCTTAAACTCTTCTGATTAATTCACAATTATATTAATATATCGTTCTCCGCAGGTAAAATTATCGTTTAAAATCATTCAATGTTAATAGCTATATATATATATATTCATCATTACCTCCTTATGTAACACACTGTTCTCCTTTTTTTTTCCTTTTATCATTTCCATTTAGTATCAAATATATGACAGTATTTCTCCTTCTTTTCTCCTTTACTAAGTGTCCATCTCGTAATATTTATTAATAATAATCTCTCTCCTTCTCTAAGTACGGGTAAGCTGGTAAATATACGTTGACATGGCTATTGGAAATAAATCTTGCCTACAGTGGAATGTGTCCATCTCGTAATATTTATTAATAATAATCATTATACAATAATATTTATATTTATTTAATAATCTCTACCTCCTTTCTAATTCTGGGTAAGTTGAAAAATTCACGTTAACTGTTTAGTCAAGGTACCTTCTCAATGATGCTGTATTTGACTTTGGTTTTTGATCATGGTACTTGGTCACTGATTGAGTATTTGACTTGTGATTTTTAATCATGGTACTTTTTCAATGATGTTTGGTTATACGTACCTTTTACTTTGTTACTAACCGTGTCAGTTACCTCGTAGGTATTGTTTTTATTGTCTCTGGTTATCATGAAAGGTCCTGTATATAAGAGTAGCAATTTCCTCGTTATGCCTTGTATAGCACTGGGCAATTCTCTATTTTTAACTAACACCTTTTCTCCTACCTCATATTTAATTGCCTTGGGCTGTGATTTGACATATTTTTTCCGCTGCTGTTCCGTTTTTTCTAACACCTTGTTATAAAATTTGGTTCTTTCAAATTGGTATGCGGGTTCGTCGGGAAAACTAATAATTTCTTTTATCTCTCGTGGTGGGGGGCTTTCGAACATAACTGTGTATGGCGACACCTCGATGGCATTTTGATGTGACAAATTGAGAAAATCCTCGGTTGATGCTACGTATTCATGCCATCTTTTCTGCTCGTTATGGCAGTATGTTCTCAGTAACCGTCCTACCTCCCTTAACACTCTCTCGGCTGGGTTACTATTCGGGTGATATACAGACGTCTTGTACGTTTTTATTCCGTGTTCTCCCAGGTTTTCCTTCCAAAGTTTTCCCCTAAACTGGGTACCGTGGTCCGTAATTATAGAATACGGTCGGCCTACCTCCATTATATATCGCTCTATTATGATGTCTATTATTTTCCTGGTCGTTGCCCTAGTTATTGGGTATAGCTTGGTATATTTGCTAAAATAGTCGAAGATGATTACGATAAATTTATATCGGTGTCTCCCACCGCTGCGTGGAAATGGTCCGCAGATATCGAGAAATACCTTTTCCAATTTTTCGGTGGATGTTATGGGTATCATGACCCCTTCTTTTCTCTCGTTATCACACTTTACTTTTTGACAAATATCGCACGACCGTATCGCCAGTTGCACCTTCTTATTTATCCCTTTGATGTATGTTTGCTCTTCCAATGCCTTCCTTACTTTGAGGGCACCCATATGTCCGTACCTATCGTGATAGTCGATTATTAGCGGTCTCTCTATCGCTGGTGGAATTACTAATTTCCAATTCTCTTGGTGCGGGGTATTCCTTATAAACAAAGTGTCGTTGTGTATACAGTAAAATCTGCTTATTACCTCATCGCCTTCCTGTACCCTTTTTCTAATATCTCCTAATCTTGGATCGGCCTCTTGTTGTGACTTTATATTGTTTAAAATATTTTTTAAATCTTCCCTGCTCTTAATAATGTGGTAAACCTTTGCTAATTGTTCCTTTTCGCCGTAGAAGGTTTGGTCTGGTATATTTACGCGAGATAGGACGTCGGCTGCTACGTTCTGTTTGCCGGGTATATATTCCCACGTGATATTATATTCTTGCAAGGCCAAAACCCATCTCGTCAGCCTTCCGTGGTTCAGCTTACAATGCTTTGAAAATGATATAAATTTGTGGTCGCTTCTAACTGTTATGGGGTACCCTAATATATATGTCCTAAATTTACCGCATGCGAAAACTACACTCAACAGTTCTTTTTCGGTAGTATTGTAGTTTCGTTCGCAACTGTTCAGCACGCGGCTAGCCAAGCTAATTACTAAATGGTTACCGTCCTGATCTTCCTGATATAGGGCTGCACCTAAACTCACGTTACTGGCATCGCAGTTTAGAAAAAATGGTTTTGAAAAGTCGGGATGATGCAACATTACTGTTTCTAAAAACTTTTCCTTTATGAGATTGAGCACTCCATCTTGCTCTGGTCCCCAAGTCCATTTGTCTTTAGCTGATAACTGCTTTTGGAACCTGGCAGTTAGTTCTGAGTAATTGGACCGAAACTTTCTGTAATAGTTACAGATTCCTAAAAATGACTGCAGCTCTTTCCTGTTCTTTGGGGTGGGCAACTTCTGTATGGCCTCTACCTTCTCTTTGGATGGAGTAATCCCTTGTTCTGTTAGATTAAATCCTAAAAATTTCACCTCATTTGCAATGAATTGGGACTTGTCTAATTTGAGGGTGATATTATTCTCTGATAGTTTCTCTAACACCTGTTCAACCCTATTACAATGGTCGTCCCAATTCGCTGAAGTTACCAGTAGGTCGTCGACGTATACTGTCGTAAACTTCAGTACTTCCTGCCCCAATATTCTGTCCATTATCTTTACAAACACCGCCACAGAATTTATTAAGCCAAAGGGTAACCGCTTAAACTGATAGTTTCTGCCCTCGAATATGAATGCCATATATTTCCTACTATCAGGGTGGAGTTCTACCTGCCAGTAACCGCATACAGTATCCCATGAGCTTATATACTTGGTTCCGTGAAACTTTTTCAATATCTCCTCTATCTCCCCAGGTGATGTGCGGTCGTTAACAATCATCTTGTTGATCTCCCTAGCATCGAGACATATACGTACCTTTCCGTTCTTTTTTGGCACAGCTATGATTGGGCTGGTAAAGGGCGAATGACTATACTCGATTATGTCGTCCTCTATCATCCTATTCAATTCTTCCCTGACTTCGTTCTTTAGCGAGTAGGCGATTGGGTACGATTTCCTGTTAAATTCCACCGGAGTTTTGAATTTTATGGTGCATTGATAATCTCTGGCTTTACCTGGAGCGTTTGAGAATATGTGTATATAATTGTTGTATACCTTGACTAATTGTTCCGCCTATGTTTCGCTGATCAGGCCCCTTGCTTTCGTCTTTTGGAAATCCCGTATTGCTTCTAATTTTTCTAACCACAACTCTGGGTTTTCCTCGTGATATATAGGCGTGTTTATTGGACGATCGGAACAATAATAATGATTCACTATCGCTTGATAAGGTGTATTGTCTGTACCATTTCCTTGGACATCGATTAAATTATTGGTCCAAATTCCCTCGTTAGTTTTTAAAGTTATCACCTTACCTTCCAAATCTATTACTGCATTGTATGGCCTAAGTATATCGCAGCCTATTAGGATACTCGTGGGTAAATTATTCGCCACTAATAACCCTATTGGTATCGTTACCCCATTACTAGTCATCTCTAATGACACCTGTTTCTTTATTGATTTATTTTGCCTCCCCGTTGCTCCGACTAGAATGATGTTATTTATAGGCAGAGTGGGTATTGGTAAATTACTATTTTGTTTGATCCTCTCTAACTCAACACTATCGATAAGTGATACATTTGACCCCGTGTCAATGAGTAATATTGCTTCTATGCCATTGATATTTGCTTTGATCTGCACGATACTATTATTCCCTTGGTTACTATTTTTAACGATATTGTCACCTTCTTCTAATAACTCCTCTCTAATATCCTTAAGATAATTATTTATTCTTAATATCATAGTCCCGTCGTTGTCCTGTCTATGTTCGTAACTAGTCACCCCATAATATTGGTTCAGTGAAGGGCGGTTTTCCTTTTCCACTGCCGCGTTTAGTTTAAATGAGCCACGGTCTCCCGGAACATTGGGTTGCTGACCCGTCTGTGTTTCCTACCTGACCTCGGGATTACCATTAATAGGTTGGCTATTCGTCGTATTACCCTGGCTACCTGGCGCCTGTTGTTGGTAAAACATGTAAGTGGGTACATTGGGTGGATAAGGCCGTCGGTTATTGGCTATTGTATAATTTACCTGGGGCCTATATTCGTGATTTCTCCTATCGCCTCCTCCTTGATCTCCCCCGTTACGATAACCATTACGTTGACCATAATTATTTCCCCTATAGTTATTTCCGCGATAACTGTTTCCCTGGTGGAAGTTCCTACCGTAATTATTCCCGGTGTAATTACCTCTGTTTGGTCCCGGATAGTTGCGGTTATTTGGACCCTGAGTGTTAGCACTTCGGCCATTTGGTGGGGTATTATTGTTCTGATTATTTGTGTTTAGGTTGTTACCGTTTCCACCTCCATTCCGGTTTGGTCCGTTATTGTTGCTGTTGTATTCTACCTTACGATTGGGGGGTTGGTAATCCTGGAACCTTCCAGTGGATTCACAATTTTCTAATAATTTGGCTAGATCGGCTATTTTACTGAGCTGTTGGTATAATTGGGCATCTTTGATACCATAGCTGTAATGTCCAGCTAGCTGCCTTACCAAACATTCCTCCGGGCTCGGCGGTATCAACTTCCGTGCCAAACATACCTTTCCTAGGAAATAAGACGTCGGGGACTGTCCATTGGACGCGTCGTATTTGCCATAGAATATGTCCATTCTTACCCTGTTTTGTGCAGTCTCCGACCAATACTTCTCCTTGAACTGGCGTTTAAACTCGGCTAAATTCGTGATTTCGGGGCGTACCGCTATCCACCAGTTATCCCTAGTGTTTTTAAACGTCTCGTCAAGCATCTCTCTTATCCTGTCCCACCTTGTTTCTCTATTTCTCCCAATAAACTCCTCCATTCTTTCTAAAAATTCCATTGGGTTTCGTCGATAGTTTTGGAAGTTGATTACTTCCCTGTTTTCACCATGACACGTATGAGCATTTAGTATAGGTGTGTCTCTCAGCGCCTCTAATCTTTCCTGCAGGTTTTTCTCTCTCTGGTCTATTTCCAGTATGCTATTTTTGTTAGTTTTTATTTGTTCATCCAGCCTGTTAGCGATGTCATATGTTCTCTGCATCCTCTCGCTAACGTCTTTCTGGACTTCTCCCACCTCCTGCATAATGGCGTCTTGGTTCTGCCTTACCATGTTTTCGAGATTTCTAACATCTTGTTTGGTCTCTACTGTTTGTTCCTCTATATTTTCGAAACGTGTATTGTTCCCCTCCTGTAACCTTTCCAACTGTTTCTCCATATTCTCGACCTTCCTGTCACTTTCGATTTTATTATCATTGATCGTTTTGTTTACTGTTTCGTACTTTATACTAATTTCTTTTTTCAGAGATTCTATACATTTTTTATTCGCCTCCTGAAATAGTTCTAGCTTTTTCCCATTGTCATTTATTTTCTTGGTTATATCCTCCCTTAAAGATTCTATGTTTTTGTCTAATTTCTAGTTATCTTCCAGTCTATTTGTTTATTCTCCTCCTTCAGGGATTCTGTATTTTTGTTCATATCCTCCTTCAGGGATTTTATTATTTCCTCCTTATCTTCCTGTCTATTTCTCTTATTCTCCTCCTTATCTTCCTGTCTGTTTTTATTCATATTTTCGTTTAGCGTTCGGAACATCATCATTATTATATTCGCGTCAACACTTCCTGTTATTTTCTCTGGTTCGGGATTCTCTGTCTGTTCTACCATTTGTATGGTTTCTTCTCCCGTTTGTTCTTCTAATTCCTCTGCCGTTAGTACTGGTCTTTCCATTTCTAGTGTGGGCGGTTCTAATTCCGTTTCCTCCATTTGTACTGCCTCTCCGTCTTACACACTTAACTCGGGTTCCACGTTCTTCTTCGCCTTTTTTTCCTTAGGTTGCGGCATTTTGATCTGTTGGTAGTTGCCGGGCTTGTTCCGTCTTTTCAAGCCTCACTAGTTGGGCTGCCAATTTATAACAAAATAGATAAAGTGGTCTAATTGTGTTGTATGCTGTCGGGCGTTACCTCCACGCACTTTTTGTTACTTACTGTTGACTGGATCCTCTGCGGTGATGTAGTCCTGTAACACAACTTAATACTATGTTTTTTGTGGGCGCCACTTGGAATCGTTTGTTCCAAGAAAGAAATGTGATTATTAAAGAAATTAAAATTTTTAAATCTTACTTCTATGAAAAAATATAAACAAGTCAGTTTAGCTTGAAAAAATAAGGTAAGTTTAATGATTCTTTAAAAACAAACAAATCGTCTGAAGGACTAACATTCATAAAAAAATTATAAAATTGCAGAGTTACAAAAGAAAAAATTCATAAGTTATTATTATTATTATTGACAATTTTATTTATCCAATCAAGTATCGGCTAGTATTTTCAATTTTTTACTCAGTTGAAAAGCATGAGTTTATAACGTGAAAAAATCTTTACTCTCAGGACGTGACTCCTTTGAACTACCAAGACATATCAATAAGATGCTTTACAAGAAAAATTAAGTGATTTGAAGGTGTGTGTGGCATGTGTAGTACAACTGTGTGACAAAATGTAACCAGGTAAAAAATAACTTTAATTTTGATAACTCACGTTCCAATGGTTAATTAATCTCGCACTGGACACTCCTCTCGGGTAGTTTTTCAATCTCGCCTCTTCATGTGTGCACTGAATCTATTTTAAGTCAAAATTGCGATCATTTACAATTTCCGCACTTTTTGTGAAAACGTTTGGCAGTAGATTCTCGTTCAAACCCCGCCACTACAAATCAGCTGCTCCTCGTTGATTCCCAAATTGGCCGCCACAGCGCTGATTCCCATATAGTCGAGAGAAAGGCTTTGTGTTTGTATGTTTACGTTAAGGGGGTTATTGTCAAGTTAGTCTGTCTATGCGAACACAGCAGAATTGGTTCTCTATTTAAAGTTTTGGTCCCTCCTGGGCCGTTGACGTTCTGGCTTCGTGATTTCTATTAAAATTTGCCGTGTTGCTGCTCTATTTCAGCAACACATTGGCGTAGATTCTTGTAGAGGTTATGTCAGTCTGTTTGTCAATGTACGGGAAAAGCCTTTCTTCGTGTCTTGTGTCGATTTCTCGCCTCTCGGTTTCGCCTTAGCTGCGTTGATCAGTGTCGTGGGCGATACATCTGTTCTGGAGTTCAAGTTTCAAGTGTTTTTTGGGTCGAATTTGGTCTCTCTTTTATACTAATTCAGGCTGATTAATTTCATCGACTTCCGGTATATTTGTGTAAAAATTGCTTCTAGATTGTTCGAGAATAAACGAAATGGAACATCATGGAACAAATTTCATTTCCGTAGAAGCTTTTAGAACAAATTTCTTATTCTTCATACTAAGGATATTTCAAAAATTACTCTGGTATTTATCAAATAGTTTTACATTAGTACTTACAATTTGCATGTCATTATTACATTTAGATTCTCTGTTTTCAACTGAATCTAGTGATACTAATTATGATTGGTTTTTAAATAAATTAACTCTAATAAGTAACACAATATACAACTCTCACCTTGGGTTGTTGTCATTGAAATTCAATTTTTTAGAACAAAAAATTGTTGTGAAACTATTATGTTTCTTCCACAATCTGAACATATAACATTACTATCTTCCTATAACAAAACAATCAAATTTTAACATATATAATACATAGATAATTACAATTTTACCTGGCCCCTGTCTATGGCCTAGGTTTTTGTCAATGTTATAACACAATAATTAGTCTTTTTCTTTAACATATGTAGTATTTCACTAGTGTACACTCAGAGTTCATTATATTGTCTGTCTTTTGTGATACCTGGTTACTCTTTACACATATTATTTTTATTACAGGATAACATAGCATCACATTGATTGGTCTTGAGATGTCCTTCTTCATAGTGTGACAAATCTCACTCTTATAAGTTAAATTCTTTCATAATTGATCTTATTTTCAACTGAGTTTGTTCGTTTGTAAGGTATACTGAAGTATTGTACCATTCTATTTTATTCTTGTCAACATTTTGTAAATATTTAGCCAGATATGACTATTTTTGTACTGGTTGATTGGATCCAGCCATACATGGTATAGGTAAATATTTTGCTAACTCGATTATTACAATGTTAAAGTTAGTCAAATATATTAGTATAGTCGCTTTATATTATATTTCAACTTTCTAATGCAATTTGGTTGCATTTCGGCAACATTAAATCCATAAATCATACAATATTATATGCCTACCACATGTTTTTAGTTAATACTGTTTTTGGCTATTTTAACTGACTTTTCTGCATTTGACAGCTTTCTTTATATGAGATAAATTGTTCACCTGTATTTGCTTGACAATTGCATATAGTTGTTATTTCAATCTGATAATAATTAATTTTTTCATGAAATCTGAGTGTTTGGTCTCAAATCCAACACATTAATATTTTTTGTCATAACAAACATATAATTTTTATTTTAACTTAGATTCTTTCTAATAATGTATTTAAGTCATTTAATACATTTATTTTATTTACATTACATAATATAATAATGGATCATGTCCATTCATTCACAAAAAATATTTCTTAATACTCTATTCAGAGTTATAAATCTTAATAATTAATGACTTCATTTCGGTTGATTCTGACATTATTTGTCTCTCTTATAGTATCTTATGGTTCTTTCACTGTTGTCCACTTTAATAATATATATGGGGTTTGTGTCTTAGTCATAGTTTGGTCGTTTTTTCATGTTAGTAGTAATAATTATTAGACAATATTACACAATTTTTTAGGACTACTTGGGTTCGATACTGTTCACCTCACTTTCCTCTTATGATAAATTGCTATGTAAATGATTTCCTTTATGGAACGTTCTGTGACGTTACAACGAAGTCAGAATGAACTGGGAATTCAGTATCATTCTCCAAGTCCAGCGATGTTTCTCTGTCCAAAATTGCTTCAACACCGGAGATATAGCTGCCATCATCTAAAGAAGTTTCAGCGCTTGATAGGTCATCGTCGTCGTCATCGTCATCATATTCTTCGTCTAAGTTAATTACAAGCCTATCTTGCATTTCATCTATTAATCCTTCTCTTTCGAAATATTCGTCTTCAATTTTAATTACATGTTCACACACTGATGTCCATTGTTGTTTTTCTATTGATTGGCATGCTTGCCTAGTTAAATCTATTATGTTTTTATTATCAAAAGTGGTGTTGTTTTTTGCAACAGAGTGTTAAGTCGAACCCAAATAAGTTCTATGGGGTTTAGGTCAGGATGATACGGAGGTAGGCGGATAACAGTGTGGCCGTGATTCCTAGCATTCTATCTATTTTATAGGGTTTTCTAACGGTTTATTCATTTTTACTAACTTATGTAGCTCTGGTTTAAACATATTAGGTGTAAAAGGAGTTTTTTATTAGATAACCACGGCATTAACTCACTTTTTGAAGAATTTTATGTGGGACTTTTTCAGACTGGTAATTGTGGTATGGTGCATTATCTAATACTAGCACTGCGTTGTTTGGTAATCCCGGAATTAGCTTTTCAACTACCCATTTCTCGAAATTTGTACTATTCATATCCCCATGATAATCACCTGTTTCCTGTCCCGATTTGAAAACATTAAGGCAACATCGATGAACTCTTGATCTCTACCCGCGTGAACTATTATGTTTCTGTCTCCTTTATTTAACGGTACACTCGCTCCTTCACCACTTTCGTCGTACCACGACTTTTTTACTGCATGAGACGTATGTATATACGTCTCATCTGTGTAAACGATTGGCTGGTTTTCTGTCCTGAATTGTTTTATTTTCCTAAGGTATTCAATTCTTTTTGCCCTTATCTCTTGACGTTCATTTAATACACTTCTATTATTTCTAATCTTCTTCCACTTAAACCCAAAGTTTATAATAACTTTCCTTAAACATGATAAGCTACCTTGAAAGTTCGCACTAGACTTCAGAAGCTGATGAAGTTTTTGTAGCGTAGGATATGTTTTTTCAGTTGTCGTAAAATTGTAAATTGTACGTCTTATCACACATTTATCAAAATCATCAATATTAGATTCTGTTGACCTCCTCTTTCTTTCTTAACGAGGTGTTATAAAGTGTGGTGACTGTTCATTTTCTATTGTTATACCCTCACTTTTAACACGGCGGATCGTTCTTTCAGAAACTCCTGTTGCTGACGCTATTCGTTTTTGAACCATTTTTAGTGAAATACTAATTCCATTTTTTCACTTTCCATAAATTACCATACATTAGAAATGACTTCCCGAGCTTGGCTATGCACAATCTTTTTACCTAACTTCGATTTAATTTGAGGCATTTTTTCTGATTACGTAATGAAATAAAATGTACTGTAAAAGTAACAATACGTAAAGCAAAATAAAATTCACATTAACTTAACGTGATGTCTGAAAACAACCACAGACAATATTAAATGATATTAAAATGTAATTAGATTATTTATTACATGTTACAGTCCCAAACTAAACACTAGTAACGATACAAACTAAATAATTAAATGAAATACAGGCCTACACGGTAAATGTTTTTGAAAACGCTTCAACACTTATGCACTCAGTGAGACGTGCCGTTACACTGACAAAAATCAGGGTTCTGCGCACACTGCTTTCACCAAGGTTGGCGGCCATCATAAAGCACACAAGTTGTATTTGTAGAGGAGCAGGTTTTCTTATAACATAAGCATATGGATTTTATGTACTCTACAAGAGTAGAGAAAGAGATAGATAGGTAGGAGAAAGAGAGAGAGAGAGACAGAGAGAGAGAGAGACAGAGACCGGCAGACCGGCACAAGGTTTTAATTAAGAACCAAATCAGTGAGTTCATCCAATTCAGAATTGTAATAAACTACATTAGTTCGTACCTTTTAGCTTCAT
Source organism: Magicicada septendecula (assembly GCA_034769895.1). Taxonomy (NCBI): domain Eukaryota; kingdom Metazoa; phylum Arthropoda; class Insecta; order Hemiptera; family Cicadidae; genus Magicicada; species Magicicada septendecula. Next base: position 176,820,546 of record CM068369.1, on the reverse strand, counting down.
ACAATTCAGTGTTTTCAAACGGCTCGATAAAATTTTGAAGTTTGGATCAGAAAAACATTTTTTGTTGATACAGTAATAATTTATTATTGACTAATAAATTAAATTGTCTAACTTTCAGATAAGAAGAAAAATTGAATAAAATGCAACAAACAAGATTATTAATATAATTAATAAACTTATTAATATAAGATTATTAATAAACAACAGCCTGTTCATGATTACGAAATTATTGGGAAGTTTGTGTTTATTCTAAATATAACTTATTTGTAAATAGTAATCCAGTATGCGGGAATTGATGTTATATTCGTATAAGATTAACAGGGTGACGCAGTAAGCGAGATAAATAAATGGAAGCCCCAATATCCAACCAGCATACCATCTAGTAGTGTCAAGAGACGTTAATGCTATAAACAGCACATTCCACAGCGACGATGCCTTCTGACAAGACGTAAACGTTGTTTGTAGTTTTGTGTGTCGTAGATTACCTTGTCCGACTGTGTCTACACTGGGATTCTCTGCGTTAACGGAATATTACTAATTGCAAATGCCGTAATACGAGAGATCCAAAATAATTTTTATTGTGTAAGTTACGTATCGAGTATCAGGTATTGTATATTTTAAATATCTTATGCAGAATATTTAAAACAGAAACATTCATAATTTTAAACAGAAACTTACCAGTCGGTTATTACGGTGTCTTTCTCTCTATTTTGCTCCCGAACATGAGGAGAATTGCGCTACAGAAAAGATAAAGTTTATTTTGTATGTAGAAATACCTAAGATTTTCTTGGAAACAAGTAACCTTGACCTTGTTGCCTCACAGCGATCCCAGGTGTTCCAAAAACATGCAGTCATAACGCTTTCGGAACAACGACTGTTTGTGATTAACTTTTGTGGTCTCCATAAATTATTTTTGCCCGATCTCGCAAAGAGAATCATCTATATGCTGCAATGCGGCTGCCTATATTTTGTAATTATTGTTTTTTGTCTGCATGAATTGTTTATTAAAATTTACTTCCCAAGGCATGTCTACTATATATCAGGATAGGCAGGTAAAACTCAAACAGCGAATTTAGGACTTCTCTCTATCTCATTCACATAAACGCGCGCGTGCGCGCGCACAGTACGAAACACAGAATCACCAAATCTACGAGCTCTATAAACATAAAGTATTGTACGAAAATGTCTCTTAGGTCCCAGGTGTGTGCTAAGAAGTATATTTTAAAATGTTAGCAAATTGTAACGGGTTTTCAAGGGGTTTTCCACCAATTAAAAAATTAAGATTATGATAAAATTTTTAAATTTTACCTATGAAATTTTGCAGGTTGGTAGAAAATAAAGTACACAAATATATATTTACAGAAAATAGAAGGAAGAACTGACGGCCGTGAAGGGGGAAATTTCCCTCAAAATGACATTGTCCACTCTTTCTGAAAAGGCTGCATGTGACTATTATACAATTGCGTTGGAAAATTTAAACACCTGGTTCTGGTTAACGAGTAATTACATATTTATAGCAAATTTAAGGGTTTTACTATTTTCTACGTACATACCAAAACGTTTTCGACAGCGAGCCGTTCCTACAAACGTCCTAGAAAGAATCGTCTTGAACATCATCCCATTCATGAGTGAAAATTGATTTCTTGGATTTCGTTATCCATGACGTGTCCGTTACTTAACTAAATATAATTATTTCACTACCGACTCGGAACACAATGTTTTTTATGGGTATGGTTTGTCATTCTAACTGTACTTTATAAGATTTACAAATACTGTAAATAATTTTATTTCTACAAATATTTATCAGATTTATTTTACACACGTAATTGGCAGACATATAGAGCTCCGTTAAGTGTACATGGAATTTTGCGGAAATTTTAATATCTCTGGAAAGAGAATTGATCTCTTAATTCCCCATGTAGTTCCGCTACTGATGGTAATAACTGAAAAAATAATTAAGTAACCGATGTCGAATGGAAGTAAGTAAAGAAAGAGTAAAACTATGTAGGCAATATTTTAAATATATTGAAACCAACATTAAGCGGAAAACATTTTTTGTTTGTAACGACACGAATTGAGTTGTTAAAAGTTCAAACTTGAAATAGAAAGGTCACAAACCATAACAAAAAATAAAATGGTCTATTTTTGAGGCCTAGTGAATTATTAAAATTAACTAAATAGTTTACTATATAATGTAAAATATGCACGAATATGAGAGTATATATGGGGTATTCACGTAGACATTCAGCATTACTTAATCCATTAGATAGGCATCATATTTGCGGATGTCAGCTTCACGTTCATGTGCGTTCATGTTACTCGGGATAGATGTTACTACTAATAAAATTATATAAGTAATGACTTTTGTCTTTCGTAGAATACTGTATTGCTATTTGACGTAATAGTTTTATATTTTTAAAATTTACTATCAAGAACATGACAAGAAGCCACACAACACATTATTAAAAAAGTATTGTCGTAGCAGCAGCTTTGCTACCGAGCAAGGAATGTTGTGACGTATGCCATTCCACTGCACGCATCGTTGTAATAATACACATTTAAAATACGTTTAACAGTGTCTCTCATACGGTATTTCTATTTGTATATAGCCATTATGGTTTAACTTTCCCTGTTTCATTTATTGCTTAAATTGTTCAGATTATTATTAACTACCAATAAAAAGGTTTTAAGTTTAAAAAGTGTAATTATACGCTACCGAAACGGATTTAGCGGCAATATAAAGCACAGTCAACTGACAAAGAAAATACTAATTAACTAGTAAGAAGGTTGAGTAAGTTGTGTCTCAATCATGTAAGTGCTTGGGCCATTCTGAATCTGTTTCAGACTCCTCGCTGTCGTTATTGTTTTCACTGTTTTCTTCATCAGTGTCATCGCTGTCTAGTAATAGTCTTCCATTCGTATTACGTGGTTTTTATATCCCGTTCAGTCATAAGAATCGCATCTAACGTTAAATCTCCTGTTGTGTTTTGATCCCGTATTATACGCTTCATTTTCGCCCATGCAATTCAATAGAGTTCAAATTGCACATATACGGTGGTAATCGAAGCTTTAAAAATAGCTTCAGCTAATTTTTTTTATCTATGTGATTCTATAAGACAGTACAATTCTGGTTTGCCAATTTTTGTTCATACTAGATGCCGCTTAAAGAAGCCGCTGTCTCATTTCTTCGTTTAGAGCGTATTTTGACGAGACCTTGTCAGTTTGGGTATAGTGATAGGCAGCATTGTCCATTATAACTATTGCTGGTAAATTTAGTAAATGCTTTTTATGAACCCATTTTTCAAAATTATCACTACTCACCTGTCCGTGGTGGTCACCACTAGACGAACTACACAGTATAATATGCTGCCCTTTCTGTAACGTTTCTAACCAAAAAGAAATATACCCTTTTTGTTGATTCTTCATTAAACGTTTCAATAACAGACGATATAATTTCAAAATGAATTGTTTTGTTACTTGTTTCCAAAGTAACTTTAATATTATTTTTAACAAAACTACTCATAAAAGTATTATTATTAGGGTGAAATTAAATGCTTAGTAATTGATAGTGAACAATAAAATAATTAAATAATAGGCTAATATTAAATTTGTAGCAAAAAAACACACTTCAACAAAATATTCAATAAATTACTCTGCATATACGGATCGAACGCTAAATACAGTACGCACATAAAGTCGCAACTAAATACGACTTCTGAGCAACTGAACAGTGTTTCCAGAACCAATAATACCCCACCAACACAAGCACGCACATCATTTAGTAGACCGCCTGCTATCCAGTTGTTAACCCAGAATATTATTCGAAGCGCTCACATTCAGAGGCTGAGTAGGCCTGGCGACCAAAATATTTTTTGTATATAAAGTTTTTTTTTGTATCGTTCTACCAGAAAATCGAACCCGAGACCTTTAGAAAATTAGCTGAGCATGATATAGACTTAAGACTGGTGTTATTCTCTTAAATTGTAAGATATTCAGAATTTAGTTTTCCATGTTTACCCCTATTTATAAATATTTATATAACAAGTTGTTACGTACAACTTTTCTTGATTAATTTACAAAATACTACATTATTTATATTTCAATTTAATTGCTTCTAACTTACAGGGCACCTTATGATCAGATGTCAAAAATTACTATTCTTCTTCTACTTTGTCTTCTTTTTTTTTACAGAATTTGTCCATTTAAACTTTCTTTAGCAACCTTTTCTTTTTCTCTCCCTCCTTACCACGTGCTTCTTCGATTTTTTCATTCTCTCCTCTATTAATTCCAGTACTGATACGTGTCCAATTCAGTATCCTTACATAAGGGTATTCTTATATCCTTATATAATCTGCCCTCCCTGGAAAACCCCATTGCGCCTCGAAAAAATTCATCTCACGTGCAGTGACTATTCCACTCTCCTTACAAAAGTACGCAGTTGCCTTGTAGACATCGGAATCGTCTAATTGTATACAGTTGTCTTTTACGTGTCCCTTCGTGTTTTCAACTGGAGTTTCTTCCTAATAGTTCCTTTGAGAGCTTTAAACCTATTAATTTTATTCCATAATATCATGATTCCTCTCATAAGTGGTATTGTAACCTAGATCCTAATAGTATAAGATCTGCCAAATTTTTATACTCTCATATTAACTTTAAAATCTTTCAAAACTGACTACTTCATCTAAGGTTGCTAATTATTCATTACATATAAAATACAAATTTAAAGAACGTTATTGCGTTGACCTACCTGACCTTTCAAACATTCTCCTAACTTCATTAATACGTAGAACCTACTACAATTCCACTAATTAGGAAGCACAGGTAAAGTACAGGAGATAGTATGCGTTTGTTACCACCGTTTGTGGAAAGTAAGCATGATGACAGTGAATCGACGATGTTCTTGTAAAGCTGACTTACAAAACTTACAAGTTCCAAACAAATCGAATTGAAACTTATTTCAATGGTTAATAAAGAAGGGCTTATTATAGATTCTATTTGTTACTCAGATACACGCAAAAGCTAGTTTATCCACATACAATTACGCATAAACGTATTTTGTGTCAGTTGCAGTTTTCGAACTTTTTAACGAAAAACGAAATGGTAAAAGTAGATTTATGTAAGGTTATTAATGTTAAATACTGACAAGTGATAGCGTGAAAGGCTAATACGTAATTGATGAGGTGTTTAGATTGCATAAAAGGTCTACGTAAGGCAAGTAAGTAAATACCTAAGGCAAGTGAACCAGCTAAGTAAAATATAAGTGGACTGTAGAAATTCTATAGTACTTTACGTAAACATTTACAGATTGTATGGGTATTGTATTTATTGTTTTCTTTCGACTTGCAATTTGCCGTCTTGTAGCGCATTAGTTGTAGGAAATCTCTTTGTGTAACTTCGTTTAAAATTTATGGTATCTGAGCGTGTATGTCTACACATGGTAAGTGCACATAGACTACAGTAATGTAGCCCTCTAGTGGGTTGCAATTTAATTAAACCCCGACTCGAAACACTTGAGATGCTCGTTACCCTACTCAAGGCTTCAGCCGATAATGTTAGTAGATCTTAAACTACAGGAAACTTGATATTGCAACACCTTAAATACAACTGCTGAAGTAAAACTAAACAGTTTAAACTGAACAATTCAGTAATAATTATTCAGCACTGAGACGTATGTTTAAGTAGAATGTGTAATACTTACTCTCAAACTTCGGGCACAAACTAAAGTTATTGGAAACAGAATTTATATTACGATTACGTTGATTCAAACCTACTTAATTCGAATATACTGACAAATTCTTTGACACCAGATAACTTATAATATTGAGCAACAGCTACGTAGTATTTGCTTTCAGAGTACTGTAGCAGAGTAGTTATCGAGTAATATTAGTTTACTCGACAACGAAAATAATCTTTGTCGAGTAAAATTTCGTTTCAATCTTCGTGTTTTTGGACATACATAAATCTATTATTTGATCTAAAGAATATACTTTCTGTAAGTACCAGAACGATGCATTGTGATTGGTATACACCAGATTCTGATATTTAAAAACGGTTCCTGGAATGTCCCCGCAGTTAAAAACCCATCATCTCTTCTATTCCCAAATACATTTATATCTCATATAAATCAAGGCAAAACTCTCACGATTTCAGGGCAACCGTAATTATACGAAGGAACTTCCACTTAAACTTTTTAATTTAGTATACAAAGTGTAATTCATACAATAAACATGTAGCCTTAAAATCTAGTATTTGATCAAGCTGTTCTCGTACTTAATATTCTATGGTCAATAAAACTCAATAATACAGTTTCTATTCTTGTGTGTGTGAATGTGTGTATGTGTGTGCGCATACATATGAATACATATTAGTTATTCAGAAGTATATGGATATGATATACGATACAACTAAATCATTATCTTTAAGGTATGATTACAGATCTATTCACAATACATGTTTAGATTTTCCAAGTTATATTATTCGTCTTTTTACTGGCAACACAAGCCTACTGCAAACAGATATACACGGCATAATTGTTCTTAATTTGTAACCTCTCTATGCTTTTAGTATTGATTTTGTTTCCTTTTTTTTTTTGAAAGAGAGGTTACAAGTTATTTAGAACTAGGCGAGAGCCTAGAAAAGCTAAAATTGGGCTGGGTCCAGTATGATGGGACTTGCAAATGAAACAATGAACTTAAGATAACAACAATTTATTGTTCTTGGCCAGTACAACCTATGAGCTTCTAAAGGCCAGATAAATAAGTCTTTTGATCGTTAAATATAATTTCATTAATATGTGCCTTGCCCAAAAGTTGAACAAGGAATAATAACTATTAACAGCACTAAGTATTGAATAATTCTTAATAGTTGAACCATCATTGACTAACAAAATCATGGGATGTTACATAAATAACAAATTGTAATTATAGAATAATACAATAAAAAAATTGGCACATAGTTTCGACCTGCAAGTAATCACTTTTTATAACAAGGCATAAATATACAGAAATATACACAGGCATAATCAACATGACAAGTAACAATTATACAAAACAACACACACATATAATTAACATCAACAACGTTTATATTTAAATAACCCATCACATGTTCACCCTGGTCATCAGCGCATATAATAATCTTGTTCAACACCCATAACCCCCTTACTGTTTAATTAATAGGTGACTAAAACCCCCTCCCCAAAACTTCAATTAAAATATCCCAGGAGTGGAGCAGACATGCCCCCAAGTTTTAACAAGATAAGTGTTAACTGAATGTTCTCTGTAAGCCATGCGGCCCGCGCACAAATCCCATGCCGAATTTTAATAATCAATTAAATCCCATCAATTACAATAATGAAAAGTAGCATCACAAGGTCAACATGGATGTCCGGTTGCCCAACTGCATTTTATGTTTCTTTTTTACCTTCAAAACAGAATATAGAAAAATAGTGGAATTTGACCACCATGAGTATTCATAACTGACATTGATCAATCTTGTGTAGTCTTATGGTTAACTAATTGTTATAGGGAGCAATTACAATTATGGTTACAAAATTTGCTATGGTAAAATACAATCTGTGACAATGGTAAATTTTAAAGTGTGCAAATTATCTAAACAGTGGAACAGAATTTGTAATACAGAATATAAGTCATAAGAGTATTAAGTCAGCTCACAGTGTTACAAAACTTGACTACCGGCAGGGTCAGGCATTGGACGGGATCTAGCAAGATCTGACATAGACAGGCTTGCAGTGGACGTCTCCAACGGGAGTCGACCACGGTTTAAAACCACCCCCAGATCATGAATGAATAATAAAATACGTGTCCACATGGAGCAACATCGTTAACATAACCATCCCAACATGCTTACAACAGAAATAGAATGAGATACAACTCTATCTACCGAACTCCCCTCGACCCGGGCGGTGCGTGACCCCGGCCGAGTTTTCACTCTCAGAACGAGATATACATGATAGTAATTGAGGAGGCGTAAGCCTTACAAAATACAATTAAAATATTCCACCCATTGTCCGTAACTAACTGTCCACACTGGAACGTTTCATGAAAGTCTCACCGAGTACTTCGGCCACAAGGTTTAGGTTAAAAATGGTTAAATGTCACCTGGTTTGAAGGGTGCATGTTGAGGGCTCAGTAGTGGGTGTCCAGTCCATCCTTCCGGCTGACACAGCTGACGAAGGTTTTAAGTTACATCGTCGGAGGCAGTTGTTCGGCCATCCTTCCAGAGCGGGGCAGATTCCCGGCTACCTCGGAAACCCTGCACAATTATATCTGGGATTACTCATAGGTTCATGAAACACACACACTACCACATTTACCCACTGACATAGCATGGACTGTCCGGTTTATAAACTCGAAAAAATTGCCTAAGTCAAGAATCCCATTGAATGTGGTAAATCACTTCAAAAATAACTTCATTAAATATGTTACTATAGAATATGTCTAAATATAGTCACTCCATAATGATGATAATTTTAATTAACCTTTATGCAAAAGTTTTCATGACGCACTTACAGGAATTGGCAACTTTTAACAAGTTCGTGACATATACAGATATCAGAAAATTACTGACTTACGCCCCATCTTAGTTTAGTTAATTTAGTAGAAGCATTACTGGATTAATATAAACATAATTATATCCTTAACGTTACAGTGAATTAACCAGGGTTGAGATAAAGCATACATAAAACAATTATAACCGGAAACTCGCCATGCGCTAAGGGTACACTGCAATATATATCTCAACGCATCCACTTTAATATTAAATCAAACCAATTTGTTTTTATATATAATTAAAATACCTATTTTAATGGACTTACCGGAGGTCACGTAGCTTTCTACGTATTCATAGAAGAAGCTGGAAGACGAAAACTGTTCAATCTACTCTGCCAGCCGGGGACCAGAATGTGAAGCGCCGAGCGTCGTATTGGAACTGAACTAACTGGCACTTGAAAAACCCGTATGTAACAGCGATAGGGCGCGCGCGAGGCGAGCGGCGGAGGGGTAATTCACAATGACAAAGTCCAATTGACCGTAGCAAAGGACAACTTCTTTCGCGTCGACAAATACGTAATTTCTTTAATAAAGCACAATATAGATATCGGAAGATCGCCGCGTTTTCCAAAACGCGGCACAAATTACATATGTTTTCTCGGCACAAATTATAATGCCCACTTTTTAAAATTTGTGGGCCTAATAATCGTGATATGTGATTCATATTATTGCTACTATTTCCCAATCATCTATGAAATTTTTTTCACAGAAATAACAAGGATTGTTTCACACACACGAACTGAATGTTGTGAGAAGGAGCAGTGTCCCAAGTCTTAAGGCTCCTGCCAGTGAGTTTGTTGATTTTTATTTACTTAATATTTTTCTAATTTAAAGACTCAAGCAACCCACGGATTAATTAAAATTAAAATCTGTATGGCACATAAGATAACAAATTGATTGGCAGGGCATAAAACGTTTACATATAATTAGAATTTTTGAATTATAATTCATCTGTATATTTTGTTAACTCACATTAATAACACCAGTCAAGATGATTTTCTTTACAAGAAAACTAAATAATGAGTTTAGTACATTGTTTCATCCTGAAATCAGAGATGTAATTAAAATTGACTTATCAGGTTTTGTGTAACCGTCACTTTTGAAAATTAAATTTTTTGCACTCTTTTTACCTGCAATGCGAAATTGTAACTTATATTTAGCGGTGTATTCAAAATGTATTTAATAAAGTGATGTATTGTGTTATGCTTAATTACCAAAATACACGACTGAGCAGGTCTATTCATTCTTTTACTTGTTCAGATCTGTTAAGAATGTGGCTGTGTGGTGTAAGGAAGTAGTCAGCAATTGAATCAGTAGACGGTGAGCCTGTTGAGCACGATATTTTACTTCCTTCCTCTCTATAAGTAAATTCTGTAAAATGTAGTGTAGTGTTTTGTTTGTTTTAATTATTTTAAGAATTTGAGTAAATTATACTGAAAATTTCTGATATGTTTGTGATAAACTAACCTTGAAGTCCCAGAGCGAATTTTCGCTTTACTTATAAAAAAGTGCCATGCACTTTTCTTCGGCTGTCAAGTTGGGAATAAGAATGGCCCCAATGATGTTATGCTGTGTGATGTGTTAGCTGCTCATTGGGTAGAAAAATGGAGCACATCATATGCCATGATTTCCAATCATTTGCAATTCCCATGATTTGGAGGGAAGGAAGATTTAACCGCTTGCTATTTTTGTTTACCTGACATTGAAGGAATCACATATAAAACTATATACACGTAAGGATCTAAATTTAACATCTGCAGTGAGGCGTGTCTTACACACTGAAGAGCTTCCTATACCAGTATATCCAGATGTGATCTTCAGTGATAACTTGGTGCTGCCTTAATTCTGATACAGGAAAAGTACCAGACGATTTTAGAAGTGATCATACATACAAAGTAAGTTGTTCATCAGAAACCTACTTTCCAAATCAAAAAGATTTTATTGATTTGATTCAGTATTAAACCTGTCTAAACAACAATCGGAACGTTTAACTGCGATTGTCAAAGAATAAAATCTTCTCCATACAAATGTAGTTCGATAACTACATTTATCATTGATCGTATCCGTCATTGTAATTTCAAAGATTACTTCTCTGAAGAAAAGAATGTAGTGTTTAGTAATAATATTTGTTCTATTATAGAGACTCTTGGGCATCACCAGTGGTCAGATGAGTGGCAGTTGTTTATAGGCTTATTATAAGTTACTTTGAAGACTGTGCTTTTACATATTGACAATAAATTTCCATCAAAACCTGTAGTGCATGCCGTTGATATGAAAGGGAGATAACAAAATACGAAACTAGTGTCAAAGAAAATCCAATATGGAAAATACAACTGGAATGTCTGTAGATATTTAAAGGTTATTGGATACCGAAAATGTGGTGTTTCGTGTGTGAATAAGATAGTAGAGATGATGCGTTTACTTTAAAAAATGTTCGCCTAAACGTAAATCTCTTATCCCTGGGGAGAAAATGTGTCAGAAACCCTTTTAATGAATCAAAGAAAACTATGTCTCTATTACATATGAAGTTACGAATCATAAAACATTTTATCCAAAAAAAATGTTCTGCCTGATAGAAAACATTTAAAGTATATATACCTTCTGCATGAAAAGTATTTCTACAAAGGTTTTTAAAATATATAAACAACTGGTACGATTGACAGTTTTTATTTAACTCTCTTGTTAACACTACATTTAAAAACACTACACTATGCATAACATACAAAAAGGTAAAAGAATTGATTTAATAAAAATTCTAGAAATTAGAAATACAATAAAAAGTAACTAAAATTTAACAAATGAACAAACTGAATTCTGTGTATCTCATTTATTAAAAGTTGTTATTTAGTTTAGTTAATTTTTATATTTTGCATTCAGATTATATTTAGTTTTTACAGACACTTGACCTTACCTTAGTTTTTCCAATCCCCCTCCTTCATCACACCACACACATGTCCGGATACACGCCATTAAACATACGTTCACCACCCTAACATCCTTTCTTTAGTTGTTCACTGATCTCTTTGACAATAGCTTCATAAGCTGAAACAGCTTTCAGAGTTAAATACTCTGTGACGTACTGTGTCTGTGTAAACTGTGAAGCGTACCAAGTGTCTATAGATTTTAAAAACCTTTGTATTGATATGTTTCACCAAGTGCCCAACGAGTCATCAATTAATATCGTGAAAAGTATTTCTAGTCAGTTATCTTTTTTCATGTGAGAGAAAAAAGTTAATTTTTTAGACTAGTGTAATAATACTGAACTTATAGGCCAATTATTATTATCTAATTATTGAATAATGAATATTTTTTATGTTATTCATTTGTAAATGTACTTTGTGTGTTTTTACCATCAGGAATCGTATAAAACAATAATTAAAGAAACGCGCAGATGCACATAGACGCTTAGAGATACCTTATATAACTTTCATAATGCTGTTCAATAATGTGTAAATTTTAATTAAAATTGAATATCTTAAATTTTTTTTAATTTCAAGAATAACTGTAAAAGAGCCTCAACAGCTTAGATAACGGTTTATCCTTAATCATCTCTGATAAGTAAGCGTATACCGATAACATTAGTCCTTGAATGCCATTTATTCTCTTAGTAACCGGCCTCTCGTTGCGACTGAATTTCACATATATATCCCATCCCTAAAAAAGACAGACTCCAGTGCGGGATACGACCGGGTTTTGTTATTTTTTAGCGTAACTATAATTCACTTGTTACTTTCGTTAAGATATATTCAAAATTGTATCAAAAAGCAGGCTTTTAGTCCGTGATCGGTTGCTGTGAAACGACATCTTGTTGGCAACATTTTAATTCCCCCTCGGGAATCTTCCTCAAACTGCTAAAAACAGACAGACCGTACGAAAACAATAGCGGCTGATGTTCGTGGAATAATGCCCGTCTTAGATAGAAGCAACAAGGCCACCAGGAAACAAAGGTTACCTATAGAATCTCGTTGACCAGGTATCAGCCAATCAAAGAGTTTCGACCTGGTCGCGACTCGATCTGATACCTGGTCAACGAGGTTATATATGTAACCTTTGTATCCTGGCCGCCTTGTTGCTCTACCTGTGACAGGTATCGGGTATTGTTCGGCAAACATATGACCGCTGTTTTCGTACATCTGTTTTCAACGTTCTGTCTGATACGTACAATTATCCATGACTAAAATGTTTTGGAGTTGTAGACAGCACAGCTAAAAAAGTTCGTTATAATACAAGCTCCATTTCAATGAAAGTTTAGCTTTTACGCGTAAGTTGAAACTCCTACTATTACCTAATTTCTTTTCCTTGAATTGTTATTACTGTCAAACATCGGTGGACCTATCTAAGACTAATAAAAACTGTGGAGGAAGGTTTCTGAAATAGCTTATTTTAAAATAGTTATAATCTTTTCATATGGAGGCCACTTTATAACTGAGAGTGGTATGTAGTTTAAGGAAAATAACAGTTTACAAAAACAAAATCTACGTCACTTGCAATGTATGGATTAAGAGAATAACTTGAGTTCTTTTTTCTTGATACAAAATGGTGTAGTACATTATTTCAATCAGTAGGCTAAGAAATTTAAATTTTATAATAGTTAAATTATAATTGTTAATAAATTATTTAAATTGTTTAGATAATTACAATTGTTTATCATGAAAAAACATGTATTATTACAAAAATGTTTGTGTTACTTTAGAAAATACCTCTCATGAGACTTGAAACTCAACAAAGGACAAGGGCTCTTTGCATTTATTGATTTCGACTTACGCGCTTTAGGCAATTTGCAGGCTTGGCGAGTCAGAGGGTCCCTCTGCGTTGAATGTGATACTGAATTATATATAGTGTTTTGATTTCTGCCTTTCTGCATTCACGATTTAAGTTAGGAAAAACGACATCAATTTTGTAAGGAGGCTGACACTATAGGTTAATGGCATTGGACCTATAGCGTTTAGGAGTGACAGCGAGTGAAGCGTACACAGCCCTTCTTTTATGCTAACACGGAAAATCTGTTTGTTTGTTTTTCATTTGACTTTTTATTTTTGTGTCATGACATTGTTTTTATCTGTGTTACAGCCTGTTAATGCACATACGTTATAACAATAAAATAAAATTAATACCTATTAATTAGCCACACGTTGGTTGCGTCAATTTTATAACAATAAAATAAATATGGGTTATTTAGCCACACGTTGGTTGCGTCAATTTTGTAAGTAAAATAAAATCTCTGTATTTCTTATTTCCTAAACTTACACTTATTCGATGTATAATTATATTTTAAATAAATAATCGAGTCCTTATTCGTTCTTGTTTAAAATTCAATTATTTTTATTTATCTTTTTGCAACTCAGTTCTGTAGTAGAGCATGTAAAATCACAATCTCAGGGTTCATGTATAAGTCAGGTCAAAGTATAGTACATAAGTCGTAAACATATCATATAACATAATATTTAAAAATTAATGTTTGGTAATTAGGTATTGTTGATGTATGTTGTGTACCAGTGGGTTCTTTGGATCATACAAAAGTGCAAATGAACTATTGAAAAAGAAACTATTATTACTAATAATTATTGGTGTGCAATTAGAATTCACTGTTCTAAAGTTTTTATTGTTTTTTTACTATAGTATACCGCTGTGATTCGAACTTTAAATGTTAAGATGTTTTCTAATATCTGGGTTGACACTTGGATAGATCTCACCCATCTGGTAGTTTTCTTTACGATCTTCTTTCTTGATCCTTAGCGTCTGAACTTCTAGTTTTCTGCACCATAGATTAAAATATCCTTCTTCTACTTATTTTCATAGTCTTTCAGTATCGTTTCGTCACGTATCCTCCTTTAATTTGTATAAAACCCAGCATTAATATTCGACACGTTCTGCCTGGTTTCAATATTTTTTCAACAATAATCATTTGTATCAAAACGTTAAGGTCTTGGCAATGATATATTTACGGGTCACAGTTTCGGTCTCCCAATTTATAATTAATATTATTCCATAGAATCTTATTCTATCTACGTCACTATTACATTATAAGTTTGTAACGGAAGTTTCTTTATTTTTTAATTATTTCCACTTGATTTTGTTGCACTATATGAGTTACCTTGTGGTTTCAAATAAATTATATGTTTCGTGTGATGTTCATATTGTAAATATGTTTATTCACTTACACTATACACTGTTTTTACTTCTTAAAGTCTATCACCGTTGTTCTCACCTTCTTACACTGTTACACTCCCTAAATTTTACAATTATTGTTCAATATTTTTATATTTGTAATTTTATATTAATTACAGTCTGGAGTTCACTTATACACAATAGCTGCCTGAGGTTCGTAGACCTCCTCAAAGTTTTAATCTAAGGCTATACTCAATGTCTTATTTCTTACATGCTAAGTTTCATATTTGTACATTATAATTGTTTATTAAGAACTATTTACATTTTTGGTCATTTGATCGTCTCTTCTGGGCATTTGTCATCGTCAGTTATTGTTTTGTCATGTTAATTGCATTATTTAATTCCTAAATTTGCATTCTCTATTTCCCTATTTCCCAATTATTCATTTATGATAATATTTCCCTTTTTGTTTCGATTTCTTTTTATTCCTTGAAAATATTAATTATCTTTAAGTAATATATTTTCTCTTCATTACTGTATTTATTAAGTTTATTTTATTCTTCTATTTCTTTTAATATTAACAAAATTGCGTTTCTGGATATTTCACTACGAATTTTGAAGGTATACTTGTCTTTCTTTGGAGGTGGAATCTTGGTACCTTATAACGTGTAAATAAGTTGTTTTGGTTACTACGTACATCCGTGGCTAAATGTTATCATCTCTACGACATTTAATTACGTACAATGTACATGATTCTTAAAGCTAAAATTTTACTATTAAAATTTGTAGTATGTAAGAGAACGTGCTACAAAATCCATGTATTTTGTGGTTGAATATTATGGTGTTAAAAATAAGAATTGAATGTAAGCAAACATTGCAGTCTATCAAATATTACGTCAATATTAAACATTTTATTACAAGCATAATCTAACCAACAGCTTACTAATTGTGGTTATTCTGCTTTTGGCCCTTAATATGTAGATTGGTTGGCATCTCTTCTTCATATTGTCCGCTTTGGTACCTTTCTCCTCAATTCTTCACAAGAATAGCAATGAAAATGTTCATTACTTTATTTAGACAGTAGAACCTAGGTTATATGGGAGTCTAGATTACCCATTTTGGCCTCTATCCAATTATTGTTTTGGTATCTACTTAATACTGTAATATTTTGCAAAAAAAATAATCTCTTTGCTTTAAAATATTTTTTGAATATTTCTCTTCCTTCATCTACTCTGTCAAGAAGGTCTTCACTCATTCCCGATTCAATGTATTTTAAATTTTCCTGAATGATCTTATTTTTTATACGTCTCCTCCTTCTTATTTACTATTTATACAGTGTACTACATAGTACATACTATATACAGTAGTTATAATATATACTAATTTATACTATATACGCCTATACCTTATACTATTTTCTATACTAATTCTATTATACTTAAGAATTCTGTGACATTTACAAATATTTATGATTTTTAATATAGAATTCTATTTACACAAATCCTGTACACGTAATTTATACAATGTTGACCAGAATACCAAATAAATTTAATTTATTTGTTTGAAATATGATTGAGTTAAATATAATTTTTATAAAACTACCTGATTTCAAGAAAGTAGATTTGATGTTGATCAACTAAGATAGAAGTAAGCAAAGTGTACTATTCTACTCATTGAAGTAACTAAACAATTGAAATGGGCTGTGTTAACGACTCCACCGCAAAATTAGAGTAGGTAGGGAAATGCTAATGCTACTATGCTTTTAGTGCTGCCTGATTTACTTGCCGCGCCTTACCGTGTAAATCCTGGTTAGGATTATAATTTATTTGGGTATGGATAGGGTAGTAAATGGCGACGACTGCAAATAGAAGTCGTTTTTTTACACACTTTTCTTTAACTCACTGTCACGTCTGTCTGTCTATCTGTCTGTCTGTCTGTAATCAAATATTACAAGCTCTATTTCAGACACTTATTACCGATAAAAAATTTTGAAACTTTGTACAGACGTTAGTCTTGGATGACAATACAATAATCTATGGTCACACACACACACACACACACACACACACACACACACACACACACACACACACACACACACACACACACACACACACACACACACACACGCACACACACACACACACGCACGCCTGCGCGTACACACTACACAAGCACACGCGCGCGCGCACATGGATTTTAACTGACAAAACAATGTAATTTAAATAGATTTTAATTATGTATTAAACACACCACCTCACTGTTCCACTCATCAGGCATTAGCTCCTCCAGCCATATTCACTCTATGAGATGGGCAATTGCATATTATGAAAACAATTAATTCCTTTGAAGAATTATATACAGTTACTTGGTTTCTGTTTAAAAATGATTAAGAATTTTGATTGTTTTACAGAATTAGTGTGTGTATTTGAAATCACATTTGTGGATCATTATTATTTTTTAATAAAAAAAGGACACTGAATTAGAATTATTTTATTTAGTTGTTTTGTTACAGAATAGGCAATGGGATTCGTTGATGTTACAAGAAATAGGCTATATGACAAACTGCTTATACTGCATATTGCTCGTTTTTTAAGAACGTAATGTTCTTAGAAGAATAATGTACTGTGGTTGACTATCGGAAAATCTAGCGCTAGCGGGATATGTAAATTGTCAGGCATTCGATGTTATCCTGGAGCACTATGGGAGTGTCTCAATAATACTATCCAACATGTTGATCCTCAAAGCAGGCTACAAACAGATTTCGCTATATGAGAGACTTTGTGGAATAGTGACAAACAGAGAAAAGCAGGCGTACTAGTAACGTTTTACTGCGGTTTACGATTAGTTCTGCTATATTATACTGCATGCAACGTTACATCTCACCTTATCGTCATCGACCTGGAACACGCAGATCATCGGTGAGTGTGTGCAGTAGTAGGTTGGTCTACGTACTACAGTAGGTTAGGTCACTGATGAACTGTACATTGTCTGTCACACACGCAAAAGGCAACTCCGTGCCAATTCTTTACGATATATTTGTTGAGCTGTTGCGTAGACCAGACCAGCCTTGTAACGATAATTGTTTATTTTTATAAAATATCCACGGAATATGCAAAAACACGAGTCTATGGGCGCGTATATTGTCACGTATCGTGTACTATGTGTTGCTATAATTCGTTTTTACTTCGCGATATGTACAATCAACACTTCTCTGACAGCTTATGAGCGGGTGATTCTAGTGGTATATCTGTAGATATCTTCTTCGTAAGCCATACCTTATTCAGTTATGCATAAACAATCGTTAATTAAGCCTCTTGACAAAAAATATTTTTAAATTTTATTTATTTTAAGTTTTTGGAGAATGTTAAATTATATGGGTACTATCCGCTTTTCAGTTTTCTATAGCAATTAATAATTGTAACGTGGAATGATTATTCAGTGATCGGATTAAGTTCTAATTTTAGTTTTGAAAATCATTTTTGCCCCTGTAGAAATTAGTTTAAGCCTGTTTGTTTTATTAATATGAAATTATTAAAACGGCTGCCGACAGAGTTGAATAGTTAATAACAACAAACCACCATGTTTATTATCGTTTGTAATTTAATTAGCCTCTTATAGTACTCCAATTTAAGTGCAAATATTTACGTTTTGATTAATGCAAATATTTAATCAAGCTTGTGTATTACCCCAATAAAATTAATTCATTTTACTTTATTGTAATACACAGATGTGAGCTTTAAAATTAGTCTGTCCTGCAAATTATGATCAGGGAATATATGTAAAACCTTTAGCGCTGAAACTTATCTTTGTGAGCCAAACGTTAATGTTTTTAGATTTCAAATGTTTTTACGTTTCTACCGAATGGTCAAAGTGCATTACTTATAATGCTAACCTTAAATGGTTTTATATTGTAACGAAATTTAGGAACATGTTTTTAAAACAACAAATTGGAATGTTAAGAACGCCAGACAGTAACTAATAATTCTTATAAATACTTGCAAATTATATGCATATACACGTAAATATACGTAAGTAGACGGAAGATCCTTAACGATCCTTCATGTCGAATTATTGTGTTAGTCCCATTTTAAAATCAAGATAAAGTATTACCATTATATTTCTACCACATAAGTCTTCCATAAAAAAAACTAATTAAATAGTAACCAATCATATTTTGTAACACTTTGAAATCTTTAGATGGAAACAACAATTATTTGAAAAACATGTTTGAATTGGTATCCAAGTCACTTATTGACAAAATCTGTATAATATTTACCGTATTTTATCCGTCGTGTGACTTCGTGTTGCGTTCGATTGGTTTACGCGTTTCGAAACATGTGTTTCGTCTTCAGAAATAAAAAAATCACTCAAAGTGAAGGCGTTATATATTAAAATTGCAAATATTGAAAACAATTCTGCACATAACCGCGTTACATGAGTGCGCACTCGAGTCGGACCAACCGAACGCAACACGAAGTCACACGACGGATAAAATACGGTAAATATTATACAGATTTTAACAATTATTTGTAGTGCAATAAAGAATTGTGACCAGTAGAAAGCAATCCAGCCTTAAAGACAGACGGACAAATCTCAACTTAGTAACCGATTACGGAATAACGGACTATGTGGGCGTAAAATTCAATTAATTTATTTTAACAATTGGGTAAATAAGTTCTCATTTATTATGAAATATGTGTATATAGGCCTAGTTTAAAACATAATTAATGTAAATTTTCAGACTCTTTGATATTTTAGTTACGTTTTACATTACTTCTTATCTTGTTTAAGTTTGTTAGTTATTATATACGTTCCATAGATTTTCTATTGCCCTTTGCGTATACAAATCAATTTACCATAGTCAAACTTGTTCAGCAAGTTCATTAGTTGTCCTATACCAATGACTATCGGCCACAATATGAAAATTTGGGATTTGCTGTAAAACGAGGGAGACGGAGTTCGTTTCCTGCAAAACATTCTTCCCATCTGAGCACGTCTGTATTAAAAGTCATTTAATGTTGCTTTATCCATGAAACGTGTTGGGTGACGAATTTATCATCTCAAGGTAAGAATGCAGGTCGGTAATCGAATCAAAGATTATCGAATACTGTATGTGGCAATAGTTCCGTTCGTTTACGTGTGGTCTTCGAATTTCCGTCTAATAAATAGCATTACATAAAGTTGATCAACGGTTACTAACTGAAAAAATGTGTGTGAAATATGTGTCAAGGCGCTGTTGGTTGCAACAAAATGAAGACAAAATAGGACAGTAGTGATTTATGAGACTTCATTCTCTCTATACGTTAAAACAATACGGGGTTATGTCCAGGAGTAAAATCGATATTTCTCTACTTTCATAACTAAAGTAGAGACTTTCTAGTAAATAAAGGAAACTTATGAAGCAAGAGGCTGCGTGAGAAGGAATAAGAAGAATACGGTATATTAAGCAATAGAATTAGAACAGTATTCCCGCCATTGTAGTTTAAATCACCGGTGCAATTTCACTGATCCTGACACGCAACTACACAACCAGACTATCAAAAGTTTCCGGCGATTCTTGAAATGTCAGAGTAAAATTTACTGAAGACCGCAGGACTATGAGGAAAGTTACGTTCAAAATACTTATATATCACACATAAATATAGATTCGTTTAACAATATCTTGTCTACTCGGTAAATATTTGTAACCACAACATAATATGTGACTAAATTTGATGAGCAATATTTTCTGGGTATAAGAAGTTCCTAATGTAAGATATTGTTGATGTAAATTAATTGACAATGGTGCACGTATTCTACAAATACACTTAATACAGTTTCTTAGTTTATGAAAATTAGTAATAAATAACATTTTACACGTTTAAAAGCGTAAATATACTTTTTATCGTTTTTGACAATGTTTCAGACGTTTTAACTTACCGTCATTGGCAAAAGTATAATGTTTAAGTAATTTAATGTATAATTAACAGTATTTTTTTATAATAACATTTTTATTACTACAATCAATTTATTCATACATTAAACTTTTGATGAAAATAATTTAAAACTGTTGAAACGTTGAAACGAACAATAAAAAATATGTTCTTGATCTTAAAAATATAAAAATTTATAACAACACAAATTACCAATTTAAATGTAATTTTGTGTTGATAATGTGCTTTTGGGAGACAATTTATACAACGATATATCTTTGTGTATATAGGTTGCACATACAAATTTATTTGTGTTTGAGGAGCCCCACGTTCTTGGGACATCAAAATTTTATAACACTACAAATTGATATTTATTTAATGTAATTTAAATATGTGTGAAAATGTGTGTTATATAACATAACAAATTCAATTTAATTTATTGAATTGATTTCATGGGTGTAATCGTAATAAGAAGATCATACGTTATTTAAGTTTAAATTGTTCCATAATTTATTTATTAAACTTAACTTAAGAATTTTTTACCTTGTATAATCCACTATGCGATCTCAGTTTTTTACATACAACATGTTTCAGGGACTAAATCCCCATCTTCAGGTACGGTAAAAAATTTTATTATTCCCCTAATACATAGGGGTCGTCGAAATGATTACAATGTTTATACATAAAAACACACGCACAAAAATCACTGAATAAATTAACATATAACACAAACACACGAACACGTTAAAAGCGACTCAGTGCACCGGTCGACCTCCGATCGTCAACTAGCCCGTGTTCGTGCTTCATTGCTTATCAACGCGGTATCATATAATTTATTGGATTTAAATGATAGCTGATCGTTGAGTAACTGCTCTTTATTTACTTTGGATGCCTTGTATATTTCAAACTCTTCTAAAGCATTCAGGAAATGACCTTTATTACAAACATGTATCGGCTCCATGTTCTCTTTGAATCCGGTGTAATTATGGTTTTCGTTTATTAGGTGGAGTGCGTAATTTGATGAGGTGGTTTGGGGTTTCTTTTTTTGGTAGGTGTTTTTTAAATCTCTCAATAAATTTCCTTCCCGTTTGTCCGATATAGAACTTATCGCACTCACTGCACTGGATTCTATATACTCCTGAACATTCCTTCAAAGTTATTGGCTTTCGTGGCTTAAGTATATTTTTTAGATTATTTATGGTCTTGAATGAAACATTTATGTATATTTTTTAAATTCATTTTTTATTATGTTGGGGAGTATGTTCGTATATAATGCTGAGACATATTGTGTTGTATTTTTAACTTTATTATTGTCACCATTTATTTTCCGTAATTGTTTATGTATCATTTTATCCACAATTTCTGTGTTATATCCATTTTTCAAGGCTATGTGTTTTATTATGTTATATTCTTCCTTATAATCCTCCGTATTCATTGGTACGCTTATTAGTCTATGTGCTAGTGCATTAAATGCCGCCATTTTTTGTGTGTATGGATGATTCGATTTAGCATTTATAACTATGTCTGTTGTGGTAGGTTTTCGGTATATTTTAAAACCGAAATGGTTGTTTCTTTTTAACACCAATACATCGAGGAAGTTCAAGCCATTATTGGTTTCCATTTCCATAGTAAATTTTATGTTGTGGTTAATTTCGTTAATAAATTTAAAAAACATATCCACCTGTCTATGAGTGCCATTAAATACTATGAAGGTGTCGTCTACATACCGTGTATAAGAAACAATTTTATCGTAGAATCGGTTACAGTCAGACATTAAAAATTTATTCTCATAATAGTTCATATATATGTCGGCCAAAAGTCCACTTAGAGGTGAACCCATAGCCAAACCTTCCTCTTGGTTAAAATACTTGTTGTCATGGGTGTAATAATTTTGCTGTACTACAATCTGTAACAAAGATAGGAGTTCATCTATCTGCTTTTTGTTTAGAATACCTGTTGTAGTTAAATTTACCTTTAGAATTTTTAATGTTTCCAAAACCGGAATATTTGTATATAAATTGACAATGTCCATCGAGACAAGTTTATAACTAGGTGTAATCTCCATATCTTTAATTTTATTTATGAATTCAAAGGTGTTTTTTACATTGTGGATATTTTCTAATTTTATGCTGTTCTTAAGAATTTGTTGCAGTTTTTTGGCTATTTTATAATTAGGGGCGGTCGTATAGTTAATCAAAGGTCGTATAGGAATGTTTTGTTTGTGTAATTTGGGCAGTCCCGTAAATTCAGGTGCCTTAGGTTTGATTTGTTTCACATTCCGTCTGGTTTGTGTGTCAAGTAAATTTACACATGTATTAATAGCTGAATTTATGGTTTTAGTGTGTTTTTCGGTCGGGTCATCATTTAACATTGTTATGTTATTATCTTGAATGAAGTCGTTACATTTACGTAAATAATCTGTATTTTCCATAATAACCACTGTGTTTCCTTTGTCTGCTTTTGTAATTATTGCGTTGTTATTTATTATTTTTTGTTTGATATTTTTAGCGATTCTTAACTCTTTTTTATGTTCTGTGTTATGTGTGCTATTTAACTTCAGGAAACGATTCAACTTATTGTTGATTAATGACCGTGTTTCACACTGAGTGTCTTGGTTCTTAATACATTTAATTGTAGCCTCAGCATTCGTGACTTCCCGTGTTAAAGCGTGTTTACTAAGAGGTAAATTATAGTGTAGGCCCTTCGATAATAAATTCTGTTCCTCTGTTGATAATTCAATGTTAGTAAGATTGGCTACACGTTTATAAAATATATGTTTACATTCTATGTTATCTTGTTTTTGTTGTTCACTGTATAGATTTATTAAACAAAATCTTTCATATCGCATATTAAACATTGACTCATTATTATATCGTTTGTACGAAGTTTTCGTACAAAACTTATTGCTAACAAATTACATACACAAGTTATACACAAAGCTTATTATCTTATTTTAATTACTTTAAAATATTTATTTTGCTCTCGGCTTACTCATTGTGTGCTCATCTTTTTGCAATTGCTGATTCAAAACTGAATTTACTTCTATTCAAATTTCTTTTATATTACTTTGTTTTAACTTTCTACTGCATATGCATTCTCCTTTATCATCAAAGTCTATACTAATTACGTTAATTCAAAATTTAAATATTTCTTTTATCATTTACGTTACTAATTACTAAATTTGAAACAAGATATATTATTCTAATTTTTATTCTGCTTTTAGATTTATGTATAATTTATTTATTTTAATATTGGTTGAATGTCTTTCATTCCAACTTTAATTAGTGTCTTTCAAATGTTTATAATTACAATGGTTTTTTATCACCTCGTTTTAAGTGGTTATTCATCTGTACGTCCTCCTTCTGGTCCTCTGGTCGTGTCCTCCGTGTCCTTCTTGTCCTCTGGTCGTGTTCTACTGCATGTGCTGATTAATAGTCGTCTCGTCTCACGTCATATGCTGTCGGTGTGTCCATAGACCTCATCGTATGTATTCTGCGGCTCTGGTTGGATATATAGTTTGTCCTGTGACTCTCACTATAGATGTGAATTGGCGTCGTCAACTGACATAGCCTCCTGCGGCAATGGTTGAATCGAGAAGAAGAAACTTTATTAGCGCGACCTGGTATTTATAGTCAGGTCGTGCAAAAATTCCTGCCTGAACAATATTTGACCTGTCAGATTCTGCCGAGCGTCACTTTCCCCACTCTGGTTCAAGTCACAATTTTCGCCTATTTTCGCGAATTACGAAGTTGGTTTCACATCACTCGATGCTCAATCGATCACTAATTTTTATGTGATTACTATACGTAAATTGCACTTCTTTATGGTACTCACAAAAAGAGTTATCCATTTTTACATATAGTAATTGCACTTTTCGTCACATCTGTACGGTTTTTTAACACTTTATTTACCTATAATTTCTATACATTTTGGTGTCTTTTGTTTTATCCTATCGTACACAGTTTTCTTATAATTAAAATAAACATACAACTATTTTACTTGAAAACGGTTGGTTACATTTCAGGAACGGACAGGTTTCACACACACCAACAAAATACGGGCGTACACAACGCTGGCGACAGGTGTGTCGAAAATGCATGTCCATGCATGAATTCTGCGCTCCCTGTTTTTACTACGATCCAGCTTATGCAATCTGAATCATGTTTATTAATTTATATTTATTTATTTTTATTATTTATTTATTATTTATTTTGGCAATGCACAGTACCGTTAATGTTTGTACTGTTGCAAATTATATATTATTAATTTGAATAACAAGAATAATGTGAGTAAATATGAATAATATTTTCAAAATGTATTAGAAATTAATTAGGTTTGCTAAAACAATACTTGGTACAGAATTATTTTAGGCTAATTCAGGGAAAAGAAACTATGTACAATCTACGGTGATCGCGGAGACTTTGCGTACCTCTTTTACACAAAAATTATATTGCGACCTTATTATAAACTTTTTCCCACGCATGTATTATTGAATGTTTATGTTTGTGTCTTTATGAATATGTGTGCATGATTTTTAACCAATTTTATTTAATAGCACGTGGTAAATTATATTATGGGCTCAATGCTCGTCAGATAATAAATTTGATGGTTACTGGAAGCCAATTAGTATACTTATATTTGACTGATTATTGGTTTGTCAAAAAGACGTGTTGGAATGCTTTTTACTTCATTTTTCTCTACCTTATGTTGCTAAAATAATAATTATTATCCTTTTCAATGTAGTGATGTGACATATATGTTCTATTTCATATGGTAAGGAGCAGGTTGTTTTCAACGGTATCTCTATTGTTAATTTTCGACAATTATAAAAAACATAAACAGAGTTATTACAACACTGACATGATAACAAAAAGTGGAATCAATAATAAAATTGATGGGAGTAATGTATCATGTACAATTGTACAACTGTACTTTGCGAATCTGCATGCTTCAATTCCCAAAATTTAATGAAATATAAATGTTTATTTTCACAATCTCATGTTTTAAAAAATAGTTACATGCGCCACGTAATTTTACTTAAGAAAACCATATGCTACACACTAATATTTACAATATGAATATTCAAACGTGCGTTGACGTTTTCTAGGGACTATAAAAGGGTTGTGTCTAATGTGAAACGCAGCCTATGCTGTTTGAATATTAGAAACAGTAAAACAACAGAGATGTTAACCTTCCTTAAATATCTTTTTGCTAAAACTTTAGTGTTAATTTGCTTTCAGTATTATGTAACATTGAAAACATATGAGTAAACTCGCCTAATTTCCTGAAAAGCATATGTATGGGAAATGAATTTCAGATTACGTACAACTTCAAATTATTAAGCGTGGTAGAAAAGTAAAATTTAAATACTTAGTTGTTTAGCACCAAGTATATGGATTTCAATTCACTTTTAAATTTGATTGTCCAAAGTTGGCTACCATTTATTTTATAATAGGAAACTATGGCGTTATTTTTACCAAAGCAATCAACAATTTGAAATCATTAACAAAGCAGTGAAATATTTTTATTAGTATTTTAAGTCAGCTAAAAGTAGAAGGTTTAAGGTGAATTACTTACAAAATACTTATTGGCCAAATATTACGACTCTGTAGACCTTGTATTTAAATGTAAATTATATTTAAATATTTTTTCTAAACATTTTGTTTACATAAGTTTCATTTATTTATTAATATTAGAAAATCAAATTATTACATTATGAACGTAAGAGCTGTCTGTAAGTTATATGATAACGCACGTGTACATTTATCAAACAGTTTATAAAACAACATACAAAAACTCAAACATACATTGTCACTTCCCCTTTCCCCTCGATTTCTTCCTTTACTTAGTCTGTATTCATCGGCATACATGTAAAATATTTTTAAAGTAACTTAACGTGTAACACGACTACATCATATCTTCAGGTTGTGATTTAATACAAAACATCAAGCGCGTTACCTTGCCTGCCGTCTTTCTGTAGAAATATACCGTGTAGATTTTCAGAAAACTTAAAGGATTACGCTGTGTTCGCTTTGTTGTACGAAGCGTACGAAAAGCGATCCTTGTCAACTCAATCGGGTTTTGTTACGTCAAACAAACTGTAAGAGTGTGTCATTAAAAATGTCTGTTTTTTTTTCATCTCAACATGTTGGCAGTCATTACAAAAACATGATGTACTTAGCAATACAAAACGACTGTAGCTATTTAATATTGTGCTGCTGTAAATTGTTGCAGCACATAACTCTTGTTAAATTAATAATTAAAATTGTAATGTTGGTAAATAGGTTAGGTTATGTAAAGCAAAAATGAAAGGTTTTCAGCAACAGCGGATTGGATGAAATGTCAACTTGATTTAAATTAACATTGATAATGTAACAATAACTAATGTATGTAACATACCTAGAAATAATTAATTTGAATTATGTTAGTAATAGTGTAAATAAACAAAACTCATATAACCATAATGTATAAAATGTTGAAGTTGTTTGTAAGAAGCAGGAATTAAAATCGTACATATCATCACTGGCATTTATCAAGGAATCTCAAGCATTACGAGCATATAGGAACTATAATAAATCTTATAAATCACAAATAAGTGTTAAGTGGTAACAAAGTGTAAATTAGTTAAACAGTAAGTGTATTTAAACTATGAAGTGAATATGAGAAGCCGTGTTACAGACGAAAATAAGAATTTAAAAACATTGTAATATACGTAAAACTAAACCGAATGAGGAACTCTCTTTTTAACAATAACGTGTTCTAGGAAAGGCCCCAAGTAACTCTTGTTTAAGGGTCTAATCAGATAGCATTGAAGAAAGGGAGTGCGTATAATAATGAAAGAAATTGTAATTAATTATTAAACAGCGTTAATCTACTGGTTCAAATTAAATAAGAACAGTTATAATAAATAATAATAATGTTTAAATGTAAAGAAAAAATAAGTTACAATAAATAATATTAACATCATACAAAGAGAATACTTTGCAAGAAAAACTATAACTAACGACGTACAAAGGAAAGCCTAGTAAGAAATAATCAATCAAGTAATATTACAAAAAATACGTAACATACCCAATAGAAATCCAACCCTACGCCCGGCCTAAACAACTTGGCCCCGCGAGGGGGAGGGAGGGTATCAGATGTTATTTTTTACATCTATTACAAAGCACTGGTAGTTCAGTTTGACAAATTTGTGTGCACCTCTTGAAATCACACCTTAACCCATGGTGGAAACAGTCGTTCCAATGGGTGGATGGCTGTATGTTAGAGAGTCGTGAACGATAGTCCCAGGACACCAGGATGCACCCTATTGTGTTTAATCCTAGCAGTGGTACTCGACGGCTCTACCGATTGTCTGTCACTTTCCTGGTATTTGTGGGAACACTATTCAAAGTTGTCAAAGTAAATCACGTGTTGAGGGGTTTCTTAAAAATCTTCGCTCATAAAATATCCTCATCGAAACGTGAATGAGAAGGAGGCGTTTCTCTTTGGTTGATGCTGAAAAATTCGTGACATCTTCAGCCGCTGTGCCAGCAATGGTGGTTAACAGTAGGAAGGTAACTTAGCAAAAATGAGACCCTTCCTTATTGAAAACTGTTATCGGTTGCGCTGGATCAGCCGTACAGGAAATCATAAAAGACGCAGGTGTACTACTTGTCAAGCTCCTAAACGATCAACAAGGTTTCAGGTTACTTAATCTGCAAAAAATAGAATCTTGTACTGAAACAATAAAATGTGTCCGTTGTGGTGGTCAACATTAATATATATCTCACAATTGCCCTGTTTATAAGCAACAGTTGGTTAATCAGGAAATACATACCCTGAAAAAACGCAGCTACTCCAAGCGAAGAAACTCGTATGCTGAAACCAGTTATGCACAGGATGTAAAATTAAAAGCGTCCCCAGCTCCCATTATAAAAGAGACATTATCTGCGGTAACAAAGTTTATCAAAAATTGCTTTTCTGAAGTCTATAAGAAATTAAAAGTCTATCAAGACAGTGTGGCTGAAACACCACGAATACGGTGCGAAACGATAGTCTTGACAGGTCTACCAGCAGATATGGTCCCAGCAGGTCCATACTTCGTCCGTCAAGAAGAGTGAGCATAAAAACTGTGGCTCCAGTGGTGGAAAGACGGCAAAGGTATTCCGTCGTCCATCGCCTCGTCCTTCCAAATATACAACGAGGATTTTTTAAACCAAAACCATGACAAGACCTGTACCTGTGCCATGGAAATGAGCTCCGGATCGAAGTTCAGCTGGATGGCCGGCGCCTGTGATCTCACCGACCTCGGTAAATTAGCGGAACTTGGCAATCTGAGAAAGAAAAGAATCAGGAAGGCTGGCCAAAAGGGAAGCTAAGAAAGTAAGCACGGTTTGTAGTGACTAATTACACGAGATCCGGCATGGACAGCTGGATATCAACGGATGCAGTTCGCATTATTGCGAACTACAAATGCTACGGCCCTTGCATACACCGGTGAGTGTATACCTGCAGTAAACACATCTGAGGCCGCAAGAGCTACTTAGTATAAGAGGATGTAAATCCTTCCTCTGTGATGTGACTCCAAACATGAGGGCTAGATTAGGTGTTCTACATTTTTAAAGAACACATATCCCGTCAGATGTATTCCATTCGCTACGCCTATACGAGCATTAGCAATCAGTTTAATACAGCCATTGAAGATGATGATCCGCTGCTTATACCTTCCAGATTCCGAGTGCCAAACAGGTGATCTACAAGATCTGGTACAGCAGCTACCAGGAGCTCTTTATCGGGAAATTCAGCGCCCGCATTCCCAATTGGAGTTGTCACAGGAGGAAGAATATGAACTGCACTTGTCTGCGCTTGTCTTTTTAAACACAGGGGAGAGTACACATTTTAACGTCGGAAGTGGTACTTTTTCGTCTATCAATCTTTCGATTTGTAACCCTAGTTTTGCTCCTCGTTTGTGGTGGAGGTGTTCCCAGACCTTCACGAGAGCAAACACTTCTCTGTGCTGACAACAACGCAAATGCCAAAGAGATGGCACGTAGACCGTGCTGAATGGAAAGGTTTGAAGGCTCCTTCTACACCTATGAATGTGTGGAAATATGGAAAAGAATACATCGTTTACAGCTGCTGTTACATCAGCAGTTACGTAGCATATCCCGCGGAAATGGCGTTGTTCCATCTAGTGGTGGAACAGGACTGTAAAAGACGAAATAGGAGAAAAGGAACGAAGCCTAAGTAGGTATAAACGATCACAGACCGAAGAAAATCGCTACCCTTTAAGCGACTCCGACCCACCGCTCGTAGAACAATACTTGCTGCAAAACGATCGAGGTGTGAAACCTACGTCTCTATCATAACGTGGTCGACTCCAGTGACACATGTATGGCAGAGCATTCGCTAGCTCATCTGTGTTTAAGCCGAACACATTCTTAGAGCACGATGTGAATTTATTTGCAATACCGATGAAATTGCTGACACCTTGGCTGCGAGATATGCCAAGGTCAACAGAACAGAAAGTTATCATTCCAATTTCCCCGCAAAAAGTAATTAAATGGAATCGAACACAACCTTGACTTCGAATGAGAAGAGTACAGGAGCTGTAACGTGCCTTTCACAATGAGGAATTGGAATCCACAGTTCGCGCTCCCGGCGACACTGTGGTGGGACGATATACGTTACAGCATTATACGTCAACTGCCGGATGTAACTAAATTTACATTACTGGCAAACTAAAGCTAACTAAAACCATAGAAGGAGGCGATCGTTATCCCGCTTCTGAAGGCCCGAATGGATACTCTGAAAGCAGACAACTACCGTCCTGTATTGTTGACGTGTTGTATAGGAAAGTTATTAGAGAAGATGGTAAACAGCCGGCTCACCAGGTGTCGTAAAAATCACGGACTTATGACCGCACAACAGTGTGGATATCGGAGACACCTTTCTACTACTGATGAGCAGGTTCATCTGGAAAACGCAGTTAAAAACCATATCATCGAAGGCATACGGATGGTTACAGTATTTTTTGATTTAGAAAAAGAGTTTCATAAAACGCTGAGATTTGAGGTCATGCAACAACTATATGATTGGCGGTACAGAGGTAACCTGCTGAAATATGTCTAGCGTTTTCTGAGACAGAAGTTTTTGTTTTCGGGTTGGACAATCACTAACGGCCCCACACAAACTGGAAAATGGAGAAGGAATCTTCGTTGAGCGGCACCCTTTATACAATCGCCATCAACGGAATCTTTGAGAGTATAGAAACGTCAGATGGAAAGTGGTTCTATGTTGAGTATGTTGACGATCTTGCGATCATTTTAATCAGCCGAAGCAACAGCGATGATCAAGCATGAAATGCAAGGCTGTATAGACTCGTTGGTAGAAAATGCTAACAACATTGGCTTTACTCTCTCGGCAACAAAGGCGACCAGTGTTCACTTGTGGCAAAACCATGGTAACCACCCTGACGCGACGTTAATCATAAACGGTGTCCGGCTGCTCTATTGGCCCGTCACCAAATTGTTAGGCCTAACTTTCGACAAAAATTAACCTGGCTGCAAGGTGCAAATCCTCGTTACACGGAGTCAGGTGCATCTCACAATATGATTTAGACATCAGGTAGAGAAGTTTTATTGCGTCCATTTTAACGTCAGAACTCTTGCCGTGTAATTCGTTTATTTATTATAAATTATTATTATTATTGGATATTCGTTTGTTTGTGTCTGAGATTTATCTGAATTATTTATTTAAAAAAAAATTATTATTTGTTTTGTTGGTTTTGATAAAAATTGTTTTGTATGGCGAAATTGGTTTTGTTGACGTTTGCATTCGATTGTAGTTTCGAGTGGTGTATTTGGAGGTTACCTCCGTGATCTATTACTTATGATGAAAATCAAATCGGTGAAATCGTTTCGCTCTTTTTTATTAAATAAAAATCCTTTTATTTTAATTTATTCTGTAAATACAACACATTTAATACCAATTGGAAATAATTATTAACATTTATTATCTTGCTTTTATTTATTACATTAATGTTTCGGGTTCTTTAGACTGCCATTAAAAAGTTCGAAATGCTCACAAAAAGTACAATACATTACAATTATTTAAATCTTATTTACTAATACAGCAAATTTAATTTCATTAAATTGTGACAAAATAATAATTCAATTTGAACTGGCAATGCAATGCATTATGGGTTACCCAGCGTTCAAAGTAACAAAAAACAATATTGCTGCTTGTTGTCCAACTAACCCTTTGTGAAATTTATTCACCACCAGTTTTTTCCAAACATAATAATTTACACAAAATGTTCACTGTGTTTAAGTTAGTTTTTTTTCCATTAGTGTTCTGTTGAAAAAAGTGTTAGTTGATTTAATCTTGGTGTTGTAAAGTTGTAACAGTGTTATTATAAAAAGTGTTAAGTCTCACCAAATTGTAGAGTTATTTATTCACTTTTATGGTTTCTTCTTTAATATATTATTTTTTACTGGTTCTTCATTCGCTTATTATTATTTTATATTATCTTAGTTTCCTTCCTTCTGATTTTTGATTCTGTTTTATAAAATTTTTACCTTTTCCTTCCATTTAGATTTGATTTTTTGCTATACTTTGTGGCTCTTAGCTATACAGAGATGACCTGGATACTTTCGTGTCTAACAATAGAATGTCGAGTTTTTCTTTTTATTTCAACTGGCTTGACCAAAATTAACAAAATTTCCATTGGTCAATACCGTTGGGTTCAAGGATCATGTGACACTGATTATTTAAAATATATTGATTTTACATTTTATAGTCCCAATTACTCCCTACGTAATCTTTAATAAACCTTAAATTAGTTAACAGAATAATATTCCTAATAGAAATACAAACATTTTGACACCTAACATAACATGTATGAGTGCCCTAATAGATATTTTTTCATCTTTACAAAATTCTGTTTTATAAGTCTTCATGCAGTTTGGCATTTACAAAATTATATTACAATTCATAAATCTATTTTAAAAATGTTGTTACCACTATAAAAATAATGCTTATCTTATGGAATTTATTATTTCTTATTAATTTACAGTGATTTGATAGTTTACTGGCTATTCTGACAATGATTTTTTATGTTAATATTGGCCTATGTCATGGTGTTTCTTTTAGCACCATGCTTCATTTTCTAATTATTGTTTGGGCCTGTTGTTTAAACCTTTATAATTAATTAGAATTGTTATCTTGGATGTTATTTCATGAGATTAAAATACTCATCACATTCTAATAATATCAATATATTAACAAAAATACAAACATATTAATTTATTGTTGTGCCGTCATGGCTAAGACTCCAATAAACATTAAACAAATAAATTAACTTTCAAAAAACACCAAAAAAACTGTTTATCATATATTAACATTATTTTTCGCAATCCATCTTGATCTGTCATTCAATTATTATTGCAAACCAAATTAACTTAATTCTGCCTACTATGAATAAGTTATGTGCATTAGATGTATTGATACAATTGGTAGTCTTTTCCCTTTGAATCAACATTAAATAATACAAAGACATAGGGAACCTCTACAACTAATAATAAAACTTATAATCATTCTACTAATTTTAAGACATAACTTGGAATAAGTATTATTATCCCAACATTTTCTATACCTTTTGGGGGTACTCTTTTGTTTTTGGTATGTTGTGCTTACACTTATGTTTCACTGAAAAAAATCATTAATCTTCACAGTCCTGTCTGTGTGACTAACTACCATTATTTCTCACTTATTACTTCACTTTGAAACTTAAACATTGGTTAGTCATTTTCTTATAAACTGGAATACATTAGTTTTTATTAAACATTGTATTGTATTTCTTGGTTTCCTTCCGGGGTTTTATTTATTTTGACTGTTTGAGTTAAGTACTTTATTTTGTTAAGACTGGTCTTATTTTTCTGGGCCTACCTACTTATTGGACCTTCCTCCTTCCGTCACTTTACACCATACACCGCGCTTGTGTTATTCAAAATGGTTTACGGATGTGTGGTGTACTGTTTAGCCAGGAGGTTGTGGCTGAAGAAGCTGGATCCCGTTCACAATTTAGGGGTAGGATAAGCCGCAAAAGCGTTCCGCACCAGCCATGCACAAAGGTTATATTCTGAAGCAGGGATAACGTCATTAAGTCACCGATGTCAACTGCTGTTGCTGAGATATGTGGTCAAAATATTAGCCTTACAGATCCACATAAACCACGCGTTGCTTGCGGACAAGCGACTTCCGAGAATATATGACCGCCCTTCTACATTGCCACGACCACCCGGCGTCCGTTCGCTTGAAATAGCCCGTTGCCACAATATACAGGCGCCGATGGTCCAAGCGTACTTTCCGTGAGAAGTAGCCCCTGGCAGTTCGCAAACCTAATTACCGGCAGAATTTCTCCAGGACAAGCAAGAAGACGTGCCACGTAACAGAAATGGAACTCATCTTTAGATCAGTTCTGGAGGAACACTGCGAGGAACACACTATTTTGTACACATAGGTTTATAGGTCGATGACGGAGTGTGGAGTGGTTAGTGCGTTTGTTATCGACGGCGCGTCCTAGTCCTGGGCACTACCCAAGACGGCAAGTGTATACACCGCCGATATGTATGCGGTGGAGCAAGCTTTTCGTTTCTATGAACACCTATCTGAAAGCAAATTTGTTATCTGTTCAGATTCACTGACTGCCTTGGAAAATGCGGGCACAGTAGACCCGCTATTGCAATAGGTAACGGCGAGCGCTAAAAGACACTGGTTCTTCTTTTACTTGTGTTTGGTGTTCGGGTCATGCAGGTATAGAAGGTAACGATGAAGTTAAAGCTGGAACGAAAAAGTCTGCAAAAAGCCCACGAATCGCTGAGATTTCTGTACAACCTGATACGCAAAGCTAGCTGTCACGGTCACCATTATTATTGTGTGGAAACAAATGCGAAACACATGGCAAAGAAAACACTCTGCCGTAAAGCAAAGCGTCCGTAAATGGTAATTAGCTGGTGGTGGCAGTCATCGGGAAAAATTGCATCACGAGACTGCGCATTGGGCACACGACTTAACGTTTCCGTACCGTCTACAAGGGCAAGAACGTCCCGTCTTCACTTGTGGCGCAACGTACAGTGAAACACGTAATCGAAGATTGTAGTAATCTTATAGAAATGAAGCAGAGACAGATAGTAAAAGGTAACCTGAAAGAAGACCTCGGAATCAAAAAGTTAAGGGTAGACAGAACTCTGTCCTTCTTAAAAGCAGCAAGAGAACTGTATAGTCTTTGAACATGTCGTTTTGCGTCTTAGTGTGTACGAGTTCCCATTTTTGTTGAGTGAACTAAAATGTAGGTGAGAAGGAAACATCCCATGGTAGACGTTGTTGAGCTTAGTTGCCGACCCATTCAAAAACTTAAAAAACAAAATACGTACCAGGTAAAAAGTATTATTATATTTAAAACACATTCATTCGAGATAACGAGATATCACAACACTTAGACTGTGATATATCGTTTGCATAAATTAGTGATAAAACACTTAATCAGTATACGCTGTTGAGTGAGATTAACAGTGTTGATTTTCAAATAGTACAACTTAAACAAAGCCATACAAAATAAGCATTCACAATTAAACTGTAATTGGACGAATTGCCGTTCTTTTTATTGTCGGTCATTACATTGAATGTTCCTAAAATAGCGGCTTCCATACAAATAACTAACAATACCGACTCTGCCTGGCTACTTTAAAAATACGGTAATTAAGCAGAAAGTTAATAAATTATAATAATAAATTAAGAATTAAAATTAATCAAATTATATCAAATTACAATCATACAATTGTAGTATTTACATATTTGTAATTTTTTTGATATTATATGTGGTACTTGCCCTAAGGTTGAGAATCAATTGTGAATGCTTTACAATAAGAAACTAATTACTAATTGATTGATTATTATTTGAGAATTTTGTTTAATTTCCATCAACGGTAGTACCAACAGTACACAAGAAAGAAATTTTACAAAATGCCTGAAGAAGCCATTTAAGAAACTACACGTTACAGCTGACAGGACATTTAAATTTAAAAATCTAATTGTTTTGATATCAGAATGGGTTATGAGTTTTGAATAGTCATAAAGATGTCATTTTATTATCATTCATACTCATTATTAAAAAAATAATTTTACCTGAACCTGTTAAACGTTGTGCATATTCAACAGAATACAGCTATCTACACTAATGGCAGAAAGTGAATGTGAATTACGTTTGGTAGACTTTTTATAGACCTATTCATATGGTAACAAAATGATCACACTTTAAATACGTATACATGTGATTTCAGAACACACCAATTTCAACGAAACAGCTTAACCACAAGTTATAAAAATTATTGGCTAAACAGAAACATAATATTCAAAAATGTTCACGAATCATTAGAACCAACTTGGTTTTTTAAGTAAATTTGGTTAGTATAAGTTGAGAGAAACGTTTTGCCAACGCTCCTACATCAAAAGTTTGGAAAACTAAACACGTCCTCTTAAAAATACAATACATACGTGAATTTATCATTTTAAAAATAAATTTTATTTTGAATAGAATGTAATATTTATTTATTTCT
Source organism: Magicicada septendecula (assembly GCA_034769895.1). Lineage (NCBI taxonomy): Eukaryota > Metazoa > Arthropoda > Insecta > Hemiptera > Cicadidae > Magicicada > Magicicada septendecula. The sequence goes on along the minus strand of CM068369.1, from coordinate 176,784,354 downwards.
CATAAAAGAACAAATATGTGATTTTATCTGGTACATGTGTGTGTGTGTGTGTGTGTGTGTGTGTGTGTGTGTGTGTGTGTGTGTGTGTGTGTGTGTGTGTGTGTGTGTGTGTGTGTGTGTGTGTGTGTGTGTGTGTGTTATTGCCGATCTCGATATTCCTGACAATGTTGAGTGTTGAGAATTTTCCAGCGCCTACAAGACGTTGTAGTGTGGTAAACTGATAGAAGTGTGTCAAGTTACATACTCACATTTCGACAAACAGAAAGGAGAGTACGGGACACCATTTTTTTGCCCTTGTCTCTCCTAGGCGTTCTAAGCCTGAACTTGGTATAAATACCCGTAATTATATGTTAAAAAGGGCCGCACGTAATGTGTTTGTTACACTATAACGGTAATAAGGTACTATTCAGTAATTATTTAAATAATAAACTTATTTTAAACTAAGACTACAGTAATTTAGTTTATAAACAAGAGCTGTGGAAGTTGTAGTTTCCGTTATTGCTTACGTACCGTACGTTTGCAGAAGCGAGTAAACAAAACGAATTCTATTTCTCTCTTCCAAAGCAGTCAGATATCAATTTGTTGTTAAATACGTAACAGTTTTCACACAAGCCGCAAGGCGGTAGGTGTATAAATACTAGATTTAGAAGCAGCAAGTTCAGTTACATTTGGCAGTTTGCAAGTGCGGATCAAAGTCATTGTTACTGTTCAGCGGAAAGCGGTTAACGGGTTAATAGTACGGAACTATGATAAGGTGACATGTATTGTTTTGTGTTGGACACATTTAAAATGAATTATTGTATTAGATTTCCTTTGTTGTTTTATAATTGTTGATTATTTTTAATTAACGTTTGTGATTACTGCAATTAAACATTTGTGAAAGGAAACAAATGCAATCCAGAACGGAAGCTCTCCACACGTGAGAGAATAAAAACATACGAGGGAGAAAACTTTTCTTGATGATTAAAAATATGTGTTGCAAGAAATATTGTACTTATTTAACAAGATGTGAATACTCTTATAAATATCGGTATGGAGAACCATACATGACTTCCATATTCTAAGATTTATATTTAAAATCATTTTCAGCCAAACAGCCAGGCTGTGTCTTACCTGCCTTTTTATTGCTGTATTAAATGAAAAATATTATATTACATTAAAATGAAAAAATTATAATTTTATTGCCTGGCAACAAAATTATTTTATTTTTAACAATTACCATTGTTTCAAAAAGTTTAAATAAATTTTCAAGTACTTTACTCTTGTTAAAACGTAAAAGGGTGCAGGTAAACTACCCCTTCCCCTTAACCGATCTTCACCAAAATCGAAAGTCATTGAGACCTCTACAATTCAGGGACGGATGCAAAAAATTATTTGATTCTGTTTGAATTTGCGGCTGTTATCGTTTGCCATAGAAAATACGCTTGATAAAAAAACGTTGCAGGTAAACTACCCCTTCCCCTTAACCGATCTTCACCAAAAACAATAGGTCTTGAGTACTCTACAAATCAGGGCTGTATGCAAAACATTATTTGATTCTGTTTGAATTTGCGGCTGTTATCGTTTGCCATAGAAAATAAAACGTAAAAGTTTGCAGGTAAACTACCCCTTCCCCTTAACCGATCTTCACCAAAAACAATAGGTCTTGAGTACTCTACAAATCAGGACTGTATGCAAAACATTATTTGATTCTGTTTGAATTTGCGGCTGTTATCGTTTGCCATATAAAATACCCTTGTTAAAAAAACGTTGCAGGTAAACTACCCCTTTCCCTTAACCGATCTTCACCAAAAACAATAGGTCTTGAGAAATCTACAATTCAGGGCTGTATGCGAAACATTATTTGATTCTGTTTGAATTTGCGGCTGTTATCGTTTGCCAAAAAAAAAAAATTTCCCTTGATAAAAAAAAGAAACCGTTGCAGGTAAACTACCCCTTCCCCTCAACCGATCTTCACCAAAAACAATAGGTCGCGAGTACTCTACAAATCAGGGCTGTATGCAAAAAATTATTTGATTCTGTTTGAATTTGCGGCAGTTGTCGTTTGCCATAGAAAATACGCATGATAAAAAACGTTGCTGGTAAACTACCCCTTCCCCTCAACCGATCTTCACCAAAAACAATAGGTCCTGAGTACTCTACAAATCAGGCCTGTATGCAGAAAATTATTTGATTCTGTTTGAATTTGCGGCTGTTATCGTTTGCCATAAAAAATACCCTTGTTAAAAAAACGTTGTAGGTAAACTACCCCTTTCCCTTAACCGATCTTCACCAAAAACAAAAGGTATTGAGAACTCTACAATTTAGGGCTGTATGCAAATAATCTTTTCATTCTGTTTGAATTTGCGGCTGTTATCGTTTGCCATAGGAAATACCCTTGTTAAAACATAAAACGTTACAGGTAAACTACCCCTTTCCCTTAACCGATCTTCACCAAAAACAATAGGTCTTGAGAACTCTACAATTCAGGGCTGTATGCGAAACATTATTTGATTCTGTTTGAATTTGCGGCTGTTATCGTTTGCCAAACAAACAAAATTTCCCTTGCTAAAAAAAAACCGTTGCAGGTAAACTACCCCTTTCCCTCAACCGATCATCACCAAAAACAATAGGTCGCGAGAACTCTGCAAAACCGGGCTGTATGCAAAAAATTATTTGATTCTGTTTGAATTTGCGGCAGTTATCGTTTGCCATAGAAAAAAAATCTACAGACAGACACACAGACACACAGACACACAGACACACAGACAGACAGACAGACACACAGACACTTTTCGGAAAACGACTTTTTTTCATGTTTTGAGTGTAGTAGAATCAGAATCTGCAATAATCTCGAACACGATTTTTTTTGCCATCACCATACTTCCATTCCTTAAGGAATATGGAAGTAAAAAAGAAAATATTGTGCCCACTGTTAACATACTCCTATTTATTGTGATATACAAAACCCGTTTCCCATGGGGCGCTAAATCATAGCGTAAGAGCTTACAAATATAGGATTCAATTGGAAGAAATGTAGAAGCAACAGGAAAGTGTTAATTGGAAAAGCTAAAATTATAATATTCGTTATAAGTACATTGTAGAAATTAAAAGTTTTAGAAATATGAAAGAAACAAAAGTTACTTATTTTAGACAAATAATGGGTTGACATTAATATTACTGATAAATTTTGGCAGTCAAATGAGTTTCTTGGGGTGTTAAATAATTGCAGTGTGAGAAACAGATTCGTCATTTTACATGCGGAAAATTAAAAAGATTTTCTTCTAGGTGCAAAAAAATGTTGTAAAACTTGGAAGCACTATCATGGAAAACTTAAAAAAAAACGGTTGATAACAAGCTGTTGTAAAAATAAACCGACGAAATCAGCAGTAATTATGGACAATGCGCCGGAAAGCTGTACCGACAATTGACGATAACGTGTCTGTGTTGGCCAGAAGATTCCTACTAAGTTTTCTACGAAACTTGATATAATACAGTTTCTAAGAAACAAGGCTATTAGTTAGAATAAAGGTATGAGAAAGGAATATTATTTTTAAATTATATCACTCTATCGCCCCAAAGAAAATCAGTACAAGATTGATCAATTTTTATCATGTAAGTCTATTCCCTTTATGGTATCCTTCCTATAGGCGCGACTTCATTCCTACAGAACTTGTTTGTGCAAAAGATAAAAGTTACATAACAAATTTCAACATTCATGGAAATATTAGTTTTACGTAATTTACTAAAATATCTGAGCAAGTAGTAATCTCGATAACTGAATGTGACTGGGTAGGACACTGTAAGACTGGGAAAGTGATGTGATACTGTCACACATTATTGAGATGATTATTATCACATCAGATTCGAATGATGATAATATTATCTTTGCCAGTGATGACAACACAGATAGCAATGGTGCGTTCACTGTGTTTCTGAGCGCAGTGGAAATACCGGCAGGGAAGAGGAAACAGGTGAGGAGTTAGCTCGGCTTCTTTAAAATATAATTAATCTATTACATTTAGAAGTGTTAAGCTGTGTAAACTTAAAATCAAATTTTATTACTAATAATGTTTTACAGTGGTAATTCTTGTAGAACACATAGTGTCACAGTTCCTCGTTTTAACGCTCAACGAAGGGAAATGACCGGTACGTTACAGTTTTGATTATGGTGTAAAGTGAATCGGCATTTCTCAGTCGCCTTTCTTGTTTACACCACTGCCCGCGCTCTTTGCCTACGCTTTCTCATTCTATTTCACATCCTCTTTAGGGACAAAGAGTCTAGTTGAATACAATACAAATTGTGTATGATTTCTTATAAGACGGCGCCGCTCTCAATAATGAATTTTTGTACGAAATTCCTCGGCGTGTCTGTTTAGAGGGCTTTCCATAACTTTGGTTGTTCATTATTCCTTTGGCATTTAAATAAATTATTACTGATAAACTGTCTGTTTCAATTATTATAACCACAGCTATAACACTAATCAGAGTATTAAATTTGTAAAATATTATTATTCTTCAATATATCGTAACAAACTTTGCAATCATTGGTATAGCAATTATTTATCTGTTTACACCTTGTAACAGACAAATGTCTGTTTGCAATTATTTATCTTTATTAACGGAAATGTGTTAATTTTCTTTGTGCATATGCTATTTTGGAACACAAACGTATAATACGTTTTGAAGCACGTGCATTTATCTTAAAATTTGTTTTAGATATAACGTTCCTTATCGGTTTACTTGATAAACACTTCTTTCATTTTTTTTTAATCACAAAATTCGTTTTTATAAATAATAGTGTTTTATAATATTGTGAACACGAATGTGCTATATAAACTGACGATGGTCTGTGATCGAAATCGATCGCTTTAAGAATATAAATAATAAAATTATATGGTACCTTTAGGCTATATAAAAAAGAATATATAAAAATAAAAAATTGAATTACAACGCTATTTTTTATAAGATATATATGGAAAAAAGGACCAAACCAGTATTGTCTTGAATCACAGAAAACCTGAAAATTTTACGAAAAGGTGAAAAATGAAAGTTTAGGTTTTCTTTATAGAACCACTGGTCACCAGGACATAAGTATTTCTGAATTATATATTTCTGAAGTACAATCAGGTTACATGTACAATATGCGCTAAACATATGACAGATATGAGATACATAGAAATTATGACATTTTTTGTCACAGTGTGGCTGAGCATGTGTATGGTATTGCTCAGTTAACGTTACAACTCATTGTAACAAGTTGGCAACATTTCAACTCCCACTACTCTGATTTACAGAGTAACGCCACGGTCTGAAGAAGTTATGAAGAAGCCGAAGACTTGTCTGAGAAAGTCTGGTACATAAAACTGGTACTATAAATTAATTATAAGCAGAGAGCTTTTTAATATCGCCATTGTTTTGTTTCTTATTTTAAAAAATTCCAACGTAAAAAACGTAATCAAACAGATAAAACATCTATCGTCGAAAGTTAACTATACTTTCCAAATAGCCACCCAACCGCAAACATACACATACACACATACAGGTATCAAATGACACTCGCTCATATTTTTAATAATTCAATATGCTTTGAACGGTGTTTGTGAATGTAGCGGTGACAAATTATGTAGCGGTGAAAGAGCCGGTTAAACAATACGGTGAATAGTCTATTTTAATACCTGAATTTTATATTGTGAATTTTATTAAATTGCTGGTTATGATGAGTTATTTACACAATATTTATAAAGGAATGAACATTAAAACTGTAACTAATTGGACAATTTAAAAACCTTTTGATGGCTTTTATGGCAGTATGTAATAAAGAAACACTCACCTGTAGTAATAATGAATGCCGTGTTTTGCTTACAGAGAAACGTTTTGTAGTGAAAACACAATTTCTGTAATCAGAATTAAAAGTTAATTACGGTTTTTTGTTCATTATAAGTTTGTTATTGAAGAAAATGTCTTTGTTATGCATGTAATTAGGTATTCAGTATCTGCTTGTTATTGGAAGTTTATGAATACTATTGTCAACGGCTAATCTTTCTTAGGGCAGACACAACAAGTATTGTTGAAGCTTTTTGTTCTATTTTGTGTTTTAATTAGTTTTAAGAACTTACATTAATGTCAACATTAAGACGTTAAATACATTCCAAAGAGAATTTTCCTTGTTGAAATATTAATAACATATTGTTTGCTTTAACATTTTACGTAATTATTATTTTTTATTATTATCGTTATAAATATTTTTATATGATAAACAAACACTCTTATTTACTATAGTAAATTATGTTATACTCTTGCTGTTATGATCAAATAAAATTGAAGCTTATATTTTAAACGTTGCGCTTAAGTTAGTACCCTCCAATATTTCTGTACATCTTGTTAAAAAAAAGCATATAAACTATTAGATTGCTGATCACATGAGCATAATCTTCTGGTAAGTTTGAAACACACTACTAAAGAATACAGTGAACAGAATCACTTTTATAAACACCCTTAAATTCAAACCGGTATATCAGACTTCTGGAGTATGCAAAATTTGTGAAACTAAGTTGTCATCGATTTTCATCTTGGCTACATTGGCCAATGATGGCGCAGTCGTTTTGAATGCGAGAACCCGCCTCCACTTGTGTTACTAACCCTACTTTAATATTGATTTAAATTTTGCATATGTCCAGATACAAATTAATGTCTCCAAAATTTGTAGCATTCCAGTTAATTTTATTACGTCTATAGCCCAGCTACTAAATCTACTGATTTACAATATATAGAAATTTAAAAAATACAACAATAAAATAAATTATTAAAACATTGTAATACAACTATGAATTTTTAAATTAATTTTCCAGTAATAACTAATTTTGAATAGGATTCGTAAACTATAACGGATTATACTGAGACCTGTCTTTAGTATATGTACAGTTAATTATTAGGATAAAGTTTACCTTATGTTATTAATCTTAATAAGGTTTATTAAGATATATATATATATATCTTAGGTTTATTAAGGTTGTGTGTGTGTGTGTGTGTGTGTGTGTGTGTGTGTGTGTGTACGGTTATTTGCCTAATATTAAGTTCTAATAGCGGGGTTCACATAACGATCTCCTACGTTGACCATTTTCCGGACTCAGTCTCTCACAGTCGCTTCCTAAATCATCCTACATGTCTCTTTCTTATATATCAACTCATTAATCCCAACATCTTCTCGGCCTGATCGGTCTTTACGTTTTTACCAATTAAACAATGGTATGCGGACTCTTTTTTGGCATTCGTTGCATGTGTTCATACCAAGTAAACTGTCCATGTCTAATGATATCTACGACTAACCGTGTAATTCCTATGATTTCTGTTATGTGTTCGTTAGTTAAAATTTGCCTCCTGGACCTAACGGCTGCTTGCCTTCAACACTCTAATTTCATTACAATTAGTGCTTATCGGTGGCCATATCACCGTACTGCAGGTTACTATACGCTTCACTACATCATTTCGCATTTGATTTTCTTTTCGCTTTGTGCTATTTTTATTGTTCCTAGTACACTGTTGCTTAGCTAACAGCTTTACTTCTCAGACTGATCCTTTCTTTGGCTCCAGTACCCGTTGTTCTCTCCTATTAAGCTTTCAGTCTCAAACACTTGTAATGTTTTGTGTTTCTTCCATCTTGGAATGTTAAGTTTGCCGAACATCTTCTGATATATGTTCAATAAAGTAACGCATGTTGCTTTCATTGACTCTGAGAAGTCCTTCGATAGAGCAGAAGAGTAGATAGTAATTTGCTTGCGGCAAGTATTAGAAGAACGGGAACACCCACAACAGCTTATAAAAACTATACAAATCCTAAATGACGGAAAAAGAATAGCTATTGAAAGTAATTTGAGGATATTTCAACAAAATCTCTCAATCAAGTTGTTAGACATAGGTGCAATATATTACCTACTTTATAAACATTTATATGAACAATCTCTAGAAATGAAACTTAAACATCTAGTAAACACTGGTATTAAGATATGACGAGACAGATATATGAACGTGCTATTGTTGCTGACGACTTGCTTATAATTCAACTTAAAGAAGCTGCTTTACAAAAATCAGTTTTAAGCTTTGTAAGATTTGCAAACAATACAATATGAAAATCTCTACTACAAAAACAAAGGTGATGTCATTTTGAGGCAAGGAACTAATAAAAAACCAAAATAATAATCACTGATTAAATTGTAGAAGAGATGACCCATTTTAACTACCTGTAAAATGTATTGGCTATAATAAGAATTATGATATTGATGATTTAATTGAATTATGATTATTGATTGAAGTTAGGAATGTTTCATACCTAAAAACAACAGTTCATAAACATAAGCCATATTAAAACTTTGATTTTTGAGTGTACCCCTTGCTTTATGTCAAACATATTTTATTCAATAACTGTAATAATAATTAATACTAATTGTAAATAAAAGAAATAAGTCAAGTAAAACTTATACTATATTTAATGAAATGTATGAAAATCTTAATTTATAGCACTTGTGACGCTAAAAAACCGTAAAACATAACAGATAATGAAGAAAAATAATGTAGCATTATTTGTTAGTAGACCGTTAGCACAATCACATCTACTGACTCAAAAACGTTACGAAAATAATGAGTAAACATTATAAAATTTTCAAGCTACGGATAAATTATTTTAATTGCTACATCAGCAATATTAGTTACAGTTTGTTTATATTTGCAATTTTCTGATTTACCTTTCAAAAATTCTGTATTTTGCTATTATTGTCTCTGCTTAAAAGTTAGTTTACGTATCGGTTAATAGTGAAATTTTCTGATACAGACCTCGTTAACTGGAAAATGAATAAAACATCTAATACAGGTTATTTTATGATAAAAATAAAATGTATAATACAGATAATTATTACACTAAAATAATCTACTTTGAAATCAATTTTATACTTTTTTTGTATCCATTTTATATTATTCATCAACATAATTTGCTCATAAAGTACATAAATATTAAATTACAATTTTTATATCGACTCTATATAAAATTGGCCTTAAGGTGTGTTGTAATTCTTAACGCTACTTTGGTTTATAAGCCAGATGAGTTACCTATAATAATATTATGACACATCTAGAATGCCGGCAAGAAAATAAAATTGTATAAAGTAAGTTCAAACGAATTATTACTTATTCTGCTAACTTTTATCTTTTGTGTTGACAGAAGTGTCTAAGACACTTTTAATATTTTCCATATATATTCTTCTTCTTCATCTTCGCAACAACCCATTCCTGAGTCAAGGCCTCCTTTAACAGACTCCGCCAGTTGTCCAGGTCAAGTGCAGCTGCTTACCAGATCCGGGTCCCAAGGATATGGCGCGCATCATAGTTCACACCGTCTTCCCAATGTAGTTTGGGACTACCGTTTTTTCGTAGTTTGTAGTTTCTCCGTATTTCATTCTCCCCCCATTCTGATCACATGTCCAGCCGACCTGAGTCTACTAAATTTTATAATTTTCACAATATCTGGTTTATTAGTTCACAATATCTAGAGTGTTTAGTTCTTGGTTGGTCCTTTTCCTCCATTCACCTCCCACACTCACTGGACCAAAAATGCTGAGGAGGATTTTGAGTTCATGAAGCAGCAGGTTTGACTCAGACTTTCTAGAAATGGTGCAGGTCTCAAAATTACAAGTGAGAACTGGGCGGATCAGTGTTTTATACAGAAGCAGCTTGATGCTCCTGGCAATTGTTCTGCTCTGGAACTGGGGTCTAAGACCAAAGAAGTACCTATTAGTTGAGGTGATCCTTCGCTTTATTTCTTCTGTTGTTTCCCCATCGGAGTTAACTTGGCATCCTAGATAAACAAATTTGTTGACTTTTTCGAAGGAATAGACGCCAAATTTGGATGTGTTTTCCTTCTCTAGCTTCCTGTCCTGTGACCTTGTATTTTGTCTTACTTTCGTTTATTATGACCCAGCCTCCTTGCGGGACCTTCAAGAGCAAGAAAGGCTTCACTGACTGCTGAAGGGACCTACCGGTTATATCTAGGTCATCGGCGTATCCTCATCTCTCACAGCTTTTTTTAAGGCAAGAATGGAAAGGACGCAAGCAAGAGCATCGCTTTGGAGGACTCCCTTACCATAGTCAAACTCTCTTGGTAAATCATTCTTGATCCTCATTGGCATCCTACACAATCTTATTAATGTCTTTGGTATGCCTAGTTCTTCAAGAGCAGTGTAAAGTTCTTGTCTACCAACGCCATCGTATGCATTTCTGAAATCTATGAAGAGGTGATGGGTTTGTAGCCTATGATCCCTTCTTTTCTCCAAAATTAGTCGGAGTTTGAATACTTGGTCTATTGTTGATTTTCCTCTTTAAAATCCGCACTGATATCGACCTGATCAGCATTTGGAAGCAGTTGTTGGCACAATATATGGCACATTATTTTATTCGCCACAGAGAGAAGAAAAATGCCCAGTTGATCCCCATTTTTATAAACCGGACATTTAACTGTCTTCTGCTAAGCTGTTGGCAGTTTCTCCTCTATCCAAATATCAATGACAAGGTCTTGAAGGGTTTTAACCAACTCTGGGCCACCGTTTTGAAGTGCTCCGCAGGAAGATTATCAGAACCGGTAGCTTTGTTGTTTTTAAGGCTTTCTATTGCGACTATCACATCATCTTCATCAGGAGGCTCGATGTGTTCATGTTCCTCTAGCACAGGTGGTACATAGTTGTCGGCCTCGTCATTCTTAGAAAGTAGAGCTCCAAAGTGCTTCGAGGATCTTCACTTTTTCTGTTAGTAGTGTGCCGTCAGTGTCACGAGAAGCTGTTGTCCTGGGCTTGAAGGTTTCCTACCTTGGTTTATCTTATTGTAGAAGTTTCTACAGTCTTATGATTTTGGGTCTCTACCGATGCATCCGCTTCTCCGCTCTCTTCCACTTCCTGTACTCCTCTGCACTTCTTCTTCTGTGCCTGTGTATTATTGTTGTATAGGCTTTCTTTATAAGGTCTGTAGCTACTCTACATTTTACATCAAACCACGGATTGAAGGTTCTTTTTTTGGAGGCCTAAAGTTTCCTCTGCAGCACTGATAAGAGGAAACGATGTCTATACTTGAATTTCCTACAGTCGTTTCGTTGATTTTATTTCCGACTAGATCAGTGAATCTAAGCGGTTGTCCTCCTTCTGTAGTTTGGAGATATTGTACTGTTTTCTTCTTGGAGAACGTTCTGTCTTAATCAATGACATGCGGTCTCTCATTAGATCTACTTCGTGAGGTAACGAGGAAGTCGTCTATTTGGTTATTGGTGGTGCCATCAGGTGAAGTCCATGTTTTTCTAATGGATATCTTTGTGAGGGAAGAGTGTTCCACCAACGACCAGATCCCTTGATGCGGCAACATTAATTAGCCTCTGCTCGTTGTTATTGGTTGATTCGTGCAGGCTATGCCGTCCAATTGTTGGAGAGTATATTGTTTCTCTCACTTTCGCATTCATGTCTCCAGCTATCACTTTGATGTCATAACTAGGGCATTGATCAAAAGTCTCATCAAGGTGATTATAAAACTCTTCTTTCTCCATTTCCTGGGATGCTTCAGTCGGCGCATGAACACTACTAATATGGGACAAATTCTTGAAGTGTTCCTTAATTCTTACGAAACAGTTTAGTGGGCGCACGGGTTTAAAGTCAATCAACCTTTGTCTGAAACGCTTCTGGATGATGAATTCTCTTCCATATTAATGCAGCCTATCATGACAGCTGTAATAGATAGTGTAGCTCCGCTTCTCAAGAATTCCGTGGCCTGTCTGCCGGATTTCCTGTATCACAGCTATGTCTATTAAGTTGGTCTTAGAGCACTCTGAGAGCTCCGGGTCGGTATAAGCTCAGTGTATTCCACAGTCCAATATTAAGATTAACCTAATGATTTCTGCGTGTCCTCTATATGGCAGTAACATGAAGTTGTGAGGACCCCCCCCCCCCGGATCCGATCGGTCTCGGGGAATAAATTATTACCATCACATTCATATTTGTAAAAACTGGCCTGCAAAATAAACTGACAGGTTTCTGCACATAAAAGTGTTACAGATGGGATATGTTAATTCTTCGATCAAACCCCCAAACTGGAAGACCAGGAACCTTGATTTCGGGGTGCTCTTCCCCTAGAAAGTTGCTTTCACCTCAGCTGACGAGCTCTCTCTGCCCGGTCGCAGTTTTTCACTTTAGATATCTGATTAACCTAACAAACAGTGGGTTAAATAGAATGCATGATAAAAATATCTTATAGGCCTACTTTATCTATAATATTATGAGTAATTATTTAAATGTTAAATATTTCTGCAAGTAAAATTTTTTGCAGAAGTATTTAATATTTGAAGAACTATTTATAATATAGAAAACCAGCAAGAAATTTGAAGAGTTACGAACAAAATAAATTTATTTTTAATAATATATTATGTATTGTGTCAGAATATAGAAATAAATTTGTCTTATATTGTAACCGTACTAATGTTTAATATCTAATATGTAAAAACAGTACGACTGGTACACCAGAATCTCTATAGAAGGAAGAAAAACGTTCAATAAATACTAACTTGTCCAACATATAAATATTAAGCAAACGGATAAAAATATTTTCTGAATTTCTAATTGTTTATGATTTGAGTATAACGGTCTTTTTAGATAAGGATATTTTTCAAAGATGTTAAAAACCGTGTCACGTTTACTAAAGGGCAACTGGAGAAAAGAATTTTGTTCAACTAAGCAATGAAAGAGACTGTCCTTAAGAAAAGTACAAAAACTGAAGAATTTTATTTGAACAAAAAAAAATTTACAATTTAACAAAAGTCTTCAGAACCCTGAAAAAAATCAGAAGGTACTTTAGATTTATATAGACGTAAAAAATCTATAAATTTTAGGTAAAATTTAACAATTAGCAAAGAACAGAATTGAGTTATGGAAGTAACTGTCCCTAAAAATGTCATTTGCTATTTCGAACGTACGACTCTGTAAGACTGTGATTGGTTACATGGATTACATGGAATATTACGCCTTCAATTAAGCACATGTTGGTATTCTTCCGTTTTTCTTCATTACGCAGAGGTTGTATTGTTTATCCCTAAGTTGTTTCAGGTCAGGCTTCAACACTGAAAACACTCTTCAAATACTAAGAACAATTTCTATAGGCCTACGTCTGATTATTTTTATAAACATATGACCTACACAACAATTATAAAAGCTTGATAAAACAGAAAACTTGGCTGAATCTAAGGTGAAAAATCTGACCAAGCAGCTCACTTAAATTTTATTTTGATATAAATCTAGACCAAAATGAAGGCTTGTTTCCTTGTGCACTTGTACATATTAATGTACAAGTGTGCGTGTAGTCACGATGTATGGGATTTTATTTACCAGAATTACAATAAATTTATTCTGGAAGATTATACTTTTCATTGTTTTGCATTGCGTACACTCTGCACATTGAGATTGCATCGTCAGAAACTTCAATATGCATTAGCAAATAAAGAAATATGTACTTAATCAATTAATGAAGGTATGTGAGAGTTAATGGTGCTATAAGAACAATTTACAAGACCCATACACCGAAATAATAGAAGAAAAATCGTTAGTGGGGTACATTACTGTTATATTATTAACATTGTATTATTATTTTTTATGAGCTGTTGTTATGCATATATGTACGCACGCACCCAAATGTATTTTTGTTCTATTTCCAGTAATATAGGCGGCTGGAAATAGAAAATATTGTTTTCCGAATCTACGTTACACACACATAAACAATCGTAATATAATAACAATAAGCCACACACATAAGTTAATTGGCCTTTAGTTAGTTTAAAACATTATTATTTACGCAAATCTACGTAACGTTTGCCCGTGGGGCTGTCTAGTGACTGTCGGAGAGATCACATTTCCCCAGAGTATGACGCTTCCCTGCCAGACGTCATTAGTCACGCGTCGTGTACTTTTTTTGAAAAAAGAATAAAAAAGCTACTGCTCTGTGTACACTAGTTAGATGTTGTTTAGAAAGGTTTCCAACATCATTCACAGAAAATTTAATTAAAAACATGACTATAATGCTGAAATCATATTCTTGCAGTTTTGTACGTAAACCAATATGCGTAAGATCCTTAAAATAAAATATACACTCTAGAGACAAAAATACGCTTCAAAATTGTGTACGCTTGTGTATGTCTAAGAAAGAGAGAGAGAGTACGAGAGAATAAAGGTAGAGGGGGTCGAGAGGGGGGAGAGCTAGGAAGTATGCTCACGATGCAGCATATAGGCTCTGCCACTCGTGTGTACAGTACATACCACATTATTTATCTTTATGTTTAGACTGCCATTCTAGAAAGACCATCGCCTTAGAAGATTATGTGTTTATGGATGCTGGGTACGAATCAAGAAGCCCCGAGTTCAATTTCTGGGAATAACCGTAAAACGACTTGCGTTCTTCACCATACTAATCGACTCAGCCTGTAGAAGTAAGTACTTAGGATAAACTACTGAGATAACAATGCGCGGCTGAAGCGTAATGCCGGCCACGGAAACTTTCTTCCACGGCGTGCGGCTCTAAACTGGCATCCTACGCTGCCTAGAAGTCCCAAGCTATGGTGTTATAAAAAGAAAGCCTTTTAAAAAATATTCACTTTTTTTAAATTTTGTTTAGTACGTAGGCTAAGACTAATTAATAATTCGCATCTTTACTCTTGCTTTCATTACAACTCTCCATATCAAGTCTTGACTGTTCAGTCCACTTTCTTCAAAAGTTTACTTCCACTACGTGTTGACAATAATAGGTTTAAATATACTCTACGTTCATATATAGAGTGACATATACCGTACTGATTCAGATGCAGCCAACTTTTTAAAAAATATATATGTCCTCCAAGTAGCTGCACTTTCCAACGTGTTGTATTTCGTTTCCTTTAACATAATGTCATGTTCTCACTATTATTAATTGCCATAATTTGTTTTCCATAGGTTTATATTGATCCTATTCTAAGTTTATCCTCATTCGCTTATCCAGCTTCACTGTTTCGGTTTGCAGAACTACAGTGTCATTAGCCAGAATTATAGTGCCATTGGCAATTATAATATAGGTTATTTTTTGTTCTCTATACCTTTTTTCAATACTTTTCCTTACTTTCATTACCTTCTTAATTCTCTAAAATATTAATTAACATGTCCTCAATATACAATGCTAGCAACAGACGTTCTTTTACCGTGGCTTGCTTTACTATTTTATCCAGTATTACTCAATTCCTTAGGAGAATAATGAAGACAAAATAATGACTACAACGGAGAGATTAACGATGTAGGTGTTAATATAAGAGAGTATTAGAAATCGTCAGAACAGTTAGACATAGGATCAATTAGTGAGAACAGTGTTGTAAGCGATCAGCTAATGGAAAGAGTGGTAGATTACTATGTAAGAGTAATTCTGAGCATGGGGAGAACACAACTGAGACATAATTGAAAGATAAATTAATATAAACATACTCAGTCCTAAAAAAATTGATAAAAAAGAAAAACTTAAATCACTGAGAAGAAAGCTAAACTTTATATGTGTGAACATAAATACCTCCAAAGGGATTCAGCGCAGTGTAGCCGTATGTAATTAAAAGTGACTGCAATGTCGAACTTGTTGGAATCATTTGTACAACAAGAATTACAACGTAAGAACCCAAAGTTATCAGAACTAAGGTAACATCTACTATTAGTAAATGAAACAATGTCGACTTTTATTGCGGTAAAAATTAGTTTTAATTATTTCCTGTTCGCTCTATTATATATGCAATAATGTTAACTCCAATAATATTTAATTGAAAGTACAGTCCAATGTCACACTTGAACCATACACATTGCAGTAGACCCATAAATTAACCATCTAAAAATATATGGAGCTCAGGCGACAGGATTCCTCTATTGTAAACAAACGAAAACTTTATGATGTCACCAGGTCCCGGAAGCAAGTAGTTATATTAATGGGTTCATTTATCATACAAAGGTACGATAGTTCCGAGGCCAATGGAGAACTTTTTATGATAATTATTCTTCGTGCGCAGATTACTGTGCCAATGGTAACACTCTCCGTCCCCAAGCCACGAAGTCTGAATGCCGTATACCAAAAATTTTGTACAATTGTAAACTAGACGGGTATCGTAGTGTGGGGCATTAATTAAAAGTTGTTGAAGCTGAAAAAGGCAATCAGCAATTCTTGCAAGATAGATTGATGTCAGAGATTACACAAATGGATTTAACTGATTAGCGCATACAATTTATGTGTCTAAACAATCATTAACATATAAGTTTTATAAATGTTAAAGTTAATGTAAGAAGTTCATGCTATAGTGAAATAATGCAGTAAGCAAAACGCCAATGATCCATATATATAAATATATATTATGGGGTTGCTGCAGCTAGTGCCGTCTCCCTTCCTTCAACCTGGCTTTCCAATTCTCCCGATGTTCCCATTGTCATTCCTCAAGTCCTATACTTTGCATAGATTAACCCACTTCTTCCCTCCGAAATCTTCTCGGTCTTCCCCTTTTTCTCCTTTCTAATGGACTCCATTCCGTCAGTTAGTTGATCCACCTATTTTGGGCTCTCCGGACATAAACGTACCACACCAATCTTTGTCCTTTGATGTAGTCAATTACACTTCTTTCAGTTTCCATTCTTCTTCTGATCTCCTCGTTTGTTATTCGGTCTGCTCTGGATATTCCTCAGCATCTCCTCCAATATTCCATCTCTGTTGCAAAACCCTTTTTAAAATTTTTCTTGTTAATAACCCACACTTCTGCTGCATACGTCATAATGGTCATAATGCTTTGGACTATGGTCTAATATATCATTTTTTCGGTTCCAGGATGATAGGTCCACAAACTAAATGTCCATATTTACAAACGTCCCAATAAAAATATGTCCATGAAGAATTTATGTCTACAAACGTTTTTCCCACTGTGTATAAAATTCACAAACTGTTTTCCCAGTGTATATAATGTCCACAAACGTTTTTCCCACTGTATATAATGTCCACAAAAGTTTTGTCCATTGATAATGTCCACAAACGTTTTGCTCATTGTGTCACCACAGACAATTGGTTCACAAACAAACACGTTCAAAAATTATAATCTCCATTTCTAGAATGTCCATAGTAACAAGTCCGGAAATGTAAATTTTTAAATTTTAAATTCATCAGTTTCGCTACCAAAATTTTCAAATGGCGGACACACCTGTTATTACTTCAAAGAAAGGTAAGGAAATTCTTGTACACGAATGGAGAGTGTACCACTATTATTCCAAAAGCAAGAACGGAACTAGATGTTATTGGAGATGTGTGAAAAGAGTCATTTGGAATGCCAGGTGTGTCACAAATGCAAATATTCAAGGAGAAATACATGTTTATAAGGCTGGGCGTCATGAACATGAAACTTTACCCCCTGAAATCGAAGTTAGAGGGATTGTTGCAGGAATCAAACGAAGGACACAGAATCATCCAAATGAACCACCATTAGCAATAATTCGTGAAGAACTTCAAAATGTTGAAAACGAGGCTACCCAAGCACTTCTCCCCGAAAGACAAGCAGTACTACGCATGGTGAATAGATAACAGAACAGAAATCGTCCTGTTATACCTCGCACACTGCAAGCGTGTTCAATCCTAGAGCCCTATGATAAGACTGTACTCGGCGAGCAGTTTCTGCGATATGATTCCGGAGTCGGAGATAACAATAGAATTTTAATTTTCACAACCAATGATTTACTGCGTCATCTTAGTAGAAGCAATATAATACTTGGTGATGGAACATTTAAAAGTGTTCCATCTATGTTCTATCAGATGTACACTTTACACGGGCTTGTCTTTGGTCATGTATTTCCCATTGTATATTGCTTGCTTGTACGCAAAGATGAAGAAACCTACAACAGAATGTACCAGGAAGTCATAAATCTATGTACAGCAGCATAAATTAATTTGAATCCTACAACGGTATTAACAGACTTTGAATTGAGTGCATGCAGGCAGGCAAAATTTCCCTAATGCTGAAATAAAAGGTTGCCTTTTTCATTTCGGTCAGGCCATCTGGCATCATGTTGTTCAGCTGGGACTGAAGGCTGCTTACAACGACAGGGAAAATGACAGAGTACGAAATGACATAAGAAAGTTAATGTCCGTAACTTTCGTACCCCTGGACGACGTGGTAGATATATTTGACGAAATTTCAGATAGTGTAGAAGAATCTGTAGAAGATTTATTACTACACATAGAAAGAACCTATATTAGAGGAGTTCCTGTCAGAAATAGAAGAAGAGAAGTGCCGCCCCGTTTTCCTCCACACGTCTGGAACGTTTATAACCTGGTACTCAACGGAACCCAGAGAACAACAAATGCAATAGAAGGATGGCACTCGAAATTCCAAAAATGCATAGTAACCCACCATGCAAAAATATGGAAATTCATAGAAAACGTGAAAAAGGACCAGAACGACAATAGTATATTACTAAATCAGCTTGTGACTGGTCACATGGCCATACGCGATCCTATAAAAAAGTCCTATGTTATAAATTCACGACAAATCGAGGAAATGGTGCGAAATTACAATGCATACAGGGAAAACGGTGACATTGATAGATACCTAAGAGGTATAAGTTATCGACTGAAGCTATATGCCGAAGAAGTACCTGGGGAAGGAGATAATAATGAAATAAATAATTAAAGCTTTTGTTTTCAAATAACCGAAAAGTACAGTAAATGTATTATTTAAAATAACGAACGTATAGTAAATCTTTCTTCTTGGTAAATTAACTTCTTTTTTTCCAATAATTCCATTTTGTGGACCTATACATTTCTGGACATACCATCACATGATGAAATAAGAAAAGACTTTAAATTAGTGGACCTATAAGTAAATGGACTTCAAGTTAGTGGCCATAACGAACTGGACATTAGAACTGTGGACCCAGAAAAAGTGGACAAAACAACAGAAGGACCTACAAAATAATGGACTTTAAATTAGTGGACCTATAACTAAATGGACTTCAAATTAGTGGACATAAAGAACCGGACATTAGAACTGTGTACCCAGGAAAAGTAGACATTTTGTATGTGGACTTAAAGAATTGGACATATCATCCGTGTATCCATTTTTTCGTGCTTTTTCTAATGTTTTAGTCCCATATAACACTGTGCAATTGTCTAACCACTGTTCTAGTCTGCCCTAATCTACTTTTTAGTTCTTCTTCCGTTGTGCCTAATTTTAACATTTTCGTCTACTTCTAAATCTGTTGTTTCTTCATCTCTAATGGCCAAGTATTCAGTCTTTTTTAAGTTTATTTCGAATCCAATCTTTGTGTATTCTTCATTCAGCTTTCTGACCATGTAGCTTAGATCGTCTTTATCCTGGGCTGTAACTACCTGGTGATCGGCGAAGCATAGTGTGTACAGGTGTTCGTTTCGTATCGGTATTCCCATTCCATGGCATTTTTGTTTCCACATGGTTAATGCATATTCTAAAAATATCTTAAACAGCGTGAGTGATGTTGGGCAGGTTTGCAATAACCCTTTGGATGTTTTAAACCTACAGACAATTTTGTTACCTAGTTTAATTTATACGTTGTTGTTTTTATATAGATTTTACTTCCACGTTCCTTAAGGAAATTGAAGCATGGAGATGGCAAAAAAAATCGTGTTTGTGATTATTGCAGATTCTGATTACACTACACTCAAAACATGAAAAAAGTCGTTTTTCGAAAAGTGTGTGTGTGTGTGTGTGTCTGCCTCTAGATTTTTTCTATGGAAAACGATAACAGCCGCAAATTCAAACAGAATCAAATAATTTTTTGCATACAGCCCTTATTTGTAGAGTACTCAGAAGCTATTGGTTTTGGAGAAGATCGGTTAAGGGAAAGGGGTAGTGTACCAGCAACGTTTTATGTTTTAACGAGGGTATTTTATATGGTAAACGATAACATCCGCAAATTCAAATAGAATCAAATAATGTTTTGCATGCAGCCCTGAATTGTAGAGTTCTCAAGACCTGTTGTTTCTGGTGAAGCTCGGTTAAGGGAAAGTGGTAGTTTACCAGAAGGTTTTATGTTTTAACAAGGGTATTTCCTTTGGCAAACGATAACAGCCGCAAATTCAAACAGCATCAAATAATGTTTTGCATACAGCCCTGAATTGTAGAGTTCTCAAGACCTATTGTTTTTGGTGAAGCTCGGTTAAGGGAAAGGGGTAGTTTACCTGCAACGTTTATGTTGTAACAAGGGTATTTCTATGGCAAACGATAACAGGCGCAAATTCAAACAGCATCAAATAATGTTTTGCATGAAGCCCTGAATTGTAGAGTTTTCAAGACCTATTGTTTTTGGTGAAGATCGATTAAGGGAAAGGGGTAGATTACCTGCAACGTTTATGTTGTAACAAGGGTATTTCTATGGCAAACGATAACAGGCGCAAATTCAAACAGCATCGAATAATGTTTTGTATACAGCCCTGAATTTTAGAGTTCTCAAGACCTATTGTTTTTGGTGAAGATCGGTTAAGGGAAGGGGTAGTTTACGTGCAACGTTTTATGTTTTAACAAGGCAAACGCTAACAGCCGCAACTTAAAACATAATCACATAATTTTTTGCATGCACTCTGAATAGTAGAGTTCTCAAGATCTATTGTTTTTGGTGAAGATCGGTTACGGGAAAGGGGTAGTTTACCGGCAATGTTTTTTTGTTTTAACAAGGGTATTTTCTATGGCCAACGATAACAGCCGCAAATTCAAACAGAATCAATTAATATTTTGCATACAGCCCTAAATTGTAGAGTTCTCAAGACCTATTGTTTTTGTTGAAGATCGGTTTAGAGAAAGGGGTAGTTTACGGGCAACATTTTATGTTTTAACAACGGTAATTTTTTTTACGAACGATAACTGCCGCACATTCAAACAGAATCAAATATTTTTTGCATACGTTCATCAACTGTAAAAAACCGAAGGCCTGTTGATGTTGGTGAAGATCGGTTAAAGGAACGGGGAGTTTACCTGCCACCTTTAATGTTTTAACAAGAGTAATTGTTTCTATGACGAACTATAACTGCCGCACATGCAAACAGAATCAAATAATGTTTTGCATGCATCACTGAATTGTAGAGGACTCAAGACCTATTGATGTTGGTGAATATCAGTTAAGAGAAAGGGGTAGTTCACCAGCAACGTTTGTGTGATAACAAGGGTAATTTTTCTATGACGAACGATAACTGCCGTAAATTCAAACATAATCTAATAACTTTTTGCATACTTCATTAAATTGTTGAGAACTCAATGACTGTAGATTTTGGTGAAGATCGGTTAAGGGAAAGGGGTCGTTTACCTGCAACATTTTATGTTGTAATAAGAGAAATATTTTCATGACGAACGATAACTTCCGTAAATTCAAACAGAATCAAACAATTTTTTACATATATGCCTGAGTTAGGCCTATGCCTGAGAATACTCAAGGCCTATTGATTTTTGTGAAGATCGGTTATACAAAGCAATAAACATAATGGTGATGACAAAAGTGTTGAAATGCTCTCAACACAAATGTTTAAAAACTGTGTCTATCTACGTCCAGACCTCCCAAATCCGTTATCAGTTAATCTTATTATTAATTATTTGAGCCTCAAAATTGTTTTTCATGTGTTTGATTGTGTTACTACAATTAAAATGTGTTTAAAAAGCTTGCTAAAATTGATTTTCATTAAAGTCCATACTTTCAAAATCTCGTATCACTTACTCTTATTATAATTTTTAGTCCCAAAACTTTGTTTTTCATGATATTCTGTGTGTTATTATGTAAGAAAAAGTTTATAATGAGCCTGCGCGAATCGATTTGCAAGATGGTACCGTTAAAGTCTGATAGAACTAGGGCTGTACGTTTCCCAAGTTACTGAGGTCTCTGCACGCCACTTGTCTCCTCCTAGATCGATAAAACATATTTTAACACCACACCGGTATCACCCATTTTACTGCTTCCAGCACTGACGTATTCCCCAACTCTCTCGAATTACAAAACTTAAAGCCTGTACCTTAAAGTACTGCGTTCATTTGTTGTAAGCTTGCTGAGTATCAATAACGTTGCTTTAAATTCATTTTTAATAAATTATCAAATTAAATTCAGAAAAACGAGTCTTTCTTCCATCAATGAATACGTTTTCTATTAAAGTGTGCCCTCTGCAGTAAATACGTAGGAGCAACATCACGCGAATAATAATATTCCTGAAGAAGAACTTTATATAAATGTATTAAATATGTGGGTTTAAATGCCTATAACTTTATAAATAATTGAACAAATATTACTAGCAGGAGACAACGAAACACTAACATTTACTAAAAATAACGAAACAACATTTAGAATTTTTCACCAATCCGTCAATATTAAAAGCCACAACATTTGTAAAACCTACAAAGTTTTGTAATAACGAACGAATTATCCGCGGTTGTCGCTGTTCTAATCATGCAACATTAGATGTTTTCAAATTCTTGAAAAGAAAAGTTTAAATGTTGATTCTTATTCATCTAAGGAAAATATTGAAACAAAACATTGCAATCATAGCAAAATTGGAGCAGTACTTGAGATGAAATGCGACAGTCAGGAAGACATTATGTCTGTAAGAACAATAATTTTAACAGACCCCGTGATATTTGAAAAAAAAAATGAAACGGGTAGCTCCATTTTGCTAAAAGAAGCTGTGAAGGTTTAAGGCCTTGATACATAATACTACATGGATATCAACATGTCTACCGACTAATAAACACTACTACTTATTGAAAGTGGGTACTATGAGAAAAATATGATTGTATAATATTGATATTGTAGGACAAATTTTTTGAAGACACTTTTTCAATCCAAATATTTTCATTGAAACAGATCAAAAAATTAAAAAAATCTTTTAAAGTTTCTACATTTAAAAACATTTTCCAAAAACCTTATTTTAATATAAATTTTGTATATTTAAAATTTTTTAATTTTATTTTAGACGTATATGCATAATGAAAGTTTCAATCCTGATTAATTTATCAATTACTTTTCAAACAAATCAGAGCTTTCTTATTTATACATAAAGAGTATTTTAAAAAAACACTATCATCATTGTCATCTTCACAACACAGCATAGGCAAGGTGCTGCCTGTTTCGCCTTCAAAAATCCTCCAGCCATCTCTTCCTGGGTCTACACACATACCTGTGTCTTATAGGTTTGTTTTCCTGACTTGCTTGGCCAGTCTGGAATCTGACATCCTTTCTAAGTGTTCTTTCCGCCGACGCTTGTAATCTTTCCATTTTCAATTCAAGTTAAAACTTGTACCTCTTCTCTTATGGCCTTATTTCTTATACGGTAACGATTATAACACATTTCAACTCCAATTAATTACGCCATTTCCGAGGCCTTTATTTTACTGTCTTGTTTTTTGGTCATTATCCATAATTCACACCGATAGGGCAATACAGGGACTACCATAACTTTGTAAAACTTTAATTTTGTTAATAAATTAATTACCTTAAATTATCCGCAGTGTGATTTCTTGTGCTTCGTCTATGACGCGTTTCAGAGCATATGCTCCATCAATTGTTGAGTGGCAGAATGAACTTGAACAGGTGCGCACCCAAATCCGCGTACGGTTCATATGCGAATTTTGACATTTTAACTTCTTAACGATCTCGCAAGAGTGATAGTTTTACCTTTTTAATATCTGATGATGGAGCATATGCTCTGAAACGCGTCATAGACGAAGTACAAGAAATCACACGGCGGATAATTTAAGGTAATTAATTTATTAATTCGTACAAGTGATTTTGTTACCACATTAAACATGAATATTTAATTTTGTATCTCGACCTACCTTGTTTCTAAAAATATGGTTGATTTTTCACAGATCATCTGGAACTTACCTAACTTAACATCAATATCATAATTTCATAATAAAAATATCATAATAACAAACACAATTTTTAATTCATATTAAAAAGAAAAACGGCACAATTTGTTTATTTTGATACATAATATGATAAACGTTACGTATGTGTATATTATTTAATATCAATAAAGGAGTTTGTAACTCTGCTGAAATCTTTTACAAATTACTAGACATGTTGTCAGGATTGTAACAAATTTAAAATGACTTTGCTTTCAACACATTCTCTGGTTAAATTAAATGATACCAAATAAAAGAGGACTCAGTAATAACGGAGAGAATTACTAAAGCAACACTACGTACGCGGTCATCTGTAAAGTTGTTTATTGTGACTGCTACATTATGTATTCTATCTCAACCAAGCTCCTGACGCGTTCAAGCGGAAAACCGATATCTGCAGTCACTCAAGTGCTGTCTGATATTAATTCAGCGCATCTAGACCGGAGACAAAATATAATATATGTCTGTGTCTGTTTAAAATCACTTCCGACGTAGTAAATTTAAGCATGTAGTAGCGGCAATAGTATTCAATTCAGAGGCGAATAAGCTTAGTGTTGTATTATATTTTATCTCTAAAATTTTGTCATCTTCTAAGACGTCTGTAATGTCTACAGTCCGCACAGGTACTGAGCCAGTCCGAGATATACAAATTGAAACATTACTTGTTCATTCGTCTGTAATTATTATAAAATGTGGTTAATCACAAACAAATTAAAAAAAATCTTTCTTGTACTCAAATCCTGAAGTGTGAGTTACATACAAATTATAGCACTCTAAAGCGCTGCTAGCTTGTAGGGAAGACCTACTTCTCTAAAATCTGAGAAAAAACTGTTACTAAAAATTATGGGCCTCTAGGTTGGACGTTTGCTATAGGTTGGATATTTAACAACCCTTTCATCCAAAACGTAGTTGTTGCGTTGTTGTTGTTGTTGTTGTTGTTGTTGTTGTTGTCGTCGTCGTCGTCGTCGTCGTCGTCGTCGTCGTCGTCGTCGTTGTTGTTGTTGTTGTTGTTGTTGTTGTTGTTGTTGTTGTTGTTGTTGTTGTTGTTGTTGTTGTTGTTGTTGTTGTTGTTGTTGTTGTTGTTGTTGTCGTTGTTGTAAAGTAGTTGTTTCGAATACAACACAAGTAATCGAAACAGAGTTAGAAAGCATGAATTGACTCGGCGAGTAAACGAAAGAAGTTGTATATGAAAAGTATTGAAAAGTCTGATTTTCAAGAATTTTTGATTGCTTAAAATATTCTAGCACTGCAAAATGAAGGAAGTCCTAGAATTAAAAGACGAGTTACAAATTATACGAGAAGAAGTCTGGCGGATTAAGATATACTAAAATTGTTTAAGCGTATAAAGTTTAAAAAAATGTATTTACTCCGTGATTCAATCCGTATGTTGATTCGCCTGCAACATTGTGAAAGTAGTCAAACAGGGTCTTAGCCCTGGCAGCTGGCTCACGCGGTGCGTGTGTGTGTGTTTGTCGAGTAGCTCAGAAACAGGTTTTGCGAGCAAGTCCTCTTTTAGTTGACTGTGAAACGTAAATACAAGTGTCTTTTGATTTATGTATTAACTACATATTGTTGAAATTATAAGAACTATCCTATAGTATAGGAGGTTTATTTATTTTTTCGTGTACTTATAACCTCCGTATATGTTTGTAGTGAAATGTGCTTTACGCCTATTACGTGTATGTGTATAAACATCTTCTGCTAAAAATCATAGTAAGTACATAAATTTTGTATTTAATGAAATTATAGTAATGCTGTGTAAGTAACAATGTATGTGTAAAAGCGAACGATAGGAAATATCCTATTATATTTGTATAAAGGGTATAATAACAAGACGAAAAACACTGTCTAACTTGGAATATGATATTTTGCCGCGTTCGCACAATTTAGTCCCTTTTAATTATGCCTTTTCGTTGACGCGTATAAAGATGTCAGCAACACCATGGGGAACAGAATTAATTACCATAGTAACAAGTAAATAAACAAATGACAATTAGCGGCATCGGAACGTTTTATCCGTTCCTGCAGGTTTTAATAATTTTTAATATGCGATTGTATCGATATATTTTGTAATTTTGTATACAGATACGTCCGATTAAAAAAATTATGTTTATACGTATTTCTGATGATGCAATGAATAAGTAATGAAATATATTAAATACGACAACTAATGATGCCAACGACACCATGGAGACCAGAATTAATTACCATAGTAACTAGTAAATGAACAAAACCTATTTAGCGGCATCGGAACTGTACATTTATCCATCAGTACATTATTGTTTATCCATCAGTATACAGTAAATTTTTAATGTTTTATATAATATGCGATTGTATCGATATATTACGATATAGAAAAGAAGAAGTGTACTAATTGTAAATTGTCCTATTACTTTATGCAAAGCTAAAATACGTGTTGTTTTTATTTGTGAGGTTAGGTGACAAAGGTTTTTAGCACGTAAATACTAACGTAAATGCTAACGCTATGAAACCTGACCCCAGGATTGCTAAAAACGCTAATGCTAAGAATGCTAGCTGCGTTCGGTTCCCACCTGTTTACGTGTGTTGGCGTTCTTAGGCTAGCGTCCTTAGCATTAGCGATTTTAACGTTCTTAGGGTCAGCTTTCATAGCGTTAGCATTTACTTATGCGTTTGCGTTAGCGTTAACGTTCTTAGCGTTGGCGTTCTAAGTGTTAGCGTTACCGTTTTAGCGCTAGCCGAATCACGCAAACCATTCGTCCCTAACACTATTACTACCAGATCAACGTTATCGTTAGCATTAGCGTTCCAGGCTAGCGTTCTTAGCGTTAACGTTTGTAGCGTTCTTAGAGTCAGCTGTCTAAGCGTTAGCTGTAACTTTAGCGTTAACGTTCTTAGCGCTGGTGTACTTCCTGCATGCGTTTCCGGTTTAATGTTAGCTGAATCACGCAAAACATTCGTCACTAACACTATTACTACCAGATCAACGTTATCGTTAGCGTTAGCGTTCTTAGCTTTAGCGTTTTTAGCGTTCTTAGGGTCAGCTTTCTTAGCGTTATCATTAACTTTAACGTTTGCGTTAGAGTTTGTGTTCTTAGCGTTGGCGTCCTTAGTGTTTGAGTTACCGTTTTAGCGTTAGCCGAATCACGCAAAACATTCATCAATAACACTATTACTACCAGATCAACGTTATCGTTAGCGTTAGCGTTCTTAGGCTAGCACTCTTAGCGTTACCGCTTTTAGTGTTCTAAGGGTAAGCTTTCTTAGTGTTAGCATTAACTTTAGCGTTTGCGTTAACGTTTACGTCCTTTGCGTTAACGTTCTTAGCGATGGTGTTTGTAGTGTTAGCGTTACCGTTTTAGCGCTAGCCCAATCACGCAAACCATTGGTCACTAACACTATTACTACCAGATCAACGTTATCGTTAGCGTTAGCTCTCTTAGGCTAGCGCTCTTAGCGTTAGCGTTTTTAGCGTTCTTAGGATCAGCGTTAGCATTAACTTTAGCGTTCGAATTAACGCTAACCATTCGTCACTAACACTATTACTACCAAAACAACGTTATCGTTAGCGTAGCGTTCTTAGTATTTGCGTTACCGTTTTGGTGTTAGCCGAGTCATGCAAAACATTCATCACTAACACTATTAACGTTTACGTTCTTCGCGTTAACTTTGTTAGCGTTAGCGTTCTTAGTGTTAGTTTTTCCGTTTTAGCGTTAGCCGAATCACGCAAACCATTCAGCACTAACTGCAGACACTGCAGATCAACTGCAAGTATCACGTATTTGTCATGAAATTGGTGAACACAAGATTTGGAAACGCTGTTGTCGTCGATCTGGAGGACTGTGGAGCTTGCCAGCAAACGCAGGAAAATAAGTTCCATGTTTTTCTGCCGAAGCGTTGGAGTGAGGCCTTCACTGTATACCAGTTGAAGTCAGTCAAACCATGCGTTCTCTCGTTGGTTGTGACATCTCACACATCACTTGCGAACGACAAGGTTAGCGTCCAGCTTTATATCGACTATGTAAGTACATTAACTTAACAATTCTCCTTTTATCTTAAATAATTACCACAAAAATAGTTCTTTTCCAACAAATGAATATAAAAAGTTATGGAAGAGAAAACGTTTAATATCAATAATGTTATTTATTTATTTAATACGTCACATTACTTTAGCGTTAGACGCTGTTTGGACAAAATCCGTTAAATATATATATATATATATATATATATATATATATATATGCTTATTCAAGCAGATTCGTATCATAGTGAACATGAAAGGCTAAAGAAATGGGGATCGTAGAGACGATCCTGATAACAGGAGGAAGTTGGTAAAGATAATCTGTGGTAAAGGGTGAGATGAGTCACACAGTGAAGCATGACATAAGCTAGGATAGTCACCAGCTCAGAACGGGATACGCAATTGGAATTCCAAGTGACGTTGCGGAAGTGTCTAACCATTAAGAAGTAAGCGTAACTTATTGCCGCGTTACAAATCCAGGGAACCCATCTTAACTGACCTCTGCCAATTACATGGGTTGCCTACGTTGTAACGAACTGTATTAAAATCAAATTAATTGAACAAATTACTCACTATCAGTGTAAGGAAACAAGGGAAGGTATTTTACTGATTTATGCACTCATTTTCATGTGTAACAAGACGACTTCTCTTTATTTAACAACAGTTACTGACAGATCCCATGACATCATTATTTAAACTAAAATATTTAATGCTTTTCATAAAACTATGGGATCAAATTGATTGTATATTCTTATACCTCGGATCCGAGTTTACTTTCTGTATATTTATAGTAAAGACTTCTAATTATTTTCAGTTCATTTTAGAAGCTTGCAAGACTTCTTTAACCATTTGAAGAATGGTACTATTACTTGGAACGATAATAAGTTACATTAACATTTAAAGCGTTACAACGTATGATAATTGGATTTTTACAGTAAACTCTTAGGTTTTCTCATTATAATGTTTACATAAAATTAATCGTCTTTGAAAAGTCTCTTTTAGAAGTGGGTAGTGTAACAAATATGATTAACTCTCGATAGCAAGGCTATCGAGTCACCTTTACAATTGAACGTAGAAACCTCGTCCTGGGGTGTCCGTCTTGGGAATCCTGGTAGTCGGCGTCATCATCTGGGTCGTGTCTTCGGCAAGAATAGGTCGGATGTTCACAGAGGAGACTGAACCTTCTTTGGTGTAAGTATATGTAGATTCTCGGAAGTCCTAAGCAACGTCTTGAGCATGGCATACGTGTCTTTATGAAGTTTCTGCAGATCACATCTTCAGGAGTGATGTTGTAAATGGAGTTACCTCTTGGAGGGAGTCGTCATCTTGCTTACCACTAGTTCTGTTTTTGTGTTACATTTTCTATCTTCTTCTTACCACATATTTATGTTATTGATACATGACACACGCTTTCCACTTTTAGCAGTGGTAGTTAATATACTACATTTAAATAAAACAAACAATTTAAAAACATTTAGGTAGAGCTTTCGCTCGTACGTCTGTACTGTGTGAAGGCAACATAGCGAGAGACTCTCTGCTCGCTTCAACTGGTACTTAACAAAGGAGAGGGGCAACTACTCCGCGACAATATAGTCCCTATTTTTATTTAAGTTAACATTCTTATTACCAAAAACTATACCTTAATTATACATATATAATATAAGTGAGTTATTTTAACGACTATTTGTGTCTTCAGATTTCTAATTATAAACATTATGATTTTTATATCTTCCTAAATTACAGACGACTCGGTAAACACGTCGAGTCCGGAATTAACAGGTCACCGCATGATGACAAGCAAAGGGTTAATTATGATAATAATAACTTTTTTTAAATTCGCCCTTTTTATTAGTGTTTCTTTGGATCTCTTAATTACTTCTCATTCTCATACTGAGTAAATACAGGGGTTTTAGGTATTATAGTGAGATTTAAAATTACTTAATCGCTCGCAAACTTAATTTTTTTTATTTACGATTACAGTTAGAATTTAAATCGTCACATAAGATAGGAACGAGGGTACGACAGGCATAGGACGATCAGCACGACACAGCAGTTGCGTTGGAGCAGACCGGGTGCTCAATACGAAACTGTTTGGAGTTCCAAGTGACGTTTCGAAAGTGTCTAACCATGAAGCAGTAAGATAGGAAAGAGGGTACGACAGCACGACACAGCAGTTGCGTCGGGGCAAACCAGGTGCTCAATAGGAAACTGTCGGCCCAGAAAACCAGGGAACAGTCACCATAAATTCTTTAAAAACAATTTTACACGTTTTTCCCACAAATATTCTATTGCATGTATCATAACACAGAGTACAACCACAAAGATGAATAAGTATATGCAAACAAAAAAAATGGCTTGAACAGATGTATTATATGAAGTACAGATTTACTAACAACAAATACTGTACATAACTGAGAAAAGTTTTATGGTCTGTAGTAGAACGTGTTTAGCCATAATAGTGTTAGTGCACAGTAATTGTCTTATTGTAATCTGCAATTGTCTGATGCATGTAGATGTGTGTGTGTGTGTGTGTGTGTGTGTGTGTGTGTGTGTGTGTGTGTGTGTGTGTGTGTGTGTGTGTGTGTGTGTGTGTGTGTGTGTAGAGAGCTTAGAGCTTAGGTTTGGTTGTAGTAACTGCTATTATTCTTTTGTTAATTTTATATATAATATTTAAATATTATTAAAATATTTAATATTGCCCAGCTTCGCAAGCGAATATTTAACTTTTAATAAGTATTTCAATATAATTTTTATTGTCTATGTCTATATGGCATTGTGCCAGCTCGTATAACAATTTTGTACTCACTAATCAAATTCTCTCCAAAGCTGTTTTCAATGCTTGTACTATATTATTATGTTGGTGCAGCAGCCTTTGTAGATTTAAAATTACCCGTTTATAAAGCTTTGGGGATATTTATAAATCACGTGTTAAATCAAAAACTCTACATTCTTTATTTTAAATGTTACTGTACATTTTACATTGTATGACACATTAAACGTTATGTTTTCCTCAACCATGGTTTTTATTTATTTCAGCAGTAACCTAAAAACTAAAAACCTTTGTCACCTAACCTCACAAATAAAAACAACACGTATTTTAGCTTTGCATAAAGTAATAGGACAATTTACAATTAGTACACTTCTTCTTTTCTATATCGTAATATATCGATACAATCGCATATTATATAAAACATTAAAAATTTACTGTATACTGATGGATAAACAATAATGTACTGATGGATAAATGTACAGTTCCGATGCCGCTAAATAGGTTTTGTTCATTTACTAGTTACTATGGTAATTAATTCTGGTCTCCATGGTGTCGTTGGCATCATTAGTTGTCGTATTTAATATATTTCATTACTTATTCATTGCATCATCAGAAATACGTATAAACATAATTTTTTTAATCGGACGTATCTGTATACAAAATTACAAAATATATCGATACAATCGCATATTAAAAATTATTAAAACCTGCAGGAACGGATAAAACGTTCCGATGCCGCTAATTGTCATTTGTTTATTTACTTGTTACTATGGTAATTAATTCTGTTCCCCATGGTGTTGCTGACATCTTTATACGCGTCAACGAAAAGGCATAATTAAAAGGGACTAAATTGTGCGAACGCGGCAAAATATCATATTCCAAGTTAGACAGTGTTTTTCGTCTTGTTATTATACCCTTTATACAAATATAATAGGATATTTCCTATCGTTCGCTTTTACACATACATTGTTACTTACACAGCATTACTATAATTTCATTAAATACAAAATTTATGTACTTACTATGATTTTTAGCAGAAGATGTTTATACACATACACGTAATAGGCGTAAAGCACATTTCACTACAAACATATACGGAGGTTATAAGTACACGAAAAAATAAATAAACCTCCTATACGATTGAATAATTCTTATAATTTCAACAATTGAACCCCCCTTTTAATTTTATAAGTTTTTTTGTAATTTTTTTTTATTTTATTTTTATTATAAATGTTTTTTTTTAAAGGGGAGAGACATAATATTAGAACTAGGTGGAGAACCTAGAGGAAAGAATAGTGTGCAAAGGCCTAAGTTACAATTACAGACATGTCCCCCCAGGTGAATGACAGGACTTGCAAATGACAAAGTCTATTAACAAACAAGCATGTACTTTATTAAGCATGCAACTCTCACATGACATGACAAGTTATAAATTCAACAATGAGTAAAATTAACTGCAGGATTATATATACATATATCAATGTTCTTTACGGCATAAGATATGAGTTAAGATATAAGTTTAACATAATTTGCACATATCCTGCTACGTTATATTCAAGTTAATTGTTGCAAGAATATTATTCACAAGTTAAATTGAAGATTACTAATCCTTGAGTGTTGTATAGAAAAGAATTTAAATAGGCTAGCCTTTTAGTAACTTAGTAAGCACATTTATGATATCATAATTTATAACATATTCCCCCAATAAAAAAACTGAAGATTACACACAAGCACATACACAACATAAATGACACACATCCCTCATTTCTGTACAAAACCCCTCATAATAACCCTTTTCAACAAGAATAAATAAATACACAAATGTATATATATATATAATTAATAAGGAAATTAGATAAATCTCAGTTGCGGATCATTAATATGTCAAAGTAATTAGCACCGGAAAATGTAAGTGCCCCCAACCAAACCAGAGACTCAAAATAATAATCAACTACCACTTTAATCATAATAAGCAATATGCGTATGTGATAATGAAAATAGTTTCAACACTTAAAGACATCAGACAGCCCCCTTTGTGACCGGAAATCTGTCATGACCGCATGACATGAAAGCAGAAAATAACTAACTCTGTAATAGCTTGAGTTCGATAAAAGGTAGAACTTAGAGCAGATCCTGCGGATATGTGTGTGTGTGTAATTTTCTTACACATTATAAGAAGATATAATAGATTTCATTAGACTTAATTATGTAAGGTTCACACATGTAGTCACAGAACTGAACATGAGAGTTTGTGCAAAATTTTAGCGGTTAAAACACTTCATGAGTGTGCTTCTGGGAGCTTCCGTGAGTTCACAGTGTAGTTGAGATAGTATTAAATAAATAGAATGGTCCCACCTGGATCGTCCGGTGCACTTAAGCAAACCTTGGCTGATCAGTAGTGTCTCGGTTGCACTAAGAAGTCCTGGGGCAGAGTAGCGTCATAAGTGTGTCTGAAAGCGTGGATCTCGACTGACGGCATATCATGGCTTAGGGCCGTCTCTGCCAGGAGGGTGGACAGTTGGTCGTCAACACCCGACACCCATCTCGCCCTTGTTCGAGCATCTGTGACATGCAAAGTGTTGTATAGGGTGTCATAAGGAACGTGATCTCGCCAAATACGCCATCATTATTAAATTGCTAACACACAATCTAATGCTTCAACAGCCACCACAAACACTTCACCGCTTATTCGTATTAATCTGGATTGAACTCCCCAGCTGTGCCTTATTTCATTCAACCACTAATTACGTTTTAAGTATTTCATCGAGAACGTTATTCACATAATTATTAATGACACAAAAAAAAACAGCTGAGTGCAAGATGTGCATTATCATTTTCCCTACTGCAATCAATTTGACCCGCAACATTCACATCCATATTGAGTTAATCTTTAATTTGCATTAACGCCCGAATTGAAAACTGATATACACGCACACACACAAGTATAGTTTATAATTAAAGCTGAAACACAAAAAATATATTTGGGGTTAAAATATTTTTAGAACCCGTTAACTTGTACATACCTGGAGCAGAACTTTATTCAGCCACTCATAGAGAAGAGCAACGAAGCCTTGAACCGATGAGTGCCGTCAGCCGAGAGCAGATGACCTGGTTGAGGGTTCAAATAGAAATGAGAAAGATTCGATGTGAATGTTTAACCACGAAACCTCTCCGATGCAGGAATATACAATCACAGCTGAGCGCGCCAACTGGATATCATCGCTACACAACAAACAGTCTGCATGCCCAACGGCGACGAGATGCAGCGGCCGCGCGTGACGTCAAAGCCCGCTCATTTTAAAAACACATCGCCTTCATGCCGAACCCAGTACGGCACACAATATGTAGTTAATCTACAATACATCAGAAATAATACCTTCAAAAATGTACACACGCACAATGGTTACGTATACAATATCATTAAATACACAATAATGTATTAACTGTAATGTCAAGCGAAGATGTTTGCATATAACATAAATTAAAAGGCACTTGTATTTACATTTCACAGTCCACTACAAGAGGACTCGCTCGCAAAACCTGTTTCTGAGCTGCTCGACAAACACACACACACACACACACACACACACCGCGTGAGCCAACTGCCAGGGCTAAGACCCTGTTTGACTACTTTCACAATGTTGCAGGCGAATCAACACACGGATTGATTCACGGAGTAAATATATTTATTTAAAATTTATACGCTTAAACAATTCTAGTAACGCATAATTAGAATATGTATTTTCTAAACAATATTCAAGTGGATGCATCTGTTTTATAATAACACAATATAAATATTATAATAATACAATATTCGGTTTTGGGTACCGGAGGTGCCGGGTTCAAATCCCGTAGGGTCCATAATTTATTTTAATTCGTATCCGCTGTTCTCATGCCTCAACTCGTAGCTGGTGTCCCCCTTCATTCATCTGTAACGTCATAAGTCACCAGAAACCAGCTGACTCGTATCCATTACCATAAAAATTGCAGTGTTTTAAACACAGAGTGCAGCTGTCTCGCAGGTACCCATTGCCCCAAATTTTAACCAACCAATTACGCGTAACGGTACCCGATGGTCCATACCAAATCCGCTACATGCAGGAACCTACTATCTCGGGCTCTGTGACGTCATAAAAACACGCAGAAACCAACTACCATGGCCTCTGTGACGTCATTAAATCAAAATACACTGGAATTTACGTTTCACAACACTAGACCGGCTTCACAGCTAGCTTTCAAAACCAGTTTCAGACACACACACTCGCGCGCGCGCACACAGCGCGTGCCGGCGAGTCCGGAGTAAATATATTTATTTAAACTTTATACACTTAAAACAATTTTAGTGACACACATAGCCTCTGTAACGTCATTATTTACCAAACTTTGGGTACGGTGTCCGATGACCCGTCAGGTACCCGGTACCCCAAATTTTAACCGCCAAATTCCGGGTACCCCTCATCCGCTACACTGTGACGATTTATAGGGTTAAATAGCACAAAATGAAAAAGGTAAAAATAATATAATCCTAAATGAAACTACATAATTTCCATAATTTCTCTCCCTATGAAATAAATAGAAAACTCAATAATATTAAACAAATAAATATGTAAACCACCTCCCGTTTCATCAGCGAGTAATAAATTATAGGGAGACGTAATAAACCAGCATTTTAAAATAAGTAAAAATAATAATTAATAAATTAAGAACTATTTATCGCGCCGGTAAATAACAACACGCGCGGACAAGCACTTCGCTAAGCCAGCGATGCGCCCCAAAAAGTAGTTGCAAATCAGACTCCGCAGCGAGAACAACACAGTTAAAAATGTAGCTAGTAACTACAAAATTATATAGAATGAAAGAATATGTCGTTCACTCTCTTAGTTTCTTTAAGCTAATGCTTAGTTAAGCTGATAGCAAATATTATCAGTAATTTCAATATGTTTAACATCTTTGATGCGTTTTAAGTGTGTGTTTATGACATCTCTGCAGTTGATTCAATATCACGTCAACGTGATAGAGATCACAGTATATGTAACAGTTTAACTATAAGTAAAAAGTGCGGAAAACCGAAGTAAGTGAGTTCAAGTGAAAGTTTCCCACCTCCGTCAGCACCAGAATCTCATAAACCTTGGAAAAAGAGAAAACCACACCTTCCATTATTACACCTTTCTTCAGTCTCCAGGATAGACCAGAAGCCGCTGAGCCACCGGTTACTAACAGACAACCCCGATTCGCCGAGGATACTACATACAGGTGATACAGAAGTCAAACTTCTGTAGTTCAGAAATTACTTAATAAAAATATGAAAGACAATTTACACCAAAATAAATTTAATATAATTATACAAAAGACTGGCCGAATTAAATTACCAATGTAACTTTGTAATAAACAATATGATGTATTTAGCTTTAATGACTATAACATGCTAATACTAATAACTCCATTCTTCAAATGGCAGCAAAAGTAAATTGTTTAACTTTAATATAAAGAAAGGATATATCTCGGATCCGAGGGTATGAATTACCAAAGTTTTATAAATAATTAACCAAGCTGATTAATGAATACATTATGCAGTTATTATTTTTTTAATATAGTTAACTAATCAGTTGAATGAAGAAATTTGTGTTAGTGGTTGAAATCACAATCAATCAGTTGGTTGATTGTAATCAGTTGAACGAAATAGAGTAAACGAAAAGTAGGTTAAGTATATATATGTATGTTTTAACTATACAAATCACAAGCCTAATTAATTTTTAATAATAAGACAGTAACTCATTTTCTTTTATGCTAATTACCATGTAAATAAAGAGATGTCATGGACGTAAACATGCGTGGATTAATTTGGCAACACGAATCTAATATTCCTTAATTCACAGGTTCCAGTTAAGTGTTTTGTTACGTTGTATTTTAATTAAATATATATATTTTGTGAATATTATGGCAGCCTGTTTAATTGACCGACGTCGATTAACCGGGCTCCCGAGGTTATAATGGCGATAGTATACAGAAGTTATAAAAGATAGTATACAGCCGTTATAACACATTGTTTTAACCATTTCGGCTACCAGGACCAAATTTCGGACATGTTCCACGTAGCAACACGCAGAAACCAACTACCACAGCTTCTGTTTCGTCACGGACGTTCAGCAGTGGCGGTCATAAACACACACAACACACACAACACACACACAACACACACACACACACACACACACACACACACACAGCTTTATAAAACAGTGACGTCAGTGTTTTAGACACTGCAGTCGGACGCCAACTACCTCATTTCCAGTGACGTCATTGCCCACACCCGCAACTTCAAGTGACGTCATTATCCACCACACCGCCACGTCCAGTGACGTCATGAAAAAGAAAACAATTAAAAGTGAAAGTGTTTCAGTACCAACACTTTCCCTCTACTCATTAGAGATTTATTTCTAACAAGCACTTGTAATTTGGAAATAAATATTGTACATGTAGCAAGGAAAGTTTTGCGTTTTTTGCCAGAGAGCCGACTGATTTTTGGTAAACTTTTACTACCCAGTTACTTTTACTATATTCCGCGAATGCATTATAAACCAATATTCAGCATAGAATGTTAGTCTAAAAAATGTTTAAACTCTAAATTTCACTTTTAAGCGTAGACTATAAAAAATATTAAAATTTTATTGTGCAAAGCCTCTTTTATAGTAGACTTTTTGTTGAGTGTTCGATAATCACGGTATAGAAATTTAGGCTAGTGAGTCGACAAATCGGATGTAGCGAGCACTCAGTTTCAAGAGCGCATTTTACTGGTCCCTTGACTCTTGTTATAAGCAAGTTCCACTGTATCTCCATACAAGTAATTATGCCAGAATCAACATAAACGAAGTGGTTAATTAAAAAATTAAAAAACGGTCATTCCCAGAAGCGAAAAATGGTTATCTATTTCGCCGTTTATAGTATCCAAAACGGGAATAAGAACATTTCCCTTGAAGTAAGTTTTTGATTTGTATATCTGTCATCCATTGGAGGTTTCTCAAAATGCTTTTTTTTTCATCGATGCTTCCACAGAAAACTGGCTCTACTTTCCAATTTTCAGAAGCATGTCTCGTTACTCTTTTGCAACTCTATAACGACCTCTATAATTTGTAAATAGTCTGTTAATTCTAGCACTTCCTCGATTTTGCAGTGCTAGAATATTGCAAGCAATCAAAAACACTTGAAAATCATACTTTTCAATATTTTTACATATACAACTTCTTTCATTTACTCGCCGAGTCAATTTACGTTTACTAACTCTGTTTCGATTACTTGTGTTGTATTCGCAACAACTACTTTACAACAACAGCAACAACAACAACAACAACATCGCAACAACTACTTTACAACTACGTTTTGGATGAAAGGGTTGTTAAATATCCAACCTATAGCAGACGTCCAACCTAGAGGCCCATAATTTTTAATAACAGTTTTTTCTCAGCCATTAGAGAAGTAAAGCCTTCCCTACAAGCTAGCAGCACTTTAGAGTGCTATAATTCGTAGGTAACTCACACTTCAGGATTTGAGTACAAGAACGATTTTTTAAAAAAATTTGTTTGTGTTTAACCACATTTTATAATAATTACAGACGAATGAACAAGTAATGTTTTAAAAGAACTGTACGATAAGTGTTTTCAATTTGTATATTTCGGACTGGCTCAGTACCTGTGCGGACTGTAGACATTACAGACGTCTTAGAAGATGACAAAATTTTAGAGATAAAATATAATACAACACTAAGCTTATTCGCCTCTGAATTGAATACTATTGCCGCTACTACATGCTTAAATTTACTACGTCGGAAGTGATTTTAAACAGACACAGACATATATTATATTTTGTCTCCGGTCTAGATGCGCTGAATTAATATCAGACAGCACTTGAGTGACTGCAGATATCGGTTTTCCGCTTGAACGCGTCAGGAGCTTGGTTGAGATAGAATACATAATGTAGCAGTCACAATAAACAACTTTACAGATGACCGCGTACGTAGTGTTGCTTTAGTAATTCTCTCCGTTATTACTGAGTCCTCTTTTATTTGGTATCATTTAATTTAACCAGAGAATGTGTTGAAAGCAATGTCATTTTACATTTGTTACAATCCTAACAACTTGAAGTCTGTCTAGTAATTTGCAAAAGATTTCAGCAGAGTTATAAACTTCTTTATTGATATTAAAGAATATAAACATAAGTAACATTTATCATATTATGTATGAAATTAAAGCCAACTAGCTGAACCCATAAATATTACACGAGGTCTAAAGCAAGGAGATGGGTTAGCCCCAACAATATTTAATGTTGCATTGGAATATGTAATTAGAGGCTTATCAATAAATAACTGAAATCTGTTAACAAATAAATCTGTACAGATAGACGCATACGCAGATGACATTAACATCATGTCAAAACTGATCACGGCAGCTAAATAAATATTTATAGAGCTTAAAAACAAAGCCAAGGAAGTTGTTGGGCTAGCCATAAATACGTATAAAACGAAAATGATTATCCAAACAAGAAGGGACCAGGTTCATAACATCATTGAGATAGAGGAGGACACAATTGAAGTGATGGACAATTTCACGTATCTCGGAGTGAATCTAGCAAAGACTGGATCAGAGAAGCCGGAGATCCAAAGACGGACCACCATGGCTAACAGGGCATACTTCGCATTGCTGCCATCATTTAGGTCTGGGGATGTACACAGGGAAACAAAAATGAAAATATATTGGACTGTTATCAGACCGATGCTATGCTACTGGTATGAGGCATGGACAATCACACAGAAAATAGTCGACATAGTAGACACCTTTGAAAGGAAAATCCTCAGACGTATTATAGTCCCAATACAAGAAAATGGCTCATGGAGACTGAGATACAACAACGAACTGTATCAAATATATAAAAATATACCAGTCTCAAAATTTATAAGAATACAAAGATTGCGTTGGTCCGGACATGTTATGAGAATGGAGGATGGCAGGTACCCCAAGAGGGTTTTGCTGGGTACATAGGAGGGAACGAGACCCAGAGGTAGACCGAGGAAGAGGTGGGAAGATGGCGTTGCAGAGGACGCGAGAGACATGGGGATAAGAAACTGGAGGAGCGTTGCAGTGGATGGAGTGGATTGGAGGCGGAGATTGGTGGAGGCCAGGGCCCGACTTGGGCTGTAGCGCCATAGGAGGAGGAGGACGTATGAAATTAAATCAAATTGTGCCGTTTATATTTTTAATATGAATTAACAATTGTGTTTGTTATTACGATATTATTACGATTTTATTACGAAATTATGATATTGATGTTAAGTTAGGTAAGTACCAGATGATCTGTGAAAAATCAACCGTATTTTTAGAAACAAGGTAGGTCGAGATACAAAATTAAAGCTTTACAACGTTATGGTAGACTCTGTATTGCCCTATCGGTGTGAATTATGGATATTGACCAAAAAACAAAACAGTAAAATAAAGGCCTCGGAAATAGCGTAATTAATAGGAGTTAAAAGGTGTTCTAAACGTGACCGTGTAAGAAGTAAGGCCTTAAGAGA
Organism: Magicicada septendecula; assembly: GCA_034769895.1. Classification (NCBI taxonomy): domain Eukaryota; kingdom Metazoa; phylum Arthropoda; class Insecta; order Hemiptera; family Cicadidae; genus Magicicada; species Magicicada septendecula. The sequence goes on along the minus strand of CM068369.1, from coordinate 176,744,084 downwards.
AGAGGTACAAGTTTTTAACTTGAATTGAAAATGGAAAGATCACAAGCGTCGCGTCGGCGGAAAGAAAACTTAGAAAGAATGTCAGATTCCTGACTGGCCAAACAGGTCTGGAAATTCAAACCTATAGGTATGTGGGTAGACCCAGGAAGATATGGCTGGAGGATTTTTGAAGTCGAAACAGTCAGCACCTTGCCTATGCTGTGTTGTGAAGATGACAATGATGATAGTGTTTTTAAAATACTCTTTATGTATAAATAAGAAAGCTCTGAATTGTTTGAAAAGTAATTGATAAATTAATCAGAATTGTACCTTTCATTATGAATATACGTCTAAAATAAAATTAAAAAATTTTAAATATAAAAAATTTATATTAACATAAGGTTTTTAGAAAATGTTTTTGAATGTAGAAACTTTAGAAGTTTTTTTTAATTTTCTGATTTGTTTCAATGAAAATAATTGAATTGCAAATGTGTCTTCAAAAAAGTTGTCCTACAATATCAATATTATACAATCATATTTTTCTCATAGTACCCACTTTCAATAAGTAGTGGTGTTTATTAGTCGGTAGACATGTTGATATCCACGTAGTATTGTGTATCAAGGCCTTAAAAGTTCACAGCTTCTTTCAGAAAGATGGAGCTGACCGTTTCATTTTTTTTCAAATATCACGGGGTCTGTTAAAATTATTGTTCTTACAGACATAATGTCTTCCTGACTGTCGCATTTCATCTCAAGTAGTGCTCCAATTTTGAGATGATTGCAATGTTTTGTCCCAATATTTTCCTTAGAAGAATAAGAATCAACATTGAAACTTTTTTTTCAAGGATTTGTAAACATCTAATGTTTCATGATTAGAACAGCGATAACCGCGGATAATTCGTTCGTTATTACAAAACTTTGTAAGTTTTACAAATGTAGTGACTTTTATTATTGACGGATTGGTGAAAAATTCTAAATGTTGTTTCGTTATTTTTAGTAAATGTTAGTGTTTCGTTGTTTCCTGATAGTAATATTTGTTCAATTATTTCTAAAGTTATAGGCATTTAAACCCACATATTTAATACATTTACATAAAGTTCCTCTTCAGGTATACAGTATTATTTTTGCGTGATGTTGCCCCTACGTATTTACTGCAGAGGACAAAATTTAATAGAATACGTATCCATTGCTGGAAGAAAGACTGGTGTTTCTGAATGTAATTTGATAATTTACTAAAAATGAATTTAAAGCAACGTTATTGATACTCAGCAAGCTTACAACAAATGAACGCAGTACTGTAAGGTACAGCCTTTAAGATATGTAATTCAAGACAGTTGGGGAATACGTTAGTTTTCTGTTTTATCAAGCTTTTATAATTGTTATGTAGGTCATATGTTTACAAAAATAATCGGACGTAGGCCTATAGAAATTGTTCTTAGCATTTGCCTCCAGTGACGTCATAATCCACCACACCGCCACGTCCAGTGACGTCATGAAACAGCAAACAATTAAAAGTGAAAGTGTTTCAATTCCAACTCTTTCCCTCTACTCTAATGCTTCCCTACTAGTTAAAAGCGAGTTTAGTTATCATTACTAAGATACAAAACCAAACAAATGGCGTACTTTTGCTCGTTACATCCGTGTTCTCTTTATAAGCGAGATAGTTATACGCGAGTTCCACTGTATTATCTGCTAGTTTTCTGAATTTACCTGAAACAGTTGCATCTAATAAAAGATTACTCCTGCCTTGAAGCTGCTGTAAAACGATTAAAGAAAATCATATGAAGCAGAGAGTGTGTGGTATCTAGGGATGTTAGTGCTTAACTTACGAAGCTTCGGATTTGCTTAAGACTGCATTAACATAAACTCGTATAGATGAAATCAGATATGACCGATTCTTATGTAGAAAAAATATGTTATTAATTGTGTTGTGTGTATAATGTTATTTGGTACTTGTCTTCCTAATGCCTTTGCAAAATGATTCATCACTGTTACACGAATTTGCACTATTGATAGTAAGTGTTTAAAATATCTACGATTATACCGAACAATCCGATAAATTTAGCAATAAAAGTTATTATTATTTATTCAATTACTTTTCGTAAGTATGTATGTAAGTATATAAATGTGAATGTGTGCGCGCGCGCACGCGATTATGTCTACACATACATCAATTTTTTTGTTAAAGGGATCTTGTTCGGTTTCTGCAGGCAGTCAAATATTTTTCTATATTCTGGCGCGGCTGTAGCGCCTTAACTATGTAAGTCACTACAAAAATAAATCTAATAACATGTTTATCAAAAATAAACATGTAAGACATTTATAACATCATAACTGAAGGTATAACCATGTAGGTAGATGAAATAAATAAATAATTAATAAAAATATTCAAAAATAGCTTTACGCAAAAATTACTAATAACGAAGAGAAGAGACATTTCGAAGGCATGTCGGAGAGAACAAAACTGAATACACGGCATATTCAAGAACAAAAAGAAACACAAACAAAAGAAATCTTAAACAAGAAATTGCAGCTACGATGCCATAAATTTGCAAAACACTGAAGGAGAGAAATGAATAAAAATGTTGGATGAAGAGATATTATGTAGATAACAATTAATGAAGGAGATGTGGATATAAGACACGAAAGCTAAAAAAAAGGAAACAAACGTATAATAAGAGTCAAATAGTTGACTTCGAATCACTGGAGCACCGTAAAATCAAGGCTCCTAGTCTCCCCTAGCCTACGAAAACTAGTGTTTAGGATAACATCCTGGGGCGGTAGAAGCTTGGTGTTTACCATAGAACCTTCCGTGTTTGCGCTCATAAAATACAGCCTACCTTGTGTTTTAACTCCTAAATTGGTTGGCCGTTAAGTGCAAACATTAATGAGAAAGAGAAGAGAGGCAGATGTTTATAGTTCGCTGCAGTTAAAATGCAGAATATGGAATGCAGAGTCACTGATATGGTACGGCTCAACGATCCTGTATTACGCGGAGGACGAATACTCTTATTTATTGACATTCAACTGGGCTTTGTTATACTGTTCAAAAGCGTCATTCAGTCAAATGCAGTTACTACAATTGCAATTGTTTTGCTTTGTCCACTGTCGATTCAATTCCATTACGCAATAGCATAGTTATTTTTGACTTTTATTAAAGTAATTTTATTGTTATTTAAGTATTTTTGACTTAAATATCTTCCACTTTTGTATGTAATTCTATATGTCCTTGATGTGCACTTTAACCCTGAGCAAATAAAACGCGTGAAGCAGTCTTAACTGGAGTATCTTGGAGAGCTAAAACAATACTTTCTGCGTGAAAGGCGGCCAGACAGTAGTATTTGTAATAAACTGCGTGTTACTGAGTTCCCTCACACTCCTCAAAGTTTTCAATCGGACACTAGTGCAGCATGTCTCTGCATGCGTTCCATCGAACGTATAATTTACTACTAACGCAGAGACAGTTTTTATTCAATGTAAATATTTTGCTATCACATTGTTACTCGAATTGTATTCCATCGTATTTTTATGTACTATTAATACCGTGTAACATATTAAAGTTGTATATTATATTATATTAAATATTAATACTATTATAACATATTATATTATATATCGTATAATATATAACATAACATATAATAACATGCTGTTTTTTACATATTGCTACAATTGCTCAATTTTAGTTGCAATTTCAATACATAAGTTAACTATTTGCTTACCTACTACATAAAAATAAAATAAAAGTTCACATAATATTTTTCGGAATCATAGCCATGTTACTAAAACCTTATAGGATACATTTATGTAATCATATAGGCCTACATGTGTAACTTTATTTGTGTAACTTTGTTTATTTTTATCCGCTACAAGAAAAAACTTATTAGTTGTATCAGAATGTGATAAATAACGTGTATTACAGTTAAACAGAGATTTAATGATCACCAAAAGTTTTATGGACTAATATATTTAGAAAGTATTTGTTACATGTTCGTTAATTACAGAAGTACTATTTGTTGTAGTACTCGTGTGTATACAAATACTACAAAACTGTGTGTGTGTTATTATTAATTTATTTTTATTTTTTTTAATGTTTGGGGCTCGGCAACTAAGGTCTTTAGCCCAACGACGTCTACTAGAAGCGTTGCTCGATGGGATGTTTTCTTCTCACCTACCAATTATGTAACTCATCGAGAGTGGAAACTCGTACTCATAAGACGCCGCAAAACGACATTTGAAAGCCTCTTCAAAGTAATCTTGTTGCATTTAAGAAGGACAGAGTACTGTCTACCGCTGTTTGTGTGCTACGTATTGTTTTAGGTTACTTTTTACTCTGTGGCTCTGCTTCAGTTCAGCAAGAGCTCTACAGCCTTCGATTATGTGTATCACTGCAAGTGCTCTCCCACAAGGGCAGATGTGTTGTTGTTGCCCTTGTAAGAGGTACGAAGACGACAGTTTCGTGTGCCCAATGCGCAGTCTCGTTATGCAAACGTGTTTACGAGAATTGCGATCACCTGCTACCTGCCATTAACGGACGCTCTGCTTCACGGTAGAAAGATTTTTTTGCCTTGTGTTTCACATCTGCTGCCACACGTTAATAATAGTGCTTGTGGCAACTAGTATCGCGTCGCCAGGTAGTACGGCGATTGCATTGACTCGTGGGTTGTCCGCAGCGTTTCTTGCTGCAGTGTCAGCTTCTTCGTTACATTTAATACCTATATGACCCGGACACCAAACACAAGGAAAAGTTAATCTAAGTTTTTAACGCATGGCGTATTGCCATTATCTACTGTAATAACGAGTACACTTTGGCCGTACTGTTCAATACTGTTAAAAATTCAGTAAGTCCATACAGATAACAAATTGACTTTCAGCTCGGTGCTCACACGAACGGAGAGCCTGCCACACCACATACTACAGTTCGGCGGTATCGTTATGTAAGGAAACCGTTACCTTCTATATAAGGACAAAGTCAGTGTCGTCCAAAAAGGAAGTCGCAGCATAAACCAGGGTCGTTTCTGTTTCTTTTGGATATGCTTAAATTGTTATCTAGTTTATGAATACTACACTTACATAGTTATCGAATAATCTCTTACGGGTCCTAATGGCTTACACATTAGAATTTACGCACCCTGATTACTATAGATGAAATTTCTTAGACTGAACAAAAATGTTATTCTAGGTTTTGAATTAATTCTGAAATTCTCAATACATGCAATAATAAAAAACTATTCTCTTAAAAAACTATTATCGTTAAAAGTATCTACATTTAGAACTTGTTGTAAAGTAAACTGAACATAAATACGGTAGATATATAATTTATTAATTTATTGAATTATTTTAATTATACTTATTAAATAATCCATACTGTTATTATATTAAATTGTGTTAACAAATATATAATATTAATTTCTTTGATTAAGCTTTTATAGTACGGTACTTTATAATATGTCTTTGATGACCTAAGTCTTTAATTTTATGGATAACCAATCTATACATTTTTTATGTATTTTGAGCAAAGCTTAGAATATGATTTAAAAAAATTCGGCAATAATTATGAATTGAGCAAATAAAAAGTGCCCATGGTTGGAGGATTTGCATTTTAAGTTAAGGAAAATTGTTTAGAGCTGATGGGTAAAACTTTCGATTGTACCAGGTTTCGATGTGCATTCAAGTAGATAAAATGAAATCGACATTGTTCGATTTCATAGAATAGGAGCTTGGTATGCTAATTTGTCCAATACAAAAAACACCTGCTGTGTATTCAGCTCGAATCGTGTACCCATAACGTGAATCCTGCTAGGTAAAAGAAAAGTTATTTAGTTTTATGGTGACCATTTTTACTGAAACCAATTTATAAAATGCAAAGAATATTACACTATTTTATATAGCAAACACAAAATAATATTTGTACAAGTAGCATATTTATAAAAAGTAATTATATACGCACACAAATTATAAAATCTAATGATATCACAAATAAATTTATACAACAAAAGCAAAACTTAAAACACATTTGCTCTACAGTTACGTGTAGGTAAAGGAAACAAACTCAAATGATTTTTGCGTGCGTGTGTGTGTTACGTAGTATATGGTTATATGGTATTTTTATATTTAATGCATAGCGTTATTATTTAATACTTACTAAATATTTATTATCGAGTATTACATAATTATTTTTATAAGACAATGCAATGAATTACAAATTACTTCAGCCAGCAGACGTCAGTTTGCATCGAACTTTTGTTATTATTTCTACCGTTCCTCTGTTCCTTTCAGAAATTTAATATTAAACTTTATACCGAAATTTACTTTACTGTCTTATTCGTTACAACTCGTAGTACGTTGTACCGTAACACGTTTGTTTTATGGAATCTTTATGCGTTAAAGTCCATGCATATGATATCAATTGTTACGTGGACGTCACTTTGTGTATAATAACAGAAAAGTTAAGAGAGTTTCATAAAATATAACCCGTATTGTGTACCCTAAACGTCAAACAACGGGTTTTTAAGGTACAGTACGTGTAGAACCAAAATATCATATATATTATATTACGTAATAAGTAAGTAAAAATCAATAAACCTGAAATACTGTCACTTACAATTTAGCACTGAATATCAAAAGAGTCACAAGATAAGTACAGACAAAACCTTCAGATATATAAATAAGAAACAATAATTCGCTAATTAAAAAACAAGTTTAATTTTGAACGGAACATAATTGTTAAAGCACATGATTACATTAAAACTATTCAAGAATTAAAATATTTAAAAAATTTTAAATCAATTATTGTCAAATATAATATATCTTTTGACGGTGCAGTTTTAATCTGCTAAACGTACATAAAACAAAATAAGTACTTTACGGTGTGTTTTGTCTAATTGACAAGTGGCGCACAGTATGTTATGCTTCGGTTTGATTATTTTCGTGTTAATTCTACACTATATAATTGTAGTTCTCGCGATCCTGAGGAAACTCAATTCGGTAGTAATAATGAAGCAACTGTAAACAATCAAATCAAACTAGAACATAATGCTGTAAAACTGTAAGGTCTTATATTTCTTATTTTTCTATGAATTTACCTTGGATACATTTCCTCCCTTTATTAGCTGAGAGAGTATTCAAGAAGTTTTTCAGAGGAGTACAAGGATGTTTTTTTATTTAAAACTTAGTTAAATATACAGGGTCCGCCAGTGAAGCGGGAAAATTAAAAGTACCCAATTTTTTCATGAAACATTTATTATCAGAATTTTTTTTTACAGATTTGAGTTGAGTAAAGTATGCCATTATTTTACTTTTTAAAAATAACGCCGCTCAAGTGAGAACCATTTCTGTGTAAACATTCTTCTAATCTTGACCGAAAATTTTCCATCACTCGACGAAGCAGGTCAGGTTATATCCGTGCAATTTCTTGTCTGACATTCTTTTTTTAATTCCGGTATGGTGTGCGGTCTATCAATGTACACCATGCTCTTCAAAATTCCCCAAAGGAAAAAGTCGCATGCGGACAAATCTGGAGATCTTGCAGGCCACGAGATGTCGCCATATCTGGATATGAGTCCGTCCGGGAAGAGTTCTCTTAAAGCAGCCATGGACACACGAGCAGTATGGACTTGTGGCCCCATCCTGCTGGAAAAAATTAATTTCCGTAAACCTAGGGAGCTGTTGCATCAAAAATGTTCTGACCATGTGTGTGTAGCGGTCTGCATTGACAGTTGTGGTGTTTCCTCTATCGTCTTGGAAAAAATATGGCCCAATAATGCCAGATGATGAAACTGCACACCACACCGTAAATTTCGGACTATGTAATGGCTTTTCATGCAACTCACCTGGGTTTTCATCATTCCAATATCGACTATTTTGTTTGTTTACATATCCATTCAAATGAAAATGTGCTTCATCTGACATAAACATGCGGTGAACAAAGTTTTCGTCATCATTTACACGTCGCAATATTTCTTCGCTGAAAATCCTGAGAGCCAGCATATCGCCATCTTTAAACTCCTGGATTACTTGAATTTTGTAAGGATGAAAAGATAAGTCTTTATGCAAAATTCATCGTAACGATGTGTCACTAATGTTTAGTGCGGATGCATGTTTCATTGCAGAACTTTGTGGACTACTCGTCAATGCTACTCGAACTGTTTCAATGTTTTCCTCTGTTCTTATAGATCTTGTTGCTCCTCTATGCATTAAGTTTAATGTGGAACCAGTTTCTTCAAACTTTTTCACCCATGAAATAATTGCATGAGCGGACGGCACTCTTCCATGTCGTGGAATATTGAAATGATTACGAAACAATCGTTGTACAGAAGTCACACAGTCACCATTCTTATAAAACGATTTTACGCAGAAAGCACGCTGTGCACCGGACCACTGCTCCATGTTTAACAAATGGCATTAAATGTAAAACAACAATCGAAAACCTCCACGCCCTCTCGTGAGCAGAAAATGAACTATTGGACTTTCAAAATTTCCGGCTTCACTGGCGGACCCTGTATATACATGATGTGAAATTCATGTCCGCGTAACCACCTCAGTTGTAGTAGTGACCAACAATTAAGCAGACATAAAACATTAAATTAACATACTACTCTAAGTGAACAAGCAAATGAGCATTTCAGTCTGAATATAACACTGTGCAATATTTTTGCTCTGAAGATTTTATAGGTAGCCAAAACTTTGAGACTACAACCTGGCGGAGATCAAACGCCACATCGTAAGGACATGACAATGATAGATAGCGTCTAAACGCCCCAATAAGGAGAGTTTCCGCTAGGAACGGACAGAACGTAATGATGTTATTACCGAAGCCCATCCACTTTGATTTACGTTGGCTTTATACAAATTACTAAGCAAACGTTCTGGGGGTCGGTTAGGGTGAGCCACCAATGTACGACCATTACTCTTGCGGAATATTACTCTTTCTGTGACGAAATAGACTCCTTCTATTGCCTGCAAAAAAGTAAATAAATAAATAATTATCAGCTGCCTTAGCTACGTTTATTCATTCAGTTACTTATTAATGCAGTTACTAAGGTATGTAGATTTCAATAACTCATCCTACACATACAATTCTGTAGCATACGTTTGCTTATACCATTATTCTTAATTAAAGGTATATTCCATTTTAATAAGATCACGATAAAATTGTTAAGTCTTTACTAACATGGTCAAAATTATAGCCAGTATTTAAATGTTGATATTTTATTTTAATTTATTGATTTACATGTAGCAAACTTAAAGTAATATGTGGCACAACATACAAAACCTGATATGATTTATGGGCTGCATGCAATTACTTGACCACAAACAAGTAAGTTCATACTGGGAACAACAAAATTACAATTTGTTGTAATACTCCAAAGTTACAATTTTTACAATTAATGTCTCGTAGTGGTTTGCATTCGTGTTTCGTTTTCTTGTCACACAGCGACAGAATCTGAGCACAGAGTGACCCCCATATCAAATTGCGACTTGGGAAAAGGATTTTGTAGATATTTAAAGAATTTTGTGGGCTTTTATTTTTCTGTTACGCTTATTTTATGTTTCCTTACATTAATAGAACAATTATCACAAGAAACTTAATCGATGAAGAACGTTCAATCTGAAGATTTAAGGCAATTGCAATATCTCCTTTGCCCCTATTAAAGTAGTCCCCAAACGTTTCGCCTGTTGACAAAAAGGCGACTAGAAGCAGATGTTTCTAGTTTGGTAAATTAAAATTTCATAAACGTCACACATGTATTAAAATGTCACTAAAATGAAGGCAATATTATGACGAGTAATACATTTATTAAAACAGAGGGCAAAAAATGACTGGCCCATTAAATGGCATATTCACAAATTGTAAGGAATTATGAAATTCAACACAAAAACTTGCACTTGAAAATTTTTGTTTATAATAAATATATTTTTTTGTTTTGTCTGTTATACTCAATGCATTATTTATGACCTTGGGCTGTACGTCTGCGCGAGACTTCAACCCCAATATTTCATTCGATTACAATAACTAAGAATTCCCTCTTTGTTCGTTTCCTGCTGCCTTATATTCTGCAGTTCAAGCATTAATAGACGCAAAAAATGTAACAAAATTCTTTTTAAATTCTAAGATAAAACAAGTATTTGCTTTTACACCTTGTTTTATTGAATGTGTGTAATTTTCGTTTAATGTATCAAATGAAAGTCGTGTATTTCTTTTACAAAATGCCTATTCTTGTTGCTTATAATAAGACATTACATTTTCACTTATTTTTAGTAGTAACTTTAGGAACATAAAAAAAATCTGGATGAATAGTTTAAGTATCTCCACTGAGTCTATTACATTCATATTAAATGCGCCGCACCTCATTTATATTAAATGATAAATTTTAAAGAGACCCGTCACAACATTTTATCTCCTGGTACATCCTCTCATACCCTTCGCAAAATTTATAATTACTGCACACGAAACGTCCCTAGTACAAAATCCCCTAGTATGTCCCTGGCATAAAACGTCCCTTCAAGCAAATTATTGTATTTGAAAAATTTTCGAAAAAATTAATGATGAATAATGGAACTCAATTTACAATAACTTACTTCAGTACAATTAAACATTTAAGCAATTGTATTCTTCTTTAAAGGCTCTTATCAAGTTACATAAATGTTTAGTATAATTGCTTTTATTGCTTTTAAGAAGTTAATTTTTAACATACACATCGTATGCAGTAAAGTTAAATACTTCAAATTGTTTAAACTGATCTCAAAAGTTTAATAAAATCAATTTACCATGCAATTGATCAAAAATTATTTACTACGAACAAACCATATTCTACAATCATCAACAAACAAACAGAAATATAAAAACTATTTTTAATTTTGTGAAAGTAGAAAAGATGTAAATCACATGGAAATTGAAACTTAACCACAGACACCAGTAGTTCCTATTAGCATTTTAGATCCATTAAACAGCTGTGCCAAACAAAAATCCTTTAATAATCATGTTTTACTGACGCTTATCTAGGTCTGCTAACGCCTAGGTAACAAAACGTTCAAATAGGAAAGTAAAATCTAATTTAGATTTCAATATTTTATACTGAAACTCTTTCTTTTGAAAGCATCAGCATTAGCATGAAGAAATATTAAATTTATTAGCAAGGAAGTTTATACTTTAATAATGGAAATATACAGATAAATTGTCAGGAATATTTATTATTTATTACATCGTCTAGAGAATACGTTGCTGTAGTTGATAAGAAGTGTACAAATGTTTTTTATTTAAAAAGGTAAAAAAATCTGCTAGACGACGTAATTAATTATATTGTTGCATTTGTATGTTTTTAATTCTCTACTGAGTAGTTTTCCCTTTAATTGTACTTAAGCATTTTTAAACAAGTAAGTCAGTATTTTCTGTTATATATGGTGAAAATATTGAAAAGTTCTGATATGTCAGTCGCAGGTGATTTTTGTGCTGTAAGAGGTAAACGCTCAGTGTAAATTTAGTAACATGCACATTGCAGTTTAACATCTGCAACTTTGTAAACGTATGAAAACCATCTCATAGTAGAAAATACATTAAAATTACCTAATATGTATCGAAATGAGTTAAGTACATTTTATAAGCTTACAGTTTTTTAATAACGTTGTAGTAATTAATGTAAGCCCTTTCCCTCTTGTAAATAAATAATTTCTGCGTTAATATACTCAAATGAACGATAATTTTACTGAAGTCACACTAGAATTGCTAAATTCCTATTAAGCATACGGTGACGACGGTCTCACGTATCGTCGTATTGCACAGTGGAAACAAAATAACAGACACCAATGACGCAACTAATTAACGACTTCAGTTAGTTACAGACAACAATTAAAAATCAACAAGGCAATAATTCAAGATAAATTTTTCCAAACTCTATAATAAAAGTGACTTTATTACAGTTCCACAAAAATTAAAACAATTATCACTTTCCACTAACCAGCAATAATCACTCGATTTTCACTGAATAAATCTCTAACTGTAACTAGGCCGCTCCAAAGTCCAGTATTTAAACCTCCGCTGTCTTGCAGAGTGCAACGAGCTAGCGGGCATGGATGCTGGTAAAATAGGCAAGTGAACTCATGAGACCTAGGACATCCCATAGTGCTACTTAATTTTACCACGTAGAAAGAACGGTACACATCTCGAACAATCTCAAGCTCTGCGGCGTACCCAGGGTCACGTACGCGCTCAGCGATTTGGTATTACTGTATTTATTTCATCAGCGTAACACTGGCCCCTCCTAAAACCTGTTCGACCCCGAACTGGCAAATCGTCTCTACAGTAATACTTGGCCAGGCGGTCTAGATGACGACTTTGAACAGCATGATTGATTCACTTTTTCACAATCTAAGGGCCTTCCTCACAACCTATTGTCTAAAACCTCTTCAGCGATTTCTCCCCTGGACGTTTCCTTTAAATCGGGAACAATCAAAATCCTTTCCTCGACGACCATAGTAGGTTTTCCAAACACCTCTTCCGTCGCAAAAATAAAGACCCTTCATGTTCTAGTCATTCTTCCATTTTTGCATGCAACAGCAAGGGTTCCTCTTCTCTACGTCTCTTGACTTCATCTTCGGCTAATTTCTGAAGACTTCACTACGCCTGTTGACTTCACTTGCTTGACCGAATTGTTGGCGGACTCTGTCACAGAGTTTTACAACTCAAGATGGTGTATGTTGGTATTAGTTATATTTTGGAACTTCGTTTACCTATTGTCATCACTTACAATGTTACTCCTATGATTACTTCGGCCCATTCCTGTCTACCTCGTCTATCATGGATGACGCCTACTCTTATTTCCTACAACTCGTCTCGTTCCACTGCTGAGTATTTCCACTACTCTGTGTCCTTCCAAAACATTATTTTTGCTCGTTAAAAGAATTGTTATGATTGTAATATACAATGTCTTAACTATAATTGTTCAATGAGTAAACTATTATGTGTTAAACTGTAGTATTTATGTTAGAAAAGTATCATAGAAACATAAATGTTCTGTGATAAATGTAAAACGTTGTATAGTACCTACCTTACTAGAAACATGTTGATTTTAATCCGTTTTCTGATAAATATAAGGAATTTTGTATTTCTGGGTATATATACCTAATTTAGATACGCCTATCTCCGCGAGCTAATTAATAACTGAATTGTTCTTCGTTTCAGAAATAATTGCTGTATTGTATTAATTAATATTGTATTGTATATCATATTCATCAATTTTTTATTAATACAAATTAATTAATATTACCTGTATTGTCAATGCAGTGTATGTTTTTTGTGGTTACCTATAACAACAGTACCGTTTAGTCCTACCTTTTTACTTTCAATAAGATCCTGCAAAGAGGTTATCATTATATTCAGGGTACACGTCAAAACATACAATTACCGCTCGCGCGCACACACACACACACACAGCCTTTGTTGATTCATGTTTGTAAATTTTGGTGGACTATCATCACATGCATCAAAGCTATAAATAATTTTACAGTTTTTTTGGTATGCAGTAAATTGAGAGCACTTCTGAGCATTTGGTAACAATTTAAGAGTGTGTTGAAGAACAAGAAAGGTGAGTTTCTAAACATATTTTAATAGCGCCTTTTATATACGTCATTCAGAATTTGTGAAAATAAAAACTGCAACAAACGATAAACAAATTGATAAATGATTCTGTCAAACAAGCAAGAGGATTTTGAGGCGCTGTTGGTGACGGACTTACTTCAATCCGCACGTAATGAACCAGATGTTCCAAAAGGATTATAACAGGAGAAATGTAATGGGTTTACGGATATGTCAAGAAACAAAGGCACAGTCTTCCCGTCTTTCTAATGGCTGTCGTCTGGATGCCCTGGTTTTAGAAAGACACTTCAAAGTTAAAGACACCCTCAAGGCTAAATTTAATACTTTTCCACATGAAGATGTGGTTTGTGACACACATACTACTCCGAGTCAGTTAATAACGAAGGAGTAGTACACAGAAGCTTTTGCACCCGAAGAATGCAGTAAGGAGAAGATAGCAACAACTGCGAGCATTTGGTCACTGGCACCTTCGAGAGGACATTGCATCAGCACATTATTTGTGTCTTGTACACAATATCTTAGCAAAACACATTTCTCATGCACCCGTACATTCTTAATTTGGTCCTTCCCGACTTTTACTTCCTTTTAAATTAAAGTTATTGCTGAAAGAGACGAGATTTTATTCAGTGTACTCAGTGGACAAGATTTAGTAGAATGCAACAAGACAGCTTACAGCGATTTGAAAAAAGTAAAAATTTCAGTCTGTATCGAGAAGCAGAATCGACGGTTCAAAAAGTTTGTAAAGCCCCAAAGGGATTTCATCAAGAAATATTAAATTCTTGGATTTCGTTGTCCATGACGTGTCCGTTACTTAACTAAATATCACTATAATATTGACGACTCGGAACACTAAGTTTTTTATAAGTAAAAACGTAAAGTTTTACCTTACAGCCTAAACCGGCTTTCACCTATAGAAGGCTTCATCAGAGGTGAGCCCCTGATGAAGCCTTCTATAGGTGAAAGCCGGTTTAGGTTGTAAGGTAAAACTTTACGTTTTTACTTATAAAAAGCTTAGTGTTCCGAGTCGTCAATATTATAGTGAAATTTAGAAATATTAAGGCTTTATTGTGGCAATAAAGCTATTTATTTCAAAATTTATTTATTATATATAATCATCTATTTATTATATGATTGAATACTTTCTGGCTAGACAGACACACTCGTACAGTTACTGAAAGACTGACTTGAAATATTACTGTGGAAATAATATAAATTAGACAAAAGAAAGGCAGTAAATACTTTATAGGGCAAAATATAAGCGTAAAGTTGAATAACTGACTAGGGTAATGTTAACTAGTATTGTAATTACCATTAAAAATTAATTAAAAATAATTTGTCAAAAGACAATGAGACCTGTTTTTCCATAGTTGTTATTTTCTAAAGCTAATACAATTAAATGTAACCTTTGTTAGGACGACCCTATATTCCAATGTTAACTTTGAGCCGGAATGTGCAGTATAATAATAAATCTTTGAAATACTACCGTAGTAATTACAAAATTAACGTATGGTGAATATATAACTTATGTTTTATGTTTTATTCAATTACTAAATTCTATATTCCGTAAATCTAAATATATATTACGCGTATATATTTCATTAT
The DNA here is from genome assembly GCA_034769895.1 of Magicicada septendecula. Classification (NCBI taxonomy): domain Eukaryota; kingdom Metazoa; phylum Arthropoda; class Insecta; order Hemiptera; family Cicadidae; genus Magicicada; species Magicicada septendecula. The sequence goes on along the minus strand of CM068369.1, from coordinate 176,728,909 downwards.
TATACGTATGATAAAATACTATAATTTTTAATAAATATAGTATAGTTTTCAATAAAAGATAAATGTACTACAATTTTTTTCCTACACATACAACTCTCTGTGGGTTTTAGCCGCCTTATCAATCCTACAATAAATTATTCTACCTCAAGTACTGACATGTACCTTTTAACTCCCACAATCTTAAATTTTCCTTATCACATTTGATATACCGCTTTTTTGACCTTCCTTTGATACTAGTTTCCATTGGTTTCAAAACCGCTGTGGTATTTGAATGTTATGCCTTTTATTTTTGTAAACGTGTCCCAGTCGTCTAATGCTTAACTTACAGATGATTACAGTAATTTAATAAACTTTACAGTATCTACATTATCAACTCTTTGTAGAGCTCAAAATTTTGACGTCTTCTTTAAATGATATAATACCAATAAAATAAAATTATATTAACGTTGTGAGAATATTTTACGTAGCTGTGTAAGCGTTAAGACGAATTGATTAACTTCTGTTGGACTACTTAAAGAATGTTGAACTCTCATCAATATAAGAAGGACAAACCTCACGTGACATCGAATCAGAAAAGAAAAAATGATAAAGTAACGTAGAAACTGGCTCCCAGTGTGGTTCACTTTTGTCATAAGCAATACCTCAAGGGAATACTGAACAGTGAGAAAATTGAGTAAGGGAAACGTGCTTGTCGTCAGCAACTCAGAAAATAATAAATTAGTCTTCATCATAGCTGTAAAAGGCATTACACTAGCAAAATCAAGTAAGGTTAAATACAGCACAGAATAAAATTATTTAAGTTTGTTTAGAGAACGTATGCGCGTCATGTACGGCTATAATTGTACGAACGAAGAGTGTTCTCAGTTTTAACTGGACTATCTGGCTTTTATGTAGCTCTTTGGAGATACTTCAGTGTGAAATAGGGAATCAAACGATATTTTTAAAACTTAGTAGGTGTGTCGAAACCTTGACCTCACGGATAAAATCTAATTTTTTTAATGAGACCAAAAACTCGGAAAACAAATGGCGGTAGGCAAAAATGTGATAGGGTCAAAAATTTTAAATTTTTGTCATTTTCGGTTCACTTTACAAAATTTGTTATTAATCTAAAAATATGCCGAAACGTAAACAAATTCCTAACTAAATTTTTATTATGTTTGTATTTATAGCCTGACAACTTTGAAAATAGCCATCACAGATTTCAGTACGCGCACAGTGGAGAAGTAACGCTCCTCCCTCTCCAACTTTCTCTGTCTTACTGCGCCCCTTCCCTTCCTAATCAGCGGCACGATGTATAGTTCACATATGGTGTACGGTGAGTGAATGATCGTTTCCACATAGTTGCCTAAGTCACTACGTCACGTGACTTTCGTAGCGGTCACAGGACCGTACATAATATTTAATACTAGGTTAATGAACCTAGAGGAAACGAAAAGTGTGCTGGAGCTTAACAGAGTGACAGAATTTACAATCAACACATTTTAACATAATAACAAGATTTATTATGTCTTACGTTGGTGGGATACAACTTAAGTATTGATAAACTGTACGGGGCTGCTTTAAAAGATATAAAACAGACATTACAGAATGCCCCTTTAACCCAATGTTCAAGTTTCACATCATTCTTTACAGATAGTCACTAATTTATAGTTTTTAGAAATAGACAAAAAAGATATATATATATATATATTGTAACATTACATAACCCGGTCCCAATAAATTAAATCATGATAACATAAAGGTCAGAAATGGGTAACCTATAACTAGCTCTAAATTAAAGTATATCACTAAACATTATAAACAATTCGAGTGATATACAGTGACAAGTGAGTTATAGTGTACCCATTGAGGTAAAAAGTGAAAGTGAAGGTAACTTATTACAGAATTGTGCTGTAGGTTTGGGAATTATAAAACTATGATAGTAGACTATAATGCTACTAAGTGATTCTGTATTTTTATTAATTTATTGTAATATTTATATTGTGTAGACAACCAATTGTAATACCTAAGTTCATGTTATATTTTTTCAAATATTTGTGTTATAATATAATATAACCCAGGGTTCGTTTTAAAAAAAAAAACATAAAAAGTTTAAATATCAAAGGATAATAAAAAATTAAAATAATTCTATATGAGGGAAATGGCAACAGGAAGTAGTGCAGTGTAGGAATACTATGAGAGACTAATAAATACTATATAAATTCATTTAAAGATAATAAAAAATATTAAATACTTATATACCAGGTCATAAGAAAATGAACAGAAACCTCTTATGTACAACAAATTGGTAAAGAAACCAGAATTAAAAAGAATTATTTTTCGGTAAATAAAATATAAATTTATAATAATTACAAACTGCCTGTATAATAAAAATATTTTGGGTTACTAAGAGTTAAAATAACAAGTATTGTTAATAATCGAATTTGGAATAAAACCACAGAGTTGAAGAAATGATGCTACTACAATTATAATACAAATAACCTTTTTTGGAACTTTGAAGGAGTGAAAATTAATACTAAACTTACAAGCAACATGACCACTATATAATCAACCATGATTTATCAAAATTAAATGGTTACATTCCTTACAAAACAGTGAAAGAAAACCTTCGGATGATTCAACCTGGTTTCGCCATAGTTCCAGTTGACGATCGAAAAATGCGTCAGACGGTAAGGAAATCATAACGCAAGACGGACCTCACTAGCGAAAAAGCTTCATTCCAATAAGAACCATACGGAGCGAGGTAATATAAACATTTCGTTTGATAGTTCAAGAAGAAAACGCATTCCGAACGTTGATATAAAACACAAAATATTCATTTAATCACATGTTTTTTTTTTGTAAACAAAAGCACGCTGCGCTCTTACGGACATTCCTGGAACTACATACTACACGGAAAAATAAACAAATTTATTTAATAATTTTTTCGGTATTTGTAAAGCTAAGTAATTATCCATTTCTGACACTCTCGTAACAAAAAGAACTTACCCTGAACCCTGGGGAATTATTAAGTATTATATATTAATTGATGTTTCTTTAATATAATAAAATTTGGTAAATAAAACCATATATGTTTTTCTCTTTAGATAATTCCATGTTTGCTCTGTGAAGTCGAGATTATGTTTTATTTAAGGAAAGATCAATTGTAATACTTGTATTTTGGTGGCAGGAAACAAAAACCAATAATATTAATAAATAATAGTATTGAAAAATAATCTTGAATAATAAAGTGTGTTATAATTTTGTAGTGGGTAGTTGTAATAGGTCTCAGCACAAAAACAGAAGAAATCAACCCCTCGGATCAGATTTTGCTATAGTGTAGGCTGGTTGAACTAAGCGTAGAACCTTATCTCACAATCAGGTGATGTAAATCACAGCGAACAATTTGAAAAAATCCGAAATCGTCTAAACAAAGTGTAAATAATTGGTACTTACTCTCTCTCTTCTTCATAAGGCTGAACAACTTCCCTCTTTGACCCCAAATCACACACTCTCGATTTCTGTTTAGATTGAGTAACACATTAGAAAAATCCTTTATTTATTTTTTTTAGAAAAACGTCAGTTATTATAATTCATAAGTGGCGACTGCGGAGAGGCGGAAACTTTAGTATCTCAAAACGCTACGTCACAGATTTGGCGCATAGCAGCATTGGGAGCTTAATTAAATAAGACGAACACCCAATAAGCTACATACAAAGTTTTCGCTATTACCTCTACAAAAACCGCGACGTTACAAGTTTGGCGCCCAACGTGGGGCTGAATTAACAATATACCTGTAACGGTAGCACGCTAACACCTCTAAGAAAACTGCTACATTACAGATTGGCGTACACAACATTGGGAGCTTAATTAAATAAGACGAACACCCAATAAGCAACATACAAAGTTTTCGCTAAAACCTCTACAACAAACGCTACGTTACAGATTGGCGCTCAACGTAAAAGGGCGGTAATTAGAAAAGAATTTTGATATTTAATAAAAATATATACCAAAAAATCTAATTATCGTTGGCAGTTATGAGAAAACAAGAAATGCATAATACCCGAGGCAAATCGAAGAAGAGGGCAGAAGAAAAGGAGATTGAAGAAGGTGGACAGGAACAAGAAATAGAATTAGTCACGGACAGGGAAATGGACCAACAGACAGGCGATAAAGAAGAAACAAACCGAAGTAGTTATGGATACGGAAAAGGAAGTAGTGGAAGAGGATGCCCAAGGGGACCAACCAGACAAAGCGGTAGCCAGAGAAGAACATAATTGGCAAGACATGATGAAATTTATGGCAGAACAATTTAAGGAACAGAATAAACAAACTAATGAACAATTTAAGGAACAGAATAAACAAACTAATGAACAATTTAGAAAACAGGAGGAAACTTCAAAGCAAACCAATAACAAAATAGATGAAAATTTTAGAAAACAGGAGGAAGCCTTGAAACAAACCAATGAGGAAAATAAGGAGAATTTTAAGAAACAGGAGGAAAACTTAAAACAAACCAATGAGGAAAATAAGGAGAATTTTAAAAAGCAGGAGGAACAAAATAGACAGACCAATGAGAAAATAGATAGCATTCAGGAAAGTTTAGTCAAACAACTAAATGAAAAAATAGAAACCGTTCAGGGAAATATCAAACAAACCATGAATGAACAATACCATGAACCGAAGGAAACGGTTGAAGGGCAAAGAGAAGAGATGAATGCAAAATTTGAAAAGAATAATGAGAATTTAAAACAAATTGAGGGTAAGATGGAGAATTTCAACAAGGAATTAAGAGAAAATCTAGAAGGTAAAATTGAACTGGTCAATAATACGTTAAGACAAAGAGTAGGAGAATATAAGGAAGAGGCAGAGAAGAAATTAATAGAAACTAACCAAAGATTAGATAAAACTGAAGAGAAAATGGAACTAATTAAAACAGGAGTCGAGGCACGAATGGAAAAGGAAGAACAAGATAATCAAGTTCGTGTAATGGCCATACGACAAGAAAACAATGACCAGTTAGATAGTATCAAAAGCAGTCTAAACTGTAAATTTTCAGAGTTTCATAAAACAGTAGAGAATGTAAAAAATCAGTGTGATAGCCAAGCAGAGAAATTAGATAGTTTGCAACAAATACAAACCAATTTTCAATGTGATGTAGATAGAATAAGTGCTAGATCCGCATGCAGCAGTCATCAGGTTTATCCAGATAGTAAGGAAAGTGTAAACTTTCGGGATTATCGCAGAAATCCACTTGAATTTTTAGGGAGAGTAGACGAAATTTTGAACAGATCGAAGGAGAATCGATGGAATATGATAAAAGGTCTATTAGACGAATCGTTCAAAAATATCAATGATAATTGGTGGACAGCAATTAGGAACGAGGTGTGTGATTATGGGGGTTTCAAAACTATGTTCAAACTTAAGTACTGGTCAGAATCAGTACAAAACATTATTAGGGACGATATCTGTCATGGTAGGTATGACCGTACAGTGGGACAAACACCTACTGCTTACTTTTTAGGGAAGGTGTGTATCGCAAAGTATTTAGACCCTAAGATACCTGAAGAGTGTCTAGTGACCAAAATGGCGTATCATTTCGAAGAGAAGATCATTAGTGCACGCTTAAGTGGACAAATAAAAACTATTGGAGGCATGGAAACGCTGCTAGAAAATTATGAACAGGAATCTTATTATAGGAGAAGTAGATGGAGATCAGGGAATACCGAGGAGCGTAGGAATGAACCACCAAGAGAGAATCGGCCCAGAGTTAATTATGTGCATGCTAATAACAATTATTACAGTAATAGTTACCAAGGAAGACGTCCGTATTTTAACCAGAGACAAAATTATGATCGAAGAGATGAGAGAAACAACTACAACAGACAACAATGGAATGATCATGACGAATATAGGAGGTCCAGAAGTGGAGATAGAAATAGGGACATACCTTCGGGAGATCCACCAAATGACAATCAGGGAACTAATCAAGCCCAAGTAAATTATCTAATGGCTGATGAGAGGGATTCGAGGAGACCCGATGAACAGCAACAAAGAAAAGTGGACAAACGAGTTGACCATGGGAAAAATCAAGGGTCTAATCCTGGTCCCAGTAATAAAGATGAGAGGCTATATACATACGATAATATTGAAATGTATGGTAGTGATCAGCAATGGGGCAATCCAATAGCGAATTTTATTGACAAGTTTAATCAACAGAATCCACGGGAAAAATATAAGAGTGGATCAATCCGTGTTGTGAATGATACCGAAAACGGTTAAACTAATGTTAAATGAAATATTGAGAAAAAGTATTGAAAGACTAAAACCCCAAAATTCTAAAAGCATGTAAGGACAACTTACTCAAGTTATTTTGAAACCATATAATTTAAAGTGAAGAGACTAAAACCCCAAAATTCTAAAAAAATGTAAGGACATCTTACTCAAGTTATTTTGAAACCATATGATTTAACGAAAAATAATAACAGATTAGTAATTAAGAGTTATAAAGAATTGATTTAAAATGAAATAATAGGAAAAAGTAATATTTTTAATGGTAACAAACAGAAGAAAAATTAAATTAACAAAAACAATTGATGGTAATGGGCTTAGATAAGAAGAATAAAGAATAATTTAATGACTCCAATGAAACTGAAGGAGGATGATAATTAATACAATAATTAGAACTTCTCGGAATTGAAGATTATATAAGAAGAAATGATACGGAGAAATATGTCACAAGAAGTAAAGTCAAAAGAATTTTAACATAAGGCCTATCAATAATGTTATATGCTATTAGTTAATGGAAAAGAAGAAGGAATCAAGGAGAAGAAGAAATATATAAATAAATGCAAACAGCTACAGTATGAAGAATCCCAAAAGTGTTTAGTACTAGTCGCTAATTGGCTACTACTTATAAGTTTTTTATTTTTATGTATTGACCGTAGAAATGTTCCGGCAATAATTTTTATGAGCAGGGATGATGTTCCCCTTGTCTCAGAAGGTGTAAGGATGGACAGAGGAGGAAAGATGTTAGGGAAATTGAATATTTAAGGGATAATAATTATAAAATAGCTGAAAAGAGTGATACTAGATTCCAGAAGTATAAATGAAGAAAATAGAAGGAAGATAGCAGACCGAAGCTTAATTGATAAAGATAAGTTATAGAAGTAAATAGAAATGAGTGTTAAAACAAGTTTAATATGATGAGTGTGACCAGTCCTTATCAAATAAAATGTGGAAGTACCACTACCCAGAGAAATAAATAAATGATGAATTTGCCTCCAAGAGAGAGAGAGAGTAGAGTAAGAAAACAGCAATTACCACCAGTCTGAATTACCAGTCAGTTTACAACCAGTTTGAAATGAAACACTATTATGAAGATATAACCAAGACTATTAGGAGAATTAAAACAATCAACAATTTATTTTTTTAAACGAGTGAAACCAAAATAAATTTGTTCTAGTGGGGGGGCTTTATGTAACGTTACATAACCCGGTCCCAATAAATTAAATCATGATAACATAAAGGTCAGAAATGGGTAACCTATAACTAGCTCTAAATTAAAGTATATCACTAAACATTATAAACAATTCGAGTGATATACAGTGACAAGTGAGTTATAGTGTACCCATTGAGGTAAAAAGTGAAAGTGAAGGTAACTTATTACAGAATTGTGCTGTAGGTTTGGGAATTATAAAACTATGATAGTAGACTATAATGCTACTAAGTGATTCTGTATTTTTATTAATTTATTGTAATATTTATATTGTGTAGACAACCAATTGTAATACCTAAGTTCATGTTATATTTTTTCAAATATTTGTGTTATAATATAATATAACCCAGGGTTCGTTTAAAAAAAAAAACATAAAAAGTTTAAATATCAAAGGATAATAAAAAATTAAAATAATTCTATATGAGGGAAATGGCAACAGGAAGTAGTGCAGTGTAGGAATACTATGAGAGACTAATAAATACTATATAAATTCATTTAGAGATAATAAAAAATATTAAATTCTTATATACCAGGTCATAAGAAAATGAACAGAAACCTCTTATGTACAACAAATTGGTAAAGAAACCAGAATTAAAAAGAATTATTTTTCGGTAAATAAAATATAAATTTATAATAATTACAAACTGCCTGTATAATAAAAATATTTTGGGTTACTAAGAGTGACTAAAATAACAAGTATTGTTAATAATCGAATTTGGAATAAAACCATAGAGTTGAAGAAATGATGCTACTACAATTATAATACAAATAACCTTTTTGGAACTTTGAAGGAGTGAAAATTAATACTAAACTAACAAGCAACATGACCACTATATAATCATCCATGATTTATCAAAATTAAATGGTTACATTCCTTACAAAACAGTGAAAGAAAACCTTCGGATGATTCAACCTGGTTTCGCCATAGTTCCAGTTGACGATCGAAAAATGCGTCAGACGGTAAGGAAATCATAACGCAAGACGGACCTCACTAGCGAAAAAGCTTCATTCCAATAAGAACCATACGGAGCGAGGTAATATAAACATTTCGTTTGATAGTTCAAGAAGGAAACGCATTCCGAACGTTGATATAGAACACAAAATATTCATTTAATCACATGTTTTTTTTTTTGTAAACAAAAGCCGCTGCGCTCTTACGGACATTCCTGGAACTACATACTACACGGAAAAATAAACAAATTTATTTAATAATTTTTTCGGTATTTGTAAAGCTAAGTAATTATCCATTTCTGACACTCTCGTAACAAAAAGAACTTACCCTGAACCCTGGGGAATTATTAAGAATTATATATTAATTGATGTTTTTTTTTTAATATAATAAAATTTGGTAAATAAAACCATATATGTTTTTCTCTTTAGATAATTCCATGTTTGCTCTGTGAAGTCGAGATTATGTTTTATTTAAGGAAAGATCAATTGTAATACTTGTATTTTGGTGGCAGGAAACAAAAACCAATAATATTAATAAATAATAGTATTGAAAAATAATCTTGAATAATAAAGTGTGTTATAATTTTGTAGTGGGTAGTTGTAATAGGTCTCAGCACAAAAACAGAAGAAATCAACCCCTCGGATCAGATTTTGCTATAGTGTAGGCTGGTTGAACTAAGCGTAGAACCTTATCTCACAATCAGCTGATGTAAATCACAGCGAACAATTTGAAAAAATCCGAAATCGTCTAAACAAAGTGTAAATAATTGGTACTTACTCTCTCTCTTCTTCATAAGGCTGAACAACTTCCCTCTTTGACCCCAAATCACACACTCTCGATTTCTGTTTAGATTGAGTAACACATTAGAAAAATCCTTTATTTATTTTTTTTAGAAAAACGTCAGTTATTATAATTCATAAGTGGTGACTGCGGAGAGGCGGAGACTTTAGTATCTCAAAACGCTACGTCACAGAGTTGGCGCATAGCAACATTGGGAGTTTAATTAAATAAGACGAACACCCAATAAGCTACATACAAAGTTTTCGCTATTACCTCTACAAAAACCGCGACGTTACAATATATATTATAACGGAACCAAATATTAACTATTTGGGGTTATATGTTTACTGCATACTGAAACCATATTTAAATAAAAATTAACAGTTAAAACTCCATTTGAATGTAGCGCATTGAAAATAATGCTGTGTAAAACAACGCACACGTGGTCGTTATGTAATCAGTTCGCTGTACAAGGAAGCGACCACACCCAAACTGTTAATTATTAATATCTCGGAAACTAATAAATAAAGGCGAAATCTAACATAGCCAAAATGTTTGCCGAGATATTAATAATGACGTCTGCAAATTTGATGCAATATAATTAACAAATGAAAGAGTTAATTAAAATAATTAAATAACTTCTGTTAAAATAGAGTTACAGTAATGAGATTTTAGTATGTTATAAAGATAATAATTTGTGGCAGATTGTATATTTTAGATTTCAGACAACTTGATTTGCAACCAAGTTATTGCAAAATTAAATAAGTACAGGATATCCTGAGCGACAAAGTGGTTCCGGCGGATAATTAAATATTAGATAATAATTCTATTCTCCGTCTGTGGGAACCAGACTTCATTCTCACGGACTAAGGGAATTCTAAATTTTATGTGGTAGGGAGAGTGTTTCGACCAATGAAATCATTTCATGCAGCCCCGGCTACTGCGATGTTTTCTGGTGGAAAAATCACTCTTCTGTCAGTACTGACGAAGTTCAGACGTAGTCCTTCGATCGTCTAGTAGCCAAAGCGGTGAAGATCAACAAGAAGACTCTACGTGGTCAACACACACGCAATTACGAACACACTAACTACAGATCATCTGTATAGCTCGTAATTGTTGTGTAAAGGCGAGATACTCTTCAGGACATCAACTAAGCTTATTGTGTACTACCAGTTAGTCATAAGCACGCAAGAGATCCACCCGACTTCAAGACCAGACTTCAAGAATACAGCAGAGAGGCCGTCTAAATCATTGGTTAACAGCTGACGAGCAGAGCGACCGCCCGAACGAAGCGCACACACACACACGCTGACGTGCAACGTGCGAATCGACGAGGGACAGCACGCAGTTCCAGCAGACAACAGCAGACGTTAAAATATTCACAAACAGCAAGGAAGCAGAGTGTTGCCGAATTTTGAACTCCACGACCGAATCCAGCAGATCTAAGCAGATTACTTTCTCTAACCAAGGACTCGAATCGACGAGGGACAAATCGGGACGACACCCTCTTCAGTAACAGGAAAGCAAAATCCACTTATTTATTTTTCAGATAAAATTTTCAATTTTTCAATTAAAACATTGTAATTCAAATAATTCAGGTGCCAAACAAAAAGCAAAGACTCTAGTAATTAAAAAGTAAATTCCTTGTGATAATCTGTATAGCAGTTTAAGGTTTTAGTAAGTTATAGTTAAGAAATAGAATTAGTATAAAAAGCGCTATACAAATCTTAACTGACAATCTAATCTTAGATCATACTGCAGTAGATCAGAAGTAGAATCACTAGAAATGAAATAACGTGAACTAGACTGTCACGTCTAATTTATTTTAACTAATTATTCAAATTAATTTTAGAGTTTTATATTTTGTTTCAGGAACACTTAGATTCAAAGTAATTAAATAAATTTAATTAAATTCAAATCAATTAATAAAGTCAAATTTAAATTGCAATTAACTCGCAAAGAACGAGTTCAGTTTCTTTCAACTATTAGACAATCGAAAAACATCGATTCATTGTATAGACTATAAGAAAATTCATAACATTATAACCATTCTATTCTTGTGTGTTGTTGGTGTAATAAACAACGTTTTATTACCCCATATAACAGTGTTTTATTGTTGTACGATAAAGCCTACCAGTCTCACAAAACTCTCCCCCTTTAAAGTAACCCATTATGTGTGTTGTTGTAATAATTTGAGATTACTAGCTTGCGAACTTCAAATCCAAAATCCACACGCCCTAGTCGGAAGAATCTGCAAGATCAGACAGCAGGTGGGTACTCACACACAACATTACATTACAATAACGCATAGTAGTGTAGTTATAAATGTCGCCCTGTACGTGGGGCACGAAATTAAATTCAATTTAAATTTAATTTTCACTTTAAAACAAACTTTGCTGTTTTAATTAGTAAAACAGCTGGCGTCCAACTAAACAATCCCCAAAGAGTTTTGTGACTGGGGTTTGTACAACAGTAAAATTATTGTGTGTATTTGAAACTGTTCTGTGTATTTTAAGTAGTGTATATTTGACATTGTAGTGTATTTAAAATGGATATGGATAAAATACTTAAACAAATGCAGCAAATGAACGCGGAAATGACCGCTAATATTAACGCGAAATTTGAGAAAACAAATGCCGATTTGACCGCTAAAATAGACGCGAAATTTGAACAGAGTGCAGCCAAAGCTGAACTAAATATCGCAGAATTAACTTCTAAAATCGAAGCACAAAAAGTTAGTCTAACCGAAGCATTAGAACAAAGTAACGCTGACATAAACGCCGATATTAAGCAAAGTAATAAAGAATGTAGTAAAGAATTAACTGCGAAAATAGACGAAAGCGTAACCGAGTTAACGGTGAAAGTCGCGGAAATCGCCGAAAGAGTAAATACGGTCGATACTAAAATCAATGAACGGTTTAAGGTTTTTGAGACCACTATGCAAAAATCGTTTATTGAACAAGTAACACGTATGGAGGGCCGGTTCAAAGACCACATAACCCGTTGTGAAAAGCAAACACTAGAGGTTTCCAAAAAGGTGGAATCCCTAGAGGTAAAAATTCACGCGGACGTGACCGAAACGCAACGACGAGTAGATAAATTAGACGCTTCAATTGTAGAGACGCGATCTAACATTGACTCTAATAAAGAGAGTGTTTTACAAACGTTAAGCGACGAGATTTTGAAAGTACGACAGGAGGTACGAAGGAGGTCTGCTCCAAATATTTTGGTACAAGGTCCTGTCGATGAGAAAAATCGCGTGTATTTTACGGGGGAAAATAACGAAAACCCCATTGAATTTTTATTAGCATGTGAGAGTGAAATGGCTAGAGTAGGTTCCCGACTAGAAGATCAAGACAAAATACAGTGGGTGGTTAACGCGATGCGTGATTCGGCGCGTAAGTGGTATAACATTGTACGCGATAGTGTCCACATACGCGGAGTTCAAACAAAAATTTGAAAGCCGGTACTGGAACTCGCATACCCAACGACTTCTGCGCAATGAACTGGAATATGGCCGTTTTGACAAGAAAATGAATATTACCGCCGAAAATTATATAATCCAGCAGGTCGAGCGAGCGAAGCATTTAACCCCAGCATTTTCGGAGATTGACATAGTGACCAAGCTTGCCTACCATTTTAATCATAACATTAGAGTAGCTTTATTTACCCAGGGTATTCGCACGGTAGACGAACTACTCATTCTAGTGTCCCAAAGTGAGACGGTTTTTGATTTTGGTGGGTGGCGGTATAATCCCGATTTTCGCCGAAATAATGAAGGGCAGAATACGCGAGAACAATACCAGCAACCTGACCAGAGACCGAGTACTAGTTCTACTCCACCCCAAACATCGTCAAAACCCCCAGATAAGACCTTTGAATACAAAGGCAAACAAAATATTGCTAGATCAAAAGGGCAATATAAGGGTAACGACGGGGCCCCGATTAGAGCTATGCAAACGGTTGAGATAGCTAGAACCGATGCAATAGAGCAAGACAGCGATACTCCTAGTAATAAAGATCCCAACGAGAGGAGAAAGAATCGCAAGTTTCCAAAAAACTTGGAAACGGGCGCCTCCAGGGGGGAAGCGCCATAAATTATGCCAAAACCTATCGCAATAAAGTAGGTAAAAATAAAAAAAATGCTAGGTTTAAGAAAAGTGAATTTTATACAGAAATTTGTACGCCAGTTGACAAAGTATTTCAACCGGAAGGTAAGGAAACGTGGTTGCCCGTTAACACAATGCAACAATGGGCACCGACAAAAGCACATCCGCCAGAGCAGGAAAGTGACGACGACGTTCCCACACAGTCAGCGTGGGAAGACGTAGACGAAGAATCCGGTGACGAAAATGACCGATGGTTAACGAAGTACTGTCGAACCGTTCGTAAAAAGGGTTACGAAATATTACGGTTAAAAGATAACGTAATTGTATTATAATAATTAAATTTAAAATAAATAATTTGTGTTTTATAATATTATTAATAATAATTATAGATAACGTGTGTAATAATAATAATGTTTTCCTAGCGCGATAAATAATAAGCGTATAGAGTGAGCGAGAACAGCGGCAGGAAACAGTTACGTCACGCGATAATAACTACCTGACCCACATATGAAACTAGGTCAAGCAATTAGACGCGCGCCCGGCGATAACGTTTTAAATACTGTCAGCAAAATTCCTTTATACGCGTGCCATTATTTATAAACAAAGGCTACTACTCGTTTTAAAAACATTATACGCAATAAGTTGCAAATATGATAGTTTAATACATGTATTTAGAGTTAAATTGTATATAATGCAATAACATTAACACTTGTGTACGTGTCTTCAGAATAAGTAATACAATGTATAGGGAATAAGAATAATGATTACAGAATATGTGTGTAATGATTAAGAAAAAAAAAATAACTGTAATTATTACATTCATTTTTTTTTTAAAGCGGGTGTGGGAATATATAACGGAACCAAATATTAACTATTTGGGGTTATATGTTTACCGCATACTGAAACCATATTTAAATAAAAATTAACAGTTAAAACTCCATTTGAATGTAGCGCATTGAAAATAATGCTGTGTAAAACAACGCACACGTGGTCGTTATGTAATCAGTTCGCTGTACAAGGAAGCGACCACACCCAAACTGTTAATTATTAATATCTCGGAAACTAATAAATAAAGGCGAAATCTAACATAGCCAAAATGTTTGCCGAGATATTAATAATGACGTCTGCAAATTTGATGCAATATAATTAACAAATGTAAGAGTTAATTAAAATAATTAAATAACTTCTGTTAAAATAGAGTTACAGTAATGAGATTTTAGTATGTTATAAAGATAATAATTTGTGACAGATTGTATATTTTAGATTTCACACAACTTGATTTGCAACCAAGTTATTGCAAAATTAAATAAGTACAGGATATCCTGAGCGACAAAGTGGTTCCGGCGGATAATTAAATATTAGATAATAGTTCTATTCTCCGTCTGTGGGAACCAGACTTCATTCTCACGGACTAAGGGAATTCTAAATTTTATGTGGTAGGGAGAGTGTTTCGACCAATGAAATCATTTCATGCAGCCCCGGCTACTGCGATGTTTTCTGGTGGAAAAATCACTCTTCTGTCAGTACTGACGAAGTTCAGACGTAGTCCTTCGATCGTCTAGTAGCCAAAGCGGTGAAGATCAACAAGAAGACTCTACGTGGTCAACACACACGCAATTACGAACACACTAACTACAGATCATCTGTATAGCTCGTAATTGTTGTGTAAAGGCGAGATACTCTTCAGGACATCAACTAAGCTTATTGTGTACTACCAGTTAGTCATAAGCACGCAAGAGATCCACCCGACTTCAAGACCAGACTTCAAGAATACAGCAGAGAGGCCGTCTAAATCATTGGTTAACAGCTGACGAGCAGAGCGACCGCCCGAACGAAGCGCACACACACACACGCTGACGTGCAACGTGCGAATCGACGAGGGACAGCACGCAGTTCCAGCAGACAACAGCAGACGTTAAAATATTCACAAACAGCAAGGAAGCAGAGTGTTGCCGAATTTTGAACTCCACGACCGAATCCAGCAGATCTAAGCAGATTACTTTCTCTAACCAAGGACTCGAATCGACGAGGGACAAATCGGGACGACATCCTCTTCAGTAACAGGAAAGCAAAATCCACTTATTTATTTTTCAGATAAAATTTTCAATTTTTCAATTAAAACATTGTAATTCAAATAATTCAGGTGCCAAACAAAAAGCAAAGACTCTAGTAATTAAAAAGTAAATTCCTTGTGATAATCTGTATAGCAGTTTAAGGTTTTAGTAAGTTATAGTTAAGAAATAGAATTAGTATAAAAAGCGCTATACAAATCTTAACTGACAATCTAATCTTAGATCATACTGCAGTAGATCAGAAGTAGAATCACTAGAAATGAAATAACGTGAACTAGACTGTCACGTCTAATTTATTTTAACTAATTATTCAAATTAATTTTAGAGTTTTATATTTTGTTCCAGGAACACTTAGATTCAAAGTAATTAAATAAATTTAATTAAATTCAAATCAATTAATAAAGTCAAATTTAAATTGCAATTAACTCGCAAAGAACGAGTTCAGTTTCTTTCAACTATTAGACAATCGAAAAACATCGATTCATTGTATAGACTATAAGAAAATTCATAACATTATAACCATTCTATTCTTGTGTGTTGTTGGTGTAATAAACAACGTTTTATTACCCCATATAACAGTGTTTTATTGTTGTACGATAAAGCCTACCAGTCTCACAAAACTCTCCCCCTTTAAAGTAACCCATTATGTGTGTTGTTGTAATAATTTGAGATTACTAGCTTGCGAACTTCAAATCCAAAATCCACACGCCCTAGTCGGAAGAATCTGCAAGATCAGACAGCAGGTGGGTACTCACACACAACATTACATTACAATAACGCATAGTAGTGTAGTTATAAATGTCGCCCTGTACGTGGGGCACGAAATTAAATTCAATTTAAATTTAATTTTCACTTTAAAACAAACTTTGCTGTTTTAATTAGTAAAACAGCTGGCGTCCAACTAAACAATCCCCAAAGAGTTTTGTGACTGGGGTTTGTACAACAGTAAAATTATTGTGTGTATTTGAAACTGTTCTGTGTATTTTAAGTAGTGTATATTTGACATTGTAGTGTATTTAAAATGGATATGGATAAAATACTTAAACAAATGCAGCAAATGAACGCGGAAATGACCGCTAATATTAACGCGAAATTTGAGAAAACAAATGCCGATTTGACCGCTAAAATAGACGCGAAATTTGAACAGAGTGCAGCCAAAGCTGAACTAAATATCGCAGAATTAACTTCTAAAATCGAAGCACAAAAAGTTAGTCTAACCGAAGCATTAGAACAAAGTAACGCTGACATAAACGCCGATATTAAGCAAAGTAATAAAGAATGTAGTAAAGAATTAACTGCGAAAATAGACGAAAGCGTAACCGAGTTAACGGTGAAAGTCGCGGAAATCGCCGAAAGAGTAAATACGGTCGATACTAAAATCAATGAACGGTTTAAGGTTTTTGAGACCACTATGCAAAAATCGTTTATTGAACAAGTAACACGTATGGAGGGCCGGTTCAAAGACCACATAACCCGTTGTGAAAAGCAAACACTAGAGGTTTCCAAAAAGGTGGAATCCCTAGAGGTAAAAATTCACGCGGACGTGACCGAAACGCAACGACGAGTAGATAAATTAGACGCTTCAATTGTAGAGACGCGATCTAACATTGACTCTAATAAAGAGAGTGTTTTACAAACGTTAAGCGACGAGATTTTGAAAGTACGACAGGAGGTACGAAGGAGGTCTGCTCCAAATATTTTGGTACAAGGTCCTGTCGATGAGAAAAATCGCGTGTATTTTACGGGGGAAAATAACGAAAACCCCATTGAATTTTTATTAGCATGTGAGAGTGAAATGGCTAGAGTAGGTTCCCGACTAGAAGATCAAGACAAAATACAGTGGGTGGTTAACGCGATGCGTGATTCGGCGCGTAAGTGGTATAACATTGTACGCGATAGAGTGTCCACATACGCGGAGTTCAAACAAAAATTTGAAAGCCGGTACTGGAACTCGCATACCCAACGACTTCTGCGCAGTGAACTGGAATATGGCCGTTTTGACAAGAAAATGAATATTACCGCCGAAAATTATATAATCCAGCAGGTCGAGCGAGCGAAGCATTTAACCCCAGCATTTTCGGAGATTGACATAGTGACCAAGCTTGCCTACCATTTTAATCATAACATTAGAGTAGCTGTATTTACCCAGGGTATTCGCACGGTAGACGAACTACTCATTCTAGTGTCCCAAAGTGAGACGGTTTTTGATTTTGGTGGGTGGCGGTATAATCCCGATTTTCGCCGAAATAATGAAGGGCAGAATACGCGAGAACAATACCAGCAACCTGACCAGAGACCGAGTACTAGTTCTACTCCACCCCAAACATCGTCAAAACCCCCAGATAAGACCTTTGAATACAAAGGCAAACAAAATATTGCTAGATCAAAAGGGCAATATAAGGGTAACGACGGGGCCCCGATTAGAGCTATGCAAACGGTTGAGATAGCTAGAACCGATGCAATAGAGCAAGACAGCGATACTCCTAGTAATAAAGATCCCAACGAGAGGAGAAAGAATCGCAAGTTTCCAAAAAACTTGGAAACGGGCGCCTCCAGGGGGGAAGCGCCATAAATTATGCCAAAACCTATCGCAATAAAGTAGGTAAAAATAAAAAAAATGCTAGGTTTAAGAAAAGTGAATTTTATACAGAAATTTGTACGCCAGTTGACAAAGTATTTCAACCGGAAGGTAAGGAAACGTGGTTGCCCGTTAACACAATGCAACAATGGGCACCGACAAAAGCACATCCGCCAGAGCAGGAAAGTGACGACGACGTTCCCACACAGTCAGCGTGGGAAGACGTAGACGAAGAATCCGGTGACGAAAATGACCGATGGTTAACGAAGTACTGTCGAACCGTTCGTAAAAAGGGTTACGAAATATTACGGTTAAAAGATAACGTAATTGTATTATAATAATTAAATTTAAAATAAATAATTTGTGTTTTATAATATTATTAATAATAATTATAGATAACGTGTGTAATAATAATAATGTTTTCCTAGCGCGATAAATAATAAGCGTATAGAGTGAGCGAGAACAGCGGCAGGAAACAGTTACGTCACGCGATAATAACTACCTGACCCACATATGAAACTAGGTCAAGCAATTAGACGCGCGCCCGGCGATAACGTTTTAAATACTGTCAGCAAAATTCCTTTATACGCGTGCCATTATTTATAAACAAAGGCTACTACTCGTTTTAAAAACATTATACGCAATAAGTTGCAAATATGATAGTTTAATACATGTATTTAGAGTTAAATTGTATATAATGCAATAACATTAACACTTGTGTACGTGTCTTCAGAATAAGTAATACAATGTATAGGGAATAAGAATAATGATTACAGAATATGTGTGTAATGATTAAGAAAAAAAAAATAACTGTAATTATTACATTCATTTTTTTTTTAAAGCGGGTGTGGGAATATATAACGGAACCAAATATTAACTATTTGGGGTTATATGTTTACCGCATACTGAAACCATATTTAAATAAAAATTAACAGTTAAAACTCCATTTGAATGTAGCGCATTGAAAATAATGCTGTGTAAAACAACGCACACGTGGTCGTTATGTAATCAGTTCGCTGTACAAGGAAGCGACCACACCCAAACTGTTAATTATTAATATCTCGGAAACTAATAAATAAAGGCGAAATCTAACATAGCCAAAATGTTTGCCGAGATATTAATAATGACGTCTGCAAATTTGATGCAATATAATTAACAAATGTAAGAGTTAATTAAAATAATTAAATAACTTCTGTTAAAATAGAGTTACAGTAATGAGATTTTAGTATGTTATAAAGATAATAATTTGTGACAGATTGTATATTTTAGATTTCACACAACTTGATTTGCAACCAAGTTATTGCAAAATTAAATAAGTACAGGATATCCTGAGCGACAAAGTGGTTCCGGCGGATAATTAAATATTAGATAATAGTTCTATTCTCCGTCTGTGGGAACCAGACTTCATTCTCACGGACTAAGGGAATTCTAAATTTTATGTGGTAGGGAGAGTGTTTCGACCAATGAAATCATTTCATGCAGCCCCGGCTACTGCGATGTTTTCTGGTGGAAAAATCACTCTTCTGTCAGTACTGACGAAGTTCAGACGTAGTCCTTCGATCGTCTAGTAGCCAAAGCGGTGAAGATCAACAAGAAGACTCTACGTGGTCAACACACACGCAATTACGAACACACTAACTACAGATCATCTGTATAGCTCGTAATTGTTGTGTAAAGGCGAGATACTCTTCAGGACATCAACTAAGCTTATTGTGTACTACCAGTTAGTCATAAGCACGCAAGAGATCCACCCGACTTCAAGACCAGACTTCAAGAATACAGCAGAGAGGCCGTCTAAATCATTGGTTAACAGCTGACGAGCAGAGCGACCGCCCGAACGAAGCGCACACACACACACGCTGACGTGCAACGTGCGAATCGACGAGGGACAGCACGCAGTTCCAGCAGACAACAGCAGACGTTAAAATATTCACAAACAGCAAGGAAGCAGAGTGTTGCCGAATTTTGAACTCCACGACCGAATCCAGCAGATCTAAGCAGATTACTTTCTCTAACCAAGGACTCGAATCGACGAGGGACAAATCGGGACGACATCCTCTTCAGTAACAGGAAAGCAAAATCCACTTATTTATTTTTCAGATAAAATTTTCAATTTTTCAATTAAAACATTGTAATTCAAATAATTCAGGTGCCAAACAAAAAGCAAAGACTCTAGTAATTAAAAAGTAAATTCCTTGTGATAATCTGTATAGCAGTTTAAGGTTTTAGTAAGTTATAGTTAAGAAATAGAATTAGTATAAAAAGCGCTATACAAATCTTAACTGACAATCTAATCTTAGATCATACTGCAGTAGATCAGAAGTAGAATCACTAGAAATGAAATAACGTGAACTAGACTGTCACGTCTAATTTATTTTAACTAATTATTCAAATTAATTTTAGAGTTTTATATTTTGTTTCAGGAACACTTAGATTCAAAGTAATTAAATAAATTTAATTAAATTCAAATCAATTAATAAAGTCAAATTTAAATTGCAATTAACTCGCAAAGAACGAGTTCAGTTTCTTTCAACTATTAGACAATCGAAAAACATCGATTCATTGTATAGACTATAAGAAAATTCATAACATTATAACCATTCTATTCTTGTGTGTTGTTGGTGTAATAAACAACGTTTTATTACCCCATATAACAGTGTTTTATTGTTGTACGATAAAGCCTACCAGTCTCACAAAACTCTCCCCCTTTAAAGTAACCCATTATGTGTGTTGTTGTAATAATTTGAGATTACTAGCTTGCGAACTTCAAATCCAAAATCCACACGCCCTAGTCGGAAGAATCTGCAAGATCAGACAGCAGGTGGGTACTCACACACAACATTACATTACAATAACGCATAGTAGTGTAGTTATAAATGTCGCCCTGTACGTGGGGCACGAAATTAAATTCAATTTAAATTTAATTTTCACTTTAAAACAAACTTTGCTGTTTTAATTAGTAAAACAGCTGGCGTCCAACTAAACAATCCCCAAAGAGTTTTGTGACTGGGGTTTGTACAACAGTAAAATTATTGTGTGTATTTGAAACTGTTCTGTGTATTTTAAGTAGTGTATATTTGACATTGTAGTGTATTTAAAATGGATATGGATAAAATACTTAAACAAATGCAGCAAATGAACGCGGAAATGACCGCTAATATTAACGCGAAATTTGAGAAAACAAATGCCGATTTGACCGCTAAAATAGACGCGAAATTTGAACAGAGTGCAGCCAAAGCTGAACTAAATATCGCAGAATTAACTTCTAAAATCGAAGCACAAAAAGTTAGTCTAACCGAAGCATTAGAACAAAGTAACGCTGACATAAACGCCGATATTAAGCAAAGTAATAAAGAATGTAGTAAAGAATTAACTGCGAAAATAGACGAAAGCGTAACCGAGTTAACGGTGAAAGTCGCGGAAATCGCCGAAAGAGTAAATACGGTCGATACTAAAATCAATGAACGGTTTAAGGTTTTTGAGACCACTATGCAAAAATCGTTTATTGAACAAGTAACACGTATGGAGGGCCGGTTCAAAGACCACATAACCCGTTGTGAAAAGCAAACACTAGAGGTTTCCAAAAAGGTGGAATCCCTAGAGGTAAAAATTCACGCGGACGTGACCGAAACGCAACGACGAGTAGATAAATTAGACGCTTCAATTGTAGAGACGCGATCTAACATTGACTCTAATAAAGAGAGTGTTTTACAAACGTTAAGCGACGAGATTTTGAAAGTACGACAGGAGGTACGAAGGAGGTCTGCTCCAAATATTTTGGTACAAGGTCCTGTCGATGAGAAAAATCGCGTGTATTTTACGGGGGAAAATAACGAAAACCCCATTGAATTTTTATTAGCATGTGAGAGTGAAATGGCTAGAGTAGGTTCCCGACTAGAAGATCAAGACAAAATACAGTGGGTGGTTAACGCGATGCGTGATTCGGCGCGTAAGTGGTATAACATTGTACGCGATAGAGTGTCCACATACGCGGAGTTCAAACAAAAATTTGAAAGCCGGTACTGGAACTCGCATACCCAACGACTTCTGCGCAGTGAACTGGAATATGGCCGTTTTGACAAGAAAATGAATATTACCGCCGAAAATTATATAATCCAGCAGGTCGAGCGAGCGAAGCATTTAACCCCAGCATTTTCGGAGATTGACATAGTGACCAAGCTTGCCTACCATTTTAATCATAACATTAGAGTAGCTGTATTTACCCAGGGTATTCGCACGGTAGACGAACTACTCATTCTAGTGTCCCAAAGTGAGACGGTTTTTGATTTTGGTGGGTGGCGGTATAATCCCGATTTTCGCCGAAATAATGAAGGGCAGAATACGCGAGAACAATACCAGCAACCTGACCAGAGACCGAGTACTAGTTCTACTCCACCCCAAACATCGTCAAAACCCCCAGATAAGACCTTTGAATACAAAGGCAAACAAAATATTGCTAGATCAAAAGGGCAATATAAGGGTAACGACGGGGCCCCGATTAGAGCTATGCAAACGGTTGAGATAGCTAGAACCGATGCAATAGAGCAAGACAGCGATACTCCTAGTAATAAAGATCCCAACGAGAGGAGAAAGAATCGCAAGTTTCCAAAAAACTTGGAAACGGGCGCCTCCAGGGGGGAAGCGCCATAAATTATGCCAAAACCTATCGCAATAAAGTAGGTAAAAATAAAAAAAATGCTAGGTTTAAGAAAAGTGAATTTTATACAGAAATTTGTACGCCAGTTGACAAAGTATTTCAACCGGAAGGTAAGGAAACGTGGTTGCCCGTTAACACAATGCAACAATGGGCACCGACAAAAGCACATCCGCCAGAGCAGGAAAGTGACGACGACGTTCCCACACAGTCAGCGTGGGAAGACGTAGACGAAGAATCCGGTGACGAAAATGACCGATGGTTAACGAAGTACTGTCGAACCGTTCGTAAAAAGGGTTACGAAATATTACGGTTAAAAGATAACGTAATTGTATTATAATAATTAAATTTAAAATAAATAATTTGTGTTTTATAATATTATTAATAATAATTATAGATAACGTGTGTAATAATAATAATGTTTTCCTAGCGCGATAAATAATAAGCGTATAGAGTGAGCGAGAACAGCGGCAGGAAACAGTTACGTCACGCGATAATAACTACCTGACCCACATATGAAACTAGGTCAAGCAATTAGACGCGCGCCCGGCGATAACGTTTTAAATACTGTCAGCAAAATTCCTTTATACGCGTGCCATTATTTATAAACAAAGGCTACTACTCGTTTTAAAAACATTATACGCAATAAGTTGCAAATATGATAGTTTAATACATGTATTTAGAGTTAAATTGTATATAATGCAATAACATTAACACTTGTGTACGTGTCTTCAGAATAAGTAATACAATGTATAGGGAATAAGAATAATGATTACAGAATATGTGTGTAATGATTAAGAAAAAAAAAATAACTGTAATTATTACATTCATTTTTTTTTTAAAGCGGGTGTGGGAATATATAACGGAACCAAATATTAACTATTTGGGGTTATATGTTTACCGCATACTGAAACCATATTTAAATAAAAATTAACAGTTAAAACTCCATTTGAATGTAGCGCATTGAAAATAATGCTGTGTAAAACAACGCACACGTGGTCGTTATGTAATCAGTTCGCTGTACAAGGAAGCGACCACACCCAAACTGTTAATTATTAATATCTCGGAAACTAATAAATAAAGGCGAAATCTAACATAGCCAAAATGTTTGCCGAGATATTAATAATGACGTCTGCAAATTTGATGCAATATAATTAACAAATGTAAGAGTTAATTAAAATAATTAAATAACTTCTGTTAAAATAGAGTTACAGTAATGAGATTTTAGTATGTTATAAAGATAATAATTTGTGACAGATTGTATATTTTAGATTTCACACAACTTGATTTGCAACCAAGTTATTGCAAAATTAAATAAGTACAGGATATCCTGAGCGACAAAGTGGTTCCGGCGGATAATTAAATATTAGATAATAGTTCTATTCTCCGTCTGTGGGAACCAGACTTCATTCTCACGGACTAAGGGAATTCTAAATTTTATGTGGTAGGGAGAGTGTTTCGACCAATGAAATCATTTCATGCAGCCCCGGCTACTGCGATGTTTTCTGGTGGAAAAATCACTCTTCTGTCAGTACTGACGAAGTTCAGACGTAGTCCTTCGATCGTCTAGTAGCCAAAGCGGTGAAGATCAACAAGAAGACTCTACGTGGTCAACACACACGCAATTACGAACACACTAACTACAGATCATCTGTATAGCTCGTAATTGTTGTGTAAAGGCGAGATACTCTTCAGGACATCAACTAAGCTTATTGTGTACTACCAGTTAGTCATAAGCACGCAAGAGATCCACCCGACTTCAAGACCAGACTTCAAGAATACAGCAGAGAGGCCGTCTAAATCATTGGTTAACAGCTGACGAGCAGAGCGACCGCCCGAACGAAGCGCACACACACACACGCTGACGTGCAACGTGCGAATCGACGAGGGACAGCACGCAGTTCCAGCAGACAACAGCAGACGTTAAAATATTCACAAACAGCAAGGAAGCAGAGTGTTGCCGAATTTTGAACTCCACGACCGAATCCAGCAGATCTAAGCAGATTACTTTCTCTAACCAAGGACTCGAATCGACGAGGGACAAATCGGGACGACATCCTCTTCAGTAACAGGAAAGCAAAATCCACTTATTTATTTTTCAGATAAAATTTTCAATTTTTCAATTAAAACATTGTAATTCAAATAATTCAGGTGCCAAACAAAAAGCAAAGACTCTAGTAATTAAAAAGTAAATTCCTTGTGATAATCTGTATAGCAGTTTAAGGTTTTAGTAAGTTATAGTTAAGAAATAGAATTAGTATAAAAAGCGCTATACAAATCTTAACTGACAATCTAATCTTAGATCATACTGCAGTAGATCAGAAGTAGAATCACTAGAAATGAAATAACGTGAACTAGACTGTCACGTCTAATTTATTTTAACTAATTATTCAAATTAATTTTAGAGTTTTATATTTTGTTTCAGGAACACTTAGATTCAAAGTAATTAAATAAATTTAATTAAATTCAAATCAATTAATAAAGTCAAATTTAAATTGCAATTAACTCGCAAAGAACGAGTTCAGTTTCTTTCAACTATTAGACAATCGAAAAACATCGATTCATTGTATAGACTATAAGAAAATTCATAACATTATAACCATTCTATTCTTGTGTGTTGTTGGTGTAATAAACAACGTTTTATTACCCCATATAACAGTGTTTTATTGTTGTACGATAAAGCCTACCAGTCTCACAAAACTCTCCCCCTTTAAAGTAACCCATTATGTGTGTTGTTGTAATAATTTGAGATTACTAGCTTGCGAACTTCAAATCCAAAATCCACACGCCCTAGTCGGAAGAATCTGCAAGATCAGACAGCAGGTGGGTACTCACACACAACATTACATTACAATAACGCATAATAGTAGTAGTGTAGTTATAATATATATATATATATATGTTATGTAACATTACATTTGGCATAGCTTGATATCGTACCAGATTTAATGAAGATCATGGATAAGAAACTGAACAAGAAGAAACATGTGATACTGAAGATGAACAAATAACTACTTTAGACTGACTTGTACTATAACTGACCATACCCAAATTAATGTTTAGGTAAAGTGATGCAAAATACCCCGATGATGGCCATGAAGTTCAAATAATTAAAATAATAATACTTATAAAGACAGACAGCATTATGTACAATTACTATAAGTAAACAAATGGTTTTATTAAATGTATCAAAATATAAAAATAATCAAAATACAATTTGAGGGATAACAGGCCCAAATATACAATATAATGTAAAATAATATATTAGTAAATTGTTAACTAAATGATATAATGAAATAATACAACAAAACAATTATTATAGATACATGGAAACATGCAACTAACTGTAAACAATAGTGGACATAATGTTATCAAGAAAATAATGTATAATCTAATAATAATTCTCAAAAGTATAAAATGAAACAGAAAAAGTACCTAGTACAGCAATGGCTGAACTACCTAAGAAAAATGGAAAAAAATAGAAAATCATTATTAAATGATTAAACTTTTCTTTTTTATGTTTTAA
This sequence comes from Magicicada septendecula, assembly GCA_034769895.1. NCBI lineage: Eukaryota > Metazoa > Arthropoda > Insecta > Hemiptera > Cicadidae > Magicicada > Magicicada septendecula. The sequence goes on along the minus strand of CM068369.1, from coordinate 176,702,761 downwards.
AAATAAGATTAAGTTGTGTTGATGATATTTATAGTTTTATTAAGTAATGAGTGTATGATATGCTTTGTACAGGATGTGTGTAACCAGACATATGCAAATTGTTTAATCACAAAATGGGAATTATGTTTTTTTTTATAATGTTACAGTAATAATTATTGTTATATTTTTAAATAATAATACTAATAGAGTTATAGGAAGTAGTTTTGATGGTAGTTGCATAGTTAATAGGTGTTACAATAACAGAACATGTCAAGACCTAGGCCTATAAAAACTTTGGAATTTTGTAAATTTTAGGAAATACATTTAGAATTTTATAAAACAAATGTTTAAAGGGATAGGTTTATAATTAATAGTATAGACAACAAATGTGGAATCGAAATAATCAGTTTCAAGTTATTTAAGAAAAATTCAAATAGAAAAAATGTAACATCAGTATTTCTTAAGCAAAAATAGGCATGTTTGGTGTCTATATGTCACAAATGTTAAGACCAAAATAATGATGCTATTGGTTTTAAATTCCCAATCAGTACAAAAATGTTATACTAATTTAAAAGTTTTTGACCAAATTCAGATATTGAAATAATGAATTTGTATGACAATGTATATCTGAATCAACCAACCAGATTTCAAATTTTACCTTAGCAACCAAAAATTCAGATAAATAAAATGGGGACTTCTTTAACAACCGTCATTGAAGCCAAATGCGTTATTAAAACTCTCAGATAATTACATTTTAATTAGTGAAAACACATAACAGACTTAGTAAAACGAATTGGTATAGTCAATACATAATGTTATAATAACAAAAGAACATCAAGAATTTAATTCAGAAGAATTTAGATCCGGGGAGAAGAAGCAAAGAAGACTTGGACCCTATCTTCGTCCTGGAAGAATAAAGAAGAGGATGTGGGTGAATTTGAACAATTTATCATCTTATGTGACAACACCTACACTTGTGTACACAACTATTTAGGAATTAAACAATAAATAAAACTACAGACACTATTCTATACCAACAATAAAGAACACTTGAAAATAACACCAACTGAGTATTACACCTTTTTTGAACACCATAAAATCTTTAAAGATAACTAATAAGCATCTAAGCTGTTCATAACCTATAATAGCGAGTAACACATACACGACTACCAGTTTGCAATATACACATCAAAACCTTGTAATATCCTTATATTGTGAAGTTTGTATTTTGATTTTAAGAGTTGTATTATTTGTTTAACCATAATTTTCGAACCAAATACGCCCTGAGATTATTTATTTTATTGAAATAAAAACAAACTGCATCATTCTTTTGCTTGTCGAATCCAGCATAGAGCATAATATTTTAGCTACTACAAACTTATGAATAAAGACGCACGATTTTGTCATAATTTGTAATTACAGTAAAGAAAAAACTAGAAGTAATTAATCAATACTTCATTTGAATAAAGATTGTTAAAAGGAATATATCTGTTTGGTGTTATCTTTGCATTATTATTATTGTTTCAATTAAGAATTACGATAACATAGCACAGCGGACGGAGCAACTGTTGGCAACTCCGAGTGACGTCATTGGGACTGGATGCATAGTGGAAGCGAGCGGCAGAATACAACCGTAGCATAATAATTTATCGTTCAACATAATTTGTTACAATATATATATATATATATATATATATATATATATTTCTAGACTAGAATACCCCATGTGGGAGAACAACGGGAACATTAAGCCAGTAGAAATGACGGAGCATACAAAAGTTAACCCTACCATTTAATTTAAAAAAAAAAACTAATAACCTTTCAAGAATAATTATAATAAAAATAATGGTAATTAAGATTCAGACTCCAAATAGCTTAAGCAAGGCAACCATACTTTAATAGAACAGTTTAACCACCTCCTCATGGTGTATGCTAGACAAATTACAGTGTAACCAGTTACAACTTTTAAAAACTTGAGTTCTTTTGACCTTGAGGTATTCTCAGTTCTTAATACGTTTGTTACACGGATTGAGTTGGCAGATATTTAATGTCGAAAACAAGGGTAGCCAGTCTATGGAGTTGATGTAGTTAGAAGAGGCATAAATGAAACGCTCCCACCTGTAAATATGTAGCGACGAACTCAAGTTGAAACAGGATGAACTGTAGACGAGCAGAGGTTCCGAAAATTGTCCATATGCTATGGTGAATGCTTACTGGAAGTCGTTCCTAGTCTTCCTGGATCTTTCGGTTGGTTCTTCTGTGCATTTCTTGATCTGACGGCTTCGGGGAGCGCCTTAATGTAGAACCGCTCTGCTGGTGGTCACAGGCGTTCACATGACCATCGATCTTCCCCCTTTTTCCTGGCAGAGACAGGGACCCTATAACATTTTATTTGGGGATTAGCCGCCAATTAATACACCTAGACATTACACTCTCTCGCCTCGGAACACAACCACCGCAATCACTTTGACAATAATCTTATTAACACATTTTTCACATTAACTAAGTTAAAATGTACAGTTACTTTATTGTATTCGATTCAATTAAATTCAAATCGTTTAATTTCATTAAATAATAATAATAATTAATTTTAATAAGTTTTAACTAAATAAGAGTTAACAAGAAATAATTTCGTCCTTAGACAGGAAGTAACAAGAACATTAAAATTTTACAAAGCATAAGGTTCTACAATAACGATTAAACCACGCCACACACACTCTTACACAATTGTAACACACATAATCCATAACTAAATAAAAATGAAATAAAATTAATTAAGTATACACACCTGAACGTCTTGAGGAGTCTACCGATACAGACACACATGACCTAGGCCGTCAGACCAAAGGGAACGTCCTGGATGAAGGCTTGCCGAGAAATGAGGCCGAAACAATTGTGTGTAGGTCGTACCTGCCTGCATAAAACAAAACCTGTTCCAGTTTGTCAAAAAGCATTTGGCTAACCTTAATAGCCACATTGCACCAAAAACACAGCGAACAGCTGACCACCAGACTGGTCACTAAATCGCGTCGCCGTAGTTTTTACGAAAGCACAGTCCGGCAGTGCTGCCAACCGTGTTGGTAGCCCTGAACAACTCTACACGCACCGGGAAAATTCAAAGTCCCGGCACACCCCCACCCCAAAAGGCAACCTGGTAGGTAGCCCAAGAATAAAAGTAATGACAACTGCACCTCTTGGCTACTTCGGGAGTCTCAGGAAAACATACCGCTCTTAGTAAGTTAGAAGCTCTGTGGAAAAAGAGACAAAAAGAAGGATAAGAAATCGAAACTGTGTGAGTGCATGCGTACCTGGGTGTATATGTGTATAAGATCCCTGTAACTGTATGCTGACTTGATCAGGGCCAGCATAAAGAGACGTCAGACAAAAGAAGAAAAAAAGGCAAGAAATCGTGAACGTTCACTAGAGCTCTGACCCCCTAAGACGCCTCCCAAACTCACAAACTGAGAACCGAAGAGCCAACTCAACACTTTAACTAAAAACTACCTCTCTACCACCACTCACCTACCTATGCCACATGGCAAAACTTCAATTTCGATACGTGAGTGGTCAACTTCTTGACATCACCGTTGGGATCTTCCAGCCTCACCGTCACTTGTGACACAAACCTTAGAATGCGGAATGGACCGGACCAACGATAACATAATTTAGCGGCTCTTTTGTCCACGGCTGAGCTGATCGGGTGGCTCTGGCAATAGGCCAAATCTCCAACCTTAAAGAGATTGGAAGATCGCCTCTGATTATAACAAACACGGACACGCTCGTGCGCACGGAGCTGATTCTTCCCGGCTTCTTTCCACCTGTGTGCTGCTGTAACGTCTGGAGGATTAGGTAGAAGATCATCAATTTTCCATAAGTTAGCCAATGGAAGTGTGGGCGAGAATCCAAACATCACCTCAAAGGGAACGGCCTTATGACTTTCACGGAGGGCCGTATTGAAGGCTAACTGTAACCACTTGAGATTTTGGTCCCAACAATTCTGTTGCTCTGCATGGTAAGCAATCAGAGCAGGTTTAAGTTTCCTGTTAAATCTTTCCACGTGGGACGGCTGAGGGTAATAAGGTGAAGTGGTTACATGTCGGATACCGTTGGCGAAGCACATTCGCCGGAATTCGCCCGAAATTAATTGTGGACCATTGTCAGAGACAATGATGGCCGGAAGTCCAAAGTGCTGAAACATATGGTTCTGAAGTGCCAGTATGGTCAATCGAGCGTTTGTCTGCCGTAAGGGCAATAGGCAGAAAAACTTAGAGAAAACATCCACACAAACAAGCAGGAAAGAATTATATCCACACAAACAAGTCGACGATCAACTTTTCCATTGGTCTGCTCGCGACGTCCGATGACAACAAACCCAACTTAGTGTTTTGGGCAGGCTTGCTCCCGCAAAGATGACATACTTTAACTCTAGCAGCAATATCTCTATCCATGCCCTTCCAGATAAAATGTTTCCTGATGTTGGAAATGGTCTTTGAAATTCCCTTATGTCCACCTACTGGGGAATTATGATAGTAACTGAAGACCATGGGCACTAACTTGCTAGGCAGCACTATTTTAGGGATTCGTCCTTTTCTTTCCTTACAACACAGGACGCCCTTGGACAAGAAGTAAGGGGCTTGGATGTTACCCTCTTTTAACTTACTGATGATTGGATCCAACTCTTTATCATCCAACTGATGGGGTAATACATCAGTAAAGGCTAGCGGGAAGTCTAACAGTAAGGCACATGGTTGCTCAGATGGTTCTTCACTGGGTAAGGAAAACATGCGGGACAAAGCATCAGCAACAGCATTCTGAGTTCTCCTAATGTGTTGCACCTTGAATTTAAAGGATGAAATTTTTACCACCCATCTTCAAATTTTACCCAGTTGCCGGGGATGAGCAAGAAGCCAAGAGAGGGCCTGATTATCGGTCTCAACCAGGAACTCAGCATGTTCCAGGAAACGCCTGAATATCTAGAGCGAATACCACAGCCAAACACTCTAGCTCATAAACAGATAAATTATTTTCTTGTCGAGTCAAGGTCCGCGATACAAATACCACTGGCTGCCTAGCACCGTCAACAACCTGAGAAAGAACAGCCCCGAGCGCAACCGAACTAACGTCCGTCTGCAAGACAAACCGGATGGAAAATTCGGGCATCCGCAACACAGGTGAAGACATGATGGCCTTCTTAAGCGCCTCAAAAGCCTTCTGTTGCTTCTCTCCACATTAAAATTTACGCCCCTTTTTACGTAACTCATTGAGTGGGGCAGCGATGTCTGCAGCTTTCGGGATGAAACGTCGATAAAAATTGACCATACCCACAAATCTCGTGATGCCTTGGCATCCTTAAGCGGGGGAAAATCCCTGATGCGCTGTGTTTTCTCGGGGTCAACAGTGACACCCTTATGTGAAAAATCTTTAGCTTGAAGAATTATACATGTGTGTGTTACCCCCAACAAAATGGGTGGGAGGCAAAAGTGTAGTATTCGCAAATGGCCATGCTGCGTATCATATTAAAGGAAATTTTAAGCAATCTCTTAAATAATGTTCAGTCTTAAAAATTTCAAAATTTAGTACATAAAGGAACATAGAGTGGGGCAAAAGTTTTTATTCTATAAATCTATGCAGGGTATTAAATTGGAGGCATTTTATTAACATTTGCCTACAAAGTTCAATTTTCAAAAATTTCAATATTTTTAGACACAAGGCCAAGAAAGGAAGCAATTTTTTTTTTTAAATCCTGATATCCCATGATGGGTATTGGACCAGAAAGAACTTTACTCTAATTTCCAATATAGTTTAGAGTCTGATACTTATTTCCTTTAGATCCTTAACGGGCCAAATATCCAAGTGAAAATTTAAAAACAATTGTAAAAGTATACGTGCGGCATCAAAAAATTATGAGGATATTTAATTAAAAGTCAAGATTGGTACTCTTGAATTAGACGTTCGTACGCCAGAAACGTATATCCTTTTCACAATGTTGGTTTCGGCTATGCCGTAGGGGCATTTTTTACTAGCCCAGCACGAAGCTTACATTGTGAAAAAAATGACTTCATTACATATTCGATGTCAGTCTCTGTTGTTTAGATATGTGGTTGAGATATTTTAGTTTCACCGAGGCACATGAACAATGTCTTGAATTTAACAAGAGACTTGTGAAGATGTGTAACCGCCGTTGCACGTTTACTCGACCACCTGGTATACTTGTGTTGGAAATACTGCGGCACTACAACATCCCTGAGCCGACGTTCCATACGAGATGCCTTCCTAGCGGTTTCGCAAACCAAACTGACGGGTGGCTTTCACCAGAAAAAGCAAAAAATTGGGACAGTAACTGACATGAAAATCTTCTTTAGGTCAGTCCAGGTGGAATACGTTGAAAACATACCACTGTGTACACATATGCCTCGAAGACGGAAGGCCGAGTGAGTGGTGGAATTGTTATCGAGGGCCCCTCTTATTTGTGGATAATGCAGAAAGCGGCAATCGTACACGCAGAATAAATACATGATCCGTGGCAAGATCTTCAATTTAGTGAACACCTAGGTAAAAATAAAATTGTTATCTGTTTGGATTCACTGAGTTATCTAACTGACTTAGAAAATCAGAGCACGGTGGATGCGTTATTGCAACAGATAATGGCGCGTTAGCGATTTTGCGTCATCTTTTAATTTTGTTTTGTGTTCCAATTATGTTTACATTGAAGGTAATGAAAACTTTAACACTGCAGACATTCCACGAGTCTATACAATTGCCGTACGACCTGATAACGTTAAAGTTGTCGCCACAACCACCAATATTAATGTGTGGTAGCAGATGTGGAATACAGATTCATAACAAACTTTCTGCTCTGATTCAGACAGTCCGCAAAGGCAGGTGACTGCAGTCGTCAAGAACACGTTTGCTCACCAGACTAAGTATTTTAAGTCTCTTTTCTTCCTCATGCTTTTGGTGAATCGTATAATATAAAGCTCTAGTGCTCTAGCTGATATCAGACAAAAACACAGAATAAAATGTATCCTGAAAGAAGACACAAAAAATAAACAGCGAAAAACAAAACTCTACCCTTCCTAAAAACAGCAAGATTACAGTATAGGCTCTAACAAGATTATTTTTCGTCTATGTGTGTATAAATTTCTACTGTCATTATTAAGCTAGAATACAGGTGATAACCGACAATATAGTCGAGTAACACTCCTGGTCACGTTTTTGGGATACAGGCCTTAGTTGCCAAACTTTAAAACAAAATGAAAAAAGTAAACGAGATAATAAATATATATTCATGAACGTATATGTGTACACACACACACACACACACACACACATACACTGATATTTGTATTTTTGTATCTTTTCTTGTTATTAATGTGAACAAAAATTCTCCTTTATCTGTTCGTTTGACTAGAAAAATTGTAAACAGTGTAACATGACATATGAGCCCTAAGATTTCAGTGATATAAAATGCTTACACATGTCAATTATTGAGTCAAAGAGACAAGCCAAGTAACTGTCTAAAATGCCAAGCTCAACGCTACATAATCTACCTATCACCAAATATAAACTCACAGCCATAAGAGTCAATAAACTGATGGTAAATACAAATTAAATGACATTATAGTGAAGAGAAAATGCACCACACAATGATTGTACCACAGGAAGCAACCACCCAATAGTTTTCGGTCAATGAAGAACCAAACAACACAAGAAAGAAGAAAGAAGAAAGAAGGATCAGTGAAGAACCAAACAAAACAAGAAGGAAGAAAGAAGAAAGAAGAATCCAAGAAGAAAGAAGAAGAAGGATGAATGAGTGAAGAAACCTACTACGAGAAGGACATCCAACAACCATGGCATATAAATTTCAAGAGCCAGTCAACTATAAATCAACATCTACCCGTATGTGTAATAACTAATCAACCTGCAGATTGAAGAGATAGACAGAAAACTGACTAACTGAGATGACCAGTATACTATAAATAATGTTATAAATGAATAAGACAAGAAATGTTATACAAGGAATGAAAATAACAATAATACTTATTGATTAGAAGCTGTAAAGTAAGCATTGTAACAAGATATGCACAGCATCAATGTAACAAGAGAAGTATTAATTTGTCTCAGAATATCAGCAAACATTAGTCAAATAGTCTGACAATCATGTATAAAAAGCAAGAGAGTAACTAAAAGGTTATTAAGTATCATTATTAAAACCAAACATGTAAAAAATAAGGTTAAAGAATACCAGTGTGTGTCAAACTAACATACACATTGTTGGCACAAATGACAAAATAACATAACCTATGATGTAGGTAATATTCACCTGAATTCACAACTAACAGTAGGAAAAACCTACCCAAACCAGAATGTTTTATATGTAAAAACAAGTGGAAATAACAATCTTTCTATAGGTACCAAAATAAGATACCCAAAATAAACGTTAAATAAGTATATAAACAAAGAATGTGAACCAAAACCCACCAAAATGGAATTCACTATATAAAACTTGTATAAAATCATATTATAAAACCGAATAAAAACGAAATGTTGATGTCAATACCACAAATAGAGTGTAATACCACTACTGTACTAGTGTACAAAGATTATAAGACAGAATATAATATATTACAATTGTATTTAAGTGCACCTGTCATGTGACACCAGGTGTAACTAGTATTATTTAACCAAATGCAATATGGGAAAGTCTAGTGTATTAAACACACCAAGTCCATTACAAAGACAATGTTATTACTCATCTATTGTAACTAAAAGATAATAACAAAAGAACTTAAATACCAAATAAGAATAACATTAAGTAGGCATGTCATGATGATAATAGAGACCACTTAATTAACCAGAAATGACCAGAAAATACTTAATTTTCCAGCTAACAAAAGTGACCAGTAGTTGTAACCCTTTGTTATCATCAACTGGAAACATATAGAAGGTAAACAAACGCTTTCTAATAGGTAAAATATGTATATACAAATGTAAGAACATAGACTAAGATGATAGTAATATAAGAAATGTATTTTGTAAATAAATTTAAGTAAATAGCAACTAAGGAAGGCATGCCCACAAGTGGGTATGAGTGCCATTATATAGTGATAATAAAGAATTAAATATAAAATAATAGTGTATAGTGAATGGTGCTAATCACAACCATTAACTTCCTTAATAATGGACCAAAGCACACCACAAGTGGACTCAAAATAAAGAGCCAAGTGTGACGGATCCAGTGATATGCTCAGATTTAAAATCGAAGACATATTAACAAAGTTATTACAATTATAAAGAATTCGTGTCAAATTGAGAAAAACGTTTATACTCTTGAAACCAAAGACCCACGCCGGCTTCAACAATTGAAATAAAACGCCGAGGGGGTATGTGCACACAAATTAAAGATCGCCAACCAATCAAATCTACGGATTTAACCAAATTTTGGACGTTTACTGAACGGAACGGCAGAGCGAGGCTTGCGTTCTGGTCACTTTTTAATCAACTATGGAAGCGAGAAGATGCCGATAGTCGAGAGAAAAAGTCAGCTGATCTATTAATATGTGCGCGTCACCGATGTAAACAAAGTGACCTAACCTAAAATTGTGATAGCGAGTATACTTTAGTATCAGAGGTGTGAAGTGTAACAGTGCGTAATAAGGATTGCTCAGTGTATAATCCAGAGCAATTCCGGGATTAAAGCAATTATAAATAAAAGGGAGTATAAGTGATTATTACTATTTTAACCAAATAATGAAAAACGATATAATCGAAACATTTACTAACAATGAACATAGGTTAAGATGTATTTGTAACAGTAACTAATCAACAAAAATGACAATCCTCAGAGATTTGATTATTCTAATTTTGTGATTTATTAAACTTGCAATTAATTTCTATGTATAATTATTTTTGTGTGAATTAACCACATTTAATGACAGTTGTCAACTATTGTAGATCAATTAATTTAACCAACAATTACCAATGACCGAGGTTTGTCAAATGATTGATTTATTAACGAAAGTTAATATAATATTTCAATGTTTTATGTTTTATGATTTAGGAAAGGAACCTGCTATAATAATATTTCAATGTTATTTCTTGTTGTGAATAATAACCAAGGTTGCTAGGATATATGGTCACTTACAGCCATGGAATTATATTTGTATAATACTAAACAATGAATCAGAGGTTTTAAAAATTACACTTTGTCAAAATATATAATTTCATTGTTCATTTTAATTGTCTTGTCAATAATTATTTTGGCATTAATTAACTTTATTTCAAGTATTTATTATCAATTGAATTTAATAATTCTACTAACCTGTAATGTCCATATTAGACACATGGTTATTATTTTTGTGTATTAATTATAAGTGACTGAATTATAGTCAACATCAAATTATTTGATAACAATTGATGATAGTTCTATTCGATGACTTGGTATTCTGTTAGCTCAAAGAATTCACTAAGGTATTAAACTAATGTTAACCAACAAACATTTAGACACATTAAATTTGTAATCAGTTCTGCCACCCTGAGGCAAATTTTTATAAAACTAAAAGTCTCATGCTTATTCTTCTGAATCCAATTATAAACAAAACTTCTGCACATTCTCATTCAGAAAGAGTACTTGATTTGAATAAAATATTTGTTGACATAAGAAAACAGAGTCAGTCAGTTTATTTCAGTAGACTAGTTGAAAACAGGTGAAGGAATTTGATTGGTCAACTCAACAAGCAGCGGCGAATACAAACACGGTATGTCCGTATATATTGGATTGAGATAGCGACCCTGCAAGTTCGACAAGACTCACCAAGTAAGTGTTTATTATTAGTGCAAAATATTTGTGTTTTCAGCACGGAAACCATACCACCGCTTCAACGAGTCAACGGAAGAACATCCGTGTGAATAAACTAACCGAAGTAAAAAATACTTCGATAAATAATTTCTTGTGCACCAACCGGACTTATTCAAGTTGGATTCAACGCTAGGTTGAATTGAACCGGATAAGTTAATAATAATACAACACTAAGCAAAGGTTTTTACAAATATTAAACAAAACTAAACGGGAAGTTAGCTCCCCAGAACCCCAAAAGCGGTTTACTTACAACAGGCACTGTACCTGCCCATTGTTTACACGTATGAGATCAATATGGTAATTTAATGCGTGTTAAAATTAAAGACAGTAATTACATTTCAGCTTATTATTCAAGGTTAATAATGTGTAACAGCGTTTTCAATTCTGTTGAACACTGAGTTTGTGTTTATTGATATAAGTTCTGGAGTTTAAAAAGTGTTCCCCTTGCATTCATAATAAGTACTAAATCACAGTGAGTTGAATAAAATGAATATTTTTCTTGCATGACAAAGTAAGATCGACTTCAAAGTTTTGCGTTAAAACGGGAACCTTTTTAAACCACAATCAATTTCAAGACCTTCATAAACATCTTCACTTATTAAATACATTCTCATTAAGTAGCTTGTAAAATACATTTCTTAACGCGAACAGACTTTAAAATTTAATTGTGTTTTTTTGCTTTTTAATTCAGGAAACGAAAGAAGTTCTACTTAAATTACATTGGAAATACAAGAACTGCAATTGTAGTAGAAACATTCTACTGCGAGAGGAGGATTGAGCTTAAACCTTCTCCAAAGAGTTAAATAAGAAAACTAAATGTCAATAATTGAAAAAACTGTGTTGATAAAAATGTAGCCTTTTAAATGGAATAACATAAGTAAGTAACAATAATAACAAGTAAATAACTTTTAAGTTCTATCATTAAAAAAACTTAGTTTTATAACAAATATAAGAGTCACAACGTGAGTTTAAAAGTGTAGTTTAAAACTTAATGTTAAGAAAATTGTGTTGCCTTTGAAGAGAACAGAAAAGTATTTTAAGAAAAGAACAGTAACATCAACTGATTTTTATCTACTCCGTTTGGGTTTTCGTTTCACAGGCGATAAATATTTTACTATCTCAAGAGACATAAATCTTGCACGATAAAGTTGTCTCAACTGGATGTATAATTCTAGCCCATTTCTAAAAACACCGTAGCGTTGTTAACAAGATTACTGGCGACATTTTTGCACTTATATAAGCCTAAATATTTATTTATTTTTACTTTATCCAGAAAAATTTGTTTATCCTTATTTCAGTAAGGTCAGAGTATAAAATTTATCGGTAAATTTCAACAAGCTTATAGGAAACCATGTAAATGAGACCTTAGTTAAAATGTCAAATGAAAAATTAGATACACGAACTTAAGGAATAACAAAATTGAATGTTTCTTATTTTGTTGTTATTTAATTTATTTAATTTTAATTTTTTTTTCATTATTATTAATTAAAGTTGCTTATTATAATTAATTGTGTCGTTCATGAAATTTGTACTTCAGCATATAGTTTCGTTTATTAAATTAGTAAATACGAATGTTATGAATTTGGAAGTAGAGAATAAGAATATAAAGAAAAATAACTGTTAACTTTAAAAATTCTGTTAATTTTTTTATTTATTGTTACTGTTAATTTTTTATTATTAATACCTAAAAATGTACACGTGTAACAGCGTGTAATTTGTTTTTATAACAACTCGATTACAAACTCATTTTTCTAGGTGGCTTCTACTTTGATTCACAAATTCTTGTAGCAAAGATTTTATTTCTGACTGTTCAAAGAAATATAAGCACAGGTATTGCAAGAATTTCGTTTCCAAATTACTTAATTGTTTTTCAATTTTTGTGGAAATCAATCAACAAACACTTTACACTTTAAATACCCTTAAAGGGAAGTAGTATACTCACAGATTTGACAGTCTCGCGGAGCATGGAATGTCGTTATTCGTAGGTGTTATGGTTTTGAAACAAAGCCTAACTGCATTAGTATATTGATCACAAAGCCGCCACATGTCCCTTTTATCACATTCTGATGGTACCACGTGTTGGGACTGAATTCAAGGGGTTTTCTGGTCTTTGAGGAAACAGATGTACGATAATAATTCTGAACTTCATCTGGACAGATATATGTTCCGATACACAGTAACAGAATGTACATCATTGTCCTTAAAAAAGTAAGATACCAGGAATTTAAAAAACTTTATTGTACATGCGTAGTGGCTTTATAAAATGTTTTATAATGCATTTCGTGAGAGGATACTTATGCATGCTTATGGATACATATGCATTTAATGCATAGTTATTTCTCACTATTGAACGGTTTATTTGCTTACATAGCCATTCGGATGGAAATAAATTTCATCAAACGTACTACACCCACACCATGTTGCCGCTTACATTTCTGTCATTCAAGAGCTGGCGACAAAAGGACACAAAATTTAAAATTTACATGAGTAGCATCGATTGTTCCTTGTACTAATTAAATTTTGTATGGCTGCAATTTAAATCATCAATACTAGTCTTTGGACGTTGATGGAAGGACCAAGTGAAACTGCATAGTTCTTACCGGTGGGCTTAGTGAAAATGGGTAGAACCTTTAGGGCTGCGTGGCGCAGCAAAACTTGTGCAGGCAATGCCTTTAGGCTTACGTATACTTCTGTGGTCTTCTGTGGTGCTTCAAAATTATGCTGAAAATTCCTTTAGTAGTCCTATATTGTATAATTACTCGATTTAGAATGCAGTGTGATATTTTTTATTTCTCAGTACTTAGCCCTAGAAGTAACACTTCGATTTGTTACAGTATATATTACATATCTGGCAAACGATAAAAGTAGTGAGATTTAATTATACAATTTTTAATTTCAGTTTTTCCTTGAATGCGAGTCACAGGAAGTTTAATTTCAAGATTTTAAAGTCAAGGTAAATTGTATAAAATATAAATTTACCACCAGCTATAAATATTTGGAAGAACACTTATACTTTAAAAATTGAAATTGAGTGGATGTGGCAATCGTATTCACCTTTAAGTGAGTACAAAAAGTGGACGTGATGTGATGAAAAAACTGTCACTCTGTTGAGCGTCGCTGAGTGGTATGGAACATTGTGTTGCACACGATTTTTTCCTGGATCACTGGGTGCGTCTGGATAATACGAATGTTTTTTTCTGGGTTGCAACATCTTGATAAAGGACAAAGTCTATGCTTATAAAGATGCTTGTGACTGGCGCTCAGAGTCACTGAATAATAGAAAAAAAATCCCTCCATGTATTTGCAAATATTCACCCTCGGAGTGTTTTCTCAATCAATATTACTGTGAACGTAATGACAATGGGATGTAATTAAAATATATAATGAACGTTGATTTTTCAGTCATTCTGACAAATTAAATTTGGCTGAAAACCTAGCTACTAATACACTGTTTAAAATAAACGGCAACTTTCACACATAAAGTCCATTATCGAAATGAATTAAATTGCCTGCAGCTTCCATTGTCCTGTATTCATGAAAAATGTAATTGTTTTAATAAAACAACTGTGTTTTGGTTAATGTGAGCTACTTACAGGGTTGTGGTGACAATCCATATTAACACACGGACAATAAACTTCCAGACAGTTTTTATCATTCGTTCTGATTTGAGGCAATGTGGTGGAAACCTATAAGCACTACCTCATCCCATCCTTCGTTACGAGCATTAATGTGTTCACGAAAAGGTTCGCAATTTATTATTCTATATAAACAGGCTAGTTACTTATATAATTTTTAATTATTTATAAAATTAATTACTTAAAAAGAAACATACATTAATTTTTTTTTATACTCTAACTAAGGGTTTCCAATTAGTTAATATTGAAATTAAGTAAGTAGGTCGGTAACGATTTATAACGATGGTCAGTCATAAGGAATACGGTAAAAATTGCATTTTCATCATATTGATTACTTTGACTGGTATTTTAAACGGCTGGTAATACGCATTTGTAGATCTTAAGAAAGTATTTTAAGAAGTAATGAAAAGGATACAATAACGAAGACTTAAAAGCAACAAGAAGACGATTACAAAATACCTCACACCTTGATCGGGAAAATAATTTTTGTGTTGTAGTAAAACAAGAGTAGCTGACATAAGGAGACGTGTAACAGAGGAATAGTCATTGGAGGGGAACGTAAGGTAACGTTAAATATAAGGTTTTCCTGAATCTATGAGTTTATTCTACGTATAACGGCTTCAAAATTTATATAGTTTAATTGAAATGATAATAATATTAGTATTAATTTATTGTTTCAAAACTATCTGACAGTTATTATAAAACAATTCATATTTACTTAGCAATGTATTATTTGTATTACAAAAATAGTTTAGGAGCAAAAAATGTAAATTGTGTAGGAATTACAAAAATGTTTCGTAAAGTGTTCTATTCCTTTGCAGTTCAGATGTTAAGGTCGGGCACAAAAATATTTTAAATAACTTTGATAAGGGAATACATCATTTATAATCGTTATAGTCGTTGACGGTACGCCGTACAAGTGCCCTAATCAATATTTTTCATATATCTTTGTACGTGTAGGTTGTGCTTGCATTTACAATGATCTTTATATTATTTATAATTCGTTGTACAATTAAAAAATTGATATTACTAAAGTAAATTTTACATCTTTTACGTAAGTATCTACTACTTAAAAGTCTAACGATTCTTGTTTAATATAAATTACTGCCTGTTGTTTGGTAGAAATGTAACACAAAGTGGAACAAACATAAATGTAATCATCATTTGCCATTTTTGGTACGTATCAAGAATTGTTTGTGTAATATAAGATACCAGTTGCAGTTACAAATTAAAAATTCTGGTTAAGAACAAGTTTTCAGCATGTCGCTGAAAACAAGTAAAATAACTGTGTAGAAAATTCTGGAAAATCAAAAACTGAACAGTAATATAATGAAAATAAATTTTTCTATGAGTAAAGAGTAAGAAAGCAAATGGATACATATTTTAATGGCACCTTATTATATTTATATGTATCAATAAAAGTAACGTTCAGCGACTGAGAGCATGTCGTTTATTAAATTGTTACAAAGTGGATCGGGGACGTGTTTGACATGAAAGGCAGGACACGTTTAAAGCTTCCCTTTCCCTTTTGAGAATTCAAATACCCTAAGTCAAGGAGGTCATCTCAAAATATTAGTTAATAGTGCTGGGTCACTAGGGTAACAACTAAGGGTGAGAACTTAATGTAGATAGTTGTAGATTTACACAAAGAATCTAGTAGTAAGAAATGAAAATTCCTTATTATTACTCGTTCAATAAAAATTCTTAGATAAAGGAAAGAATATTTTACGCAACTTTTTAAACGCTTCTATAATTTTCCAACTTTTTATTATACTTTACAAAATGAATATAAGTTAGCATGTCCACTTCGCCAATTTTTTATAATTTGCAAATACATGGAGGAATTGTTTTTCTATTATTCAGTGACTCTGAGCGCCAGTCACAAGCATCTTGATAAACACTTTGCCCTTTATCGAGATTGTGCAACTCAGAAAAAACATTCGTATTATCCAGACGCACCCAGTGATCCAGAAAAGAATCGTGTGCAACACAATGTTCCGTACCACTCAGCGCCGCTCAACAGAGTGACAGTTTTTCATCACATCACATCTACTTCTTGTACTCACTTAAAGGTGAATACGATTGCCACATCCACTCTTTAATATTTCTTTGGCCAATAAAAAATATTTAACGTAAACTACATTAATACACAATTTTTTTATATTTAAAAACATCTAAAAAACTGATTTATAGAATAAGATAATATTTATAATTCGAATAATAACAATGCGTTGTAATCATCGAAGATAAGCAAGAACTATTCAGAATTCAGTATTCAGTAATGTGGATTCTTGAACAAATGATTGTTGGAGTGGTAACTTTGTGTTAATTTTTTAAATTATTTGCTACAGTTTTGTAGTTGCATTTTGCGCTGAATTGTTAAATTAGAAATAAAGGTAGGCATATACCCTTTGATTTATGCATTTTAGTAATTAAAATTACTTTGTTTTATACGTTATAAGAATACTAGCCTCTTCACATAGTTACTCAAGGGTAATATTATATTAAGGTAACACCAACACATCATACGCTGCCGGCAAGAGTTCTTTGTATTCTTGTTTGATGCAGGACTTTGATGTTATACTGCCTGAAATTGTTATGTGCATTTGACACCAATCGTTAAGATACTGAAGCAGATGTAAACGTACTTACTTATGGACATAGAATTATCTATCTATATTGCCATTTATTTGGTTGGGATATCAGGAGAAGACAATGCAGAATGAATAGCAAAGAATGCTAAATTCGAAACCAAGAAATATAACAATTTTACAATATCTGTTTCCCGAGATAAGGCGATGATTCGGTTATGAACTGGAATGAAATGAACTTATAATAGAATTCATGATGAAAAGAACTTACATGAGCGTGCTTGAAGTGGCATTAGCTGAGAGTATGTAGACAGATAATGATGATAACTGTAATTTTGCAAATAGCAATAGAATGTGACTAATGACTGTTACCTGTAATACTGCAAAAAGTAAATTGTAATTATTAAGTTTTTTGCCAGTAATTAATTTCTACGCATAGTAATTAATTGCTAGTAGTTTATTAATCGATTTCTGTTGAAGACAAGAAACTTTCTTTCTAACAGCGTATGACCTCTGCAAATCCGCGTGAATTCCAAGGCTATATACAGCTGCCCTCCTTATTATGCAAGAAACAATTTTCCCAAACATTTCAGTTTTCTTGATCCATTATGCGAATTCATATTTTATAAATATTTCAAAAATTTTAATATTTAAACTGGCAAAATTGTTTACATGTTACAAATAATAGTTAGTACTTTTCCCCCAAAAAATTGAAAAAATAAGATTTTGGGGATTCAAACACTGACATCGAATATGTAATGAAGTCATTTTTGTTTCACAATGTAAGCTTAGTGCTGGGCTAGTGAAAAATGCCCCTACGGCATAGCCGAAACCAACATTGTGAAAAGGATCTACCTTTCTGGCGTACGAACCTCTAATTCAAGAGTACCGATCTTGATTTTAAATAAATATCCTCATAATTTTTTGATGCCGCACATATACTTTTACAATTGTTTTTAAATTTTCACTTGGATATTTGGCCCGTTAAGGATCTAAAGGAAATAAGTATCAGACTCTAAACTATATTGGAAATTAGAGTAAAGTTCTTTCTGGTCCAATACCCATCATGGGATATCAGGATTTAAAAAAAAATTGTTTCCTTTCTTGGCCTTGTGTCTAAAAATGTTGAAATTTTTAAAAATTGAACTTTGTAGGCAAATGTTATTTAAATTGCCTCCAATTTAATAACCTGCATGGATTTATAGAATACAAACTTTTGCTCCACTCTTCGTTTCTGTATGTACTAAATTGTGAAATTTTTAAGACTGGACATTATTTAAGACAGTGCTTAAGATTCACTTTAATATGATACGCAGCATGGATATTTGCGAATACCACACTTTTGCCTCCCACCCCTTTTATTGGGGGTGACACACACATGTATAATTCTTCAAGCTAAAGATTGTTCAACACACAACTATGTAACAAACAACACATGCCACCTTATAGTGCCACCTAATAGTGTCGTACTAAATAATACGTAATAATTACTTGACACTAAACCGCAAGTCGCAATAACAATCACTCCGAAGAGTATTTTAATTTTGCTGGCCGGTTCCAGACCCTTATATTTATAGCCCGCTAAGGATCAAGAATAACCTACCATTTTCCAGATCGTGTATCCTAACCTTTAAAACTTAGTATGTGAACACATTTAAACGCTCCCCTATTTTACTCCAGCCCATAGATCCCTTGTTATTTCCGAACAATGAGCTCTCCTTGACGCCATCAACGGTTGTTTTACTTCTTAATTTTTCGCCTTTATTTTTACTTCCCTTCTATCATATTTAGAATAAGGCGATGCTTTCTAAGCATATGTCCTTACTGTTCCGGTATCTCTTTTCTTAGTATGTTTCATATATATTTTGTTTTTTCCATTTTCCCATCTCTACCCCGATTAACTCATTTTTTGTGACATCTGCACATCCAATATCCAGTATTATTTTAGACAGCAAGCAAATTACACGACTTCTGTACATTAACACATCCGTCTACACGTAATCATACAGTTGTAAAAACGTGTGTACACTCATCATTGCAATCTTTATGTTTAAATAAATATGATGAATAGTACTATAATTCATGGTAGAGAGAATTTACTGAAACGCATTTATGTAGTCAGACTAAATGTAAAGAGAAATAGTCACTATAGTAAACCTAAGCGGAGTATATTCCACGTTGTTCGTACAATACAAATCTACTTAAGTTGCTCTTAATGCTGACAACTGTAGAATAATACAGAGACACGTTCTATCTCAGACTTATGGATTCTACAGTATAGTATGTAAACTGATACACGTGTGTTAAACACTCAAGTGAAAAGCATTATGAATAATGTTGATATATTCTAATAGAAATTCCTGACTGTATACGTATGTGTGCTCTTAAAGCATCTATTCCATGCATATTTTCAATTTTAATTTTTAACTGACATTACACGACACTTGTAGTTCAAGCTTACCTTTCCATTATGAACTGAAATATACAAAACATATGGAAGTGCTGAAAGACAATTTTACAAATTCATACGTTTTAATAACTACAGTAAGGAGTAGAACAAATAAGATATATCGTTTTTACATAAAAATAACACTACTCCTTCCCTTCTTAATTTAATTATTACAATTTTGTTATTAATTTTCTGAAAGTTATAATACCTGTATGCTTACGTACTTAAATGCCTTGCTTTTTAAATCACGAATGCTAATTATAAAGACATTATAAATAACAACAATTTACTTTTAAAATCTTTTTTCTACATAGAAGTGAATGTTTTACTTAACATTAAACAGTTTTGTACATACAAGTTTTTTAGATAGTTTTGTTAAAATTCTGTTTATGTTTGCACAACAATGTTTTAGTACATTTATAGTATTATTATTATTTTGAGTGGCGTTATCCATTTATAGTGTTGCTTACCTATAACGTAATATAATGTATTGATACTTGCGTATTATTTTGACTACAGACACTTCATACTCATTTTTGGCTAAATTGCTTACGTATAAAATTCTACCTGAGGACCCTCCATGTCTTTAGAGCCGAACAAGATGCATTCATAACAATACCTTTACTATTTTAACTATCCTCTGTGATACTCGAAAACCTATCTGACAGAATGTATGAAAGTACAAATAAATATTGTAACTAATTAAATACTGACTATAGTCTATTTTTTTACGTCATATTAACATTCAGGTATTAATATTATAAAAGCGGAGCTCTACGTAAGAAAAAACATTATTCTGTCGATATGGCCTTATTATTCTTAAAAGTTATATGTTTATTCACTCAGCAATTCGTGATCCATTATTCTTAACCAGAACTCTGCTACAGATCAATAAAATCACAAATTTAATTGTCCATGATTACCCATGGACACAAAAATATTACCGACAATCCTTGCCTACCCCTTAAATCAGTGCACTTTCCAGTACACAACTACAAAAGACTAGTTTACAACACATTCAGCTGGCTTCCAGACAGTGGCCGACCCTGAGGTGCCGCCGGGACCTCAGAAAAATTGTGCTAAAGTTCGTTTGTAACAGACCACCAGGTACTTTTATCATCAAAGTGACACAAAGTAAAAATATAAAATTTGTAATCACCATGTGATTCATTTTAAATTGGTTTAACATTCCAGCGTTATTGGTAGAATACCGGCCAAGCCCGCCCCTTCAGAAAAGCCGTAGGCCTAAATTTATTGGTGATATCAGGCTGTATTGGATTTTAACCAATGTATAATAATCTGATGCTAGAGTATGCAATAGTAGTTGCGTGCGACAACAGAATCGAACCTCATGCAACGATCTCGTTTAGTAGTGCAACTTCCTCAAAGTGATTGTGTATTTTATAAAGTATAGGCTATTATGTAGTGACAACTACAGTTACAATTTTTAATTTTTTTTGTTCAAACTTAAACGTTGAGCGTCCGGCCGTTTTCTCAGGCTACATTCCCCATAAAGTTTTTAGAAATAGATTTTTAATTCGTTTCTTAAAAACGGATTTAACTTTAGTAACAATATAATGTACTTTCTTTTAATATTTTTGAAGTAGGTTAAAGGAAGCTTTTCAGTTGTTCTAATGATATGGAAACAAATATGCATTATTTACGATTACACTGATTGATTCTGGAAAGTGAACGAATCACTGAAACGGTTTATATTTTCAGTTAGTTAAATTAAAAATTAACCTGCAGCAGCTACTGCTAGTAATACCATTACTGCTGTTACTGCTGCTGCTACGTAATATACTGTATATGAAATTTATAATCCAAATCAAAAAGAAAGTGGCTAGTCTCAGTGCTACGAGCTACGTATATGATAGAACTTATTGCTATCGCTCAACCAGCTGGGAATAATCCCCGCTACTACTGTCTACACTCCGTAGAGACCCTGTCAACGCTGTAATGGAATTTTTGATCACAACATATCATAAGCCTTACAAACATCTGACAAAGTAAAGAAAAACAATCGCGTTAGATTCTCTCACGTAGAAACAGAACAGTGGGCACTTCGGTATATTTGTACAGTTGAAACCAGAATTCTCTTTTCAAACAACGTATATATTAATGCATTTTTGTATAAATAAGGCAATTCAGTATGACAAAAGATCATGTAATAGCGATAACGGTGTTTCTGAAGATAGACAAATTGGTAGAGCTGAATGTAATTCAATATCCGAGTGTAGGCCCATACGTTGAGTTCATGATTCTGACACAAATATTAAAGAACGTCTATTTACTACTGCTACTCTTCAATATTAGTAGTATTTCTACTTATTGTTATAGTTTCCTTCTTCTTCATTATTATTACTATTATTATTATTAATAGTAATAGTAGTATTAGTAGTAGTAATAATAGTAGTAGTAGTAGTAGTAGTAGTAGTAGTAGTAGTAGTAGTAGTAGTAGTAGTAGTAGTAGCTAAAAGTTGAATTTTGTGGGACTCGCTAGCTTTAGTACAGTGGTAATGTAATTTCGTTTATGTACAAAATGAACAATATACATATACAGAAAAATACTAGTAATTATTTACATTAAGGTGATACTTTTCTTGAAGTAGAACTAGTTTTGGTTAATCCTTGTAGGTAATTCTTTGTATGTACACTCACGCATTTTGTTATTATAACACTCATATAACGCAGTTAAACAGTCAGCAGAGACAACATTTTTTTGTCTAAAACTTTAAAAACGGTAGAAAATGAAATGTGTCAAACAATTCAGTCAATAATTATTATGACAGGAGATTAATACAGCAGATGGTCTAATTCAAAAAAATTCCAATTGATTTAAAAATGTATACTTGTGAATTAACAATTACATGTAACATATAATTTACTATATACATAATTTAAAATGTGAGATCCTTATATAGAATTTACTGTCCCTATATAGATAATTTATACATATACGGAGAGAAATATATTTTTACATACGTATTATAAAGTTCTGTATAAATAATTCTTCATTCTACCTTCCTAATTTTTTCTGCATAATATTGCATGTGCCTTTTTTAATGTTATAAAATCTTTCAAAGACGTATGACCGGTTGAACCCCAAACCCTGTAGTGTTTTAACTGCAAATAATTCAACGTATGTTAAAATGAGAGAAACTTCTCTGTCGCCAATATCAACCACAGATTTTTCTAGAGTAAGATGTTGAGATTATGAATCGTTAAAGCAAAGCCACTTGTAATGGTAATCGTTTTCCTGTACATTTTGTGGTTTTAATAAGCCAAATTTTTGTTAGTGTTGATATAGGCATCCGCTGTGATTAATTCTTGTTGGACCTGTGCAGTTGTCAAGTCGAATCGTGATTATCTTTGGCATTTCCTCAGCTGGTTTATGATTATAGTTACAAATTATGTCCTCTACATAACCTAGTGCACTATTTTCTAAATCTTTTTCAGCGCAAAGGTTCATTGTTTACACACATTCATTAAAAAGATTCATTAGTAACTTTACATCTTACAGACAAATAGATAGATAGTTCCAGTCAACTCGCTAAATAAGGTGCTACATATTTTGCTTTGAAACAATTATGGTTACCTTAAATTAAGGTAATTGTACTTAATAATTCCTTAAAAACCTTTTCATTAGAATCTTTTACATTTTTGTTGGTTGCAAAATGTCAAATGGATCGTTAAAATTGGACCGTCTTCTGTTCCAAAAGTTGCAATACAACAACTCATAAGTTTTAGTTAAACAACACATAGAGAGTACATTCTTCATCAAGACGACCATTGCTAAGACGATGAAGAATACCACGAAATAATTTTTGAGATTCATTTTGTCAAAACACAGAGGTAGGAAAACTATATTTTTAAAAAGGAGGTTAAAAAACATTTTTGCTTCAAGTAAGAAGTCTTTCCTGTTTTATCACTATGTATCCCAATCATTAACTAGAGGAGGCTCTTTTGTATCACCAAAAATAGACGAACAATCCACAAATTGTTGGTCTTTATTCGTAGGCTTCGCAGCAACAATTGGTGCTAAAAGTTGATAAGAATTAAACCAGAATGTTTTCTTTAGTCATAGTTTAAACTAATTACGTATTTAAAGTACTTTTGCCACGTCCAGCTTTACCCTGAACAACAACTTGTATAATTGGTATCTATCTACTTCTGTCTTGAAGATACACGATCCGGTCTTCAAAAATATTTATTAATTCACTCTCTTTTTTTGAGAAGGTGATCTGATGTAAAGTGTAATTCACTATCACATTTACGTTCACCTTCATTGAGAAGTTCTTGCTTGAGCTGTTTAATAAAACTTTCTATTTCCAAAAGTGGCTGTCCAGTTTGAATTGTATTCCACGCATGCGTAACATCGAGTTGTCTTCTTTCCAGTTCAATTTAATGAAATGATTGATTGGGGCTTGCTACCACGTGCGACCAGTTCTCTTGTCTTTCTGTTTCAACCAACACTTCAGAACTGTTCGAATTCAAAACTCTCCCACTTCAAAATTTTCGATCATCTGATCTAAGTCCATTAGTTTTAGCAAACTGGTTCCGAAACTGGTTCATAAACATTTTTCCAAGATTCATTATTAGAATTAATATTTTGAAATAGACGCAAAGAAACGTTTAAAATAATTTCTTGTCTAATTAAAAGTTTATATAATCTTTTCCTGAGTCATAATAAAGCTATCGCTCGTCCTAATTACTATTATTTTTATGCAAAGCTTACCTTTTCGGCAGACATAAAACGGGTGTAAAGGTGTAAATATGACCACTAGGCTAAAGAAAAAAATTCCCGACTACTGATTCTGACAAGCGTCGATTACTGATTGAAAACGCACTAAATGCTGTGTATGATGCGGATATCTTGGTTGATGCGCTCACAATCTAAAATTTAGTACACAGAAGTAGAAGTGCAGCAAAGTGATGCACTAGGAACGGGTTGCTCCTAGCACATGGTCTCGGAATCCGCGATTTTGTAGTCACTGGAATACTGATTCCGATTGATCTACTGACGCAAAAGAGGATAGAGATTTACAAAATGAAAGTCAAAGTAGGAAAAGAATAAGTTTAGAGTGAGGTTAGGGCTATGCTATCATTCAGTAGCCGGAAAGATTGACAAATAACAACAATGGAAAATGGAACTCCAGGCCCATAAAACAGTTGAGTAGAGTAACCGCGATCACGGAGAGGTAAACGATTTGTTCACACAATTTTTAACTAGAGACTGCATTTTCCGGAACTTATTTCTACAGAATATAGGCAGTAGGCAGACCAGACTCTATTTTATGTTGCGAAGAGAGAATAACTCTGATAAATCCGGTAGGATCAAGCACACCCGAAAATATTATAAAACTAATCCCACAAAGTAAAAGATATTAGGATCATGGAACAAACTTAATTTTTGTATCACTAATGCAAGGTTTTATGGCAAAAGTAGAAAAATTAAAAATAATCTTGTTAGGGCCGTTAACAAAAAAGAAGAATGCTGGAAACCTGGATGCGCTGTAGGTATTATACAGACAAATTCTCGTATGGATGATGGACAAATGGCACGGCCCTAAAGTATTGCAAAACCGAGATCCGGAATGAATCCTGAGTTCATGCTAAAGCCTACTAATAGAGTTAATGGTTTTGTTAGGTGCGGGTCCTACATACTCTAGGACTAATAAAGCTAGTCGAGTATAATAAAAAAAATGGCGTATAATTTATTTATAATAAATTACATCAAGCTATATTCATTCAACGTAGACAACGAGAATACAATAGGTTTACTCAAAACTCTGCACTTTCTTGACAGTGAATGCTTGGGTGTATTACAAACATCGAGTCTTAATTATGAAATCGTTTACTTCGAAATGCATACACAACTTTCTTATATTTATTTCGTAAATATAGAGTATCCAAGATAAGTGGATAGTGTATAAAAAGGATGGAAATACATATTCGTGTTTATTTAACAAAGAAAATAGGAATGAACTTTGTAACGCTTTAAAAGAATTTATTTGCAGTCGCATAGAAACAGCCGTCCTATCCGTTTAGTATGATAAGCGTCACTCTTACGAGGGGTACGTCTCATGTAAATTACGTTTCCCGACAACGTTCCTCTGGCTCAAGATAAGCTATTTTCGAGAAGAGATATAAAATGCTTCTGGTTTGTTTGTTAAATCTACAGACTATTAAAACGAATCTCATTATTTTGTGAAACGAGTGTATTACTCTAAACTACATTACACCAGCAAGTAGGCCCCGATCTTTTGGAGAAAATCCTGCAAATATTTATTATATTTTGAATTCTCAAATTATTTTGTGTCAGTATTCAGCTGGTTCTGTTAATCACTTCCCCCAATGATATTTTGCTACACTTAGCGAGTAATGGTTTCATCACATCTTATAAAACGTGACTATGAATTTACGTAGCTGATAAATTTACACACAAAAAGTAGTTAATGTGTTCTATATTTCTTATCAGATTTCATCTAGAGAATACAGAGATTCTTCAGAATTATTCGTTTATGCCACTGGAGCATTCCCTAGAAGTAACTAGTTCTATTTCTTCACACAGATCAATTCTATAATCAAGTAGTTATTTATTAAAGTGAGTGTTTCATAGTTAGTACCAATAAAGAAGTGCTTTTCAGTCGACTTGTTATGTACTAATAATGTCTAGTGAAATCACGTAGGATTTTACCCCACCGGTAGTCTTCTTTCAAACAGCATAAACTTTGTTAAACTTTCCCTGACTATAACAAATACTGTCTATATCAGAATGCTAAATAGGTGCTAACGGCACTGCGTCTGATGTAAATACAGCGAAGCTGAGGATCAGCCACGTTGTTTAAATTTTTATGAGAAGCCGGTAGCGTGGTTATAATATATTTTTCCTCCAGGTGTCTTTATTTTCTCTAATCAGTTTAGTTTTGTGTGTTTAACAGTGACTATTGTTTTTTAGACCTTTTGTTAATAGTTATGAGTATGAACATAATTTATTTGAGTGTTTATTGTTTCCTTATTTTGATTTAGAATGTTAGTTATTGTTATACTTGTAAGCTGCTTAGTCTATTGTTTCTTATTATTCTAACTATTAATAATTGTGTTGCGTTCAAAATTTTAGTGATAGTTACAGTAGGTAGATAGTTATAATTTATAACTGGTGATATAGTTTTATTTAGTGAAACGTCCATGAGGTAAAAATACAACGATAACAATATAACAAATTGTACTTGAATAAGTATTTTTTACTTGAAAACAAACATACTAGTTACAAATATCTAGTGTGTTGTTTAAATGTAAATTATGCGTTTTGAAAATATGCTAACAAATGCTGTTTGCCAGGCTGTAAGGAAAATTACACTATTGTTTATGAGGTAAATGTGTTTAGTTTTCTGTTAGATTTAGAGCTTTAGACAAAATGGATTATTGCTATACCCAGAGTTGATTTAACACCAACTATACAAAAAAGTATGTGAGTCACATTTTCATAAAGATCATATAGTCCGACATGCAAGTCATCAAAACCCTAAGACAGGACAAGTTATAACTGCACGTTTAGAGTATCTTAGGATTAAACCAGATTCAGGTCCAAGTCTTTTCCATAACTGTTCCGATTATTATTCAAAATCTGTTACTGTTCATAAGATTAAAAATTAAAAATTATAATTAATTAAACAAAAAGATTTACATGAAATACCTACACTCAGTAAACAAAAGTATTTACATTTTAAAAACCATTATGTTAAATTAGTACATAACCATTATTAAACAAATTATAATAAATTTTACTATATTTAGTTAATTATATTTACTAGAATGTTAGTTTAAAATTATGAATAAAGATAATATTTTATTACTGGAAAATACAATCTAGGGAGAGTTATAACTTATTCTGTGGTTATAAATAATTATCTAAAACTAGACATGTTTCACCATGATAGTGACATTAGCAAATATTATAATAAAATTAAAACTCCTTTCATAACAAGTTAGTTAAATGAATTGTAAATATTTAAAGACAACAATAAATACTTACAAATTTGAATGTACGTGTAATTTACCTGATAAAAAATTTTGACAAAAAATGTTTTGAAACAAAGAGATAATGACAGAATAAAACAATCACTTCAGAATATCTTAAGTATTTTAGAGTCTCATAAAAGATAAGTATACTTGCTTTGATTACTTTTTTGAACAGATAAAATTGCATACTTTATTTAAAGAAAGGTACAGATATTCTACAAACACGATTATTATAGCCTCGTAACTCTGTACGCTTAGTCCTCATACTCCACAATCATTATGGCATTCGAACTGTTTTATATTGTTATATTCAAAGAGAACTAAAACCGTCCGTAATAAATTATTAATCGTCCCTACGTCTGAAGTTAAAAAGTCATATTTGCCACATGCTAAAAACTTTATAAATGCATCGACAATCCTAAAAATACACATTCCACCGTAGTTAGACTATAAAGTAGGAAATATTGTAAGAAATGCTTGCAATCATTTTAGAGGCCACGTCTGCTCATGTTTATGATAAACAGTATTTTGTCAGAACTTTAAAAGGTAGTAAATAGGCTATATATCCTACATCAAGACTTGATAATAACAGGTTGTATACATTTATGAAAAATATATTTATTAATTTAGAGAAAGTATGGTATAAAAGTGTGTGTAGTGAGTAGCAACAATGGAGTAAACAGTAATACAATGAGAAGTTTTTTAAAAGAAAACAAGAAAGGATAGTTTATTCTCATCCTCTTTATAATAAAAGACAATTGTTTTATTTGTTTGATTATTTGCACCTATTAAAATTTATGAAATACCAGTGGTTGTATTCTAAGACACTCAAAGTGTTTCCAGATTTTGAAACTGGAACTGAAAATGTGCTATTTCCAAACCTTAAAACTTTTGCACGAACTTGAGCATGATCAGATGTTGGTTGAAATCTAGATATCATTTACACTTAAAAGCTCTCTTTCTACCAGTACATGAGAGACCAAAATGTGAAATTAGCATTAAAAATATTGAATCCTTATATTGTGTAAGCATTACTCTACTTTGGTAGCAGCAACAATAAATCTAAGGACATTGCAGATGTTATTAATATTATTCTTGCCATAAGTCACACAATTTTTTGACTTACTAAAGTAACCAAATAATAACTTAAAATTAAACATGTATTATATGGGAAGTTTTAAAGAAAGTTACTTGAACAGAGGTTTGGAAAATGCACGCAATTTGCTAGAAGACTGTATAAAATTTCTATTTGTAAACTCTGTGATTAAAAAGAACGTGGAAACCACTCACTATTACCACCAAAATGAATAAAAAACGAGGATTGTGCAAGTGAAGTAATTTTACGGATATTCAGATTTAATACATACAGAAAAATTAGGTATTTAAAAAATTAACCATTGATATGTGCGATGTTGAGGAAGTGTAGAATTATACGCCTGTAATAACTTACTTAGGTGTATATAGGCCTATTGTAGTTACATGGTTTTGTAAAACCGTTGAAGTGTGACTGCTGCAAAGGTAAATTAGTACTCACTGATGAACTACTTACAGAAGATAAATACACTCTTATTAAAAACCTAAGCAGAGATGGTTTGTTATATTTAGTAGATACTGTCGTTCAGTTAGTCTTTCATACCTACATTTATTTACAAGATTCTAAAAGACTATGAATACTGTTGTATTAATAAACATAAGTAAAGAATGTTTCTGTGTATTTTAGTTGTGGAATACATTAGACACAATGGGTTTTTATCAGTTTCTCCTGGCTGCATGGATCACAGTTATGATTACATTGTAGATATTATAATAAATGTAGTGTAAATATATTACTGACGCAAATGGAACAACATTCTGTGCAGAAAAAAAAAGTAAGAACTTATGTACTCTAACAATATTAGAATAAATAGCAAGAAACAGTGCAAACTGTGTGCGCGCGTGTGTGTGTGTGTGTGTGTGAGACGAATATCAGTAATGTATATTAGTGTATTTAGAAAACTTTTCTAGGCCTAAGCGTATAGATCATCTTTCGGTATGTGAAAAAAAAAACATGAAAAATATGAAAATGTAAGTGTATATTAAAATATTGTACTTTTAAGTAAATTTTATTTGTTGTTATTTCAAAATTTGTATAAATAATTTAAAAAATACTTTTATTGTGCCCAATCTTTTAAATGTTACACAGTTTTTTTTAATTAGGTGTGCAATGTTTCAAAGTTTACATCATTACCGCCTACGTTTGTTTACTTCATTACCGCCTACGTTTGTTGCCATCACCACTCAGCCTATTGGCCTTGTCTATCTAGGAAGTAATGATATAACGCGAGACAGTCCGTTCTTACCGCTGATACAATTGGACGCAGCGGAAGGAAGATGGCCAGGCGTAAACAATGCCAGATTTAAACAGTCCGATGAAAACTAACTTTTCGTCACGCTGCCTACAAATGTCATAACGTAGGTCTGTTTTAAGAAGCAGATACATACAAATTCAAATCTGAATTAGGTAAACAAAAAGAATGATGTGGTGACGTTTGGAGTGAACCAAGTTTTAGTCTGAACGTCAAGAGAAAACGATTTATTTGAAATGGTA
The DNA here is from genome assembly GCA_034769895.1 of Magicicada septendecula. NCBI lineage: Eukaryota > Metazoa > Arthropoda > Insecta > Hemiptera > Cicadidae > Magicicada > Magicicada septendecula. The sequence continues at coordinate 176,672,637 of CM068369.1, read as the reverse complement.
ATCCACTTCAAGCCGTGACTCAGCAATCAGAAGAATTTTCCTTATACGTTCGCTAACATAAAAATTACCTACGTGCGCGCTCACTCACTTTAAGTTATAATTATGTATTCCTTTGCAACAGCGAAAATTAGTTATTATTATAAGTTAATTATAAAATTCATTGTCTACCCTAAAAGTTTGCATGCTCGAAAATATTATCTAAAGAAGTGTATTATGTAAATATTATAACGATAGGTAGAAAGTATGATATTAAATAAAATTTATATTAACAATTATTTATACACCAAGGTCTTAATCTTGTTGTTAATTCAAATTATTATCCAAAATCTCTGTGGCTAAATGCTCACTGGGTAAATAATCCTGTGTACTAACAACATTCCAATTAAACACGCTTCTCTCCTTAAATTACTTGTGAGAATTATTTCTCCTGTCCGTTTATAATTGTTAGTCACAATACTGTTAGTCACACTCAGTATGTTATTTACAGTAAATGCTTTTCTCATATTAATTGAAATTCTGCTAACAAAGATTTTACTGTTGATTAGTAAAAAAGTATATTTATTTGTTACACACCCCTCCTTCAAACCCACTTCACAAATCTATACAGTACTGCGTATGTTATACGTATATTAAATTAGGTCGTGTGAAATAAACTCTTAATCAGAGTTTAAATTTAAAAGTCACTTTTACAGAGGGAATATTTTAACAGGCGCCAGTTGTAAAATGAATTCATACATAGTCCATAACTAAAGCTAGAGCAGGAAGATTGATTGGAACAGGAGGTAAGTGTCACTTCAAAAAATGTATGTTTTATGCTTTCTACACAGGCTACAGTACCATTAGTCTTACACTGTTTAGATAACTGCTTCACTATTCTCGAAATAAATTCACTGAAAGTAACTTCACATATATTTCACGACGTGCAATGAATACAGAACGTGTACTTGTGTGTGTGTGTGTTTGACTACGACCTCTGTTTCTGACACGTAGGTGTGCAAAATTATTTACATTTCTGAATAAATTGCTTCGGTAATTAACGTTAGGGTGAGTGGCCCGGTTGTTGTCCCCATCGTAATTATACCATCCCGTCGATGTTAATCAGCGAATGACATACACAGGGCACACATTATAAAACACAAGTGGTCCATTAACTTCTTGTAAAGTACGTTAAATACGTATGTAAATTACTTAAACGAACTACAAAATTGAATTCTCTCGTACTCTAACATGACTTACAGAGATTTAACTCTAATGCGTTTTTTTGCATTTAACTTTTAATGAGACCTCGATTCATTAATATACTATTTTTATTCTACTTTAGTTATAGTTAGTACAAACATAAAAACATACAAACGAACACGCGCGCGCGTGCACGAACACATGTGTTAATTACTTATTTTCTATTACCTACACGTGTTAATTACACAAACATCAAAATGTACTTTTGAGAAAATCACATTTAATGTAACAATGTAACCCAATGAATGCAAAATTTATCTCCTAAGGAATTACAACATTTTCTTAAATATTATAAAAAACTAAAAGAAACAGAACTAGTAACCATCAAAAAAATTATTGCTACATCGCGGTTAGCAACAAATATCGTTCCCTAATTTTTCAGTCCCCAAATTCTTAGCACGAATCACAACACATCACACTAATCGCAGCAGAACAAGCAGCTGAATGACTCAGAGAGTCTTTATATAGGACGTAGCCAAAGTCATTATTTGCTAAAGAAAGTATAACGCCAAAATCAGAAATTTTGAAAATTTTTTATTTTGAGTATAGATGTATCTTTAAGCGCCGTAACAGGGAATTGTTGTGTGAAACGCAGAGGTGACTGACAGGCAATAAAATCATATATCAGCCCCAACACGCTCACGGCAAATAGGTTGAGTTCATCGCTCTCCATACTAAGAAACGTTAAACTTTGACAACTACCTCAAATCCTTAGAAAAAATCGTACAAATGTAAACGAACTCATTTGAAGAGCTACTGTATGTGTTAACAATAGACCAGAATACGTATACACGCCAGCTGCATATAGCGAAACAAAAAAGGGTATATGTTATTGAAAGACTCAAACGGTCAGCGACAGGACTTCGACCTTTCTGAGAAGAGAGAAAGCTCGGAGTAATGTCCGAACTCAAGTAAGAAGTGTTTATGGAAACAGAGACAAAGAAACGGACATACAAAGGAAGTTTGGTGAGGCCTTTAAGTAACAATAGTTGATGCCATTAGAACAACCAAGTGCACGAAAACAATACTTGACAAGAAAGTTAAGGAGGTTCTTTCGGAAAATAGGTGGTCTCTAGACCTGAAGAGTCGTAATAGAAAACAGAGTAAGAAAAATCAGAATTAAGTGGGAGAAATACGGAATTCGATATAGGGAAGCGAGAAAGGCGCGCTCGGGAAGTTTAACTAAAACTTTTGACGGAAACGGGAGTGTAAGTCAGCGACCGAGATTCCATAGTTATTGGACTTAGAGAAATTCGGTACGATGGTTAGAAAAGTAAGCTCGTACTAGAATAAACTTCGGTAAAAAGAAAAACTGTAATTTTACTAGTGACGTACAAGTGAATTAGTACAACACGAATGATAATTAAATAACGCTGTAATTTAGTTGTGCAAATAGGCAACAATAACTTTATCATCGAGTAACATTACGAGACGAACTAAACTCGTAAATAACAGTAGTTCAAACCATAACGGAGTTAATAAATAATAATAAATAATGCCTGTGGAAGCGGATAACTATAATAACAATTAACGCGAACTAATTCCGAGTGAGTGAAGTTTGGTGTTGTGCAGTGTCTTGTGTGACTCCAAGGAGACCACGTTACAATCTGCTAATCCAGAGGGAATTATCGCAGTTACGCCAGACGATCAAAATGCCAACCACACCATATGAACCTCTACCAGATTTGGATACATACCACAAGTAACATTTTCATGCCATAATTAGTATTAGGTCCACTGTCTGTTCACTTAAAGAACTCATAAGAATTAATTAAAGGATTAAGATAAGATTTTACTTAAAACACAATTAAATAATATTAGGAAAATATGGAAATTAAATTTATCTATAAGCACCGATTTTAAATGAATCCAGATCAATAACTAACTATGTCATAGTATTAAAATTTAAGAGAATTATTATTAAAAGTTTTGTCTTTGAATAAGAATTACAATATTTAAATTACAGTATTAGAGCTATGAATATGAGTAATGAAATAAGATTTATGAAAATGAATATGTTTATATTTTGATTAGAAATTACATAATTCCTGTGTCAGTGATAAATTATGATAATCAACCATAAATAATTGTAATAAATCGAAGAACTATTTATAAGAAGAATTGAGCATTTATATTTTTTTACCCTGAGAAAAGAGCATAAACAAATAATCGTAAAAAAAGAATATCAGCACCACCAGAACTTACTCGATCAATCAATTTAATATCCTTTAATGTATTGGATGGTATAGAGTACCGCGTATAATGTCATACGTTCATTACACAACATACATCAAATCAACTTTACCCTTAAATGATATGAGTACAACTAAAAAGGAAGCATAGAATAGCAAAGTGAGCATTCATTAGAAAAACGAAATTTGTATGACAGAATGAATTTGGTGATAAAGAAAAGACTAGTGAAACTTTGTCGGATTGTAAATGTCGGATTGTAATGGCCAAGGACGTCTCCCTGAGGAAAAGAGGAATGAAGAAATAATTGAGGCTCTTGAAACGCTGAAAAAAAAATAAAATGTGTTCACAAGGAGAGAAAGAACACCTCTATGGGATAAAAAAAAGAGAAATATAAATTGGAAAAATGGATACTAACAAGGTTTTTTGTAGGACATTTAAGTACAGACCAGAAAAGGAGGAGATTAGACCTCCTGGATAACAAACCATGTGTGGTGTGAAGAAATGACGGTTCAAATGTGCAATAGATATAAATAGAGATTATGGAAGTATCTGCGACCTGGCACAGATCAAGATACAAGATGACGAATGTGATGATTGATCGTCATAATAATAATGGTGATGATGACGACAACGATGACGAAAGTGAGATACGTTCTTGAATACGTTGTATGTCGTGTTATGTGAGTGCGCGAGCGCGTGTGTGTCTGATTTTTTAAATCTAATATTCCTGAAACTACTACTGTCATTAGGCTGGACTGTTTGATAGATAATCAACCTTCTCATGGATTTCCACTAATTCAGCACGCTTTGGAATCAAATATACTGACAGCTGTGCATTATAAACTAGAATAAAGTTTTGATAAACTAATGCTTTTGCTAGTGCTTGGTACTTTGAAATCATCTTTCTCCTCACATACTTCTTACGTAAACGTTAAGAGAACTTATTTTGTTGTTCTTACCCCTATGCAGACGATATACTTTCCGATGGGTTTGGTATAAACGAGAGATCACGTACAACCTAATTTTTCTTCAGAATTTGTTTGTCGGATAATAATTAAAATATGACTTTATCTTTAAAATTAATTTCTGGTTTGTAGCTATTGATTAATATGTGCCTCTTGCTTTAGGAATTTGGTTTTGTCTGAAATTATTTGCTGAATTCAGGTAGCCTGCTTGTTTTGTCTTATTTTTTAGATTACATTCTCGCGTGTCAATTTAAGATTATTAGTAAGTGAAATCTACTTTGGTGTAATTTGTAGTTATTTACAGGCTTATTTATGTTGGCTTACGACAGTTGAGCCAAATATCACTAAAGACACAGCATCATAATTTTATATTTGTAGCTCGCATGGCAACAAGTCTCCGACCAACTATAAACGAATAATCGCCCTCAAGATTGCAGGTACCTAGAATTTAACGTGGTTGTAACAACAACGACGCGTAGAAAATAATAAGCAACAATAACAAATATGTCAAAGTTTGGCAGCAATGTCAATGAGTTAAGTACACCTGTAGTCGTTCCGTACGTGAGTGCAGATGTCAGTCCTTGTTATAAGGGGACCACAAACATAAGGAACAGCATGCCTTACTCTCAACGTACTTGCACATGATAGGATACTGAGGAGGGGACCCTGTTCACCGTAAACATTCCATGAATTATATACGCGACATATTAAATCTATCTCTCATGAGTGTTGTGACTTTCCTTTTTTACTTTAATTTGTGTATTATTCAACACTATTTACGTATTACTAAGGAAACTCCTCAAAGTAAAACTTTACTAATAAGATAAAGAATTGATATGTAATAACAATGTGTGTGTAATGTTAGTGCCTGTGTGTAGGGCAGTAGCTATATTAATGGAGGGAGATGATAAATGGGGTACAGGGGGAGATATCGTTTGTCGTTGGAAGGAAACATCGCCGATACTTTCAGCAGACGTTTCCTTTGTTTTTGATGCATTATACTTGGTCTACTTCAAAGACTAATAAGTATTCAATTTAAATCTTTATTTTAAGACTCACTTGAAATAGTTTAAGAATTATATATACGGTCCCGTTTTTAGTTAATAGCTGTTAATTGATTAACCAGTTAATAATTATTAATTAAAACGTATAATATTAATATAATATACGTAGAATATTAATTCTATTTAAATTATTCTTTCATCCTGAACACTTCTTTTTAATATGATTAAAATAATCAGGCTCAAAGCCGAATTTTATATTAATATATTTCAATTCAAGTAGGCCTATGTTTACCTCCAGATTCTTTCTCTAGTGGGTGTAGTTTAAGTGTGATTGTATTTTTTTTTTGTGACCTGTTTAACTTCTTGAAATTAGGTAGACATGTATAGTACGTAATCGTAAATAGCTATAAATAGAATTAATAACTAAATTTACCTTATTTTGACCGCCTTGTGACTCCTTAAAATTTTTCCATGACGCTTTTCAGAGCTTATGTTCCATCATCAGATATATATTAAAATAAAACTATCAGTCTTAACGAGGTCGTCACATGATATAAAATGTCAAAAATCTTTGCATACAAACAGCGCCCAGAAGTAGGGTGCGCACCCGTTCACGTTCAATATGCCGCTGAGCGGTCGCTAATTTATCTTAGTACCGGCAAGCAGTTTCAAGGTCGTATCGTACAAGTGGTTTGAAGCAAAGTTTAGTTGATCATTCAACACGCAATCGCGACTGCTTGGGTCGGCGTATGCACTATAAATTTCGAACTCCTCGAAGGCATTCATGAACCGACCCTTCTTATATACATGTAACGGAATTAAGTTTGAATTGAAGTCCGAATAGTTGTGATTATGTGAAGTTAGGTGTCGGTCGTTGTTGGATTTAATGCATTTGATATTACTTGTTTTTGGTATATGTTCTCGAAAACGCTTAAGGAAACTTCTCCCAGTCTGTTCAATGTAAAAACTATTGCAATCATTGCACAGTAGTTTAAATATTCCTGTTTTTCTTCGGGGGGGTATGTGTTTTTTTTTTTGGTTTTAGAATGTTTAGTAATGTATTATTGGTTCTGAACGAGATATTAAAACCAATATTGTTCAGCACAGATGACAAAACCTTAGGCATTACGCTTGTGTAATTAGCTAATATAAACGTTTTTTGTACGTTTTTGTTCGTTCGTGGTTTACATTTGTTTCTTTCATGGTTTTTTAACAGTTTGTCTATGGTCAAACTACTCTACTCATTAGTAACCGCGATGTGTTTTATAGGGTTTAGTTCATCCCGAAAGTCATTATCATCAAGAGGAATTGTTAATAACCTATTAATAAAACTATTATACGCCACCATTTTTGCGAATATGGGTGATGAGAGTCCGTGTGTATTGTAATGTCGGTAGTAGTAGGCTTCCTATAAATATTGAACTTTAGATTATTTACCTGCCGGGTGATAGTTAGATCTAGAAAATTTAATCTATTGTCAACTTCGGTTTCGAGTGTGAATTGGATCTTGCTATTTATTTTATTTTAATAATTTTTGAACAGCTCGATCTGTCTTGTAGTACCATCAAAAATGAGAAGGGTATCGTCTATATACCGTGCATAAAATATTATTTTCTTTGCATATATATTATTATTTAACATGTGCGTGTTCTCATAAAAATGCAAATAACTATCAGCTAATAGGACGTAGAGGGGTGAGCCCATGGCCAGTCCACCATCTTGAAAGTAGAATAAGCCATCAAAGGTGAAATAATTTTGTTTAAAACTACCTCAAGTAGGTTGATTAATTCATTTATCATCTGTGTATTCATGCAACGACTATCAAATAGATTATTTCTCAAGACCTTTAATGTATCTTTTACAGGGATATTTGTGTATAAATCAGTTATATGGAATGATGCTAATTTGTGGTTGGGCTGTAATTCAACGGATTTAACTCTGTTAATGAAATCAGTGTTGTTTACAATACTGTGATTATTTTGTAATTGTAACTTATCTTTAATCAAGCGAGCAAGTGCTTTTGCAGTTTTGAAGCCAGGGCGGTGGTAAAGTTTACAAGTGGTCTGATAGGTATGTTGTATGTTGTCTTTATGAATTTTGGGTAATCCTGTGAATAAAGGAGCCTTTGTATTGATGGGATTTAGGCATCGTCGTGTATATTCATTCAATAAATTGATACATTTGTTAATACAATTGTTAAGTTCCTTGACATATATTTCAGTGGGGTCAGATTTTAATAGAATAATATATTTGTCAGAAATGAAATCATGGACTTTAGGATTGTATGAAACAGTGTCCATGATAACTAGCGTATTACCTTTGTCTGCTTTAACGATACGGGCATTGTTGTTGAACAATTTTGTATTTATATGTTTTAAAGTTCTATGTTTACCGGTGTACCTAGACTGGCACCGTGAGACGAGAGGTAGATTATTGTTCTGTATGGAAGCTTTATTGAATATACTATTTAGAAGAACTCGTGCTTCATTTTGCAAATTCGGGTCTGGAATAGTTTTTATGGCAGCTTCCGCTTCAGCGACCTCATAGATAAGTTTGTTTTTGCCGACAGGTGGAAGATTATAATTTTACCCTTTATCTAAAAGTTTCATTTCATTACCATCAAAGCTTAATGTAGTTAGCTTCATGACTCTGGGATAAAATGTGTGTTTACAAACAATAGTGGACTCTTGGCAATGTTTATGTTCTAATCTACGAAGTTTGCGTAACAGATTAAAATGTGTGCGGCGTAAAATAATAGATATGTATCTGTGTGCTGCTTCTAAAACCTTATCAATAATGGCAGGATGAATATTGTTCAGAATCTGTAGATGCAATTTGAATAAACGAATATTGAGGAGCGATTTTTTTAATATATAATGCCTTAATTTCTTCTTTAACGCGAAAGCGTTAAGCGTATTGTTGTGTTGTTTTCGCAGCCTTGGAGTAGCAATTAATCTTCACAGTGGCATACGTAGGAGTTATATTCTTTTGTAAACAAATTTTATTGAACTTAATATGCAAACTAATTTTTAATAACTGTATTTTGACATTTTGGAATTTAAATACCATGTTTGCTTGGCTAGGCTCTAATTTAATATTCATGTTGAATGCGGTAGCCAAGTCACTTGTACGAATTAATAACTAAATTTTATTATTAATTTAATATTATTATTATTATTATTATTATTATTTCAACATGAATATAAATAGAAGTTACCAAATATAACAATTGAAAGTGCTATAAATTAATAAATGTTACGGTACTTTCTTCTTCTTCTATTTCAATTGTTAGAGAAACGTTTTTAACAGTTAATTGTTTTTAAAAGGTGTCATATTATTTTCTATACTATTTAAATTTCCGGAAGGCACCTAAGAGATTAGGAGACCCGTACACACACACACACACACACACACACTGACAGGCCGCCTAACAATAGACAGGGACATGCCTTTGACCTGCGCTGCTGTCTTTTTAGTTACAGCCCACTACAATAAATTAAATTTTATTGTCGTGCTTAAACTTTTAATTTCGATTGTCCCATTGAATTCAGACTGTAATTTCATTTAAAATAAGTCCAAACACGAAGATTTTATGGCGATATTCAAATGTTTTACATTTATTTGTTTATTTTGAACTACTGTTATTGTTAAACTTTAGAACACCATCTAAGCGACTATTATTATAAATGATGATTATTAAAAACTAAGTTACTGATTTGAAATTATAATAAATAATCATCTTATTTATTTTACAAACTATTTTTCTGTGACACTCCCTTTAATATGTAATATTTTTACAAATTGATTTTTGATTTTACAACTTGACCTCGAAATTACGAGAATCTTAAAATTCCTGGCGTCGGCCTTGGCCATTTTTTTTTTTTTTTTTTTTTTTGTAACTGTTCCGATTCACCGATTTTGATACTCGATAAAGAGCAAATTGACGAACCACCTCTTTATTGTTATAATACTGAAAAAATGAATCAACATATGTAACAGATTTTAATATGTAGATATAAAGATTATTTTCAAACCTCATATTTTTATTTCAAATAAACAATATATGAAATAATAGTTGTTATGCGTAATCGAAATAATTGTTTGTCTTTTTACCAGCACGAGCTTTTAAAAATGTTATTTAATATAAAAATATTATATATTATTGTTTTACAGACACACAAAATGAAATGTGATATGTATCTACGTAAATATATTAAAAAATTACTGTCCATGTTATTAAACTTTAACTATAACTTGAGCGGACGAGGTATCGCGTCAGGAATTATATGTGTATTATTGTATCACGTAATTTGGAAAATAATTATCGGTATTACAGATTTCAGTAACATGCAAGTGAGACGTCCCTTCCTTACTTGTTTTACACTTGGTCGCTATAGTCATTTTTCCAGGTAGAGAGGGTGATTCACCCTCAAACCAATAAACAGTAGAGGTCATTGCTCGTGTACCGGGTACCCCGAGTGAGTCACTGATTACCCGCTGATTAGTCGTTAAATAGCTTGCACGTGGTAGTGAGACCAGCCAGTCTTATCAGAAAGCAGATCTGTCGCGTATATTGTGTGTGAATCAGTTCATTTGTGGTTAGTCTATAGTTGATTTGTGATTATCAGTTCTTGTAAAAAACGCCAAGTTTTACATACTCAATGCAGAACAATGATTGCTTCTGTTCTGTTCTATTTTGAGAAAGTGAAGAATAACGGAGGTCCTTTACATGATACTAAGAAAGTAATGCAGAGAACAGCAGATGCTTGTGGCATTTCGTTGAGAACAATACAACGTATCAACGCAGAGATTAAAAAAAGTTTGGAAAATCAAGAAGATCCCTGTGTAGTTGAAGATACTGATTTAATCACAGCTGAGGACGATCAACAAGATAACACCTTAAACATCACCAAGAGGGAAAATATTATTATTCATACTCCTCGGAAGAAAAGTTTGAAGAGAAAGCGGCCAGTAACAGCATGGATGACTTCGACAAAGGAGCTATTCGACGTCACATATTGAGCTACTATGCTCGAAAAGAAGCGCCTACCCTCAAACAACTTTGTGTGTCACTTCAAGAAGCTGGACTGTATATGGGAGGAAAATCTTTACTGAGCTCGCTATTATCAGACATGGGATTTCAGTACAAGAAATTTAGCAGCAGAAAAATCCTCATGGAAAAGCCGTCAGTGGCCCTGTCAAGGTGTTGTTTTTTAAGAAAAATGCGTGAAGTACATATTAAAAACACTATATTTTTGGACGAGACCTGGATCAATGAAAACACGAGGAAGGTCACTGGTTGGATTGACGGCACTATCCAAGGAACTCTCGGCGGCCCTCTGGGTAAAGGCAAACGATTGATCATCTGTCATGCTGGTGGCTCCAACGGATGGATTAGCCCTCCGCCTTTTGTGTTCCAATCTAAGAAGACAGGAGATTACCATGAAGACATGAATGCGACTGTTTTTGAATCATGGTTCTTCGATACATTACTGCCATCCATTCTTCAAGGAGCAACTATTGTTATGGACAATGCTACGTATCATTCCAGGATTCTAAACAAACCACCGACATCGTCATCAACAAAAGCGGAAATTATCAGCTGGTTGAAAGCTCGAGGCGTCCCTTTCCCAGATAACCTTCTTAAGTTGGAACTATATGCGTTAGTTCGGTTACGTAAGCCACCAACGCCTACCTATATGATCGATAAAAAAGCATCTGAGTTGGGTTTCAAAGTAATTCGTCTACCACCCTATCACTCTCATTACAACCCTATTGAAATGGTTTGGGCGAATCTAAAAAATTACGTAAAGGTTAGGAATACAACCTTTAAACTGGCAGATATTGAAAACCTATTTAGAGTATCTGTTGTCAACTTTACTTCCGACATGTGGACTAAATACGTCGACCATGTAGAGAAGTTGATTGATGAAGACTGGAGGAACGAGGGGTTAAATGAAGCAAGTGTTCAGGAACTGATTGTAAACTTACCACCTGATGACTCCGATGAGGATGAATATGACGACACCACTGATGAAGACGATTTTGGTTGGGCACCTATAGTGTAAAGTTGCACTCAACTCAAGCTACATTTAGCAAAACAACAAAATTGCTACATTTTTAAATATTTTATTAGAATTTTGATTTTGTTGTTGTAAATTTGTAAATATTGAAAAACTTGTATATAACTTGTAATGCGGCCATCGGCAGTCTCAATCCTGCAAAATAAGCATCAGAGCTTTCAACGCAGAGAGAAAGTTTATTTTAAAATTCCGAGTATATATACTTAGTTGAACTTTGAGATCGAGTTTAAAGCCTTGTATAAAAAAAGTAAAGTAGCCTAACTATTTAGCATTAATTTGACGTGTAGTATAAAAAGATACTACAAGTAATGCATCCGCTACGATGAATATACAAAAAGCCAGAGAGATCGGCCGCTGGCAGTTCTCAGTGTCATTTGACGTGCCGACTTAATAACATTTGACGGACATTTTTTTAATAACAGTCGCGTAAATAATTCTCAGAAGTTTAGCAATCACAATATTTCAAAATAAACAAATAAGAGTAAAACATTTGAAAATCGTCGTATAAACTTCGTATTTGGACTTACTTTAAATGAAATCACAGTCTGAATTAAATGGAACGACGAAAACTATAAGATTAAGCAGAATAACAAAATTTAATTTATTATAGTAAACTGTATTTAAAAAGACAGCAGCGCAGGTCAAGTGCCGGCCCTGTCTATTGTTAGGCGGCTTGCCAGTGTGCGTGCTTCAGCCAAGGATCTCCTAATCCTCTAGCCGCCTTCCGGGACTGGAAGTAGCATAAGAATAAATGTTTCTTATTACGTATGTATCATCTTTTAGTAGAGCTTCATTAGTTATAACTTTTTTGTTATTATTAGTTATTATTTTGATTTGCACGATTAATGTGTGTGTGTCTTATTTATACAATTATATTTTATCGATTATTTCTATTTACCTTACATTTATCTGTACTATTTACTTTAAAATTTCGTATTTATGCAATTTCTCGAACTTGTTACAATTTTAAATTACGTTGTATTTTTGTATAAACATAAAAGTGAAGTGTTGTATCCTCTATTAACATAGGTATGTCGTGTCTCTACTAGCAGTTAAAAATAATTTTTTACCATTTTGAACCATTTTGATACATGTGATTGCTACTGACATTGTCTATTAATTATGGTTGTATTAATATCCATCACTGTTATTACATCAGAGTATACAGTTACTATGCGTACTAAGTATTTTACTGTAAGTATGTGGTGTTAACTAAACCTATCAGTGTACTGTATCCCAATGGAGGACGTTTTGTAGGTTACGTATTGCATGAAGGCGTGAAACTCTGCAACGACTTAATGTATCGTTGAAAAATATAAGTGTACACAACTATTATGTGACTGACTACAAACATGTAGTTCAGTGACGTAGCATTTCGTTGTGTTTCCTATGTTCTATGCGTACTATAGATGTGAAAAACATTTAACTTAACTGTTGATATCAATATAATGGTAGTCATTCTAACACTTCGAGTACCTCCTACACTTATTTTCATGAACAACTAACTAATTTTTATTATCACAATACAATGTTAATACATTTTGATTTTGTGTGTTATTTGTTTATTGTGTTATAACTTATATTACACACATAGCGTTATGTTATAACAGTCTCGTTTAACATTGTAAAACCACTCAGGAATGCAACTACTTTCATCTATAATCGTAAATTACTTTTAGTCGGTTCAGTGATTTTTTCAGTAAATGTAGCATCAATTTAAGTAAATTTTAGGAAGGATTTTATCATATACTAAAGCAAATCGGAAACATGTGGCAAACTCTGACAAATAAGGAATAACACAAGAGCCAGTGTAATAGAATAATCCGAACGCTAGAAGAAAGACTAATAGAATAACATGTTCAATATAATATAAATATTATTTGCATCAGTTACAGTTATTTGAATAAAATAAAAACAAAGGTTCAAGAACAATAATTGTTCTTGTTCCAAGAATTATTCACGTTCGGAAAACCTGAAATAATTTACAACAGTTTTTATGGGGATTAAATCATTTTTAACAATCAGTACTAATAGTATTCAGTTACTAATTTTAAAAAACTACTGTCATCAGCTAGGTCTTTTTATGACGAGTATTTCTATCTAAGTCTTTTCTTAAAATTTTACATATTTTAATAGTTAATCAAATTAACGTGTTTTTTTTTTTTAAGAATATAGTGTAAAATAATGACATAACCTCGGACACTCGCACGACACGCGTGGTTAAATATCTTTACGCACTATTTCCCTGAACTTAAAGTTGTTTTACAAGTCTTAAAATATTTAAAACTAACATTATTACAATGTTCCGTATTAACTAATTTACAATAATCAAGCCTCAAACCTCTACTTATTCATTTGGCTTCTTTATGTGCTACCATATGGCAATAATGTTTGCTATATTCCAGATGCAATTAGAATGTTCACTGCAATAAATCTGTATATATGTAAAACTCAAAGTCTGAGGATTTATGGGTACTGAATAGAAATCCACACCATTACACCGATTACCACCACATTTTGCAAGGGTAACCATTGACGCAAGGCGAAAAATACTGTCTAACTTGGAATTTGATATTTTGCCCCGTTCGCACGATTTAGGCCCTTTTAATTATACCTTTTCGTTGACGCGTATAAAGATGTCAACAACACCATGGAGACCAGAATTAATTACCATAGCATCAAGTAAATAAACAGATGATATTTAGGGGCATTGGAACTCTACCTTTATCCGTTCCTGCAGTTTTAATGTTTTTAATATGGGATTGTATCGATATATTTTGTAATTTTGTATACAGATACGTCTATATATTTTGTAATTGTCTTAAATAATTTATAAAATTTGTTTATACGTATTTCTGATGAAGCAGTGAATAAGTAATGAAATATATTAAGTACTACTACTAAAGATGTCAACAATACCATGGCGACCAGAATTAATTACCATAGTAACAAGTAAATAAACGAAAGCTATGTAGCAGCATCGGAAATGTACATTTATCCATTATTGCAGTACGTTTTCGATGTTTTATATAATATGCGATTGTATCGATATATTACGATGTGGAAAAGAAGAAGTGTACTATTTGTAAATTCTCCTATTACTTAATGCAAACCGAAAATACGTGTTGTTTTCATTTGTAAGGTACAACGGTTTTTGGTTTTTAGTTTTCTGCTGAAAAAATAAAAGCCATGGTTGAGGAAAACGTAACGTTTAATATGTTATACAATGCTTCTAACACAGTAACACTTAAAGTATTTAAGGTTTTTGATTTAACAGGTACTTTATAAATATCTGCAAAGGCTTTATAAACGGGTAGTTTTAAATCTCCAAAGGCTGTTGCACTAACGTAATAATTTAGTACAAGTTAAAATAGTACAAGTGTTTAAAAACAGCTTTGGAGAGAATTTTACTAATGAGTACAAAATTTTTATACGAGCTGACAGAGCGTCATATGTACATAGACAATACAAATAATATTATAATACTTATTAAATGTCAAACATTCGCTTGCGAAGCCGCGGGTAACAGCTAGTTATATAATAAATATAAGACGTCAATTTCAAGTATTCCGTTGTCACCAAGTTGCATCACTTTAAACTGTTGCGGTTAGTTGTAAAAAATATGAGTAGGCTTTGGACTGAGTATTACTTAGAAGACTTTGCGTTAAAGAATTTAAAGATCTAATTTTAAAATAATTGTTTCAGACAAATATTCCTAATTAAATCTGTAGACCTAATTAAACAAGATGATTCAATATTATGTATTTGCATGTTTGTTCACTAGTATATAGGAAAGGACATGCTACTATAATCCTTGGTCGGAAACATCTCAGCAAGGTTTTTAATTTCCAAAACAATGTAATTACTTACCCACAAAGTTTAATACCATGCTCGATTCAAACGTAGGCGAGCTAAGAGCGGTGCCCTGGTTTATGTGCCACTGACTTTATAGTGGGCGACAGCGTAAAGTCTGAATTAAAGGCTCAGTTCTGAACATTTACTAAATAAACCTCTGCAATACAAACATGTACTCTTAATACCTTTGAAAGCAGAATATATTAAAGTTTGTACCAGTTATGGCATTAGAACATAGTCAAAACGGTTATATTTCGATTTATACGCCAAGTTCCTTTTTTTGTATTTTACGTACACACACTCACACACACACACACACATTCGCTCACAAAGGCTTCCAAGCACAACTATAGAAAATACAACTTTTCAACGTCAGTGTTATCGGTAGTACATCTAGTTCACCGTATACACGGATTTTCATAAGAAAAATATATAAGAATAGAATGGGTGATCGGATTATAAGGATAGTACTCACACTTTGGCTTTAATAATTTTTCTTATGGTAAAAACATTAACTCCCATAATTCATATTTTATAACATTTCACCATTTAGATGGTATGTTGTAACATTAAAGAAAGTAGCTGCCATGAAGAAGATACAAAATATTCTGTATTATAAATGGTATTTTTTTTTTGCAAATTGTTCCATTGACTTATTATGAATGTACTAGATTACTTCAATTATGATTTCAATGTCAAACCATGCTACGTGTCTCATATTAGGCGAATAAATTGGTTTGTCCTTCAAATAAGTCCACTAATTGAAAGATTATTCTTCAGAAAATTTTTGTTATGGCTGTCACGCCGATCGTCGTATTGTTCAGTGGAAACACAATAACTGACACCAATAACAAACACAATAACTGACACCAATGAAATCGCTAATTACAAACTTTAATTAAACACAAATAGCAGTTACAAGTGAAAAAAAACTCTTACACAATAACTCAAGTTAAATTTGTCACAACAATAAATGCCACCTTATTAAAATGTTGTTCTAATTAACCATTTTCCTAAAACAAATGTGCGCAACAATCGTTGAAAACCGCACTGTAAAATCGGCAGGTGTAATATGTCAACTGATCCGGCCACATTATAATACCCATCTGGGATTCTAGAATTTTGTTGCATTTTCCAGGCGGCGCACCAACAATAACTGGCTTAGTTACAGCCGCTAGAACAACCTGAAGACTAGGTCAAAGTCCGCTAGGATATAAAGCGTTACGTAATTGTCTTTCATCCCGTCGTAGCAGTATGATACACAATATGGTATCACATATGTTCATATGTAAATAATATATCAAACTAACCAAAGCGTGAAAAGACACTTTTAAAATTTATCAACTTTAAAAGCATAGTTTCCAACTGATTTACAATTAATTGTTTTATCGGATAATCTAGCTTTATACAGCGGCTGGTTTTATCGTATTATTGAATGCAGTGACAATAATCATTAAAAAATGTTTTAACGCTGTTGACACACCGGTTATTATTTTTGCTTCTTATTTTTCTGTTATTCAATAACATCATGCCTGTAGATTCCTCTCTTCCGTAGCAATCGACTAAATCATTAGTCGTAGACTACTTTGTCAATAATAGTTATTAAATTAGAAACAAAACTGTCGGACATCTACATTAAAGTTATACTTTACAATAACGTAATATATCTGCTTTATATTCCCTTTATTCTTCTGAGTCCAGAAACGGAATTGTCAGTAATCCCAATATAATTCTTTTATAGGTAATTTAACTTGATAATCTAGAGATAAATTATAAATAATGTTTACTTGATTAGGAAGAGTTTTGGCAAAACAAGAGGTGTGAATGTCGGTGGAAGAAGAATTGAATGTGGAAGGTTTGCTGATAACATGGCTGTTTCAGCAGAAAGGAAAGAGACAATAAATGAAATGATAAGAGATTTGAATTTAGTATGCCAGGAATATGGAATGAGGATTAATAAGGAAAAAATTAGTGTATGGTGATTAGCAGAGGAGGGAAAAGAGCAAACATAAAGATAGGGCAAGACAAAATAGAACAGGTGGAGTTGTTTAAATATCTTGGAATGTTGAGAAGTAAAGATATGGCCACCACTCGTGAAATTAAAGCAAGAATTGCTATAGAAAGAGGCATTTAATGGAAAGAAAACACTGCTGTGTTACAAAATTAATAAGAATTTAAGAAAAAGTTTGGTCAAATATTAGGTGTGGAGCATTGCTTTATATGGTGCAGAGACATGGACACTGAGGAAGCAGGATGAGACAAGAAAGATTAGAAGCACCTGAGATGTGGGTTTGGCGAGCAATGGAACAAGTGGGGTGGGTTGATAAAGTAAGGAATGATGAAGTTTTAAGAAGAATAAAGGAAGAGAGAAGAATTCTGAAGGTAATAAAAAATAGTAAAAGGAATTGGTTAGGTCATTCTTTAAGAAGAGACTGCTTGCTTACCACTGACATGGAGGGTGTCATGGAAGGAGAGAAAAGAAGAGGGCGCAGAAGAATGACTTTAATAGATAGCATTAAAATCAGAGGTTGTTACGAATAAACGAAAAGACTGACATGCGATACGACAGCTTGGAGAGCTTTCACCATTTGAAGGCCTGCCTTAGGGCAGAACACCAAATAAAAATAGATAATTTAGTCAGGTGTAACAAATAATCAGTAAAATGTATTTACTTCCACTATCCGTACGTAACGACTTTTTTATGTCCAGGGGGTTAGATTCCAGGTATTGTTTTAGCAATCGGTGCTCTATGACGAACAAACAAATGTTGAAGAAATTTATTTTCCATATTGGAAAACGTCTTTTAAGTGCAAAAAGAATTTTGATCTGCTGTTCACAACTGTGATGTCTCTAAGAAATTATAAAAATTACAAAATAATTTCTTATCATATTGGTGAAAAAAAATACCAAATGTTAAATAAGTTATGACAGAATAAGGGAATACAAAAATGACATATATTACCTTTTGAAGGTGTTGCCGTGTTTTATTTTTTTTGAAAGTGCTGGTACAATTTCTTCAGCTTAGGAGTCCATAACCTTAAAACTTACCTTAACCTTACCATAACCACCATAACTATACCATAACCTTAACCATACCATAACCTTACCATAACCATAACCTTTGGAGTCATAAGCTTAGGAGCTCAGGGTAACCTTTCTTTTGGCAGTGGCAGCAGAACTCAAGGATTCTCCAAAGTAAAGTTTGACGTCTAAAAGTTCCGTTATAGAATTTTTGCTTGCACCCAAATACTTCTGGTCTATCTTGTACTCTAGCCATAAATCTAAAACATCTAAATCAACGAAATGGAAAAATACTGTCACTGGCCACTTTTGCCCAAGTGAGTATGCGGCCATAGTATTACACAAATCCACTCCTCTCATAGATTTACTGTATGCAGAAAATAATTTGGTTGCTGCACGTCTACGTTTGCCTTTGCCTTTTTGTCCCAGCTTCTTACTGGAAAAGGGGTTTTGTCGCGATTCGTAGGAGAAGCGTCAGTAGGTGTGGGTGCTATCAGTACAGAACTGTAATTCGTTCATTTTAGAATAGAAATATTTTTATCTTCCCGGCCAAATTCACCTCTCCACCACACTTCCTCATTTCGTCTTTTTGGAAAATTTACATCAAATAACCCGCTTCCCCATTTCGTTATTTCTTTATCCTTAATGAGTTTAGATTTGGGGTAAAAGGGTTGCGGATATTGAAAATAGTTCCAAATAGATGTGAAGTGCCGATCACAATAGAAAATATGATCATAACTGGGCACTCTCCATTCTACCTGCTTTTTCATGTCAGATACTCTTATGGTCATATCAGGAAGTGAAAGGCCATCAGGCCGGTTCTGACATTTATCGACGTAACTTAAATCTTTTCATATTTTCATAATTTCTAAGACTGCTTGTTCAATTTAAGCTTACATAAGGGATTCATTATCACCTGTATGGGTTAAAAATATTGTAATTCTAGGAAAAGGACTATGTGTTTTAATATTTTAAGCTTAAGAAACAATATGTTTTACAGACAAACTATAACTAACTTGTTATTAATATTTGCCAAAAAGATAAAACGGTTAAGTAGCTATTCATTAAAATTATCAATAAAATTTATTATTACCAATTAATGTAGTCTGCTCAAATAAGTGCAATGTTAAAATTATACAATAAAATAAGTGTAAAGTTGTTAACAGTAGTAGAGAGTATTTAACATGCAATATTTGGATTGGACCCGGTGTCTAGCTGGATAGACTTTAAGTCAGTGGTTACGCATAACTCAAAGGTAAGTGAAGTGGATATCAGTTTATAAATATTACAATATCATTCATTCACACGTTTATTTTTAATATGTGCTTACAATTATAAATAAGAGAAAGCTATAGAATATTGATACTTAAGTTTTTTAGTTGAAGATATTCTTGACACACTACTAGCAAGTTGCTTTGATCAAGTTTGCCAACAGCAAAAGTTAGATACCATGATAGGAGAACAGTCCAGGATGCTGAAAACACAAATTGTCAATGTATAATATATATGTAAAAAAGAATAAAGAATCCAGGAATAAATAGTCTGTTCTTATAAACACAAAATATATGAAAAAATTGTCCCTCAAATATAATACATACTTAATTTGATTTACAATAATCAAACATTCGACTTGGTCATGTTTGAAGTTTTTTTATTATTTTTATTTTCTAAGGTTTACTTCGTCTATCAGAAGGTATTGAACTTTTACAAACATATTTGTATATTGTTGGCAAAATAATTTTCTATTCTTTATATTCTCTTCTTATTTATATTCTATATTCTCAACTAATAATTTACATTAATTATAAAGTATTGATCATATTAACAAATTCTCTAAAACACAAGTACTAAATATTTATAACCTAGTATGGCGCTGAAGAAGCAGTCGTATTGCGTAATGTGCACCTAATATTTCCTAATATAGTACTAGTTAAAAACATTTCATACAGTTGTAAAATATAGCTGCTCTTTTATGGTCCAGTTACATATGTAGTTACATATATAGTGTTTTAAACTATTGATTTATTATAAACTGCACGTGCTTAATCTAAAATCTATTAAATGCTTGCACTAGTAGTAAATCACGCAAATATATTTAAATATATAAAATAATGTAGAAGCGAATATTTTATTAAAATGCATACTACCAGAGAATAATAAATTTATTTTATAATCAAAGCAAAAAAAAATGGTATTTGTGGAAAAGAACCAAGAAACGTAAAAATATATTTAAAAAATTACCCCAGAAGTGTTTAACGCTTACTTAATATATATCTACAATAGATATGGATATGAAACAGTATGACAGATACTGTCAGTTTATGAAACCTGAATCTGACAGTAAATATCACTGCGCAGGCAACTTTGCGTAAGTTCGCATAATTTTAAACAACGAGAGGAATTTTTGGCAAGAATTTTTCCTAAGGAAAATTATTAGTGTTTTCGTTTTAAAGCAGTATATTTAGAAAAAATAGTAATGGAACTAGATTTATTTTTGTATAATGGAATGAGTTGAGTGGGCCTGTTGCAACAAGAAGTAATAGTTTTAAGTAAGGGCAACAAATTAAATTGAAACTTTCTTCAAAGATAATGTTTGCGCAGTAAAAAAAAATGTTTTTTGTAAATACCTGCTGCAAGAATTCAAAACTTCCTCTGTTCATATATCTAGAGAATTGTGCATAAAGGTTTACTTTGTAAGAAAAACTTGAATAAAATTGTAGGGATGTGCAATAGAACGAAACGCTCTCTCATCTGCCATATATTTGGACGAACTACGTTAAATAAGTCTTTGTTCGTTTTGATAGTGTCAAAAATGTGGTGTACGTTAAATGCTGTTTATCATAATTTACTTTATGACCATCAACGTTTCATTCCATGTTCATCAACATTTATTATGAAGTACAGAATGCGTATTTAATAAATTGTGTCTCACGATACCATGTCGTTTATGAATAGATTACAAAACACCTCTTCATAATTAGCATGTCTAAAGAGGAGAACAAACCTATTGCTATCCTACTCATAATGGGATGAAGCTTTAACCCCTACGAATACCTCTACATACAAAGTAGTTAATTGTATTTCAATTCTGAGGAAAAATGTCTCTGAAATAATTGACATTCTGTAAATAAAAGCATGTATACTATTGAAGCATATTTTCTGTATATATTTTTGTAGAAAGATATTACTTATAAAATTAGGTTTTTGAAAATTACATATTTGTACAGGCTGCGTGTACTCCGTGACATTAAAAGTATATCATTAGTAACTATATTAAACATTTTCTGGTTGATGTTGCTAATAAGTGTACAGTATGCACAAATATACGTCACATCAAACAAATTATGTCAGGCATTTAAATAACAAATGTAAAATAACTCATCTGCTGTAACCATGTCGGTGATTATCCGATTATGCTACTAAATATAAAACCTATTTAATGATTAAAAGTATTAAATGTTTATGTTAAATAGACACTGCGAAAAATTTATCGCTAAAGTTAAATTACACCTGACTATCTACATTTTCTTCACTATAAAAGCCACTCACATTAAACAAATAAATTAAACAACACAATAATTGTATAAGCAATCTTTATTTAAAGATGAAGGTTATAATACTACAAATAATACCATCATAAGGTATTATTACCTTACAGAATAGTAGTCTTACTTGGTCGAATATACGTGTTGTCAGTCAATTTCAGAGTAAGAGTGAATATATTGAAAGTTACAGCAATTTTAAAAGTTGAAAGCGACAGCTCCAGTGATTTTGGACTTTGTAGAATAAAACGTTATTCCAGTAATCTGGACGAATTGGAACTAAGTGTTGAAACAATTGCAAATTGCTTTGCACATTCTGATAAAATTGTTTTCCAAAGACATCATATTTCTAAGTAGCAAATACTACTACGTGATTAGATGTTTATTAAACACAATAACTCTATTTTACTGACGAACAAATCTGATTGACCCACAAAGACAGTATCAGGACAGTGCGGCAGTCTAAAGAACACATTACGTATGACACCAAAGGCTTCCGACTATCATTCTATTAACGCAGGCAGCATTACAGAGCTGCTTCTATAACTAAAAACAATAAACTCTCTTTTTTTGTTTGAATTCTCTATTGCTGCCTTTTACTGTTAAAGATATTATTCTATGGTACTCTAGATATTAGATGTTGAAGGTTGTATTTTCTTTGATAAAATGTGTTACTTTATAATGCGTTCATTTACCTTAATTACAATAACATTATTTACAACGAATTTACTTTACTTAAAATTTGCCTTTTTAATTTACTGTGTTTATGCTTTACCATCACTAAATATTATGCATAATTTTAGGTTACATTTTCTTTGTACAGTTTAACGCGTGGTTTCTCTTTACGACTAACTAAAGCAAACTTACGGTTATATTACCTCCACCTTTAACACAAAGGCTTAGTAAAGGTAATGCAGTACTACACACACACCACATAAAAATATAATGTAAATAGTTGTAGCGTATTACGCGCCATGCTGTTGACAGTTTTCAAAGGTCAGTTTATTATTTTTTTAACATCACTGAAAAGTTATTTTATATATATCTGAAAGAAATAAACACTTACAATGTGCAATATATACGTGAGAAATCAGTTTTGTTGAATCGTAAAAACGTGACATATACAAAAAGATGTGATACTTTACTCTGAGTTTAGTACTAGTTGTAATATGGTTTTTACGAACTAGTGATTTATGTCGAATAAATGGTAACTCACTAGTGGTAAGCAAGGCTTATGAGATAAAACCCCGAGACATATGTGGGCGGGTGAGCAATGGCATTCTGGTACCTTGAAGTTACCAATGAGAGTGTGTGTGTGTGTATTGATATATCTGTTACATGTACCAGTAGGATGCAAGCTCTATTTAACCGTTCAGTTTGAATCGAAATGATTAATAAATCTAATAGTTCACGTTGGTTTGGAAACAGAAGTCGTGATACGTCAGTGTGTTTCTAAATTCTTACATAGCTGCTTCAATCTAAGTCTATCAGTTATTGGAATACTTCCAGTTTACTGAAATACTATTGACTCGAAAACGTGACCGATTCAGGCACAATGGTGAACATTAGCTAAAACCTTACATAGGGAATATGTAACAGATTGACATAATAAACGCAAATACATTGCTACAAATTATTAATTATTGAAAACATTAAAAATTAAGAATTGGGTAGAAATTAAATTAAAAAGTTTTGTAGAAATAGAAAAGTATCTAAGAAATATAAGTTACTTTATAAGTCTCCAAACGATTCAGTGTTTATATCGTTTGTTTTAACTTAATGTTTTCTTTTTCTTTATCAAATTCTATTGGTTTATTTCAATGTTCATCTTCCTTTATCGTTTTTGTAAAATTTAAACTAGTAGGTTTAAAGAAGTCTTTATCACATTTGACGTGATGTTATCGTACTTTTTCTCTGTTGCGTAAAATATAAAGTGCTTATTTCACCACTGTATTTTTCTTAAGGTCTTATTAGAACATGCGTATTTCTATTGGCGAACATAAAATGTATTCCATTATTTTGTTAAAGATTGCAGAAAATATTACTTTGTTGATTCTTCTTCCAAATTGTTATTTTTCATGAATCTAGACAAAGTTTTATTACAATTGGGATTGTCTCTTAATAAACTGCTTGTCACTTCATGTAATTATATTTCATGAGTAATTCTTGACAAGTTTAGTTTTATTTATTTAAGCATACACTTGTTATTATGTGGTCCTACAAAATGGCACAGAACAAAAATTACAACAGAAAATAAAAAGCAAATTTATAATAAAATAATTAAAAGCCTATTGTAAGATAACTATAAAATAATAGATAAGTACCGATAACTTATTAGAAAAGACGACGTCAAAATGGATTTACTGAAACCAGTAATCAGAATGTATAGAAAAAATAGAATAACTAAGTGGTTGAACGATTGTTAATTGCGTACAGATATTGCGCACTCCATTTCGGACGACGTTGGAAATAAACATTTGGCTTAATACACATTGAACAAATGGTTGAACAAAAAATACCTAAACAAAAGTTGAAAAGAAAAAATTAAACAGAAGTGTAGGGAATCATATTATGAGGAATAAGCACCCTAAGAATGACTTATGGAATACAAAGGATGATAAAACCGTTAAGTAGGAATAGGTCAGAAAATATTTCAAAATTATGACTTATAATTAAGAGTGTGTGTTTAAAGCAGAAAATAATTGCTTAATAAAAAATTAATTGTATTCACTCTAATTCAATTCATTAGAGTATTTACAGTTCACAGGTGAACTGTGAATACGTAGCCTGTACAATGGGTAAAGAATAATGTAAGTTTCATAAGATGGTGAAGTGTAAAATGGAAAGGAATCTAATTTGCAGCTCATCGTAGCTGAAACGTGCCTTGTCGAAGACTAACATACTAAAATAGATCGTCGAACTGAAACGCGTCACTAAAATGTAGTCTTACTAAAGGTTTGACGTAGTAAGGACCAACCATTATGACACAACTTTCGTAAGTTTTGATACATAATTTTACTGATTACATCACGTTAGTTATAGGTTTGCGTTAAAGTACAAAAAATACATTTAATACAGAAAAGGCGATCTGACTTTTATAAAAAGATATGGCTGTGAAATAGTTTTCTGTCCATATTATTCCTTTTCAAGAGCAGTTCTATTTCTCTTCTAAAAGCTTTGCCGGAGCTAGTATCTTTCTGTTTACTGAATATTACTTACGACTTGACTATATCCTGGAGCTGGTGAATCTGCATATTATGAGTTGCTTGTGTTGAGATTGATTTTGTTGAGACAGTTTTGCTTGCAATTGTGGCTATGGTTTATTCATGTGTTTTGGTCTTGGGTCAATGGCCCATTTGCCAAATCGCCTCCGTCCCGTAGTGCCCAAGTTGCAGGTATGTCTTTAAGTGATCTGACCATCCGTACTTAACTCCTGAAAACTGAAGAATGCAACAAGATTTAATGTAATTGAATTGTTGATGACTTTTACGTTGCACAATTGCGTTTTATATGTAAAGTTGGTTAACTTTAATTGCTTGGTTTTCAAGAAACAGTAAGTTGTAACTAAATTAATTATTTTTGGTGTACTCAAAATACAAATAGAAGCCAGTCTTTGAGTTCTATATTGAATGTTTGTTTTACATCTATCTTGAAATGTTTTCCCTTTAACTATATTTTTTTAGCATTTATTGAGATTGCACGTACGGATTGCAAGTAACGATTTTAACGAACAATCTAAATCTTTTTTCCTTTAAAGAGGAAACATGATATAAAATGATACGTTACAATCTTATCATTTGTTAACTTAATAATATTTGTGTTTCTGTATTCATATGTAGCAATGATACTAAGTTTCACTACATTATAAGGAATAGATTTTGATTGAGTTTTGTGGCACACCCTGTGTAATATATACGTTAACATATATACAGATTATGCCCTTAAGCGTAGCAAATAAAACGTTTGAAAATGATTATGGTAATTGGTCAAGGAATGTTACCTAAAGGATGGAAGCAGATAACAGGACAATTTTTATTAAAGAAAAAATCGACATCAGTAATATCTGATACTACTGATAAACATAATTTGTTTAAAAAACGTGATTCGACATGTATTGCAAATGTTAAGACCGATCGTCTTTTCCTATATCAATTAAATTTTTGGGTGTATAGGAAAGTGGATTTTCTACAACAAACCTTTCAATTGGATAACCATTTTAGTTTCAATAACTGTTTCAGGAAGGGTGTATGCAATAAAAGGACAAGTAATGAAATGTTCATTCGTTTAGTAAATTTAGTAACATTTTATCAAACGTATAATATTGAGATGACAGGGTCTAGTCTTCTACAACGGCTTTGAGACGACTATAAATCCGGTATGAGTTAGACTAGAGCAAGCATTTCCAGATTATTGAGCTACTTTCCAACTTGAAGATATGTGGTGACTTTGAGTGTGTCATTGTGAAAAGTATTTCAGACTACAAGTTCATTACAGCACTACGTAACTTACTTATGTGTTTATAAAGTGACAGCTATTTCCGTGCTCTGTCTTTACTACTCCTGTCAATGTAACAAACATATAATGCAAACATCACACATCGATTTAGATGTGGTACGCCGTTTTTTACATGAAGATTTTACTAACATCATCCAGGTGGTAAAATACAAACACTCTTCGATATTTGTTTCATACAAGAATTCATATTTCAACCGCCTTGATAAGTTGCCCTGTGATGATTGTGAAGTGTAAGTAACCTCTCGTCGGGCCAAAGAAACTATCTGTGCAAACTATTGGTAGCTTGCTATAGACGTTTGGCAATCATTAGACTAGAAAGTATACAATCAACATAGAGTAGATACTGTTCGGGTGCGTATATGAGTGGGTTGAAATAAAAATATTTGATGGTATGTCTTCATGTTTGTCAGTGTTTGGGTATGCAATTTTACACGTGACTAGTATGCCACTCCCGTAATATTTCTTCTGTACGAATATCAAATGACCTTGTTCTTACGAAGGAATACAAATACTTGTTTGACTCAGTGTACATGAAAACAATAAGGTGATACTACATAAATGGCACTAAACCTCCCATTGAATTTTCAAGTGCTTCAAGCAGTCGGATTTACCGTCTCAGATGCGGTTGTTATGTATATTTGCAAACAGTATAATTAATACTTAAATTACTCTCTATCTGCTGTACACAGGTTAAGATTGTCTTTACTCGCAGTCAAATCCAGACACTCAATTCAATTTGCATTTTTAGATTTATTCATACCTGTTTGTGTACGAGGAGTTCTATTTATAAACGTTAGCGCTTTCCAAGACGACTGTCCTATGTGATAGTTTACGAAGTATTTTTTTAGAGTATAATCTTTTGGAATCATGTGAATTATTTGATTCCTAATGCAAATACGAAATAACAAGAGGTAGGTTTCCTTTTTGATAGTTCATAATAAAACATTTACAATTTGTTTCATGTTTCATATGATAGTCATCGCTTTTTAATATTATCTGTATATGAAATATACAAAAATAAATAATACGTGTGAATATACTTTACAATAAATAATCGTACATATACTTTAAACTAATTTGGCCGAAAACGAGACTTTGAAATAATAATTTATTAATATGCGCGCGTGCGAGTTGTGTATATTTTGTGTACGTACGGCATAACATGTACAAGAAATGAGACATGGAAGTAAATAATTGTTATAGGCTATGTTAACTACACGATTTTACATTATTATATTATACACTTTTATGTCACTTGTAGGAACTTGCATTCGCATTAAAGTTCAAACAAATTATTATACACTTGGCCGTAGTTATATTACCAACTAACAACATCGCTAAGAACATCGGAAAACTCGTATTTATAAAGCACTTTTCTATATAGTTCTAGACTTAATTCTAGACGTAGATAAACAAAAATAAGTATTAAAATGAGAAGATTTTGCGATTTAAAAAGATACAATTGTCTTAATAGTACAGCTGATTAAATCACACCACTTTTGCTGTGAGAACTCTTTTTATGGCGATAATGTATACTGTATATGTGTGAGTTACAAAACGGAAATTATACTTTCACAAACTTTATTTATTTACAAAACTCGGGGCTGAAAAGTTGTCATACTTGTATACATAACTTTTTTTAATGTGTCAACTGCCTTGGAAAGTTTGTACTATGTTCTTAGTAGTATTTCAATACATATGCTAGAAATAGTTGCCAAATCAGTTGAGTCACACTAAAAAACAATTCGAGCAGTAGAGACACCTTACTTCCTTACTCCAACTTACACAAAACGTTACTGACTTTCTACTCCTTTCCACTACTGACTTTCTACTACTTAATTCCAAATCCATTGCAGGATTGTGTATCGTGCATATTGACCGAATGTAATAGGTATCATAATTAAGTAATGTCAACACATTTAATAGAAATTCTAAACTAACTCTCGTTTCACCAATATTAACTACTTAGGCACTTCAACTAAGTAAATATGTAAAAAATTAATTCCATAGTTAGAGAATCGTTCTCATATTAGAGACATTTTAGGATACTCATTCATATTACTGTTGTGGAAATACTGTTTGAAAAACGTATACAACAAAAGTGTGTATCTTATTTTGTCCTTTCTCAACATAAAAATTTCCTACGATATTAGACCGTGTAGCTTCAAATTTACAGTATTTTGAGAAAACATCAGAGCTGATAGCTTGTAGTTAATATTTTGCTACTAAGTCTGTAAACATTTTTCTTTATACAAATAATTAAAACATATTTAAAATATGCAGGTGTGTCCCAAAAGATCAGTGTTTTTATAATCATAATATTGTCTCTATTATACAATTCTCTATTGTCAACTTTTTTTAGTGTCCCTCAAACGTTATTCAAAGTACAGTTTTACTGAAAGCATGTTTTGTTTTGATAAATTTCATATAATTTTGTCTCTATAATATACCTAGTTATCGGTAGAGGCTATAGAGAATGACGGTTTCAAAATTTGATTAACAGAGAATCATACAATGTACAATTTAAAGTTTATTGTTATGAAATACAAAAAAACTAAATTGCCTCTACCTAATCCAATTGATAAATAAACGTGTTTTTGTTATACATAAATGTAATAATCTTAGTATAAGCAATTACATTATTCTTTTGGTTACGCAAATTAAAAAATACACCAATTACAGATTTTTAAAAAATATTTGAAAGTATGGGGAAAACGATCAGAGGTCTCTAATGTCAAAGAGGACAGTTACGAAAATTATCATTATGCGTTTGTTGTCAGTTTTTAACATTGAAAATAGTATACGACAATTTTCCCAAATCATTTAATTCATTTATAATAAGAGCCATTATTCTGCTCGTGCCTCATGGGTGCTGATATTTATACAGGAAGACAATTTTCATACATTTTAGCCTCTTTTCTACAGTTTTGTTTTAAAAGTGACTGTTTGAATACGTTTTACATAATACAAATAAAAAATATAAAATTTTTATTCTTTTAGAATAAGAAATTTACTATGGAAACAGAGAAATATAATAGCTTAAATTTTATGGACGTATGCATCAAGAAATGCACCGATTCTTTTAAATTTGGGATATTCAGAAAACCCACACCTACAGACATGGTTATTCATGCAGATTCATATCACCCACACACACAAAAATTGGCTTCCTTCAATGCTTTCGTACACAGATTATTATCATTCCCACTAAGCCAAGAAGACCTGAAGGAAGAGATAAACACTGTTAAATTCATTCCCGTAAGGAATGGAAATAAAGACACAATTATAGACAAACTAATTCGTAAACACAAATCCAAAGCAAATAAAGTGATTAAATCTAATAATACAGAGAACGCTTTCATCGCGACTGAATATACTAATCTACTTCCACACATTATAAAAAACGTATTTAAAAAACTAAACATTAACGTATTTTTTAAAACCACGAATAACTTGCGGAATTTCTTCGGACATAATAAACGTTCAGAACTTGAAAATTACTCGGATGTTTATAAAATAGTGTGCGATGATTGTGACATGTTTTACATTGGCCAGACAGGGAGAATATTTAAAGATGGATTTAGTGAACACATACCGAAGGGCAGCATTAGATATACTACCTCCAACTTCGCGTTACATTTGATTAATAATAACCACGGATACACTAGTTGCGCCAAAAATTTGAAACCGTTACATATTTGCAACAAAGGGCGAATTATGAGCGCCTTAGAGGAATTCGAAATCTACAAAGCATCGAGAACACAAAAAGACCTAGTGCCCAACGATCAATTGTCGTTTAACTCGAACAGCTTGTATGATACTGCGATACAACATGTTTATCAGATTATGGACAAATGAGAAATCAACAGTTGCGATTATGAACCCGAACAGTGCGCACTGATTCTTCGCGCGGTACGTTATTAATATAGTGTGTTTTTAATGATGTTAGTATAAGTTTTTATTTGCGTTGACAAGTTCTTCATGTGAGAACAAACAGTTTTTAAACCTGAAGATGGGAACATGTTTCCCGAAACATGTCGTGTATGACATATAACGAAGTCGCAAGATGGAAAAGAAATAAGGTAAACTATAAGTTTTATTTCAATGACGCGACTTGGAGACCATAAATCACAAATTATGAACAAATATAAAGACCGGCGACACAAATACATAAATCAATGTCTAAGAATATATCTGTTTGTGTAGTTTGCTTTTTAGGTAGGCCTAATTGTTTAAATGTGTTAATATAGTGCTTAATGTAAAACTTCATCAGATATTAGGCACTTAAAGACACTGCTTGTTGTCGATTCTGAAAACAATTTTTTTATATAACGCAATAAAATAATACAAAATAATGTTTATGCGCTTATTTATAAAGTATTTGCCTCTTTTTTGTAGAGTTCGCCTCTTTTTTTATTGTCTGCCGTTTGTAGCGCAGGATGAAAATAGAATAGGGTCTCTCCGTTCCTATTGGAGACGTGACGGAAATATTCTGACGACGCAATAAAGTGTGCATTCACATTTCAGAAATTTAATACTTAGGATGTCACCGAGTTAGTAGAAATCGTAAAAAAACCTTTGATCTTGCTTCTGTGTACCACATTTTCTAATGACTTCTGTTCATTAGTTTTTGGTTATGTTTGACAATCTTGTAACAGTAATATGCATATACATATTCTTACAATTCTGTTAAAAAAACAGGCTCATTTACGAGATCGGCTAAAAAGAAAACACATTTTAGACTTTGTATGTACAACACAATGAAGAGTTCAGTGTTTTAACTTTACCACAAATATTTTTAAATTACCAAATTCTGAAAGTTAACAAATTGTGGTTTACATAAAAGTACGTTTAAAAATAAAGTATAACTTAATTTTGCATATACATAGAGTAAAACCATAGCTAAGGCTTTGCCTAATGTAAGCCTCAATTTGGATAATAATAGTAATATTACATTGGCCCTTTTACAAATGACATTTAAAATTTTTCGTTTTTGACGACCTTTGTCGTAATACAATTAGCTTTCAATCTGAGTATGTACATTTTTTGTGAAAGTAAGTAAATTTATAAAAATAATGTAAAAATAGAAGCAGAATATATGTGTATTGCCTACTTGTGCTTAACTAGTAATTATATCTAACATTTGATTATCACTTTCATGTAGATATGATTTGAAGTGTGTGCTTATATTAAAATATGGAATTCATAATATATTTGGCAAATCCATTTATTGTATTCAAAATGAGAGATACACTTACCAACCATATTTCTAAGATGCTTTCTCTTTTCTTCTAGTTCAAGTCTACTTACGGATCTCGTTGAATAAATTTAAACGATTATTTAACGATTATTTCATTATTTCCACATTTTTAAACTAGCCCGAAGTGTGGCCAGCTGGTCTATTGGTTTTTTCGCTTCAAAGGAAAACTAACAAAAGAACAACAATTTGTCTAACACAAGAATTGTCTATGGAGGAAGGCTGTAAAAAAGGCACAAAATAAAAGAATACACCCTGTTCTATAATTTTGTATTTAAAATGATAGAACACTGAAACCAGTAAGTAATACAATTATATGCACATTTAGTAACAATAATAAAAAGAAAAATATTATTACGTAGTTATATTATGAAGCCCAAAACTTATCAAAATAACAGGAAAACAATTAAAGAAACCATTTGTTTATAATAAGTAAATTATTAAGGACCTAGTAATTAAAATCATAAGACGCAATGTCAAATGAAATAATCGGGATAACAGTAAAAATAGTAATAACAATAGTAACAATAATTTTACATAACATTGAGGTTTAGTATTTCAAATTAAGCAAAGTTCAACATACTGAAGTAAAATAGAGGTTCCCATTTGGTAACAACATGTTAACAGGTGCGCGCGCGTCTAAATTAACACAAAGTTACTTATAGGCCTACTATTGTAATAACTAACAAAATAGATTTACGACGCTATAAATGCAAAGGAAACAAAATAAAAGTTTCAGTGATATACGGAACATCATAGTATGCTGAAAGAGAAATATTTATATAGTAGGCTTTTCATTTTTATGTATCACTTAAAATAGAGGTAATATTACAAATAACAAGTCTTTTTTAATTTGTGGGGCGGAAATAGTTTTACACGGTGAAAGTTACGTTACAAAAGTTTTCCTTCATATACATATTTTCTTACAAGTGTTTTTCTTAAAGTTTTCCGGAATTCTTGGCAAATATTTGTTGTTTCTTTTATAAAACATGTGAAAACATTTTAGTGCCAAGATTTTTTAATTGACGTTACTTTAATACAAGATCCCTCACAATTTATTTGGTTTAAAAACTGTACCGTAATGTCATATAATTTGCAGTTTATGATCTTTTTTGCCAAGTGTCGGAAACATCTGTGTATGTAATGCTGTACAAAGAAATTCATTTCCATAAATGTAAACAAAAAACTTTTGAATTATGTTTGTGAATTTTACGATATTTATGAAAAAATAAATGACATTAATAACAAAACGTAACCTCAGTGTGATCTTTAAATATTGAACCCATGATTATAGCCAATTTTCTCTTTGGCTGTCTTCTATTCGTTTCAGCATCACTCTGTTCTTTGCACTCTCACACATTTGAAATAACAAAACCACGCGTCTCCGTCTCTTGTAACGGCTTAAAACACATACATGGCTGCATGATGCTCCCCACCCACACATACTGTGCTGTCAATGTTTCCAAGAATTTGTTTTTAGTGGTACTGGTCTGTCTATATCTAAATTTCTATCAATCATGGGAAATTGAAAATATTTTTGATAATAAATAATTTTTATTAAAACTATATGTGTAATGATAAATAAATACTGTAACTGTTACAACTGTCAGTGAGCCATTTTTTACATTTTTTCCCTAAAACCGGTCACTAATTGCATCAGTTATTGAAGTAATGGAATAGTTTGGCTAAAGTCGAGTAGTATCAACATCACTAAGTATTTCAGCTATGTCAGTAGTATAGGTATAACGAGCTTAGCATTAAAATGTCTTTAAATTAATATCTGTATTAAATTAAAATCTTAAAGTGACAAGAAGAACTCCGTATTTGGTACCTTTAGTAATTTGGTACACAATCTACCAAATACAACCCATAAGAAATCATAAAATCGAATATTTTCTTTGTTCACACAACTTTGTGGTTACATACGCACTGTAGAATACTTCCTAAACACACACAGACAATAATACTGTAACCTTAGACTAAATATTTAATAACTAGTCACTTAAATCTTCATGATATTATCTATGATTAAATGTATTGTTTATGAATGTATATACTACTTGATTTACGCCTGTCGAATCTAAATTAAAGTAAAAGTTTGATAAATTTTCTGAAGCCTACAGCAATAAGGTATAAGAAATATTGAATAAAGTTATATAAAAACGATGAGATTCAAGAGATTTGAGATTGATGGTGACTCTGTTAACTGTCTCTGGCAGGTATAAATGCCCACAGTTACTGTAGAGTGGCTCTAGGCTAATCAGTGGTCACATGGATTCTGCTCCTAGTTACTACAACAGGTAAATAAATTGCATGGATACACAAGCTTCCATAAATTACACTTTGTGTTATACATCAACTGAAAACATGGTAAAGAACAATAATTCATATCAAAGCATCAGATCATTTAATTAGGCTTACAAAACAACCCTGCCATAATTATGTGTACTAGTATATTTTCAGTAATGACAGGCATATTTTTTTAATGCAGTTATGCAGTTAAGATTTGTATTTCACGCTTACTTATAAAAAAATGAAAATCTGCTTGAAACAGTTATAAACTAAAATTTACGAAATAGAATTTAAAATGGCTGTTAGATGACAGTCAATTTAATGACCCGGTACCAAGTGAACTAAAGAAGTAACTATTACCTGTAAACAATAAACCAAGACAATCTGAAACAGTTAATTGCGTAATAGGAAGTAGCATACAATGTAGCGTATAACATAGTTAAGCTGCTTATTTAGAAGGTTTCAGTGACCAGGACGAAAGTAAATATAGTTGTTTTAATGTTAAAACCTGAATAATATAATCTTAAAGTACACACAATAGCAGAATTGCAAAAGAAAGATTTTGTGAGCAAAGATTTTGTCACAAAGATCCTAAGATTCGTATTCGTAGACTGGTAGTTTCTTCAAGTTTTTTTATGGAACAGACAACAAAACCAAAAAAATAATATGCTTACGCATGTAAAATAACATTTGCTCCTGCAGGCAGTATGCAGTACGTAGGCCACACATAATGCCGTATTGTACTTACCCTACTACATTCAAACTAGTAATTTTTAAGGAACAAGAATTTTGAAACCTTTTTCAAAGTATAAGAACCAAGGTATTAAATAAAGTAATAACATTGCATTACACAATATAGAAGAATTAAAAAATATTTGTGAGTTAAATCAAACAACGTATTGTAAGAAATATGCTAATTAACTAAGTCTATTAACCAAGTTTTATCAGAGTAATACCATAAATAAGTGTTAGTTTATGGTAAGGTACAACGATAGCAATTTACGAAAATATTTACCATATACGTTTACACAAGTTCACTTCGATTAAATACATTTATTTTACTGACTTGGTAATTACACGATAAAGGTGTATAAATCCTTTGATTCCGTTGCCAGTACCATTTGTAAAAACAAATAACAATTTTTGAGAATAGGTAGTCAAATACCGTACGTTTAAAACAAATATGTAGACTCAAGACATAATGAAAATGAAAAAATAAAAACCAATTCCAGAAGTGCTTAACAACTACTACATATTTGCTTAATCAACTTATTACCAGTACATATA
Source organism: Magicicada septendecula (assembly GCA_034769895.1). Lineage (NCBI taxonomy): Eukaryota > Metazoa > Arthropoda > Insecta > Hemiptera > Cicadidae > Magicicada > Magicicada septendecula. The sequence goes on along the minus strand of CM068369.1, from coordinate 176,637,384 downwards.
TAAAATAAGCATTACATTCACGAATGTGCTCAAAATTGTATAAAATTCATTGTAGAACATTTTCATACTAAACCTCATAAAAACAACAGCCTTACATTCGTCATACGCGTAGTGTATTGTTAAAGAAAGACGTTTATTTTAACGATGTACTTTACTCTAACGCAATACATAACTGTCAATTTTCATTAATGGAGCATTAATTATGGATGATGATCATATCGCGTAATATTTGACTTTCAAAACGAATTACCTATTTTTTCTTAGTTTTAAAAATGAAACTATTTTCATCAATCTAGTATTTTGGGTTGACGTTTTGACATCCGTATGTTGAAGACATCCCATTTTTAGAGCAACGTATTCGTTGAAAAGAAAGCTGCCTCCAAAAAGCATATTTGATGGAAATTGTAGATCATAAATAATATGAAACTGAATAACAGAGAATAACTGTGACTACTTTACTACCGCTTTGTTTACAGGATAGATAATACGACAAAACTAACACAATTATACATAATAAAGAATAACTTTTTTATTGTTTAATATTACTTTCCAAATCTCATTATTTATATGCAGCAAATCTTTGGTCCATATAGACAATATTATCATGTGCTCTCTCATTTAAATTTTCAAGTATATATGTAATAGTTACATCACATAACTAACTTAAATTCATGAAGGAACACCATAGATTTACACATTAAAGGAATACATGAATAAAAAATATAAGTCAAGAAGCGCTTTTGTTGTTAAGTATGTCTAGTATTCACGTAATTTTTAAAATTTTTCAATTATGTTGTTAAGTATGTTTCGATTAACGTCGTTGAAGAAATTGCAGAAAGATAGATAAACTAGTCATGAGTCGTGTCACTGAAGCCGGGGACTTTACTTATTTATGTTCTGTTATTCTTTATTATAAAATATTGTCAGCGTATTGTGGATTTTAGGCACTATCCGCCCAACACACACACACACACACACACACACACACACACACATACACGCAATTAAGTACTTTGTTTTTTCTAGTAATTTTTTTATTGTTAAATGTCTGAAACTTAACAGCCCAATTAGTTTACAGAAATAGCATTTGTAAGTGTTGGATGTTCAGAAAACTTCTTTGTTCTCTTCTATGCAAAAACGCAATATAATTTTGTAAACTTTAATATTGTTCTGTGTCCAGTTTCTCTATTATGAGAAACCTAAATACAAAGATATTGTTTTAAAATGGATTCCATTGGTTAAGGTAATAGAATCAAAATACTAATGCATGAAGTAATAAATTATTATGACCGGAAAACAGTAAAGTAGGCTCCTTTGTAAGAAATTTCAAAATTAAATTACAAAAAAATTATGCCACACGTTAGGTAACATTAATAAGCATGAAACGTTGTTAAAATTATGGCAACAAGCAAAATGAATATGGCGTGTCTTAAAGTTGACATAAAATTCTTAAAAAAGCAACATACTTTTACAGTACATTGTGCATTATTACTATGTAGATAAAGAGAATAAGAATCCTGTAAGCCAATAAAAACTTTTGCCAGTTCATGTGGTATGAAAAAAAACAACAAGTATAAGGGAGTGTTGTACAGGTGAATAACACGGGAGAACGATGTCGTTGTGCGGCCATGAACGTAGCGAAGAAAGTGGGAATCGACTGGCCTGTTTACAAGATAAAGTCGGCTTTCACTTTAAAAACGTAATTCAGCAGTGAAAAACACAGAACACATTTTTTATATTCCTTGACGTGTTTCTTTAATACGCTTGACCTCAAATTATTTATTTAGTTAAATGTTGATTTTGAAAAAAAATAATAATATTTTGGTGTCACGAAGTATCAAGAATTTCCTAACACAATTCAAGAATATTCATCTGAAGTACATCCATGAACTAGTTGAATTCACCTATTCTGTCAAGCATTAGCTATCTCTAGGTTCAGGATACATGATCTCTCTTACAGCAGTGTAGAAGTGCAATGTGGAATGCAGAAGAGCAACATCCCTCTTAGAATTCACAAGTGGAAGTTGTTTATAGTTCAGCGAAGAAACAATAAACATTTTAATTAGAATGAAAGTATCTCCGGTATCTCAAATATGCGTGTAAAGGAAATACTGAGCTCATTGAACAAAAATATTATTTAATGCTATGCGCCCACTGAATTGAATGGGCCTAGAATCTCAGTAGACCACGCGCTGTAAACCATTTAAACTGAGGTGGGCTCAAGCCAAAGATCCTCTGATTTAGAAGGAAGTATGGTAAAACCTATACACCTGTAAATCTATAAGGTTAACGACCAATATATTAATATAATTTTTATGCGTGCATTCTTTGTTAAACGCACAAGGACCAATTTAACTACGTTACATAATAATATTAGGCAGTATTTTTACTTACTATTTGTAGTTTTTATAGTTGCAAATGCTGGTAAAGTGAGCTGGTGTACATCTCGTAATTTGAGCACTTTCGCATAACAGACTATGTTTTAATTTTAGAAAGATTGAAAGTTTACTGTTTGTATGAGTCTTTTTCTATAAAGAATTAATGTTTAAACCAGAAGAGAAAAAATACTGTTTACATTAAGCGCACGTGTGTGCATTACAGAAATGAAAAATTATAAAAATTTCGCAGTGCATGTATATTTTACACCCAGTGAATACACGAAGAAGAATAAAATAATCTAATTTTTATTTAAATTTCATACAACGAGTGTGACGAAATAGGAAAGGTAGGTAATTCATAGAGATACATAAGCACAGTTGATATTAGGTTTACTTGTTCATAGAGAGCTAGGAGGAATATGTTGTAATATATATTCTATAATCTTCAAGGAACTAAGCTATTGGCAATATTGAATTACTAAGTTTCTCAGTAGTATCAAAATACTTACTTAACAGAAGGAAGGATTCCGTTCAAATAAATAAATATTACCCTAATCCATGAGTATGTTTAACCTTTTCTGATGAGTTAGAAGTGGCATGAAGGGATAAAAAACCCAGGCAATTAACGTTAGTACTCACCTGTTTGTTTGCCATGTAAAACAGAAATAAGCCATGTTTTTCTTTACGTCGTCCTAATTTAAATTCAACAAACGGACAGAGTGATATAGGGTATACGATGTTAGTTGTGTAAGTGACCTGCGATTTCACACAAACATATTTCTTTGGAATATTTAACAATAACACCCATTTTCTGTATAACGTTTCAACACACGCCTCACTCACGCTTATGAAATTGTTTACACAGTTTGATGATTAGATGACATATATCTATCATTGAAGCCTTACTTTTACCCGTGTGTGTGTGTGTGTGTGTGTGTGTGTGTGTGAGAGAGAGAGGCTGACAGGTAGAGAGTGAAGCGTCGACATTTGTTGCGCGCAGAGTGTCTGGAAACAGTAGGCCTATTAATCTTCTGAAGAACTTTGTTATAGAGTAAGTTTTAATATATATTGTATGGAAATAGTCACATTATGCAATTATAAGGCAATGATAAATTGCGAACGTTAAAAGAATCAACGTAAAAGAGCGTATGTATAAACTAACGCGTTTATACACTGTCTTTATTTATTACGACGTTCATTATATTGTGTTTTGCTAACTATGTTATAATTGCTAGTATTATATTGCCTTTCCAGTTGACGATTACTCTTGACAGATTTCCACAGATTGCTTTAACACAACTGTGGCTTTCAATGAATGTGTGTGAGTACTTGCGTTATATTGTTAGTAATTACTAATCTTCACCGGAAATGAATTACGAGTAGAACCTTTCACCTCAACACATTAACTCGTCTATTTCCTCACACCTGTTATTTTAGCCTTTACGTGTGCTATTTACCAACATTCCGGTTAAAATTTACTTTTGAAATAGATACTGTAAAAACAAATTTACCTTTTAGTATCTTCTGTTATTAAATTTTCCTGAAGAGGAATTTTTGTATAATTAGGTCTTTTAAGTCTGCTCATGTTTATATACTTGACGTAATTTTATTGTTGTTTTGCCTTTAACTAAAAGCGGTTAAAAGTGTCGGTACGATGATTAGCTTTTATAATATTTTTGTTAATCTACGAGACTAGCGTTACTTTAAAAAAATAAAAACAAAGTAAAGTGTAATCATAAAATATAAAATTAAAAAAAAATATTTTCTCTAGCCTACTGTTTTCCTTTGAAATATCTAAACGATATCACATTACAGCCTTTGGTAGAAAGTAAAACAAATTACCCTACTATATTGTTTTACCATCACTGACAGTGTAAGCGTTATTTTTCAAAAAGACCTTGTTCACTGTAGCAGACGCCTCACTGACTATCGTAAAATCCTTTCGGCATTATACTGCAGAGACTATCGTACTTTACAAATCGCAAATCAAGTTGAATTTTAGTTTTCCTTAAAAATGTAATTGATTTTTTATAGAATACTTTTAAAAATGTAGAAATATATATTAGTATCATAAAGAAGTAAATTTTGTTTGTTTGTTTCATTACCTATCCTGAGAAATTACTGACCCGATCTTCAAAATTCCTTCACACGTGTTTATTAACTTTTCGAATAATTTTACACATAAATTTCAACGGACAGATTTAACAATTTTCAAGAACAGAGCCTTAAAATAGTCCCATGTCATGAAATATTTTTGTTAACTTGCGTGTAGTGAATTTTTTAGCATGCCACAAATTTTCGATTTAAAAGATATATATTCTGTCAGTAAGTAAAATTTATAGAAAATTCCAATTTTATTTTTTTTTGTTAACTAAATTTTACTTTTTGTTTTCGAGACATTGGTGGTTTTGTAAAATAATGTATACGCTTTTTAGACAAGTTCTGTTACTTTGTATTACATAATGCATGACTGTACGTCTCACCTACTATCAATTTTCCCCTTCACACAAACGCAGGCTCTAACTCTCTTTCTTTGTCAACATCAGTCTAGTATACCCGCAATGGCATCAGTTTGAAGGTTTATGTACAGTACGGTTTCCTGCTATCGCATACACTGCCTCAAGCACGCATACTACTACGTACGGGGCCAAGAATAGGCTTACAGTATCTACTAGCAGACCAGCCCCTTCCCATTTTTCCCATTTTCATCATTCCTATCTAGGCCTGCTGACATTTCAGTTGTAATTTGTCTTTCAACGCGTACAGTAGTGTTAGTGACGTTTCTAATTTTAATTTTTAATTTTCGTAAACAGTAATTTTTGTTGTTGTTACCTTAATATTTCATTTGCACTCTACTATTTTTACAGACTCCATAAAATTTGTACCCGACAATTATCGAATTCTGAGTATTCTATTCTACTTCTCCGAGTTATTTATTTTCTCTGTACCTTTAATGTCAACGTTTTGTCTTCAAAGATTTATTCGTTAATTAGACTATTCATTTTACATTTGTTAACTGTTTATTCCTAGATATTTAATAGTACTTTAATGCTTATAATAGTAGTATAGGTAGTAGCGTAGATAATACAACATACAAAATTCCTAATAAAATTGCAGCTGTCAAGAAAATATTCCCATACCAAGGTTAAACATTTAAGAAGACTTAGTGAAACAGAAGAAGCACGGGAAATGGGTTCTCTCAAAACAGATCAGCATGTACGTCTGGACAGAGTATGGAAGATTCTGATTATAAAAAAATACATCCATGACAGTAAAAATTGGTAATTTCTAGAAAAATGAATAGTGAGTTGAACGTCGAAAGGTGGCAACATTTTATCGCGAAGACGATTCGCGCTCAAGAAAATAGGAGTAGTGAGTCGAGTGTTGAAAGTTTGCTGAGACTGACTGACCAAAACATCGCACTTCTGAGACTCGACATTGAGACTCCACTCGGTTCATAATATTTTCAACAATTTGACCAACCATTGTTCAATTTTTTCTTTAAATGGATGTATTCTATCTTCTTATTTGAAAGAAATACTAAGAATATATAATTATTGCGTATAACAATGAAAAACCATTTTTAATATGAATTTTCAAAAGCAAAATTTTTGAAGTCATGGAAGTCAATGTAAAAACAAAGCTAATTTTCTCTTTATAAATGTTTATTATCACTATTTGCAGTAACAGATTTTTGAAAAATACCTAAAATAAACTAACACTGCGGTCTCGTTTCGTGACATAATATCTGAGGCAAGATGTCGCTCGAATACCGGTATGTAAAGAAAAAAACAGGATGACCCGAAATACAGAACATCATAGCGGAAAAGTGTGGGGTCACCACGTCAGAATATTTTGTCAGTAAACAAAATAACGTTGGTAAAATCATAACGGCGTGTTATCTCTTCAGCGGAACTTTTTTAAACAACCCAACCAAATTTATACTTAACCACGTCAGAATATTTTGTCAGTAAACAAAATAACGTTGGTAAAATCATAACGACGTGTTATCTCTTCAGCGGAACTTTTTTAAACAACCCAACCAAATTTATACTTAACCACGTCAGAATATTTTGTCAGTAAACAAAATAACGTTGGTAAAATCATAACGACGTGTTATCTCTTCAGCGGAACTTTTTTAAACAACCCAACCAAATTTATACTTAACCACGTCAGAATATTTTGTCAGTAAACAAAATAACGTTGGTAAAATCATAACGACGTGTTATCTCTTCAGCGGAACTTTTTTAAACAACCCAACTGACGTATTATCTCGTTACAAACCAGTAAGAATTTAACAAACCACGTGGGCGTTTCACTAATTTCAGAACACAAATATTAAAATACGATATTCAAAATCCGCTTTTTCATATGATGCGAACACTGAAATTTTACAACTGCCTTAACTAATTGAAGACTTTCTATTATGAATGCACCCACTATCAAATAACTTTATAGAGAATACAATATGCTATACTAGCTGACTCCACAGGGCGGTAAAGAAGTCCTTAAAATTAACTTTATGCGTACTTTCAAGATCCACGGACAGGTACCTATATCATTTAATTGCTAGTTTACTTCCGGTTCCAGGAATTGTAAGCCAGAACACTAGCAAATATATATGTTTTCAGATGCTGATCAACTTCCACTAGGTTCAAAAATTGGTCGAACTTTGAGACTCAAATAACTCACTCAATTGAAAAAGCTTATTAAATTGTGTAATAATATGGAATAAAGCTGTAAACAATATGTGTATTCCAAGGTTTAAATACAATTTAGAAATCATAGCTGTAATTGATAACATTCGATTGTAGTTGATAATTCATGCTCATCAAATCCCACAAAATAAATGTAGAAGGCTTTACAATTGCGCTGTTAGTAGAAAAAGATAAAGGTCTAAGATATAGTACTATATCAAGAAGATGGACAACTAAGAAGAGATTATAAAAACTACATCGAGTTTACAACTCTTCACAATACGCTTTGTTGTTTGTTAATTGAGTATATGGTTACTACCTTACAATTCCACAGCAAAATTTACTGTGTATGTATGAAGCGTAGTATGTATGACGTTCTAGGCATAGGCCTATAACCTAGATTTTTGATGAGAGCAAGTAGTTTCAATATTCTCCAATATTTTAGCAATTTGATTAGTCAGTATTGGTTTGATATGATGGCTTAAATGATTACGGAGAGATAATAATAATAATAATAATAATAATGGCTCCCATGTATACCACCGAAGTAGCTTAGGAGTAGGCAGGGTAGGCTGCCTAATGTGAGCCGTACGGCATACAAGGAAGGCAGTGTGGCCAGCACTACGCTTCAGCCGCCCATTAGTATCCCCAGGATGTTATCCCAGGTACTCATTTTCAACAGGCTGAGTCGATCTGGGGGCTGAAAAACGCACCTTGATTTTATGGTGAGGGTCCGGGTATTAAACCCGGGACCTCTAGATTAGTAGCCAGATGCCATACCCACTGGTCTACTGAGCCGCCAGGAGAGATTATAAATTATTCAAATACCCGACTACAGTAACGGCCTGACAACTACACACACTTAAAAGAGATTCCATAAACAAAGATGCAAGCTTAAAAGCTGCCAGTATTGGTTAATATGTGATATTGGCTACGTCTTTTACCGGCTCTGCACAAACAAACGCTCGATGATACGAGCGATGTTCATAATTATGGCCGACGTAATTTGTTCGTCACCTTTACGTGCACTTTAAGCCGAAGGGACGGAGAGTTGTGGAGTCTGAGGAAGCCTTAGAATGACCACGTCTAGACTTTGGGTGTTTGCGATCGGAACAAACCATCCGTGATTTAATCTTTGCAGTTGACGATGATGATGACGTTTACGTGCAACCCCAAACAAAGTAAACAAGTAAATAGGGATCTATTTCCTTGACAGCGCGTATTTGATCGGCACGATATTATTTTAAGCGTGTTCCATATAAAATGAAAAACTCATGAAGTTGCTTAAAACAATTAACATTTTTTCAATCAGAATTAACACTGTTTGCACACCGCTTGTACGAAAGTTATTCCGATTTGCGCTTTCAAGCTTCACAGCTCATCGATTTCCGATCTGATGATGAGCTGTGAAGTTTCAAAACGCTAATCTAAAATATTTTTCTCTAGTGGTGTGCAACAGTGTTAATTCTGTTTGTGAATATAATCACTAACACAATTTTATTAAATAAAATGTTTTGGACGACTAAGTGCTTCATGTACAGTGTTGAATGGCAGAAACGCAAATTCCTACATCGCCATATGCTAGTACGGCATGAATATAGCCAGGCACATTTGACAGTGTTATTACTGCATAAACTACATACAATGACATATATCCCATTTTGTTAGATATTCTTATGAAAATCACTATTCATTCATCGTCTGGGGAACATAACACATCGTCAACCTGTATGAAAAATGAAATATTTTCTAAAAGATATCCTCCCATCTTTACATCTGGTATTGAACAAGAGATAACGGTTACTCACTGTATTTTAGGAGAAACCCTTGCCGTGTTGGACGAATTGTAACATTGAATATTATCTGATAACTGATTACTGTTGACAAAAGAAGGATTGTTACCTGCTCTCCCGTGTTTTGAATTTCATATTAATGTTGAATATTCCCACTCTGTCCAGGACATAAAGTACATACGCGTATGTAAGTACATACATAAAAGCTTAGACAAAGCAACGCTCTCCATACAAAACAAACACGATGAATTTGAAGAATATGTGAATGGACGTTACGTAAGCACATCCAAAACTGTGTGATTGTTATATAGTTTTACATTTATGAGAGGTATCCTACTATGATACACTTAGCCATGCAGCTAGAAAATGTTCAAAATGTGTACTTCCCGTCTAATAATATTTGCTAAGTAGCTGAAAATCCATCAAGAACTACACTTATAGCTTTTTGTTTTGAACGGTGTAAGTGTGATGACTTTACAAAGGCATGACTTTACTCTACCATGAGCTCCTGTAATATGACACGTAGGCTAATAACAATTTACTAGAAGCAAACGATGGCGAAATGTTAACGGGTAAAGCGGAATGAAAAAGGACATTGCAATGGGACAGGTTTACAATGTACACTCCAATCAATCAGAGTGCTTTACTTTCTGCTGTTACTGCACCATGCTCGAGGACTTACATCATTTGACTCGTTAAGGACTGTAAACGAAAAAGCAAAAGACAAATCATAAGCAGCTTGCAGAGATAGGAATTTTTAGAAAGCGACAAACACTGGTAAAGTACTCTAATGAATTGCGTTTCCCAATCAGCGGATAAATTAAAAGAGCTATTTGTTATTATATTATTGTTCTGCTACTCGTTCGAACAACTCAAGTTACGGGAAACTTTCAAACAGTATCTTTGTGAAGATATAGTAAAGGATGAAGATGTAGAAGGATATAGCATCAAATTTACAGAAAATACTTCTAATAAATGTTTAAATCAAATTAAAGAAAAAGTCTTACAAAAGAATGACAGAAATTTTACTGAATTCAGTTTACTTTTATCTAATCGTTTGTACAATAAACATTTTAAAAACATTAAGACGACTTAATGACAGTACCGGTAATCAATTAAATCCATAAATCAAACAAAATTACTCTATGTTACTGACGAACCAATTTCAAGTATTTATTATAATATTGAATACCATCGAATAAAACAAAGGAAAGATATCTTTCATCGTCGCCTCAGGAGGCACCGGAATAATGATACAATGACGTTCCTCGCAAAGTTCATATTATCTAAAGTTAGATCATATAACAAAGCAGTTGCTTCGTCAGGCATAGGAGCAAGGTTATGAAATGGTAGAAAAATACTGCACATTCCACTTTCAAGTTGCCATTGAATTTGTCTGTTCAGCAAGATGCTGTTTGTTTAATACGCGAAAACTGAGCTCTTGGTAAAATATTACAACAGTTGGTGAAATATCACATACAACAAATGTTAATTTGCTGTCTCCAAAGTGAACTTCTTCGCCACCTTCAGTAACTACATCACTCGGACACCAAACAAAAGTAAAACATAAACCATGTTCGTCTAACGCATGGCATACTGCCATTATCTGTTGCAGTAACGGATACACTATTCCGGGATTTTCCAAAGTAGTTAGAAATTTTAGTGAATCCGTGCCGATAACAAATTTTCTCTTACGCCGGTTTTCACAAAAATCAAAGATCTTGACACATTATCCTACATAGAGTTCGGCGGTGTATACACTTGCCGCCTTGGGCAAAGCCCAGGAGTGGGAAGTTCCCGCGATGACCGACCTGAACAGGCAAAGTGCTGTTCCTGAGAAATCTGAAGATAATTTTGAACAGTTTACCTCTAAACAGATAATCATCTTGCTATTCCATGATGTTGTATATCTGACCTTATCTAATGATTTTCCCAAATCGAAGATCACTGCAACAATGTGTTTTCTTTGATGAAGCTGTTTTGAACTGCGTTCTCCTGATATACCATTTGATCAGTAGTAGAATGGTGCTTCCGGCACAAACAGTGGTGTGCGGTCAGAATGTCATATTTTTCAAAACACCAGATGAACTGACTGTTAACTATCCTCTCCAATAATTTTTATAAACTATATAGAGTTTTCTACAGATACTAGACGATAGTTTTCTGCTTTAAGTAGATCCTTTCCGGGCTTTAGAAACCTGATGACTATCGCCTCTTTCCGTCTTTTAAGGTAGTTTCCTTGCGTCCAGGTGGCGTTATGAAGTGCCACTAGTGAAGTCATAGATACCTCTGACAGCTGATGCATAATGCTGTTAGGAATATTTCCTGGTCCCGCTTCAGTGTCGTCGGTTGCGCTGATACCGGACTGCAATTTTCTCATAGTGAAAGACACGTCATAGGTGATATGCCCTTCAGTTTCGAAGTCAAAGTCGTGTTCGACTTCAGCTGTTTTAGCGAGGAAATTGAGAGGGTAAGTTTCTGTACTACCGTCCTCGGTATATTGCACAGCGAAAGAATCGCAATTCAATTGGGTGTTTAACAAATTTCATCTTCGTGCTCAACATTCAATAGGCGTAAATACTGAGGTTGGCTTTACAGGTTCTATAGAAATCGTAAGTGTTGTTATTTTTAAAGACTTGCTCGATCTGGGTTAGGGTTTTTTCAAGGGTACGCTTCACCGTGTCATGGTTTTAGCAGTGTGTTTTCCAGGAAGTCCTTTAGTGTGTTTTACCTTTTGTGTTTCCTCAGTTTCGTTTATGTGCTTTGTCCTTAAATATTCCAACTATGTTTTATTTGTTTTCCATTTTCTTGATCTAGGGACTCTAGCTTGTGAGTAAACACTTAGGAGGATCTTAGCTTTTCTGTGTCGAAGTTACTAATCTTTCAAGATTGGAACTTTCTGGTGTTTCTCGGACACAGCTTAATTTTTATCTTGAAGCGATATCGATACGAGTCAAGGTGGTGATTTTCAGGCCTTCAATGTTCAGGATCTCTCTTTGAACGTTCCTTGCAATTACGACACAGTCAGGTTGAAACACTCCAATATTGAAGTTTGCGACGTGCATGTTGGATTTCAGGGGCAGACTAAAGGAATTCCAGTACTTCATGAGTCTTTTTCCATTTCAATTATTTTTTCGGTATTACGGGTAGTTTCCTACAATGTATTGAAATTTTATTTCTTTGACGACCTGATATTCAAGCGCTAATGCAAGATGATTGTGTGTTTTCTCATCAATTTTAGAATACATGTGGTGCCTTCCTAAACCTTTTATGGTCTTTCTGGATCATTCTTACGTTCATGCTAATATAGACTGTGTATCCGGTTCGGAAACTGTCAAGAGTCGCAGTAAAGAAAGTCCTTAATAGAACCTAGAATCATGCTGCTGACAATAAATCCTAAGCTGAGGTGAGGGACAGACTTCACTACGTGTTTGCCAGTTTAAGCTTAAAAATTTTATAAACTTGAGCTCAAAAACATGTTTGTCTATAAACCTTTTTTTTTTAATAGCAGTGTCTAAGAATTCATGTTGTGTCAGGGGGTCTGTGAGCTGCTTGTGTTCGGCTACCTGCAGAAGGGTGTACACTAAAAATGTCGCAAAGACATTTTGGCAATTATGTCAAATCTTTTGCCTTGGAGTCTCAGATATCTTCAAGCATGTCGGTGTAGCTCCCAAGATTGGAGTGTATCTAAAGACAACGTGGACACGCTCCTTCTTGGGTTACTAACTTTTATGAAATTTTTTCATGCTTTTGACAGCTGGAAGCTCTAAATTGTGGCCGGTATCTGAACCGATCACGTTTCTACCAAGACTGTAAATCTTGAAGGAAGCCTGATGTCCGACTAAGGTATTTTCTCGATTTCTCACTTTCGGTCCCCCCCCCCCTGGTAAACCGGTGGCTGTTGACAGTGGTTTCCCACTAGACGATGGGTGCGCCACGTCCCTATGTTGATTTGTTTTATTACTTACTATGAACAATAGTTTCGAAACTTGATTATAAAACGTTATATAATCTCTTATGTAACACATAACACAATACATTCTAAGAAATTTTAAATCGTTTTTGATAGAATTCTCTAACATAAATGTCGCACTTACGTAACACCCTTAACAGTACACATATAAAAGTTATGAACATCTTAACATTTTTTTGCATGAACAGAAAATAGTTCTATCTAATAAAATTTTCTTTCTGAAATATTTGATTGTCTGTGTAATTGTAAAGTTTAGTTGTTTCCAATTTTTTCATTTTTTCTAATTTTGTGAAATCATTTATTTAAAATTTGCACGAAGATAAGCAACAGATATTAAATAACTTGCAAAAGTAAACAAACCATTATTGTTGGGGCTTTATAAAATGCTCCAGACATTTATTAATATTTTTTTACATATGCTCTAATGCTGAGATTTTAACCTTTTAATTACAACGAGTAGTATTACTGTAAGTACTATTGTATGATTGTTTGAGCGAACTTTGGTTTGACAAAATTAATATGTTTTAAACTCGATATTATTTTTATAGTGATAAGGCATTTAAACCCTTTATATATTGATGGCGTACATTGGTGTGTGGTATTAAATCCTTGAAGGCTTCCAAATTTGAACGCTTACGAATACAAACGTATAGCCCGAATACATAAACACTTATCAAATAAAAGCAAATCCGATAACCGCAGTAAAGAGATTTGCGCCTCATAAGATTGAAAATATCTCAAAATCATCAATACACATATATTCGCACGCTCGTGCCATTTCTCGAGTGTCACGTATGATGGGATTGAGTGTGATTTATAGTCAAACGTTTTTCGTATGAATTCACACGCTACGCAACGAATTCACTTTTCCCCACGCATTTCAGAAAGTACTAAACAAATATGTTTGTAAGATACAACGACTAATAGTTAGCCAACAACTTTAAAAAAAGAAGGACTTACATTCTGCATCTATACCAGGTAATCTTGAACTTTTATTCGAAGGCTATAAAGCTCATTATATTTAAATGAGTTGATAAATATGTGCAGATAAATAAGTATCACAGATACACAAAATCTTTCGTCCAGTTACGCTCAACTTATACAGACCGTTAAGGAATGATTTCGAAGAAATGATTCGGAGTGTTCCCTACAGGAAGTCGGTTGGTCATCTTTGTCGGCTCACCACGTTGTCAAATATTAATTGGTGTTACTCCCCCTTGCAGTTGTAAATCTTTTCTGAACTGTCTTCCAAACACGTGTTACTTTCATTTCCTTCAAAAGTCAAATAATGTACAAGCGTCATCTGTTTCTGTTTTATAAATAGGGCGATTGGTCAGGGCAAATTTACAGTTGTGTGTTTGGCGTCAGCAACAATTGTAAGTGCTTTACTGATCATATAATTTAGTATTAGATAGGTAAACATATAGCAATTCTTATAGACACATATTCTGATTAGTTTTTTAAAATCAGTACAGTGGCCATCTGCGACTTGCAAAATTTACACTTAGGTGACAAAAAGAAGAGAATAAAATTGTGTTATAATTAAGTATTGACGCTCGAGTCTGTAGTGTGATTGTGTGTGTTTACGTGTGTTGTGCGAGCGTGTGTGTTCGTACACGTCTGCGTGTTAGATTGAGGGTATATATCTGTTTAGATTACGAGTGAGAGAGAGAACGCCCGAGTGTGTAATATGAGTGACGAGGTGTGTGAGTCTAGAAAAAGACAAAGAGAGAGAGAGAGAGAGAGAGAGAGAGAGAGAGAGAGAGAGAGAGAGAGAGTGAAAGAGCATGGGTGAGAGAGATTATGACTACCGACACATAAGTTAACTACATGAGACTATGGTTCTCTGTATAGACCAAGTTCTAGGTAAATAACATTTACAATAATGTAAATATTAAGTAAAAACCATTTTCATATAATAGATCTGTTATATATAATGTTGTGATGTAATAGTTTGTAACTATTCAATGTAAGTTGTTAAATCTATATTGTTATCGTTTACACAAGAACGTGAACGTGTCGTTTCCAATTTACGTGAGAACGATAGTGTTAATAAAAATGGTCAGTATTGTAGAGTGCCATTTGTGGAAAGAGACAAGTCTGAGAGAGAGAGAGAGAGAGAGAGAGAGAGAGAGAGAGAGAGAGAGAGAGAGAGAGAGAGAGAGAGAGAGAGAGAGAGCGAGAGAGAGAGAGAGAGAGAGAGAGAGCGAGAGAGAGAGAGAACGTTGGAAGAGTGAGAGAAAGTGTGAAAGAGAGAAAGAGGTAGGCAGAGAGGGAGTGAGAAAGAGAGCAAGAGAGAGAGAGCGATTTCAAGTTAGAGTGAGAGGTTGTGAGAATGAGAGATAGAGAGAGAATGTGAGAGAGAGGGTGTGATTGTAGACATGTACATAAATTTACAATATTCTATAGTACTCTGGACTATAATTTACAACAATATGATTACAATTATTATCTAAGTTTACTAGTTAGATAAATTTACCATAAACTTGTGTTTGTAACATTATGACAACTATCTGATGTAAGGCCGTAAAGTTCTAAAGTTATTGTGTGATTTATATGCTTATAAATTATAATTGTCTTTAATACCAGTAGTGAGTGAAACATGTTAAAAATAACTTTTAATAATTACATAGTTGAACATCCCTCAATCTGTTTTTAGTTATAATATATTTTACTAAGCTATATGTTGACTGCTATATGTATAAACGTTTTCTGTACCAATCTAGTACCTAATTGTTAATTACTGCTTTTATAATTAATTAAAAATATCATTACATATAGCAATTTAAATTGTAATAGTGTATAAATTAGGTTCTGTGATATTATAATTTTCTCGTTTGCTTAGAGAAAACATTTGTAGATGTAAACAATTTATCTCAACTCCTTCACAAATACAATGATACATTCGTATGCACGCACATGAGTGTGCGCACACACACGAACACGTTCACCCAAATAATCGTTCTGTTGTGTTTGACATTTCTTTTGTATTCCTACAAAGGTCCTGATGGTGGCAACAAACATTGTCGAAACGTCGACACAAATAAGTTAAAATTTGTGTTATTTTTGTCCGATCCTCACTAACCCTTCACTGAAAAATTCATTGATTGATGGTCACTACAAATTTAAAGATATAATTATATTTAAAATTTACACATTTTTGAAAAATCTATACTTTTAAAATGTACACTTTTTTATGCAATTGTGGGAATTTGTGATTGTTTCGTACAGTGACCTATTTTAATGCTGAGTTGCCGAACAGCACTCATACGAATAAAAACTTCAATATATTACTTAGGGTTCGAAACAAGATTCATCTGCTACGTTAATATAATAGTAAAAGGTAGTACTGTTTTATTTTGCTCAGGAGTAGCAGCTAAAATAGTGTCCTAAGGATCCTTTCGAATTCGGATAACATAGTATGCCCAACACTGCGACCTAGCCATATATTATTACTATTTTGTGATGAAAGTAAACGAATTACGCTCGCGTTTGTTCCAGACAGGCATTCCTGACGTTTGTCAGTTTTGTTCAAATGACATTCGGCCTGCGCAATGTGTACCAAGCACGGAGAATAACATATATTGCAAAGAGTTGCAGCCCCTGTAATTACGCAATTATTTTCCAATGCGTTATTCGGAAAGTGAAAGATTTTTCTCGAACCTCAGCGTGGTATAAATATATATGCCAGCGGCCGGCTAAATTGAATTTGATACCAGCGATATTAGAGTGATTATTATTGTGAGTTACGATTTACTGATTTTGTGCGCTACTTAATGCAAAAGTTTAATAAGGTGACATTTAGTGTTAGTGTGCTGGACAATGTATAACTTAAAAAATTGCATAATAGTATTTTTGTTAATTTTTAACTATTATTTACGTTGTAATTAGTGATTTCATCTGCTGACAGTTATTCTGTTTCCACTGTCAATCCGACGATCGTTGCGACCGGTAACATTTTTTATACATGAAACTTGAAGAAAATTATGGGGGCTTTGATATTATGGAAGCTCCGACACACATGGTGAAGCATCATTTATCTACTTTTTGAAACAACTACGGGCATTTTCAGCACTCCATTTAAAAATAGCAACTCACAATTTGATTAATTCAATTTTCGGTTTTGAATACTAGAGAGGGTACTTCATTAGCAATTCATCAACTAGCAGTTAATTTTTCCTCACCCATACGTTTCTTTGTAAAATGTTTATGTTTCAATGCGACTACTGTTGGCAACAATGTGTGCTGATTTGTAAACAAAGTTATATTACAGATAAAATTATTGCCTTTGTATGCCAGAAATGGAAAGTTATTATTAAATTGTATATAGGTAGACTATCTATGTTTATGTTCATACAAAACAAATGAAAGCGCGCGCGGTTAACAAAGAAAAATAAATTGTTTTTATTTACGTGGACGGTTAACAATGAAAGTCCGGAACCTGGCTTATTATAAATAGCTGTAACCAAAAGCTGGGAATGAAACTAACAATATTGTCAAGGTTATTTAATTTAATTTAATATTTTAATTGCAATCAATGCCATGCTGGTTCAAATAATTCGTTGAAATTGTATTAAACCACAGCTATGATTAATATTTCATGACAAACCAGTATAATAAACCGATTTGCAGTATACACTGGTTAACTGTCAGCACACCACAAAGTAGTAGACTGAGCAGGCTGCAGCGACCCAGTACATATGGCAATAACATGTTGCGCAAAACACTCATGCTTGCCAACAAAGCTTATATTCTCCGCTAAGCTAAAGGTAAACATATCAATAGTTACTCTTCCTTTCTTATTTGAAACAATCTAAACACACAGTTCTTAGTTAAAATCGACAAGAAAATTTTAAAATTACACGATTTTTCGTAGTTTTTAGTGTTTTTGATGCATTTTTTGCCACTAACTAAGACTCTTGGGGTGTTTTGTAATGCAGTACGTTTTTCTTTTGTATTACTTATCATTATTGGGCTTGTATTTGAAAAATTCTGTTCTTGTAAATTTTTAATTAGTTCTCTCTGACTTACGTATCAAATGTGGTAATTAAAATTCTTACACCTGTGTTTTGTTAATTACAAAGTTCATATTTCGGTCAACAATTTTTTTCATTTTCTAAATGGTATAAATGTAAGTGTTTTCAGTGATACTTCATTTTCTCTTAGTGCTTAAACTTTAAGATATTTAGGGCAACCAGCAAAGATATTCGTATGACACAAACGCATGTAGTTTGGAAAAACACTGTCTACGGTTTGGATACAACTTTGTACTGCCAAACTCTTAGCATGCAGACCACGTAGAAAAGCCAAAATAGCTTTTAAAAACACTGGTTCTGGCCAAGGTAATTCAAAATAAATTGAAAATATCTGAATCAAGGTAATATATTATTATTTAGTAAGTAGAATATTAGTATCTAGGCCTAAGCGTATATTGTTTTCCTTTTTTTTGATAGAAATGGGCAGTGAAACTAAAAAGACGCTATTAATTTGGGTACAGTTGAAAAACAAACATATATTTCTTCCTTTTATTTCATTTCAGATTATATATGCTGATGATTTCGTATTCGTATTAGGTAAAGAGAGTAGTCAAAATACACACCGAACCAAAAATTAGAAGTTTCAGTGTTCTGCGCCGACCGTGAACATCAAATCTCAAGAGTGATAAAAAGCTGTATGTATTCTAAAGGAACTGAAGACTGTAGAAGAGATTCGAATGCAGAATCAGAATAGAAATCTCATTAAAATTTGACTTTCTCTGGAAGTATTGATTGCCTAATACAGATTTCTTTCACGCAGGATGGGGAACCATGTCACAAAGGTCGATCAGTCATGAATTTTCTACAAACACCTAATGTCAATGTTTTCCCCTATACAGGTAACATCTCAGATTAAAACCCGTTCAAACCACATTAACAGTGTTGTTAAAAAAATTCAATAATAATAAGATCATTATTAAGACTGAGGTCACACCTGATCTTAATTGAATATTCAAGATGCTCCACAGAGTGAAGGATGTCAAGAAAGTTGATTGTAAAGAACAAAAGATGGCATACTAAATATTAGTGGTTGTAAGCATTCTGTTATTACAAATGTTTTACTAAAATAAGTGTGTCTGCTCAAATTACGTGTTAGAGTCTAATAATTTAGACACCTCTGTAGATTTGTAAGTAATACCAACTCCATTTGAGTTCCACGGCCAGCGTCTAAATAACTGGAAACATTATTGGCCGAGCTGTTTGGCCGTAGTCTAACGTTTATGCTGACAGACGTTTCGGCCTTACCATCGGAAGCCGTCATCAGTGTCTGTAACAACTGACACGGTGCCCAGCCAATTCCCCCCAGTGATGAGGTAGAGACTATAGTGAACTGGCAGGGACACCGTGCCAAATGTTACCAACACTGATAATGGCCTCTTATGGTGAGGTCGAAACCTCTCTAAACATAAACTCTAGACCACGGTCTAACTGCCCGACCAATAATGATTCCAGTGGCAACTCACTTTATAAACAACATTAAAGGAAAACATAAATTTTCCTTTAAAAAATGTAGTAGGTACCTATCACGATAACTCGGGTTACAGAAAAACACTCGGGTTGCAGATTTGGATTCAGTACGAAGCATGGATAACAATAATTACATACTTTAGTTGAGACAAAACCTTTTGTTAACACGTATAATCAAAACGGAGATGGAACATCGTAACCAACTTAGTTGTTACAGTTTTTATTTTAAATGACAGTCGTTATGATTACCGTAAATATGCTAAATAAAAGAAAATTGACCATAATAAACAGATTGCAGAAATTCAACTGCAAAAATGCTACTAAACAAGGGATCATAACTGGAAAACTGATATATACAATTATCAAAGGTATGCTTATGTCACATAATGTTACAATTGGTACGCGTTAAGAAGAAGCTAAAATATTAAACACATACTAAATATCACTATAATATTGACGACTCGGAACACTAAGTTTTTTATAAGTAAAAACGTAAAGTTTTACCTTACAGCCTAAACCGGCTTTCACCTATAGAAGGCTTCTATATTCTTCTAAATCCGGTGAAAGCCGGTTTAGGCTGTAAGGTAAAACTTTACGTTTTTACTTATAAAAAACTTAGTGTTCCGAGTCGTCAATATTATAGTGATATTTAGTTAAGTAACGGACACGTCATGGACAACGAAATCCAAGAATTAAACACATGTTTAAGTATACACGTTCGGCAGTTTTTCTTGCCGAATTTGTATAATATCAAATTTTTATTAAGCTCTAGATTCCTTGTTTGTACGTTGCTGCGGTTCGCCTCTCATCCTGTTATTATTTTCGCATAAGTCAATGATGTGAAAAGCAATGAGAAGTACTGTGTTTCTATAAGTGACAATGTTGTGTTTGACTGTGTGTAGTAGCCACTAGTAATTATTAATGTTTTTCAACCTCATCGTCATATTTACAGCTATTCAATTCTGTCAGGAACAAATATTTGAAAAAATTACCTTTGAAGTAATGTTACCATAAGTTGTAAAATTATTTTAGCGGAAACGTTTACATAAGACAATTATAACGAAGGTTTTAAAAAACACAAACACTTGTTTGTTTTACAATTTATTTTTAACCTCTGCCTATTGTTTCAGCCTATTAGGCTATTAGGCTGGAGCCATTGACAGAGGTTAAGAAACAAATTGTGAAACAATCAAGTGTTTGTGTTTATTAAAACTTTTGTAGTAATGTTTCACCAAGTGCCCAACGAGTCTTCAGTCAATATCGTGTGTCAATTATGTTGTAATATGGGGAGCATCCTGCTTGCTAAATGTACATGAAATTAGAAATCCGTTACTTAGAAATACAAAAGAGCTTTAAGAATTAGTTATCAGTTAATCCCTACAATCCTTAATTGTTGCACAGTTTAAATCAAATATACAATTGTAAGGCAAGTAAGATGTTTTTAGCATTAATTATTATATCACCAAACAAGATTGTAATGAGTAAGATTACGATACGGCAGAGTAGAAGAAAATTCAGTTATTCTATATTAGTATAGAATTCATTTTTCATTCAGGAGGTAGAAGTAATTTTGAATAATTGTTATCACTCTCATATTACATTTTATAATTAAAAACCTCGTCTTAGCATTTAATTTTCTTCTCATTGATGAATATTTTTTAATATTCTTTGTAAGTCTTCAAGTCTCTTTTTCAGTTTCCTTCATGCCACATTCTAGTCTCTCTCCATGTATGGTACTTCAAGCTTAGTGTATTTATTTTTGTAATTTTATTTTTTCCTTCATCTTCTACACCATTTCACAATTTCTTGATACTCTAAACTATTATCACTCACAAAAGACAGCAGCACAAAATTTACCAACTCCCTTAAAATGTTTGTAGAAAACATAAAAAGTGTATGCTTTACAGTAATAAATTTGTAACAAGTCATACACTAGTTAAAAAATTGATATATTTTGTAACACATTATTATATAAATCGCGGCATAAATACTTGACGGTATTTAAAGTAAGATAACACAGTAGCGTAATTACAAAGAGTTTATTTTTATTCGTATTATCAGTATAAACACGAATGTTTGACACCATTGGTGCTGCAAGAAATAAATGAATTAAAACAATGAAGTACGGAAAACAGCATCATGTTATGTCCGTTTTTCTTAATACACTGCTAGGACGTACTTTGAAACTTCTTAACGCCGATTGAAGCATGTCTTTGGTACGGCGGTTATCTCGCGTTGAACTACTGCACATAGCTCAGGTAATGTCTACGTAAACTTTGTATTTCAGATAACGTACACTGAAAAATCGCACAGTCGGAACACGTCTCGCAGCTTCTGCTTGACGTAAACGCGGATGGATGGGACTATTATTTGGAGTCTTTGGAAGTCGACCACGCCTCCGTATGGAGAGCCGCTGGTAGACTAAAAGGCGAAAAGAGGACTCGCCATCCCTAGAATACCCCAGACGGCACTGAATACTCTACAGAAGGCAAGGCGGAAGTCTTCGCCGACTGTATTGAGGAACACTTCACCGTCCATAGAGGCATCTCTGACCCGGCTGATAAGGCCGTTGTCAGGGATTTCCTTTCTGGATACTTTTCTGCTCCCCCCAATGACCCTCCTAATTGGGTCGACGAGGAAGACCTTGCGTATCGGCGCCGCTGCGTTGCAGAATCTTCCGCCTTCGGCAGTTGACGTTCTTCTTGAGCTGTTCAACTCCTGTCTCCGGCTGAGGTACTTCCCCCGCCTGTGGAAAACCGCCAACGTCATCATGATCCAGAAACCCAAAAAGCCGCCCACGCTACCTGGAAGCTACCGCCCGATATCACTATTGCCAGTAATCTCGAAGGTAATCGAGCGTCTTCTCCTGGCCCGTATTCGGCCCCTGGTGGATGGTTTCATCCGCGAGTAGCAGTTTGGGTTTAGGCCGAGGCACTCGACTACTCTTCAGCTAGTACAGGTTGTCACCTGTCTAGCAGACGCCGCCAACAATCATCAGGCGACAGGCACCGTCCTGTTGGATGTGAGCAAAGCCTTCGATAAAGTCTGCCACGAAGGCCTGCTCTACAAACTGGCGCATTCGCCACTCCCGGCATCTATCGTCCACTTGCTCCGATCCTATCTGACAGATCGCACCTTCAGGATCAGCGTAGATGGGGCGTACTCTCGGGTTCGCTCTATCGCCGCCGGCGTCCCACAAGGATCAGTCCTCGGCCCCGTTCTGTACGTACTGTACACGAACGATCTACCTCTTTATACAGGGGTCACGTTATCTCTATTTGCCGACGACGCGTTGTTTCATTTTAGCTCGCTTTCGCCTTGGCGGACGAGCGTAATGTTACAACGCCAGTTGCTTATGCTTCCGGACTGGCTAAGGAAGTGGCGGGTAGTGATCAATACGGAGAAATCCGAGGCGATCTGCTTTACTCATAAGTCCATTTCCCGATGTCAATCCCTCTCCTGAGAGGGGAGACCTATCAACTGGACTGCGACGGTGAAGTACCTAGGTGTTCGGCTTGATCAGCATCTAAACTTCAACGCCCACGTGACCGCAACCCTCAACAAGGCTCGTGGCGTCAGAGCCAAAATATCACCTATGCTTTCGCGGAACAGCTGCCTGGCTGTCCGTACAAAACTTATATTGTATCTACTGTTCCTCAGAACAGTACTCACTTATACGGCGCCCGCTTGGTGGCCTCTCCTGTCTGCCACCAACAGGCATAGGCCACATTCCAGAACTGGACCCTACGCTCCCTCACGGGGTCCCCGTGGTATGTGCGAAAATCCGTCATACATCGGGGCTTCCGTGTTACCACTTTAGAGGTCTTCGTCTGGTCCTTGGCAGCGAATTTGTTCGCCAAGGCAGGCGAGTCCCCTTATCCGCACTTCCAAAGGCTGAATAGCGTGGAGAATACACCTCCCCCTCGCCGCGTTAGGCGCCCTAGGGCGCTGTTAGACGACCCCCCCCCTAAGTTCATCACATGAACCCCCCAGAAACGGACCCCCCCAACCTTCTGGAGACTGAACGTATCACCAACATTCACTACCTACGCCTGCCGAAACTGTAGTCAATCATGCTGCGGCAGATTGGATTGGATTGATTTATTGCCAGCATCGGCTTTGCCGATTCGGCAGTGATTTGATCCCGGACACGGGCTCCCGCGAGGTTGTGCAAGTGCCTTCCTTGCGGAAACTGGCTGTCTCGGGGTCATTCCTTACCGTTTCGGCCGACGCCCTAGGGCGCTCGAGCCTCTTGTCCTCGCCAGTGCGTCACTACGTTCACAAAGGCTAGCCTGAGGGGACCATGGTGTCGCGCCTCGGCGGGACAATTGGCTGAAGCAAAAGCTCAAGCTTGCCTCCATGTTGGCCATGTAATTTATCATGGACCCGCGGACTTCACCATAACTCCCTTGTGCAGAGCAAACGACCGCGCTGACCTGTTGGCACCTGGCGCTCATCAGGCCTAGGCCTGGACAACGCACACAGATTAGGGCGCAAGACACCCGCCCATCATCCATCCATCCATCAAAAATCGCATTACAAAATTTCGGGTTTTCCTCGACGTTTTCACTGAGGGAAATGAGACGTCCTGGAAACATATTCTTTAACATTTCCATCAAATGACTTGATGTATAACTAATTGCATCGTCTTATTGGGACTACAGTTTGAATCGGTTTACGCGCCTTCTGAAAAGTTCTGGGACGACGAAATTTTGCAGCATTAAAATGTACCGGCCTGCATTTACTGTAACGTCCTAAAAAATTGTATTGGCCAATCACCAAAAAATTGGCCATCACAGACTAGTCTGTTATTCGCTTTGGGTGAAATGGGCGCTCGAAAGCTGTCTTGGATTGGCTATATACTAATAACTTAAGTACCAGAATTTAACACCCTCTACCTTTCAACATCGCCTATGCGAAAAATCGAGGTTTCACCGCTCACCAGGGGTCAATTCGTGGATGAGCATCATTTAGTAGGCATGGAAGTGTAAGTCCAATACAAAATTCTTTTGACATTTCAAAATGTTTAAAGCAGAGAAATTAAGACGCACCGTACTAAAACCTCAATATAATGTATCAATCTTTTAATGTGTTCAGGGGTTTGTACGGATTTCAGCCTTCCCGTTGTTTTACATTTTGTTACTGCTAAAATTATCAACCACAACAATATCCTCTTCCGCATAGGTACCCGATTATTACGGCCAACGTTTAAATGTTAACGAAATCTTCTCCGAATAAGCACAACAGATTTACATTAAACAAAAACAAAAACTTTTCAACAGTGAAAGCGGAGTGTGTTGCGTCCAACGGCTCCATGGCAATTCAGACGGCGGCGAGTGCGGGATGCCACGCCCGCCACCATCACCACCTTCACACGACCTCTCCAAGTGGCACATCAACAAAATGAAAACAGTCAGATATTTGTGCGCTATAATATATCTGGAAAACTGTTGATATAATACCCAAAACAAAACCATTTATCATTTTCAACTTGTTCTTAAATAGTAACATTAAATGAGTTTTTTTAAGTCAATGCGAAAATTATTTTGTTTCGCAAATGATGACTTTTGTAGAACGTTGCTTACTTCCTTGAATATATTCTAAATACGGAACCTTGATATCATTTATGAGATCGTAACTTACTGAATTTGTTTTTTGAGGGATAGATAGGGAAAGCGGAAATTGACAGACAGACAGAGTTGGTAACGTAAAAACATGAATACAAAATTTTTTTTACTTATAACATAAATATTACAGAGTAAAGGCAACACAAGTTAGAAGCGAGTAGTTGCAGCTAGGTTCCCATATTGATCCCAAAATCAATGATACTTAGCTTATTTGTGTTGACAGCTTTAACCTCATATTGGCTATACTGATATGGGTGTATATGTCAACAAAGTCTGCTTCTTTTGCTTAATGTGTAGGCTTATGTAACTTTGGCATGGTCGTCCGTCTTAGGATTTCAAGAAACGTTTATTTGAATTTCCTATAGAATAGTTTCAGGTTGTAATGAAAATTAACTACGTTTTACTAAGTCAATATTCGTCTGGCAAGCAGAGAGGTATTTATTAGAGTCTATAAAAAGATGCGTCACTTGTTTGTGTTACTTTCCCCGAGGTGTCACTGAAAGTGAAATTCACTAATACTAAGACCATAATTTTTCATTTTGTACAACTGGTAATTTAAAACAGATTTTTTTATGGTTTCTTTCTTCATTTAACCCACTATGTTATAGTTAGTCACTTAGCGTCTTTGTGGCAGAAAGATTCAGTTTTTTGAAAATAAGAAAGTAGTCAATTCTGTGTCACCCAGAAGAATGGTAGTTGGAAACTTTGGATTATTAATGTATACTTCATTGCGTAGCACTTCATGAGACTGTCTGTACAATACTCAGATTGCACCGTTAGTAAGATGAGGATACCGTTTTGAGTCCAAGTTGATTCGGCGTTACCACAATTCATAACCGCAACTTATCACTAAGTATGTGGCCGACCCGCTTTGTCATCGTCATTTGGGTGTCGGTATGACCGTGCCATGTCGGCTACGTCCAGAAAGATGCCAACAACGTAACTACACAGATACAAGATAAAATATTAATTACCATTAATAACAGTTGCTTTGCTACAGAGTCCCTTTTAGACGAGGAAGTTATACTAGTAGCCCTTAACAAGTGGTAAAAGAGGGAAGACAAGATTATTTGTACTGTGAATTTCAGTTGGCATTAACACTGGATTATTATAAACAAAACTGCACCAGTTTGTGACACATTTTTACAAAAAACTTTAACAAAAACTGTAAAGTAAACACCAATTTTGTAAATAAATAAAAGCATGTAATTATTTTTAAGAGTATAAACAATAAGTTAACAAAAAATATTACTTTCGAAAACCGAAATCAAAGTGAGGCACAAAGCAATTGTTTAGCTATTGGCTCGTAGGTAATAATCATCTTATGCAATCCAAAGCCAATATTCTTAATACATAAGCAAAGTGAGATTATACAGAATGTCCTAAAAAGAAGTTTTAAGTAGTGATCTACATTAACTTATACATTGTGTAAGTAGAGGATGCACTCTTAAACAAACAATCGTGTTATAATCATTTTGGTATTAAAAATAAATAAAACACATTCCCTTACACTACACGTCTAATTTAATGATACATCTGAAATTTTTCACTTTACAAAGAAAACTATATAAGAGGTATTACAAGTCTTGTAAATGTAACAGAACTACTTTCTATTTAATGTGTATAACGTGCAATGCATCAATGTCTACATTTTCTTATAATTATTGGCATAATGTGAACGGTAGTGCTTCGCAATTTGCGCATAGATAGATACTGTGCAACACTAATTAGGTAATATTGACTTTAGCTAATAGAATCCACTTGGTTATTTGCATAGTCTTACTGTATCTACTGTCATTTGGTTTCCATTTACATACACGATTAAGTGATAGATGACATATTTCAATTTAAATAATTTCATATAAAATATGGTTAAAAATTAATCACTTTAAAAACATGTTTTTAACCTAATTAACAGA
This sequence comes from Magicicada septendecula, assembly GCA_034769895.1. Taxonomy (NCBI): domain Eukaryota; kingdom Metazoa; phylum Arthropoda; class Insecta; order Hemiptera; family Cicadidae; genus Magicicada; species Magicicada septendecula. Next base: position 176,610,494 of record CM068369.1, on the reverse strand, counting down.
AATTTTATTTTTAATAGTAGAGAATATAAAAATAAATGTATATTTCCATTTTCTTAATAATACAGAATACGACTCCGTTGTGAAAACTTACACAATTTAACTTACATTGCTTAGTCGAAGAAAGTATTAAGAAATCTAAATTTGATTTCTGTTGAATACATCTTGATTTCCAATACGAATTCACAAACTTTTCTTGTAAACTTTGCGTATGAAGAAACTGTGTGTTTCTGAAGTAGTATATCATTTTATATGTAACGAATAGAAGTGAATCTTCGGATTTATATTTTAGCTGATTGTTGTATGTCGTTACTTATCTAAATTAGTTTATTACGATTTGATGTCAGTTTTTTATCATTTTATCTAAATAAAATATACTCTTTGTGAATGTTACTTTATACATTTTTGTTTTAATTTAGTTTTTGTTGCTCCAAGCTGTACAATACACGAATCATTACTAACAGACTGAATACAAATTTATGAAGTATTTTAATTGTTACTTATTTAAAGGCATGAAAAGTATTTTTCGTACGGCAGTTAGTAAAAAGTATTCTTAATATAAAACCCTTACAATTAACCCTGTAAACAAAACTGAATCTGACACAAAATATTAAGTAATAAATAACGATAATAGGAAAGTAGATTATGTACGCGTAAATTAACTCAACTACTCTTTAGTAAACTGAACTCAATTTAATTACGCGTGACATCAACATCGCATGGCATTACACACAGATTTCTGTGTCATTACCACACATTACACCACCTTCTCAGGCAGTGTTTTTCGGCTACGTAACCTATTTTTATAGCAATAAAATATAAACTAATATAAATTCATTCATTTGAGTCACTTATTTGTTATGTATGTAAATGTAACTTTGAGTCCTTATTAATCAGAAATTTTCACCAAGTGTTGTGTCTTGTTAATCGCAATTTTGTTTTATTCAAATTCTAATACAGGTCCATTACTGTGTGTAAAATTTTATTCTTGAGTACAAATAATGTAGTGTTTACCATTAATTATAATTCTAGTTTTTATTCTCTTGACAAGTCATCAAATATTTTTCACATTTTTTTAATTTGTTTTGATTATTAATTTTTTATAATATATATTTAATTAATTTTATTACATTATTATTTTTATACAATCTGGTTTATTTACCTTATTTTTTATTAGTGGTTATACAGTGTATATTATTATTATATTATAATGCTGTTATTTTATAGTTCACATACATATGAGTGTATTTACACTAATGTATTGTATTTTCCGTGATTCTAGGAGTAAAGATTCATATGTAGCGTTTATATAAGTGCTGAGATTTTAACTAAACTAATTTCTAATATTTTGACTATTATACTAACTTTTATTTTCAGTAAAATATGAAAAACAAATATTGTGTAATATGTTGTTAATAATATAGGCCAACATTTCAAAAAAGTAATTTTTAATTTCTTGTCTGAAAGGAACCGCCAGTCGGAGAAATGTTGTTTGTGCAATACCTATAGTTGAATAGGTTCAATTAAATTATGACGTGAGTTTAATACTTACTAGTAAGGTAAAAACCATTTGCTATTATAATAAAAATCTTTTTAATTTTTGTTAGGTTTTTACAATTTTTGTCTATGACATAAAAAAGAGTTAAACAGCTCAAGCAATAAATTATTCTGGCAGTATCAGCTTAAATCGTAAATATAATGAAAATCACATTAGGCCTGTTTAATTTTTTGAAACATTCGTACTAAACTAACACTAAAATGGACATAATTTAAAGTAGATTCATACATCAAGGTTATATTGCGACAGTTATTCGAAACATGTAATTCTTATCCTCACAGACCTTTATAAGACGTCCTGACACTAAATCAACTAGGTCGCCTCTTGGATCTCAAAATATATAATCATTTTTACAGAAATAGTTTATTTCCTTCGTACTTACTTGAACATACTGTGTAAACTCCAGATGAAGGTTAGAGTGACCGACTGATTCAAACAGGATGAACTGTGTATGACTAGACTTGTGCTTTATTCTATAGCGGAAAGATAACAAATCTTAAAATATGTAATAGGCTTCTGATTCAACAAATCAACAATAAAACTGTCGCAAAAGTATTTACCTTTCAAGTCACGTCATGAATTTGGTTACTGTAATAAAATAATATCAGTCAATATAACAAATAACATTATAAGAAACAGAAACGATTGGAAAATTTCTCAGAATGCAGAAAAACTTTTCTAAATCCCGAGTCTCTAATAAATTTACTTAAATGTCATTAAAATCAAAGGAAAGCAAAAGGCAAATTGTGTATATTGAAACCAAGGTAGCTTACTTAATTAGAAAAACATATTTTGACGAGTCAAATGAATTATGATAAGTGTAACTTCTCAATATGCATCCGACATGTCTTCTTAAAAACATCTTCTAAGCACAGCTTCTCCTTACTAATATTTGTCTGTGGCCTATTGCGCCCCCCGGCCCATAGTAAAACTTAGGAATCACCGAATCCTAAGATCACTCAGCCATCTGGATCAAGCCGCACGGAGTAGAGAGGGTAAAGATAATATCCTATATATTTTAACAAAATTCCTTTATTAATTACAATTATTTCATTTTCATAAAGTTTCCTTATTACTATAAAATTAATAGAGACATTGTTTATAAAATCTATAGTTCTTATGAAGTAATCAACAAAACATAAATGCTTTTAAGCATAGAACAAAATCATAGAATAAAATCTTTTAAACATTAAACGCATTAGTTTTTGGTAACGTTCCGACATTACAATTTCAAGGAACATTAATTCTCAGTAGAACACTGACTGTACTTGTAGAGAATAATTAATTTCCGTTCCAAGTTTAAACGAAAAGTTTTTGGCTTTGAACGAGGCACTTCACAGAGTAAACAATGTTACACAATCAACAATGACTCCCCCATACAATCTGTTCGCGTCAAACTAACTTCTGCAAATATTGCGGGTTTAATGAGGGTTACGGCTTAGTAAAATCCTCTGCTCTGCTCAGGAAAACGTCTCAACACAAACTATTTTTTAAGCTTTTCCAACCAATTATAAATCAAGCATAATGAACGGAAAATAGATTTAAGAGTCTTGTGCAAAAATAAAGTACAGGTCTCATACATTGTTAAAGAATTTATAAACTCGTATGCCAAATGTGTGCTAATTCTAGAAAACTGTAGCCGTAGAAGAGTCGAATGAATTTTCTTGAAACTGTGCTTTGCCAATTCTATGATTATATGACTTCTTATTACTTACATTAAGAGATAAGAAAGTAATTAGTAACATGTAGGCTATACATTAACATGTTTCAAGTAGGCTTTACTTTCTGAAATCGTGATAATTGCGCGCTAAACCTGACACATATGTCAAGTTCATAAAACTATATTGTTTGTCTTTCGCTACGTTGGTCATTTCTGTATTAGATGATTTATGATTTGATTGTGTACTTGCTCTGTATTAGTATATGATGTAATTAATTGTAGTTGGTTATCATATTAATAGCAGATTAAATGTAAAGAAATAATACTCTAAAATGAAAGAACATTGGCGTGGCGGTGTAAAATTGGCGTAGACTACTGGTTCTTCAAAATTTTTCTTTATGTTGAATAAAAAAAGATGGTAAAAAACTGGTAGCCGGGACAACATAGGGTCACGTGTTTTACTAGATGTAATACACTCAAGCAAAGAGAACAATTTTTATTTTACTATTATACGACCGAACTTGAACACATTTAATCTAGCCATTAGTCTTAGACGTGTTCAGGCCAATGAAGAACAAATGCTCTAAGATTTTAGACAATTCAAGGAAAATTCAGAGTCAATGGATGATTGCCCAGAGAACACTTTCCTGGCTTTAAAAACAACTGTAGGACAACATGTGTATTTGTGAAAACTCTCAAATCTGGTATTCCAGCAGCAGGTGTAGTGCCTTTCAATCCCACTGTAATACTAGGAAAAATTCCGGATGAAGAGATTGTAGAAAAACTATTGGAAGAAGTGTGAACAAGTGGTTTTTAGTAGTTATCCTCCAAGACATCAGAGGGCAGAACAAACACGAACACGCAGAGTTGAAAAAAACACGAGATAGGAAAATACCAGTAACTCCAGGTACAGGACTTAGCGAAGAGCCAGCAGACTCTAGAGGGATTGACGATCCTACACGATCTATGTCTGGACTGGAAGCTACAAATAACACTATTACCGATAATACTAAAAATGATAACAACTGCAAAGTATGTGTCCGGGAATGGGAAAACGAACCTGACAAAGGATCTGACTCGATGCAGTGCATAACATGGCGCTGTTGGCTCTGCGGAACTTGCAACGGTCGTAGTAAAGAAATTTATTATGAATGTCCAGTCTTTCAGGACGAAGATTAATGTAATTAACTATAATGCATAATTATTTACGTAAAGCCTACTAGTAAGATGGACTTCTTCTATCAATGCTTTTTTATTAAATTTATTATTTTTATTAAACTTAATAAAAAAGAAGTAATGGAAATAGTCTGTAGACTTAACGTCATAAACTGTCACTAACGTCTTTTAAAGAAAACATAATTCTTTAATTCTTAATCAACAATAATTTGTTATATAATTGTATTATATAACTGAATATTTAAACATAGTGTATTTCGTCTATTTTGTACATTTCGAATACATTTTGATTTTAAATTCATGTAATAAAAACAAGATTGATATACAGAGTAATAACTTATGAATGTACACTTAAGTGCCAAATGTTACTGTTACTCAAATTGTAATATACCTTTGGTTGTTGATGTTCCTTATATTATGTGCCAATGTATATCATGTGTCCACGCGCACTTTAAGTGTTTTTGTCACTTTTATGAGCAATCTGGTTGACGTATTAGCGAGCGCAACATTTCTGAACGATCATTATTAATCCAAAGCCTTCCAGACATTAAGTTTTCGGCCGTAGTAATGCATATACGCTGATATTGTGGCTAGTAATCTAATAACAGATGGTTCCCAGATGACGTCGCAATTGGGCACAGAGCACAGCGAGTTTTAGTAAATTAATTCTAACCGAAGTCTTGCGCTTATATTGTAGCACAACGAAGTTTTTACCTTGTTCTACAAAATAAGATAATATATGAAAGGAAGGGAAGAAGTCATCTGGAAGGAATAATATCAACTTAAATAAAAGTCAACAGAAAAGTATTTACAATTATAAATAAAAGAACTTAACAGAGCTAGAAAAGTCGATTCAAAGGAATTATATGTAGTCAAATCATAGCCATAAAGTGTTGAAAAATAAATAATAAGAGTATCATATCAGTATAATAATTAGTAGACCCAGTAAGATATGGAGTAGTGAAGAGTAACAGCCCAGGAATAATAAATGAACATGACAATCAGCTAGATATGTAATAATAATGAATAATAGTTTGGAACAAATAAAGTAGAAATGACAATTTTTAAAATAGGGAACAGTAAGGAGTAATAGCCCAGGACTAATGAATTAAATGGAAATAATAATCCAGATACCCAAAGATCTATTATAAAGACAAAAACCTCTAGAGCAGCAAATAAATAATTCAAAAGAAATAAAATTATATTAACTATATCAATTTAAATGAAATGACTAGCCCAAATAAGAGAATCAAATACATATAATTAAAAATGATGTAAAAATTAATTATACTTAAAATAAATGTGATTAAGGGGAACACCCCAAACCATTTGTCAAAAAAGGACAACAAAAGGACTATTATTAATATAAAGTTTTAATGTATTTATTTATATAATTATTTACCATTTTATGTTATTATTGTTTGTGAATACCATACAAAATATGTTGATACTAGTAAATGCTAGATGTTAGAATGTAAGAATTTATTGTATTTAATCATGTTAATTAATGTTATATTTTGTAAAGTAAGGAAAGGCAAATTAATAGTTCAAACAAACCAGAAATATTGGATCAAAAATATGAAACTAATAAGATGAATTAATAATAACTTTGCTAGGAAAATTGGAAATTGATGACCAAGACAAATTCACATTTGACCGTATAAATATAATCAAAGAATACAAGTTAATAGAACCTAAACTAATTTGATGTAAATTACCCCATTCAATATACAAATACATTATCATAATAATAACCACGACCTATAATAGTAATGAGAGGAATCAACATGTAAAATTGACTTAAATTAGGTGTTTGTACCAGGTAAGGCCATAAGCAGTAAAGTGTACTAGTAAAATGCAAATGACTTTTAAATGTTTAAAATAATAGCCAGATGTAAATTAGGTAAATTACAGATATTTAATTAGGACTCGAGTGAAAAATACATTGTAACATAAAACATATTTTAAACCATGTTATAGGTAATTCTGTAAGTCAAGATAAGGCCTACAGATAAATTTCAAAGAATGTAATTAAGAAGCACAATTCAAACCAAAATAGGGAAAATTTAGTATTAAATTGTATAAAATAAAATCAGGACTATTGTTATATAATTAAAATTACATAAAGGTACTAAACAAATAATTTATAGCCATTTAAACATAAAAATGTCAATATTCTTTATATATAAGATTGAATTCAAAGACAACAGCTGATGGTTGAACAATGAGAAATGATACCGAAATAATATAAATCTTATATATGAAGGAATAAAAATCAGTTAGTTGATTGTTAAAAGCCAAACGAGATAGACGTGTCAAAGGACTTCTCAGAAAAATATTAACGAAATTTTAACTAACACTAACCGAGATATATGACGAAGCCATATAAAGATGAATAGAAAATAAATCAAAGTGAAGACTACTATAATATTGATCACTGAACATTAAACTAAATTAAATAATATTAAATTAAACCGTCACTACATATGGACACGACAGAAGAACCAAATTGAACTCAGATAAACGTACACCAAGTGAAGGGAACCTTTTGGGACATAACACTACTATGACCGAACCAAAATCCAGTGGGTAAACAACACTACACTCTACAACTCGTGGATCGTCCAAGAACAACATCACTGGAGAGGAAATAACCAACGGAGACATTTATTTGAAGAAAAAACTGGTAGCTGAATTTACATAGCAGATCAACTCATTAAGGCAGCCATTTTGATTCCAGTCGAAGAGGATGCTGGTAACGTGACGAGTGACGTCAGAAAAGTCAACAGTATCGTAATATCAACTCTTTATATACATTACACTTTATTATTTTGTCCGTTTCATGAATATGTTTATTAATACCTTGTAAGTATTGATTCTCTTGCCTTTCCTGACTATTTCTACAGTTAAAAGAACCTTTATAATATAATAATTCCATTGAAATATTTTGAATATATAAAATAATCGAACTGTAACTTTTTATCGAATCAGATTCAAGCCGTTGCGGTAATTTCAAATAGTTGTTTGACGAATAAACTCATTTATTGTTTTAATACTGTTTTATTGATCAGCTAAGCCTTAAATTAAATTACATTATTTAAGAGAAAAAGTGAATTTCTTAAGGAGACGAGCTAGAACAAGAAGAAGAACAGATATTAAATTGGCTGCTACATGCAATCGATACGGCCTAGATAATCTATTTGATGTGAAGAAATAAATAATCTTATATCAGAACACACACAGTCATTAAACAGTATATGTTTTATTAATTTGAACATAAACAATTAAAAAACAACTACACCAATTAAGATTAATAATGACATGAAAATTAACCAATAAAAAATATATATAAAATAAATTTTTTTATTAACCAATTATTATCTAATTAGATATTATTTGTAATTACCAAACATAGGAGGGTTTTATTACAATATCTAACAACATTCTTTATTGTGTATTTTTCCGTTCAGTTTTTTAGAAAAGCTGCTAAAGCTGACTGTCAGGTCATGTCTATTAAACATACTCATTATCAAAGGCTCGATTTACAAAAACAAAAAATAAGAAAATTTTCCAGCACCTTGGAAAGTGAAACAGCAGGAGTAGAACCTTATGCGCTACAGAGCGACAAAACTTTCAGAAATGTATGGCTTTCCACCTACCACAGTAAATGACGTCAAAATAATGGGAATTGAATTAAAAGAGGTTAGGTTCAAAACCGAAGCTGGAGAAGGGGATTGGTTGAAAACAAAAAGACTAACGACCGTTTCTCTAGAAAAATTGGATGAAGCCGTTCATGTTCATGTGGGTCCAGAACAACGCTCATTAGGTAAGGTAATAATCTCTCTATTTAAGTTGGAATAATGTAGTAGTAAACGCTATTCAAATCAAGCAAAAATTTTATCTATTAACCCAAGTCGGAATTAGTTTTATCGATTCAAGGAGAGGCATGGTATTACAAAACTACAAATAGAAAGGGGAGAAAGACAGTGCAAACAGTGAGCTAGTGTCGCGTTATTGGGAAAATGAGAGCTAAAGGTTGGTAAAAGGTCTACACAATACCAGTTACAATGCCGATTAGTAAACGGTGGTGAAATTCTGAGAAGTCCCTCCTGTTTTCTGACGAACGATTCAGAGGTTCAAGGAATCGAACTCGGCTCTGCCAACAAATCCTACTATCACGTCCTCGAAGACAAGTGACGCGTACCCCCTGGGTACATAGTGTGCAATGGATATATGTTATGTAGCAGCCGAGAGAGGGTGTAAAGGAGTGTTTTCGGCGCCTATAATTAACTGGAAATATATCGGCTAAGGGAAAAGGGTAGGAAAGAGGAAATGCAATTTTTCTATGAAATGCTGCAGAGGGAGGTAAATAAGAAATTTTAATAGTTTGATCTTAGAAGAACAACATGGGTTTCGGAGGGGTAGGACCACAATAAATAATATCTTCATGTTACAATAAATAGTGGAAAAGTGAATTGAATTTAATGCGGAGGCACATCTTGAGTTTGTGGGCCTCAAAAAAACATTTAACAGGTTGGATAGAGTATATTCGTTTAAAACTTTGTCAAATTTTGTTGCTTCCCTGCTATATACAACAACTTGTTGTAGGAAGAACTTGATAGTGGATGCGAAACCGAAAGGCCTCGTTCGAGGAAAAAGTGTATATAGCAGGGAAGCAACAAAATTTGGCAAAGTTGTGATGAAGACAACTAACGTAGAGAAAATAACTGATATATTCATTTAATAAAGATAATTGAAAGTTTATATCGTTACGCCATTACAGAAAAATCTACTTCTTTCTCGGATATGTCAGCGGAACCCGGCTGTAATGCGTGTGTGTGCGTACATATTACTGTTACTTTGGGATGAAGGACAATTACGTGACACTTGTTACGCGTCCGCAGCCGAGGCTGTTCAAGACTTCACCGGTCTGCGCGCACTGTGTTCAAGGACGCAAGCAATTACGCTCTAGTGTTTTCTAGTAGCGTTGGCGCGTATTATGGACCATTCTGGAATCTCAGCGGGGTATAAATATAAACATTCAGCGACGTTTAGTTTCAGTTTTAGTGGCGATTTATTCCAGTGACGTACGAAGTATTGTGGCGAAGTGTTATGTGTTTTATAATTGTGCGGGAATCCATTACTTAACATTATTCTTTGTTTGGACACATTAAGTCGAATTATTGTACGAGTATACTCTTCTTAAATAACTTGTTAATTTCAAACTGTTAATTGATATTAATTGAAGCTGGTGTTTTAACAAATTGTTACGACGGTCTCCTTGATCTTCGTATGGTACAGTGGAAAACAAAATACAAGACATCAATAAAGTCACTAGAAACCAGCTTTAATTATCACAATTAACAGTTTATAATCAACTTGTACAATAATTCAAGTCAATCTGTCCAAATCAATAATATTATCATCTAATAGAGTCCCGCACAATAATCACTTTTTACTAATAACCACTTAAACGCACAGATTTATCGCTCGAAGTAAACTTGAACCTCACTTGAATAATTCGCCACTAAAAACTGAAACTAAGCGTCGCTGAATGCTAATATTTATACACCGCTATGATTCCAGAATAATTCAGAGTACTACGCGTTAAAGCTACTAGAAAACACTAGAGCGTAATTGCTTGCCGCCTTGAACACAGTGCGCGCGGGCCGGAAGTCTGAAACAGTCTTAGCTACGGACCCGTAGCAAGTGTCACGTAATTGTCCTTCATCTCAAAGTAGCAGCAGTATGTACCCACACACACATTGTAGTCGAGTTCCGCTGGAATAGGCTCGAAACATGTAGAATGTTATGTAATAGCTCAACACTACCAACTCCTTAAGCCTGTTCTTCCCAAGCAGGCAAACTATCTCTGAAGTAATACGTGGCCAGGCAATTTACATAGCTGATCTACTTGCGAAAGATAATTCTCCGGCTCTTCGAATTCTGACTCGTGTGACCCGAACATCAAGTTCCCAGGGATATGAGTATCCCCCTCAACCACAAGTTTTGCTGGAATCACTCCCGTTGCGTCATGCAGGTACTGATGACCTATACGCTATTAACTGGTCCAAGTCTGATTGATTCTCGATAACAATCTCTTTTGTAACTTCATCTTCAGCAACGTTCCCCGGGCGCTTGCATTAACTCAGAGACAAACTGGAGTCTTGTCTCGACACCCATAGTTTGCTTTCCAATCGCCTCTTTGTCGTTACACTTATTCGTTACTTTTCCTGCTCGTTCTTCTTCCATTTCCGACTGAAATAGGTAAGGTTCCTCTTTACCGGACCTGTTGACTTTCCCTTCAGCTAGTCCCACTTGCTTAATCGAATGGTTGGCATACCCTGCCATTTTAGTCATGCAAAGCTGCTTTATCTTCTTTTGGCCAACACTTAGGACATTCTCTCTTAAGCCCACAACGAATCTGTAGGCATTAATAATGTCCGTGCCAAGAATCATTTTATCGACAATGTCTACAACGAGCATTTGATAGATAAACTTGAGAATACCCAGGCGTACACGTACGTCTACCTTTCCTAACACTTTGACGGGGATTCCAGTCACAGTCTGTATTGTACAAGAGCTAATTAAAGGTTGGCGGTTGCTGACTACGTCAGGGCGCACAATAGACACTGTAGCGCCTGTGTCAACTGTAAATGATGTTACTTTACCTTCCGCAAATCCATTAACGATCAGAAATCCACTGGTTTTATGTAGCGTGGAAACTGTGTGCTGTTCTGGGGCTTTACTTTTCCAATTGGTTAGATCACTCTCTTCTCTCAGTATTTTCTTCTCCCAACAGTCTTCCTGTAGATGACCGCGTTTCCCACAGTAGTGTAATATTTCGGTCTCCTGTCGTTTTTCTTTCGTTTACATGATTGTGGCTCTTTTGAACTTTTGAATTGTTTGTCCGACAACATTGTTTTTCTGCCCCCATTGTAACGGCAATGTGATACTAGGATCTTCTGACTCCAGTATGATGGCATAAACACACTAATGAATCACTCTCGTTGCGTCATGTACTAATGACCTAAATACCACTGGCTGATCCAAGTTTGTTTGGTTCTCGTCAACAACCTCTTTCGTAACCTCATCGTCAGCCACTTTACCCTCGGGCGCTTCTATCAGCTCAGGAACAAGCAAGAGTTTTGTCTCGACACCCATAGTTGGCTCTCCAATCACTTCTTTTGTCGTTATACTTATTTGTACTTCCTCTTGACCAGACTTGTTGAATTTTTCTTCGACTAATGCCACTCGCTTAATCGAATGGTTGGTAGACCCTGTCATTTTAGCCATGCAAAATTTTATCTTCTCTTGGTCAACTTTCAGGACATTCTCTCTTAAGTCCACAACGAATCCGTAGGCATTCATAATGTCCGTGCCAAGAATCACTTCATCGACAATGTCTGCAACGAGCATTTGGCGGCTAAACTCAAGAAGACCCAGGCGTACACGTACGTCTACCTTTCCTAGCACCTTGACGGGGCTTCCAGTCACAGTTTGTATTGTACAAGAGCTAATTAGAGGATGGCGATTACAGACTAAGTCAGGGCGCACAATGGATACTGTTGCGCCTGTGTCAACTGTAAATGATGTTGGTTTACCATCCGCAAATCCACTAACAATCAAGTTTCCACTGATCTTATGTAGCGTGGAAACTGTGTGCTGTTCTGGGCCTTTACTTCTCCAATTGGTGCGATCAGTCTCTTCTCTCTGTATCTTCTTCTCCCAACAGTCTACCTGTAGATGACCACGTTTTCCACAGTTGTAACATTTCGGTCTTCTGTCTTTTCCAAATCGTTGCGACTCTCTTGAACTTTTGAATTGTTTGTCCGACAACACTGTTTTTCTGCACCCATCGTAACGGTAATGTGATACAGGGATCTTCTGACTGCAACGTGATGGCACAAACCCATTAATGTAGCGGGACGCTGACTTGGCAGCTTCAAACTCTAGGGCGTGAACAAGAGCTTCTGAGCTATCTCGGTGTCTTGCCATTCGTAACACTTGCTAACGTTTACAACCTCGGATGCAATTAATAAATATCTGGACCGCAAATTTGATAATCTTTTGGTGCTTCAAGATAGGCCAATCTAATCAGTCTGTCGATACTTGCTTCAAACTCTTAAAAACTCTCCCCGGAACTCTCAGTTGTCGTCTTGTTTTAACTGAGCATAGTACACATCTCGCAAATATTTATCACCATACCGTAATGCTAGAGCTTTTATCAATTCTGCATAGATGTTCTGGCTGTCAGGCGGTACTTTCTGTAATAGTACTGCCGCAGGTCCTTTTAATGTGAGAACAAGTGAAAATGCATTGGTCTTTCTCTGTCTAATCATTTGGGTATACAACAGCTTCAAATTGGCAAAGGTACGTCGTCCAGTGGCTGCTTCCGTCAAAGATTAAAGCCTTGACATGAACTGTCCCTACTAGAGGCACAGTGACTCTTTCTATTGTCCTAATTTGTGTATGTTTTTCTGTCTTTACCATAGTTAAAGTCAGTTCAGAAATTTGTTTTGGTTGTGCCTTCCTAAACTGCTCAAATTTACTTTTAATTAGTTCTCTTATATTTGCAATCGAGTCTTCTGTCCCTGTTGACATAGCTTTTTCCGTATCAACTCGTGACAGATCTTTCTACTTCAGCTATTTTATTTGACATGTATAAAACGTCTACGTCTGATAACCTAGTAATTTGATTATTAAGCTCACCTCGTAATGGATCTAACTTTGCAGCCGTTTGTTCTTGTATTTGCTTTTGCTCTTGTATTAACACTTTGATGTCTTCTGTTTTGAGCTTCCGTCTGTCTGTCGTCCTTCCGACTCGAGCAACAGTGGTTTTTCCTTTCTTTTGTTTCCAGTAGTAATGCTTTCTGGTGTTCTTGTGTTTTCAGCAGAAGAGTGTTCTGTCTCTCTTCCGGTTAATCATCCTGTCGTTTTTCTGCTTCTTCTGCCTATTGTCAACGTCTTTTTTCTGCTTCCTCTGCATACTGTCGTCGTCGCTCCTTTGTCTGCAACAGCAGCTCCTGGAAATTTTCCATCGTCTGACTGGCATCCATTGTTTACCAATTAATTACAAATTACAATAGCCTTGTATAAAATATTCACTGTTTCTGCTGTTAACTGTTCTGTCGCACTGTTACGACTGTCTCCTTGATCGTCGTATGGTACTGTGGAAAACAAAATACAAGACACCAATAAAGTCACTAAAAACCAGCTTTAATTATCACATTTAACAGTTTATAATCAACTTTTAGAATAATTCAAGGTAATCTGTCCACATCATTAATAATATCATCTAATAGAGTCCCACACAGTAATCACTGTTTACTAATAACCACTTGAACGCACAGATTTAACGCTCGAAGTAAACTTGAACCTCACTTGAATAATCCGGCACTAAAAACTGAAACTAAGCGTCGCTGAATGCTTATATTATACACGTCTAAGATGTCAGAATAATCCATAATACTACGCGTTAAAGCTACTAGAAAACACTAGCGCATAATTGCTTGCCGCCTTGAACACAGTTCGCGCTGACCGGTAGTCTGGAACACTTTCGGCTACGGACGCGTGGTAGTTGTCACGTAATTGTCCTTCATCTCAAAGTAGCAGCCGTAGGCCTATGTACCCACACACACATTATAGCCGGGTTCATCTGGAATAGCCGAGAAATGCGTAGAATGTAGTGTAACGGCGTAACAATGTAATGGAACGCAGATACGGATAAAAACCGACATATTGTCGGAGCCCATTGGAGTAACCCAAGGCGTTCGGCAGCGATGGCCTCTTTCTCCTGTTTTATTTACTACCTATGTAGATCGTGACACAAGGAAATGGAAGTTGGAGCCCCTAAGGAATACACTTTGGGAAAGGATTTTATTAAACATTTTAATTTATGACGACGATCTTCTTATCATCCACAGAATCAAAATGACCTCCAAAGGTCGTTTTTTGTCTTACTGACATTTTTGTAGATTACAATCCAATCATTTCCTTATCCAAAACAAAAGTTATGCCTCTTTCTGGAGTAAATCATATTATAACAAAAATTGTTATACAGGACTCACAATAGAACAGGCGCCGATTTCATGTATCTAGGTGTACCATCGCATACGAAGATGATAAGAAGGTTTAAAGCAAAATTAGTCTTTTCCATTCACTTTGTGGCTTGTTAAACATTAAACATGCAAATAAGAAAACAAAGAAAAAGACGCAATATAAATATTATAATGTGATGGCCACACCTCAACTACTGTATGGTAATAAGAGTTGGATTAGAAAGTCCAAAGAATAATACTAGAATACGAGGAGCGGAAATGAGATTCTTGAGGGCTGTAAACGGTTATACCAGGATAGTTCTTATAAAATATTATCATATTATAATACAGCTAGGCATATCTGAAAGTTTAGATGAGAAAATCTCTCGTTACAAAAAGGAATGGCGGTTACACGTAGAGGTAATGGATCCAACTAGATTTTCAAGTTGAGCCCTTGACTATTATCCAAGGGGAAAGCGAAATGTGGGAAGACCCCGTAAGTGATGGTTGGATGACTTCCATTGAGACTGGAACAGGTTACTGGCCTAAGCCGTAAAGGGTGACCATGACGACGTTATCGGGAAAAACTATGTCCTTGTATTAATAAGCTGAGTTTGTTAGCACACTAATTCTTTAATTGTGACAAGACGAAACTATACTGGAAACTCTCCCACAAAAATTCTGGCATTTGGCTCAGAATCTTTAGCTCCTGGGTTAAGTTAAGGAAAGATCGCATTATAATGCTTCTTCTTTCTATTTATAGCGGATAACTAAGTTATCTATCATCGATAAAGCGTGAAAACCACGATCTTTAAAACATAAATTCTAGTACACTGTTCATAAATAATTATTCCCAAAATAAGACAAGAATGATTAAAGGCATTATCCAGCAGTGGCTTGTAGAGGAATTTTGTACTCGAATACTGTAAAAATTAAGAAACTAACTCTAAAATAATAGGGTGTATTAGTAATGAGTAATGATCCCACCGGCCTCTTGTTTTTTGTAATAATTTATATCTGTTCAGACGGCATTCAATGTATATTTCTTTGTATTAAAGTTACAATATTAATATTTATAACGTTTATAAATATATAATATTTATTTATTAATATTTGTTTGTATTAATTGGCTTTCTACAGACTACAGCTTACTACAGGCCAAGTCGTCATCCAGTGTCTTAAAATGGTTTTTCAAGGGATTTCGACCTTTGTTAAAACTACGCGGACATTGTAGGCTTTCGGAAGCCACTATAACGCATGTAATGTTTGCACGTATTAAGGTAAACATTTTAAAATCTGCCTGCTATACGTTATGGCCATGTGAGATGCAACCAGAGTCTAGAGAAGCAGACGTTCTGCACATTGGGACAGATGTTTATCTGTCAAACCGTACCATCATTTAACAATTTGAAGGAAGACGACATCCTGTAAAATAGACTTACCGAGTGTGGTTACGAAGTATTTAGTGACGATGAAATTGTTATATTCGCATCCACAGAACCTACAGACGTTAACAAGGTAGAAGGCGGTTCCAATTAAACCTACAGTGTTTCATAAAGGAGGCCATCCTCACCCTCATGCCTTCAGCAATAAAGTGGTACAAATAACGATGAAGCACAACTACCCAAAATGATTTTACTGTACGATATATATAATTTGGCTGTTGAAAACACAGTAGACAGGAAAGAAGGAAACATTGTAGACCCTCTTTAGAATAATAAAATAATTTCGCAAAAACAGTGCTTATGTGTTTGAGTTTTAAAATTTCCGAGAGTACATAATATTATGTTTTAACATATTATTGAAACAGTGTTTGTGTTCTAATACTTCAAATGGTTTTAATAGGTGTTTTACTTACTCCTGCACTAATTCGTAAATTTCGCTATTTCGCCACTCCTTTAGTCTTGCCGGTGACGATTTATTGAGCTTATACTGTAATTACTTACCACCAGGGGTTCACATCTTGTGAATACGTGTTTGGTAAATCAGATGTACCCTAGATGTAGTATCACTTTGCTTCACTTTGTCATGAGAGAGATTCCTTTCTTTAATCTTCCTTGTAAAGTCTCTCTTGATTGACACTGGTGTTATTAGAGCATTCAAGGGCTAGAGTGTCTTTCCATTTTCATTCCATTCAAATTCCATTGTCATTTCCATTTTTAATTTTAGGTAACTTAGGCTTTTATTGTGTTACTAATGCCGATGGATAAGCACTGTATATTTTAAGAAACATACATATCCAAATAACAGATACAAATCCAGCATATAGTATCTTGGAAACAGGAGGGTGAGTGTCTCTTGCACCCAAAAGAGAGGCACTTTGGCTAAGGTATAGTGACCCTCACAGAAGAGTCTCTGTTCCCCAGGGGTGTTCAGAGTCTCTGTTCCCCAGGGGTGTAACAGGCCAGTAACCTGTTGATCTAAAACTGTTATAAGCTAATAGTACCCAAAGCATTCTCAGGAATAAAGTAATGGAATCTGCGGTAATAGTACCCTGGTAGAAGAAAAGTTAAAGATATCTGCATAGAATGCTAGAAGAATCGGAGTCGTGGTGGCTAGAGGTAGCTATATAAGTCGATATAAATATACCCCCCAAAACTAAATGCTTTACCGAAAATACACAAACCTAATATTCCCATCAGACCCTTAATAAACAACACACAAGCACCCTCCCACAAAATCGCAAGACACCTTGACAAAATAATCAGGAAAAACATTAATCTCAGTAAAAACACTTCTGTCAAAAACAACATAGAACTGGTCAAGAAAACCGAACCACGTCCCACACAATTCAACATTAGCATCTTTTGACATAACCAATTTATACACCAATGTAACCATTAAAGACACCATACAAACACTTGAACATTTACTCAGACAAAACAACACACCCGAAACACACATACATGAGATCATCACACTCACCAAAATAATTACAGAACAAAATTACTTCACATACAACAACAAGATATACACACAAACAGACGGCCTCCCGATGGGATCCCCCATATCAGGAATACTGGCTGAAATATTCATCCACAACATGGAACAAAACCATATAATAAACAACAACAAATACACCAACAAAATCGTTTATTGGCACAGGTACGTAGATGATATATTACTTTTATTCAATGGCAATACAAGACAGGTCGAAACCTTCCACAAATACATAAACACAATACACCACAAACTAAAATTTACACTGGAAATAGAACAAAACAATAGTATAAATTTTCTGGACCTAACAATTAACAAAACAAACAGTACACACACGTATAAAATATACAGAAAACCAACCACAACTGACATGGTCATACACAACACATCAAACCATCCAACGCAACACAAACATGCGGTATTCAACCATATGCTCCATAGACTAACAAAAATACCATTAAATAAACAGGATTACAACGAAGAACTTAACACAATCAAATATATAGCAACAAAAAACGGCTACAACCCTAATTTAATTAACAAACTACACAAACACATCATAAACAAAAACAACAAAACAATAAATACCAACAACACACAACAAAATAAATACATCACACTCACATACCATAACTCCAACACACACAAAATCGCCAACACAATCAGGAAACACAAGTACAAAATAGCATACAGAACAAACAATACCATCAAACAACACATCAATGATACAAACACGGACATAGACAAATACAGCAAAACAGGTGTTTACAAATTAAACTGTAATGATTGTAATAGTTTCTATATAGGCCAGACGGGAAGATCTTTTTCATCACGTTACTCTGAACACATAGAAGCTCTATCCAGCAACAACGAACATTCCGCGTTCGCCACACACATACACACAAAAAACCATAGCTACACCAACATAGATACTAATCTTGAGATATTACACTACTTAGCTAAAAGTCGAAAACCTAACACAGCAGAACAATATGAAATATACAAACACTACACAACACAACCAAACAGCATACTTAACGACCAATTACACTATAAATCGCACACAGTCTTTGACACAATTATACATAAAACTAACAATAATTCGGATCCCCGCGCCAATTCCCTTCCACCACCCAACACCCCCACTCAACCTAGCAACTAAAACCGTTACAAGTTACTGGCAGTCTGTCTCACACCGCTGACGAAGGCGCACATCACGCCGAAACGCGTACGGGAGAAACAAAGTAAGTTTCACAAGTGAAAGTTTAATAACCTATATTAATTTAGTGCTGTGAAAAAAGAAGGTGAACTATCAAAACAAATATGTAATAGTATATGTTGCATCGCGGTCACAGTAAAACAAAAAGTAATTTAGTTTGTAGTGTTTAAGTAAGCATCTGCATGAAAAAAAATGTGAGGCATTTTTTGGTACTCAGCAAAGATTTAGAGAGTCTAACAAACTTTTGTAAAATCTCGGCAATTCCTAGATAACAAAACACGCATACTGTGCTTTTACATTTGGATTTTCCGTGAAATGTATATGCCAATCTCAACAGGTCACCGACCTCTCACAACAAAAACCCAGATCGTTCAATTTGTAAAATGTCCTTGCGCCTTCAATTTGCTTTTCTACTTGCTTACTCCCCCTTTCGTCCCGTTTATTTATTTCTTCCTCTGTATGAAACACGATCGAGTGCGTGAGGCTCGTATTTTTAAAGCAGTGAATCAGTTTACACTATAAGACATTAAAGAGCATGCAGGTTTTTTAATATAAAATAATTAAAATAGATATGTCGTTCCTATTTTCATGTAATAGTAGATTTAAAATTAAGAGAAGGCTAACAATACATGCCACAAACTTTTCAGTACCCTTATAGAATATTATTTTATTACGTTTCAAATGAAATACTTTGTAGGAGACATGACGAGAAACATTATATGAGAGACTTCAAATCGAGCGCTTAATTTAAGCGTTCAAGTAAGATCAATGCTTCGAAATGATAATAATGCATGCATATTACAGCAAAACAATGTTCTTTTGACGTAAATAAAATAAACAATGAGTAAATATTTTACATTGTTGTTTTATAGCCATAATAGTCTGTGCCAGTCAGTTTATATAATCTATGTCTCATCAGTGACACACTGATATAAATTATCGCAGTAGTTTTTCTTTTGAACAATCTTCTAATCACAGCCATTATGGAAACATAATTTTAATTATATGCAAAAGTTTTGTTACTGTTAAAATTATTGTAATTCATAATTTTCCTTACTTTACTAATGGAAAGGAACAACTTACCAGGAGTTTTCTAAAACGTGACCTAAATGTCATATGTTAATTTTAAAAAACACAGCTTACAATATCTTATATAAATATCTTAGAGTACTGTTTTACTTTAAAACGTATGGGCTGATACATATTAGAACACAGTAAAATATACAGACAACAAACGTGGTAAATTTATTGATAAAGTGACAAAACACCTAAACAACACATTTTGAGACGTAATTGAAAGTCACGATGATATTACAATTATCTACTATTTAACTTATTTATTTGTTGATCATCTTTTTTAAGAAAAAGTCGTTTTTTGCCATGACATTAAAGAATTTGTGTTCATTTATGAAGTGTTAAAACGCTACTGTCGAATGTTCCTTGTGTTTAGAGATTTAACTACTTACTATGTAGAGATTGTGAGTTGTGACGGATTGTATAAAGAAATCGTATTTACCTTGAACGTATCACTAAACGTCTGGAAAACTATCATTAGTTTTCTGCCATACGAAGTGTCGTAATATACACTTATTACCATTGATCAACAAAATTTATCTGAAGAATTGTACTATCTTTGGTTTATAAATTACTTACAGACACTAAACAACACTTAAATTCGTGGCAATCATCACATTTTTTACACTTCTTTTTACTCTTTACATAATATTAAAAGATAAAAACTATAATAATTTCTATTACTGTTACGAGTGAAGAAATGCATGTGTTCTGTTGTCTACGTAATCCTTTCGACACAGAAATAAATTAGTGTGTCCTTCATTACGCTTTAGCCACCAATCCTGTGCTTTTTATAACTTTCGGAATGCTTGTTGTATCCACAGAAAAGAACATCTCCTTTTGTCTGTAAAATGCCCTTTATTTCATTAACACTTCTATGATATTACTGCATTGAAGAGTGTTTTCCTCTCTCCGATTTCTGTTCTGAGAGTAGGTTTCTTATGGACCCTACTTCGTAATTGTTTTAAGATATCTTTCAAACTTAGATTATAAAGGTAAGAGATTAATTATCATGGGATGAACTGGGGTATAGAAAGTTTTAATCTGTGACTATTTTAGCAAATTTCCAACAATACGTCCCAAGTCATAGCACGTCATTATATGTAGTTTTTAGTACAACAATTGAGTTTATATAAAGTTGATTCAGTATGTCTCCAGATAACAAATAATGTGCATAAATTTGTGTAAATTAGAACGTTTTAAATTATTAAGTGTTTCGGATGGCATAGTATTGTATTAAACGTTAAAAGTTGAAATGCCATAAAACATATGAAAGACATTAAAGATATATAGTGATGTATAAGACAAACGATTTCTGAATAATTATGTGAAAATATAGGCACTATATCTAAAAACTTATCGTTGTCTAAATATTTGTCAGTACATAGGCTACGATTAATTTTATAGGTCACAAAGTTTATAAACAAGCAAACGCTCAAGATTTCTTTAGATGCAGCTGATTTTCATGGTTAACTTTGACGTAAACTTAATTTATACTAAAAGCTACAGAAGAATACGATAAAAGGTAAGAATACTGAGTGTTCTTTCTTGCATATGCATAAATTGCTTAATTCAGAAACCAATTTTATGAAACAAAATGCCAAAAGAAAAAAGAATCCTACAAGAAATTTTCAATTATTGTAAGAGGATTTGAAAAGATTAGAATGTTACAAACAAAGAATACGAATTAGATACCACAGTACTGTATTATAACGTTAAGCCTCTAGAAGATGTGAAAAACATAGAGTGATTTAGTGATATATCATTTCAGATATAGAAAACGATAAATGACCTGAACAAAAAAATAAAAGCCTGACGTAAAAATAATGGTACAAATGAAAATGCCATTTTTAACACAAAAAAAAGGCTTCACAGGTAAAAAATGGTGAAGAAATATGATAATAGTAACAAGGGTAAGAAACTAGTAGATACAAAATAGACACGAGTAAAATAAAATGATGATAGACAGCGTAGGTAGAGATGGCGAAGGTTGTTAAACTGGAGGCAACGAGACATGGTGGAATCACAAGACGACGATCATTGCCAGAGAGACGAGAGGCTAAGTACTATGACGCATTAAACCGGACAGGAATATCCGAATAGGGAAATGATTGTATAAGACGTTTGCTAAGCAATGACAATTTTTGACGCTGCTGACAATTAATATAGTCTTATATTTACCTGTTTGAGTCAGCACAAAGCCTTAACAGTAATTATAACTGTAAAAATGTAATCTACTTTTTCCTATATATGAACAAAAAAAATTAACAAGGAACGTCAAGAAGAATAAATAAAATATAATGAGTCCGTGAAGATAAATAGATAATAGATAACGTACATCTAAATATCGGTATGGAGAACCATACATGACTTCCATATTCTAAGATTTATAATTAAAATAATTTTCGAAATGAAATATTACCATAGAAACTACTTCTTTCTATTTACTGCTTCAGCCTTAACCACAGTACTGTGGTCACTAACATATACCACCTCACGTTATCGCACTCGATTTTCACTGATGATGGAAGTCGATGGCATTGCCGAAACGTCTGGTTTTGTAGAAAACATTGGACTACGGCCAAATATCCCGGGAAGGAATTTTAACAAAAACTACTTCTTTGTTGCCGATAACGTTGTACACATATATATATATAACAAGTACTTTACTCTTGTTAAAACGTAAAAGGTTGCTGGTAAACTACCCCTTCCCCTTAACCGATCTTCACCAAAATCGAAAGTCATTGAGACGTCTACAATTGAGGGACGTATGCAAAAAATTATTTGATTCTGTTTGAATTTGCGGCTGTTATCGTTTGCCATAGAAAATACGCTTGATAAAAAAACGTTGCAGGTAAACTACCCCTTTCCCTTAACCGATCTTCACCAAAAACAATAGATCTTGAGTACTCTACAAATCAGGGCTGTATGCAAAACATTATTTGATTCTGTTTGAATTTGCGGCTGTTATCGTTTGCCATAGAAAATACCCTTGTTAAAAAAACGTTGTAGGTAAACTACCCCTTTCCCTCAACCGATCTTCACCAAGAACAATAGGTCTTGAGAACTCTACAATTTAGGGCTGTATGCAAATAATCTTTTGATTCTGTTTGAATTTGCGGCTGTTATCGTTTGCCATAGGAAATACCCTTGTTAAAACGTAAAACGTTACAGGTAAACTACCCCTTTCCCTTAACCGATCTTCACCAAAATCAACATATCTTGAGAACTCTACAATTCAGGGCTGTATGCGAAACATTATTTGATTCTGTTTGAATTTGCGGCTGTTATCGTTTGCCAAACAAACAAAATTACCCTTCCTAAAAAAAAACCGTTGCCGGTAAACTACCCCTTTCCCTCAACCGATCTTCACCAAAAACAATAGGTCACGAGTACTCTGCAAATCAGGGCTGTATGCAAACAATTATTTGATTCTGTTTGAATTTGCGGCAGTTATCGTTTGCCATAGAAAAAATCCACACACACACACACACACACACACACACACACACACACACACACACACACACACACACACACACACACACACACACACACACACACACACACACACAGAGAGAGAGAGAGAGAGAGAGAAAGAGAGAGAGACAGACAGACAGCCAGACAGACAGACAGACAGACACTTTTCGGAAAACGACTTTTTTTCATGTTTTGAGTGTAGTAGAATCAGAATCTGCAATAATCTCGAACACGATTTTTTTTGCCATCACCATACTTCCATTCCTTAAGGAATATGGAAGTAATAAATGCTTTTATAAATTATTAAGAGCTAATAAAAGAAAATAAATTAGAGTGATCAACCTCTCATGTTCTGAATTTCCGTCAGCTGTTAAAGTAATACATTCTTTTATATACTATTAACTGGAGCGTGCGAAAAAAGATCTAAATCCAGATAAATTAAACGTAACAAGACAAATTATAGAAAGTAAAAAAAATAGTTATGATTTTAATATGTTTTTTTTTGTAAGCATTTACCTTAGTTGTTACTCGTCCACCACATTACACACCTCCTTACTAATTACTAATAGACTTGTATTTTTGCCATGACATTGTTATTATTAAGAAATTAAGTCATAAATTCTGGTATGACTTTAAGACTGCAAACAATCTGGAGTCATGGAAGCATTCTTCTTTTTTTCTTCTTCTTCTTTTAAAACCATATAGTAAATTCCCTTTCGCACGCAATTTATGCAAGTTCCGTTTTCTTTACATAACTCTAGAAGTTTCTATGTACCGTTGTAAGTTCTAATATAACGGTAATGCAGTTAATGTGTTTAATTCAATGCCAAAATATCAGTTTCGTCTTTCTATAATTTTTACTTGTTAATTCACTGTAAATTTCAACATTTCTCACTCATGTAATTCACAGAATATTACGCAATTTACGTTATTATTATATCTTAATTTGTCTTAACCTATTACTTTACTTAACTTTAATGTTTATTACGTAATTAGAGTATAGGCGAAAATTACTTTAAATTTGTAAGAAATAGGTCATCAGAAACAGTTAATTAATTTTATTTGTTATCAAAACAATAGAAAATTATTATTGCAATAAAGAAAACAAATTTTTAACAAAGCAGAGATATTCCATTATTTGATTACCAACTGTTATTCTATGCGACCCTTGTACACAGAATTTGGCGCCGCAACGTTCTGGGCTCGATAAATATTAAAAATTTAATTGCGAAATTAAATGTTGTATAAATTAAGTAAGGAGTTACTGATTAAAATCGTATAGCATTTTTCGGTATTGGTCAAACGGAATTATGTCTGCTGTGTACGGTTTTATGATATTGGGATGATAGGGTTATTAAAGTATAGATAAAATATTTTTACTTGCACAGATAAGATTAACTGATTAATCTGTTGACCAACTACTACTACGTTACTGAAATCGCTTTGTGAAAACAAAACAAGCATCTCAGATATAATTACAGATAGACTTAAATTCCTTTTTAAAAAGCATATTTAAAAATAAAAAAAAGATTAAAATGATACAAAAAGAAATTTTGGAAGCTTCTGAAGCCTTAATTAAAAAACAGAAGGAATTAAACAACAACTTTACAATCGCGAACAAAAATTAGAGGAACGCAACGACAACTTCAGGAAAATACACAAAACAAGGGAAATTTATAAAGAAACATATGGAGAAACTAGACAAAAATTTATTGGCGATAAATAAAACACAGTTGGACACATTTAAACACAAATATATTCAATAGAAATGAAACTTGAAAAAACTACACTATACATGAACAAAAACTGACACAACATGAAAATAAATTTGATTAAATAGATCAAACACTACAAGAAGAAAGTCATAAACACGTACACGTAAAGGCATAAAAAACGTATGGATAATCTATAACTAGGTAGCACTGATGAGAGTAGCCGTTAAACATGAGTATACCATAACTGGAAGAACTTAACCAACAACCCAAGTTCTACGGTGATGAGAGTGATAATCCAATCGAATTTTTAGGACAGTGTGAAAAAACTATAGAATCTATTGGAAATAATTTAACTCGTCAGGATAAAATTAACCTTTTTGCAAAATACTGTAGAAGTTCCGTGACACAATGGTATAGAATTATACGAGATCAGGTCACCATTTATGAAAACTTTGTACACGCCTTTGAAACCAGATATTGGGACCAGAATGTTCAACAAAAGGTACGCGATCGGCTAGAATTTGGTAAGTACATGTATGGCCGACAGACGAAAGAACAATACGTAATCCAGCAAGCGGCAAAAGCAAAACATCTCTACGTACGGAAGTCGAGGTCATACATAAGTTGGCCTATCATTTTGAGCAGAATATATGTGTCGCTGTGACTATCAGAGGAATAAGCCGGTTAGAAGATCTGCTGGTGCTGTTGTCGCAATGAGAAAATTTATTCAGTAAAGGTCAAGGTCCAAGTCCCAGTGAAACATATGAAAATTTAACCAATACAAATACACTCAGAAACCCAAAACAAATAAAACAGAAGTCATTAAACAAAAATGGGAAGATAAAAAACGTATACAATTAAATCAACAGTGTCCACCATTAAAGAAAACCGTGCAAAAACGGGGTTACGAACAGAGACGGTGACTGTATATAAACGAAATTCCCGAACACATAACACTTGAGTACAGAAAAGAAAAAAAAACGGACTCTAACGATAATAATCTAGAAATTAATAATAAATAAAATAAACTGTAGTAATCTTAATTAGACAAATTGTTACGGAAACACCAAGACGTATTTCGTGAAAAACCATCCGTCACTAATATATGTAAACATAAAATTATCGTTAAGAATGAGTCAAAGTTTGTACGTAGAACGTAACAAGTGTTTGTCTATTTCCAACAACGGGTTTATCAAGAGACGAAGCAGATGCTAGAAAACAATATAATTGAACGAGCCAACAGCAATTTTATAAATCCGTTCGTAATAGTAAAGAAAAAAATGACGACATTAGATTATGTTTAGATATGCGAAATTTAAATAGTCTCACACAAAAGAAATTTGAATATGCATGTAAATGTTTATTTCGTAAATGCGAAGACATCAAATATATGTCAAGCCTGGATTTAGCTAGTTTTTATTTTGGCAAATAGATCGGCATTAAGATTGTCGTAAATATACTGAATTTATGTATAAAAATAAATGTTATAAATTAAAGTAGTACCATTTGGATTAGTCACTAGGTTAGCGGCAATAGTCAAATGTTTAGAGTTAGTGTTATGTTATGATGTAGAAGATTATGTAAGTGTTTTTTAATGATATTTTAATTATGTCTAAATCACTTGAACATTTAGAACATTTAAATCTAGGGTTTGATAAATTAAGGAAAGCTAACTTGGTTGTAATGAAAGCGAAGTGTGAATTTATGAAATCCCTAATTAAATTCTTAGGGTTTATCATATCGGAAAAGGGTGTAAATACTGATCCGGAAAAAATTCAAAGTATTCTAAGTTTTCCTACACCTACAAGAAGGGCATTCCAGCTTTCTTAGGATTAACTGGATAGTACAAAAGATTCTCGCCCCAATATTTTCACACCATAGCTCCCTTACTTGAATTGTTACGCAAAGTTAACAAAAAGTGGAGATGGGAACTTAAACATCAACATGCGTTAGACAACTTTAAACAATTATTTAATAATACTTTACATTTGTACCACACTGAGAAGGAAGGTAAATATGTATTACATACGGACGTGTCTAGTGCTATATATTATAAAATTTACTTATGGGCTTTACTTTTATACTTTATCATATAACATGATCCAACCCATCTAATTTGTTCTTTGTAAACGTGGCCAAACAAATCCAGTTTTAGACCCAATTAGCAGTAGAATTGCTACAGAGATAATGTAATACTGGCTGATATGCACCAACATCGAACATATTTAAGGAATTAAATAAACATTTAGATTATATCAAGGAAAGTACCTTAAGGCTTACTCAGTCCATTTTACAAGAACCACTACGTGTCGATGAAACAAGTATTTAAAATTGAGATTGTTCAAAATACTTAATGAACTGTTATAAAGTACAAACTAAACAAGAAAAAGTGTCAGTTTTCTTACACGTCGTTTAAGGCATGTGATTTGATCAAGTATTACATGAATCAGAATTAAGTTAATACGTCACCACTATAGAATACTGTTTTGTCACTACACTGAATGATTTAAGACATAGTAACAACATAATTTCTGCCACTGTTTCATAACGTCTCATTTTATCTTCCCTCCGTCCATAGCATCTTCAGAAATATTCTTTAAAAAAACCTCTCAAATTTCTCAAGCCTTTTGTTTACTAAAGCAGAAGAAAAGCGTATTTGCACATATATAAGCCACCACCACCACAAAGTTATTTGCTATTTAAGGTAAATATTGTTAACGTTTGATAATTTTAACACCACGAAAATGTTTTACTTTGTTCTCTCTAACACGAATAATGAACGGAAATTTGGAAAACAAATTCAGCAGCTATTACTTATGCATAAGGTTGCTTACTGTACTGGCTGTTCCTGTGGCCGTCGAAATTTATTACATATTTGACTTTCATCTCACTCTGTCCTCTTAAATATTATTATTATTAAGGTTAGCCAATGTATCTGTGTTTTGTGCGTGTAACTATCCTTTAATCATTTAAGTAATTCATTAAGCAGAACATGACAGAAATTGACAACATAATTAGTCAGTTAACAGCTAACAACGATTTAAGTCACAATCATGTTGTGTATACGATGCTTCTACCCATATACTATTGTGTGAGTGGTGACAGGCCTAAATTCTACCAAATCAGTTTTGTGAGAAAAAATATTACTAAGACGATTGCACGGATTATAATTGTGTAACAGTGGAATAAATAACTGAATTCCATAAATTCGTTACTCACGACTTTAATAACAGTTTTTATAAAGAACAATCAATTCTTATGACACTATGTAAAGAGCAATTCAGTTGAACGACAGGAAGCATATAACTAAATTTACATATAGCAATTGTTTTACATAATTGTATTAATGTCTGTCACCGTGTTAACTAACTAATGTTACACATTTCCATGGTTTCACTGTTGACTTGTCTGTAACTAAATTATGCAATGTTACGTCATGTGTAAGAGCATTCGCATCGTCATACGCGTGACATATACAGAAAACAAACGCAGAATAAACAATCAGATACTACAGTGTGTGGACCTACACGTGTGTCCGGTTTTCAATTGTTCCTCGGTTCAATTCCAATTATTTCACTACAGTTTTTTGAATATCCTGTGCATGTGCACTTCTTTTTACATACTTTTGTAATATCGGTTAACGGTTTTCAGAAAATATGTTTTTTCTGCTTTCACACTAAACCTTAAATCGAGGTGTGCAGATGATAATCATTTGATGTAACGCCTTCATCTATAATTTTATTTTTTAATCATAACATATATTATCTTTGTTTTACCATGTATTTTTTTGATTTACTATAGGATTTAACATTTTCTAAAATATACATTTCTTACATTTTGATAAATGTTTAACTGAAATTCGTGATTTACCCCAAGTCTCTTTTTACGTCTGCCAAAAAATATTATATAATATTTTTATCCTGATATTTTTCAGTGAATCGTACGTCATGTGTTACAACAAAACGCAATACACTACTTCCAGAAGAACCCTTTATTGAATAACATCACAATATTATATAATTGCTGCAAGAAACTTCGAGTTACCTATATAGGAAACGATAGATAAAAAGTATTAGTACAATGAAATATATTTGTAAACATCTCAGCCGAGAGATGAGCTGAAATGAAAATGTGCTCTGTTATTGGTTTTTCTAAATTTTCAGTTCTAAACATGATATTAGTTAGTCTATTATAAATTTCCATTTGCGTATTTTACGTACAAGGTCGCTTTCTAGTCTTACAGGTTTATCCATATACATACAGAACACAATATATATGAAACAGAGAATTGTTTATGATTAAAGATACCAGGGCTGTTTGGCTGTGGTCCAGGATACGTTCATATAGGATACCACAGTACTGTGGTCCTGACGTGAACACCCTACGTTCAGGATTTTTATTATTCCACTGATGATGGCAGCCGTTGGAGCTGCCGAAACGTTTGGTTTGTAAATAAACCATAGACCACGGCCAAACAGCCCGGATATCTTTAATCATACAACTGACACCGGCCGTGAAAGCCTGAGGACAATGTTAGAGAATTGTTTATTTGTCCATTAACTGTTTAGCATTTCAGATGTTTCTGTATTATGAAATGGCTGTCTTTAAAGTTTCTGTATTCTAAAATTCTACAAAATCTAATTACGAACAGAAGATTTATCTCTGCAAGACTGCATGTTTCTCTACATAAAGTACTAACACATTTCTTGATATATTTGCATAATAATACAAGCCAAAAATGAATTTTAGAGATACAAGCTGGAAGGGAATAAAATATATTTGTCGGGTTTGGTAAATTATGAATAATGTTGGATTCTGTTCACATGCGCTACACAATACTGACTGGATTCAATTACTGTTGATAACACGACAGCCAATCAGTAGGGCTTAAATATACTGTATAGTGCCTATGTTGAAATAGTTCAACGAACTTTTGATGAAATCACTCAAAACGAAATCTCCATCCTGTTTGTGAAAGCAATAAAATGTTACTCTAATGTTTGCTCTAGTAGTACTCAAGTACTAATATTAACATCAGAAGGCTAACTATATCAAAAGAAGTAGTAAAATTAGTAGAGCAAAGGTAGCTAAAACGATATACTATTTTGTTTTATGGCTGTAGCGCTCACTGGGAGGGCAGAATCAAAATTTATGGAAAACAATAACGCAGCGACAATATCCTACCAGAATATATAACAGTTGTAGTAATATTTTATTATAGTCTCATAATTTGTTTGTAAAACAACACAACTTAAAATACTGCAAAGGGTACTTTGTAAAAAATGTTTGCCTAAGCCGTCATACTTAGATTAGACATAGAATACGTGTACGTTATTTAAAATATATGCCTGTAAGATTTGTATAGGTTTTTCTTTTACTACAAAACTACTTACTACATTCCTTGAATCCCACAAATTGTTTGCATAACCGCAATTTACGCATTAACTCTAGCAATAAAATATTTATACTAGAAGTAACAAAAGATCCCCAATAAAATAATCTACTTATCATAATCACAAATATGGACATGTTTGCCTGCACCTGCAAGTTTATAAAGTGTCCACTATATAGAAGTGAGGCACTGTACCGATTCTAGTACTCTGTTATTTTAAAAATATACTAATTTTTAAAATATGCACATCGCATTATCACTGTCTGAAACAGTTGAAACCCAGCCATCTGAACAGTGACTATCAACATTTGGCTCTTTGTAAAAATCCAGCATTTTTGGCAGTCACCGGTTTATTTTAACTATCCCATATTGGTTGAACACCGCCCTAAAGACTGTTCAACTTGCTTTCTTAGCCTTGCATTCTTTTACCTCTTCGCTTTTGTTTTTCGAACATAAGTAGTTAAATCGAAGTAAAGGACATAAATGAAATTATTTCAATTTACAGACGACAATGGTGGGATCATCTGCAAAGGATGACAGAAGATCGATTGCCGAAAGCGGCACTCAACTGTAAAGCAATTGGTAGAAGAGATGTGGGTCGTCCGCGGATGAGATGGGTGCCGGAACAGGTTTATATAATCTAATCCTTGAAGAGGAGAAGAAGAAGAACAAGTAGTTAAATCTTTTTGTGTATGATGTTGTAACTGTTAACTGGGAAGCTATACGGCGCCTGTTTGAAACTATTCTTTTTTCAGTAATTGCAGATATTTTAAATGGACTCAGGATATAGGAATTAGATGATTGCCGTTCATCTGAGCGTGTCTTACTTTTAGGGAACTGTGATTCCACTTATTGGTCTGTTTCACAAGCCTGTATTTAAATAGGATGGAGAATGAAAGAGAAAAGAAGCGTTATTATTTGCATCTGTTTAAGCAGCCACTGAGTCAAAATCCAAAAATATTCTACGGTTCAGAGGATACAAGCCAGTGACTCTAAATCCATTTATAACAATATCAGCTGGTTGACATTTGATGTAGACATCACCAAGTAATTTCATTATATCATACTGACTAAATGAAAGTCAGTACGATGGGTACAATGGGTTTGCCCGTAAAACGCACTCACTGTCTTATTTCCTTTGAATAATGATTATTAGGTACTCCCATAAAAGTTCTCTGTGTGTGGTTGTAGCTTTTAAGTTGTGTGTGGTGGAAATGACATTGCTTTTATTAAATCAAAAAATTCACAGTTTTCCGTGTGACTAAACTGATTATCCAGGGACAAAACAGAATCCTTTTCTGTAAGTTTTGTGTAATTGATGAAATGCTTAAACTACAGGGTAAATTAATTACATTTTACCCAACCTGATGGATGTGCAACTTCAATTAAACCAGCAGTAGGAGCACCTCTTGTTAATAACTGCGGCATATTCTTCCTGGAAAAAGTTATCATAAGTGATAAGAAAGTTAATACACGATGCATTGAGCAAATAATTGGTTATATAGACCTACACTGTCTTACCGTTTATTCCAATCTGTCGCTTAAGCTTCGTCCCTTATATCTCTAGGAGCATTGTTTTGTACTCCTCAGAGCTCGACCACAATGTATATTTAGTCAGGTGGATAATTATGTCCATTGAATGTCCAACTGTTTACACTCCAAAAAATTAAAGAACCTATAAACAGCACGCTTATTAAAATTTTCTCCTGGAAAACACATTACAATTTTTTTGAGCATAGACAACGCAGGATGTCTCTTTAAAAATAAGCAATGCCAACATCTACTGGCCATTGTGTCACTGAATGGATGTATTATTTTGTTTATAATGGCCAAACCAAAGACAAGGCTGCCAAAATTCTCTCTTCTTAGCCCATAAAATATTGCCTCCATTGTAAAACATCAATTATTAAATAACATTTTTGAAGGAAAGGTGTTGAGGGAAAACCAAAGAGGACAACCGAGAACGCCGTTCTTCAAAGAAATGAGAAAGGAGGTGAAATGCCTATCGTACTGAGATTTAACGAGGACAAGAATGGAGAGAGTGACGTGGCTAAACTTAACAAGGTATAGCCTTTAGATGACGACGACGACGACGACGACGACGACGATGACGATGATGATGATTGTCAAACAGTACCAAACATGCTCGTTTTCAAGTTTAGGCTTAAAGACAGGTGACCTTTTATCTATGTATCTAGCTGCTTCTTCTAGAGCACTATAGTTTTAATTACCTAGAGTTTGTAATATTTCTGAGTGACAATATAAGGTTTAGATACATTTACCCAACCTATTTCACGCTTTTAAACTTCTTGCATTGCTTTAGCCACGTTACGTATATGTAACTGTTTACCGTTTGCACTTTATTGTGTAAAATGTAAGATTACACAGAAAGCAGAAATAAGTGACTTTTTACCACTTCTGAGCTTGTAATTCTAAGAAAGATATATATATATATATATATATATATACATATATGTAGGTTTATGAATCAGTCAACGTTATATATGTCCTTAGAGAGCAACGGAAGTTTAAAACGTATAGTATCGTTCAGAAACACAGAGAGAATAATAATAAAAACACAAACATGATTCAATCATATCAGGACAACCAGCTGTGTCTAATGGATTGCGTTAATATTTTATCCAACTAAGTTCAGCATTATACAGCTGATACATACATATGAGAGTCTGAGAGATTTTCCTGTACAGCTAACGATTCAGCGAATCACGGTAATAGTTAACAAAACACGTTTACATCCACATTTTGGAGCTTGAAGTAAGCAGTAGAAGAAGTGTGTTCTACAGAAAGTCCTATTGCGAGAACAAGAAAAAGTCACCTTCCGTTCGTCATCTTTTCTCTAGCACCTCTATTACTCTATACTCTCTCTCTCTCTCTCTCTCTCTCTTTCTCTCCGAGGAATCTAAATATTGATGCCTGTAGTAGCCTTAGATGTTCTACGAAATATAGAGTTCTTGAGGTAAAATTTTTTGCGACTCAGAACACATAAAATACACTTTTTGTGTCGCTACTTGTAACTGGTTTCCCTCTTTTACGTGGTCTGCTACTCTTTTGACAAGATTTTACAGGACTTAAATTATTTAATTTAGTTTACTTACTAACAGCAGTATTTTATAATCCAGTAAAATAGTAACTGTAAGATAATTTTACTGTAAACAGTAAATTCGTGAAACGAATTAAAAAAAATTAACAGTGTATGACTAATGCAATTGCAATCACTTAAATGGACACACTTACTTTGGAACCGTTTTCGAATTTGTAGACAAAAAACCAGATGCCCCCATCCTTCACCTTCACTTTCTAAGACGGAAGCATCACCAGCAGTAGAAATACACACACACACACACACACACACACACACACACACACACACACACACACACACACACACACACACACACACACACACACACACACACACACACAAAGCGATTGTCGTAGGAAGACCAGTATCATCATCGCCGTCATCTAGCAGTAAAAAAAACACAACTATAGCTTTGCCACGGTAACACAACGTGGAAATTATGTGAAAAATAAACAATTATGTTTTTACAAAGAAGAAAGTTTTTCTTGTAGCTGTATTTTTGTCTGTCTAGTATTTATATATGTGATTTATAATCAAGTAGTTAGGAGCTTTAACATTATAAGAAAGGATGGTGTAGATCGGTAGTGCAACGCCCGTAAATTTATGTTATATAATATCACTGCAGATGTATGCGATTCTAGCTGTAAAAATTTGGGATTGCTTCTGGTTGATTAAATGAATCTGTAAATCAGTTTGCCTTAAATAGCTTTATTAATACCTAAACAATTTATACAATGGGAATGTAAATAAATTGCAAGTTATTTA
Organism: Magicicada septendecula; assembly: GCA_034769895.1. Lineage (NCBI taxonomy): Eukaryota > Metazoa > Arthropoda > Insecta > Hemiptera > Cicadidae > Magicicada > Magicicada septendecula. The sequence goes on along the minus strand of CM068369.1, from coordinate 176,576,375 downwards.
AGTGATTCTGCTTTCCTATCACGCGTTCCTATGTAATGAACACTTATACGTTAACACGTTTGCTTTGTCTCATTTTCCATAAGGCCTGCCATAACCGTAAATAGATTTTGTTGTTCAAGCTGAGTAAATTTTACAATAAAACCAGAAGAGTGCAGATGTAATATTTACTTGATAATAAACTTATTATCAAATACTGTATCAATTAATACCATTCTATTTTTAAATTATAATGTTATATGCTAGTCATCCACTACAAACGGCGATTACACAAAATATTGCTTAATTCTACCGATAATAGTCTAATATTCTACTAGTTCCTTTTGGTTAATTAAATAAACTTCTTATAAGAAAAAATTTCTCTTTAACAATTTTTATTGTGGAGTTTATGGAATCAAAATATAATGAAAATATTTTGTAATAGTAGCTAGACATATTCAATACACAAACAAAAACCGATAAAGGATAACATCCCTTTACGTATGAACGATTTTGCAATGTATGAAGGATAATGGAAATTACAGAATAATATAAATTATTATATAGGTTGTTAAATAGTTATCAGAAACCAAGATCAATATTTAATATTCATGACTACAAAACAGATAAAATTGAATTATTACTAATAAAGTATTCCATTAGTCTTGATTAGGTAAATTTTTGTTTTATCAAATTTCAGTTTTATCAGTCAAAAAGATTTTATATAATATTTCTTTTAAACATAATGCATTATATAACAATACTTTGAAGAGCTTCAATTTGGCTTTAAATTAATTTTAACAGATGCTGAAAGAAGTTTGAGTTAATTATCAGTCAAATCCGTGCAAAATGAAGAAGGAAGTAGTAGTCACTAGTAACACGTGGTTGGTAATTTTCGTTATCAGAAATATATGATGATATATGATGATAACATGTCTTTCGGTTAGCCGCGAGGTCAACTGATACTAGTTCTAATTGATACCACAAATAAAAAGAACCGTGTCTGGGGCTGTAAAAGACGGTTATAAGATTAGGAAAAGAGTAGAATAAAATATATATTCATATGATATTATTAAAGGTAAAACTTAGACTAAATGACAAACTTTTAGACTTTTGGTGACGAACCCTGCAGTTGTTAGTGGTAAACGTAAAACCTTGCTTCAGAAATAGCGTGTGTGATGTCAGGTGTTTTATATATGAAACACAAGGCTTACGGAACTTAACTCATTCAAGAAGGTGAGTCTTTATCGAATGGCGGTTACGAATTTTGTAGTTGGTTACCTGCTACGCTATACCCAAACCTTGAATTAATTAGTTCAAATTGTTGGGTTATCGCAATGCTGAAAACCGATTAAATTTAATGATGATAACTGTGACGTTATGTATTGTTTCCGTGCAGATGTGTATGAATGTGTGTGTGTGTGTGTGTGTGTGTGTGTGTGTGTGTGTGTGAGAGAGAGAGAGAGAGAGAGAGAGAGAGAGAGAGAGCGTAAGGGGGAAGAGAGAAAGATAGAAATCCAAAAAGATTTTATACGATCAACACCAATCAGTATAGCGTAAGCAATCAACTGTAACTATAATCTAACAATTTATTAAGACCTTATTTTTATGTAATTGCAGGAATTATTTGTATGCTTGATATTATTCAGAAGACAATATAAGGAAAAGAAGGTATATTGGTACATAAGGTATAATAAGGAAAAATAAGGTATAATCTGGTATCTTCTTAGAAATAACGGGTTTTCTCACGCCCTCAGCGATCGAGTTCAGTGACCTGTGTTACAAGAAGCATGTTATTCGTCTTATAGTAAATATTAAAAACATCTACGAATTTTTTCCAAGGTGATGGGATGTGTAAATAAATACGTACACATTTGTACACTTATAATTTAAAAATTGACAACGTTAAAGCAGAGAGAAATATTTTGCTTTTACAATTCTCTATACAAACCACTGTACTTTACAAGCTTTGCTTTGTCGGCTAGCGATCGGGATGGTGCAGTGTTACATTAAGTAATTAGATACTTCTTTGCAATTTCTATCTTCTGACTTTGATGATTACTTTTATTCATTCAATTACAAACAAATTTGCATTTTCTTAAGAAAATACGACAGAATGAGATCAGGGCTGCGCTACAAGGGCGTGCAACTTAGTACTGTTGTAAAGAACAAACAAAGAAACAATTTACATAGAGTTTTGTGTATACATGTAAAACTGGCTAAAGTTTTATTAAATTTATTTATAAAGTTTATTAATTTTTCTGAATTTAATGGAACGAAACAAACAAAATTTATTAACTCACAAAGGACAAAATGATTTTGAACATGTTAATTAAAGTTGCAATTGTTTTCACTTGTGTTGACTCGTTTTGCTTTCCCTTAGACATTTTGTAACCCCTCTTTAAACTTTTTATGCTTTATAAATTTTTTTTTTGAAGAGGGGCCACTAAATATTTAAAACTAGGCAGAAGACCTAGAGAAGCAAAAGAGCGATGGGTCCAGTGAGACGGGACTTGCAAATAAAACTCACTATTAACAACCAATAACAACTTTTATTTCAAATTGCAATGTTTCAACTTCAATATAAGATACAATTCCTAAATTTCAATTTCAATCTTAATACCAAAACATGAATTTTAAATTTCAGCAATTCAAGTTTAATATAAATATAAATTTTAATTTTCAATAATTCAACTTGGTATAAAATATAAATATAAATTTTAAATTTCAGTAATTCTATTTGGTATGAAATATAAATATAAATTTTAATTGTAACATATCAGTCAGCACCCATTTTAAGTTTCCAACTTCCCCAAAACTAAATTTAACATTTATAATCTAATATAATATAGTTTAATATTTAATTCAAATTTTATATTTGATATTAATATGTAATCTTTAAAATTGCATGGTTGCATAAATAATCCCCGTACATAACACATAGAAATAACGCATACATGATTCACATAATTACACATATAAATATATACACCTATCACAGACACATATTCAATATCACCACATAAATAAAAAACACCCTTATAACATTAAAGCCTTGCCACCCGCCTATATATCTTTTTTCTCTATACATATATCACCCCATCATATGGAAATTTCAACTGCCATACATATACATCAGTATACATACATCTAGTGCCCCCAGAATCTGGGTTGGCCAGAATACAGGTTACAACTTTAAATGCCCTTGAACCGTGGTGCGTATAACTTAGTGAATTTATACTACTCCAACAAGTTGTTGGAAAAAATCAGACAATAATAATAGAATCAGACAGAAATAATAATAACTCTAAAAGAAGGCAAGCTACAATATTTATGTGACCTGAACAGTATGAGTGAATATTGTGACATGATAAATTTAATATTTTTCTAAGAAATCTGGTTTGGCAAAATAATTTGAAAATGTGAGTTACAACGTTTACGTGACATGAACAGCTTGTGTGAATTTAACATATTATAATTTATAATCTTTGAGAATATCTGGTTTGTCCAGGTAGCCGACATGTTCCTAAGCATGACCGTACATACATTTATCTGTGCATGGGGCCTGCATATATCTGCATGCTAAACCCGCCTACGCAAGGTCTAAAGAGGGGACCGGACTGAAAATAAATAAAAAAACTTATAACCCTTATATGACCCAAATGTGAATATGCATACCAAATGATCTAACTTAAATATGTAATAAAACCGCAATTACCATGGATAACCGTACAGGAATTAACTGAACGAGACCAGCCGGTCGGGTCCATCCTGTCACCAACAGCACCCACCAATATCACTGAAATTCCGGTCCCCTAATACTTGAACAACCCCCCTTTTAGTATCCGAGTGAGAAAATGTGGTGCATGAAAATTTAATTAGCCTCGGACACATGCCGACCCCCCGGGCGTACACTTAATGTCGAATGTTACTAATTCTATACATAAAGTCCCCGAAATCCGTTTATAGTCCCCATTAAAACGTTTATAATATGAAAACACTATCATGTGTGTCACAAAATACCCCACAAATTTTATTAATTGTTATGTACACAAATCGGTGGTGTCTATGTAGGCGAGAAATAATAAATGGTTGAATATCACCTTATTCAAATTAAGCTGTGGTCCTTGAGTCCAACGTCTAGTTTGTGGATTTATGCTGGGGCATGATGATCTTGTCGTTTCTTTCGACAGGTGAAGTCGAGAGCCTCTTTTTATAAGGTCAGGAGTAGATGGATGTGCCTGCGCCGGGTCCTCGTCTTGGGCGCGGGGACCCTAAGCATAAATAGATAATTAGATGGATGACCCAAAACTTATTTTCACAGCACAATTCACACACGCACTCTTGATTGAACCAGTCCAGAATAAATTTGAACAGGCCCCCCTGACCATTTAAAACATGCTCGTTTTAATTAAAACATAACGTCTTCTCTTTTGACATTTATACTATACTCACAGACGCCCATAAATCAATTAATATGTTTCAAATTTACTTAATTAGGCCTACATGAACAGAAAGTCTGACACACTATAACCTGTTTAGTTTTGTACACGACCGCGTGCTAATACATTTGAAATCTTATAAGTCTGCCGAAATTACATAATTTTACTGCACTAAAGTGATAGGCAATTACTGTATTTTAATTAAGATATAAATTAATTACATAAGAGCTTAAATAACTTAGAATACTATGATACTGAATACTTCGAGTTTACGCCACGCGGTGTGCGTGTCCCAAAATTTATTTATCTTCATCCATTCTCACCATACTCCAATTCACATTTTACTTTATGCAAACCATTATAGACATTCTAAAGTTACTCACCGCAGATCTGTACTAGTTTATACATTACATTTATATGTTACCATTAGATAGTGAAATAAATCGATCAAAAAGACTGCAACTCTGTCGAAGGGAACGAGGTGTACGCAGTATGGCCGACGAAGCAAGACAAACGTAATTCGGTTCCGGTCCGACGAATCACGCATATACCGTCCGCTAGAATGCGCTGGGAGGTTCAACGGCAAAATAGATTTCGGCCGTTAAATCAAGATACCGCGAACAAATTTGCGTTTGACACAAATATTATTTTTATACATATATAATTTTCTTATATAAGCGCCGGTTCGTTGACGAACCGGCACAATTTAGTGCAGACAGTAAGTTCGTGTCCTTCCATAGACACTTTGTAGGTCGCGGACATACAATGTTGTATTGTATTATATTATAACAAGTATTATTGTAGATGTTGTAGCGTGGTGTTTAACATAGCGCGATGAAAGGAAACAGCAGATTTATCGTACACTTTTAAATTATTTATTTTAAAATACGATTTTCAAACAAAATTTAGTATATCATTAATTCTTTGCCCTTAAGAAAATGCTTGTTTAGTAATATCCCTTAACGACGTCGCAGTTTTCTGCAATGAAAGTGAAATTCGTTCATAGGAAGTATTGTAACGAGAACCGTATGGAACAGCCTAGAACTTTCTCCACCCATCCCTCCTTAGTCAAGCAGGTGTACCCGCGGTCCTTATTCTAGGCCGCGCACAAGTACGTTCCAGAATACTCTGGAGAACACTTGAAATACGCATTAGCTGCCGTCCAGTAAGGAGGGAAAGCTATTATGGACCTCTGCGCGACCTATAACAGCAGCGTCTGGCTTAGTCAATTACGTTAACAGTGAGTGATTTCCTTACCGCGGATCGAGTGTTTGTTGAAGTATTGTGGCAAAGCGTTATTGTGTTATAATTAGTATGAAACTCTATTATTTGACATTATTATTCGGTTTAGGCAAATGTGCCTGGAAGTATTGTTCGAGTTGATTACAAATTGTTACTTGTGAGTATTTAAAGCTGGTGATTAGTGATTTCATTGGAGTCTGTATTTTGTTATCCACCATACCATACGATGATCAGTAAGACCGTTGTAACAGTATAGTTCATGGAAATTACTGTTTAAGTAACTTAGCAGTACCACATCATTGGGGTTTCACTTATGAAGTGTTGTTATTTGTCATTAGCACCATCGTTATGAAATTTTAACTTCTTTAGAAGAATAACATTACCTGCGACATAGATAAATAGGTAAATGCTGTACTCTTCTCTATAGCCGAGTCACGCAAGTACTATAAAGGTATGTATGTATGCCAGTCTCGTCAAACACATTCTACCTAATAAATAATTTTTGTCTTTAATATTTATTATACATATTGTAACGACACACTAGACTCGTTACCTTTAATAATTGTGCCTTGCTTAACTGGGTTATTTAATGTATACCTGTTTGATATTTTATAGGATGAGTATCTGGTCAGGGTAATATTTGTTGAGCGCCAATTTGCAATCACAGGTTTGCAAATAAAATTTATTTGTAAAATATTAATTATTATTTTTGCTAAAATATTATAAAGGTTTCTATATCAGCTATAATTAAATCTTTTTTAATCTATTATTTCATAAACGAATGTGATAACTATAGCTCATCAAAGCAGATTCGAATAGTCTGCCACATTTCCAAATGAAGAGTGTTGCCAACTTAATCTAGTTGATGAAGCAAATTCACAGTCCCTGATATAGTGTTTATAATATCATACACATTTTGTATTCATTAAATAAAGAAACTAACAAACCTTTTATGTGTATTTATTACACTCAAATCCTTTTATTATTTTCTTTAAATTGTTTTTTATGTAACAAATATAATCATTAACAAGAATCTAACCGGCTGTTCTTTACATATGCTCAGTATGGCAGCAGTAGCAATAAGAATTTCTATATCTCAAGGCCCATATTTATATTTATTAAATCAAATACAAATTGTATGTGTTATGTTAGGTCCTTTTGACTACGATATAAACAACAGTTATGATAGGAAAAGTACCAAAATACATGGGATTATAAATAATTACAAAGTGCCTTAACAGGATTATATTAATAGTTTAACAATGTTCAGTGTTTAGGTTATGTTGAGTTAAATGTTTTTAAGACCTAGTTCACTTTATATTATAGCATTACTCAATATTAATAGTTATTCATATTGAAAATAAGATTATTCATTGATATTTTTCTCAGTGAAAGTTCCAAATTGTTTTTAATAAAAGTGTAAACAGTGTCTTTGAGACCTATGGCCTAGGCCTAGAATGGAATAGTTCAGTTTAGTTATTTATCAAAAAATACTTCTCTTACTGTGTAAGTTAATTGTATTTCTTCAGAGATTCCTTGGTTTACTTCTTTATAATAATGCGGCACTTCCTTCTTCTATCTAGTTTCGTTTAGGAGAATTATTTAACTTTTACTTTAGGTCCACAAATATGAAATTTATAATAATTTAAATTAGTCACTCTCTGGTTTTTAATTCAACATTTCTCGTTCAGATCCAATAATACAATTTTTATTTCATTTATTATAACATTTTAGTTGCTAAGGCCTATCTCAGCTTTTATTGGTTTCTAATGTAACATTTTATGTCACCCTGGTGATATCTTGGCATCAACATAAACAAACTTTTAATATTTTATCTTTCATTTTCTTTAAACTGTTATAACTTTTTTATAAGATCTTTGATCTTCACTTAATTAGTTTCTTTGATCTTCTGATGAAACACTGATTATTTTGACACCACTTTGATTATCTTCTGTTACATATTTCTTGAGTTACCATTTTAAACTTTTAATTATTTGTCCCAAAATTATTTATTATTAGTTCTTCTTGTACTTTTTACTTTATTAAAACTATTTGACACATTTATTAATCATATAACTTAACTTGACATTGTTTATTATCATTTTAATAGAAATTTTTATTCAAAATACCTTAACTGTCTAAGCTTAACATGCCTAGTTTTACAAATCCCTATTACTATTATTTTGGTACTTTCCAGTTAATCTAAACATTAGTGTTATTAATATTATCACATATAATATTAATCACTATGACCCAAGCTACTTACTAATAACTATTATTAATAGATAACAATTCCTCTTAACTTCCTGTATACAGTACAGTTTTGTAAATACAATAAAACCTTATAAGTAAGTTCCTAAACATTGTCCTTCTTACTTATAATTATTGACATTACTTTAACTGTAATAAACATAATTATTAGTCTTAGCTAACATGAATTAAATCATAAAATAAACAATATTTAATTAAGTATTTCTTGAAACAAAACTATTATATTTCTTGGTGCTTTTGGGTAAGTGTATTAAAGTATATTTATGTTACAATGGCATGTAACAATATTTACGCATTTAAGAAAAGTGCTTTATTTTATGCTGAATCAATAAATATACTATAATGAGGTACTTATATTCCTTTTATTAATCACAATATCATTAGTAATTTACTAAGAAGTAATATTCTAATTACGTTGCTGCGAATAAACCGAGTTTCATCTAAACTAGGCTAAGTCTAAAGAATTCTCATTGAGACTGTTAATTCTATGCTGTACGTTACGTCCGTAGTAAATTGCTAAGATTAAATACATTTCTTTCAAATTACGTCTTTTTCCCTCAGGGATGTTTCATATGAAATGTAACTTTTTTCTCACTGTTGCAACATACAGAATTCTATATACTTATTTCATGCTGTGTTAATAAAGATTTACGTAAAGTTATAAATAAAAAGTTTAAATAAATTTTGAATTTACTTTATCACAAACTGTTTTTATTAACGACTTTTCGAGACTGCCTATTGTAGAAACAAAACTACTTTATCAAAAAACATGAGCTACAACGATATGGAAAACTATATTTCACAGAGTTCAAAATAAATTATTTTTCATCTGCCAATAGAAAAATATTAATATTTTCCTTACTGTGGAAGACAGAAATATTTTTTTCAAATTCAGTATATACTCTACTTTGTGAATAACGTCCTACGAGTACTAGTAAGTAACGATTCCAAGAAAGTTAAGAGCGTAATAAATACTGAAAGATTTCATAATTGCTTTTGCATACTGACAAATAAATTACATCGTTAATCCTTGTTATGAGGTATGTTCCACATTCATGTATCCACTAAAGTAAGAAAATTTTTACAGACTAATTTTTATTAATGTAGGATAAATTTCAATCGCTTTAAGTAAGTTTGTTATAACTCCACTCTGCAATATCATTTCCTACTTCTGTTAAGTTTCCTGCACGATAATTCAACTTCCTGTTGAATGTAGGTATACACTTAACTCTCTACGCAAAACGGTTGAATAATACTTGAAAATGACATTACATATTCACCTTTGACGTTATGTATATGAAGATAATAAAAGTGTCACAAAATACGGTGGAATAACTAGAGTTCTAATATGATAATTTTAATGCTTTTATTAATCTTTTCTGATACAAATAGTTAGCTTTTTAATGATTGTAACAAGTAAAGCTTAACCCATATTTTATAATATTGCTACGACAGCATAGAACAATCTACGCGTTTATGGAATGTGCCAGAAAGAACTCGACGTAAGCGTGTGGTGTACGTGCTACTAGATGCATTTTGCGAGAATTTTCTCGACTGTGCCGACCTTCGCTCGGGCGCTCGGACTGTGTCAAGGCCGTACAATTACGTAGTTCGCGAGAGATAAGACGCAGTTTGGAAGCTTCTGGTGTGTGAGCGTAACTATAAATACATCGCGTCGCGGCCTTAGTTTTTCAGTTCAATGCGAGATTTTTGACTGTGCGGTTCGAGAGTGTTAGTGCGATATATTTACAGAGCGGTTCGAGTTATTACGGTGTACGTTCAAGTAGTTATTAGTGAAGTGTTGCGTTTTATATTCGGATGGTATAATTGTAATACAGTTGAGTTTTAATATTAGTGGACATTTTATTGCGTATGAACAATTTCATTTGATTTGTTGTAGACACTGTGTTGTTAATTACGAACTGTTTTACTATAACAATTAAAGGTGTGATTAGTGACTTAATTGGTGTCTTGTACTTGTTTTGTTTCCACTGTACCTACGACGATCGAGAAGACCGTCGTAACAGTGGTGTCAGAACTGGGATAGAACGGTTAACAGTGGAAACAGTGGATACTTTGTACAAGACGAGTGTAATTCGTAATTAATCGATAAACAATGGATGCCAGTCAGATGATGGAAAATTTACAGGCCCTGCTGTTGCAGACAGAAAAACGACAGGACGAGGAACGCAGACAGGAGGCGGAAGAAACGGAAAGACGACAAAAAGAAGAACGAAGATAAGAAAGAGAAGAAGCAGAAAAACAACAGGATGAAAAACGCAGGCAGGAAAGAGAAGAGACAGAGGAACGGCGACGACAGGAAACGGAAGATATCAAAGCATTAATACAGGAGCAGAAACAGATTCAAGAACACAGTACAGCAGAATTGGGTCTCCTACGAGTTGAGCTTAATAAACAAGTTACTAAAATATCTGAGGTAGAAAAATCTGTCTTGACTGTGGAAGAAGTTATGTCAACAAAAATATCTGCAGTAGAAAACTCAATGGCAAACATAAGAGAACAAATTAAAATTGAAGTTGAACAGTGCATGAAGATTCAACCAAAACAAATTTCTGAACAGACTGTACCAGTGATCAAGACGAAAAATAAGTTAACAGAGAAAGTCACTTTGCCTGCAGTAGGGACAGTTCATGTCAAAGCTCCAACCTTTGACGGAAGCACTCACTGGGCAACGTACCTCCGCCAATTTGAAGCTGCTGCATGCGCAAATAATTGGACAGAGAAAGACAAGGCTGTTTCACTCGTTCTCTCATTAAAAGGACCCGCGGCAGAACTACTACAGAAACTGCCACCTGACAGCCAGAACATCTATGCCGAGTTGACAAAAGCTCTAGAATTACGCTACGGTGATAAACATTTGCGAGAGGTGTACTACGCTCAGTTGAGAACAAGACGACAACGTTCCGGGGAAAGTCTTCAAGAATTTGAAGCAAGTATCGACAGATTGATTAGATTGGCCTATCCTGAAGCACCATAAGACTTCCGAATAAGGTTTACCGTGCAGACATTTATTGATGGCATCGGAGATTGTGAACTTCAGCAAGTGTTACGAATGGCAAGACACCGAGATAGCTCAGAAGCTCTTGTTCACGCCCTAGAGTTTGAAGCTGCCAAGTCAGCGTCCCGCTACATTAATGGGTTTGTGCCATCACGTTGCAGTCAGAAGATCCCTGTATCACATTACCGTTACGATGGGTGCAGAAAAACAGTGTTGTCGGACAAACAATTCAAAAGTTCAAGAGAGTCGCAACGATTTGAAAAAGACAGAAGACCGAAATGTTACAACTGTGGAAAACGTGGTCATCTACAGGTAGACTGTTGGGAGAAGAAGATACAGAGAGAAGAGACTGATCGCACCAATTGGAGAAGTAAAGGCCCAGAACAGCACACAGTTTCCACGCTACATAAGATCAGTGGAAACTTGATTGTTAGTGGATTTGCGGATGGTAAACCAACATCATTTACAGTTGACACAGGCGCAACAGTATCCATTGTGCGCCCTGACTTAGTCTGTAATCGCCATCCTCTAATTAGCTCTTGTACAATACAAACTGTGACTGGAAGCCCCGTCAAGGTGCTAGGAAAGGTAGACGTACGTGTACGCCTGGGTCTTCTTGAGTTTAGCCGCCAAATGCTCGTTGCAGACATTGTCGATGAAGTGATTCTTGGCACGGACATTATGAATGCCTACGGATTCGTTGTGGACTTAAGAGAGAATGTCCTGAAAGTTGACCAAGAGAAGATAAAGTTTTGCATGGCTAAAATGACAGGGTCTACCAACCATTCGATTAAGCGAGTGGCATTAGTCGAAGAAAAATTCAACAAGTCTGGTCAAGAGGAAGTACAAATAAGTATAACGACAAAAGAAGTAATTGGAGAGCCAAATATGGGTGTCGAGACAAAACTCTTGCTTGTTCCTGAGCTGATAGAAGCGCCCGAGGGTAAAGTGGCTGACGATGAGGTTACGCAAGAGGTTGTTGACGAGAACCAAACAAACTTGGATCAGCCAGTGGTATTTAGGTCATTAGTACATGACGCAACGAGAGTGATTCTAGCAAAGCTAGTGGTTGCGCGAAAGATTCGCATTCCTGGGAACGTGATGTTCGGATCACACGAGACTGAATTCGAAGAACGGGAAAATTATCCTTCGCAAGGATGGCCACCTAGATCGCCTGGTCGAGTATTACTTCGAAGACGCTTTGCCAGTTCGCGACGAACAGGCTTAAGGAGGGGGCAGTGCTACGACAGCATAGAACAATCTACGCGTTTATCGAATGTGCCAGAAAGAACTCGACGTAAGCGTGTGGTGTACGTGCTACTAGATGCATTTTGCGAGAATTTTCTCGACTGTGCCGGCCTTCGCTCGGGCGCTCGGACTGTGTCAAGGCCGTACAATTACGTAGTTCGCGAGAGATAAGACGCAGTTTGGAAGCTTCTGGTGTGTGAGCGTAACTATAAATACATCGCGTCGCGGCCTTAGTTTTTCAGTTCAATGCGAGATTTTTGACTGTGCGGTTCGAGAGTATTAGTGCGATATATTTACAGAGCGGTTCGAGTTATTACGGTGTACGTTCAAGTAGTTATTAGTGAAGTGTTGCGTTTTATATTCGGATGGTATAATTGTAATACAGTTGAGTTTTAATATTAGTGGACACTTTATTGCGTATGAAGAATTTCATTTGATTTGTTGTAGACTCTGTGTTGTTAATTACGAACTGTTTTACTATAACAATTAAAGGTGTGATTAGTGACTTAATTGGTGTCTTGTACTTATTTTGTTTCCACTGTACCTACGACGATCGAGAAGACCGTCGTAACAATATTGTGTGTGCCATAAATTTATTCGATTGCGTGAAAAATAAAAAAGGAATAAATAAAACTTAGTTTACACCAAACCTAAGATTTGTACTGAAATGTTAAAGTTCTACCGACCAATAAGATGTGAATTTTTAAACAAGTATAACTCAGTATAGATTAGAACAATTAATTTCAACAAAAGTAATATGTTTATTGACTTTACGTGTAAAATACTTTGTACAGTTATTTCTGGAACAAACAAAAAAAGTACTTTGAATTTACTTTTACTAATATTTTGTAACTAGTTTTTAACTGTGTACTATGAACAAGAAACTTAAAAACATCGACGTGTAAAAAGGTGAGAACATTTGAATAGAGGCATTAAATAATACGAGACAATGTCCATTTATTGGAACACTAAGAAAAGCTTAGCCTACACTTGGTTTGGTGTTGATGTATCCACCTCCTATGTGTGGCTACGGTCATAGAAAGATTATCGGATTGAGGAAACGTCTCTCAAAGAACCAAGACCCTATTCAACGGTGAACTAAAACAAACCGGATACAAATCTTTGTCTTATTGTAAATAAATTAACTGCAATATACAATAAGTCGTACACCTGTTAGGTAGACAGCGATATTTAGTGTAGAAGAATAAAAGAGTACACGAGAGAGCAAAACAAAACAGCGTCTAATTAATAGTTGTTATTTAATACAACAATTTCTTAAATTTAAATATATATTATGCATTTCTCGTTCCAATATTCCTCAAACAATCGTTAAGTCAGTAATGTACAAAACCGTCAACATGTTTCTTAAACTTGTACTAAGTACAAGTCAATATTCTGTAACAAATGCTAAATGGTTCCTATGTACGTAATCCTCATTAACATACTTCTCGTGCAGTGCAGGCGTTACAAGGAACAATTATAATTTTTCTTACTGTTATAATGCCTTTCGTTTTTTATCTTTTTTCTGTACTTGTTAACTTACAATGTTTATTTTACTATTTGTTCATATCGAAGGAAAGAGGTTAAGATCGTTTGCAATAAAAATGTCGTTAAACATCTGGGCATGTTCTGCAACAAATAACGTTGGCCTCTAAGAGCTGTCTCCACTAAGCTATGGTACAGCCAACAATAACGTAATAATTGGAAAGCCAATAATTGCTTTATTGTCCAAGAATAGACTGTTTAATTAGTTTTCTGACACTTTCCAAGTACTGATTGATACGTGTTACGCCGATATTTATCGTTTCGGACCTTTATTACACGGGAGTCTAGAATTTTCTACCTTCTCGTAATTATTTGGGTAATATCTTAATTTAATAATGGGACTCTTTAAGAGATGATTAAGATTTCTATCTGCTATTGCGTGTTAACTCACGTGTACACTGCTAGCATATTGATATAAATAGGACATAATGTTTGAATACTAACAGAAATGGATTCAACAAAATTTTCTTCTTCTTCGTCACGGCTTAGACTGCTTAGTCTGTTCCGGCTACAGACTGGTCGGACCATCTCTTCTTGGGCCTTCCCAGGCTTTTCTTCCCGTTCGGCTGACACAATTTAGGCTACCGGGGGGAATCTGTAACTGCCCATTCTAATAATCTGTTGTTTCCATATTTCTCTATACTTATTGATGATTCCGGTTACATCTTCAACTTTTAGTTCCTATCTTATCTGATTGTTTTTTTTTACATCTAATATTGTATGCCCAGCTATGAAACGCAAAAATTTGATTTCTGTAGCCTGAATTCTAGATATTTCTCTAACAGACATTGTCTAGGTTTCTGAGCCGTAATTAAAGGTATGTACTGCCATGGATTTGTATAATTTTATTATGAACTCTTTCTTTGCCTTGTGTTTTAGAGCACGTCAGAGAGTAGTAATTATCTGGTTAAATTCATTAGTTTCCCCATCAATATCTTCTTAGTTTTTATATGAGAGCTTACAGCCTAAATATTCTAAACCGGAGACTTGGTGGTTTTACCATCTAAAACAATTTTAGATCTAACTGACCATGCTCTTTTAAAAGCCATAAATTATCTTTTGTTGTCAAATATTTCCATATTAAATTCTTTTCCAGTGTTATTTAAGGAGAGGAGCATCCTTTGCAACTCATCTTTATTTGTGGCTAATAAAATCTGACTACCTGCAAACATCAGAGTTTTAAGCATTTTGCCCACAACCCTGATTTCTCCATTTACATTGTTAAGCCAAATCTCAACAGTTTCATCAAAAACAGGTTAAAAAGACGGTTGATAAAAGCAACTTTGTCTAACGTCTCCATTTATGTTGATGGGGTTCCGTTGCTTTATTTGTATTCTTGTCTTTAGATACATGCTCTTGATCACTTGTATTAAATGTAATGAAATGCCTGTACTTTCTAAAACTTTCCAGAGGATCAACCTTGGTACTTCGTCAAAAGCTTTGAAATAATCTACAAATAATAGATGCGTCTCTAAATTTTGTTTTCCCTTTTTCTGTATAATTTGCCTAACAGTGAAAGTATTATCAATCCAGCTTCGTCTTTTTGAAATCCAATTGCTCTTCAAGCTGTATTGCTTCTGTTATGTTACTAAGTCTCCTGCTTAGATTTTTGCATAGATCTTATATGCTGAACAAAGAGGCTGAATCTGAGACTACTGTAATTTCCGGGATTGGTTCTGACTCCTTTCTTAAAAATAGAAATCACTTTTAATATTTAAAAATTTTTTTTAAAATTAATTTACTACTGATGTTGGTAGTACTGACGTTACTGATGTGCTGTTGTTACTAAAAAATGTGCCTTGTAGTGCATGCTGTACCAACAACGTAAAACAAGACGAACATGATAATCACTGTCGTAACCTCTCCTTTCCATATACTGTGGTTACCATTATACTTTTAAATACAATAGGAGAATTCAACTCTATGGATAATACTTACGTCTATCTGTTCAGTGTCCTAAGGAAACATAATTAGTGATTAGTGATTAATATACATAAATAATTAATACGATTGTTTTATAAAGTGTCAATTTGTGAATAGTAAATAATTTTATTTTTAACAACGAAACTGTTGCTTAGGGAACAGGTAAATTTACGGAAAGTTAATTGCATTTTTGCTTTTATCAACCTGTGTTTATGTAACGTTTACTATCTATCGTAGACGCTTCTAAAAAACAAATCATTGAGGACAATAAAGGCAGGGTATAAATATTAATAATGAAAAAAGACATCTGCAATTTAAAACAAAGTTAACTACATTATAGGAAAATAAGTTTTATTATATTTTTATAGACTTTATATGTTGCACACGACTTCAGTAAAATTCAAACTAGTAACGTTTATACCGATCTCAATTTATAATTATTAATTTTTTTTATTGTTCTCTCTATCTCTCATATAGGAGTAACCATTAAAAATCATTGATGGTGTTGGATTGTTTAACTAAAATTTGATATAGTACAATAATCGTATCTTTAAACGTGAAAATTATCCTGTAAACATTCTTGAAAATCTCCTGACACTGGTAAATTGATCACTTAAGATAACAAATTTCTTTCACTGTGCAAGATCCTACACCCGCTTCAGAGCACCAATGTGACGACGGTTGTACGGATCGTGCTGTTTAAATAGTAGGGACAAAACAATAGAATGCATTAAAATCGTCAATTTTAACCTTAATTAATGTTTAAAAAAGCTAATGGTACCCGTGTATAACATTTCTTTAAGCTTAGGATTGTCCAAAACCTACAAATGTAGCACAAAACAGTGCTTATTTAACAGTGTCGCTCTACTTTTACATGTCCACACACAGTTATTCACAATTACCTCTTTACACTCAAAGCACAAAGTGATTGGCTGAGAGCTTATGAATAATGTATGTATACTCCACCTTAGTTACTTTATTAATCTATAGATATAAAGAGCGTGAAGAGAATAATGAGTAATTAAAAGTTCCCAGAAAACGCTAGATGATTGAATACTACGTCGCTACCGACCGTGTCCCATCCGATCCCAATAACGCACCGCAAGATACTTTACCTTCCTCATTGACTTTAGAGTACTACAACAGAGAATTTTAGGTAATTAAATCTAATACTCACTTCTTATAAATGTTTGTTTATATTACAATTCTATATTACAATTCTATATATGATTCATTATTTAAAGCTGTAAAAATATGGTAAAATATTAGATAACTTTTTGTGAAGTTTCAGAACTACGCCTTCCGTAAATAATTCTTGAATAGATTTAGCCTAAATTTTCATGATAGGCTTGTACTTTTCTAACTTAAATGTGATTTCTGTAAGGTAGGAATAAACATCTGGCCATTCAGAGGCTTAGAAATTCAGTCGCCTTAAAAAGCTCGGAATAGTATCAATCAGTTCATCTTGATTGTTGAATCATGACGCGCGTGGTTCACTGTTTCTGAGTCCAGCAGTAAATACCTGCACGTCAAAGTGCATTTAAAAATCCTTCGCGCTTTAGGATAGGTCAACCTAATAAATTTATCAATACTGGATTGAAAGTTTTGAAGACTCTCACCGGAACACGCAGTCGTCTAGCCCTTGGTTTAGCGTAGTACACACAGGGTAGATGCCAATCACCGCTCTATAGTTCCAGATCTTTTATTTTTTCGGCGTTAGCGTTCTAACTATTAGGTAATACTTTATGAAGAAGCTCTGCTGCAGTCCAATTAAATCGAGGAAGAATAAAATTCCTTTCTCGTTCTCTGCTCCACCATGACTGGTTTCCAATTACCTAAGAGACGTCGCCCAACAAGTATTTTTTTTTTAATCCTTGATAGGAAAGCTCAATTACAGAGATTTTTTTATTGTCTTGTTTCCTGTGTCTTTCTGTATTAGTATTCGGAAAGCATTGTAACGAGTGTTCAACCATACATGTGTTGTTTTGAAGTACAAGCCGTGGAAATGAGATTTCAGTGGGCTGCTGCTAAGTATAAGCTATCGACCAGAAAAAAATATAGATAACAGGGTTGTCCTAAATATCTTTAAACTTTGTAGTCAAGTAAACGAATATAGAGAGAAATGTGTAGCTCAGATACAGCGACACCACCAAATAAGAGCCAGTAGGAGGTTTCGAATTTCAGAGGCCGTCGTCTTGAAAACCTCGGAGTAATAACAATAAATTCTTCTTAGTTGTGACGTACGTAGACCACTACAAATTATGAGTTTGGGGTAAACGGCCACAAGTCCTAGAGTCTACCGTAACGGTACGTTCTTGATTTCATTCTGATAATTTTTGTCTACGTAAAACATTCAAACAAGTATACGCTGTAGTGCTATGATTCATATTTGCATGTTCCCATAAATGTATTTTTTGTACTAATACGTAGTGCAGTGATATGAATTGTTGTTTTAGACAGTGGAAAACAGGAACGGATAGGCGAGATAAAACTACAGTCGACATCAAAAGATGGGCAACGCGATGTGTCTCTGTACAGATGTATTTTGGTTGTGTGTTTAGCCAGCGAAGACCAGATTCATACAAAACAGAAAATCCGGCGTATGAGTAACTAGTTTCCGTTGTGCAGTAACTCTCGCAATTTTAACGGGCATCCAGCAGAATCAGGCCCGTTAACTTACACCATATTATAAACACCACGGACAATATAGTATTGAGCAAAGAGGTAGACTCTAGTAGTAACTAAGGGATTACTATATCACTCTGATTATCGATGTGATGGCACCGGAATCTTCATCACCATCAGCAACTAGTAAGCCGCACACGCGCGCGCGCGGGCAACGCGCGACGGTAACACAATGTTGAAATAAGATTAAAATGAATAAATATTTTTTATTTAAAACACATGAAAAAACTGGAATATGGTATAAATGTAAAAAAATACATAATAGTATGAAGTGTAAGCACAATACTTTTAATAATAATTAAAGTAATTTCAGGTTTGTATAAACATTCTTATATTTAATTTAAATGGGTGTACCAAAAATATTATTAATTAAACTAAAGTAAATATTAATTTGTTAAAATAGTACAAGTGATGGAAACTCTTTATCAGGTAAAAGTGTTTAAGATTCTAATTTTCGCCCACTAGTAATATGCGGTAATTAGCTATTTGAGTTTTAAAAACTACATATGAATAGTTAATACTAACGCTAGTCAAGCCATGTAATTTCCTGCTGGAATTCTCGCGAGTATAACAAGCATGTGTTTGTGTGGGTGTGGGCGTATTTTAACATACAATCAAGATTAAGAGATATGCTGAAGTTTGTTTAAATATTTCAAATATGCTTTATGATAATCTGTTAGTGAAAACAAATTACTTGAAATTGATAAAAATCATATTTCCTATGTAATTAACATTTAATTAAAACAGCCCTACAGTTTTAAATTTTCTATCTTCTTTACAAAATTCTTTTTTATTTATTGCTAAGAGAAATTACGTAGAGCCTTACAAATGTTATGAAGTCTGACAGTCCAAAATCTTTCATAAATAAATAAGCGTAATAAAGTTATAAAATAACCACTAAATGTAATATTCATGTATCTATTTAACATATGTGATATTTAAAAAATTGAAGTGTTTATATATAAATAAATATTTAAAATCTACAGAATCTATAAATTACATCAAAACAATTTACACTTCAAGAAGTGGTACGATAACTAAATACCCATATTTAATCTAAATAATATCTTTGAAAACTCTGAAAAAAATATTCGGCTGAAATGATAAATTACAAATATCTTGCTGCGCCATTTGTCTGTGCCTAGGGCAATAAGCTATAATTTAAAAATCGTTAACTTCACTTATTTCTCTGTTGCCATGGCAGATATATCGTGTTTTATATAATTTAACGTTATATTTTTTATCTCACGATATACCTAGTGTTCTTATTTTTCAACGTGTTGAATATCAATAAGTCACGCTTGAGTAGTTTCTGCAAAGGCTCTATTCAACTTTAGATAACAAAATATAATTCATTCTTTTTGTAATAAAACGTAAAATATCAACTTCTGTCTTTTAGAGTCAGTCAAATTTATATTTCTGTAAAAGTTGCTATTTTGCTATGTGCTTTAACAATAGACATGTTAGAAATATTTGTTAACGTCTGTGAGCGTAATGTAGAGAAACAGAATCTAAAAACGTAATTGATTTTTTATGACAAGAGTGGCTCAGTTATAACAAAGTTTTCTGTACCTCTAAAACTAATTTTTTGAAGTTGAATTGATTTAGAATTTTTGATTTTTTTAATTCATCTCCAAATAGCACACCAATCTACAACTATTATAGGAATGAGGGGCAAGAGTCCGCACTTAAAATACAATAACAAATTCTCAGCTACTAAACCAAAATAAAGTTTATTGAAAATTCCTGGCTTATTTGTTACACTATATACTAACAAATGTAATGAGTACACAACAATTTTGACTACAGTATTTGGTAAAAAAATTAAAAAACAAAAGCATGTAAAATAGGAAAGTTGCCCCAACCTTGGGGCAAGAGTCCGGTCTGTGTAGGTTAAGAGTCCTACTGACACTTATCACACAAGAAATGGCCCAATCCACTGTAATTCGTGCACGGCTCTTCCCACCACGTACTACACTGACGACACATGATCCAGTCTGTGGGGGGAGGGGGATTCGTAAAGGTGCCCACAACCTCCGCAATATTAATAAACTTTCCCGGAACACGATATTCCTCTTCTTTCTTTAAAATCAGCGGGACTCCACAGCACACATTTCTGGAACGCTTAATAACAATTGTAGGCCTAATGCAAGTTTTATTTAATTGTGATGTGAAGTTTGTTTATGTGGGGTAAGCTTCCGCACAGGAGACCAAGAAGACTCTTGCCCCTCGGAAAATTGCCCCACTATGTTCTATACTTTTGCTGACTTATTATGAGTCAATTAAATAAGATTGACCACTAACTTTAATTTGATATGTAACCTCAGACTTACCTTTTAATAATGTACTGTCGAAAACAAATAATAAGAAAGTATATATTTGTATAAATACTCTTAAATTACTTCAACTTCCACAAAATTAAACAACTTTACTGTTCACTCACCGTAATGGCGCTAGACTCCTTGTTTGCTGTGTCCAGCCAGCAAAATGCATTTCTTCAACAGCCCAGACACCAACTCACGACAGTTATTAAGAACACTAGTAACTACGACGTATTAGGAATCTTGCCCTGTGCGGACTCTTGCCCCTCATTACCCTATACTGTAATATGTAGCTTTTAGAAATATGGCTCTAGAGAATGTGTATATTGTAGCGTGACAGATGTATGCATAATATTGAATGGCAATTGATCATTAGAATAATGAAGTTATAATATTTAAATTTGGAAGAAAGCACTAAGTTTAATATAAAAAGATTAATTCATAGCAACTGTGGAAAGAAATCATTATTATAAAGAAAATACAAGTTAAAATAAAAGGAGTTACTAGTGATGAGTCATCCAAGACCAGTCTCATAACCAAAGGTTTTCAAGGTATAACCCAGGAAGGTAAAATAGTAAATAACCAAGCAGTACACAATATGACCAAACCCACAACGAGGGAGAATAAATAGAATAGAAACCCTAAAATAAGCCAAGATCAACCAATACAGGTTGTGTATTTCTGAAATAAAGAAGAAGATGGAGAAGATCCCAAGAAACCTGATGGCAACAAGAAGAAGATGGAGAAGATACCAGTCCCAGAAGGCAGGAGAAAAGAAGACTGATGAAAGAAGAAGAGGGCAGCATCCTGAAGAAGATGTCATGCTCTTATAAAAGACACCCAAATCCCTATATCCCCAAAATAAATATCTAAAAACAAAAGTATAACGAAATAAAAACCACATGTATATAAATTTAAGAGAGAGAAGTGGACAAAGTAAAAGTTTCCTGTGAACTAAGATGAAACAATAATATAGTACCCATGGAACAAATCTCCATTGAAAAACGCTAACCAATTTATTATGTTGATAAGACTATACGACCATTTAGCATTAACATAATATATAAGTGAAAGTGAACCAGTGATAGTTTTGGGTATTATAAAAAATGAACCTTGTGTTTCATTCTTGGCAATCACAAACATTGGATGCAATGAAATATGCATTTTTCAATGACTTAAAATGTGTACTGTGACAATATGTTGTTCATAAGACATGAATCTGTTTAAAATAACATTTTTGTTTTACATGAAAAAAGAAAAACAGATTTCATAGTGCTTTTTGAACGGTTCATACTATTTATTTGTTAATGACAGAGTACAATTCCCCCAAAGACAATGTATAAAAGACGGTATAAAAACTGTAGAATCCTACTTATAATAATAGTTAGAAATAAGAATATAAATATAAGGTTTTTATGTATATAGTAGAAGAATGTTTAAAAATGTTTTAGATATAAGGCCATTTGTTTGGGTCTGAAACAACTAACATCAGAACTATAAAAATAGTTACCACTTGTAAATAGTAGAGAGTAATTAAGATGTTAGTTAGTACAAAACCTTTGTTGTAAACCATATTTCCATGTTTGGAAATGGGGATTTTGTTGCAAAATGTCTGACTTGAAGACAACCATTTATTTAAAAAAATATTCTTTATTTTGTTTAACTATTATTTGTATTGTAACCAATACTAATTGTTTTTGTGTAATTTGAAAACATGTTTAATTTATAATACTATTTGTAAAAGTCAGAGAGGGTATCACACATCATATATTGTTTGTAAATTATTTTGTAAGAAAAATTGTTAAAAAATCATAGGCCAAAAGAATGGAAACCAAACTTCATCAAAACAGAGAAATTGCTCAATTAAATGCAAATAAACAAAAGGGGTTTAGACAAAATAAACTTGAGATCATGCCATATAATTGCACATACCATTTAGAGAGATTTTAATAAATTATATTCAGAATTATGAATAAAAAATAAAAATGACTAAACTCAGAAATTTAGACATGGGAGTCATATATTTCAGAATAATGTTTCAGAATACAACTAATTCAATTAATTACCAGAAAATAAGGGAATAGGAACCTTTTAATACAATATAGAATTATTAATATTAAATATAACTGATAAAATGGCTGAATTTATATAATGACAGGAAGTAAATTTTAATGTTTTGACTTCCAAACAGTTTGTATACCAAACTGAAAGTAAAATTACTATTTTTTGGACAGAAAACACTATAAAATGGCATTATTTAATCTGAAAATAACCAGAATGAACTGAAAGATTAATTTAAATCAAATCTAGTGAATAAAATTGACAAATAACCAAAGTTTAGGCATTCATATAGTAAAAATATAAAGTATTCACAGGATGTGAAAATATTTTTGAACAATGTTAAGGATAATATTATATGGGCTAAGAGTTTAATTGAAACTGAAGGAAACAGTTAGTTAATTATTGGTAGTTGAACGGTTAACATGACATACGTTTGATAACGTGGATAACCTAACCTATAATCGTCATACAAAGCGAGTGTATAGTGCGTTATTGTGAAATCGCGAGTGACTTGTAAAATACTTCTAAAACTATCATATTATAACAGAAACGATCAAGTAACACTCCATAACACAGAACAATATAAATCTACTCCGAAAAAACACCACAAAACACTAGAAAACTGTATAATACTCTAACCCAAATTAGTGACGGAATCGGAGAAAGTGTTTGAACTAATAATTATACGGATACACTAAATACAACTCAGAAACAGTACACCAATCACTACACACAACATTTAACAAGAGATTTGCAGACACAAGAACAGGAATATTGCTTCAAAATACATTATTTGGAATGCAGCAGGAACGAGCAACATTTTGATCAACTTGACGGCGGCCATTTGCTTTGACGATCTCAGTGCCTTCTTCTTTGTTCAGCACAGCTGTTTGGTGAAAACAATTATTATATTTACAATTTATTATTCAATGTCTGTGTTTATTAATAACTATTAATTTGATTGTAACGTTATACTTTTTAAATATTAGCCCGATTTCTCTGACTTTGGTAATAACTGGCTGTTTAAAGAACCCTATATAATTTGTATATCATATACTTGTAACTTTTTTCGATATCCTGAGAATCGATACTAATCGATAAGAGTCAATATTGCTGTTACTTAATAAAAAACATTAATACTTTTCAATACTTAATAGTTCTTTATTTCTTCAATAATACTAATTACCAATAATATAATTCTAATTGATAATCTACAAGGACTTTACCACCCGTAAGTGAAGATAACCTAAAAAATAAAAAGGTAAACAAGTATCGATTGGTTTGAAGACAGTCTTATGAGTGGTGATAGCTTATTTAAAATATACTAAAACTTTAATAAAAATTTTCAGAAGAGCATTACACTGTTTAAAACTTCACAGCCCTATATTAATTAATTGATCCTAATTAATTAATTAATAAAATTAAAAATTTTTTTTTAATTATTTTTTTTATAAACATAATTTTTTTTTTTTTAAATTTCCTTCAAAACAATAAATTTTGTTTTGAAACTTTCGGCGAAGCTGAACATATATATTCCTTCATCAACTTTACGCTACTCGACCGGTCTTGCTACCATTGGGACTCGACCAGCTGGGAAACTTAAGGAAGTGTTTCAGGCCAGTAAGACGTCGAGAGCCACACCAATTACACACACATTTTATTTAATTATTACAAATTGGCTAGCCCAAAGAGTGGGGCTTGATTAGATTGGAGTATCACACTCCACAATAGCTTATTATCATCAACACCTATATAAATTTGTATATTATATCATCAATACATACAGCAATCTTTTATTATTTTATTACAAATTGGCGCACAACTTTAGGGGCTTTAATTAGCGATTGGCCTTCCAACCAATATTTTCTGCCCAATCACTAGTTGGAGCTAGGCAACAGCTACAGAGCCAGAGAATTTCAAGGGAAAATGCAACGACGTGCAACATCTAAGAAACGGGCGGCGGAGGCCGAAAAAGAAATCGAAAACGATATGGACAACAAAGAGGCGACACCAGTAGAGGCGGAAGAGTCGTTGCCACCGGTGGCATCCAAACAACCTGAACCACCAGAAGAACAATCTGAGATGACCACACAGACAGGGGAGGGCAATCTACAGGAGAAGCGGATGGAAAAATCCAAGACAACGGACGATATTAAAATGGACAAATACCTGGAAATATTCCTGCAAAGGATGGAAGAGAAAATTAACAAAAATAGTAGGGAATTGACGGAAGACTTGAGTAAGAAAATGGACAAGAAGATAGACGAAAGTAATAAGGAAAGGAAAGAAGATAGCCAGTCTTTGAAAGAAGATATCAAATCCGGCAAGGAAGAAACAAATAAGAAGTTAGAAGATTTGAAGGAAGACAACCAGTCCCTAAATAAGAAGATGGAAGAGAGGATGGGAGAAAAGTTAGAAGAATTGAAGAAGGATAACCAATCCACAAAAGAAGAGTTGACTGGGATGAACAAGAGCATGGAAGAATTGAAGGAAGACAACCAGTCCCTGGGTAAGAAGATTGATGAAACCAATAAGAAGATGGAAGGGAAGATGGAAGAAAACAGCAAGAAGATGGAAGAGAAGATGGAAGAAAACAACAGGAAGTTGGAAGAAGAGATGGGGAAGAAGTTAGAAGAATTGAAGGAAGACAACCAATTGTTCAAGGAAGAATTCAAGTCGACCAAAGAAGAATTGATTAATAAAATTGAAAATACTAATCAGAAAATCGATGAAACCAGGAAGAAGATAGAGAAGAACAACCGACAATTGAAGGAAGAGTTGAAAGAAGATAACAGGAAGTTGGAAGAGAAAATGGGGGAGAAGCTGGAAGAATTGAGAGAGGACAATCAAATTTTGAGAGAAGAATTAAGAGAAGTCAATCAGGAGAATCTGGACAAACTGGACGAAAGGATGGAATTGTTGCGAGAAGAACTGAATAAGGAAATCAATGTTAACAAGAAAGCGATGAATAAGAAGATGGAAGAAGAAAATATAATGGTCAATCGACAGATTCGAGAGATTGATGGAAAGTGCAACCAGACCGAAAAGGAGGTGAATGAGTTTAAAGAAGTGGTGAACATCAAGTTCACAAATATCGAAGAACATAGTCGAAGGAAGGTAGAAGAACAGAGGAAGGAAAATCAAGAAGAGTTCGGAAAAGTACGCAACCAAGTCACAGAGCGATGTAATGATATACAAGAGACCATGGCCAATATCACCGGTCAGGTGCGACAAAGCCGAGAGGAGATGGAAGCAATAAGAAACAGACCGACTCATTTCACTGGATTGCCCGTCAACGAAAGCCGAGAGTGGCTCAACTTCCGGCAATACAAACGCAAGCCGATGGAGTTCCTGGCTAGGGTAGAAGAATATTTGACCAAGCATAAAATTACCCAATGGAGCCATAGCAGGGAAATATTCGACGAGTCTTTCCGAGACATAACAGATAATTGGTGGATGGCCAACCGGAGTGAAATTTCCGACTACCAACAGTTCCGGAAAATGTTTAAGACAAAGTACTGGTCTGAGACCACCCAGAACTTGATCCGTGACAATATTTGTAATGGAAGATACAGGTCACAATTAGGTAGCAGTATGACGGCGTATTTCTTGGGGAAGGTGTGTATGGCAAAACACCTTGAGCCAGCAATCCCAGAAGAATGTTTAGTGAATAAGACATCTTATCACTATGATGAGGACATTATCAGGGCCCGGAGAGGTAGTCAGATCAAGACGATCCAGGGAATGACCGAGTTATTGGAGGGATACGAGAACGAAGAGTATTATCGGCAGAGCAGAAAGAGAAATGAGAGACCAGAAGCAAGGCCGACTACCTACCCCAATAATGGCAATAACCATACAAATAACCGGAACCAGCCCAGTAATTACGACGGCCCTAACAACCAGCCGCGTAATAACCAGTTTAACGGAAATTTTAACGGCGTGAGAAATAACAACCCCTACCCAAATAATAGAAACCACTTTTATCAACAAAATAATAATGTTCCATACAGTCAGAGAAATCCATATCCCAACAATAATGGTGACAGACCTTACCCACCTAACCGAAATTACTATAATAACAATTATAATAATAACAATAATAGCAATAGTAATAACCGAGTGTCGCGTCCTAGGGTAAATTTTATAAGAGCAGAAGATCGCGGACCCAGGAGGTACTATCAACCGAGGAGGAGCAGCTTCCACGGCGCCGACCGAAGATGGAGGAGTGCGGAACGAGACGGCCCAAGACACGAAGAGGGAAGACGAAGTACCAGCCTGGAAGATCTTGGCAGACAACCGAACAGGGCGTTAAACACCAACCAGGGTACAGAACGTCAGGAGACAAACCAGAGTTTCCCGAACGATGCCTCGGTCAATAATAATATAAATACTGACCAAAATACTTTAAACGAGAGGAGGCAGTAATCAACAACGATGACCCGTTACTGCTTATACTTCCTGGGTTAGAAAAGGACGATTTGCGACAAGAAAACCAGCATAAAAACATCACTATCATATGTAACCATTATTTGAAAGACATACGAACTGAACTTTTGGAAGAGAACGAGAAGAGTCTCAGCAACAGTAATAATGAGATAATTTATATAACAGCGGAGGTGGAAGGAGTTCCCGCTAAAATAATGATAGACACAGGAGCTAATATTTCAATAATAAACTCCAATGAGTTGGAGAGAATCCAGAATAAATGTGGAAAAACCTAACATTTGAAGGAGTAAGAGGAGCTAACCATCAAAGAGCGACATTTAGAAGAGAAGGCATTTATAAGGAAAGAAAAAGAGAAGATCAACTTACAAAAGTATAAATAATATGGGCCAGTGTAGAGTACAATATAATCCCATATGTTGTGGTAAATGATAAGCATAACAATACATATGAGTTGAAGGAAATCGTTTCAGGAAAAATCAAAGGAGTGTACAATCAAGGTTCTATGAAGAAATATTATGAATAATGAGTTGTGAGTTATAGAATTTTGAATTTAATTTAAATTTTTAAAAAATTCAAAAATAATGTAAGTACATCTTACAACCTAATATTTTGAGAACATTCTGGAGAATTATAAGAAAAATGAATTTAGAATTTTTATTGAAAAAATTCTAAAATATGTAAGAACAACTTACAACCTAATAATTTGAAGAAAAAACTTTATGGAAGAAAGAGAAAGAGAGAGAATTTTGTACTTATTAATTATGAAAATTTAAAATTTAGTAAGAACATCTTACTACCACTTATAATTTTGAACAAACTTTATGAAAGAATTAAGAAGAAAGGAATTTTGAATTTATTTATAAAAATTTAAAATTGAGTAAGTACATCTTACTACAACCTGATAATTTAGAACAAAACTTTATGGAAGAAAGAGAAAGAGAGAGAATTTTGAACTTAATTTTACAAAAAATTTAAAAATGAAGTAAGACCAACTTACTGTAACTAAGTTTATGAGAAAACTTTATGGTAAATAATTAAGAAGAATTTGAATTTGGAGAAATACCAAAACATTCAGAAATAATAGTAAAATCACAGTACTATAAACAATTCTGGGAATAAATGAATTAAACAGAATTTGAATGTTGATAGAACGTCAGAACTTTGAAACAAGATAAGATCAACATATTACAAGAATTTATGAGAAATATTTTTCAATTAAATAAAAAGAATAGTTTGCATTTTACATTAAAACTAACCAAGTTCCAAAAAATAATTATGTGTCAATTATGATTGAATTGAGAAGAAAATAAAGTGATTAATTCAGAAAAGAGAATTAACGTTAATCCAGAATAAATGCTAGATATTCACAATAGCATTTGAAGGAGTAGAGAAGAATAACAAAAAAGAGTGTAATATGCCAGAGAAGAAAAAAAATTTGGAAGCAAAGAGACTAATTACCTATGAAACGATAATGAAAACAGTTAATTAAGAGCAAAGAAGAACAACTCATACCAAACATATGGAGAAGATGATTTTGAACCAATGATAATAATAAGACCTATATGAAATGCAAAGAGAAGAAATACCACATGAAATATAATATAAATGAATTAATGCTAATGAATGCGAAGACGGATTAATAACTTTCTAAGAGAAAGGAAAGAACCAAAATGTTTAAATAAAATGATCAATATAACAACCTGTATATCTAATGTAAAGATACAATGTTAAAAAATTAAATATAATATATTAAGACCATTCAAATAATGAATACGAAAGACTATTTATAAAGACCATGCTAATACTATGAATAACCAGAAGAAAGTATAAAGAGAATTCAGATGAAGAAGAAAGAGAGTTACACTGTAAACAGTAACCAGAATTATTAAAAGAAAGGTTTTCAACCATAATTAAATTAAATATATCAGACAAGTTAAGAGTTTTGGAAAAATATATATGTAATGAGTATAATAATGATTATGAAGATTTATTAAGATAGAAAATGTGAGATAATCTGAGAGACTACGAAGTGGAGAATCCAAAGATATTTTTATTAGTCGAAAATGAGACTACTTTTTATTTATTTATTCGATGACTGACTGAAGATAATTCCAGCAGCATTATGTTTTTTGAGCAGGGATGGATATGCCCCTGTACTCAATTTATAGAAGTGGTGTATGGCCAGCAGAGAAGTAGCGTACAGTGCCCCTCTGATCTGCCCCAGCCCACGTGATAGGGAATGTTAGGGAATTAATATCCCAAGGATACAACACGAAGTTGATATAGAAAGAAAATGTATTACAATTATAATATATCTCAGAAGACACTAACTATCCGAAAAGGATCAGTAGTAAGACAAGTAACCATATATATAAAATTAATAAAACTCTAATTTAACCCTTCACTGCATAGTGGGTCTCACAAGACCCAAACTGAGTTCTGCGTATTATAGCGGTGTGAAATTAATTTTGCTTGGCTGCATGATGTCCCTTGTAATACCCAAACCGTGAGCAAATGTTAGCTCATGAATCATCCACTAGGTGTCAGCAGTTGCCAGTCTATAAGGGTTTTATATTATGAAAGCACAGCAACAGCTGATCTTGTGCAAGTTGTTTTTTTAGATTTAGTGTTTGCGGTTATTCCAAGGCCTAAGTGCAATTTAAAAAATATAAGTGATATTTGATATGTTTTAAAATTAGTGTAAACTGTTTGTTTTCATAATTATTTTAGTTTATCGTCAGATATTTCCTGAAAAGTGTTTGTACCTCGTGAGACCCACTGTGCATTACGTACTCGATTGGTAGTTGAGGTTATGTTTGATTGTTTACAAAACTAGCTGGTGGTGTGTGTTTATATTTTCATTTTGAGCGTGTTTTCTGCTGTCATTTTGAGATTTATTCATATATTTTTGTTTTTTATATTTTATATATTTCATTTATTTTACATTTCTTGAACTAGTTTCATTATAAAATATTAAAAATGTCTAATAAATTTCTGTCAGATGAAGAGATTATTGCCATGGTAAACATACCTTTGGCAATACCATTAGATAGTGATGATGAACTTGATATCTCTGATGACGAATTTGGTAGTGAAGATAATCCGATATCCAAAACCCCTATTGTCAGATTGTCGGATTTAACCCCACTTCTTGCCTATATACCACCACCGTCAGAATCAGAACTTTTAGTCCCAGTGTCTGTGCCTAACTTGGAAAAATGTGATGATTATCAATCAGAACTACTAGTTACCTGCGAGCCATCAACTTCTACACAACCAGCTATTTTGAATGAGCCATGTGTAAGAAACAGAAAAGGTACAAAACGCAAATTACCTGCTACAGAGCAGCCTACCAACGGACATGAAGTAACAGCCTCTATCGAACCACCAGGTATTGTAAAATTTAGAAATGTTATTTGGAAGAAAAACAAAATGGAAAGGCAAAAAGAGGATATTGAATTCTCTGGCATAAGTACTTTACCAACAGAAATATTTAATTTACAAACACCCTTGCAATTTTTTAATTTTTTTGTTACTGAAGAATTATTAGAGCATATTTGTAATGAGACACATAAGTACAGTATTCAATTAGATGTTAATAAGCCTTTTCATCTCACAAAAACTGAACTTAAAAAGTTTCTAGGTATTTGTGTTATGATGTCATTAATTCATGTTCCTAACTGCAGAAATTACTGGAATGAGGTTCTTGGAAATAGAACAATAATTGAAACTATGCCTGTAAATCAGTTTGAAAGTATTAAAAAATACTTACACTTCAATGATAATGACACTGCTGTACCATTTAATGATTTTAGGCATGATAGACTTCATAAATTAAGGCCATTTCTGGATTCTATTAATGAGAGGTTTGCTTTGGTACCTCTTGAAGAGTCACTTGTTATCGATGAGCAAATGTGTGCTACAAAGGCGAGTCATTTTCTAAAACAGTTTATGCCTGCAAAGCCACACAGATGGGGATACAAACTTTTCATTCTTGCTGGAGTAAGTGGCTTTGCAAACAAAGTAGAAGTATACACTGGGTTAGAAAATGATCCTCTGCTTCGAGCTCAACTGGGAGAACGAGACTTAGGACCAAGCGCAAATATAGTTTTAAGACTCTCTCGAATGATTCCGAGCAACTGTCACTACAAGCTATACTTCGATAATTATTACACAACTCTTCCTCTTCTTGTGGAACTGGAAAAGAGACAGATCCATGGTCTGGGTACCTTTCGCAGAAATCGATTTCCTGGCATTAAACTTCTTAATGAAAAGGATATGAACAAAATGCCTCGTGGGTACTCTGAAGAGTGCACTACTTCAATTGAAGGAGTAGAGATATCAGCAGTAGGCTGGAAAGATAACAGAACCGTTACTTTGGCCTCAACATTTGTAGGAGAAGAACCTAAAACATTAGTTAAAAGGTATGATAGGAAAGAACGCAAAACAATTAATGTCGACTGTCCCCAAATAGTTACTGTATACAATAGACACATGGGAGGAGTTGACCTATTGGACAGCATGATTGGTAGGTATAAGAATATTTTAAGAAGCAAAAAATGGTATTTTAGGTTATTTTACCATTTAGTAGACTTGGTAATTGTAAATTCCTGGTTGCTGTATAAAAGAAATTGTTTAGAAGGAGGTGAAAAAGCTAAATTAGGACTTGCTCAGTTTCGCACAGAAATTGGTGTAGCCTTATGCAAATATGGGCAACCCATCACTCCATCAAGAGGTCGGCCACGAAATGAAGTAGAAGAACAGATACAACTAAAAAAGAAAAAAGGTCCAGCAGCTACAGCACCACCGAGAGATGTGAGACTGGATCAAACATCACATTGGCCCCTCTTTTGTGATACACGTCAGCGTTGCAAATTACCAGGATGTGGTGCTAAAACATTTTCTAAATGTACTAAGTGTGATGTCCACTTGTGTCTCCACAATAAAAAGAACTGTTTTTTAACATATCATAATAATTAAAATCACAATATATGAAGAAAAGTTTTTTCGGCAACATTTACTTTTACAATTTTATATAAAATAATAAACTTTCGTTATAAATATTGAATAATTGTTATAATTTGTAGGAGATAGTTCAGCATTTTATTAGTGAGCATGTGTTATTATATGTGATAAATTATGTGACTGTATGAAAAAAAAAAAACAACTTTACAAGTAGCCCTACATATGATGTTGTACCAATACAAATTATCGCCTGATGCACAGTGTCCCTCGTGAGACCCAAACCAATTTTTGGGCCGTGGAAGTAAATCAAGGTGAGTAAAAATTTTTTGAACATTTTTCCTATTGTTTAGGATGCATTCTGCATGTAGTAATCTTTTTTCATCAAAAAATAAAAAGTTATGCAGTGAAGGGATAAAAAAGTCGATATAAAAATGGAGAAGAAAATGAATTATAAGAAATGATGAAATTATCATAAGAAATTATTTCATCCATAAACATGTCTGAAATAATTACTTCTGGAGGGGAGCAATCTGTAGCGTGACAGATGTATGCATAATATTGAATGGCAATTGATCATTAGAATAATGAAGTTATAATATTTAAATT
Source organism: Magicicada septendecula (assembly GCA_034769895.1). NCBI lineage: Eukaryota > Metazoa > Arthropoda > Insecta > Hemiptera > Cicadidae > Magicicada > Magicicada septendecula. The sequence goes on along the minus strand of CM068369.1, from coordinate 176,543,622 downwards.
TGGAAGAAAGCACTAAGTTTAATATAAAAAGATTAATTCATAGCAACTGTGGAAAGAAATCATTATTATAAAGAAAATACAAGTTAAAATAAAAGGAGTTACTAGTGATGAGTCATCCAAGACCAGTCTCATAACCAAAGGTTTTCAAGGTATAACCCAGGAAGGTAAAATAGTAAATAACCAAGCAGTACACAATATGACCAAACCCACAACGAGGGAGAATAAATAGAATAGAAACCCTAAAATAAGCCAAGATCAACCAATACAGGTTGTGTATTTCTGAAATAAAGAAGAAGATGGAGAAGATCCCAAGAAACCTGATGGCAACAAGAAGAAGATGGAGAAGATACCAGTCCCAGAAGGCAGGAGAAAAGAAGACTGATGAAAGAAGAAGAGGGCAGCATCCTGAAGAAGATGTCATGCTCTTATAAAAGACACCCAAATCCCTATATCCCCAAAATAAATATCTAAAAACAAAAGTATAACGAAATAAAAACCACATGTATATAAATTTAAGAGAGAGAAGTGGACAAAGTAAAAGTTTCCTGTGAACTAAGATGAAACAATAATATAGTACCCATGGAACAAATCTCCATTGAAAAACGCTAACCAATTTATTATGTTGATAAGACTATACGACCATTTAGCATTAACATAATATATAAGTGAAAGTGAACCAGTGATAGTTTTGGGTATTATAAAAAATGAACCTTGTGTTTCATTCTTGGCAATCACAAACATTGGATGCAATGAAATATGCATTTTTCAATGACTTAAAATGTGTACTGTGACAATATGTTGTTCATAAGACATGAATCTGTTTAAAATAACATTTTTGTTTTACATGAAAAAAGAAAAACAGATTTCATAGTGCTTTTTGAACGGTTCATACTATTTATTTGTTAATGACAGAGTACAATTCCCCCAAAGACAATGTATAAAAGACGGTATAAAAACTGTAGAATCCTACTTATAATAATAGTTAGAAATAAGAATATAAATATAAGGTTTTTATGTATATAGTAGAAGAATGTTTAAAAATGTTTTAGATATAAGGCCATTTGTTTGGGTCTGAAACAACTAACATCAGAACTATAAAAATAGTTACCACTTGTAAATAGTAGAGAGTAATTAAGATGTTAGTTAGTACAAAACCTTTGTTGTAAACCATATTTCCATGTTTGGAAATGGGGATTTTGTTGCAAAATGTCTGACTTGAAGACAACCATTTATTTAAAAAAATATTCTTTATTTTGTTTAACTATTATTTGTATTGTAACCAATACTAATTGTTTTTGTGTAATTTGAAAACATGTTTAATTTATAATAATATTTGTAAAAGTCAGAGAGGGTATCACACATCATATATTGTTTGTAAATTATTTTGTAAGAAAAATTGTTAAAAAATCATAGGCCAAAAGAATGGAAACCAAACTTCATCAAAACAGAGAAATTGCTCAATTAAATGCAAATAAACAAAAGGGGTTTAGACAAAATAAACTTGAGATCATGCCATATAATTGCACATACCATTTAGAGAGATTTTAATAAATTATATTCAGAATTATGAATAAAAAATAAAAATGACTAAACTCAGAAATTTAGACATGGGAGTCATATATTTCAGAATAATGTTTCAGAATACAACTAATTCAATTAATTACCAGAAAATAAGGGAATAGGAACCTTTTAATACAATATAGAATTATTAATATTAAATATAACTGATAAAATGGCTGAATTTATATAATGACAGGAAGTAAATTTTAATGTTTTGACTTCCAAACAGTTTGTATACCAAACTGAAAGTAAAATTACTATTTTTTGGACAGAAAACACTATAAAATGGCATTATTTAATCTGAAAATAACCAGAATGAACTGAAAGATTAATTTAAATCAAATCTAGTGAATAAAATTGACAAATAACCAAAGTTTAGGCATTCATATAGTGAAAATATAAAGTATTCACAGGATGTGAAAATATTTTTGAACAATGTTAAGGATAATATTATATGGGCTAAGAGTTTAATTGAAACTGAAGGAAACAGTTAGTTAATTATTGGTAGTTGAACGGTTAACATGACATACGTTTGATAACGTGGATAACCTAACCTATAATCGTCATACAAAGCGAGTGTATAGTGCGTTATTGTGAAATCGCGAGTGACTTGTAAAATACTTCTAAAACTATCATATTATAACAGAAACGATCAAGTAACACTCCATAACACAGAACAATATAAATCTACTCCGAAAAAACACCACAAAACACTAGAAAACTGTATAATACTCTAACCCAAATTAGTGACGGAATCGGAGAAAGTGTTTGAACTAATAATTATACGGATACACTAAATACAACTCAGAAACAGTACACCAATCACTACACAACATTTAACAAGAGATTTGCAGACACAAGAACAGGAATATTGCTTCAAAATACATTATTTGGAATGCAGCAGGAACGAGCAACATTTTGATCAACTTGACGGCGGCCATTTGCTTTGACGATCTCAGTGCCTTCTTCTTTGTTCAGCACAGCTGTTTGGTGAAAACAATTATTATATTTACAATTTATTATTCAATGTCTGTGTTTATTAATAACTATTAATTTGATTGTAACGTTATACTTTTTAAATATTAGCCCGATTTCTCTGACTTTGGTAATAACTGGCTGTTTAAAGAACCATATATAATTTGTATATCATATACTTGTAACTTTTTTCGATATCCTGAGAATCGATACTAATCGATAAGAGTCAATATTGCTGTTACTTAATAAAAAACATTAATACTTTTCAATACTTAATAGTTCTTTATTTCTTCAATAATACTAATTACCAATAATATAATTCTAATTGATAATCTACAAGGACTTTACCACCCGTAAGTGAAGATAACCTAAAAAATAAAAAGGTAAACAAGTATCGATTGGTTTGAAGACAGTCTTATGAGTGGTGATAGCTTATTTAAAATATACTAAAACTTTAATAAAAATTTTCAGAAGAGCATTACACTGTTTAAAACTTCACAGCCCTATATTAATTAATTGATCCTAATTAATTAATTAATAAAATTAAAATTTTTTTTTTAATTATTTTTTTTTATAAACATAATTTTTTTTTTAATTTCCTTCAAAACAATAAATTTTGTTTTGAAACTTTCGGCGAAGCTTAACATATATATTCCTTCATCAACTTTACGCTACTCGACCGGTCTTGCTACCATTGGGACTCGACCAGCTGGGAAACTTAAGGAAGTGTTTCAGGCCAGTAAGACGTCGAGAGCCACACCAATTACACACACATTTTATTTAATTATTACAAATTGGCTAGCCCAAAGAGTGGGGCTTGATTAGATTGGAGTATCACACTCCACAATAGCTTATTATCATCAACACCTATATAAATTTGTATATTATATCATCAATACATACAGCAATCTTTTATTATTTTATTACAATATCAAGAGACGCCTAATAGACGAAATATTAACACACACACATCTTAATACCATACTATGGAAGAGGTACAGATGACCAATGGAATGATTACTCTCTAATCTTATTATTTTCCCCCTTACGCAAGCTAAGTGTTAAATAAACATCAAATTAATAGCCCAGTGTGTCATCTATTATGATATTTTTAAAAACAACTGTATGTTATGTAACATGTTGGGAAAAAAGCTTAGCAAACTCAATTTTGTTTAGCCATAGATTAGTCTGGCAGAGCAGAATAAAGATATTTTGTTTTTTAGCATTATGAAAGCCTCTTCTAGCCTTGTTAGTTTTTTTCTTTGGATAGAACAAGAGTTCTGGAACAGATAGACATAAGAAACTAATAAATCTGCTCAAAGGCAGAACGTCGACTCTTGATGTATAGCAGCAATACCAACGTCTACTACAATTAGAATGGCATAGTAGCCGTCTAAACACAATAAGGAAGGATATAACAAATAATTACAAGTGTTGAACGCTGTTGTGTATTTCTACCTGTGATCTTAAAGATATAATAAAAATAATATATTTCAGTAAGCTCTTCAGAAGTAATCAGTGGGAATGAAAGTAAGTAGGCCTAGTAGTCAAATTATGTACGGTATTTTAAATATATCGATTATATCGTAAATATACCACAAAGTAGTCAATGTATACAGAGACTATGAGTTAATATAGTAAAAGTATATAACAGGATTAGATTACTACGAACCTCTCAGGAAACTATGTTTATGACATATGCAGAGACAGATATAAACAACTTTGTATTTTACACAGTACAGAACAAATAGTAATAAGGTAAGAAGGTCATGTAATAGATATTATGACAGATTGATCATAAAAGCAATAGAAATTAATAAACACAAAAATAACATCAACAGAGAAACCGCCACGCATAGTACGACTTGGTACCCTTTACTTTCTGGTTTGACTGCACACGGGTTGAATGACCACACAAATAATGGACACAGCGTAACGCCTACAGGGCAGGATTCACCTACCGGACCATCCATCGCCACTTCTACACTATATAACTGAGTTCGATTGCCGGCGTTTTTGTCACCTACACCTGAGGATACTCATTGTAATATGAGTGAAACGTTGTCATACAAGACATTTTTGACGCGGTCCATACCGGAAGAAGACTTCAGAAACATAATGGACAGTGACCGCGGAAGCCAAGCCTACGTGAGAATATGTCAGCCTCTACGGAGAGGAGTTGTCTTCATCTGTCCAACGATTTGACAATCTGAGAAATAAGAAACTGCGTTTCTTGCCAAGATTGACACCTGAAAAGTTGTAGAAATAACAAAGCAGTACCTGCGTCCGCTAAACTATCTACTTATAACCGGTCTTCTACAGTCACGAGAATACTCGACAACGTCAGTACAGCAGTGGTAAGAACCCAAATCAAAGACACTAGAGCCGAGCTGAGTCGCATCAATAGACAACTTTTTATTCACTTGGATATTAGCAACAAATTGCCAACTTCCGATTGGGACTACTTTGATAACATTTCGTAGGAGCAATCCGAGAGAGTCCTGGATATAATCACGCATAGACATAAACGCAAGTTTGATAAACTTTTCTCAAAACTTGAAAAGAAGGAAATATCTACGGAGAAGGTTGTAGTCAAGATATGGAACCAGAACTTAGACGACGCTGCCATGGGTGTGTTAAAGAATGGATTTAATTTAGCTGTTGCTCACAACCGAATCCCAACGGAAGATATCATCAGCGGAATAGAAATATCCATTTGTCGCTAACATGTTGAGACGGCCGAAGTGATAAGACAGGATACATCCTACATAATTAGGACATCAAAACCTCCGAAACAGAACGTTACAAAACAAGAACTATTAGCATTGTCATGCCTCAGAAAAAACGAGCAGTTATTTGTTCCATCAGCGGATAAGGGTAATGCTACCGTTGTTATGGACAATACAGATTACAGAAATAAAATAGCTGGTCTAGTAGAAGATGGTAGGTACAGAAACATTCGAAATCGAACTAGACGAATAAAGAAGACGATTGCGGATCTGATAAAATCATCAACTAGCATTCCGGAGGACAAGAAAAATCTTTTAGGTTCGGATCCGACAACACCATTACGCTATGGCTTGCCAAAAATCCATAAACCAGACATTCCGCTACGACCAATAGTTAGTGCGATTGGTTCAGCTGCTCACCCCATAGCCAAACTCATTGCAGAAGAATTACAACAGTTTATGGGAAGGACATACTCGTTTATTAGGTATTCAGCGTACTTCATAAGAAAAATAGAACCTCTAACATTGGGTCAAGAAGACATTATTGTCAGTTTCGAAATTGTCTCACTTTTCACTAACATTCCGGTAGATGACGCCTTAAAGGTTATGGACCCTCTATTGCCGTCATATTGAAAATATGAAAGGCGTATCTTTTTAGGTTTGTTTTAAAAAAAAGTTGTAAATTCCTATTAAAAAAAGAAGAAGTTTAATAAAATTTGGTAAGGAATCGAGTTCTGAGAATAAACGATGTAAATAAAGTTACTTTGAGCTAACTTTAAAATATCTGGCTCGAAGTAGAAACAAAAACATGGACAAACTTTTCATTCTTAATGAAACAAAAAATTTCAAAAACAATTCATGAATGTAGAATATTTTTACTTAAAATTTCAATATTTCGGATAATTTCTTTACAAAATTAAATATTAAAAAAAAACAGTTTTTTGGGACGATAGAACGCAATGTAACTAAATAAAGATAAAAAACAGTCATACAATCGTAGGTCCTGAAATATTTTTTTCAAGTTAATTTTCCTATTGCATTATTTACCTTTGGAGACAATTGTAGGTAACATACCACAAGTCGAGAAGAAAACATTACCTGCCCCATGTTCATATATGACGTCTTTTTCTTATTGTTAACTGTTAAAACATCTCTTTAAATAGTGCTCTTTCCTGCTAGAACAATCTGTATATTGATGTATTATTGTTATATTGAACAAACATAATATTGTACACGAGTGTATACTTGTAACATAGATATAAATAATAAATATTTATTAGATTATTTTTTTTTAAAAACGACACTATGTTGCAGTTTATTTTAAATGTATACTTTGACTACTTTAAATTTTATGTAAATTCTCAGAGTCACGTATGATTTCACTCTTATTTCAACTAAATATTGTTTATAACTTTGTAATTGGTTATTATTTGGTTTACAGCCTGAGTACTCTCTATTATGCGACAGGTAGTAAAGAATGTTATATTAGTATTGCTAAGGATGGTACTAAAACACTCGAGTTTTTTGGTTTCACTTCAGCACGGCCCATGACACACAAGCTCTGACGTCACGTTCAGGTAACTGAGTATTCCGCAAGCTTGTGTCACACTCACGCGCTTGTGTCAACCTCAGTATGAGGTTGACCAAATTATAATGAGCGAGATAAAAGTTCTCTCACGTAGGGACAGAGGTTGAAAAGGAATGTGCGAGAGAAAGTGTGTTACTAATAGCGTAGTGGCGGAAATTCTTATTTTATTTTATTTTATTCTGTTTTTTAACTTAACGGATGTACGTCTGTATAATAATAGGCCTAATTTTTACTTTGCCTCGGTCTCCATCTTGTTGTTGTTTAAATATCTTTCTCTGTACATTTTGCTTCTCCTGCTGTTCCATACCATCGTCGCATCATGCTTGAATACAACTGTGTGTAACATATTGTGTATGTGTATGAAAACAATAAACTCATGTGCGTTGTTGCTGTGTAAATTATACCTGTATTTTCGAAAAACATTTCGATCCACATTGATCCGTTATATGTAACATACGTTTGACACAAATTTTTAAATAAAATATTTTTAAAAACTCGAGAATTTTTAATTAAAACTTTAAAAAATGGTAAAATCACGCAATAAACATTCTTTTCCGGGAGTCTTGCATTAAACACAGTGCACCGCCTGCCACTTCCCACATGACAGGATATGGTATCATGTTTTTTTTTTCTTAGTAAGAACACAAGACACTTCGTCAGCGGTTTACATTTACACGTTGCCGATTGTTTATCCAGACGGTAGATTATTGCAAAACTCTGTGGTCAGAGAATACTATACAAACAAAGAAACCCTTAGTGGGCAATATCCGGTTTCGGTTTTCCCCTTTCAATTATTGTTTCCAACGTTGACGCACACAGTCGCAATTTCCTCCTTCGTAACATAGTTTGCTGCAATTAGTGTAACAGCCCAATAATTTTGGTGAATTCACAATGGGCGTGAAATACCCTATAGTGTCGTTACAGAACGTGGACAGTAAGTACAAGAATACTGTGCTCGCCAACATACAGGACCACGCTGACGAGTCCAAAGCACAGCATACACCTACCGAAACGCTACGCGGGAGTTTTCAACGATGAGCAGTTGCGACGAATCACGCCGTAAACTCTGTAGCTTGTGCATAGAGGGGAAAGGAGCAAAGGTAGACGGCACTAATGGACAATGTAGAGAAACGTGTAGATTCAAGGCGTATTACAGTTATCGTAATTATTATTCCTTCACAAACCGTGTTGTTGTTGTTGTAGTTGTTCAGAAAGAAAATTGTTAATGTATAAAATTATATACTATAACGATTCATATTGTCGTCCTATCTGAGCGTTATATGAAAGTGTCAAACGGAGCGAGTATAGCGACGTAAGCAAGAGAGAGAGCGTATAATCGCAGCCATCTCTGTCTAACCTCGTCACTGCTACGACAAATGCCGGTACAGACAGGAAATTTTACTTAATTGAATTTATGGGTTGAAACTGCAATATCTTTAAAACCAATAAATATACAGCAATTCTGAAAACAGCATAGTGTTGAGCAATTTAAGCTCTATAAGTAGCCAAAATATCAACAAATATAATTAACATTTACAGAAGATATACAGAAGAAGAACGCCAAGCGAAATAACTCGAGAATTAGGCTAGGTACGAATTAGGTGTTTTCACACACACACACACACACACAGGTAAAGACCTAAGCAACAATATTCTGTGGTCAGACCTTTGAAAACACGTTTGCAAATACCTGTAATCAAACGATTTGCAAACAAAGGAAGTACGATTTTAGCCAGTAACTTTTGCCGTCTCAGACCTGTCAAGGGGCGTTTAGTCCGATATTGTTTGAAATGGAAAACGCATGATTTATTTGGAACAACCATTCAGAATCCTGCATTTAGGACAGACGCCAACTCTGACGGAGGGTAGCGGGACTCTTCGTTCTGATCTTCAATGCGCTAGACGTGTGTAAATTACGTGCTTAATTTCACAAACACGCAAAGTTTCATTTAAGTAAAAAGTTCGAGAAGTAGTCCGCAGTTGCAGAGGAACTAGTACAGTTCGACAAAAACTCTCGCTGTGTAACACCACATTAATTAATTAATTAATTAATAATCAATTGTGAAGTGACTGGTGCAACAGAGAGCTACAGCATCTGTAATTGCGCAGATCATCGTTCAACAGGATTAGTCAACATCATTTCTTCTGTGCTGAACCATCAAAAGGAGGATCTCTACGAATTTCTATCTACGGTCGACGCATCAAACAGTAAGAAATAGATTCATTGATCAATGAAATAAATAATAAATAAATAATAAACAATTTTAAAATACACTAAGAATTTCACACTTTGTATTTAATTAGTAAGATTAGTTATAACATAGTATAGGAGTGTTGAATGGAATGTAAGTTGTAGTATAGAACGTGCAAATTATTGCAGAACTGTTCCTTAGCAATGGTTTGGGAGATATAAATTTTCTTAATTAAACCAGATAAGAGCAATAGGTCGTTTGGACGTTTTAATCTTCACTTTTCACGCACACTCATTAATTATAAGAGTTAGGGTAGCAATAAGTCCTACAATTAGCATTTTCAAGAAGTTAACAAAATAATTAAAACGGTAATTAAACAAACTTCAACAAAAGTTTTAAGTGTTATTTGTAACGATTCCCCTTGAATTCCACATTCACTGAACGAATCCTGAGAAAGTGTGTCTCTATGCTCTGAGCTAAGCTGAAACCGTGTCATTTGTATCTGGGATTTGTTCTGGGGCCCAGGTAAAGTAAAATCACGGGTAAGTAACGTTTTATCTATCATTAAATATGTACAATAATGTTGGTATCTGTAATGTGGGAATTATATTGATGGAAGGTTGGCTAATCTGATTCATAATTTAATTTTGCTTGGTACTGGCAGATATGACGGACACAGTGCTCTAATCTTTCAAATACAACAGACGTTTGCTACGCTCGTTGCGTTTCGCCTGTTGGCTTAATTATTTTCATGTCGCAACATATTATGTAGGGCCTTTGGCCTAAATTATTTCATGTTTTGGTTTAGTGTTGCATAATTGCGCTTCATTTCTTAAAAATACCTTTTCCTCAGACGTCATGATGCCTGAAGGCTTAGCTAACCTTCATCAAATCTAAATTGATTTGTACCATTTACGTACAATAAATGTGTTTAAATACAGTCCACTTATCTACCATTATTTTCAGGTTCCTAGCCGATTTAACTCCACGACATTATTAAAATACTTAGCTAGGCATCTACACATCAAAATTTAATTTTAATCAATTACAATTCTTAACATTTTTTGGTCACTCCGGGCCTGGATCTATCATTCAACCTTCTTTTACAACTTTATACCTTGCGAAGCGGCTTCTCACTTAATTATTTTTTAATCCAATTTCTGGCCATCACGGACGAATCAGTATGTTCACTGATCCGACCGTGTCGGTATTTATTTCAACACTTCTTTCGTCGCTGAGATTGGCCTTCTTGGTCAGCACCATAGTATATAAAAAATCCACGTGTAAACGCCTACACGCCAGTTTTTGAGCGGTTTCAAGTTGTGAGAGTATTCATCCATCCAGCCCGTGCGTGTCACTGCCATCTGCTGCACGCCTCAACGCTGCAAGACGCCTCTCCGAATACACGACATCAATATCATCAATAAAAGGTGCGTAAAAAATGACGGAAGAAAGTATAAGAGTGTTAGTTAAAAAGAGAGGCGGCTTAAAGTCTGCCATAGTGAGAATTAATTCTGCAATAGTTAACTTTGACAAAAATAGCAATACCAAGCATTTTTTAAGTGTAAGACTTGAAAGTTTAAAAAGTTTGTCAATAAAATACTATGAGGTCCAGTCTGAGATCGAACTAATTTCTAGAGACATAAATACTGCCCAAGAAGACAGAGTCGAAGTTGAAGAGCTTTTGTATTCAACCGAGGCTAAGATTTTACAACTGTTAGACACTTTTAACATCCAGACTGAATCTCAGACATTAAGTAGCAATATTCAATAAAAACCTATCAAGCTGCCTTGCTTCACAGGTAACATTCTCGAATGGCAGCACTTCTATTCGATATTTTTAGACTTGGTAGATGCTAGATCAGACTTAACCTCAGTACAAAAATTACACTACTTATATTCATTTCTTAAAAATGAACCACTAGATTTAATCAAGGCTTTGCCTATTTGTCACGAAAATTATTCAATAGCGTTACGTTTGCTGTCCGCTAGATATGACAATAAATTTATATTAGCCAAATAGTATATTCAAAATTTATTAGAAGTAAAATCTACAACTAAGGACTCTGTACAGAGTTTAGCAGAATTTACAAATGCCATAACGTCTTCTGTCAATTCTATGACAGCCATGATTGTCAGTAGATTCATTTGAACTTATTGTCATACAGCTGTTGTCAACAAAGCTTGATCATTCCACCTTTCAACTATGGAAAGAATCTATAAATTCTGAAAATCTTCCCAATTTCCAGAATTTTGTACAATTTCTAAATGCCCGTAGGCAACTATTAGAAAACACGCTACCGCTGGAAGCTGGACAGCAGCTTAACAAACCGATTCTAAAATTTAACCATAAGTCTGAAAAATCTAAGTTACGAAACTCTGCTGGCAGCACTGTATTTAAAAGCTATCATTCTACTTCAAATAATTATTCATGCCTATACTGCAAGGCAAGTCACCCAATTTATATGTGTGACAAATTTCGCGATTTGAGCGTATCGGAACGAGGGCAATATATACTAAAGCACAAATGCTGCACTAATTGTCTGAGACCAGATCATTTTTCTCCTAATTGTAAAGTCGTGTAAGGTCTGTTCGAGACGGCACCATACACTACTTCATATAAATAAGGAACTAAATGACAGTCCTGCCAGCACTAGTGATTACTGCTCATTTAAATTGCAATCAGTGAACAATGTTATCTTATCTACAGCTGTCGCATTTGTTATCGACCGCGCTGGTAACAAGCAACTTGCACGAATCCTACTAGATGCAGGATCGCAAGTTAATTTTTGTACTGCATCATTTGCAAAAAAATTGCAACTTAATTTAACCAAATCTAATATACCAATCTCAGGTATTAATAATGCAAAATGTTGCGCTAATAATTTGATATCAGTTTGTATTGTTTCCCGTTATCAAAATTGTCTATAAAATAGGTTAATTACCTTCTGTCAAACGTTTCTTAAAATCCTTTTAGGACGACTCGAGTTTCGACACCATTTGGTGTCATCATCAGATCACAATATGAATCAGGTTAAAACATTTTGATGCATATGCATCACGTCAGAAGTTAAAAAATTTTAAAAAACAACACATAACAATATATAAATAATAAATAAACTATATCTCAACAATAACATTACAATAATAAAAATATAAAACAACGCGGCCGCAAACGAACCTGCACAGGAACGCACCCACGGTGAGACTAATCAATGCCGGTCTGACCCTGGTTCAATTTTATCGATCTGATATATCGAATATCTCGCTCTATAAGATCGATTCTATTAAATAAAACGTTATTGATATGTATTGCTTTCTCATTTAGGATACGATTGTGATCCTTCTTAATGGCTTTATATATCTCGAACCTTTCAAGGGTGTCCAGCTTTAGTGACTTTTTACATTTATGAAGGATATCCAGATTATCATTAATACTCTTTATATTATGGTTATATGAGCTCAAATGTTCTGCTGTAAATGTAGATCTTATTACATTTGATTTGGAGCTGGGGATATGTTCTTTATAGCGTAATTTGAATGAACGACCTGTTTGTCCTATATAGAACTGTGTGCAATCAGAACAATTAAGTCTATATACACCAGTACCATCAAATATATCGGAGGGTATATTTTTGTTATTAAATGTGAGTTTTTTCTCAAGTTTATTACTTGCCTTAGAGGCCAAGGTAATATTATGCTTTTTTAATTGATTTTTTAAAGTATTGTAGAGATTTTCACTACATTCCATAGCAATGTATTTGTTTACTTTTTCTTTGGATACATCAATGTTTATTGGTTTATTTTGTTTTTTATTAATAATTCTATCTACTATATGACTTTTGTATCCATTGGCTAATGCTATGTGTTTGATAATGTTTAATTCATTGTTATAATCATCTGTGGATAAGGGTAATGCCAGCAATCTATGAATCATACAGTTGAAAAAAGCCATTTTTTGTGAAATAGGGTGATACGATGAGGCATGAATAGCATGATCCGTGATTGTTGGTTTTCTGTAAATATTATAGTTAATTTTATTATTTATTTTAGTTAAAGTTAAATCTAAAAAATTGATTTTATTATTCAGTTCAGTTTCTAATGTGAATTGTAAATTATTTGTAATTGTATTCATATGTTTTTTAAGCATTTCTAACTGTCTGCAATTGCCATTGTAAATCATTATTGTGTCATCCACATATCGTCGGTAAAATAAAATTTTTGTAAAATGTTTGTTTTTAGTCGATAAAATTTCGCTTGTTTCAATATGATTTAGATAAATTTCAGCCAGGATGCCTGACAATGGGGATCCCATAGCTAAACCATCCCGTTGTAAATAATATTTGTTGTCAAAAGTAAAATAATTTTGTTCTAATATTACTTTTGTCAAATTAATTAACTCATCAACTGTTTCATGATTTAATGTGGATTTAGATAGTAATAAATTCTTGTTTTCTAAACTTAGAAATAGCTAAAAATTTTTAGTTGGAAATAGCTAAAAATTTATTACTATCTAAATCCACATTAAATCATGAAACAGTTGATGAGTTAATTAATTTGACAAAAGTAATATTAGAACAAAATTATTTTACTTTTGACAACAAATATTATTTACAACGGGATGGTTTAGCTATGGGATCCCCATTGTCAGGCATCCTGGCTGAAATTTATCTAAATCATATTGAAACAAGCGAAATTTTATCGACTAAAAACAAACATTTTACAAAAATTTTATTTTACCGACGATATGTGGATGACACAATAATGATTTACAATGGCAATTGCAGACAGTTAGAAATGCTTAAAAAACATATGAATACAATTACAAATAATTTACAATTCACATTAGAAACTGAACTGAATAATAAAATCAATTTTTTAGATTTAACTTTAACTAAAATAAATAATAAAATTAACTATAATATTTACAGAAAACCAACAATCACGGATCATGCTATTCATGCCTCATCGTATCACCCTATTTCACAAAAAATGGCTTTTTTCAACTGTATGATTCATAGATTGCTGGCATTACCCTTATCCACAGATGATTATAACAATGAATTAAACATTATCAAACACATAGCATTAGCCAATGGATACAAAAGTCATATAGTAGATAGAATTATTAATAAAAAACAAAATAAACCAATAAACATTGATGTATCCAAAGAAAAAGTAAACAAATACATTGCTATAGAATATAGTGAAAATCTATACCATACTTTAAAAAATCAATTAAAAAAGCATAATATTACCTTGGCCTCTAAGGCAAGTAATAAACTTGAGAAAAAACTCACATTTAATAACAAAAATATACCCTCCGATATATTTGATGGTACTGGTGTATATAGACTTAATTGTTCTGATTGCACACAGTTCTATATAGGACAAACGACCTGTTTCAAATTACGCTATAAAGAACATATCCCCAGCTCCAAATCAAATGTAATAAGATCTACATTTGCAGCAGAACATTTGAGCTCATATAACCATAATATAAAGAGTATTAATGATAATCTGGATATCCTTCATAAATGTAAAAAGTCACTAAAGCTGGACACCCTTGAAAGGTTCGAGATATATAAAGCCATTAAGAAGGATCACAATCGTATCCTAAATGAGAAAGCAATACATATCAATAACGTTTTATTTAATAGAATCGATCTTATAGAGCGAGATATTCGATATATCAGATCGATAAAATTGAACCAGGGTCAGACCGGCATTGATTAGTCTCACCGTGGGTGCGTTCCTGTGCAGGTTCGTTTGCGGCCGCGTTGTTTTATATTTTTATTATTGTAATGTTATTGTTGAGATATAGTTTATTTATTATTTATATATTGTTATGTGTTGTTTTTTAAAATTTTTTAACTTCTGACGTGATGCATATGCATCAAAATGTTTTAACCTGATTCATATTGTGATCTGATGATGACACCAAATGGTGTCGAAACTCGAGTCGTCCTAAAAGGATTTTAAGAAACGTTTGACAGAAGGTAATTAACCTATTTTATAGTCTTAATCGTTTCTGGAGGCAAGAAAAATGTTTAAATCAAAATTGTACTTTTAATGCTCAATGTGCAGTATTATCTACTTTAACCCATAAACTTCCAGCACAATCTTTTGACATAAAACATTTTAATATCCCAGATAATATTTTCCTTGCTGACCCAAATTTTAATGTATCAGCTGACATAGACATATTATTGGGAGCGCAGTTTTATTTAGATTTGATTCAAGCAAACAAATATGTTCGTGGACCTAACTTTCCTGTCATACCAGAAACTAAGTTAGGCTATATTCTAGCAGGCAATTTGCCTAAGCATTGTCATTTAAAATGTCCTGCTGTTTCGTTTTTGGCAAGAAACGACGATGATCAAATTCTAGCGTCCCTTGAGAAGTTTTGGGAGACTGAAACCGTTCTTGATAATGCACCCATTGTTAATGACTCACTTTGCGAAGAACATTTTGTTAAATCTACTAATCGTAATAATGAAGGCAGATTTATCGTTTCACTGCCATTTGTTTCTGATAGTGCCCAGCTGGGTGATTCCTATGCTACCGCTGAAGCGACATTTTTAAGTTTAGAAAGCAGGTTCAAGCGTGATGCTGATCTTGAGCGTGAATATTCAAATTTCATACAGGAATATAAGGATCCTGGCCACATGACGCTGATTGAAGAGTGTTCTGTTGATTACAAGGTTTCAAATACCTACTATTTACCTCATCATGCCGTTTTTAAATATTCTAGTTCCACGACAAAGCTTCGCGTCGTTTTTGATGGTTCTGTTAAAACTAGCAATGGTCTATCTCTCAATGATATTTTGTTAGTGGGCCCAAATGTCCAGCAAGATCTTTTCTCCATTCTTTTACGATTTCGTACACACAATTGTGTTCTAATCGCTGACATCGAGAAGATGTATCGGCAAATTCTAGTTTCTGATAACGAATGTCATTACCAACGTATTCTATGGCGTGATTCTTCGCTTGAACAATTTAAAAATTTCGTGCTGCGAACTGTAACATACGGTACTGCTAGCGCTTCATTCTTGGCAACTCGCTGCCTCATTCAGATTGGTAAGGATAGTGAAGCTTCATTTCCTGACGCTGCTTCAGATATAATTAATGATTTTTATGTCGATGATTTGTTGACCGGTGCAGACACCATTTCTAATTTGATCAAATTAAAATCTGACTTAAGTACGGTGTTGAGTCAATATGGCTTTACTCAACATAAATTGGCCTCAAATGAGCCAAATGTAGTCACTAATCATGGTAATTCATCACTTCCGTTAAACAAACAGGGCAATGTGCGCACGTTGGGCATTCTTTGGAACAACGCTGCAGATTCATTCATGTTTGACATCAAGTCATTTCCAGTTGATTTAAGTATTTCTAAGAGAAGAATCCTGTCAATTAAAGCGGGTATCCACGACCCATTAGGACTTATTGGTCCAATTGTTTTCCTTTACAAACAGTTTATGCAGCAACTGTGGATGTGCTGTCTTGGTTGGGATGAGCCAATTTCTGAGCAATTATATTCGTATTGGCGTTCATTATACGACAAGTTGTATTTAATTGGTGAAATTATTGTTCCACGCTCCATACGCAGCACGTCTGAGCCTAAGTTAATTGAATTACATGGATTCGCGGATGCCTCTGAAAATGGTTATGGATGTTGCATTTACATTAGTTATTTATCAAGATTTATTGGCCTTTTGTCACCTTTTGTGTTCTAAATCTCGTGTGGCTCCACTTCGACAGGTTTCATTCCTCCTCAATGAGCTCTGTGCTTGTTTGTTGTTATCGCGACTTCTATTCAAGGTCACCTCTGCTCTCCGTTCCTTTGTCAATAGCGTACATCTCTACTCCGATTCCATGGTATTTCTTTATTGGATTCATGCTCAGTCTTATAGGTGGAAGACCTACGTCGCTAATCGTGTTGCTGAGATTCAGCGTCTCACTGAAGCCCACACATGGCATCATATTGATTCGCAACATAGTCCTGCGGACATTACTTCTAGAGGATGTCACCCTGACGTTTTGCGCGATTGTTCGCTTTGGTGGCATGGTCCTACTTGTCTGTCTCAATCTTCTGAGCCCAATGTTTTTTCACCTTTTTCACCTTCTAATGTGCCGCTTCCTGAAAGTTCCGTTAAGGAGAACAAACCTCCAAGCTTTCTCTAATGTCTACCTTACGTATTGATCTCTCCAAGGACTTTTTCTCGTTGCACCGACTGATCCGCGTGTACACTTATTGTTTTCGATTTATCAAAAATGCTAGATCCTTAAAGACAAAGAAAATTTCGGGAGTTCTCACCCCTACTGAAATTCATTCTACACTTAACTTTTTCATAAAGCAATCCCAGTCGATCCATTTCGCTACTGAGCTTAATTGCCTTCGAAATGGAGCTTCTGTCTCTATAAGGAGTAAACTGTCTTCTCTTGACCCATTTCTTGATGAGTTCGGCATCATGCGTGTCGGCGGACGTCTACAGCAGTCGCAGCTACCCTATGATAATAAGCATCCCACTCTTTTGCATCCTTCGGCTCACATCACTCGCCTAATAATTGAGAGTGAGCATATTCGACTTCTCCACGCTGGCGCTCAACTTGTCCATCATTCACTTCGTCAACGCTGGTGGATTATTAACGCCAAGATAGTGATTCGTTCCATCATTCGTAGCTGCGTCAAATGTCTCAGATTCAATATTAAATATCAAGCTCAAAGGCTTGGTGTCTTGCCATCTCCTAGGGTTACTCCCTCCAGGCCGTTTTTATTTTGTGCAGTGGATTATGGTGGTCCTTTCATGATCCGTCATGGCGGGCAGAGATCTAGGACTCTGTCCAAGTCATATGTGGCTCTATTCATTTGCTTAGCCACTAGGGCCATTCATTTGGAATTGGTTTCCGACCTCACAGCCAATGCTTTTATAGCCGCCTTACGTCGTTTCATGGCCCGTAGGGGCATACCTAGCCAATTGTATTCTGGCAATGGCACGAACTTTAGGAAGGCCCGCAACGTCTTGCGTGAGCTTTACAATCTTTGGGATAACAGGGATGCCACTTTAACAACTCAATCATTTGCAACTTCTCACGGTATTAAGTGGTCATTCATTCCTCCTTCGTCACCTCATTTTGGTGGGCTTTGTGAAAGCGGTATAAAGAGCTTGAAATATCATTTGCGCCGCGTTGTCGGCAAGTCTATACTCACATTTGACGAGTTTACTACGGTTTTATCACAGGTAGAGGCCTGTCTAAATTCACGTCCATTATTTGCCGTTTCATCGGATGTAAACGATCCAGTGCCACTTACCCCTGGCCACTTTTTAATCTGTGCACCATTAACGGCAATATTTGATCCTGATTTGTCACACGTTCCTATCTCTCGTCTCGGCCGTTGGCAACTTCTCCAGAAGTTTGTCCAAGCTATCTGGAAATCATGGTCGCGCGACTACCTACACTAATTGCAAAAGCGTCACAAATGGAAGTTCGCTAAAGGAAACGTCTCCATTGGTGACCTGGTCCTTCTAATCGAAGATAACTTGCCTTCATTAGCATGGGAATTTGGGGTAATCACAGCCACATTTCCCGGACCAGACAATTTAATTAGGGTAGTTCACGTTCGCACGCCTGTTGGCACCTTTCGCAGACCAATTCACAAGTTATGTTTGGTGCCAGCGCGGGACGAACCCGTAGACACTATATCAATGAAACTTCTTAACACAATCGTTATGTATTATGTATACGCATATTACACATTTTACATCCTTTCGGATATGTCTATTTTACTGCTATGTATCATTGAATTTGATATCATTATATCAATACTATGCATGTACATTATTATGTTCTTTCTCTATTGCATTTACCATGGTTATGTATCTTTAAATGGTTAGTCTACTATTATTGTATCTACTATAATGTCTCAATCATTGTATTACTATATTGAGTCAGTTTTTGAGGAAGTTTTCTTTATATAAAAAAGGATGTCGCTTATGTTCTGTTCAAAATTAAATGTATGTATTTACCAAACATATGTTAATGTTTCAAAGAAGATTATGTTAGTTATATAAGCACTTTTATTTTTATCATGAGCTTTAGTTTGTATCTTTTCAATACAGAAATTGTTTTGTTTTACTTTAAGCAAGGATCAATTTATTAAAGTGTAAAGCTTTCAATTATTTTATGTATTTTCTTGTATACAACATTTGATTCATGTATTTTGTCACTACGCAACACATATTTTGTATCCATATACTTTGTATCTATGTAACACATATTATTGTACCCGCATCTGTTGTCTATGATTGTGCACCACGCATATATTTTTACACATATTCTTGTATTTGTATTTTATGATCATGTATCGCACCTATATTATTGTATTCATGTATTTGTGATTATGACACACATGTTATTGCATTTATATACTTGTAACTATTCAACAATGTATCATCTATTCTCGCATGTCAATGTATTTGTGCATTCTTGCAATCGTTTGGTATAGCATGCGCTATTTAATTATTATACTACAGCGTTATGCTTAATCTATGTTTCTATATGCATGTAACGTTTTGTAATAATCTTTGTTTATTCATTTCATATAATATGCAATCTTATTATGTATAAATCAGCTGGTTTTGACTGGCTTAATTTATTAATCATGATTTGCATAAATACTTGCAATTTAAATCTGGCCCATCAAAGGATGAGTCACAAATTATTCATTATCAAGCTATCATGTTCTGCATTGTATGCATGTCTGCTGATTCATGCATGTTTGTAATCATGTATGGATCAGTTTGCAAGCCAACTTTGGCCAATTTGATCATTATCTACCAGTCCAAAGTTTTATTTCTGGACAACGTAATATTATAATCTTTGTTATCTAACATTCCAATGTCGATAATTAAGGCATCAAATTACTAATGGTTAATCTCTATTAGTAAGAACATACATGCGTGTGTTTTCTCTTTATAATATAGATTGTTAACAATGTATTACAAAAAAAAATCGCACGATTTTTTGCCGGCAGTTATGTACAATAATGTTAGTATCTGTAATGTGGGAATTATATTGATGGAAGGTTGGCTAATCTGATTCATAATTTAATTTTGCTTGCTACTGGCAGATATGACGGACACAGTGCTCTGCGCTTTCAAATGCAACAGACGTTAGCTATGCTCGTTGCGTTTCGCCTGTCGGCTTAATTATTTTCATGTCGCAACATATTATGTAGGGCCTTTGGCCTAAATTATTTCATGTTTTGGTTTAGTGTTGCATAATTGCGCTTCACTTCTAAAAAAGATACCTTTTCCTCAGACGTCATGATGCCTGAAGGCTTAGCTAACCTTCATCAAATCTAAATCGATTTGTACCATTTACGTACAATAAATGTGTTTAAATACAGTCCACTTATCTACCATTATTTTCAGGTTCCTAGCCGATTTAACTCCACGACATTATTAAAATACTTAGCTAGGCATCTACACATCAAAATTTAATTTTAATCAATTACAATTCTTATCAAAATATATTATATAAATGTGTTAGATAAAAAGTAGCGTTGTAATATATAGTATTTTCGTACATGTGTTTGTATATTTTATATGTAAATTTCAAAGTTTTAATTATATGTATAAAATAATATTCATTTAATCAACTTAAATACAGTGTTCTTGGGTGTATGTTATTTATTGTATCATGTTTTAAAGTATTAACTTTATATACACACTTATGTTTTATTAAAGGTGTAATTTCCAAACCCTTTTACTTCCATATTCTTTAAGGAATGGAAGTATGGTGATGGCAAAAAAAATCGTGTTCGAGATTATTGCAGATTCTGATTCTACTACACTCAAAACATGAAAAAAAGTCGTTTTCCGAAAAGTGTCTGTGTGTGTGTCTGTCTGTCTGTCTGTCTGTCTGTGTGTCTGTCTGTCTATGTGTCTGTGTGTCTGTAGATTTTTTTTCTATGGCAAACGATAACTGCCGCAAATTCAAACAGAATCAAATATTTTTTTGCATGCAGCTCTGATTTGCAGAGTACTCGCGACCTATTGTTTTTGGTGAAGATCGGTTCAGGGAAAGGGGTAGTTTACCTGCAACGGTTTTTTTTTAGCAAGGGTAATTTTGTTTGTTTGGCAAACGATAACAGCCGCAAATTCAAACAGAATCAAATAATGTTTCGCATACAGCCCTGAATTGTAATGTTCTCAAGATCTGTTGATTTTGGTGAAGATCGGTTAAGGGAAAGGGGTAGTTTACCTGTAACGTTTTATGTTTTAACAAGGGTATTTCCTATGGCAAACGATAACAGCCGCAAATTCAAACAGAATAAAAAGATTATTTGCATACAGCCATAAATTGTAGAGTTCTCAAGACCTATTGTTCTTGGTGAAGTTCGGTTGAGGGAAAGGGGTAGTTTACCTGCAACGTTTTTTTAACAAGGGTATTTTCTATGGCAAACGATAACAGCCGCAAATTCAAACAGAATCAAATAATGTTTTGCATACAGCCCTGATTTGTAGAGTACTCAAGACCTATTGTTTTTGGTGAAGATCGGTTAAGAGAAAGGGGTAGTTTACCTGTAACGTTTTATGTTTTAACAAGGGTATTTCCTATGGCAAACGATAACAGCCGCAAATTCAAACAGAATCAAAAGATTATTTGCATACAGCCCTAAATTGTAGAGTTCTCAAGACCTGTTGTTTTTGGTGAAGATCGGTTGAGAAAAAGGGGTAGTTTACCAGTAACGTTTTATGTTTTAACAAGGGTATTTTCTATGGCAAACGATAACAGCCGCAAATTCAAACAGAATCAAATAATGTTTTGCATACAGCCCTGATTTGTAGAGTGCTCAAGACCTATTGTTTTTGGTGAAGATCGGTTAAGGGGAAGGGGTAGTTTACCTGCAACGTTTTTTTATCAAGCGTATTTTCTATGGCAAACGATAACAGCCGCAAATTCAAACAGAATCAAATAATTTTTTGCATACGTCCCTGAATTATAGAGGTCTCAATGCCTTTAGATTTTGGTGAAGATCGGTTAAGGGGAAGGGGTAGTTTACCTGCAACCTTTTATGTTTTAACAAGAGTAAAGTACTTGAAAATTTATTTAAACTTTTTCAAACAATGGTAATTGTTAAAAATAAAATAATTTTGTTGCCAGGCAATAAAATTATAATTTTTTCATTTTAATGTAATATAATATTTTTCATTTAATACAGCAATAAAAAGGCAGGTAAGACACAGCCTGGCTGTTTGGCTGAAAATGATTTTAAATATAAATCTTAGAATATGGAAGTCATGTATGGTTCTCCATACCGATATTTTACAAGAATAATGCGTGCGAGTGCACGTTATACACACCTTTTTGCTTGTGAGCGAAAGTCGAAGTGATTCTTGCAACACAAACAAATTATAATCCTATCGCAAAGCTACAGATGTCTCTGTGCGAACGTGTCAACTAACCCTCGAGTCTCTACTCATTGTGCACTTCATACCTTCTCTTGAATGTTACAGTTTTCTACTTCCTATACTGTTTAGGTTCGTGTCATCATTGAAGCACTTATACAGCTGTTACCATAAAGTGTAACCTAGCTCAAAAGCGGTTACTTATAGAAGCTTCTTTGAAGTTGTGATATGGATTTCAAAAATCACGGTAGATGAAAGTAGCATTCTTATGTTGTAATGACGCATTTTTGTCACGATTATTCCAGTCTTATAGAGTTTCTGCTATAATCCAAACCACAAGAGTCCCTGCATGCAAATCGAAAAGTTATGATTCTCAAAACCTTCCAAGGAATATACAAGTAATTTAGAAGTTTGTGACGTCAGGTTTGAAGTAAATATAGAAAATAACTCATTTTGATTTTCTTTACAGTATTAGCTGTTGGTTGATGATATAACAGACTGTAGAGTAAAATAAAATTTACAGACAATAAAATAAATATAACGCCGGTTGACGGACATGCGACTCTTACGGAATCTCGCACGCACACAGGTGCGAATTTCAGATATGTACACACTTTACTGGCAACGTAAACGCTTCCCGAACACTGACGCGTTCTGTGAAATTGATAGCGTTTGGTACCGGTATTTTACAAATGTACAGCGTAACATAAACACGCGCAATGAGTGTTTTTAAACAAAATGTCACCGAACAAAGCATTTGTATTATCTTTTAGTTAGTTAATGTCAGTTTCTTGTTACACCGTTTCTAGGTAGAGGTATGTATACAAATGTTTTTATAAATTATATTATAATATAATGTTATATTTTCTAATAATGCTATAGCATTCAAACATTTGCAAATATTTGTTATACGTTACAGGAACTCGTGCCTAAAGAGAACGTTATTTGTTATATACTTTTATATAGGCCTACAAGTTTGTTTTAAATTCTGCAAAACGTAATTTTCCTGTAAGATAGTCTACTGAGCTAGGACTAATATCTGCAAAGCATAACGGAGAAATAACAAGTGTTTTGTCTACATTTTGACGTTCTATTAATTACAGGTAATATAATAAATGTATATTTCTTAAGTTTTATAATATTTTGACAAATATTACGTATGTACATAAATATACATTAAGCATTTGTATATTTACATAACTATAATAAACATATATTTATGTAAACATTATTTTTCTTGAGCTAACAACAATATTATTTAAATTACAGAAAGATAAAAACATTAAATATGACACTGTGTCTGAACTACTTTCACAAGTAAAATGTATTTGTAGTATACGAATCAGTGTTAAGTACTATAGTAATATTTCTTAATCACTTCAATAAAACGATCTGTGTTTTCTCACAATATAGATTTTGATACAAATTAGATTACTGTAATACAGAAGGCAGAGCTTTCGGGATTGTGATTACGGAGCGCAGTGTTCAGTATAAAACTTTACACTTAGTGACCCTATTTCGTAAATTGGTTTGTAGGAACGAGGACTGTTATGTACTGCCTCTACACTTGTTCACAGTGGTTGCATACAGAGAACAGATGTAATTGCAAACTTTAGTTTACTGAAACACACTACAAATGCTTTTATAACACAAAGTAAGATTTTAATGACCATCGACTGGAAATATGAAACATAACTCAATTGGTTAAGCGTGTGTCACTAAATTAAGCAAAACAACGTGATACAGAGGGGAAACTAAAATGGTTACACTAAAGTTACTTAATACTGTACAACGCACAGCTCACAAGAAAAGAGAATATTGGACAGGAATATGGCTCATGTTTTAAAGAAAGCTACTAAATAATGTGTTAAAAATAAAATATTGTACAATTTATGGATACTGATATATAAGCGTATTTCCTATTTAAAATATATGAATATATCACACCGTGCTATGCATTTTTATTTGAATACGAACAGAACTAACACTTATGCAGCTAACGTAATAAAATTGTTAGTAAAATTAAAGATTATCACGTTTTACAGTTTTCCGTAACAATGGTTGTGTACTTTGTCCATACAAAACAAAGTTATAAAATAAAAAAATATAAATTATTGAAAAACAACCTGTCAACTCCAAATGCCTACATCAATAAGCAAAAGAGAAGAAAATGTACTTGAATATGTTCGTTCTAAAAGTTCAGTTATAGAAACAACAGGTACGATGAGGTGTGTGGATGAGGACAAAGAGAATGAAGTGAGGAGAAAGTGTTAAAAACAAAACCAAGAAGAGCAGTCGAAAGGCTTGAAGATGACAAGAAAAAACACAAAATATATATAAATGATGGAAAATAAAAAATGGAAATGGGAGAAATCCAAAGAATAGAAATTTCATGTGAAAATAAGATTATTACGTAGAAAATTTTAATAAAGAGATAGGGAAAACGAAAAAAGTTTATAATACATTGACACACACAAGATATAAAGAGGAAGGAGAGTTTTAGCTCGTTATTACAGAAATGAGTTAAAACGTTTAAAGAGAAAGTAAATTATGAAAAGCTGATGTGACCAAATAAAGAAACACAATTCTGTAGACTACGCTTAAATATTGTACCCTAGTAAAGCAGAGAAGGATATGTAATAAATTATGCTAAAGGATTATAATGAAACGAGTAGAGAGAATAAATTTTGTATGTTTATAATACGCAGGAGACAATATGGTGTACATTTAACATTAATTATTTTACGGAGTATGGAATGCCACGTGATGGCAAAAGAATGGATGGAGGTAATGATATGTTCACTTCCAAAAGAACGATAAGTTGAACAGTGTTACCTAATTACTGAGTGTATGATGCAAGATAATCATAGATAATATTAACCAATGAAACAAGCCATTCAGAGATTATCTGAGTTGACTAGATAGATAATTACTAAAGAGAGACAGATTCACCACAGTTCATGTTTTTACAGTGATGTTGCATTTAGTAGAACAATGATGTATATCCTCTTTGTAGATTTCGGTAGAGCTATTATATCGTAAAATGTAATTACTTAGAGAGCACAGTATGATCGTACGTAAGTGTGCCAGAGAAACTGTTAAGTCTCATATTTATAGTGCTACAAGTATTAGTGATTAGTGTCACTAAAAGTATTAGTGTGTGAAGTGTTAGTATTAGTGCTAAAAGCTGGGAGAACATTTCACGAAGTTCTAGGATGTTAACAAGGCTACGGAGGGGAGCCCGCTGTCGACTACAGCTTCAAGTTATATTAGATATGTGCACAAGGATACATAAGGATCTATATGGTATTATTTTATTACTATAAAATTGTAATATTCTATATTACAAGTTTTATATAGTAAACTAATACAATACAGTTGGCTCAAGTTTATGAAGTTTAAATGACTAGCTAAAACACTGGGAGTACTCCGATCTGCTTTAAACAGCTTCAGACATAAGAACAAGTTTCTGGCCTGGAAATAAGTTGAAGTAAATGCATGTAGTAATACAAACAATACTATGGTTGTGCATATATTTTGCACAAAAAACAGAGATGAGAGTATAGTTTTTCAGTGGTGCGAGTATTTATCAGTATTCAACTTAAAATGTTAGACACAGTAACCTGATAGATTGATTGAATGGACCCCTTGAAAGTCAATTACACTATAGGATACGCGTTTCAATATATTTCTAAAACTGATACAACTTCGCAACTGACCGTGTTACTTATTCGTATACCCAATCCATCATTGTAACTTTTCATAGTGTTTGAGTAAGTTCAGACTATACTTTAAAACACTCTTACCATAATTAAGCAACATTTGTCAGGTAGATATCGTTACGACGGTCTCACTGTTTGTCGTATGGTACATTGGGAAACAAAATACCGACACCAATAAATTTACTAATCACCAGCTTTAATTAATCAGAAATAACAGTTTGTAATCAACAAGTTATTCGACAAGACAATTCTCGTACAATAGTTCAAATTAAATTTGTCCACACGCAATAATAATGCCAACTAATAGAGTCCCGCACAATAATCACTTTTCCTCTATACTATCTATAGTATATTAATGTATATTAGTTCTGTAATATGCTATTATAACAGTATAAGAATTCTGTGTACAATAACCACTTGAGACGCACTGAGTATATCGGCCGACGTAAACTGAAAACTAAGCGGCAGCTGTTGCCTATTTATAGCCTGCAGGGTTTCATAATATGCGTCCTTAACAAGGACTCGAAAACACTAGTGGCTACTTGAGTGCGGCCTTGACAGAAGCACCCACCTGCTAGGCTAGCCAAGAAACTAGTAGAACGACACTCTATTGTTCGACAACGTTATGTAGTTGCGTAACATTATGAACATATGTTCATATCTACTCCAAATGTATACTGTTTTGTATATTATGTAATTGTCTATATATGATATTTTTTTTAATATTATTTATTTTTATATTTGCATACAAGTAAACTGTTATTATATTTACTAGGAAGCAATTACGATAAAACACAATGATCTAATTAAATGAATTGATATTTATGTTTACATTAAACAATACAATAAATCACTCATGACAACCGCACATGTAATGTAAATAAAACGTAGGTATCTAGGATACATAACTCAATGCGACTGACATAGTTGGCGACACACTCAAGTAATAAACATAATGATTTAAACTGCATTCAAAGTAGATTACATAACATAATAAAGTATAATAAAGTAATTATTTATGAACACTCCTCCATAATAATTTTATTTCTAAGTCGTTCAAATACTTTCTTCGACAATGGTTTTGTCAAGATATCTGCCAACTGGTCAACGCTGCTTACTTTGTCCAAAAAAACAGTATTTCCAATGTGTTGCTGTATAAATTTTCTAGGAATGTCAATGTGCTTCTTCCCTTTTGTTATTTTGCCTCCTGTAGTATTTCGTAACATTAAAATTGCAGATTGATTATCTATACAGAGTCTTGTAGGAATATCCTTGAAATATCTAAGTTCGATACCAAGTCTCTTTATCCAGCAAATTTCATCAAGCGATGAAACAGCAGCTCGAAATTCTGCCTCTGCAGTTGATATAGCAACAAGTCCCTGCTTTTGGGTGAACCATACAATAGGACCGCCTTTCATAATAATTACTCCAGTAGTTGACTGTCTTGAGATAATGTCTCCTCCAAAATCTGAATCTGAATAAGCAATGAGTTCAGAATCTCCATTGAAACTTATTCCAAAGTTTACAGTGCCTTTCAAGTATCGAAATACATGTTTTACCATATTCCAGTGCCGTACCATGGGATTGTTTGAATATCTACTTACGTAGTTTACTGCAAAGCTGATATCTGGCCTAGATACTGTAGGTAAGTAAAGTAAACTGCCTATTGCCTCACGATATGGGACAGATTTATCGAGTGGGTGATCATTATGAAAATGTTGTTCTTCGGTTAACATACCTATTTCCATTGGAGTTGACTTTTGATTTGAATGTTCCTTTCTAAAACTTTTCAATATCTTTTCAGTGTAATGATGTTCGCTTACAAAAATTTCCTTATGTCTAATTTCATTTTCCATGCCAAGGTAAGTTAATTTGTTGTCTGACCCAGAATTATAAGTAATTTCAAATTCTTTGTTAAGTTTATCTAGTATATCTATCATTTTATGTTTTTCTTTTCCTATAATAGCGCCATCATCTACAAAAAGTACAATTATAATGCTTCTGTCACCATTATAATAAATACAAGGATCATCGTCAGAACAAACAAAACTTAGTTTCCTTAGGTAGTTTGTGAACTTCACATTCCAATTTTTCGATGACTGTTTAAGTCCATATATACTCTTGAGCAACTCACAAACTCTACCTGAGCCATCATCAAAGCCTACCGGTTGATACATGTAAAGCTTCTCATCCAAAGATCCATGTAAAAATGCTGTCTTCACATCAAAAGTCATCAGATGCATTCCATCGGAGGCTGAAATGCTGAGTATCAGTCGAAAGGATGCATGTTTGGCAACAGGACTGAAGGTCTCAGTGTAATGGATTCCTTGTTCTTACTCAAACCCTCTTGCAACTAGCCTGGCTTTGTATCGCCCATCTTGTTTTTGGCATAAAACCGACAAGTCAAAGCTTTTTCTTCTTTTGGTAGACTTACTAGTTTCCAAGTTCTCATCTTCATCAAACATACTCTTCTAAAATTGCTTTCTTCCAGTTTTCATCCTGTAATGCTTGTAAAATGGAAATATCTTCTACCTCACCTATCATGGCCATATTTACATTTTTGTTTCTGTTGTCTTCAACTACATAATCTACCATCCTTGCTGGCATCCTTAAAGTAGCCCTGTTTAGAAGACATCTTTTCTCTGGTTGAATACAAACAGTTTGATCTCGTTCCAAACACTTTACACAACGATTTTCTTGACATTCATTTTGCATATTATTGTCAGACACAGAGCTTTCATAAACACTTTCACTATCAGATTTTTCTTCTTCACTTGACACTATGTATTCCTTTTCTTCATTTGACAAGGTAGCTTCAATTTCTGTACAACTAGACTTACTGTTTACTTTTTCATCAAATATCACATCTCCTGATGTTACAACTTCATTTTTGTCTCTTAAGTACACTCGGTAACTACTTGAATCTAAACTGTATCCTAAGAAAATTCCTTCTTCTGATTTATTCAGTGTTTTGGCTCTCTTAAAATCCTGAATGAAAACATAACAATCACATCCAAAGATTCTAAGCTTATTTACATCAATTCTGCGTCCAAACCATAAATTCACAGGACTTTTACCTTTCACAGAACTTGTTCTAGTCTGATTCAGTGTAAATGTAGCATAACTAATTACTTCTGCCCATAAGTTTTCATTTAGATTTCTTGCATGTATAGCTGATCTAGCAGATTCTACAATGGTTCTCATCTCTCTGTCAATTCGACCATTTTGTGGTGCAGTGTATGGGTTCGACTTAATGTGGAAAACTCCAAGTTCTTCACAAAACTTCTTAGCATCTCCATTTTTAATTTCGTTCCCATTATCAGACTTTAAAACATTTGTTTTCTTTCTAATCTGATTCTCAACTAAAGTCATGAAGATTTTCAATTTCTCAAAAGTTTCATTTTTAGTTTTTAAGAAATAGACAGTGCGAAAATGAGAG
Organism: Magicicada septendecula; assembly: GCA_034769895.1. Taxonomy (NCBI): domain Eukaryota; kingdom Metazoa; phylum Arthropoda; class Insecta; order Hemiptera; family Cicadidae; genus Magicicada; species Magicicada septendecula. The sequence goes on along the minus strand of CM068369.1, from coordinate 176,513,996 downwards.
AAATCATCTTTGAGCATAAAAAAATATTTTGCTCCTCCAAAAGAATTTATATTCATTTCGCACAAGTCTACATGAATTGCATCAAGTACCTCTTTTGCCACTTCAAAATTTCTTGGATGTGGGAGACGATGGTGTTTGCCATAAACGCATCCTTCTCACACATAGTCATCCCAATCGTCTACATACTTTATATTATTTTTCTTCAAAATGTTTCTTACATAACTAATATTCTGATGTGCTAATTTTTCTTGCCACTTCTTAATTGACATAGCAACAATACACTTTTTTAAGTTTTCATAGCGAAACATCATTCTAAACAATCTTCCACTTCTATTTGCCATGGCTGTTAATTCACCAGTGTCTGAATCAAAAAATACGAGCAATTTGTATCTGCTTCCTGACGATAACCCTTGTCCAAGGCACTAGTGACAGAAAATAAGTTAAAGGGTATCTTTGGTGTATACAAAACATTTTTCAGTGTTATGTTACACCAACCTTGACTATCATAAGCTAACAAATCTATGTCTCTGACACCAACACCTTCTATAAGTGTTGAATCTCCAATCATGGCTTTTTCTGGTTCTTGTAAAACAGTATAATTTTTCAACCAGTCATTCCTTAAAGTCATGTGCTGAGTGGCACCACAATCTTGGTACCATAGATCTTGATAGTCATTCTTCATTGATATATATTGTATATTAGTAACAGACAATCCAACATTAATCATCAATTTACTTTTTGACGTAGATTTGTCTGATTTTTCGGACTTACTATCTACATTTTTGGTACAATTTTTGGCAAAGTGACCTTTTTCGTTGTACTTATTACACGGATAATTTTTCTTACAATATTCAATGTAACTTTTACTAGGTTTATTCTTGCAGTACTTCTTTATGTGCCCTTTTTGTCCACATTTAAAGCATTTCTTTACGTTCACTTGTTTTGTTTTATTATTGTTCTGTCCCTTTGATATGAAATCATTCTGACACTCATTATTGGCCTGTTCACTTTCTTTTTGCCTGTCTTCTTCAAGTTTCAAACGCTCAAACATGTTGTTCAACGTTTTGTCTGTGGAAATAACATTATCCCAAGACGTTCTAAAATGATGCAGTCTTGTTGGAAGTATACCTAATATCCTTTGCATAATCCAGTTTTCTTTAACGCTTTCACCTAGTGCAGACAATTCATCAGCATATTGTTGAATTGTCATGCAATTTTCTATTACTGATTTGTGCTCATCATACTTATAATTAAAAATAATCTTTGCAGGCCTTCAACTGAAACGTTTAATTTTTTTCCATATAAGGTTTCTAACTTACAAGTTACTTAAGTTAACTTTACTTAAGTAAGCTTTCTAAGTTACTTAAGGTAACTTTTGTAACACAGCTTTTGCGGACTGGCACCTTGCAATTTTCTTGGCTATATTACTGTCAACATTCAATCCAATTAATATTTGTGCTTCTAAATCCTTTTCAATCCATACTTTTACATCTGGATTTAATCTCCTTCAGGCTTAATTTTAACTCCCGTTGCGATTTGATAAATACCTTTTGATTTTAAGGTTAGGTTAAGTTTGAATATCCATGAATCATAGTTGGAACCTCCTTGCAAATCATCTTTCAACATTTCTAAATTTGATCTGACTAAATCCATTTCTATTGTTTAATGTAGTTTCTTCTCTACAACTGACTTTGTGCACTCAATTCTTACTGACACGTGGAACAAAAAAAAAAGGGTTCTTGCGTATTATTACTGTCCACAATTCAATTCAACACTGTGTTTTATTACTTCTCTGGGCCCATAAACTGTTATTATATTTACCAGGAAGCAATTACAGGTAAAACACAAATCTAATTAAATGAATTGACATTTATTAGTACATTAAACAATACATTAAATCACTCATGACAACCGCACATGTAATGTAAATAAAACGTAGGTATCTAGGATACATAACTCAATGAGACTGACATAGATGGCGACACACTCAAGTAATAAACATTATGATTTAAACTACATTCAAAGTAGGTTACATAAAATAATAAAGTATAATAAAATAATTATTTATTAACATAAACGAAGTTACTTTTTTGGCATGTGAAATTTTGAAGTTGATAAATAAAGTTAAACACTAATTAGTAGCGTAATAATTTATGCGAGTATTTTACACTAAAGCAAAGTAGCAAAAATATAATTTTATTTTTCTGTGAATTACGTAGTGGAAGGGTGTCAAAAACAGTACGGACATAAAGTAACCCATCACAGAAAGGGAACATAATTTATTCTTGCGGCCATGACACAGGTAACCAGCGTGACAAGTGCGTTATTCGGTCTGCTGGCTGGATAGGACGTCGGTAAGGTCAGCTTCAAGTAACTACGTAATTATTCTCGGAGCGTCACTTGTAAAGCAGTAGATTTTATCTTTTAATTGACCAGAGAGAGCATCTGTTCCTTGGGTACAGTTTGTAAAATAGGCTACTAATTCTAAGGCACTAGTCAAGTATTGAATTCGGTTACTTTTAAGTTACTGTAATGGTTAAAATCTTATCAATATTTTCAGCCTATAATTAGGTAAGTTATTTATTTTATTATTATTATTTTAAATTCTTATTACACTACTTTATTTAAATTATTCTATTACCCTTTGTTCAAATCCGAATGGCTGCATAAACGTTTTTGCCTTTTTATTACTCTGCTTTTACTGCGTAAATATCGGTTAAACTAGCATTTATGGTTGTAAGAATATTACAATTAATCGTAAAGTTCACGACTGTATGCAAATCCTTTTAAATGAAATGTAATGGAAATATTATTCCAAACAAATAACATTTGGAATGACTCTAAACTAGTGCCAATATAATGTTAAACAAATCAATTTTTTCTAGTTCATTTAGTAGTGTGCAGTAATAATGACGTACACATTGTATAGTACAACAACACAAACACTTTAGTAATCGGTGGTATATGTGAAAACATAATTACTTTAGCCAATATTGGCAGACGTGTGTAGTTTATTATCTAGTAAACTATGCGTATTATCACTGACGGTTTAAAGCTCCTTCATTACAGTTTCAACAATGCACGTTAAAGACTTTTAGTTAGCTGTTTAATTAAATTATTTCACTATTGAGCACCAGACATGAGTAGAGTAGACGCTGGAGTGCACATCTATGTCTACTCAGATGACTAAAACTAATAATGAACATGGACATATAATGTAACTACAGACTTGAAGAATACGCAATACACGAATTGTAATGACTCAAATAATTTAAGTACATGTTTTATTTTATACAGACAGTCATGCTAAGACAAGATTAAAAATAAAATTTCAGGAATATCTTCTAAGGCAGAATAGATTACAAAGCCACTGACTGTCATCCATTATTTAAAAGTAAATTACTGAGCTAGAAGCTGATCGATTTAATTCTTGTAAATTAAAAATTACTGAAAAGCAGTTGAATAGGTGTTACTCCTTAGCAAACACTAGTATTTACGCGAGTAATTGGAAAAATTAGATTACTAGGCTGCTTACTGTATCTGTGGCCTAAGGACCATCTTTCCGAATAAACTTCCTGTAACTCGTTTAAACTCTAATCAATTTGTTGTTAAATTTACTAATTTATTGTGTGTTACATTAAAATTTAAAACGTCTAATAACGAATTAATATAGCTGCAACGTGCAAAAATGATATACAATTTTATATAAGCATTAATTAATTTTATATATATATATATATTTAGTAATTATTAATTACATTTATTGTTAGTTACCGAGCGTTAACGCCATTCACTAAAGTAATTGTAACTTCTATGCCATTCCCTATTGTTGAAGATCTATAAACAGGCTTACTGGGAAAGTAAATGTAAAATTTGATGTTATAATGTACGACAAATAAATAGTATCTAATTTTCTTTAATCCTATGTTTATAAAAATGTATTGCTGTAGCAGAGTAAATTGTTAACTACACATTATTTTTATTGTCATTCATTTGAATGTGTCATACTATTTAAATTTCTTGAGTTTTTAAGAGAACTAAAATTTGCAGCTTGTAATTTGATTTGCTACATTATTTACATTTGCTTATATTATGATGGAACTCTCAAATAATATAGAAACTAGGTGTATTTTTTAATATTAATAATATTTATATAGAATGTCGGAACTGGTTTAGTAGACGCTACATCAGTCAATGCTTTAGTTCAGAACCATAGTATTATGTAAAAATTTATTCCTTAAAACATTTGTTTCAGTAGCTAAAAATGAAGATGATACAATCATTGTACATTTTGGAAATAACTGCTGGTACATATCGGTTGGAATTTTGAAAAACCTAAATATATTTGACACACGAGTAAAACACTAACTTTTTAACTTCCTTATAATTGAGGACCAAAAACGGACAGGAACATTTTGGTAGTAAACTCGAAAAAAGAAGCAAGGAAAGATATGTTAAAGTATCCTAAAACGTTGACTAAGGAAGACTAGGAATTAGAATGCTGTGGGAGAATGATTGATATGAAGAATCTAAACATGGCCCACCAGGAAGCGGTGCAAGTCATTTACTTACTTTTGTAAAGTAAAGTACTAAAAATCTTACTTTCAAGCAACCATTAAATTTATAGTCTTGTACACAAAGTAGGCTTGCGAATTCATTATAGTACATTTTTCTGTCAATATTACTTAATTTTTTGGTACAGTTTATGCTTTACATATTTTATGGGATTGCTTATTTACCAAATAATATAAAAACCCTTTTGTGTAAAAAGTGTCTGTAAATAGTGTGAACATCCAATTTCTATTTTTACAAAACTTGGAACTATTAATGAACCTTTTTAAAATTAAACATTGTATACATAAATAAGTTTTATAAAAAATTGTATGTGCTTGATATGACCTATTTTTTATACTACTATTTACGCAGAATTGTATAACACTATCACGTATTAATATCAATTACGTATGTATCTTCATTAAAACAGAATAGACTTTTATTTTGAAACACGTCTCATTTTGTTACAAGAAAAAAATATAAACAATGTAACCCTAAATTACACTTCTATAATGAAATAATTTTTGTGAAAACTGAACTTCATTCAAAAGGCTTTTTTAATATTAGCAAAATTTACCTTAATTTTGACGCGTGCTTGTCATTAATTGTCTGACAATACTCAGCTTACTTTACTTATTCTGGTTTATTTTGTAGCTTAAAGGCATTAATTTTACTTACGTTTACACTAACCAGGACTACTATTATTTTAAACAACTAATTTATTAAGTAAATTTAAACTTAATATTGATAGTATGTACGGTCCTAAGAAGTATTTAGTAAGCAATGAGCAGGGACAGGATTATTATCTGTGGACAGGTAGGTTCTTAGATAGTAAATGTATTTAAACATTTCAAAAGTCTAACAGTTTATTTTGTTGTTATTTTACTAACCTCGTAACATAACGTAAATGTGTAATATTCTGAGGACAATAAAAAACTTTTAAGGTAAATCAGAAATCAGATTAATAATTTTTATAGTATAAAAAGAAACCTTTCCAAACTGCTTACTGAGTAGAATAGGGGAAGACATTATTCACTTTTAATACGTCTTGTTAAGGTTTTAAAAATTAAAAATGTTAAAAAGGAAATTATGGGAGCCATACAAAAAAGAAAATTAAAACCTCAAAAATGAAACCTCTCAGGTCAGCTCTATTCTTGAGTAAAAAAAAGAAGATAATTATTGACTATTATTGTTTAAGCAAAGTATCATTGCTAATAGATACATTAAGTATTGTGGATGTATAATATTGAGGAACAGTACAAAGAAACTCTTTAAAAGCATTTGAAGGAGAATAAAATCAAATAAAAATATTTTTGTTTAGCCAGAGGACACTTCGCAACGTGTTCTGTGCTAATTAAATAACAGATTTAACCCAGTAATGTATGATGCGTCATTTTCCATTAATTCAAATACTACTGTGACCGCAGCGTCAGGCACATGCTCCCCGTCCCACTTTGAAATATTCGCAGCGAGCCTATCCGACCGAGAGGGTTATGGAGATGTTGAGAAGTGCCCGTCGCCTGCCTTAATGCTGCGTTCCCAGTTTCTAATGAAGCTTCTGCCGCGGAGCCTACGAATTCTGCATGGAACGCTAGGTGTGACCTGCTACCGGCCGTGGGGTTTCAAATAGACATAGTCGCTGACGCCGGGTCAAAGATTCACCTGGCATAGATGGGTATTGACCGAGCGTGAAAATGATGCTATTACTCCGGAAACGGGCACAACGGTGGTAAAACGTTCTAGAAATTGTCTGTATAGTGGCATTCAGGGAAAGGTTGCCTAGGGATTTGTGGATGCCCTGGTTTGACGAATGGCAGTGGGACTTACAGGCCCAGCTCAATCCTCGGTCCAAGAGAGACTTAGCTTTCCATTATGGTTCTTTCCCAAATAGTTCTACACCAGGATCGGCGCCACATACGTGGTGATAATGAGTATATACCTAGGCGGCGAATCATTTGTTTTTTTGCAAAGCAGGGGTCGGAGCTGGTACAGACGACTGGTAGTTCTGCAATCTACTTGCTCGGAATATGTCTTCCATGTAAGACGTCGATCAAAATAAAAGCCAAGGTACTACACACAGGAAGACCAAGACAGTGAAGTATTGCCTACGTACAGTCTGTCCGGCAGCCTGCTGCGTCCGGTAAAAACTACAGGTTGTGGTCTTAACCGCGTTAGTGGTGACCCTCCACTTCACCACCTGTTAAGCGTAGAATTCCAGTTGTTCCTGGACCCAATTTTGTGATAAAGGCCATCTCAGCTCAACGACCGACAGTACACACTGCCGTGTCGTTAGAGAATATGGTCAATTTTGAGCCATGTTGGGTTTCAGGCAACTTGAACACGTAGCTGATGTACACAGAGATAAGCAGGGGACCCGAGGCACTTTCCTTAGGTATACCAGCCGTAATATTCTTTCTGTAGCAGAAGCGCTATCTGCTCTCACGCAGAAGGTTCTGTTCTAATGAAAGGTAGCAATAAAATGAGCGTAGAAGTCACCAACCAGAATTTTTGTTGGTTAGTATAGACGTCTAGAATGACAGACACTATCAAAATCTTTCTGACATTAAGGGGAACGGCAAAAGTCTGTTCCCGTGAGCATCCGCCTTTGGAACGGTCTCCACGAAGCGCATCATCTGATGTGTCGAAGAGTCCCCAGCGCAATATCCGAATTGATCGGGGACCAGAATGTCGAACTCTTTCAAGTGATCTTGCACTCGCCGCTGTACTAATCGTTCGAAAAACTTTGACGTGACTGACAGTAAGCTGATAGGTTGAAGGTTGTCGGCATCATGGTGTTTTTACTCAGCTTCAGCATCATCGTGACCGTCGCCTGGCGCTGCTTCAGAGGAAAGTAGGCAAACCAAATGCAGGCATTGAAAAAGCCGACCGAGAAGAGATCTCCCTTGTCCGGAAGTCTCTGAAGTGCGATGTTTGTGACACCGTCCGATTCAAAGTTCTTCCCTGGTCGAAGTGTTAAATGTCGTCTCACCCAGACTGGGAATTTGATGAACAAGTCGAGAACATTGTGCAAAGCTTTTGCCTCTTCCTATTATTAACGTGCCCAAACCTATCTTTGGAGACGAAGTCTCAGATCGGCTCGCTGAACACCGACCAAGAAATGCCTTTGGCCCGAACGGTGTTTTGAATACTGCTTTATTCGTCATAACAAGACGGGATCCTTCTTAATCGCGCTGTTTAACTTGTGTTTCAAAACATTCTCAAAACATGGCGGGAGGCTACGGTTATAGTGATACCGAAGCAGGGAAAGGATGCTTCCCGTGTCGGCAACATCCGGCTCATTAGTATCCTGTCAGCTACGTCAAAGGTATTCAAACGTCTCATACAGCGGCCAATACTAGATCATCTCCGGAACTTTTAAGTTGGGGTTCCCGACATTTCAGTTTCCTATTGTATCACTCATCAGCTGGTGGAAGGCACTGAGGCCGCCGGATGTTGGGAAGAACAAATAAAATGTGGAAAAAAAACAAAAGCAGTTTCCTAGATGTGTAAAAGGCCTTTTAGAGTATGTGGCAAGACGGGTTCTTTAAGCAAACTACGGTAAATCCAGTTTCTAGGTTGCTAAATTTACTTAATTCCTATATTACTGACAGAAAGGTCTTTCTGGGTAAGAATAGATGACTACGTTTCTTCCAACAGATGCATTACAGCCGGGACACTGAAGGTAGCGTTTTAATGGCTCTATGTTTTCCGTCTACGTCAACGACGTATCCAGAGAGCCTGGAATTCAGATAATCTTGTTTGCCGACGGTACAGCGGCTTATACCTCTTATCGGAACGCTTACAGGGCGACCATACGACTACAGCGCCAACTCGATGCGTTTTTGGACTAGACTGACGACTGAAAAACTTGTGTCAGCGAGACCACAAGAGCTTTGCGATGCTATTCTCCAAGGACTAGAAGGAACCGCGAGGCCGAGGAGGCCTAGTGAGAATCGTCAGAATGTATCTGTTCTAATCTACAGAAGTAAATTACTTCGGTATTCATTGGTACCTCTTCTTTCGTTGCCATTTCTCCACACAACCCTGGTAATTCCCTTTTTTGGTCTCAGCGACTGCCCTTTGTGTTCGCTGTTAATCAGCCTTACATTTTACGTATCCCTTCGTAGTCTGTAATGCCTGCCATTTCTTCAAAGTTACTTTTTTTACGTACTATAAACTGGACATCGCCTCCAACCATATTTGTTATTCAATACGTGACAGTACAAAATGATAAGTGGCAAAATTTGAATTTCAGCTTGATTTACTTTCAGTAATGAAATAGTTGAGTAAGATGGCTGTTTAAAAGTGCGCGTATTATTTTACCAGCACCACACGCTATATATGTAAGCCGTAAATATTGATTCATGTCACGCGTGATGTCATGTCACGAAATCAACAATATCAAAGTGACATAAAATTGTAAAACACAATGAAACAATTGAAAAAGTCAAGGAACATTAATTTTTAAATTATACTTACTTGTGCAAGTAACTTGACTTTTCTCACGTTTAACTACTATATTAGATATTTTCATTTAACTCATACAATTTTAAAACAATCTTAACACACGTTAAGATTACTTTAAAGGATCCTTGAGTCGTCTTTTGATAAAGTTTAAAGCAGACTGTCAGCCTCGTTTTTCATTATGCTAGTTTAAATTCCATGTAATACTACGTTTGAAACAAACCATATTCTACGAATTCAAATCTACACCTTTTCTATACAATCAAGGCAAAACACGTATAGTTGTTTCTGGAAACTAAAGAATAATTAACTACACTAATATTGTAAATTATCACAATAACTGAAGTTTAAAACTTTTTATGATTAGTTAAAATAAATTAGTTTAAATACAATTCTATTTAACTGCATTAGAATCAGTTAGATACCTAATCTCTAAGTGTTTGTCCTCCTACCACAATGATTAACAAATGATTTTAATGTTACTAGGAGAGTACCAATAAATTAGCGTTTGGGTACATGTACTTTTGGTATTACGAGTCTAACTGTGTATTTTATGCTAAAAGAGCTGACTGACATCTGCGAGAGGACGGGTCGCTTATAACATTCTTTCTCTGAACTAATCGCTGAAGTCAATTGGTCCAACAGGGCAGTGTTGGCTGTGGTTTTGACGACATCGTTGTACTTTCAATAAGGTATGCACTTGACAATACTTACACAATGTCTACCTCGTGCACTTGTTTAATTTATGTTTGTTACTTAAGCAATCAGTACATAAAATATAGTATTAACTAAATTATACCTCTTATTGGAATCTTGTTTTGAAAAATTGGAGCACTGATGACACCAGATCCATCAGATCCAGATCCAGATCCAGATCCAGATCCAGATCTAGATGTTGTTGATGTTCTGATTCTGTTGACACCAGAAAAAAACTGACTGTTTTTTACAGATTGAGCTGTTAAGAGACTTTTTGCCGCTGAGAAAGGGTTGTTTATCAAGTTTTGGTTTTATGTAATGTTTAGTGACATGTGTGCTCCGATGGGAATAACTCAAGTTACCGTCCTTCACGTGATTGCAATTATCTACAAAATGATTTAGAAGACTGTAAATTTAAAAATTAAGAAAGATTTATCTGGATAACATATTTACGTATCAGTACGTAAAGAGGCCTAAGCAGAATTTTTTCAATAAAAATTGAATAAGTGAAGAAGCGCGAGTATAAAATGTTTTACTATTTATGATTAATTTGTATATTAATAACAATTTATTATGCTGTTAAATACTATCAAGCCAATGTGATAAAATCAGCTATGTAAGAAATAAGTAAATCAAATATATAAATAAACGCTTGGCATTGATTTTGTAAGTACGGTATTACAGTGTCAGGATTGTAAAAAAATGTAATTACAAATGATCGTTTCAGACAAACATTTTCCGTTAAAGCGCAAAAAAGAAAGTGTAAACTTGAGATTTCAATTAACTATTTTAACACTTTCTTAACACGTAAACATCTATTTTTTGTTATACATATAGTTATACTAGTCTGTCGGACAGAATGATATAATTGCAGTATAATTTCACTAGAACGTGCCAGAAAAACCTAAGGTTAAAATTGATTTAGGTATGGTAGGAGGAGTTGAATAACACGACAAAAGACTGTTTCATTTAATGTTTGCGTACTAGTATGTGGAAATAAGAATACTACACTAAAAGTATTGTTACAACATCACAGAACAATCTACGTGTTTATCGAAAGTTCCAGAGAGATCCAGAACGTAAGCGTGTGGCGTACGTTCTTCTAGACGCATTTGTGAGAGTCTTCTCGATTCCGCCAGCCGTGCGGACTGTGGCAAGGCCGCCGCAGTTAATTATAGTTCATACGGACGCTAAGACGCAATTAGGAGTCGTCTAGATTTTCAGCGACTATAAATACAATTACTCAGGAACGCTCAAATCAGTATTAGTTCGAGATATTGACAGTGCGGTTCGAGAGTTATAGTAGCGATATTACTGTGTGCGTTCAAGTGGTTATTAGTTAAGAGTGGTGTTTTATAATTGGACGGTATAATTACAATACAATTGTGTTTAATTTTAGTAGACATTTTATTGCGTGTGAACAATTTTCATTTGATTTGTTATAGAGACTGTGTTGTTAATTACGAACTGCTTAACTGTAAAAATTAAAGGTGTGATTAGTGACTTAATTGGTGTCTTGTATTTTTGTTTCCACTGTACCTACGACGATCGAGTAGACGTCGTAACAATTTTGTTATAGCGTCTCAGCATGGTTTCGAATTCTCAAAACGACTGGAATTACCGTACATGTAACGCACGCTTATGGAGAGACAATTTAAGCGTAGCAGTTTTTTTTTTTTGCTTATGTAGCAAAGGTGATCTCCTGATTTCCATTGCCTGTAGAGACAAAATAAATTCAGAATTGGAAACTCAGTACATACATTGAAGTAGGCTATACATTTTAAGTAAAATTATAATGCCAAACTAAAAGTAACATCATTAATGGGGACATATTCGATTTGTTACTGCATTGGATTTGAAGTATCACCCACATTTACGGTCATGTTGTAGAGAAAACTAAATATTATTTGTCATTTTTTTCTGCATGATGTAAATGCATGTCTTGCTTGTCAATTTCTGATCTACTTTACAAAATTATTGTAATTTCTCGGTATGCTTTGTTGTTTTTCCAATTTGCTTAAATACTGTTGTTACAGTTTATGTCAACGTTTGGTCGTACATTTTTATATTTCAACGCTTCGCGTAACAAGAAAACTTTAAATAACCAGCATGTTTTAAAAATTATGTAGTGTGACAAAACTGTAGTCGTAATTGATACATAGATTAAAATAATATACACATAAATTTAGTATCATGTGATGCATACAGAAAGTGGAATAAATTACAGCAGTTTAAAAATCTTGAAAAAATATGTTAAAATTGTATTTGTAACTATAATGGTTTAACTATGTAGGGGAGTACTAAGAAAAACGATGCGTAATAGACAGGTAACTACAAAACTTCAAAACTACTTTTGGGTACAGAGTTTATAATCAGTGCTAGAACGTAAGCGGATGGTATGTAAAATCTAAAGCTATGTTCCATAGCTGACTTCATAATTCACAAATATGAATCTATAGACAAGATATGTACAATTATTTGATGTTTCATTAACTGAATTTATTATACTATTTAGATCTTAAATTACTGTTTGAATTGAACTGACAGTTTTTACAACAGGAATCAACAGTCCATACAATACAGTATTGTTTTATTACGTAACACTGTTAATTCTTTCCTTTTGTACTTAAAATATACAAAAAAAAATCATTGTCTGTAGCGTGCTAGTGTAAAATTCCTTTTCACAACTGTTACTTATACTTTACATCGCACTGCTTTTAAGCCATTAGTTGTAGAGAAGGCTTTAGATCAATCCACTTACACTACTTAACCTTTGACCCTTGTTGACTTTAATCTTAGAAACTCGTTTTGTTTCGTAAAATGTAATAATAAAGTTCTGTTGACCTAAACTGTTATACTACGTCTTTTACATTTTAACACAAGAATCGGTTTTTTAAAGTATTACGTAAATGTACTTTGAAAATGGTTAAAATATTTACGTCAACATTTGTTGAAAACAATTTTCTTCTTAGTTCCTCCCAAAAGAAGTAATTTTTAGTCAATACCTAATTCATTACTGGCAACACACTTGCACCGAACTTTATCATTTATAAAGAAATAAGTTTAATTTCGAAATCTCTCGTTATTTCAAAATGAACTAAAACAATTAGTACGTAATATGAGTTATAAAACTTACACTTTCTCTCTGGTTGTAATACCGCCTTTTTACAATAGTCAGCACAACAGGTTGCATACTCTACCAGTCGTACTTAGATGTGGTTAAGACTCCACAGGCATGGCAATAAGAATTTGTCTGTTACTATCACTTGGAAAGAAAACCTAACTTGTATGATAAGATGATATAAACTAGTGAGAATTTATATCAGACATTATGACCAAGGTCTAGGCACCGGTAATCGTCATTGTTATATGAGCCAACAATTGTTGCACTGCATTATATAGGCGTCTCGCAAATTGTTGTACACCTTTCTTCGTTGTGCTATCGTCATTTAGACGCTAACGATAAGCCGTCTCATCTAAGGTCTCGGCAATATCTGCTCCAGATTAATGTAACAAAGTTTCAGTGCCTACATTGACAACAGGAAAAGGATATACTTGAATATAAACGATTGAACTGCTATGATTCCTTTATGTACATCGTTACTTTGAATCAAATGAAATCTAGCCGTCTGAGATAAGAAACACACACGAAGAAATTTCAATTTTTTTGCGTTCAGCTGATTACATTTTTACATTTGAGAAAAATTTGCTGAAGCAATATTTTTTAGAATACTACTGTAGGGTTTACTAACCCTAGTCAGAGACGAGGTAGTTTATAGTGAAGAGGAGATAGCATTATGCGTAGGAGAGTCAAAATATATATTTACTCTCCTATGCTTAGATTTCTAAACATACTTCTAAACAAACAGACCAGACTTCTAAACGAATGACGAATAAATTAGGTGGAAAACTATAAATTTAGGATGTAATCTCTACTTGAGCGTATTGCGGTAATTTTTATTCTTACAAAACTTATCGCTGTTTAGGTTAAAAATTTTATTATCGTTCAGAATATAACAGTTTTAGTGAAATCTGGCATGAATTTTCTGTACTTAAAAAAAATCATCCTTTATACTCTGTATCTCATAGACGCGTACGGGTAAACAAATGAACGGTGAACGAACAATTGTGGAAAACTAGGAGCGGGCGTTCGTACACACCAACACACACATTCTTCATAAATTGAGACTTTACATTATCCAAAATAAATATGGCAGACAACACATTCAACGAGTACTGTGTCAAGTACCCACTTCTACACTTTTACGTGTCGAGTAATCCTTTTCTGTTCCACATAAGATGCCACTATATAAAATTACTCCTTTGTTACTGTTCCAAAACCTTTTCTTGCGTGACGTATTTCAACAACTTAGTTTTCCCCACGAAATTACATGTATATTTATTTTTTGAAACAGGTATAAGACATAAGTATAGACTAAGCAGAATACATAACCTAACAGTATTTAAGAATACAAAAATTGTTTAAAAGTAGGCCACTTTCCTTACATTTCCCACAAATTAAATATAGGCCTACCCTATATTCAAAACATGAAAACGTCCACACTTCCTGTTCTTTTTAAAGATTTGTTTGTTTGTTTCTGGAATTGTTTATTCTACTTGTCCTCCCTTCTTTAATAAGGATTAAAAGCAGTAGGCCTAACATTAAGGATCCCGTCATCGCATTAGAAACTTTTCATAGCAATTAGAATTTTACGCCAAATTGCTATAATTGTCATTCTTATAATGTTTGTTTGGTGTGCTGTGTTACTCAAGAACCAGATTTATTAGTAAAATAATTAAAAAATTATTAATTCAGAAATATTTTTATAAATATATTTATAACCATAAATCTCTTCATCTAATTAAATGAATCCGCATCTACCTTGGAGTAGGTTCTCAATTGTCTTCAGCTCTGTGGTTTTTAATTAATTATACTTCTATATAATTGACATATGTATTCATAAATAGGATTATGTAAGTTTAGTATTACACTATGTACACACGCGCTCGCGCGTTACTTTAAAGGTTAGCAGTTACTTTTGTTTCTTCATAGCCTCCTCCATTGTACTACATTAAAGCAATCTTATTTGTTTTTATAAACTATCTAAAACTATGAATGTTTATGACTGTAACTTAAATTTATAAGCTTAAAGAACTAACAGGTAAACGGATCTCTGTTGTACATACAATATAATACTGAATACTAATAATATACAAAATATACACTGCATTTTAACTACAAAATTGGGTAACATATACTTTGTTAGTGCAAAAAAGTGAATGAGTTAGCTTATTAAACACTATCTTTCGATGTGTAATATAAACAGTAAAGTTTCACAAGCAATATGCATCCACGTTTAAATAATGTAACAAAAAATCAAATTTATATTTAATTTGATACAAAAATATAAAGCAGCTACACATTTAAGAAGCCAACCACCTTGGTTTTCAAAGTGAAGCAGTGCAGGTAGTGGCATTAGCTGAAACTATTAATAATTTATAATAGATTTAAAATTAAGTAAATCTGACCTGTAGCTCAATTATTTTATATTAATATATTATTTTGTATGCTATATTATATGATTTTAATATAAAGTTCACTGCTACTTGCCCTGAGATTGGGGTTCAATGTAATCATGAATTTATATTAATCATTAAGTTATAATTTCAATGAGACTATATTGCAACGAAACATTGCAACATTGCAGAACGCTCTATAAGAAATATTGTAAAATTCCTTTTCATGTGTATAAGCAGGTGTTGACAATAAGTTAGTGCAGTTTTGTGAATTAGGCACAAATATTGTATTAGATTTAGTATTGTGAAGTAAGACACCTTAAATTGTTCATAATTTATCCCTGTATCCAGATCTGTGGATTCCTATGCGTGAGTTCACGTGAGCAGGAATCAATTAAATAAAAGTGTATAATTCCGGTATTTATTAAAGTATAAAAATGAAGCTTGAGCAGATTGTATCTAATGCCTGACGGTCCAGTTTTCTAATATCTTATGAACGATTCAACATATTTGAAAATGTTTTTTATATAGTTTTATATGGTAAATATTTTATAAGGGCCATCACGTTTGCAGACAACAATCATACATGAATCTGTGACTTTCTGGAACGCCTGACTAGAGAGCTTGCAACTATAACTTTTTGTGTTACACAGAAAGGACTTTTGACTAATAAAAACGCTCGAAATGTCGGTCACATCGTCAATTTGAGCGGACGGGGCTGGCAGTTTTCAGGAAGCGTCCATCAAAGTAGACAAATTCCTCTGTGCGAGATTTTCTTACGAGGTACCACAAACATAAGTGTCACGTGGGACACCACATATGATTCTTATAATTTCTGAGATGATCAGTCAACGTATAATATATTATTGTGATAAAATTATTAATATAATTAGACTAATAATATGGGTCAGTATTATTTATTGCTCTCAGGTGTCTGCTTTTTATACCATGATTCTATTTGTTTACTGTCCTTGTTTGGCAAAATAATTCTTTGTTTTTTTCCTGTTTCCCACTTTGAGTTACCGTGGCGTGTGTGTTGCTCTTGATGATGATGTTCCTGGTGTCGTAGTACGTTTTGTCGGTTGTCCGATGAACAGAGTGTCGCCCGTCTATATTTTATGTCGATTGGCGTCTGTTTTATGTCGCTAACCAAACTGACACAGTGTCCCCGTGAACAAATTATTAGTATCTGTCCTATATCCCTTAACAAACTGAAATAGTGTCCCCGTGAACAACTTATTAGCGTCTGTCGCGTCGTCCAGAATCGTCCAGCATTTTAAACTCAAAGCACGCGGACAGGTCGAAGATTGTTTAACATGCCATCTTAAGCATCTATATTTTGGTCAGCGCGTCGGTTTTCACACATTACTTTTTGTATTTTCACACTCATAATTAGTGATCATTTGAAAACTAGTAGATGCATGAGATTTCTGATACTTTTGTCTTTGTTTAGATATTAATTAATTGCTCGTCACATATTAAATAGGTGAGTAACTATTTAATTTATTTGTTTGCAGTGCGGTTATAATTTTACCTTTTGCCTTCATTGAATCTACACATGTGTCGTTACGCAAGTTTTAAAATGACATAATTCACTTTGCTGTAGGTATTAAGAGTGTGCGATTTTATATTACATAAACATATTTAATTATTAATATTTTATGCTTGTCTGAACTAGAGCTCACTACCACAACGAAGATACGTGTGTACACAGCAAAGACGCTATGATTTCCTGCAGTAGATTAGGTGAGAGCAGCCTTAACATACACGCACCAAATACACACGTACACACACAAACACACATACACACACACATTACCTCTAGTAACACAAGTAAATAATTTTCCAAAAGATGTGTTCTAACGAGTTACGAATTGTCCAATTTTTGTCTGTTCCCGTATGCATTTAAAACAATTGTTTATATTTATTTTATGTGTAAAATAAATTACGCTAGGCAAATATGAAAATATGAATAATTGCATTATATGTATTTGTACGTGTACATTGTAGCAGCTTTTTGGATAGCCTACATGCGTATATGAAAGTTTTAAAATGCCGGCGTTTGGTTCGTTAATAACGACGTAATGTTCTTACTTTGGCTAAGGAGTGTAAGGGCGCGTGTGCGTATGTGTGGACAGTCTTTCGTTGAAAGATGATGTTACACAATGAGCGATACCTCTTCCTAGTAATAGCTCTGCACACGCCTATTGATGAAAGTGTTTGTGAGGTTCGATCACGTCGTGGAATAAATAATGTGCGGAATAAATAATTATAGCTTATTACTATCAGAATAATAAGTTATGTGTTACTTATTACTTTTATGTAACAAACTTACAAACACACACAGGCGCACACGGACGGACGCATATATAATAAGTTATATGTGTAGTTCTATTAGCAGCATATGACTTGACGTATTCGTTTATCTTTCTGGTTTAGAGGAAAGTTTATAAAAAATTTGTTTGGAACATTTTTGGGTCGAAAGCATGGACTTTGGGGAAAGTGAGAGCAGCTACTTTAAAACTTTTGAAATGTGGTACTGGAGGAGGGAATTGAGATTATCGTGAACGGAAAGGGTGTCGTAGAGGTCCTGAAGAAATTGGGTAAAAAAATGACACTAATTGGGTCCATTGTGGAAAAGAGAAGCAATATGGTTGGTCACCATTCAAACTGTTTCATTACCCTGATTGAAAGAATGATCAAGGAGCGCAGTAGGAGGGAAACGCCCAAGCAGGAGTACATGGATGGGGTAAAAGAAGAAAGAACGTTTGTGGTAAGGAAAAAGACTGTTTACAGAATGGAAGGAGTTGCTAGGCTACCAATCTCTGGGTTGAGAAGAAGTAGAAGCAGTAGGAGAAGACTGGCTTTTATGTTTTGCCCATACGGAGGTTGTTACGATGGTATTAACTTTTAACAAAACGTAAACAAAAACGCTGTATACAAAACTGTGTTAAGTTAACGACCAAATCTCATAAAATCTTTCATAATTTTTAAGTCATGATACCTTATGGTGTCACGCAACTTATGACCGATTACGTACAACTTTAGTTTAGAGCCGATATTTAAATGTAAGGTGGGTGATGATAATATGGCCATGCTGGTAATATGGCCAGTTCCCAATATTGGACATAGTTTACCGAATTCCGGCTAGAGTGCATCAGAATGCTCTCTCGACACTTCTCCTAGACTACACAGACCATTACTGCTAGTGGGGAAGCTCTACATTGAGCAGTAGCCGCCATCTTGTCCCGCTGTTGCTTGGAGAAGGACGCTGTTATTATATTACTCAGGTAAATTTACGCTTATTAACCTATGTCATTAACATATAACAATGATTGGACTGTTGTTTCTATTTCAATTTTATACTCAGTTGATAGGTAACATTCATAGTTAGGTATTTGCTAGAGATAGTATTCAATTTACGTCTCAATTAAAAACCTATCCAGGCTGGTGAAATGGCCAGCCTTGGCCATATTAGCTGCAGTTGGCCATATTACCTACTATTACCAAATAATTAAATAAATAAATACATAAATTGCAATTAGGTAAGTCATGTTTTGTCAACATTTACCTTTTATAATGTATTTACGTAAGTATAGTTTATTATTTCTGTGTTTCAGAAATGGATCCTGATGAAGGAAGAAAGAAGAAACGTGGAGGCTGGTGCCAAGAAGGCTTCACGAGAGCAGTTGCTGATGTCAGAGGGCAACGTTTGTCAGTGAACGCTGCGAGCACAAGGTACTCCATACCCAGGCGAACTTTACGCCGCTATCTAAACGGTAATAATGAAGTAAAATCAAAGTTAGGTTGTAAGGCGACTCTCACAATAGAACAAGAGAGAGAATTATGTAATAGAATATTTCGATTGGCAGATGTTGGTTATCCACTAACTTCAAGAATGCTTCAAATGAATGTTTTCAAATACTGCCAAGAAAATGGCATTTCTAATAAGTTTTCTAAAGATTTGGCAGGACGCTATTGGCTAAAGGGTTTTTTGGAAAGAAACCCTGATGTCAGAAAAAGAAAAGCTCAAAGGCTCAATCCAGCGCGAGCTCAAAAGCTTAGGCCTAATAAATTCATTGTCAGTGATCACATCGAAAAATTAAAAAAAATCCTTAACGTCAATAACCTGATGACCTCTCCTGAAAAAATTTTTAACATGGATGAAAAAGGCTGTAGACTACAGCTACACAAAGATCCTGAAGTTCTTGCCAAAAAGGGGTCAAAACGTGTTCATATTGTTGCTAAGGAACACGGTGAGAGTGTAACAGTTGCAGCATGTGGAAATGCAGTTGGATCTGTAATTCCACCAATGATTTTATTTTCTGGAGTGAGGAAAAATCCTGCTTGGGAAAAAAATTTACCTCCTGGTTCAACAATCATAATGACCCCTAAGGGATCTATGACGACAGATTGTTTTGTTGAATATATAAAACATTTTGCTAAATTTAAACCATGCCTTTTAATTTTTGATGGGGTAAATCTCACTTAGACTACAAAATTTTTGAGGCTGCTGAAGAGCACAATATTGTGCTGTATTGTTTGCCTTCAAACACAACCCATGAGCTTTAACCTCTAGACAAGGGTTGTTTCCGAAGCTTTGAAATTTTTTGGGATCAACATGCACTACTTTATTTTGACACTCACAAAGGGGAACAGAATATATCGAGGCTTAATTTTGCTGATGTTTTCACTCCTACATGGGCAAAGTCGATGACACAGGGAAACCTTGTGAGTGGTTTTAAAGCCACTGGGATATATCCCTTCAATTCTCTTGCTATTCCGGAAGAGGCATATGCCCCAAGCTCTATCACTGAGCGGCCAGAACCAACTGCGGAAATTAACACCAATGTAACGTCAAACAAGCAAACTTCACGTCAGATGCAAATAGATGATTTACTTGCACAGCCGTCGACTTCTGGAACTCAGAATGTGAAGCGACACGCTAAGAAACATCGCAGAAAGTTACCGCCAGATATATCAGACTCAGATGATTTAAGTATGCATTCGATTTCCTCAAATACATCACTAGAAGAGGATGTTAAATTGCTCAACAGTTCTTTCCATGAAGTCTTGCCTACACCTGGAAAGATCAGGAAGACTACTCGTACCATGAAGCCCGCTATAAACAGTCGAGGTGTATTACTGAACAAAAAGTTGTTTGATGATATGAAGACTGAAGCCAAGGATATTAAATCGAAAAAAGGTCAAAGGATAATGAAAGGAAAGAAACACGGGAATAAAGAAACCAAGAAACATTCAGTGAAATCTCAGGAAAAGTCTGATTCAATTTTCAAAGAAAGCTGGTATTGTTTTTTGTGCTGTGAAGATAAACGAATTGATATGTGAATGTGCGGAATTTGTGGCACCTATGTACACGAAGAATGTGTCGGATTGACCAAAAAAGACAAAGACTTGTTCATTTGTCCTAAATGTGTGCAGTAAATTTTAAAACTTATGAACTTATATAATGGACAATTAATTTTCTCTTTATTTGATTTAAACTTTTTTTTTTACTTTAAATGTAATGCAAAAGGTACTTAATGTATCAATAAATAATTATAAATAT
Source organism: Magicicada septendecula (assembly GCA_034769895.1). NCBI lineage: Eukaryota > Metazoa > Arthropoda > Insecta > Hemiptera > Cicadidae > Magicicada > Magicicada septendecula. Next base: position 176,493,196 of record CM068369.1, on the reverse strand, counting down.
GTTTGTTTTATTATATTTCCCTAAACATCCATTTAGTGGGCAAATGTAGGTCCAAATCAGGTTTTTATGTTGCATATTAATATACTGGCCATATTACCATCATATGATCTTAATATGGCCAACTGGTAAACTTTTGAAGTATAATTTTTTTCGTATATTAAATATTTTTTAAATGGGTTTTTTATTTTTTTTATTAGTCACTGAATAAATGTAGTACATAGATCCATAAAATATTTTATTTTTATTTGAAAATTGTTAACAGGAAAATTAATCAAACCTTAACATGGCCATATTACCATCAGGGACCTTAGATCCCGTACATCTATGCGAGCATCGATAAATATACACACCACGGGTACACACTAAGAGGTACTGTTAATGTTCACTGAGGTAAATTTTTGAAATATTTTGCAATAAAAAATGAAGTTGAGCACTAGCAATAGCAACTTTCGCTAAGCATTGCTGTCGTATCGTATAGACATGAGAACACACAGGTTTTACAGCTGAAAAAACAGACCTTACTAGCTACGGATTAAATGTGATGTCATTTGTATAAGACAGCACGGTCACTAATGGCGTATAGTGTTTGGGAGTAGGTTCTAGATAACAGCGGATAATAGGACAGTCCTTAGAAAAGCGTAGCACAGTCCAGAATTAAGCCCATAGTCGCTACAGGAACAGCTATCAAAAGGTTATACCTTCTATTTTTGTTTTTGAACCTAAACAATAAACTTAGGTAGTTTTACTATAACTGTTGTTTACCCCAAACGTTCTTGTAACAATTGTACTTTTAATCATAATACTATAGTGTGTCAGTACTTCGGTTAGTAAATGTCAAAACAGACTCTGTATTTACTAACAAACCATCAAGAAATATAAATATATTACAAGGAATCAATATGTCACACAGTATTTAGCAACGCTGAGCGTGTGTAGTGTTATTGTAGGAACTAAACATTAAGCGAAGTTTAGGAACTAAACATTAAGACTACTAATGGGGGAAGCGCCATTATTAGTATCACTACGCTTAATCTGAAAAATCTCTCTGTTTTGATTTGCTTTTTCAGTTCCCACACAAGTAAAATTTAATTCAAAAGTCAGTAGGAAGTAAATACTCTACTGCTATAGTTACTATTTTATTTACTACATCAGGACGATACAATGTGACCGCTAAGGTATGGAAGCTACCTTAAGTTTTAGTAAACAACAACCCTGAAAAAGAAAGTAAAGTGAAGCCAAAAGTATAATAATCTAAAGTAAGCAATACACATTATATAAAATTGTGACTTATGTATATGTGTATTTATTAATTTATACACTATTACAATTTAATTTACTGATAATATAATGGTATTTGTTATTAATTATAAAAGCAGTAATCAATAATTAAATATTAAAATTGGTACAGAAAACGTTCACACATATACCTGTCAACAATAGCATAGTGAAATATATCTAAATACAGATTACATTGATAATCAAATACGTATAAATAAATGCTATACAAACCTTAACTACTTAAACTTTTTATAAGAGGTTTTCTATTAAGCATGTAACCAATTTTATACTAACATATTTATCAAAAGTAATTTCTGAATTGATTAGCCTTTTATCACATTTACCATAATATGAAGGACGGTCTCCACCTCTAAAGATACTTTGTCTGGATCAACTTTCATTTTTTATGACGGACTGTTTAATAGTAATTTTCATTATCAACATTTTAATAAGGTCGACAGCGATATTTACGAAAAAAGATTACGTCTCTATTTGTTGTTTATATCACATGTCACTTGTTAATTTATTAAACTGGTCTGTCCATTTGGATAATTACTATATATTCTACGACCAAACAAATGAACCCCCAGCGGCAGCAGCAAAGCCCTGTGTAGTTCTACTGTACCGATTTTCACACTAGTTTATATAATTAGGGAAAGGAAATTATACTTTCAAAATTTTTTTTTTGTGTGGCTACTTTGATTGCATGTTCAAACTTTTTCTGTTTTTGCCAACATGTCATTACTTACAATCTGCTAATCGGTAAGAAACAGTATTATACACATAAGCTACAGTACTCGTTAGAGTTGCTACAAAACTAATGATTAAAAAAAGTAGTTTTTAAATTTTACATTTTTACAACACATTCAGATTTCATTTACAATTTGTATTGAATGCCTTTAATGTTGCTTGAAAATTCTAGCAATCTTACATTTACACAAGGCTTCTTATTCTCTGCGCATGTATGTTTTTGTTTATCTCTACCCAATGTACTTAAAAAACTCACATAACTAATTACTAAAGTCTGTCTATTTCGTTAGAATTTCTCAGACAGTGCGTGATGATTGTACAAAATGTATAGCCGCAGTAGAATCTATATTATAGCTAATACTATTAGTGGAACTTTCATTTCACTGACGTGTAGAGTCACCAAATATTACTATACTATATCGTTTTAAACGACAAATTTTAAATAAATTTCACTACTCAGTCATTGTTCAGGTACAACAGTAAACTAGTTATTTTGCGTTTTGTAAGACAGTAAAGCTGAATGCAGAATCGTATAATACTACTTGCGCACCCGCGAAAGATGTATGTTTATAACTTAGGGAAATCCGGGTGAGATGCCCCACCGGTATAGTTGCCCCAGTAGCTGCAGTTCAGTTACGCGACACGTAGACGCGCCACTTTACAGCTCATACGCAACACGTTTGGAGGCAACACGTTGTGCAGAGAAAGTTTCGTCCGGTTCGCTGTATAAATAACCGTCAATTTCATCTCAGAAAGGTAAGTTTGGCTTTTTGCATACCTCTGATCTAATTTAGTGTCTTCTTAAGTGTCGTGTAAAATGCCTTTAAATGTTAGAATTACTTTAGTTTTGTACAAAATCTTGGTAAATACATAACAGTATATACGTTTAGGTTAGTTTCCCGCCATATTACCTTCATTTTACCCAGTTGTCGAGTGGAGCGTCTCACCCAGCCAAATGGTATAGATGCCCCGGTAGCAATCGGGAGAGTTGCCCCACGCATATCGTTCAGGGTAAGATGCCCCATTGACAAATTACATTTCACTCTACCCGATTTTACTTTTTTAGAAGCACAGAATACGTATTTATGAAAAATGTGTAATATTAATCTCTTAATGTGTAGGCCTAATATTAATCTCTTAATGTGTAATTTTTTTCTTATTCCAACATAAATTTTTCTAGAGTTTTTAGTTGTATGTAAAAATAAGAGCGTATTTCGATTATTATATTCGACAAATTATTTCGCCAATTGAAACAAATATTTAAATTTATCACTAAAATTGTGCCCCATTGACAAATTACATTTCACTCTACCCGATTTTACTTTTTTAGAAGCACAGAATACGTATTTATGAAAAATGTGTAATATTAATCTCTTAATGTGTAGGCCTAATATTAATCTCTTAATGTGTAATTTTTTTCTTATTCCAACATAAATTTTTCTAGAGTTTTTAGTTGTATGTAAAAATAAGAGCGTATTTCGATTATTATATTCGACAAATTATTTCGCCAATTGAAACAAATATTTAAATTTATCACTAAAATTGTGTTAGTTTGTAGTAACTAAATTAGTTTCATAATTCCTTTATTAAAATATTACATACAAAAAGTATTTAACATTTTTGACTCCTATAAAATAGAAGAATGTAGTGTACAAAACGAAGGTCTTTGCACTATTAGGCCTATTAGCTGAATGTTGTTTGTTAAGTAAGTAAATAGATGTATTGAATTTAAATATTACAATCGTATGTAATTACTCCGTATTTCTTTAGAATGCCAACACAGTACAAACGGAGACCTGGATCTAACAGAGGCCGGTGGACCGAAGAAAACTTGAGACAAGCGATCCACAGGATAGAGGCTGGAGAGATTGGCATCAATGAAGCAGAGCGGTATTATGGGATTCCATCCCGATCACTTAGACGCAGGAGGACCTCAGGTAATTTAATGAAGATGTCTCTAGGTCCCCAAGGTACACTTGGACCTGACAACGAAAAAAGGCTTGTCGCCCACATACAGCGTCTGGAAAAGGCAGGTTTCGCACCCGATAGGACAACTGTTAGACGCCTAGCTTTTGAATTCACTGAGTCAATGGGTATAAAACACCGTTTTAATAAAGAGTCAGGTATGGCTGGTTACGACTGGTTAAATTCTTTTTTAAATAGAAATAAAGAGGTTACCATTCGACAGTCCGAGGGCCTGTCTCTTGCCAGAGCGGTAGGTATGAACAGGTCAGAGGTAGATGGTTTTTTTATTATTTTAAATGAGATTTATGAAGAACATGGTTTTTATACAAAACGTGGACATACTTTTAATATGGACGAAACAGGATGCCATTTAAGCAATGAGCCAGGTGAGGTATTGGCAACTAAAGGAGTCAGAGAAATTCATTCTCTCACTTGTGCTGAAAAAGGAGAAAATGTTTCAGTAATAGCCTGCTGTAACGCAGAAGGCACTTTCCTTCCCCCGTGTTGATTTTCAAGGGAGTTAGGGAAAATCCTGCATTCTCAAATGGCCTACCACCAGGTTCACAGATCTATATGAATCCGAAATCGTCATATATTTCATCTGAACTCTTTTGTAAATAGCTCAAAGAACATTTTTCCCCCGGAAACCTCCAGGAAAAGTTTTACTTGTACTTGATGGACATTCAACACACCGCAGTTCTTTAGACATGTTAGAGTTTGCTGAAAAGAACGACATTATTCTCTTACGTTTGCCTAGCCACACTACTCAGGCTCTACAACCTCTTGATAGAGCCTTCTTTAAGCCATTTAAAAATCACTACAAAAGAGAAACAAACAGTGGGTGGTCCATAACCCCAAAATGCCGATAAAGAGGGTACATGCTGCTATGCTGATTAGTAATGCATGGGGAAAAAGTGCTTCTGTCGAAAACTGCCTTAGCGGTTTTAAAGCAACTGGTATATTTCCCCTTAACCGAAATGCCATTCCAGGTCATTTTTTCAACATCTCCTATATATCACAAAGTGATAGAGTTGAGACATTACGTGAACCAGATATGCCATCAAGTGATCCAGCTACAGTTTCCTGCTCAACAGACTGCATACTTATTGACCCTCGGCCTTCTACTAGCAGCTCTAATAACGATTTTGATGGTACTGTTGTGCTCGATACACCTGATAAAACTACTTCAAAAGTTAATACTACTCCATCCAAAATTCTTCATAACATAAGTCCAGTGCCGAAAATACAAAGAGATAGAATCAACAAGAGGAACCTGTCAGCTAGAATACTAGATAATGAATTTATTCTTGAAAAAAAGAAAAAGATTGAAAAATTATGTAGTAATGACAGGAAAAAAATTACAAATCCAAGTACCAAAAAAGCTACCAAATCGACAAAGGACAACTCAGTAGACAGAAGTAAAAATGATGAGTTGCAATGTTTGGAATCTACGGACAATGAGAATTGCTGCCTAGAGTGTTTAGAAAACTATTTCAAGACTAAATCAAAAGCAGAATGGTTACAGTGCATAGGGTGTAAAAGATGGATGCATCAAACTTGTACATTGTATGGCGAGAGATGTAATGTTTGTGGACGAAACTATAAATTAAAAATGGTCGTATAGTTAGCAACCTAACTTTTTAGGTTAGATCTGATTTTTAACGTAAATTTTTTATTGACTGATAACCTTTCATAAAATGTATACTCTTAAAATTTCAACTTATTTTTTAAATGTAGGATGTATATGAATTATTTGAATCAATTGTTATTTGTTTCATGTATCTATGTGTTATATCGTAATATGAAAATAAATTCAATTTTTGCTAGTACATGCTATGTACCTATTTTTATAGTTAAACTGTTAGTATTTAGTGAAGCCTTAAAATGACAAGTATATAGGTTTTTGACTCTTTGTTACTTTGTAGACTAGCTCTAGGCAAATGAAGATTTGTGTCAATGTTACTCAAATTTTGAAATATTCTTTCTAAAAACCATCTGTTACTGTTACAGTCAGTGTGGACATAATCATGTAGTTGTAATGGTCAAGGAGCAGTGGGCCAAAGAGCTCAACATTGGCTAAAGAGATTAACACCTGACGGGCCACATTACAGATACTAGCCTATAGTTACAACATTGAATGGGATCATTCAATTATACTTTAAACGTTCTAAGTACAGCTAACGAGTAAATGACTTTCCTTTAATGGATGTGTATACTTAAATGTATATTTTACTCCTACTTAAATTTGCATTGCTCTACTTGTTTTACTAAAAATAGTTGCTTTCAATTTGCGCAAAGTATATTTAGTTTTAATTTTAAGTTATATGTAACAAGGCGGAAAACGATGGTAACTATTAATTTTTAGCTCACTGATAACGTATATAAAGAACAAGTAACAAAATCCCCGCTTAATGTTCCCCACATTATATTATCCACCGTCATTTACTAAATAAAGCAATACTTCAGGTTATAAAAGAAAATCACTACTCTTCCCACAGGAAGTTTCTGTCCTGTCACGTAGGCTAAATATCATTAATGACAAATAGATGCGTTTGCTTAATAGGAGATTATATCATTTCATTCAAAGAAATTGTTTTATATTTTAATTGTTTAATATCGAAAACATAATAAAAGCTATGAAAATTATATATTCCCTATTACATACTCATTGTAATTTGTGTTATCAACAATTTTCCTTTATAAGAATATCATTATTCTCAACCAGTGAGTGTAAAGGTAAAACTTAAATAATAGGTATTTCAATGTAGTCAGTTATCTATGTGAGGGGAAACTTATGATTAGTATCTACTTCAGGTCAGCAAAACTGTACGGAAAGTAAGGCACAAAACGTAGACAACAGAGATACTGAAATAAAGGATCGCACATTATATTGCAACTTATGTTTAATTGCTGCTTCTACTTTGTCCTCTTGGACCGTTTCAGATATACTAAGCTCCTTTGTGTAACACTTCGTACAACTTATGTTATTTAAGCATGCAGATATGTGCAAGTGAAGCGTACACAGAATACCATAATTTTGCCCTCTGGTGGTTTGCAATTTAATTAAACTCCAACTGGGGATACTCAAGACACTCGCTGTCCTACTCCTGCTAGTCATTTAGCTTTAGCAGAATGTATAACATCTGCTGTATGCTGAAGATAACGCAAATAAAAGTTAAGTCACAGTTACTTACACATGCTTTTTTTAAATACTGCAAACTCTTTGACACTAAATAACGGCACATTTTTAGCGGTAAATAGATACCTCTAAGTATTCGCTTTTAAGAGTACTGTAGCACGGAGATTAATATGATAGAAAAATAATTGACTCCCACAATACTATTAAAAACTTCGTTTCACGCTACACGTCTTCGGACAGTTAATAAATAAATTTATATTTTACAAAAGATATTAAAATTTTTATAAATGAATGTATTGTCATTGGTACAAATCAGATTGTAATACAAACATGTAGCACTATCTGGAAAATGCGGGTACTTTTACCCCGCGAATAAATTTATAGCACTTATTGAGTCTCAATTTTAAGTAAAAATGTATTTACAGAGAAAACACTACTACTATTTTTTTCAACTTAGTGTACAAAACATGAAATCTACTATTATATTCAGCCGTAAAATCTTATCCTTCATCAACATTCTTACTTGACTTGATACTCAGTTGACAGCAAATACAATCCAACAGTTTGTATTCGTGTAGGCTTATTTGTGTATGTGTGTAGCGGAGACTGGCGTGTGAATAAACTAAGTACTTAATACTTAATAATTTGGAAATACGAATTCCTAAGTTTACCTAGATATAGTATATTGTATAATTTTATTATATGGACACGATATGGTTTCAGCCTAAATTATTTTCTTCAAGATTTGACTATACGTTTTATACTATATACTTGGGATCGATGGAATGTGGAGATGTACTACCTTTGTTACCGCTATTAAATATAAATCTTTGTATTTACGATTACACCATCGTAACTAGATCTGTAGTAACATATGCAAGTGAGACATGTGAGCTGAAGTTGAAAGATATGAAAAACCTTGGTGTTTTTGAGAGAACAATTTTGAAAAAATGTATGGACCAGTGTAGGACGGAAAGATATGGGGAGGATGAGAAAGAATCGTAAGTTAAGAGACCTTTAAAGAAAAGCGGAAATAGTTGCGGCAGTGAAGGTGCAAAGATTGAGATGGTTGGGGTACGTGATGAGAATGATAAGAATGGGAAGTGATCGAGGCCCAAAAAATGTATTACAAAGGAAGCCGGAAGGAGTAAGGAGGAGAGGACGTCCGAGGAGGAGATGGTATGAACACGTGGAAGGGATTAGAGGGAGTTGCGAGTGGCAGGTTGGAGAAGTAAGACTCTGGAACGAGAAGAATGGAGGAGAATCATTGAGCAGGCCAAGGTTCTAAAAGGACTTTAGCGCCAGAATATGAAGAAGAAGAAGTACTTTTTACCTGGTTGACTGCGCATCTGTCCTCAAAAGTTCCTAGGATCACAAAGTGACCTTAGATCCCAAAGGAGCACTTAGCCTCTCTGCACACTGTGTGGCCCTGTTGCTCCAAAACTACGGATCTAGACCGGAAGTTCGATAAACATTCCTGGTGAAGAGCAGCAGTAGCCAGCAGTACCAAGGTAGAGTGTAAGGGAGATGATCCTGGACAGGCTTATCTTTGGATATTACAGGTTTTGGAAATCTAGTTGAATTTAGTATACTGTAATACTGCGACCTATTGTTATAGGATTATATTTCGCTGCGGCTCTGCAGTTGGGTGCTGGGGCATCAAAGGTTATGTTAATGCAACCCTGAATAAAAATTATTGGGAGTCATGGCCCGAAGGGGAAGCAGTAAAAGAGGCAGTAGGTAAAAAGGAGAAGCCAGGGTTCTCAGATTGTGGAATGATGAATAAGCTAAAGCAATAGCAGAGAAGAAACGGGCGTACTACATGTATCTACAACTAACTATTAGAGACATCTATAAAGATAAAGAAACAGAGCTAAGAGTTTAGTAAAACAGTTACACGGTGAATCATGGAGTCAATTTATAGAGAGCATTGAACGTGATGTACACGAAAGACAATTTGTAGCCTATAAAATGCTAAAAGTCATAAATAAAAATTAAAATGATACAGTATACTTTAATATCATTACAGAACATAAATGGATAGATCGTTTGCAAAGTTCTCTGGTATAATGAAGATGTTTAAGCATGTCAAGGTAATGCAGAAACCTACAACTATGTTATCTACGGACCTGAGATTTGTAACTGCTTAAATTAAAAGATTTGAATTAGAAAAGAATTATACGTAAAATTGTTTAAAATAGGGATTTTATTATGAGCTTTACGATTTATAAACAACTTTACTTCTCCTCATACAAATTACCGCGTTCTAAAGTAATGAATTTATTTCAGCTAGAAATTATTGTTTTTGTATTATTAATGTACACTAAAGCATAATTTAATATACAGCATAGTCTTTCATAATATTTTATAAGATTTATATAAAACATAAAAATTGTATAATAATATAGCGACACAGTAGCAGTACTGAAATAACACTTTCTTCTGACCAGAAGCACTAAACTACGTACTGATGATATAAACTTCACTTGAAAGATTATTGAAATTGAAATATTTCAACGTTTTTTTAACAAGGGTATTTTCTATGGCAAACGATGACAGCCGCAAATTCAAACAGAATCAAATAATGTTTTGCATACAGCCCTGATTTGTAGAGTGCTCAAGACCTATTGTTTTTGGTGAAGATCGGTTAAGGGGAAGGGGTAGTTTACCGCCAACGTTTTTTTATCAAGCGTATTTTTTATGGCAAACGATAACAGCCGCAAATTCAAACAGAATCAAATAATTCTTTGCATACGTCCCTGAATTGTAGAGGTCTCAAGGACTTTCGATTTTGGTGAAGCTCGGTTAAGGGGAAGGGGTAGTTTACCTGCAACCTTTTACGTTTTAACAAGAGTAAAGTACTTGAAAATTCATTTAAACTTTTTGAAACAATGGTAATTGTTAAAAATAAAATAATTTTGTTGCCAGGCAATAAAATTATAAATTTTTCATTTTAATGTAAATTATGTTTGAGTTAATATCTTTATATATAAAATTCTTCTGTACGTGTGTATGTCACTGAACTCCTCCATGTATAAAATAATATATCGTTCGTGGCAGGTAAGCATATCTCAGTTATGTAATGTTTACGTTTCCATTTTATTATTATGCCTACAGCAATAAAAAGGCAGGTAAGACACGCACACACACACACACACACACACACACACACACACACACACACACAATTCACGTTATTTCTGGCCTCACTCATGTTTATTTTCTTACATTTGCACGCTTTTTAAATGGAAAGTGCCGAAACCCACACCAACATAACGCGTGCAAGCCGAAAAAATGGACATCAATTTGCTTACTGGCGAAGCTAGTAGTTAATGAATGGGTAGGAAAAAATCTTATCTTAAATTTTTTTTAAGGAATCACTAAAAGGACGGTGGTTCAAATCGGACGCTGAGGTAGGGTTTGCTGTAACCGAATGGTTCCACAAACAGCCGTAAGAATTTTACTAGCAGGGAATCTACAGGTTAGCGCAACAGTGGAACTCATGCCTTAATGTTATTGGAGACTTCTTTTAAAATCTTTGAATAAAAAATGCTTTACAGCTCTATACGTGTTTCTATTGAACAATACTTGTATTAGTCATACACAATAATACAACTGATTGAACTTCAAATTTTTAAACTTGATTAGTTTCTATATATATATATGTTTAATGTTACAAATAATTCAAATAACAATCTTGATCATCTGTTAGTTCAGCAGAATAACAGTGACACTTTTAATAACCGCATAAAATAAACACGTAGAAACAACACAGGCGCTTTAACTTAACTGTTTGGAGCACAGAAGTGAGGCATGCCTCAACGCTCTATGTGTACAGCGCGGGACAATCCCCCCTCCCTACACTTCCATATCTCACCGCTACATTGCTTACATACGATGTATACAAAAAACGCTGAGGCAAGTTCAGGTTGCCTGATTCGCTGTAAACGAACTATGCCGAATCTCACCTGTCACCATCTAGCGGTCGCTCAATAAAGCACGTTTCGGTTTAATAAATTTGACAGTCGCAGTAACAATGTATAATCTTTACGTTATGTAGTTCATACGTATTTGTAATTTTTATTCTACAGATTTTTTAGGGTAGGCATTGCCTCAATTGCCTCCATGTAACTTCGCCACTGATATATATGTGTACAACGTTATCGGCAACAAAGAAGTAGTTTTTGTTAAAATTCTTTCCCGGGATATTTGGCCGTAGTCCAATGTTTTCTACAAAACCAGACATTTCGGCAATGCCATCGACTTCCATCATCAGTGAAAATCGAGTGCGATAACGTGAGGTGGTATACGTTAGTGACCACAGTACTGTGGTTAAGGCTGAAGCAGTAAGTAGAAAGAAGTAGTTCTATGGTAATATTTCATTTCGAAAATGATTTTAAATATAAATCTTAGAATATGGAAGTCATGTATGGTTCTCCATACCGATATTTTCTTTATGTCTGTGATTCGTGTATTACTGTCTGTATGGCGTTAGAAGTATTATGTGTAGCATAACACATTAATCTATGTAAGTCAACAGTGTGGTTGAACCATATACTACTAGTTTGTTAACGTTGGATAGTGTTTGAGACGCAGGTTAAAATTCCAGATAATATGGTTAGATCTTTTTGTAAAATCTTGCTTTAGACTTATCCTTTGTATTAAAGTCGTATAAAATTTGTTACAAATGTAGTATTAAATGTAATTTTTATATAAGATTTTTCCACTACACAAATAGGATTTTTCAAATCCTACCTGTAAAATAAGCAATTTTACTTCCATATTCCTTAAGGAAATGGAAGTGTGGTGATGGCAAAAAAAATCGTGTTCGAGATTATTGCAGATTCTGATTGTACTACACTCAAAACATGAAAAAAAGTCGTTTTTCGAAAAGTGTCTGTGTGTGTGTCTGTCTGTCTGTCTGTGTGTCTCTGTGTCTGTGTGTCTGTGTAGATTTTTTTTTCTATGGAAAACGATAACAGCCGCAAATTCAAACAGAATCAAATAATTTTTTGCACATAGGCCTGATTTGTGGAGTACTCACGACCTATTGTTTTTGGTGAAGATCGGTTGAGGGAAAGGGGTAGTTTACCAGCAACGATTTTTTTTTATCAAGGGTAATTTTTTTCCTATGGCAAACGATAACAGCCGCAAATTCAAACGGAATCAAATAATGTTTCGCATACAGCCCTGACTTATGGAGTTCTCAAGACCTTTAGTTTTTGGTGAAGATCGGTTAAGGGAAAGGGGTAGTTTACCGGCAAAGTTTTATGTTTTATAAAGGGTATTTTATATGGCAAACGATAACTGCCGCAAATTCAGACAGAATCAAATAATTTTTTGCATACAGCCCTGATTTGTAGAGTACTCACGACCTATTGTTTTTGGTGAAGATCGGTTGAGGGAAAGGGGTAGTTTACCGGCACCGGTTTTTTTTTATCAAGGGAAATATTTTTTTTGGGCAAACGATAACAGCCGCAAATTCAAATAGAATTAAATAATGTTTCGTATGCAGCCCTGAATTGTAGAGTTCTCAAGACCTATTGTTTTTGGTGAAGATCGGTTAAGGGAAAGGGATAGTTTACCTGTAACGTTTTATGTTTTAACAAGGGTATTTCCTATGGAAAAAGATAACAGTCGCAAATTCAAACAGAATCAAAAGATTATTTGCATACAGCCCTAAATTCTAGAGTTCTCAACATCTGTTGTTTTTGGTGAAGATCGGTTAAGGGAAAGGGATAGATTACCAGCAACGTTTTTTTAACAAGGGTATTTTCTATGGCAAACGATGACAGCCGCAAATTCAAACAGAATCAAATAATGTTTTGCATACCGCCCTGATTTGTAGAGTGCTCAAGACCTATTGTTTTTGGTGAAGATCGGTTAAGGGGAAGGGGTAGTTTACCGCCAACGTTTTTTTAGCAAGCGTAATTTCTATGGCAAACGATAACAGCCGCAAATTCAAACAGAATCAAATAATTCTTTGCATACTTCCCTGAATTGTAGAGGTCTCAAGGACTTTCGATTTTGGTGAAGATCGGTTAAGGGGAAGGGGTAGTTTACCTGCAACCTTTTACGTTTTAACAAGAGTAAAGTACTTGAAAATTCATTTAAACTTTTTGAAACAATGGTAATTGTTAAAAATAAAATAATTTTGTTGCCAGGCAATAAAATTATAATTTTCTCATTTTAATGTAAATCGTACATAGTATAAAGTAAAGTCGGTCCGTTCTCTCTCTGTGTTTGAAATCGCTAATCTCAGAAAGTACTGAACGGATTTTATTCAAGTTTTCGCCAATAGATAAGAGTGTCTATCGAGGAACATTTATGTGTATAATTAATACATATATGTTGTACATTAGCTTAGCTATCACGGTTTATGTCAAGTAAGTGGTATAGTTTACATCTTATATATAAAAATGAATGTTTCTTTGTTTGTCCCGTATGCGTTCCTATACCATTCATCCGATTGCGATGAAACTTCGGTGAGTTGTTATGCGCACGTCCGCGAAGGTTTCTGTATTTTTTCGATGGGGTCCTTTGGGGTCTTCCAAATCTCCTCCTAAACCACTGGACCGATTTCAACCAAACTTGGCACAAATATTTTACGCAACGGGGAACCAACATAGGATAGGTGTTTTTTCGATGGCGTCCTTTTGGGGGTTCTTTGGAGTCTTCCACATCTCCTCCTAAACCACTGTACCGATTTCAACCAAACTTGGCACAAATATTTTACGCAAAGGGAGAACCAACATAGGACGTGTTTTTTTCGATACGATCCTCTGGGGGGTCCTTTGCTGTCTCAAATACTATTAGATCTGGTTACTATGGCAACCCAATAGAATAGATTCTGTTCTAAACATATTATCGCATTAAATTGAAGACCACGCGAACGAAGTTGTGGGCAACAGCTATTTATTTTTAAGAAGCCTACTTTAATTAAACTTTATTAATTAAACTAACATTTTCATTACGTACAACGTGAAACTCCGTAGCGAAGCACGGGTATTCTGCTAGTCATGTATAAGAGAAAATATATAGTGCGTGGCAGGCAAGCATATCTCAGTTATATACTGTTTACGTTTCGATTGTATTATTATCACTACCGCAATAAAAAGGCAGGTAAGACACACTTACACACACACACACACACACACACACACACACACACACACACACACACACACACACACACACACACACACACACACACACACACACACACACACACACAATTCGCGTTATTTCTGGCCTCATTCATGTTTATTTTCTTACATTTGCACGGTTTTTAAATGGAAAGTGCCGAACCCATACCAACATAACGCATGCAAGCCGAAAAAGTGTCCAGCGTGGATAGCGATTTGCTTCCTGTGGATCTGAGACAGACTTTTCGTCTTTAGGGAATGAACTCTCTTCAAGATGCTGAGGGTCCATGAGTGACTTCGGAGCGCTCCTTCTTTTCCGCGTGTTTGTACTGTGAAACGTACACTGTAGATTCGCAGCTTTATTCTAAGCAACGCTTAATAGGAAATGTTGAAAATTTTTGTCCACGGTGAACCCTCATACACACTAAACCTGCTCTGATGTTTTAATTACGGACATCATAATATTAAAACTTTGGAAACTTGAGCACTACTTAATGGAGATCAATCATTAACTTATACAAGCCATTAATTTTATGCATATTTTTTATATATATGTGTACAACGTTATCGGCAACAAAGAAGTAGTTTTTGTTAAAATCCCTTCCCGGGATAATCGGCCGTAGTCCAATGTTTTCTACAAAACCAGACGTTTCGGCAATGCGATTGACTTCCATCATCATTGAAAATCGAGTGCGATAACGTGAGGTGGTATATGTTAGTGACCAAAGTACTGTGGTTAAGGCTGAAGCAGTAAGCAGAAAGAAGTAGTTTCTATGGTAATATTTCATTTCGAAAATGATTTTGAAAATAAATCTTAGAATATAGAAGTCATTTATGGTTCTCCATACCGATATTTTACTTCCATATTCCTTAAGGAAATGGAAGTATGGTGATGGCAAAAAAATCGTGTTCAAGATTATTGCAGATTCTGATTGTACTACACTCAAAACATGAAAAAAAGTCGTTTTTCGAAAAGTGTCTGTGTGTCTATCAGTCTGTGTGTAGATTTTTTTTCTATGGCTAACGATAACAGCCCCAAATTCAAACAGAATCAAATAATGTTTTGCATACAGCCCTAAATTATGGAGTTCTCAAGATCTTTTGTTTTTGGTGAAGATCGGTTAAGGAAAGGGGTAGTTTACCAGAAAGGTTTTATGTTTTAACAAGGGTATTTTCTATGGCAAACGATAACAGCCGCAAATTCAAACAGAATCAAAAGATTATTTGCATACAGCCCTAAATTGAAGAGTTCTCAAGACCTATTGTTTTTGGTGAAGATCGGTTAAGGGGAAGGGGTAGTTTACCTTCAACATTTTTTATCAAGGGTAATTTTATATGACGAACGATAACTGCCGTATATTCAAACAGAATCAAATAATGTTTTGCAGCCAGTCGTGGTTTATAGAGGACTCAAGGCCTTTCGATTTTGGTGAATATCGGTTAAGGGGAAGGGGTAGTTTACCTGCAACCTTTTACGTTTTAACAAGAGTAAAGTACTTACAAATTCATTTAAAATTTTTCAAACAATGGTAATTGTTAAATATAGGTATGGAGAACCATACATGACTTCCATATTCTAAGATTTATTTTTAAAATCATTTTCGAAATGAAATATTACCATAGAAACTACTTCTTTCTACTTACTGCTTCAGCCTTAACCACAGTACTGTGGTCACTAACATATACCACCCCATGTTATCACACTCGATTTTCACTGATGATGGAAGTCAATGGCATTGTTGAAACGTCTGGTTTTGTAGGAAACATTGGACTACGGCCAAATATCCCGGGAAGGTTTAGTGTGTATGAGGGTTCACCGTGGACAAAAATTTTCAACATTTCCTATTGAGCGTTGCTTAGAATAAATCTGCGAATCTACAGTGTACGTTTCACAGAACAAACACGCGGAAAAGAAGGAGCGCTCCGAAGTCACTCATGGACCCTCAGCATCTTGCAGAAGGTTCATTCCCTTAAGACGAAAAGTCTGTCTATGAATCGTTCCTCTGTAAACACGTGCAGTTACACTGCCCAGCGATCCACAGGAAGCAAATCGCTATCCACGCTGGACACTTTTTCGGCTTGCATGCGTTATGTTGGTGTGGGTTTGGCACTTTCCATTTAAAAACCGTGCAAATGTAAGAAAATAAACATGAATGAGGCCAGAAATAACGCGAATTGTGTGTGTGTGTGTGTGTGTGTGTGTGTGTGTGTGTGTGTGTGTGTTTGTCTTCCCTGCCTTTTTATTGCGGTAGTGATAATAATAAAATGGAAACGTAAACAGTACATAACTGTGATATGCTTGCCTGCCACGCACGATATATTTTCTCTTATACATGACTAGCAGAATACCCGTGCTTCGCTACGGAGTTTCAAGTTGTACGTAATGAAAATGTTAGTTTAATTAATAAAGTTTAATTAAAGTAGGCTTCTTAAAAATAAATAGCTGTTGCCCACAACTTCGTTCGCGTGGTCTTCAATTTAATGCGATAATATATTTAGAACAGAATCTATTCTATTGGGTTGCCATAGTAACCAGATCTAATAGTATATTAAGACCGCAAAGGACCCCCCAGAGGATCGTATCGGAAAAAACACCTGTCCTATGTTGGTTCTCCCGTTGCGTAAAATATTTGTGCCAAGTTTGGTTGAAATCGGTCCAATGGTTTAGGTGGAGACGTGGAAGACCCCAAAGGATCGTATCGAAAAAAACACTTGGCCTATGTTGGTTCTCCCTTTGCGTAAAATATTTGTGCCAAGTTTGGTTGAAATCGGTCCAGTGGTTTAGGAAGCGATGTGGAAGACCCCAAAGAACCCCCAAAAGGACCCCATCGAAAAAACACCTAACCTATGTTGGTTCTCCCGTTGCGTAAAATATTTGTGTCAAGTTTGGTTGAAATCGGTACAGTGGTTTAGGAGGAGATGTGGAAGAAACCTTCGCGGACGTGCGCACAACAAGTCACCGAAGTTTCATCGCAATCGGATGAATGGTATAGGAACGCATACGGGACAAACAAAGAAACATTCAGTTTTATATATAAGATGTAAACTATACCACTTACTTGACATAAACCGTGATAGCTAAGCTAATGTACAACATATATGTATTAATTATACACATAAATGTTCCTCGATAGACACTCTATCTATTGGCGAAAACTTGAATAAAATCCGTTCAGTACTTCCTGAGATTAGCGATTTCAAACACAGAGAGAAAACGCACTGACTTTACTTTATACTATGTACAGATTTACATTAAAATGAAAAAATTATAAATTTATTGCCTGGCAACAAAATTATTTTATTTTAACAATTACCATCGTTTGAAAAAGTTTAAATGAAGTTTCATGTACTTTACTCTTGTTAAAACGTAAAATGTTGCTGGTAAACTACCCCTTCCCCTTAACCAATCTTCACCAAAATCAAAAGGCCTTGAGTCCTCTACTATTCACTGACGTATGCAAAAAATTATTTGATTCTGTTTGAATTTGCGGCTGTTATCGTTTGCCATAGAAAATACCCTTGTTAAAAAAACGTTGCAGGTAAACTACCCCTTTCCCTTAACCGGTCTTCACCAAAAACATTAGGTCTTGAGAACTCTACAATTCAGGGCTGTATGCGAAACATTATTTGATTCTGTTTGAATTTGCGGCAGTTATCGTTTGCCAAAAAAAAAAAAATCTACACACAGACCGACAGACAGACACACAGACACACACACAGACACTTTTCGAAAACGACTTTTTTTCATGTTTTGAGTGTAGTAGAATCAGAATCTGCAATAATCTCGAAAACGATTTTTTTTGCCATTACCATACTTCCATTCTTTAAGGAATATGGAAGTAAAAATTATAATTTTATTGCCTGGCAACAAAATTATTTTATTTTAACAATTACCATTGTTTGAAAAAGTTTAAATGAATTTTCATGTACTTTACTCTTGTTAAAACGTAAAAGGTTGCAGGTAAACTACCCCTTCCCCTTAATCGATCTTCACCAAAATCAAAAGGCCTTGAGTCCTCTACAATTCAGTGACGTATGCAAAACATTATTTGATTCTGTTTGAATATGCGGCAGTTACCGTTCGTCATAGAAAATACGCTTGATAAAAAAACGTTGCAGGTAAACTACCCCTTCCCCTTAACCAATCTTTACCAAAAACAACAGCTCTTGAGTACTCTACAAATCACGGCTTTATGCAAAAAATTATTTGATTCTGTTTGAATTTGCGGCTGTTATCGTTTGCCATAAAAAATACCCTTGATAAAAAAACGCTGCTGGTAAACTACCCGTTTTCCTTAACCGATCTTCACCAAAAACAACAGGTCTTGAGATCTCTGCAATTTAGGCCTGTATACAAATAATCTTTTGATTCTGTTCGAATTTGCGTCTGTTCCCGTTTGCCATAGAAAATACCCTTGTTAAAACATAAAACGTTGCCGGTTAACTACCCCTTCACCTTAACCGATCTTCACCAAAAACCATAGGTCTTGAGAACTCTACAATTCAGGGCTGTATACGAAACATTATTTAATTTTGTTTGGAATTGCGGCTGTTATCGTTTGCCAAAAAAAAATTTCCCTTGATAAAAAAAAACCGTTGCCGGTAAAATACCCCTTTCCCTCAACCGATCTTCACCAAAAACAATAGGTCGTGAGTACTCTACAAATCAGGGCTGTATGCAAAAACTTATTTGATTGTGTTTTAATTTGCGGCAGTTATCGTTTGCCATAGAAAAAAATTCTACAGACACACAGGCAGACAGACAGACACACACACAGACACATTTCGGAAAACGACTTTTTTTCATGTTTTGAGTGTAGTAGAATCAGAATCTGCAATAATCTCGAACACGATTTTTTTTGCCATTACCATATTCCATTCCTTAAGGAATATGGAAGTAAAAATAAAATAATTTTGTTGCCAGGCAATGAAATTATAATTTTTCATTTTAATGTAAATCATGTATAAGAGAAAATATATCGTGCGTGACAGGCAAGCATATCTCAGTTATGTACTGTTTACGTTTCCATTTTATTATTATGACTACCGCAATAAAAAGGCAGGGAAGACACACACACACACACACACACACACACACACACACACACACACACACACACACACACACACACACACACACACACACACACAATTCGCGTTATTTCTGGTCTCATTCATGTTTATTTTCTTACATTTGCACGGTTTTTAAATGGAAAGTGCCGAACCCATACCAACATAACGCATGCAAGCCGAAAAAGTGTCCAGCGTGGATAGCGATTTGCTTCCTGTGGATCTGAGACAGACTTTTCGTCTTTAGGGAATGAACTCTCTGCAAGATGCTGAGGGTCCATGAGTGACTTCGGAGCGCTCCTTCTTTTCCGCGTGTTTGTTCTGTGAAACGTACACTGTAGATTCGCAGCTTTATTCTAAGCAACGCTTAATAGGAAATGTTGAAAATTTTTGTCCACGGTGAACCCTCATACACACTAAACCTGCTCTGATGTTTTAATTACGGACATCATAATATTAAAACTTTGGAAACTTGAGCACTACTTAATGGAGATCAATCATTAACTTATACAAGCCATTAATTTTATGCGTATTTTTTATATATATGTGTACAACGTTATCGGCAACAAAGAAGTAGTTTTTGTTAAAATTCCTTCCCGTGATATTTGGCCGTAGTCCAATGTTTTCTACAAAACCAGACGTTTCGGCAATGCCATCGACTTCCAACATCAGTGAAAATCGAGTGCGATAACATGAGGTGGTATATGTTAGTGACCACAGTACTGTGGTTAAGGCTGATGCAGTAAGTAGAATGAAGTAGTTTCTATGGTAATATTTCATTTCGAAAATGATTTTAAATATAAAACTTAGAATATGGAAGTCATGTATTGTTCTCCATACCGATATTTAAAATTGTTTTATGACAATAAAAATTTTCTTCTTGGTGCTAAGAATACATTGTTATCATATTATAAAATATATTGTATGTTTTACATTAAAAAATAAAATAGAATATACTAATATTAAGTGTAGGCGAGTGCGTGTGTATTATTTATTATTTATATTTATTTATGTACTTATATTTGTGTGTGTGTGTGCGCGTGTGCGCGTGCGTGTGTGTGTGTGTGTGTGTGTGTGTGTGTGTGTGTGTGTGTGTGTGTGTGTGTGTGTGTGTGTGTGTGTGTGTGTGTGTGTGTGTGTGTGTGTGTGTGTGCACTAAAGAAATAATGCAAGAAGAACTAAAATATATGTAATTTAATACATTATAATTGTATACAATATATTTACATCATGCAATAATCTTACTCTAAATTATGATTGTAAGTTTGTAAACGATTAACTTAGGACGCCATAACTAACAATTTTAGGTATCATCTTTAAGTACTGATTTATTACAAACTATTACTGATGTCCGATCACAGATTAGTACTCTTAATTTTGGCCACTTTTTCAAAACTTTAACACACCTAAATATTCAAACACCAAAAGTGTGATTATAAGTGTTCTTAAGCATGTCTCTGAGCAAACATTGTGCAGAGTAATCTTATACATAATATATTGTACATAAGCCTATTATTAATAAAGTATTTTATATTTAAAGAATATTTTTATTTAATCTCAGATTAACTCCAGCTGTTAAACTACTATAAATTAACATATTGAAATTAGTTATATTAAATCCTCTTGTTCAAATGAGCATACAACTTACAAACCCACAGTTAGAATGAAATTGATAATTCTTCATTAATTATGTTTTAAATTTATAATGTTTTATGTTATTCTGTATTTCTCTTAGTAAAAAATTTAATATTTTGAAACAAATATGTAAATAACTTGTTTTTAGGAGAGTAGGCATAGTTTATAAGATACGAGGGTCATTCAATAAGTAAACAGGCAAACAGTTGTAGAAAAGAAATTAATTTTAGCAGCTGATTGAAACTTTCAGGAGTGTTACCTCGCAACGTCGTTGTGAGTTTTGATCAGCTGTTCAATAATATATTGCATAAACATAACCAATACAGTTTTATTTACGATGGCGTGTCCACTTGAGGACAGTACTTTCGAAGAAAAGCGTTCTGTTATAAGATTTTTGGATTTGGAACCACTAACTTGGATTCACTATTTTAAATCTGAGTCGAAGCGACAAAGCATGGAGTGGAAGCATCCCAGTTCACCCGCCAAAAAGAAATTCAAACCCAGCCATCGGCTGGTAAGGTGATGTTAACCATCTTTTGGAGCTCCCAAGGCCCAATTTTCTGTAATTACCTACAAGACCAGCGTACCATCAATAGTCAGTACTCTTCTGACATGATTGTGAACAAAGTTAAGCCTGCATTGAAGAGGAAATGTCCGGGATGGCAGAGGAAATGTGTGATTCCTCTTCACGATAATGCCCGCCCACACACGGGAAAACTGACGCTCGAAACAATAAAAAAAGTAGGTTGTGAGATCCTGCCTCATCCCCCTTATAGCCCTGACCTTGCCTCATCTGACTTTTTCTTGTTTGGCCCACTCAAGTAGACTTTGCGTGGTGTCAAGTTCAACACCAATGAAGAAGTGAAGGAAAAAGTACAAAACTGGCTTCGACATCAACGTAAAGAATTCTTTGCTGAGGGAATACAAAAGCTTGTAAAGAGATGTGACAAGTGCATAGACGTTGCTGGAGATTACGTTGAAAAGTAAAAAAAAATTTTGTTGATTGAATAAAACGTTTTTGCTCCACAGCTGTTTGTTTGTTTACTTATTGAATGACCCTCGTACTATTGTTTAAATAAAATTCACCAGTTACAAAATAAATTTAAGACAATTTTCATTTAAAAGTAAAATAACTGACACATTTGTGTGTGTCGCATCGACATGTCTCATAAATTATTAATGACTAACACAACTGACACAGACAAGTGGAACGTCAGACCTTCCAAATAAACATTTTCCTTTTCCATAAAACAGGAGATGCTATATTTTCACACACACATTTTTATAAGCGAAATGCCGTTACTGTAAATAAACTTACAGTTCTTTATGATACGTGAGCGTCTCTAAAATTCTGTTATATCATGTGCTTTACAGTAGCTTAAAGAATGTTAAGTTCTTTTATCCTTACCTTCCGAATCATTTGAGCAATCGCAAACTTCTTTAAACTTTAAACTGTAAGAATTATCTAGCTTAAAATGAGTATACTACAAACATGCGTTTTATATTACATAGTGGCCACAGTACGTCAATTACAAATTACCACTTTAATAACATGACGCAATGGATCATAACGCTCATACAAATGCTGAGAAACATAGGTAATGTTAACGTTGTTAAAATTCATTCACGGGCTGTTTGGCCGTGGTTCATTATTTTCAACTAAAACAGACATTTCGACATTACCATCGACTGCCATCATCAGTGTAAAATTCGAGCTTTGATAACATAGGGTGGTAGACGTTAATGTAAGGTAGGCTTAAGGTTAGCCGCAGTACTGTGGTTATCAAAACTCGAATTTTACACAGATGATGGCAGTTGATGGTACCGTCGAAACGTCTGTTTTAGTTGAAAACAATGGACCGGCCATGTTGAAAACTTTAAGTACTCCGGCCGTGTAAGCCTACGAAGTATATAGGTGATGTTAATGTAAATATTAAAATATTAAAAACAAGAAGGTAACAAAATTGTTTAACTAATCGATGCTAACAAAGATTAGAGCGAAAACAAGTTGCAAACGTATAAGGTTTTACAGAGTCTAAGGGAATCGTATTAAAAACAAATACTATTTAAATTTTATCAACATATTTTGAATATATACATAATGATTTTTTTCTGATTAAAATATGGAAGGCCATTTCGTAATCTATTTAGAAAGGAAAAATATTACTATTAAATAATATAACTTGAAATAGCAGACAATGAGAAACTGGTTGGTACATATAATGTAAATAACGTAAATTTAATTATTTATTGTACATTTAAGGCACACCAGTAACATCAACAATTTAGTTGTGTACAAACGTTGCAAAAATTACTTTCTGTTCATTTTTGAGACATACCATTGTGAGCTAAAGCTACTAGAGAGAGTAAAAATAACAGTAGTAGTTAAGGCTACATATGTTGACTGAGAAATGCTACGTGCTTGAGACTGAGAAATGCGTACGTGCTTGAGAAATGCTACAGAAATTCATCATTAATTAGATTACATATTTCAATGAAGCATTTAATTATGTTTACTTTAAGAAAACCTTGCATCAGTCAATTTAAACATTAAACAAGATTGGGTTTTCCGTGATTAGAACATTTTTGTGAATAACATTCACTTAAATATATATAAAAGAATAATTATTTTGTTTTATAGAGTTTAACTATAGATACATCGTTAACGCCAAACATATTGTGTACGACGGTCTATTGATCGTAGTACGGTATACTGAAAATCAAAATACAAGACACCGATTAAGTCTCTAATCACCAGCTTTAATTATTGCAATTGAACAGTTTGCAAACAACAAAATAATCTCTTACAACAAATCAAATAAAAATGGTTCACACGCAATAAAAATGTCAACTGATACAAAACACAATTGTATTAATATTGTCCCGCAAAATTATAAAACACATAACACTTTGCCACAATCTTCGAACCGCACTGTGCAAATCGCCTTGTCAATAACTGAACTAAGCGTCGCTGAGTACTTGTATTTATAGCCCGCTGAGGTTCCAGAATATTCCATAGCAGGCGTCTACTGTAAAATACTAGAACGTGATTGATTGCGGCTTTGAACACAGCGCGCGCGGACCGGTATGGTCTGGAAAAGTCTCGTTGCGGACGGGTGACAAGTGTCACGTAATTGTCTTTAATCTCAAAGTAGCGGCACTATATACGCACACACACACACACACACATTATAGCCGGGCTCCGCTGGAACAGCCGAGAAACACGTAGCATGTTCTGTCATGTCGCGACAATATTAGGCCTACTGGATGTTTGCCACGGTATCTAATAACATCGTATATAGTCTAAATAGAGACCGTTTAGATTTTCTTATTATATACAAAACGGTTTATCATTGCGAATCGACCTTAATCGAGTTTATTTTGTATTTATGTCAGCAGCTCATTCTATTTAATAACCCCAGATTATATGCACTTTGTGTTTAACATAAAAAGTTTTTCTTTAGTTCTAGATCAAGTAATTTCCTACACAAAAAATGTAAAAGAGTTACTTGCATGTTAACATAAAAAGAAAACAACAAATACGGAAATTAAACTTCTAGAACAGAACATCAGCTGACTGCTGAAGCAAGGAAAATGCGAATATTGCGCGCAGAAACGATGAAGGTACAAAGACGTATACTACGATTGATGCAGCCCACTATTTTGTAGATAACTATAAACGCTTTGAAAAACATAGGAAGTATAGAGTAGAGGTGTTTTTGATGTCAAACTCAGTTAGAGTGCGAAAAATAAGTACCACTACCTACTCCAGAGAAAATGTTTGAACAAAGTCATAGACTTACACTATTTGCGTTGTACACGTTTAGCATTGATCTACGTGTACATGCTAAAAAACACATATTGTTGGTGCTGAGAACAGTCAAGTGGTGTGTAATCTCTTTCAAACCAGCCTCACTGGAATTTCCACTGCAATGTGACATTTATTCATTGTTGTCTTGTTTGTTCATCATCTTCTTGCACTGAACTACACTTATATATATTGAAAACTTTCTCAAGTGAAACTTACTTGTCTGTTTTGTATGTAGAACGCGTTTCGGCGTCGTGTTCGCCTTCTTCAGCTTTGCGACAGACTGCCAGTACCTAGTAACGTATGTTGGTTGGAAGGTATAGTGGGGGTGGTGTATAGAGGAAGGGGATTGGCGCGGTGATCGGAATTATTGTTTGTTTTGTGTATAACTGTGTCGAAAAGTGTATGTGATTTATATTGCAATTGGTCGTTTAGTATGTTGTTTGGTTGCCAGACGGGAAGATCTTTTTCATCCCGTTACTCTGAACACTTAAAGGCCCTTTCCAACAACAATATACATTCTGCGTTTGCCACACACATACACACACATAACCATAGCTACACCAACATAGATACTAATCTTGAAATATTATACCTCTTACCCAAAGGGCGAAAACTCAACACAGCTGAACAGTATGAAATATACAAACACCACACAACACAACCAAACAATATACTAAACGACCAATTGCAATATAAATCACATACACTTTTCGACACAGTTATACACAAAACAAACAATAATTCGGATCCCCGCGCCAATCCCCTTCCTCTATTTATTCATTATTTGTTCTAACACTTTTTACTCTGGGGACCTGAGCGTACCCCGCAATGTAAGACTTACAGAACGTGTAGACTTATTTACGCTAGCAATTCAGTCATAACACAAATATTGCTTTCAAATATTGCGCGTACGTGAATCTATATGTACGTGTAAACATTGTACATTCACGTGTATTCAATGTTGAAAGAGTTAACGTCATATTACTATTACTGTTGCTGGTACTTCTGCTGCTGCTGCTGCTGCTACTACTACTACTACTACTACTACTACTACTACTACTACTACTACTACTACTACTACTACTACTACTACTACTACTACTACTACTCTTGTTACTGCTATTACTACTACTTCCATTAATACTAACATGTTCTTTTTTTAGAGTAGGTGGACAAATTGGTAAAAAAGTGCGGAAGAGTGCAACACTTCCGGGATCTGTGGTTTTGGATATTATACCCAACACACTAAAAAAACTATCTCCGTTCCTCCTCTAGGACACTAACCTGAAACTGTTCAACATATTGCTTTGAGCCAGGTCTATTGTTCTTCAGCCCTAGGATTTACGCGTAGCTTGTTATTTTCCTTCTATATTTTGTTATTCAAGTCTACGTTCTTCAATCGAAGAATCTTTTCTGCAAAACGTGCCACACAGTTCCAGGTGTCCTTATATCAAACAGTAAAATAAATAATAAGGTACAAACAAGCGCTGACAGAAGACAATCCCATCACTTTTAAGCGATTTCGACCAGCTGCTCCTAGATTAATACTCAGTGCAAAAAGGTTAAGCTATGAAAACTACGTCTCGACAATGACTAGGCGCACTCCAATTTAAAATTGAAATGGAAAATAAAAGCAATTGTTGGTATATCAGTGTTCAAGCTTATCACATATGTGGAGCACGATGGTGAATTTATAAGCAACCTCAATGAAATTGCTGACAATTTAGTAACGGGATGTAACCAGGTCAGTAGCTCGACGTCTACCCTTACAATTTACACGCAAGAAAAGTCAAAATCGAACACGATCGTGACTTCCAATTAAAATCAATGTGACACATAACGTGCCTTTCACAATGAGGGAATTACAGCCTAGTACCCGCGTTCCAGGTGATACTGTAGAGGGACCGGACAATAGTCTCGGCTATTGCTGCCTCGGATTGTGCTTGCTTGGACAATAGTCTTGGACTGTACTGCTGTGTTGTCCTTCCCCTACCACTACCCCCTTGATCAGGATGGCTCTCCTTTCCGCAGTGGTTCCAGTCAGCGTCCTTCTTTCACCCACCATCTTCCAAACCTCATCACTAGGTACTCTTTTCATCCAAACATATTCTTACAGTCCTCCACCAGCACCACCTATTAAAATCTTCAAGGCAGTGCTACGATTTCCTGAAAGACTGGTTTATGAGACACATACACTTATGCTCCAAATAAAACTATGCATAGGGTCCTTCCTAATTTCGAGGGACAGGTTCTTGGAAGTCAGAAGAGATATTCTTTTTAAACACCTTCTCTTGGTATCTTCTTGTGCCTGTGCAATTCGACTTTTTATATCACAGGTGCATCTCCCATCTGATGGTATGCAGCTCGCAGGATATTTAAAGGTATGCACTAGCTTCCTAACGTCCAGAAATATCTCGGCCCCCTAGTTTCTAATTGAAAAACGTTAAATGGCTTTGGTTTATTTTTTATTTATTATCATGTTGCATACATCTTTCATGATCGTGTTCATTTGGTGAAGTGGATTTTGTAGTTCCTCCCCGTTGTTTTCTACAAGTTCCGTGTCATCTGCAAAACGTACAGCCGGAAGCAAGGAAGGCGCACAATGCGACTTTAACTATAAACGGTGTCAGACTGCAACGAAATACGCGTGTGGACGTCTTGGCTGCGAGGTACACATCCTCCTTAAACGCCATACGATGTATCTCATATGTCCTGTGGAGCAGACAGTGAAGTATTATTGCGACTATACATAGTGTGACGATTTCATTAATAAAAAAATATAGTAATTAATAAATAGGTAATGTAAAGGCTGAGAAATTTTAAATTTTAATAAAATCGCACAATTAAACTAATTTTTATCGCTATCATAAAATTATAATAATATTAAATAAAGAGTTTTAATAATAAAATAAAAAGGAATACGAGTGTACAGATAGGGTAAACCTTGTTAATTAACCCTGCATAGACATGCGCTAACCGGAATTAACTTGAATTCCGACCCCTAAACAAACAAATAATACTTGTAAATTTGACATTATTTAAATAATTAAACAAGATCACAGTAGTGTACTTTAATAACGTTTGTAATTAAGAATATCTCTGAATAATTAAAAAGTCAAACTTTAACCATTTAAATAAAGGAGAAATATGGAACTATTTCGCTGCTACGCGTAACATCCGCGCGATTTACTGACCCTTCCTACATAGTTAGAGAGCAGAGATGATGCGTCGTTCAACCAGTAAGCAGCTCAAAGCAGAGCGCTGTACAAAATATGTACTTTTTTGTTAAATGTGGTTATTAGTTTCAAATAACCGTGTGAAGAGTTATGTAATGAGAATGTAGTGTGTAACAGAAAAAAGTAATGTAGAAAATTAAGTGCGTAAGGTGACATCTCCCAGTAAGGAATATAGTTAAAGTTATTTTAGGGTTGTATATGTAAATTCAGATACAACCGTACTATTACCAAATGTGATGTGGTTAACTGTAAAATGTGAAGACGAAGACCTCAACTGTATTTACAATACCACCGAGAAACAGGACGACTTCATGACACCGTAACATCCGAATCTACATTAGTTGAGTCCGAGAACCTTCGCCAGAAAGACTACCACGATGACAACCCACTACAGAGAGAGGACCGAAGAATCACGCGTGGAGGACAAGGACTAATACCCTTAACTAAGAGGTGGCGCGGAGGCTAGTCTTCCGTGGATATGTATCTTTTGAAATAGAAGTAATTGTAAACTAAAAGACTTTAAAATGACAATCTCTAAAGTTTAAGAATAAATGTTGTAACAAGTAATTTCAGTAACAGTAAGTTGTAAAGTAACACGTGTGATGTAGCATTGGAACATTGCACTACTAAATGAAACCATTCCTCAAATGGTATAAAGAATAATAAAGTAATTCATTAATGGAGTAGAGTAAACTTTAAATTCCTAAGTAATCTATATAAACTCGGATCCGAGGTAAAAATGCGCTAACTGTATTATAAATCTTAATGTAGAAAACCCCTTACAATTTTCACTGTAAGTTAAAAGTTGATATGTTATGTGTAATCAAACAGACATAAATAAAGAGATGTCATCTTTAGTACATACTACATTGAGTGCATAAATCAGCAGACTACCCTCCCCAGTTTCCTTGTATATTAATTGTTTTGTGATTTGATTAATTTTCAGCTTGTTACAACGAAGGCAGCCTGTATAATTGGCCAGAGTCAATTAATGCGGGTTCCCTATGTTATAACGCAAGTAAAGATGTTATAATAGCGCTGGTGATGTGTAAAATGGATTACGGATGCTTGGCGTACTCTTCAGCCAGGAGTTTGTGCCTGAAAAAGCTGGATCTAATTCACAACGCTACGGTGCGCTACGCCCAAGGGGCGTTATAAACAAACCCTGCACAAAGCTCAAATTATAAAGCAGAAATATCGTCTTTACATTTACGACGTCAATAGCGGTTGCTGAGATATTTAGCTAACTTTTTAACTTTACCGGGCCACATAAACCACACAATTGAGGATTGTAATGCTCTTGCAGAACTCACTTAGAGACAGAGTAGAAGGTCCAGTTGAACAACACTTATAGTAGATGTCGTCGGGCTAAAGGCCTTAGTTAAATAGCTCCCAAAACATAAAGTATAATTAATAGTTAGAACTCTACGCTCTAAACTACAATATCTTTAACTTTTAGGCAAGGCACTGATAATAGTATTTTGACAAGATTGAGAATACCGCTAGAATTCGGAGGTTGACAGTGAGGAAGGACAATTCCATCTGCTTCACACGTTTTGACATTCAACCGAACAACACTACAAGAGAAAATGAAAATTTGTATCTAAAGTCTGAGCGTGAATACCCTACGTACAAAACCCTATGTACACATGATCTGTATGAAGTCTGAGAAATTTGTCATACTAGAGATGCAATAAAAAAGGCGACCACAGAGTTACGCACAAGTAAGAAATGCAACGTCTCCAACATCTCAGATAACTAAGAGCTTGATGTTAACCGTAGCTGCATTTATTGAAATACATCACCGTAAATTACAAGATGATGATCTAGTTGAACGACCCAGAAAGTAAGCGTACAGGTTGCAACTAGATAATGACAGGGTCCAGTAGACAACAACTCAATTTTTACCCAAGGCTGCGATAGCACTACCTCCTGCCTCCACCGCTTTCCATTACGAGAGACAAGTGGGGAGACTTTCTAAAGGAGAGACCCCGAGACGAGAAACGGGGAAGAGAAAGCTCGAGGTAATCCTTGCCTGGAACAGAGCTCGGCTCTTTGCCTAGCTCCAGCGACCTCAGTGATCTCAGGTACCTGGTAGTTTTGTGAAAAAAAGAGATTGGCCAAAGGGTAAGCTCAGAAATAGACCTGCGCACTATTCTTTACATGCATCATATAAAATATTCTTTAGTATAATATAAGTGTTTGTGGCTTATACTGTTGTGAACGTAAGGTGCCACGCTACATATAGACACGCTCACATGTGTGTATGTTTTGTGCGTGTGTGCGCGTGTGGGTGTGGGTGTCTGTGTCTGTGGGTGTACATGTGCACACATACTTGAAACCAACAGAGAATTTTAACTTCACAGGGTGCGAAAGCTTCTACTCTGATGTTGAGCTCAATATGAAAGCTACAGGGCTTCCCTTAGCAATATCTACCATGCTAGGGAGGGGCCGCTCAGAGGTAACACCGCTGCAAGCAGTAGCCATAAATATTGTAATAAACGAAGCTTCCTCTCCTTAAAGCCACACTGTTGGGCTAGCCAATTTGTAAGAAGACGATGTGTCCGTCTATAATTTATGGTTTAAATATTATTATTATTAAGTTGTCTCAGGGTTCTTTTACTGTTAATTGGGTCTTGGTCTCGGCTAATCGTGATTGTTCAATATCAAATTTTATTATTATTATTACCGTTTAGTGACTTATTCCCCTCAATTCAACCTATTGTTGAATTCAGGATTGAATAACTCGGTACTTACTCCTTTTTGCGTCGTATTAGCTGTCTGTTTAAATAATTTAATTTTGTATATTATATTTACTATTAAAATTCTTTCACTTGACGTTCCGTTGACTCTTTGTAGATCAGCTGTCGTGAGGAGATCAGTTGTTTCTTCCTATACACTAACATACACAAACATAGATATGGTACACATAACAACTCATGTATAGTATTATTGTATAAGATTGTAAGTATATTGATCTGAACGGTGGTAAACAAAACATGAAATCATTCAATTTGAATAATTCGCATTCTCAGCATGGTACCAACCGCCTCATTTTTCTCCTCTAAGCTGTAATTTTACTGTTACAAATAAAGTCAACTCTTTCACTGGTAAAAAACAATAATGGCAATTTATTCAAATAACACACAGTGAAATTCAATACAATAAGGCGTTTTGCTCTTCTTTTTAGTTAACAATTAATACTTTTAAAAGTGAACAGGAACTCTAAAACAAATGATGAGCTCTAGTTGGCATCACTGCCTCTGGTGAGTAATACAATGTGTTTTGACAAATTTATAGGTTATGTCGGATTGTTCGACCTGAAAATTTAATAATGATGATAATAATAAAAGTAGTAGGTTCTTTTAAACTGCAAAATACACTTTCTTGGAATAATAGCTACGGTTAGAGCTAACATAAAAATAAAAATTCAATGATTATTAATTAAAAAATATGAAATATGAACCACTGTTCATAGTTAGGCACATGCTTTATACATAGTTTAGTGCAACCTTATTTGGTTAAAAGTAGTGAATTATTTATTAATAATTAATAGTGATTGTTATAATCCAGTATCATGTACTACAATCATCTATGAAATTGGATACTCCCATTTCAGGTAAATGTAATTTATTTATTATAGTTATCGCACTCCGGCGAAACTATTTATTGAATTTAATAACAAAATATTTATACTTCCATCTACTGATAGTATTAGAGTACATATACTCTTCATTGATATCACAATGTCTTTGCTTATCCTAGATATTTACAGTATACAAATAGTTAAACTGTCATTACTCAGAACGTTCAATTTCAACATTGTTCATTTGTATTTATCGGTTCCCTTCTATTAAGGATAGGGAATTGAATTGGTTCTATATTTCAATTTTAATCGCTTTTAGCGTTCAATTATTTTGCTTATAGACTAATCATGACATAATATTTGTAATTAATAATACTTGCGTCTCTCGTCGGTTGAAGATTTACACTTTATTAATTATTGACACTTTTTAATTAATCAAAATTTAATTAATTAATTATTTAAACTTTATCACAACACTGCACACACTCCTATGCGCATAAACTCCGATTAGATTACACTTGTAAATATACTGCACTGATTCTTCTGATAGATAACTTATGTCTCAATTTGAGGTTAACATGGTTGATGCTGTTTTGCTGTCAAACGCACGTTTTTCTGAGGCGTCGACTAGCGTGCAGTCCGCTTCGCTGTTGTTCAAAGACTGTCTCTGGTTCCTGGGTTGGAATGATGAATTTCGGATTTTTTATGTATTCTGATTGGTCAGTTTTTTCCAATTCGTTTATTTACGGTAGACTTCGTCAAAATAGACGCTATCGTAAGCGTCAGACTTTGGGGACAAGATTAACAAATTCTGGTTCACACGACTATGCGGAAGGGCTAAGCACAATGCAATTATTTTTAAGAGTCTAATATCTTTCTTATAATTGCACTGAGAATGTTGTGCTTACTCTCATTGTTCGTGTTTTTGAAAGACGATTAATTTGAGTCCCCTTATCATATATTTCTGATAAGGGTTATCAGACTTAGCACTTAGCATTCATGCTTGGTGTCCATTAAACCATTAATTATTAACAATTCATGGTTTTTATGTTATTTTTTATAGTAATGTCTCACTCTTAAGCTACTGTACAAATTTCCCTTAAAACTATGTCCTATTATTAATACTATGTCCGTTTTCAAAGCTTCACTCTTAAACTTATGGTCATACATTTTTGGTTTGCTCATTACTCAGTAATAAGAGTATTTAATTAACTTTTAACGTGTTGTAATTAAATCTCGGTGGGTTAAGTCACTACTGACAGTGTTCTTTTTCCCTAAATTATTTGTTTGATGCCTTAATTATCACTTATGAATCAGGCTTGCTATGCCTATATGGCTTCACTTGGTAGTATTGTCATACATTTTGGTTTTTCTTATATCCTATTAATAACAACATTTAATTAAGTTCTAACATAGTATATTTATACCTTGGTGGGTTAAGTCACTACTGGCAGTGTTCTTTTTCCCTACATTATTGGTCAAATGCCTTAATTATCATTTATGAATCAGGCTTGCTATGCCTATATGGCGTTACTTGGTAGTATGCTTAATATCATAGACATTTTAGATGTATTGTTCTCTGATTGATA
Source organism: Magicicada septendecula (assembly GCA_034769895.1). Lineage (NCBI taxonomy): Eukaryota > Metazoa > Arthropoda > Insecta > Hemiptera > Cicadidae > Magicicada > Magicicada septendecula. Next base: position 176,459,992 of record CM068369.1, on the reverse strand, counting down.
ACTGAAATAGTCACTAGGACCTTATAGTTATTGTGATGCAGTTCACTTTGCATTTGACTCTGTTATTAGCAAGGTTTGGTTGCTGTAAACTTTATTTGCAGCTAGTGGTCATAATGGTTCAGTTATAATTACATTTATATAAACTATTTAAATGGTTATTTTGGTTACCATTGCTCATAGGAATAGTATTCTGTCCGACACCAAATCATTAATTGGGTTACTTGCTTTGTACAATGTGTTTATTACATAATTTTGGTTGCATAGTGTCACTTTGTCATTACAAGCATTTGGTCATACTTGTATTACTTAAATATAGCTTTTATATACTACTATACTATTAGCTATCGTGTACAAAACATTCCTTATATGCTCTATTTACTTCCTAGCTCATTACATTTTGGTCTAACATTGTTTTGGTTCATTTTTTATCAAGTTTTATTGAAAACTGGATGCCCAGATTAGGTTATGTCATAGGTTCAGTAAACATTAATGTGTTGTTTATGGCTGTATATTTCTATCTTAAACTATTCGACTGGTTTTCATTTCATGTTTGTACATTGGTTATTGGTTATCAATAGTTCATATTTAGTTTACTCCTGTATTATCTTATTTGTTGTTAATTAGTGGGTTTGTATGTACATCATTCCCACTGTACAATTGGTCATTCACTATTTTGGTTGCATATTCCTCTGTTTATTCTATAACTAAACATCATTTAGCTATCATAAACTCATCTTGTCCTTATTCAGTTTGCTTGTGACTCTTTATTTACAATATTTAATACTTATTTACAATAATGTGTTTCACATAAACAATAAATGTGTTCATTAAATGAGTTGTTGTCAATGTTGACTTTACCATACAGCTTAGGGATTCATATCATATAATTAATTAACATTTCTTCCTTCTTCTTAATACAAATATTCTTTCAAGGTTTATGTTAGTTTGTTATACTTCAATTTTCTTCCCTTATTCTTCTTGTGTTTGGTCTGGTGATCTTCCTTCTTCTTTCTTCTTTCTTCACTGATCTCCTCCTCACTATTGTTCACTTTATACATGATGTGGTTTTCACTTGTCTTCTTCACACTGGTTCTTCCTTCTTCTTTCTTGAAGTTGTCCTTGTTGTATTCTTCTTCCTGACTCTTCTTTCTTCTTTGGTTGTCTTGTCCTCCTCACTGATTTTTCTTTCTTCTTTGGTTGTGTGGTGTCCTTCTCACTGATCTATTGGGTATAGTATGTCGGTCTTCTCGTCTTGATTCTTCCTTTCTTCTTTCTTGGTGCATTTACTAGTGAATTCCTTTCAATGATGCTTCACTTATTCTAACTTATGGTACTTTTCTTTAGTATACTTGGTGGTATTCTAGACCTTTTAATGTATTTTTTCTAGTGGTGGCCTTTAAATTGATTTTCAGTATTTAGGTGGATGTGGTAACATATGTACTGTTACATATTGCCTCCTTATTAGAATTGATCATTTCTGATATCTTCATTTTATGATTGAAGTAATTATCAATTTTTTATTTCGCTCTTAAGTCACATATAACATTTTCATATCTTGTATTCACTCTTACACTTGTCTTTAGTTCACTATATACTCTGCATCTCCTTCTTCTTCATACTCTTGGAATCTTGTTTAATTATATTCTTGGCTTGTCATGTTTTTTCCCTTAAATATTTAATTTCCCTAACATTTTTTCCCTAACTTGGTAGTTGGAATCGATTCGGGTGGGCTCTATGACTTACCTAACTCCGTCGTCCATAACTACATTCTTTCTTAGATCAGGGGTACATTAACCCTTGCCCAGTTAAATGATTGCTGGAACTTTTCTACAGTCAATTCATCAAATAATAATACTCATAAGCAGTCTCTTTCGACTAATAATAATAAACACTCTTGGGGTTATTCATTTTCATGCCTTTTATATTTTATTATACACTCTCTTCTGGATTCCTTCTTCACTTCTGCAGATCTTCATTAGTTAATGTTGTTGACAAATAGCATTTGTAAATATTCTTCATTTTTTCTCCTCTCCTTATCGTGACAAAATTGTTCTTCACATTGATTGGTTCTTTCTTCTTTTTTCTTGGTCAATTCTCTTTTTCACTACCTTTTCTACATAATATTCTCATTAATGGTCTCCTTTTCTCCTCTAGCAAATGTCATAATTTTTTAACATTTTATTTTGAATAGTACACAATTTTTTCTTAAAGTGATAGTAAACATTGTTTAAAATATCTTAAGTGTGTTCACTAGTTGCTTGTTTTCGTTATGGTTTAGTCATTAGATATTAGCCTTCTTTTCTCGTGTTACGTATAACATTCATTTGACAAACATATTTCGTTCAATATTTAATACAATATTTGATTAATAAAATTTCTTCTTTTATATATAATGTTCACTTAATAAACATTTTTCTTTTTCTTCTTTCCATAAGAATAGCCTCTTGTTCTGTTGGTGAGTTATTGGGTATACAATATTTGATAATTATAATACAAAGTGATAACATAATAATAATATATTTTGTTCACTTAATAAATATTTTTCTTTTCCTCTTTCCATGATAATATCCTTCTTTCTTTTTTACTCACTTTGATCTTCTTCTTCTCTACTCCTTCAAGTGATGGTGTCCTTCACTTATTCTGGACGGTTATAATTTCCGTTTGTGGAGTATACCATATTTGGTAGTTATAATATAATGTGATAACATAATAATGATACATCAATAGTTAGTATCTGATTTTATAGATACTCTTGGTGTTACAATAATCATTTAATACATATTTTTCTTTTCCTCTTTCCATAATAATATCCTTCTCTTGTTTTACACTCTTTGATCTTCTTCTTCTCTACTCTTTCAAGTGATGATCTTCTTCACTTATTCTGGATGGTTATAATTCTTGTTTGTATTGTATACAATATTTGATAATTATAATACAATGTGATAACATAATAATGATACATTTTGTTCACTTAATAATTATTTTTCTTTTCCTCTTCCATGATAATATCCTTCTTTCTTTATATTCTCTTTGATCTTCTTCTTCTCTACTCCTTCAAGTGATGATCTCCTTCACTTATTCTGGATGATTATAATTTTCGTTTGTATTGTATACAATATTTGATAACTATGATATAAAGTGATAACATAATAATGATACATTTTGTTCATTTAATAAATATTTTTCTTTTCCTCTTTCCATAATAATATCCTTCTTTTATTTTTACTCACTTTGATCTTCTTCTTCTCTACTCCTTCAAGTGATGATCTTCCTCACTTATTCTGGATGATTATATTTTTTCAGTGAAGCTTGATTATAGACTCCCTTGGTTCTATTGGTATTTGGGTCCATAATTTCGTATGTGTTGTTTTGATTATCCTTGACGATAGTGTAGGGTCCAGTGTATAGTAGTAGGAACTTCCTTGCAATTGCTTCAAGGGTACTGGGGAGCTCTCGATTTTTTAGTAATACTAGTTCTCCCATTTTGTATTGGATTATTTTGGGTTGTTGCTTCTTATATTTTTCTCGCATTTTCTCTGCTCGTTCGACGGTCTTGTTATAAAATTTTATTTGGTCAAAGGTGTAATCATCGCCTGGGGGAAATTCTATTAATTCTATAATTTCTCTAGGAGGTCTTCTCTCAAACATAGCTGTAAATGGGGTTGTATCTATTGCTTGATGGTACGCCAGGTTGATAAAATCCTCTGCAGCTGGTAAATACTCTTCCCACTTTCTTTGTTGTTGGTGACAGTATGTTCTCAGGATTCTTCCTACTTCTCGGAGAACTCGTTCAGCGGGGTTGCTGCTAGGGTGGTACACTGAGGTTTTGAAGGTTCTCACTCCCTTACTCAGCAGTGTTTCCCTCCATATTCTTCCCTTGAACTGGGTTCCATGGTCAGTGATTATCGACCCTGGCACTCCTACCTCTGCCATGTATTTACTCATAATTATACTCAACAGATTTTTTGTGGTGGCTCTGTTGATAGGATACAACTTTGTATATTTAGTGTAGTGGTCGAAGATAATGACGATGAATTTGTATTGTCGTCTTCCCCCACTCCTTGGTAATGGGCCGCAAATATCAACAAATACCTTTTCTAGCTTCTTGGATGAGGTGATTGGTATCATTAAACCCTCCTTCCTCTCGTTGTTACACTTTACCATCTGACATAGGTGGCAATTCCTAATGTAACGGCGTACTCTCCTGTTGATATCCTTGAAATACACATTCTCCTCTAATGCCTTTATGACTTTAATAGCCCCCATGTGACCATACCTAATGTGGTAATCCATGGTGATCTCCTTCTCTATAGTTTTGGGTATAAGTAATTTCCACTGGTTACTATGGTTAGTGTTTTTTATAAATAGAACATCTTTGTATACACAATAGTATGGGGTAACTCTCTCGTCTTTATTTATTAATCTTTGGCGAATGTTGTTCAATTTCTCCTCGCTTCTTTGTTGGAGTTTTATTTTATTTATTATCTCGGCTAGTTCTGTCCTGTCCTTTATAATGTGATATACTTTGGCTACCGTCTCTCTTTCTCCCTCTAAAGTTTGGTTTTGGATGTTGACTCTCGATAACACATCTGCTGCTACGTTGTATTTTCCAGGCACATACTCCCAGTTAACATTATATTCCTGTAACGCTAACGTCCACCTGGTAAGTCTCCCGTGGCTCAATTTGCAATTTTTCAAAAAGGATATCGATTTGTGATCTGTCCTTACGGTTAAAGAGTAACCCAAAATGTAAGTCCGGAATTTGTTGCAGGCAAATACAATGCTGAGTAATTCTTTTTCGGTAGTATGATAGTTGCGCTCACTCTTGTTCAGGGCTCTGCTGGCGAAGCTAACCACAAGGTGATTTCCTTGGTCATCTTCTTGATATAGGACGGATCCTAGACTCACGTCGCTGGCGTCGCAATTCATATAAAACGCTCTCTTAAAGTCGGGGTGGCGTAACATTATTGATTCTAAGAATTTTTCCTTTATTAGTTTGAAAGTGGTATCCTGTTCTGCTCCCCACTTCCACTTATCTCTAGAGGATAGTTGTTGCGAAAATTCGGCCGTTAATTTTGAGTAGTTGTTTTGGAATTTACGGTAATAGTTGCAGATACCTAAAAATGACTGTAACTGCTTTTTGTTCTTGGGCGTTGGGAATGATTGTATTGCTTCGATTTTTTCCTGTGATGGTGTAATGCCGTTTTCGGATAGGTTAAATCCTAAGAATTGTACTTAATCAGCGATGAACTTCGACTTCGCTAGTTTAAGTGTCACGTGATTTTCTGCCAGTTTTGATAACACCTTCTCAATACGGTCACAATGATCTTCCCAGTTATCAGACGTAATTAATAGATCGTCAACGTATACCGTAGTGAATTGTAGGGCCTCTTGACCTAGAACTTGGTCCATACACTTCACAAAAACGGCCACTGAATTTACTAAACCGAAGGGTAGCCTCTTAAATTGGTAGTTTCGCCCTTCGAATATGAATGCCATGTATTTTCGGCTATTGGGGTGCAACTCCACTTGCCAATACCCGCAGACGGTATCCCAAATGCTAATAAAACGGGTACCGTGGAATTTCTTTAATAGCTCTTCGATCTCCCCTGGTGAAGTTCGATCGTTAATTATGATTTTATTGATTTCTCTGGCATCCAGACATATTCTTACTTGACCGTTTTTCTTCGGCACTGCCACTATAGGATTTGTATAAGGTGAACAGCTATATTCGATAATGTCTTCATCGATAAGTCTATTTATTTCCGCTCGGACCGCTTCTTTTTGCGAATAGGCAATGGGGTATGATTTCTTCTTAAAATCGGCTGCTTCCTTGAATTTAATCTCACATTGGAAATCCTTTACTTTTCCAGGAGCATTGGAAAATACGTGTCTATACTGCTCGTAAATTGCAATCAATCTTTCCACCTGGTTGTCGGTTATTCTTCTATCGCTTTTGGCTGTCTGGAACCTCCGGATTTCTTCTAATTTTTCTTCCCATAAGTCGTCATTTTCATAGTCACAATTTATTTCTTCTCTAGGTATTTCGTTCCTATAATTATTATCTTCGTGAATGTAACAAATGATTCGGTCGTGAGGGGCTTCTTCGCTTCCAATTAATTCCGCCGTCCATTGCACACAATTTGAGCTCAGAGATACCTTTGCTCTGCTCATATCTATTATAGCTGCGTACTTTCTTAATACGTCACAGCCTATCAACAAACTGAATGGTAACCCACTGGCTACTAAAAATATTATAGGAAGGGTATTCCCTTGACTGGTGACTTCTAGTTGGACTTGCTTTCTTATGGTCTTATTTTGTCGTCCGGTCGCTCCGATCAAAATAATATTATTTATCGGTAAGGTCGATATGGGCTCCTTACTCCTGTTCTGTATTTTATTAAGTTCTAGTTGATCGATGAGCGATACATTGGCTCCAGTATCTATCATGATTTTAGTAAACACGCCATTCACTTCGGCGGAAATATACGCGATTTCGCTGTTGTTATTGTTATTGTTTTCTGTAATTTCTTCTTCCATCAGATCTTCTCTGATGTCCTTCAGGTAGTGATTGCGTATGATAGTAAATGTCGCTTGATTGTTTGTCCGTCGTCGTAGTTCGTCGTACCCAATAGATCGGATCAGTGAGGGTTCGAAGTGAGTTTTCACTGCCGTTGTCCGTTTAAAGAGGTAGCGTTTTCTTCTCCGCTCCTGTCATTAGTGTTGGGGTTTCTATTTTCCCGTTCTTCTGGTCTAGTCGGATTGTTGTATTGACGTCCGCTATTATTATTTCTGTTTATATCTTCGCTACTGCGGCTCCTTCGTGTGTCGTACCCGGATTCGCTATTCCTTACTTCCTGATTATACGGGTTATTATCTTCATTGAAGCTTCGGCGTCCCTGATAGAAGCGTCTCCCTCCGTTTCTGTCGTCAGCACGAACGTAATTGGCTCTTCTGAAATTGCTCGGGTTGTGGTTATTCCCGTTGTTCGGTCGGTACTGGCGATTGTTATTATTTGGACGGTAGGGGTGGTTACCATTATTTGGCCGATGTTGATTTCCACTGTTATAATTAGGACGGTGGTTGTTATTAGGGGTATTCTGATTATAATTATTATTATAATTAGGCCTGTAATTGGGGCTGTTCCTATCTGGCGGATGATTATTCCCGTTATTATTTGGCCTCAGGTTCTGGTCAGCATTATCTCGGTTTGAATTATTATAATTACCTCGATAATTATTTCAGTATCCGGCCTGACCGTTTCTATCAAAGTATGGGTCGGGTCCCTGTCGACTCCTCCGATAGTACTTCTCCTGCTCATAATTTTCTAATAACGCGGACATTGATGGGATCGTTCTTATTTGTCCGTTCAGTCTCGCTCTGGCCACACCCTCTTCGAAATGATACGCTAATTTCGTGACGAGGCATTCTTCAGGTATCTTTGGCTCAAGATTTCTGGCCATACATACCTTGCCTAAGAAGTATGCGGTGAGTGATGCCCCTTTACTGCGGTCATACTTCCCGTTGCAGATGTCGTCCCGCACTATGTTCTGTGCCGATTCGGACCAGTATTTCGTCTTAAACAGCGCCTTGAACTCTGCATAATTTTGTATATCATGTCGGGTAGCCGTCCACCAATTATCGCGCACGTCCTTAAAGTACTCGTCTAACATGTTCCTTATAGTAGACCATCTAGTCTCGCGTGTACGGGCGATATTTTCTTCCACTCTTTCGATGAACTCCATGGGATTCCTTTTGTAATGTTGGAAATTTATCAGTTCACGATTCTCTATGTTCGTTATTCCGGTCACTTGGATTGGTTGACTCCGGAATAAATTAATTTCTTCCCTGAAATTATTGAGTTCTCGCCGTTGAAGTTCAGCCATCTTCTCCTTGTCAGTGTGTACTTGCTCCCGAACATCATTCACGGTGGTGGTGATTTCTTCACATCTCGTTCCCAAGTCTTCTTGTTTCTTAGTCAAGATTTCGAATTTATTTAAATGGGATTCTTCGATGTTATTTACTCGGGTTTGAAGTGTCTCTTTCGCTCTCTGTATTTCTTGTTGGTTCTCTTCACACCTCTCGCCGATTTCCGAAACTTCCCGTCTGACTTCGGTTATATCCTCTCCTATTTTCGTATTCAATTTTTCGTGACTGTCTTCGAGTCTCTGGTTGATAATTTCAATCTTCTTATTACTATCTTCGATGCTGTCATCAATCTTCTTGCTCAACTCTTGGGTGTCTTCCTTCAATGAAGCTATGATTTTATTTGTCTCTTCCGTCTTCTTGTTTAACTCCCCTTTGAAATCCTCCTTCAACGATTCGATATTTTTTGTTAATAATTCATTATTTTTCTGATTGTCATCCATCTTCTTATGAATCGACTCCATATTTTTGGTCAAAGACTCGTTATTTTTAATTAATTTCTCGTTGAAATCTTCTTTTAATAATGCAATATTCTTCTGACTGTCGTCCATCTTTCTGTTCATCGATTCCATATTTTTTGTTAACGACTCGTTATTCTTATTTAATTTCTTATTAAAATCTTCTTTTAATGACTCGATGTTTTTATTCATATTTTTATTGGTTTGTTCAAACATCGCCTTCATCCGTTCCTTGAAGTCGGCGTTTTCTGCTTGTACCGGTCGGTCAGGCTGTTCCTCCTGTTGTACAGGTCGACTGGGTTCTGTAGGAGGTAATATTTCTTCTAGATCTTCGACTGGCGTCGCCTCCTTATCATCCATGTCTATCTCTTTATCTGCCTCCGCCGCACGTCTCTTAGAGGTTGCTCTCCGTTGCATTTTTGGTCCTGTGTATTGCAGCTGCCTCGAAAATTAGGTTGATAATTAATTTGTAAATTAGGTTGGATATTTTTTCCGCCTAATTTTGCTCGAACGTTGTGCGCCAATTTTGTAATAAACGAAGCTTCCTCTCCTTAAAGCCACACTGTTGGGCTAGCCAATTTGTAAGAAGACGATGTGTCCGTCTATAATTTATGGTTTAAATATTATTATTATTAAGTTGTCTCAGGGTTCGTTTACTGTTAATTGGGTCTTGCTCTCGGCTAATCGTGATTGTTCAATATCAAATTTTATTATTATTATTACCGTTTAGTGACTTTTCCCCTCAATTCAACCTATTGTTGAATTCAGGATTGAATAACTCGGTACTTACTCCTTTTTTCGTCGTATTAGCTGTCTGTTTAAATAATTTAATTTTGTATATTATATTTACTATTAAAATTCTTTCACTTGACGTTCCGTTGACTCTTTGTAGATCAGCTGTCGTGAGGAGATCAGTTGTTTCTTCCTATACACTAACATACACAAACATAGATATGGTACACATAACAACTCATGTATAGTATTATTGTATAAGATTGTAAGTATATTGATCTGAACGGTGGTAAACAAAACATGAAATCATTCAATTTGAATAATTCGCATTCTCAGCATGGTACCAACCGCCTCATTTTTCTCCTCTAAGCTGTAATTTTACTGTTACAAATAAAGTCAACTCTTTCACTGGTAAAAAACAATAATGGCAATTTATTCAAATAACACACAGTGAAATTCAATACAATAAGGCGTTTTGCTCTTCTTTTTAGTTAACAATTAATACTTTTAAAAGTGAACAGGAACTCTAAAACAAATGATGAGCTCTAGTTGGCATCACTGCCTCTGGTGAGTAATACAATGTGTTTTGACAAATTTATAGGTTATGTCGGATTGTTCGACCTGAAAATTTAATAATGATGATAATAATAAAAGTAGTAGGTTCTTTTAAACTGCAAAATACACTTTCTTGGAATAATAGCTACGGTTAGAGCTAACATAAAAATAAAAATTCAATGATTATTAATTAAAAAATATGAAATATGAACCACTGTTCATAGTTAGGCACATGCTTTATACATAGTTTAGTGCAAACTTATTTGGTTAAAAGTAGTGAATTATTTATTAATAATTAATAGTGATTGTTATAATCCAGTATCATGTACTACAATCATCTATGAAATTGGATACTCCCATTTCAGGTAAATGTAATTTATTTATTATAGTTATCGCACTCCGGCGAAACTATTAATTGAATTTAATAACAAAATATTTATACTTCCATCTACTGATAGTATTAGAGTACATATACTCTTCATTGATATCACAATGTCTTTGCTTATCCTAGATATTTACAGTATACAAATAGTTAAACTGTCATTACTCAGAACGTTCAATTTCAACATTGTTCATTTGTATTTATCGGTTCCCTTCTATTAAGTATAGGGAATTGAATTGGTTCTATATTTCAATTTTAATCGCTTTTAGCGTTCAATTATTTTGCTTATAGACTAATCATGACATAATATTTGTAATTAATAATACTTGCGTCTCTCGTCGGTTGAAGATTTACACTTTATTAATTATTGACACTTTTTAATTAACCAAAATTTAATTAATTAATTATTTAAACTTTATCACAACACTGCACACACTCCTATGCGCATAAACTCCGATTAGATTACACTTGTAAATATACTGCACTGGTTCTTCTGATAGATAACTTATGTCTCAATTTGAGGTTAACATGGTTGATGCTGTTTTGCTGTCAAACGCACGTTTTTCTGAGGCGTCGACTAGCGTGCAGTCCGCTTCGCTGTTGTTCAAAGACTGTCTCTGGTTCCTGGGTAGGAATGATGAATTTCGGATTTTTTATGTATTCTGATTGGTCAGTTTTTTCCAATTCGTTTATCTACGGTAGACTTCGTCAAAATAGACGCTATCGTAAGCGTCAGACTTTGGGGACAAGATTAACAAATTCTGGTTCACACGACTATGCGGAAGGGCTAAGCACAATGCAATTATTTTTAAGAGTCTAATATCTTTCTTATAATTGCACTGAGAATGTTGTGCTTACTCTCATTGTTCGTGTTTTTGAAAGACGATTAATTTGAGTCCACCTTATCATATATTTCTGATAAGGGTTATCAGACTTAGCACTTAGCATTCATGCTTGGTGTCCATTAAACCATTAATTATTAACAATTCATGGTTTTTATGTTATTTTTTATAGTAATGTCTCACTCTTAAGCTACTGTACAAATTTCCCTTAAAACTATGTCCTATTATTAATACTATGTCCGTTTTCATAGCTTCACTCTTAAACTTATGGTCATACATTTTTGGTTTGCTCATTACTCAGTAATAAGAGTATTTAATTAACTTTTAACGTGTTGTAATTAAATCTCGGTGGGTTAGTCACTACTGACAGTGTTCTTTTTCTCTAAATTATTTGTTTGATGCCTTAATTATCACTTATGAATCAGGCTTGCTATGCCTATATGGCTTCACTTGGTAGTATTGTCATACATTTTGGTTTTTCTTATATCCTATTAATAACAACATTTAATTAAGTTCTAACATAGTATATTTATACCTTGGTGGGTTAAGTCACTACTGGCAGTGTTCTTTTTCCCTACATTATTGGTCAAATGCCTTAATTATCATTTATGAATCAGGCTTGCTATGCCTATATGGCGTTACTTGGTAGTATGCTTAATATCATAGACATTTTAGATGTATTGTTCTCTGATTGATAACTGAAATAGTCACTAGGACCTTATAGTTATTGTGATGCAGTTCACTTTGCATTTGACTCTGTTATTAGCAAGGTTTGGTTGCTGTAAACTTTATTTGCAGCTAGTGGTCATAATGGTTCAGTTATAATTACATTTATATAAACTATTTAAATGGTTATTTTGGTTACCATTGCTCATAGGAATAGTATTCTGTCCGACACCAAATCATTAATTGGGTTACTTGCTTTGTACAATGTGTTTATTACATAATTTTGGTTGCATAGTGTCACTTTGTCATTACAAGCATTTGGTCATACTTGTATTACTTAAATATAGCTTTTATATACTACTATACTATTAGCTATCGTGTACAAAACATTCCTTATATGCTCTATTTACTTCCTAGCTCATTACATTTTGGTCTAACATTGTTTTGGTTCATTTTTTATCAAGTTTTATTGAAAACTGGATGCCCAGATTAGGTTATGTCATAGGTTCAGTAAACATTAATGTGTTGTTTATGGCTGTATATTTCTATCTTAAACTATTCGACTGGTTTTCATTTCATGTTTGTACATTGGTTATTGGTTATCAATAGTTCATATTTAGTTTACTCCTGTATTGTCTTATTTGTTGTTAATTAGTGGGTTTGTATGTACATCATTCCCACTGTACAATTGGTCATTCACTATTTTGGTTGCATATTCCTCTGTTTATTCTATAACTACACATCATTTAGCTATCATAAACTCATCTTGTCCTTATTCAGTTTGCTTGTGACTCTTTATTTACAATATTTAATACTTATTTACAATAATGTGTTTCACATAAACAATAAATGTGTTCATTAAATGAGTTGTTGTCAATGTTGACTTTACCATACAGCTTAGGGATTCATATCATATAATTAATTAACATTTCTTCCTTCTTCTTAATACAAATATTCTTTCAAGGTTTATGTTAGTTTGTTATACTTCAATTTTCTTCCCTTATTCTTCTTGTGTTTGGTCTGGTGATCTTCCTTCTTCTTTCTTCACTGATCTCCTCCTCACTATTGTTCACTTTATACATGATGTGGTTTTCACTTGTCTTCTTCACACTGGTTCTTCCTTCTTCTTTCTTGAAGTTGTCCTTGTTGTATTCTTCTTCCTGACTCTTCTTTCTTCTTTGGTTGTCTTGTCCTCCTCACTGATTTTTCTTTCTTCTTTGGTTGTGTGGTGTCCTTCTCACTGATCTATTGGGTATAGTATGTCGGTCGTCTCGTCTTGATTCTTCCTTTCTTCTTTCTTGGTGCATTTACTAGTGAATTCCTTTCAATGATGCTTCACTTATTCTAACTTATGGTACTTTTCTTTAGTATACTTGGTGGTATTCTAGACCTTTTAATGTATTTTTTCTAGTGGTAGCCTTTAAATTAATTTTCAGTATTTAGGTGGATGTGGTAACATATGTGCTGTTACAATATACTGAAAACGCTGAAGATGACTGTCTGCTGCGTATAATACCTGACGACCGATGGCAGCTGGCAAACCTAGAGTATCTCGTAGATAGTTCTTTCTGATTTCCATGGAAGCAACAACTTTCCTTGCGCAGTACGATTAGCGTCCCGAAGAGTGAAGTGCACGTACCAAGGAAATAGTGCACGGGTTGTGGCAACTGGATTGGTTTTGTTGAAGATGTAAGCACTGTTGATGTTGGCGGCGACGTAGTGTAGGACATCTATTGCATCACGACCGCCATCACGGGAGCAGAATCATACGACCTGAGGATTCTCTGCGAAGGTCACCAGTGCCGCGACAGGATGCGGAAGTTGAGCAAAAGATTACAGAGACTGGACAGCTTTCACCAGATATAAATGAGTGTGAGTGCCTGGTTAGAAAACCTGCTCGCTTACAAGCACTTTACATTTGCAACTCGGTAAAATGCTGCGAAAAACTCCAGTTGGGTTACATTCGTTTTCATCCAGATCAACTCCAAAACAAGGTCTGGAGACGGGTGCGGGCAATCAATGGTTCGTCTGTGTACAAGCCTTTAACCGCCTTTGAACAGTTAGTAGTTCAAAGACTATAGACAAGATTTTTTTAGTCGAATAGACGAATCAGAACAAGACGTTCTAGACTTCAGAAACGCTGCAAACAGGTTGGAGAGCAGCCTGATTATAAAGACGGAATTCAACGGCTTGATAATCTCTAGCTGATAACACCCTAGCAGGACCAGGTAACATCTCTCACACCAGTTTAAAACATCTGTCGGAGATAACTAAATGAATTTTATATATATATATATATTCATTATTAACATATAAGCCCAAATCCCTTATCCATAAGCGTAAAATAGCAACTACTGTGCTCCTTCCTAAATTCGGTAGGTACCCAGTAAATTGGGAGAATTATTGCGCATTGTCTCTAAATTTTTTTTTAGAAAAGTTATTAGAAAAAATGTCAACAATCAACTGACTGTAGCAACACAAACTACTCTCCTCTCACCAGTGTGACACAGGAACCAGGATTCGAATATTCACCAGCTGACGTATTTGGAACACGCAGTCCAAACTTATTTTAAAGAAAGGAAACATTATTGCCGTTTTTATTGACCAAAAGAAGGCCTTCGATTTGAAACACAATATATTGTAACATCCCTACAGATAGGAATTTTGGTCGGTATTACATACATCCTCGTACAAGCGAGTGGATGTGGTTCTAACAACTGTCGCTGGTACCATATATAAGTAGCCAACAATGAAAGCGAGCGATGAGAAGAACGGGACATCTGTTATGTAAAAGTTGTTAATGAAATGTATAAAAGTATAAAGTTTAGTTAACAAACAGACCAAGTTAGATGATTGCAAGTTGTGAGTAGTGGTAATAGAAAATGTGAATAAAAAGTGATTGAAAAAAGTATTAAATTAATTATAAAATTTGTACATTTTTCCAACAAAAGTTCGTACACTGGAACAATAGTAGACTATAAATTATCGATTTATAAAAGGGTAAGTAGGACAAATGGCTTTAACCTCAAACAAACCGACGACTGCGCCAACATTGGTCAATGTAGTAGAAAAACAAATCCATGTCAAAGTAACAATGTAAATCATGTCTCACCTTAACTCCAAACGTAATATGTAGAACTGGGGGTTGACAAAAATGATATTGAGTTCTCTAAATTTGAAAGAACATTGTCGGTGTAAATCAGATTTTGACAAAAGAATAGTAGTCTGTTAAGTGAGGAATTTTCTGCCGATTTTGAGTCAGTGTCCATGGATCCTTCTAATTTTTTTGCAATATCTTCACATAAGATTATAGAATAAAGTTAAGGACATTTTTGGGCCGCTCTTAAATTTAAGGGTTGTTTTTACCCCTTTTTCAGAGGTTAATAAAACAAAATTTAATTAACCCTGGGATACGATAGATAATTAAATTGTAAGCAAAAAGGTGGTATACACTTTTTCGAAAAAATACGATGTTTTTGAGTTACAAGGGTTCAAAATTTTGCCAAAAAAACGCGTTCCTTAACATTAATCTCCAAATAACTAAAAAACAACGCCATTTTTCAAACAAAGTGTGTAAGTCAAAATTAAGGCCTATTACCACAGGAACATTGGTCACTTCGCTTGGTTTCGTTATCTGAAATGTTTCTTGAGATACAGCCAAAACAAAATGGCGATTCACAGTTTTTGATCAAATCACGTGCTTAAAACTAATATAACTCGGCAAAAAATGATTCGATTGTAACTAAATTAGCACGAAATGAAAGCTTCATTAATTTTATAAACAATGATGGGGTTAATCATTTGTCTAGCTTACAAAATAACGAAGTTACGTAGGAAAGTGATATAATTTTTGAAAATTTTTTCCAAGAAATTTAAAAAGGAACGTCCGCCATTTTGTCAAATATGCATATTAAGCCAACGTACTGTAGTTTTCATTTCTTCTATTATATTAGCAATGTCCTCAAATTTTTTGAAGCATATATGTATTGCTGTACAGTAACGCGTAACGTTATAAGAAAATTCAAAGTTTTCGGATTTCCCCCAAAATTCGCTTTTTTTTTAAATATCTCAGTAATTATGCGTTTTGTTGAAAAATTGATATGAATAGAAAATGAAGCTTATGAAGAAACAAACCTTGTAAATTTTGTTTCGTTACTTTTTGACTAAACCTCGATTGAGCTACATCAGTTTAAATGTGTATTTTGCCAACATCGTGTAAATAACTTTTGATTTATAGGCAAAATATCTAGTGGAGAGTAGATTTTTCGACTATAGTGCGTTAGTCAAATGTTGTAGCTCTTTAAATTTCCTACAAACTGCATTTTAGTAGAAAGCTTTTTTCTTGAAAATTGTTCAAGTTATAACCAAAAATTTAAACGCGCTCCAACAGGTAGATTTTGTTATTGTAGGTTATATGTTCGGGTGCGGTCCTGAGAGGCTATTAGATTATACTAAACTAATTTTTTTTTTAATTGACAATAAAGTTAAGTATCATTATTAATTTTTTTAACGTCTATTGTAAACAAAAGAATATGTGTTACAATTTGTCACTGTCTGTACTGCTGGTTCGTTATATCAATAGAATATTTAATTTAATTGAATAATAAAATGTTCATGGTTTGACTTTTCTTTTATTAAATTTTATAAGCATGGATGAAATACATATTTTTTTCGACTGAATTTTGAATTATGACCGCTACAATTACGAACCATCTAGCGGAGACCAGAAGATGCGCTACCTGCTTACAGCTGACATGTGTTTTTTTGGAGCATCAGCTGAGCGTCGGAGTTGTTTGTTATTGTGCAAGGGTTGTAATATTTTGTTTATTATTAGTAATACTGTGATGTTTAAGTAATTGTATGTTAAGCATCCCCCGAAAACCTATAGGTATCCAATGTGAGGACTTCAAAGTACATCCTCGCGTTGTTTCATGTTTTAAACACTTTAGGGGTGGTTTTCAACCCTTTCAAATCCAAACCTGACGTCGGATGTATCCCTTGACGTCGAAGTCGTAATCAGCACCCCCATAAACCTAAACGTACTCACGTTCGAGGCTTTCACCGGCATTCTCGCGAAGTTTAATACTTACACCCCCGATTATAGTCTGCTTACCCTTTAAAAAGTATCCTTTGCGTCCAATATAATCTTGAACTTTCGAATTGTAATAAGCACCCCCCAGAAACCTATATTTACCTAATTTCAGGGCTCGAAAATGCATCCTTGCGTCGTTTTATATTTTCAACCTTTTAGGGGTAGTTTTCAACACTTTAGGGGTGAGAGCGGACCAAAATGTTTCCTTAACGTTGTTCTAGAAGCTCTTAGGAAGCGATAGCAAAAGGAATCAAAAAATCACATGGACACTGACTCAATATCAGCAGATAGGCCCTTTGTCACGCCTCACGTAATAGACTATAGTAGCTTCGAAAATATACTACACATGTTTTACATACTTCAGCTGTATTGGATGATCACAATGCAAGCGCCTTATTTATAGCTACGGTCCAAAGAGTAAATTCGATGTCAGAAATAAATTATAACTTTTTAACTAGAATCAATGAAGTTGGATTCAGATAACATAAAAATATTAGATTTTACACAAACGTTATATGTAACACATTTGGAAACTATCATTAGTAAACATGATTTAATGTTTCATAATCTTAACATGCCCAGCCCTGTAATCCAGTTTTCTCTTCTCCTTCCTTTTTTTCTTACGTTCTGCTTAAGTCATTAGTGTATTACCTATAAGAGAATCTTCACATAACATCTCTGCTAAATTTATTTCATTATGCTTTCTGATGTATTCTTTTTTGGTGTGGCTACAATGTATTTCTATATCTGCTTTTCAAATCCACTCTTAAAAACGTAGAATAATACACTTTACAAACTACCGCCTTGATTAATATACCTGTAACTGGTTTGGAATACCTAACACACACACACGCACACACAACACACACACAAATATATATGTATATATGTTTCGAAGTTCAACATTGAAAATATATACATAAAAACTTATGACTTTCATCTCTTCACATTTAACTTTACATTCTGTATTCTCTAATTAATTGTCTATAAATTTTATTTCTGTTTCGTATCTAAACCTAATCACCTGCATATTTTAGCTTTTTCATATTAATATTTTAAACATACGAAGCTTGTATGACGTAAGTTTCCTCCTGTTTAATCCTTCTGTCATTAACAAAATAACTTACTTGTTTTCTAAATATAAGCATAATGTTACATTAGCCCGCGCGCGTGTTTACAACGGTCATGACCATTAGCAATTGTTTTCCATGCAATGCAGGTTAGGTTGCTCCTGCTGCACACCTGCAAGTATTGTTCAGTTCTTAATTACACCCCTTGACAGTTATATTAAAATTTAATTTGTTTAAAATGTGTGAACATTAGATTTACTTGTAATTTGTCAGCACTTACCAAGAACGTGTATAGTTAGATTATTAGCTTTCTACAGCAATTCATATTTGTAACATGTGATAATAATATGGCCGGATTTAATGTTAATTGCCGTTTCAATAAATTCTGTTTTGCCTTACAGAAATTAGCTTATATCTGTTCGTTTTATTTATTTGTAATAATTCAAATTTCTAGTAACGGGTTTTAATAGATAATAACTATAAATCAGCATAGTATTTTCACGTCGTCATTTAATATTCATTCATAAGCTACTGCAATTTGCGTGCAAATAGTTACTCTTAATATAATGCAAATATTTAATGAAGCTTGTGTATTATGAAAATATAGTAATTTTACTTTACCGTATTATCAAGTTTATATCAAACATTGTGACATCATAATTCGAACAACAATTCACCTCATCTTTCACAAACACATAGGCTGAAAGAACTTTCAATGAATTCAGTATGCTAAGGCAGATAAAGACTGAACTAATTGAAAATAATGATCTTATCACTAAGGCAGATAAATGTAATACGCTTGTTATTGTGAACATTGAATCATATATAACTAAAGTAAACGATTTTATTTCAGGAAATATTATAAAAAAATTAAACTCTGATCCCACTGACACTTATGTCAAGAATCTAAATTACAAAATTAACAAACGTGTAAAATGAACACATACGGCGTTACTTGAAGCCAAATAACGCAAGAGCTCCTGTATTTACAAGCTTACCAAAAATTCATAAAAGTAACCTGCCAGGTAGACCACTCGTTAATTTTTACTACAGAGCCAGGTTTCAGAACCGCCAAAAAACTCGTCAAAATAATTAGAAAAAACATATATTTAAAAAGTAACCACGGCATTGTAAACATATTGATTTTGTACATAAAATGAAGAACGTAAGCTTTATACCTAATTATAAATTAGCATTCTTCGGCATAGTAAATTTGTATACCAACATACCGGTAAACGCAACTCCGTAAATATTAAGAGACAGTTTGGATAAAAATAATAAATTAAATGCTCAGATGAAAAACGAGTTAATTGGTTTATTGGAAATTGTCGTGGAACAGAATTATTTCACTTTTAAGAACCAAATTTCTATCCAGAATGATGAACTGGCCATGGGTTTACCTATATCTGGTTTATTGGGTGATGTGTACTTTAACGTCTATGAAAAATCTGTCTTCCTTTCAAGTAACGTATATTAAATAATATATTTTATGCGCGCTACGTTGACGATACTTTTCTAATTTTTAATGGCACTTTGCGGCAGATTGAAATTATGAAAAACTTTTTGAATTATATAAATATTCATTCACTTTACTCTATGAAACGAATTGATAAAAAATTAAACATTTTGGATCTCACAATTACCAAACATATAGAGAAATTAAATTTCAAAATTTATAGAAACCAACCACCAGTGATACAGTTATACTTGCAAAACCCGATCATCCGTTTTCATAGAAGATGGCGGCATTTAATTATTTATATATAGAGTGTTATCAATACATCTCAACGAAGACAATTTCTTTGATGAGTTAAACACTATAAAATATATAGTTTTGGCTAATGGTTACAAGAACTCATTTGTTGATAACATTTTCAAAAAACATAAAAATATGAGGTTAAACCCCAATTAAGAAAACATGCAAAACCAACGTTTGTTCCAACCACTTACACTGATATAATGCCAAAAATTTTAACCTCCACGTTAAGTACAATTAACGTCAGTAAAATTTTCGAGACAAATAACGGTATACTGAAAATACCCCAGTAATAATAATAATATAACGCTATTATAGAGGAAAACAGGTGTATATAAATTATCGTGTGTGATTGTCATTCTTTTTATATCGGTCAAGCCGGGAAAGGTTTTCTAAAGAGATTAAAAGAAAGCACATCGAAACCTAATTTTAAAAATTAATCCTCACTAAATAACACAAAATCTAACTACGCCCTACATTTAATATTAACCAATATTGGTTATACTGATTTCAGATCTAATTCAGAACCCTAAAATATTTGCAATAGACCAATACAAGAACGCTTATGAGGCATCCAAAATTTACAAATCTTACAATAACATACACAGGCGGGATTTCATTTTGAATGATCATTTGAACTTTAAATCGAAACCGCTGTAAAATACAGCTTTGAACTTGGACAAACATTCATAAATAACTTCAGTATCCGATCGGCCTTCAAATGGTCGAAATCAATTATACATGTTTAAGTCTAAATAAATGGGTTTATTTACCCATTATTAAATAGGTCTAACAAATATTTTTCATTCTGGACCATCAACTTCATCTAACTCACCAAAGGTAAACAAAAACAAGAATAGTCAAATTCCTCCAGACTGTTACATTTCTCTGCATGTTGAAGTAAATGAAGACGATTGGTTTCGCAAACTTTGTCAAGAAAACTTGCTAGAGAATATGGTGCAGTGTATTGCATGTAACAGCTGGGTACATGAGTGGTGTGCTGGTGTTTCGAAAGATAAATTTGAGTTCACATGTGATTTTTGTTTACAAAATGATTAGATTTAAATTCAATTTCAATCATTTTATCTACACTTTATCGTTTTGTAATTTTATAAGTATTTTAAATTTGAACTGAAAAACTTCAAGAATATAGTTTTATTTGGTTACTTTTATTATTATTATTGTGATTATGATGAAGAAGACGATTATGATGATGATTATGATAATGATGATGATGATAATTTTTTTTTTTTACTAAGGTGTTAAATGTTAAAAATGATGTCTTGAATCTGGAAAATTATTAATATAATTAAATTAAACTCATTAAACTCAGCTGTATTTACAACACATTTAGAACTATATAATAATGTTCATCCCGCTCTATGCGATTCAATCATACAACATATTAATCAATACGTTAAGAATAAGATTAGATTCCAGAAGAATAAACAAACTAATAAAATTGGCCGTTTGATAAGCAATCAAAACAATAATAAATTCAATAATGAACATGCTTTCTACCCTAGACTGATAAACATGACTAACATGGTTCTCACGAACACAGAGGAAAGTCTTATCAATAAAGGACTGAATTACAATTTTCCACCGAATCTTAAAAATAAAAAGAACATAATTAAAGAAATAGTTGAAGCCGAATCTGTAATTAAGTGTGTTCCAGACTTAAATGAACGAAATGAACTACGAATATTAATAAATAATAGATTCAATAAAGGAATTAATAATAATTATCATAAAGAAAAGAAATTAAATTATACAAAAACAAAACATGAACAACTAACAGCTATACAGCTAAATAAAAAACTCTTACAAAATAACATTTACTTAACGAAGGTTGATAAAGGCAATACTATAGCATTGTTAGACTTGGACGAATATAAACAAAAGGTATACAAATTCATTAATAATAACAACATAACAAAGCTAAATAATGATCCCACCAAAAAATACACATTAGAATTGAATAAAACAATAAATAAATGTACAGATCTATTTGAGAAACATATATGCTACTCACTAAAACCAATAGAAGCTAGTGCACCATGCTTAAAAGGTCTACCCAAAGTACACAAAAATGACACACCGATTAGACCTTTAGTAAATTTTACAACCGCTCCAAGCTATAAAGTAGCAAAAACCTTGGTAAAAATAATCAAACAACATATAAGCTTAGATAATAAACAGAGTATAAAAAGTTATAAAGATTTTATTGAAAAATTACGTTATATTAATATTAAGCCTAGTTACAAGCTAGTGTCTTTTGACATAGTGGATCTGTATACCAATGTCCCAATTGATGAAATTTTAAAATTACTCAAACAAAATTTAATAATTAATAATACCTTGGAAATAAGAAAAATTAATCAGCTAATGTTAATATTAGAAATAGTACTTAATCAAAACTATTTTTCATTTGATGGTTCACACTACAAACAAAATGAGGGCCTAGAAATGGGCTCTCCACTCTCAGGTATCCTCGCTGATATTTATTTGAATCATTTAGAAAATACTAAAATTTTAAAAAACAATTATTTTGACAATAAAATAGTATATTATTCAAGATATGTGGACGACACCTTTGTTATTTTCAATGGTAACAATAGACAGATCGAGTCATTTAATAACTATTTAAATAAAATACATATGAAAATAAAATTCACTATGGAAATTGAAGATAACAAAAATATTAATTTCCTGGATCTAACCATAACAAATAACGGTAATGACCTGAAATACAAAATATACAGAAAGCACACATGCACAGATACGGTTATACATGCTAATTCATTTCATCCTCCAGCCCAAAAAATGGCTGCATTTAACAGCTTTATTGACAGATTACTTTGTGTTCCCCTTAATAACGAAGACTATGATCAAGAAGTAAATATTATAAAACAAATAGCTGTAAATAATGGTTACAGGCCAGTAATAATTGATAGAATGATAATGAAACATAAAAAACGTTTAGAAAATAAAAATACCAACATTATTAACCAACATAATAAAAAACATAAAAAATTCATTTCAGCTAATTATACTGGTTTGATGCCAAATATTTTAAAATCTGTTTTTAAAAGTAAAGGATATACTATTTCATTCAAAACCTGTAATAATTTAAAAAATTTTTTCAAAACTAAAATAAATATTCCTTTAAAAAATAAATCAGGAGTCTATAAAATAAAATGTGATAATTGTGCAGCATTCTACATCGGCCAATCCGGCAGAGATTTTTATACAAGATTTTTGGAGCATATTCCTAAAACAAATAATAATAATTCCAGTTTTGCACAACATTTAATAACAAAAGGTCATAATTATACTAGTTTCGAAAACAATTTCGTAGCGTTACATACTTGCAAGAAGGGTAAATTAATGGATAGCCTAGAGGAGTTCGAAATATATAAAGCTACAAAAAACGCAACAAGCAAAAATAATATATTAAATGATCAAATGAACTTCGGATCTAATAACCTGTTTGACACTGCTATACGGTTGAATGATAATTATAGCCAGTCGTAAGGAAATCGCGGTACAGCGTGCATGCATGCGAGCGCTCCGAGCGATTCAGTTGTTACGTTTTGTATATTTTATTTAAAAGATTTTAAACATTTTAAATTATGACATAACCACAAAATGTGGTATACATTTACGTTTGAATTGATATTGTATATCTGAAGATGGGATTTCATCCCGAAACGCGTCATTGAACGAAAGAAGCTAGTGTCACTAAGGTGGACCGAATAAGGTAATTTAATTATATTAACCATAAAGTGACTCGGTACGTAAAACATGAATAGACTGGAAAATTATGTCTTTGAATTCTGTCTCGAACTTTGTTTTATATGCATAATCCATAATCAATTTCCCAGTATAGTAAATGGTAGTAAGATTTTGGAAACCCGTGCTGCGATTTAGGAGACACGCTGTCTAAGTCACACTTTTTGTAGACTAATAAAAATTCTTCATTTTTACAGTGAGAATGAAGGATGAAAGCTGTGTAAAAGTTACATACGGAAGAGGAAGTATTGTAGCATTTTATTATCTAAAACGCTTTAAAATAATCGTTATCGTTTCTGAACTCTAAGACATAATGTGTAAAATGGTGCTTTTTATGCAACCTTACCATACATGCACGTAACGAGAAGAAAATCGCAGCTACTGGTTTGTATGGTTAGTTTTTGGCAAAAACTAAGGTGAACCAAGCAAAACAGGTTAAAGGCGGAATTTTCCAATACCTGACACGTGTATTTACAATATACCTACGTGTGTATACATACCTCCTACAATTTGTTTTCATGTGATTTTAAGAGCTCTAAGGAATTTAAGAAATAAAAATGCTCTTGTGCGATGTTACCTTGTCTAGAAATGTGGCTGGAACGATTGTTGCTGCCTCAATGTACAAAACTAGTGCGTCAAACAGATTACTTTAAGTAATCGTTTTTAAGAAACAGTAAGTTTATTAATATAGGAAAGAAAGCAAACAATAAGAGTGAGACGTACCTAAGTGAGTGAGTGAGTGAGAATACACGAGCACATGATTGAACGTTCGGTTAACAAACGTTAGAAATAATGAAGGACCTGAAGCCACCCCGGGCTACCATAAAAGTGAACTTTAGACAGTTTAATTTAAGTACTTTACACTCAGTAAAACATTTTTATTCCTAACATCTATGCTTTTACCTTTAACGTACTGACATTGAAATCGAATTGAGTTATCAGACACAACTGTGGAGTGATGAAGGTAGGGACAACTATTATTAGTTAGCTATGAGCTATAATTTTCAATAGCAAAACTGCAGGACGTTGATGAATATTCAAATTAGTTCAGGTCGCATGATGCCTGTCCTAATTGGTATATCTAATTAACATCTGAATCAGACGGGTATGTAATTATTAGACAATTTGTACGAAAGTTAAACCTGCCTTTTGATTAACGGTCTTACTGTTGACCATGTATATTCTAATAACATGCCTACGCTGATCTGTCTAGCTATCTATCAATATATACATAGTTATAATACGATATAAACTAAAAAATAATAACTATCTATTTGTAGTAGTAATTACAATGTAGTAATCAACAAAATTTAATTTTTAATTTGTTAAATAAAATATGTGAATAAATGCTCATTATAGTATTTTTAGCGCTGATTTAAAATATGTTAACAGCTTTTCCTATCGGGCATAGATTGTAATAATTAACATTTTTATTTGCAAAAAAATTATGTGACAGTAATATAACAATATATTACATTCACTTGCTACTTACCTAAAATCTACAGCTTTTGGATTTTCTGCTGTACTTTGCTATACGTAGATTCCTCTTTAGATTCCAACAATAGTCAGCTACCATTTTTGGGTTCAATTTTCCCAGGTAGCGTGTTTCCATCGTGGATATTTCTCGGTAAAATATGTTTGTCACTCGAGGCGCAAAGATTTTTAGGGAAGAAATCCAAATGCAAATCTAAAAATAAACTTTGAGTGACACATTACATCCAAGATCTCTGTAGTTTTAAAGAAACTCAGTTAAAAGTTCGCCGTAGTTACAAGTTTAAATACTATCAGGAGAAATACTGAATACAATGAGATCTAGAAAGTGCAAAATATTATATCATTACATAAAGTAGCCCATATATAAAAGAAGCATTTACCTTTTAAAAGAAAAATAAGTTACATCATTTAAGGAATGAAAAAAAGGTATCAAAGAATTAATGAATAGGAGTATTAGAATGTAGCACAAAACTGACATAGAAACTAGACAAGGAATAAGACGATGACAAAACCCAATTTATTGGCAATTTGAAAGATAAAGATTAATAACATTATGAAACTAACACAACCCCTTTCCCAATAATAATAAAATAATAAATATAATAATGGAGTACAGAACTGTAGATATAAATATTGTAACGATACATATCTTCACCGTACATTTTAAAACAAATAAACTGTCTAACTACACTAGATTCAAGAAGTATTAGTGAATTATTCACAACCTCACATATAATAATGGGAGACTAACCGTTATAAAACACTCTTTAGACTGTAAAGACCATTTGTACAAAAAAGAACTACTTAAAATTGAGTATATCATTAACCATGGATCGAATCATTATGACACAAGACATACCAAAACTATGAATAACTAAAATAAAAAATAATAAAACTAAAAACAAGAAATTAATTATATTTGAAGAAAAGCTGAGATCTCCAGAAGTTGTAATGGACATCTCAGAATGACTATATCACAGTAAAAAATGGACAGAGCCAATTATTTAAATAAAAAAGAGTGAATCAAATTAACTATGTTCTAGGCCAAAGAAAGCATAAAACAAATATTGTAATTTTATTAATTTTAGACAATTATTGTAGTAGAGATTATCATAAAAGGACTTAAGAAGAAAAATGTTGATGAAATGTAATCACCATTTGTTCAATTTCCATAATTATACATGGAAGTGACCTCGCTCTAAGGAACGGCAGGAATCTCTAAGCCAATGAAATCGATCAAAATCAACAGGGAGTTATGTAATCCATAAATTGGAACAGCGGAGAGAAGAAAATTTCTTCACACTTCATATCTGGCGAGCGAAGCAGTACGACGGCCATTTATGTGCGCGATTAAGTCGAATTCGGAATCGAATCAGCTGTTCGGGTATAAATGTAAACATTTGGTCAACATAACCAAACATTTTTAAGTGGCGAATTTAATGCAACTGCAATAGTGACACAACATTGCAGAATTTTCAGTAGACTGTAATAAAGTGAATTACAGGAAGTATAGTGTTTTATAATACTTATTGAATTTTAACTTGGAAACAGACATTTTTATGATTATGACATTGAGTCATGGAAGCAACCATGAAATCTCATAGCTTTTAAACGTGGATAAATAAATTTATTGACATTAATTCACTAAAGTTAAGCAACATTTTTTGAATTTTCATAGAAAAATAAATATTTTTCTACCTACATTATAAAGGTTAAACAACTTAGTGAGATAGACGATGAGTTAATATGAACTCGAGTAGAGGTTATCTAACCTTATGATTATTTTTGTTCCAATTAATAAATCATCATTGAATATTTGAACCAAATCTATTTGAGGAATATACTGTAATTGTTTACCTGTCAAGAGTCCAACATTCAGTGGACATGATAATTTGTAACGAACATTAGATGAACTTATAATTCCAATTATTTATGTATTTTGTTATGTATAGGTTAAGCAGTTACATTATATTAAAATAGATAATACTGTGTATCAAGTCAGCATGCCTGAAGTAAACTTAATGTTGACGATAGTCGAATTTTCATTCCTATGTTAAAACTTTAAAAACTTCTAATGTCGTTCTGTTTATACAAATCAGTTCCAAATACACAGTTGAGACAGTAGTGCAGACATTTTTTGTTATGTATCTTGCAGTCTCATAGGAACCACGAAAAAATTGTAAAAATAATGAACAAAGATTCAATGTTATATTTTAAATTCTTTTTTTAAACAAAAATAGTTTAACTACCCTGAGAGTAAGAGTTAATAAGAAATAACGTCAGTGATTAATGAGGCAAACAGCCAGTTATAAATATCAACTAAGAAATTCTAATTTATTAAAATATGTTAATAAATCAAATTGTGTAACAAAAAAAGAGTTGACGACTCAATTAATAGACAATACTGATACGTGTTAGGTAACCATTAGTACTTCCACAGGTGGCACCACCATTTAACTCTGATATATTAAAATCGAGTTACCTATCCGCTTGTTACCGTGTTTGTTAACGAGCTAGACCTTCAAACTCAGTAAGTACATGGTGAGTACATAACTTGTGTTTATTTCAGCAACAATTGAACCTACGGCGAATTACACCTATCCACATGCGCCTGCGAGGGAGTCAGCCCGACTAATTCGTATCTGAGCTTCAATTTAAACGAACCACTCAGTGCAAAGAAGAGCTATTAAATAATTCGTTACCAAATAATTTATTACACATAAATAAACCATGTTACAAAACTAACCAATTTAAATAATTAAACACGAACGAGCAGAAAAACAACATCGTCACTAAAAATATCATTACAATATAATTAATTCCATGTACAACTATAGGTAGATAAAAGTAATTCGAGAAATGAAAAGGAATATTGTTATTAGAATATAAAGTGAATAAAACCATTATGTAATAAACATGCAATTTTATTGGTAAGGTGAGTTGAGTGAATAGTCCCCAGTGAATAAAAAACCAAGACAGTAATACTAACTGAAAATCAGTAGTAGAAACAAAGTGTGAAGTGAATTAAAAATAATACTTAATGAGAAAAGAAAACAATAATAAGGTATAGGATAAAAACTAAAACTACTAGGCCTATGAGATAGGTAGAATTAATGTTTATGTTTTAGAGTAAGAAATAATAGTTAAGGAATAGTTATAATTATTTGTTTGTGTTAAAAAAGATATATAAGGGTAAAACAGAAGACTTAATGAATGATAATTAACGTGAGTAAGAATGTCTGTCATGTATTGAAGAGTGGCATTTACATAGCATGTTAAAAAAGAATTGTATTATGTTTTAAAATGATTAGGAATAATCAAATATTATATACTAGTTCATTGTATTTGTGTTTAAAATAGATAAGGTCTATAAAAATAAAGGACTCTGTTATAATAAAGGTGCATTGAACTTCAGATGCACTAGGCCATAAGAAGCCGATAGTAAAATTCAGAAATTTGTAAAATTTAACATTTTAACAGTAGTAATTAAGGGAAAAATGTATGTAATCATATTAGATTTGATTATATAACGTTCGCGAAACATAATGTATACTAAAGGGATTAGTTATAAATTAATTAATAATAAAAACAAAATTGTTAAAATAGTGATAAATACACTACAGAAATTATTCATATTTGGTCTCAAATTAATTTATAAAAGAAGAGCAATACAATAATGTTATTATCTTAAGGATTGATGGTAGTATAAGATTATAATAATTTAAAAATATTTGTTAATATTGTATCAAAATCAGTAACTATGTCTAACAATTTAAAAGAATTTTTCAACCAATGGGAGGAATAAGCTTGGTGCCTTGACAACCAAACATTTACAGAAAAATTCGTTATTGGATTCAGAGAAGAAAAGGTGAAAAAATCCATGCAGCTCCATATAATTATATAAAAAAGAAAAAATCAATTAGAAATAAAATTGTAATGAACTGAAATGATATTATGGAAAATAATAGTATGACAAGAAGAAATTTTAAAACAAAAAATTATTTGAAATTGAAAGAATAGATATACTTGATAAATTGTAAAAAAAAATGAAATTTGAGAAAAACATCAGATGTAAAGGAATGTGATAAGTATAAATTGATTTAAAAACTATATAAGAAAATACTAGTCTACACTTTGACACTTTTTCGCTCACTAATAAACTTTATTGGAACACTCAACAAATGAATAAACTAATAACTATCAGTTTTTATCATTAGCCACTTATTAATTTACGGTGATTAAATTTTTGGACCATGTAATGTTATTTTAAAACGAGTAAATAACCTACATTCACTAAAAGTGGTTGAACAAATACTTCATAACATAAGAGTTAGTTTATTAAGAAATTGTGTATTATTTAATTATAATTTATGTGAAGCTTTGTACTTCCTAAAAGATATTTTTGTTAACTTTTCCGTAATCACAAGAACCCAACAAAACTTAAAAATAAATAGAGGAGTATGGCGTTTTAGCTCTCCATCAAGGCCCTACTCACTATTGCTAACCGCTGAGCAAGTAAAAAATAAGAGCTGGAGCAAACATTATATTATAAACTATTTTATTTGTAATAAAACAAAAAAATCAGAAACACTAAAGCAATAAACAAATATTGAATATTCCTAATTGTATCTTTGTTTTATTTAATGTAAATGACATGTTATTTTTTTATATAGTCAAGGTGAAAATTTTTGTATCAGAAAATAGAGGTTGGTAACCCCTATTTCTAGGAACGAAATTCGAATTCAAATTATAAACAAAGGTAAGTTGGGCAACTAACACAAGAAGAAAAAAAGAAAGGTATAATTTTAATTGTTTTCAAAATAAAACAATTTGGCGCCTAAAACGGGAAAATTATACAACATCAGATCAAAGGAAAAAACGGTATTGGGACTGGTACTGTTCAATACATGTGGATAACTACTTGCGGGAGTTATAATACATTGGTAGATAATAAATGGACACCGCAACTTGGGGCTTTCACGGGAGACATCCGGTAGATTATAATATTTATAACTGACAATATGGCTGTATGCTCAAATTTTGCACCCCTACACACAAGCAAGCAATTTACAGTTAAAACTACATCAAATAAAAGTTTACGAAACATTGAACACACAATCACATTATACAAAATAATCATAACTTTCTACTATGCTATACCTGTGATTTCCACATACCTGGTGTTTAGTGTACTAACTCCAATTAATTCCATGTGTTATGTGTTATGTTTTATGTGTTCCATGTGTTACATTAACACATACATATGCAAACTATTATCGTATTCGGTCAAACTATATCATCCGTGTAACTCTACGAAATCAGAGGTCCTGGCTGAAACAGTAGTGGGAGGTTTTTACTAAAATTAATTTGTAAAAACCTAACACGCGTATTAAATTTCTTATATGTTTCATCAAACATCAAACCGAAAAACAAATAATACTGTAAAATTTATTTCCTGAAATCTTCAAAGATTTTCCCCACCATAATTTGGATCTGTTAACATTTTAGTTTTACAAATGGCTAATAAAATAATTCCTAACTGCATGAATTGCATTAATTTGTTTAAAAAACGTTATTAATTAAAATGGGTAAGTTTTTGCCTATAAGTACAAAAAATTGGAATTTACAGATGTTATTAATTTTAATGTTTTAAGCATAGTCATCTGCAAAATACTGAACAAGTGTTAATAGGAACGAGAACCCTCTAATATTTACTAGATTCATGTTTGCATAAATATAATGCTAAGGGCGCTTATAGTTGTAGTCTGTAATAATATTTACATAAACTCTATCTACAGTACTCTATTCATTAAACAGATAAAATGAATTAGGTTCATTTAACAGGTATAATGAGTCAGTAAGATGTAATAAGTTAGGCCTACTCCGTTGATAAGAATGATATTTTTCTGTAATTCCGCTTCTCTACAACAAAGAGAATAATGTAAAATTGATAGAAAAATTAGAAAATATTAGGATTAATGTAAATACAAAATTGACATCACTGGATGTTAAGGACATGTTTACCAATATCACAGTAAATAAAGTTATTAAGTTAATAAACGATAATAATATGGGAGAATACAGGTATAAAAATCAGTTGATGAAAGTAATTAAAGAATGTGTAAATCAGAACTATTTTAGGTTTAATAACAAGTTTTATATACAGAAAAAAGGTTTACCTATGGGGTCTTCATTATCCCGTATTCTTGCTGAAATATACATGAATGATTTTGAAAAGCAATTAATAACTTCCACTAAGTATAAAGACAATATAAAATTATGGTCTAGATACGTTGATGATGTATTAGTAATTTGGGAAGGAAGCATAGAAGAAGTACATGAGTTTATAAATGAGGTAAATAATAAGGATAAAAACTTACAATTTAAAGAAGAGATAGGAGGTAAGAAAATAAATTACTTAGATTTAAACATAGAAATTAAAGGTAATGAGAAACTACAGTTTGGGATATTTAGGAAAGAGTCGTATTCTGATATAATTATACCAAGAGAGTCTTACCACCCATATAGATATAAAATGGCGGCAATCAATTCATTTTGTTACAGAGCTCAGAAGTGTTTAAAAGAGACCGAATCAAAAGATAGGGAGTTAAAAAAACGATGAAGGGAATTGTAAGGAATAATAATTATAACACCAACATAGTGGATAAAGTTATGAAAAGGGTTAACATACAAAAAGCTAAAATAGAACCAGAACAAAAGAATTATGCAGGGTCATTGACATACATAGGTTCACATACTAGAAAAATTATAAAATGTTTTAATAAATATGGAGTAGATATAGCTATTAAACAATGTGAAACGGTATTTGATAAGATAAGGAATAAGAATATAGAAAAAATTCCAGTATTACAGAAAAGCGGAATTTATAAATTAAAATGTAAAGACTGCAACAAAGTGTACCTAGGTGAGACAGGACGAAAATTCGTATGCAGGTTGTCTGACCACAAACGTGGAGAAGGTAATAGAACAACCAATTCGTTATATGCAAGACATTTCATAGAAGACAACCATAAGTTTGTTAATCCTTTGGAAGATTACGAAATTGTAAAAGTAGTAAATAACACAGTTGAAAGGATGCTTAGGGAGGAGTTAGAAATATTGAAAGAAAGAGAAAAAGGGTTAGACAATTTAATTAATATTAAAATTAAATTTGATAATGAAGAAATATTTTATAACATGATTAAGAAGTAAATGATAGAGGACAGATAGATAAGATTAAGAATTATATTGCATAGTACTAATTGGATGTTTTAAAATAAGGGTGTGTGACTGACCCACGTGTGTGGAGAGGAAGAGGGTAAGTTTAAAAGGATACACACACACACACACACACACACACAACACTGAAACACAAGGAATTTGCTAGAAAAATATGTAACTGTACAGATGGTGGGACAGGGTTTAGGGGGTGGGGAAGGGTCAATTATATTATAGCTTGTTGTGTGTGAGCACGGTGGGGGAGAGGGGTGAAGGGTTTGGTTTCACATATTTCCTGTCTATTCCGATCTGACGATGGGCTGTGAAGCTTGAAAGCGCTAATCGGGATAATTTTTATATAGTGGTGTGCAACAGTGATCATTCTGATTGTGATTTCAACCACTAACACAAATTTCTTCATTAGAATTAAGGAAATCTGAAGTGAATTGAAGAGCTCCTTCTGGTTGATCTTTTACAGAGTCGCAGCTGTGATAAATTTTGATATCTCCAGGTAGTTTTTCAATGGTCTCAGCATTAATTTTTGTCATGTCTCTGTTCAAAGGAGCAATTATAGCTCTGTCTTTCATATCTTGAAATCTTATATTAGTAATACAGTTTCCAAAGACTTCATCAATTAGATTTCCATTGGAAAGAATATCTACTGGTAGCTCAATTTCGTCCATATTATTTACAGGCAACTCTACGTTCCCGACCTTCAACAAATATTCAGAAAAATCTCTTTGCTCTGGATCTACACGCATATTTTCAGTCAAAGAAAAGAGATGGAAATGTTGCCAAAGGGTACTTCTTTTTATGCATAGATCTATCAGTTCACTTTTGTTGGCACGTTGTTGAACAGGCAAGCACTGTCGAAAATCTCCTCCTAAAACAACAATTTTTCCTCCAAATGGTAAATGTGGATTTCCCAGAGCGCGAAGCAATTGGTCCATATTATGCATTCCATACTTAGGTAACATGGGTGCTTCATCCATTAAAAAAACTTGAACTTGAGCGAGTTCCCTGCCTTTCGAAGATCCTGGTTTTATATTTGAAACAGATTCAGCAGTTAAAGGAACTTTAAGTCCAAATGTTTTGTGGGATGTTCGACCATTAGGAAGTAAGATAGACGCAATTCCAGTGAACGCCATGCACTTTACATTACAATTTCTTCCAGAAAGAATGTGGAATAGTGTCTTATAAATAAAAGTTTTTTCCGCACCACCAGGTCCATCAATACAAAAGCACCTTTGCTCAGATTGACCTTCAGCAGCACTTAAAATTCGATCCACAATTTCCTCGAAGACGTTGATACATGCTTTCCCCCAATTATTCATCAACGTTTACTATTTCTTCATTCGACTGATTTTCGTAATTGTCTATATCGTCCATATTGTATCTCTGTACCCAGAAGCGCAAATTTTGACCTTCTGTAGCTTCTGTGTTCAATTTGTAAACAATGATCCGATAAGCTCTTTTTATCGCTTCTTCAATAGAAGTGTTATTACGTCTGGCCTCGCTAATAAAGTCTTCGGCCAATTCTTCTTTGAACATATCCCATAAAGCCTTAGGATTTTCAGGAGCGCCAAGAATAAGAATTTGTGTGAATAGTGTTCTCATTACTGAAGGCATTTTTGACATGGCAGATTCTCTCAAACCTTCGACCCATTGTTGATCAACATATGTTAGTCCTCTAGCTAGGCAGGCTTGTTTATATGTAGCGTATCTTGTTCCTTCTACCAATAAAAGGTCATCGAAGCTTGTAGCATCCTTGACGTGGTAGAGCAATAGCCGTAGATGGTAAAGTTCTGGTTGCGAAACAAAGTTTATGCTGTGAACTCTACCAATAACTCGAAGGCGCCTGACCCTGGGCTGCCATTCACTGTTACTTCCTATCCACCTAAAGTGCTCTGGCATCTGCCAATAATAATAATAATGTATTTCTTGTTGATTTTCATTGTGGACTTGATTTTGTTGTTGCTGCTTCGAATGTGAATTATGTCTAAAGTAAGCTTCTAAAGTTGAACCTCTTTGGCCTACGTCAGCTAAATCTTCCTGCGTCTGTTCAATATTTACCATTCGATATTGTCCAGGTAGATGAATATCTAAACGTTGAACAGTGTGACTTTTTTTCTCCATTTCATAGCTAAAGAGACTCCAGCATGCCTCTGGAGGTGTGATGCATCGACCTTGCACATATGTTTCTGCTTCATTGTAATTTAATGTACGTTGATCTTGAATTACCTTGACAAATGCACAGTCATGTCCCTTGTAAACATATTTATAAAGATATTTAACTGCTTTTATACTACCAACGTATTCTACATTAATATGGCAATTAAATTTTTTTAAAGGTAAGCGTTATATGAAGCAACATGGCGATTGTTTCTTGTTGTTCGTCTACCTTGACTAT
Organism: Magicicada septendecula; assembly: GCA_034769895.1. Taxonomy (NCBI): domain Eukaryota; kingdom Metazoa; phylum Arthropoda; class Insecta; order Hemiptera; family Cicadidae; genus Magicicada; species Magicicada septendecula. Next base: position 176,425,596 of record CM068369.1, on the reverse strand, counting down.
CCTTACGATAAACAGCATGATGATGTGAAAAGTCTGGACTGTTTGGATCCATTCTCGAATCATAACGACGTCGATAATTGGTTTTTTCATCTTCAACTAAAGATGTAAAGTCTTTGAATGATTTTGGAAATCCGAAGCGACACTTTAGTTTTCCATCTTTATTGATCATACATGGAGCTTCTTGTTATGCTCTCCACACGGATTATGTATCATCCATTAAATCATCAAATCTCGCAGTATTGGGTCGTCGTCAGGAGTTTCAGCAGAAATCAAATCATCAAGCTCCTCGACGTTATATATTTTGTCTTGAGAAGACATAATCAATAGCAAGTGCATGTGGGGAAGACCTCGCTTTTGAAATTCTATAGTGTACACATAAGCTGCAACTTTACCAAAAATTTGTTTTTTATCCAGATCATCAATTAGTTCATGAAATTTTTTTTGCGACCCTTGCAACGAGGTCAGGTCTATCTTGACGTGGTTGATTTAAAAGACTTTGATCATGGAATTGTATTCTTTCTGCTTTCTTAATTTCTGACCAATCAGGATTGCATGTCATCGTAATGAAATAATCCGGGGATCCTAGACGACGAACTAAGGCCATAGCATCTTCAAAATGTTCAGCGTAATATCTTGTAGACCCATGAAATGAAGAAGGTAATATAACTTTTCCCCAACAGTAGCATTTTTTTGTTCAGCAAGTTTGTTTATGAAATTGGTAACTGAAGCGTAATTATCAGCAAGAATTTTTTTTTGATTAGCTTTAATCCAATCAATTCGATCTTTTATAACTCTTATAGCAGTATCAACGAGGTACTGTTGGAAAAGTTTACCACCATAATGTAGAGCGTTAAAATTTAGGAGACGCAGATCAGGACTTCTTACAGGAGTCTCGAGTGGAAGAAATTGAGCAAATTGTGGCCGAAAAGCAATTCTATATTTAGCCAATTCAAGTCTTGTAAGGTAACGACGACTCGCATACGGAGTTCTTAATGGTAGATCTATGGAATATCCAAAAGTACCTTTGGGATAAAATAGAGGGTAAGTGAATGGCCCAACCCGTTGGTCGATGTTCCTCATTGTAACAATGGATTTACCTCTCTGTCGAATAACTAATTCATTATCTGGAAAAGTTTGATCGGCATTCAAAGTGACCACGGCGCAAACATCATTTTGGAATGGAATGTTATACTTTCTGTGGTCTGCACCCTCGGGCAACGCAAAGAGAAGTTTCACGTAAGGTGGTTCAGTTCTTTCCTCAGCAGCACGCTGGTTCACTTCTTCTTCAACCTCTCGCATCATCATAAAACCTTGTACAAATGGATTTTGTGAGCGGATAATTCCTTCCAACAGGTCCATTAATGGGACATTAATTCCATTATTCAGTGGAATGTTGACACGTTCATTGACAGCATCTTCATTATCGAGGAAGTACATCTGTCCATATCGAGGTCGTTCAAACTCACCTTGTGAATTTTGAGTTGGATGAGCAGCCATGTATGATAAACATTCCCTGCTGCAATAAACGTATAAATTCCTCGATTGTTTATGGTTCGATTATCATCCACGGTGAATGGAGCCATTGCAAAACATGCATTTAAATTACGTATTCTTTTATGAAATTCATCAGTTAATGGATGACAATGAAGAAATAGTCGCACCAACTCATTTGGAAATTTAGGTGGATGCAGCTCAATGCGGCCATGCAAACAGCAGTCCCGAAAGAATTTCTAAGGGCTCGATTGCTAACACGTTCTTCTGGAAAATGCAAAGCGCCACAATGCAAGCAAGCAACATTAAAATTTCGTAATGTGTGATTGGATACATCAGAAGTGACAGCTAATTTGTATGTTCGTAAAGGGTTCAATAGCAGAGCTCTTTGACGTCTTTCATTCCGGCGACGTTGCTCCTCTAATCGCTGCTGACGTCTTTCTTCATTTTCTTCAGCTCTTATTTGACTTGCTCGTAATCGAATGATTAGAAGCCGTTGAGCTCTTTGCTCTGGTGACTCTTCAGCTCTCCTTTTACTTGCTCGCAATCGATCGTTTTCTTGCCGTCGTTCACGCTCTTCTGTTCATTCTGCCAATCTTCTGCGTTTATTATTTATCTCCCTTATTTGCTCACGTTATTCTTGCGACTGGTAATCGTTAAGCTCCCTTAATACTTCATTTAGTGTATTCATACAATCATTCTTGGTACTTCGCACAGGTCTAGAAGTTGATGCCTGATTTTCATGAATGACGTTGTTAGTATTATTTTCAGAAATTTCGTCTATGACATTCGTTATTTCCTGAAGAGGCTGTGGTAACTCATTTTCTTGCTGTCTTTGTTGCGGTGGCCTTAACTTATTACAAATTCGCCGTTTAGTAGGTCGTCCGCGATGCATCTAATAACATTTTCAAATTGATTTTTTCTGCCAAAAATATTTAAAAGCACTTTAGCATAAGACTGGAAGTATAAACAATGTTGCACAGTGTCCAATGCTTGGTGGATGTGCACAGAATAGTAATATGTAACTTAAGGTGATGACACTTACCTTCTTAAAAAACTATATAAATTACCAATCGAGCAAGAATTTGAGTCGCTTTGGACTTGCACAAACACTGTAATGGTTTTTTATTGTAAATAGATCACTGAGCAGAGAAAAATTGCAATTATTTTTTTATTTCACCGAGCAGATCTAACACTAAATAACTGACTGGAATAAAATCACTGTAAAAGACAAAGAAAAAGATCACACAAATCGATTAATTTCTGAAATAGCTCACCTATAATTTTCAAATAAACCTTTTAATAAACAAACAGACACAACGTTTTTGAATAATAATGTAATGAAATTTCGGTAATGTAAAAATTTCGAGAAAATTCCTGGAGCCGTTACGGGAAAAAAATTTATAGACGGACGGACAATTATTGCTCGTCTCAACTCTTATTTTGTATATTTACATTGATTACAACAGCTATTTATTCTTCTTCATATATAAACATATCGATACTGCGCCGTTTGCATTTATCGACGGCTTCTGTACGGTAAGAAAGCTGTTAGAAATTAGTTGCCTAGCAATAATTAATTGTCGGGCGGTATCGGTCCCGCGATATTTTAAAATAAAGGCCCTCAGATGTGGCCCTTAGACGATTTTTGCGGAAAATGAGACCGAGTCCAATCGATTCCTGGTGTCAAAATACCCTTAAGTACCAACTTCCGAGAAAATTCCTCGAGCCGTTTCGGAAAAAAAATTTACAGACAAACAATTATTGCTCGTTTAATAGTATAGGATTACTGAGTAAAATTCAAGTTAGCAAACAGACAGGCTCACTGAAATAAAAACAAAATTATTTTTAGAAATTAAAAGTATGTAATTCATATATATATATATATATGATATAAATTAATTTAATAGTGATCACAAGAGTGTTTTTCATTCATTTAAATGAAGATACTCTATGAGAAGTCCCGCAGCAGAAAACCTTCTGGTCATGGTCTCTGACGAATACATATCGGTACTAAAAGCACGTAAATCTAACGATGAGATTTGTAAATAATACTCCACAACCATAAAGACATTTCGTGGTTTACTGCAAGCGGAATTAGCTGACAAAGGACTTACTAGTGTAATTTACTGGGAAGCTACATTCTGGTAAGGTGTATGTAGGTGCAAGCACGCAGGGAGAAGAGTAAAGGTGAACTGCCTGCCCCATGTGTATACAACGTACATTTCTTTTCTTTATATCACTTTTAGGAATTACTTCCTGGAGCGATGTGCGAGACACCTGGGAACCTATTACTAGTTTTCCTTAAATTCTGTGTAAACTGTTTTGTGAATTCAGTTTAATTTTTACATAAACGTGTAAATTTTGTTTCTACGTCTCACACCAGACGTAGATTTATGTTTCTGCCTTTTAATTAGATAAGAACTAATTATCTTTTTTCTAATATAAAAGGACACTAATACAAAGCAGCATTACTTCAGGAATTTATAAACTACTTTATAATTGTAATACAATTATTGTATTATTTTTTAAAGTTTCGTTTCTTTTGCCAGGTGTATATTCATGCCATGCTTTAACATTTAGCTGCTAGCTTTGAACCAGTTATGTGGTGAAAAAATATAAACATAGCAGTGGCTGTAATTAGGCGTTGTGTTATAATGTAGACGTCCGCTATAATTTCTTCCAAAATTTGTGAGAATTAACATATCGGTAATGCTTATAGACGTATACAGCTAAATAAATGTAGATTGGAATATATTCGAAGAGTAGAAACTCCTATTATCATGAAACAGAGGGAGTAGGTATTCTGTTTGATGTTCAGTGGTGCTTGTTAGTGTAATTTATGGAGTCCACACTATTACAATCCACACAAATGTGGACACAGTTGAGTGCACACAATTACTTATTGTGTTAACAATTCTGCTTTATTTCTACCCAATCGTTTTTAATATTAAGCATATAATTACCTTGGCAAGCAAACAGATGTTGGTAAATCAAAATATAAAACATGCTTTGTTAAAAGTAATATTTGTAATATTGATTACATTCAGCCATTTTGATCATTGATAAACGGTACATAAAGTATTTTTGTATTCTAATATTAAGTACACGAAAGAAAGTTTCAAATCCTCTGTGCTGTTTCTTTGTTTCCTTTTTTAGTCCATGATCCCATTTGTTTATCACCACCCTACGCTGTTTAATACCTAAAGTGGTTACATTCATATAATAATTCTCAGGTACGTCAAAATCATAAACTGATCATAAATCATAAAATCTTTATAGCTTCAATAAAAACTGATTATAATATGTGTTTTATACAACCGTTTATTTCTATATTTTCAATATTTGTATTACTTTAGTCACCTATTTATGTGTAAAAATTATAATTTCTTGCCGCTACCGTACAATGCAGGAGCTCACTGAACTCCAGTAATACTCTGGAGTAATACTATACCCTGGTGATACTCCAGAGCCTTGAGCAGACTGCTGAGAAACTCTACGGTCTGTAGAGACTGTATTGTTTACTGCAGTGACGCAGTGACTCTGTTTTTGCTTGTACTTTGATTTTGTTCTCCTTCTCTATCTTTCTCACTATGTATATAGTAAGCACATGTAAGTTAATAAAGAGTGATAAGTCGTAATATACATCTCACCAATTCAAAAGTAACATAATTTAACTATACGTTTGACACATTTTTAGAGTTTATTACAACGAGACAAATGTTGCGTTAATGACGACTGAATTTTGTCGTACTTCGACATGTTTGAGGTCGACTTTGTGCAGTTACCTTTTCAATGGCTGAAATAATATGTGACGTTAGATTCGTTGTTACTTTGACTTTCTACGTTTTAACCATCCACCAATGAGATTGATGAATGGTCGAGGAGTCTGTAGGATCTGAATTAGCTGGAAATCAAACAGGTGTTCTTTTTCTGGTGGTTGGTATAATGAAACTGCATAGGACGTTTAGTAAAGTGTCAATAATGTTCACAACGTTTTATTGTGTGTGGAAGCGACTAGAGATTTTTCTCTTGATTTTAGTTGCTATGTCGTCCTCCCAGCTATGTTAAAGTGTTGGCGTACTTTTTACTTCGGAATTCGCAGAGACGAATCTCCTGAAAGAAAGCGAGTTTACTTCAACATATGTTTGATGCATTAATTATAATACATTAAATAATCATGCCACGAACGTCTACGTACAAACTATAAAGCGCCAGGTTATAATAAAACTACTAAAATTTAATAAAATCATATTAATCCTTAAACATTTGTGTGCGTGTGGGCGCCCTTGTTTGCGTGTTTTTTTGCGCACTAGCCTGTGTCATTGTACAAGTCCACATTGCGTGCTTGAAACACGAATTCGAGTGAGTCATGTGATAATAGGGAAACATAATAGATTCTATTCATGATTATTCGCAGGGTCATTTCTAGGCTTATTTCAGATTATATCATATAATCACATTGCGTTTTTAGATACAAATAACTATTATCGGATTTTTATGAAGCGAAGATCAGGCAACAAGTGCCTACATCAATATCGCTTGAGGAAATCAATGTTTGCGGTATTAAGTATGTATAAAGTTTTCAACTTTAATAACTCAGTACCGGTTTCCGCACAACAGAATTACCTCTGTTTTGTTGAAATGCATAAACACATATACAGTTAATATGTCCAAAATGCTATAATTTAATAAAAATGCCAACATATACTCGAATCAATACCTACATCTTATCCAAGCCGTTGTAATTAATAGTATGTATATGAATACTGTATAATCACTATTTGATTAATATATTTGACAAATTTATTTTAAAATCAAAATGCATGTACAAAATTAATAAAATTTATATTAGAGTCGCTGTAAGTCAATCTATTATGAACGTCTGTTGCCAAATAAATTACGCTGGATATTTATATACTTTAATAAGTGTGTGTAATTGTGTGCGTTCGTGCTGCGCGAGATTTTTTAAAAATGAAATAAATAAGCGTATGTTTTTAAATAAAAAAATGTCTCAGCTTCCTCTCGTTAATTCACATCAGTTGCCTACCACGGTTTAGTCAAAAGACAAAGTTATGTACCTCCTAATTTCTTTAACTAAATTTCTTCAAAAACGTAAGATGGTTTTCTAACAGCAAATTAATTAAATAAAATGTACATATTTAGAACAATACGAGTAAACTTAGAATTTATAAATTAAGTAATTTTTATATTGTTATATATGTAAATTAAATTTTCAAAAATATACATTGGCATAAAGTAATTACGCGATATTTAAATTTAATATAAACGAAATTTGATAAATTTCTATCTACACATGGAAGCCTACGTACCCACATACCTCATTGTATCAGTGTGTAGCCCTGATGATTTCAAAAGCAATTACCTCTTACTGGTCAGAACAAACATGGCACTTTAGCCACTTCTTGATTTACAGGTAAATGTGTTGATAACAAAATATGTGTGTGTGTATGTACGTGTAGTATACACATATATATGCTATGTATACATTGTGTAATAATAAATATGTGTACATATGGTGTATAGCCTACATCATAAATGTATACGGCAAGTATTTATGTGGTGACGAGTGTTTTACTTAACACATAAATTTAATTGTACAGTAAAAATTGGATTTTATGTTAGAGTCTTGTTTTACCTTCCTACCGGCTGTTTCAAAGCCTCTGAAAATAAGACACAAGAGATGGGTTATCAAAGAAAGCGCAAACAGGCAGGTAACTCATTGTCACATACTAGATTAGTGGTAACAAAAAATAGGAAAAAATGAGAAACAATGTGCATTGTCAAATTTGTCAGATTTAACTAAAATAACTTTAACTAATGAAAATCACGTTTTAAATTACTAAATCAACAGGCGTAGTCATTTTATAATAGTAATTTATTTTAATTAAATAAAAAAAATTATGTTTAACATATACAATTTATTTCAAGTGTAGATATCAATAGTCTAATTTAACCTTTAAAGAGATTTAAAATTTATTCATATTGAATGATAGTTTAACTTCAATTTTAATTGTATTCAAATCTAATATACGCTATTCCTCCGGTGTTAAATAACTTAGAATGAGTGTAGAATCTCCATGACAAACACAATAAGGAGGAAACTCCAACACTTAGAATAAACAAAAATACTCACAAACAATGACAGACACTCACATAAAATACTATATTGGCACAGATACGTTGATGACATTCTAATACTATAAAGGGGAAACAAAAGACAATGTGAACAGTTACTAACGCACATAAACAAAATACATAAAACATAACCTTTACTGCCGAATACGAACACAACAATACCATAAACTTCTTAGATCTCTCCATCAAAAAACTAGAACACAGGCACAAATTCAGTATATACAGAAAACCAACTACAACTGACACAGTAATACACAACACCTCCAATCACCCAACACAACACAAACTAGCTGCCTTCAGAACCATGATACATAGACTTAACAACATCCCCTTAGACGAAAAAGACTACAAAGACGAACTAAACACGATAAAATATCTAGCAGAATCTAACGGATATGACAGAACAATAGTCAGTAAACTCCTACACAAAACACAAAACAAACGACAGGCAAAGACAGAAAACAACAAATTCATAACACTAACATACATCAACAAACAAACTGAAAAAATAGCCCACAAATTCAAAAAAGCAGGATACAGAATCGCTTACAAAACTACTAACAAAACAGAACACACACTATCAAAATACACAAACAAAGCACAAAACAAATTCGATCTACCCGGTGTTTACAAGCTAAATTGCTGAAATTGCAATAATTTCTACATAGGCCAGACAGGACGTAGCTTCAAACAGAGATACGTTGAACACACAAAAGCACTCCACTCCACTACAGAATCCACCTTTGCAAACCATCTCATTGAAGCATACCACACATATAAAAACATCGACAATAACATGAACATTCTACACGTACACACAAAAGGCCGAAAACTAAACACTCTAGAACAATTGGAAATATACAAACACACAAAAACAAATAAAAACGACATCCTAAACGAACAGACATATTTCAAATCGCACGCATTATTCGAACATATCTCACCCCACACACACAGCATCGATCTTTCGAAACTCGATTCCGTCGCCTACAACAAGACGGACAGCGATACCAACGGCACCCTCTGAACAAGCCTTATAAAGGAGAAAACCGGTTTAGGCTGTAAGGTAAAACTTTATGCTTTTACTTATAAAAAACCTAGTGTTCCGAGTCGTTAATCCAATAGTGATATTTAGTTAAGTAACGGACACGTCATGGACAACGAAATCCAAGACAATAAGGAGAGTATAAACTGGCGCAGTGTGTAAGCCGTTAAATCAATGATACCCTACTTGACGTAAAAATTCCAACCATGGTAGCAGGTTCCCGATTGATTTAAGATGCCATCACCTCTGTTCAAGCTTATGTGTTTACATTTATCTCATACCTTATTATGAAAATTGATTGGAGACCCTTACTTTATCAAATGTTTTAAACTCGTTTATTTTCTTACGTAAGTCTTCTTCATGTAGTATAAGGATAGTATGGGTGTACTGTAGAAAACTTGTCTTCTTAACTGTTTGCATTTCCAAACGTGAGCGGATTACCCAGTGAAGAGTGACAGGTCTACCTGTTGGCGGCCAACCCATTTTGTTATTCTCACTATCTTACATATCTCATCGTCCTTTCTAGCACAGAATACTCTACTTGTGCATACATCATAACAAGCTCACATTTTTGTTACTCCTGTATTTGTATAGGGATATTGAGTCCATTCATAATTGTAGATTGCACTACCGTCAAGAATAGTCTGAACTCGATGATAGATTCTCACTGCGTTGCATTTTTCTCTGCTGCACAGTGACAATTGTTTTTTGAATTGATTTGTAATTAGAATGTCGTATCCTGGAGAATTGCAATCTTTAGTAGGCGACCGGTTGCTGCTGTACAACAGATTGAATGTGTGGTTATAAATATAATGTTTGTCAAATATTTATATTTTTACATTTTTGTTAGACTCAGGTTAAGGAAACATGCGACTTCCCTAGTTTTAAAAACCATAAAGAAATTAGTAAATTCTATACGGTTTTATCACATCTTCCTCAATAAAAATTCATTTCAAATTAAGAAAAACATTGTAAATCGTTTCACATACTTTCCAGATACTTAACGAGATGCAGAGTAGGCTGGCTAGCTTACATATCTGGCATTAAAGGAGGTAATGTGACTATCAATATATTTAAACTACTACATTATCATAGATCTCACTGCAAAAGGTCAAGTCGGAGATTCAAAAAGGCATTTTGAGTTTTGGTGTTCGGAAATGGGTAACAGATTTGGGATTAAGTGTCATACCCAGTAGCCTATTATACAGCTAAGCCCTCCAAACTTATCATTGTCTCTTGATTAAAAAGATGGATTAAATAAATATGTGGTATGGCAAGTTTGTTCTTCTCTAGTACAGAGAACTTTGTTTGCTTTGGGAACACTTATGTTCAAAGAAGGTAATAAAAAAAAAACAATTTTACATATATTATTATTATAATATTATTAGAAATATTAAAACATTAATTTGTTTTTTTTATTTAGCTTCGAAAAGTTTGACTTTTTTGTAAAATTTGTCCAGTAGCCTCAAATCAACATTAATGTAGCGAATACTCAAATGTTACTTTCGGTTTCAGCAGTAATGCAATTGTATAATTAAATGTCAAACTTTCTTAAATATAATGAACCAAAATAATTTTATTGAATAAAACGTAAAATAACGTCAACAAATACATAACCAAATCATACGCAAATCATTTATTCTTCTACAATAATAGTGTATCCTTGCGCAAGGTTAGTGCTCTATTAAAATACAGTAGGAGACAGCGGCTCATATTAAACATTAACATTTGATTGATGTATAAATATATAAATTCTAAATTTACATGTTGTGAACACAGTAACTCAGTTATAATTATTACTCAATTACACAACTCTACAATATCAACTTATTTATTAATAAATAGACGATTTGTCTCTATTTTGCTTTTTCAATTTAATTAAAAAACCCTTTCGTCCAGTACAAAGATAAAGTTAACTAAAGGGTTATAAAAATAAATAAAGCTAAAATATTTATAATTTTATTGATCAAAGGCAAAGGTACCAATGTTACAATACATTATAATTCAGTTTTTCTATCATGTGCACACATTTTTGTTAATATTGTCAAGGCTTCTGATAAAATAAAAATTACTTACTAATCTTAATGGTTTTAAAACAATATAGTAACATGGAATTAAACGTTTACCGGGAGTTAAAAGTGCTGTAACTAAAACGAAAAGATCATCTGTCCAAATATGTAAATCGAAGAATATACTAGACTGCCACTTTATGTTCTCATGAAAGTAACTAACAGAAGATGATCGCAGAAACTTCATAAATTTTATAAATACCAATTTCACAAAATTCAATATAAATGTTAGGAAATAAGCAGAGGAAACTAAAGGAGGTCACCTTTGCCTGCTGTTAAATCAACTAATTTTCTGTCATAAAGTTCGATGAGTAATCCGTTTGAAAGGATTACAAATTTTAATTTAAAAGTTTGTACTAAAACAATAATAAATTTTGAAAAATGTTCCTTTTTTGTACACAACCATTTTATATTATGACGTTTAAAATATTTATTTTTAATTCATATCTTACTTGCGTATTTTACAATCCTTACAAAACATTATACAATAGCGAGAAATAGGACTTAAACTCATAAATAAGAACGTCACATTGAACGGAAACTTATAATATTTCACTAAGCTGTTATATGTGTAAATTGAAGGAGTAGTAAATTATACATTAGAAAAGTCAATATAATTTAATAGTAAAATATTTTTTTTTATTTTTCTATATAAGTTCTATTATGAGAGGCAGGATATGTTATCCACATTAAACCTTACGACATACAACGGAGGTAATGTCGCCAGCACTACTCTTCAGCCACGTGTTACTGCCAACAATGTTACCTTAAATACACATGTTTACTGCCTGATCCACTTGAGATCTACAAAACGCCTCTTAAATTTTGAAGGTGCTCAGCAAGTGCATTTGGGATATCTAGGTTAGCAGGACATAGAATTCTCTAGGATCCAGGCCCTACACGATGGTTATAGGCTTCGAAAATTAGATAGGGATTACTAATTTGTGATGTAATGATTTATTGATGTGATAATTTTAATAAGTTGTAGATCTGTTCTGATAGTTATCATTTCATTTGCTAGAATTAAGCACTGTGGGACCTTAGACAGCAACCTAAACTTTGTTTTCACTACATTTATTTCTCAGTTTAAGTTAATGTTCAAAAATATTTTACATAAACATATAAAGAACAAATATTCTACGTACATTCAGCAAAGTATGTAAAAATATATTTATATTAAAAAAATATTATTCCTGTCGTAAATGTTTTGTTTTGTGAAGAAATTTGTGTTAGTGGTTATAATCACAAACAGAATTATCACTTTTGCACACAACTATAGAAAAATTATACCGATTAGCGCTTTCAAGCTTCTCAGCTCATCGTCAGATCGGAATTGACAAGCAGAGGTAAACCAAACCCTTCACACCTCCACCCCCACTGTCCACACACAACAAGCTATAATTCAAATGTCCACACACATCAAGCTATAAAAAATATAATAGACTTCTGTTAAAACAATAAACAAAATGCTTATGACAAAAAGGTATCTTATATTTATTTTGTTACGACAAGAAGGTTGTTAGACTTTTTACCTTATGTGACTAAACGCCAATCATGTTTAAACGTTCCGAGGGTATGTGCTGCAACGCGGGTATACATTTGTTACATGTATGGAGAAACGACAAGGATATCAGATTTGCTTATGTAAAGGAAACCTCATGAAATTACAGAGAACCTACTTACACAATGCCGACCTACCTTTTGAGACACCTCACATATTCCATAAATTTTCTTGTTCTGATATATAGAATGGCAATTTTATAGAGACAAATATTCTGCTGCATATTTAACTTTATATTCAAAAGCTTTGTATTTTGGATGTACAAATATGTTTTAAAAATTATTTTTGTTTATAAATTCTAATATCATTTTCTATCAAAATTAATATGTAAAATTGTTGCGTATTAGAGAGATCTACTGCTATTGTAATTATATTAAGTAAATTTGTATTCTTTCCTTTTCCTGACCTTTGAATAATTTGCACTCGGCGAGTGTGTGGGCGCGCGTTTAAAATTATAGCTGCAATTGTAAATATGCAGTTTTATCTGTGACGCATATTAAATTAATTATATAGAAAATAGCATATGCCATTATTTTGTAACAACGGAATATGTTAGGAATAAAATTATGTGAATTAAAAACTAATAATATTTGTGTGGTAATAAAATACTTCCCTTATAAGTACTATATTACGAAGTAAGATAATTCACTAAAAATAAAACTTACAATCCAGAAAACAGTTTTGTTAAAATAAGCAATGAAAAATGACTAGAATAAAAAAACTGAAAAATTATATTTGTACGAAAAAGTAATTAGTATACAACAAAAGCACAGAAAACTGAAAATCGGTAGACAGTTTAGTTTGCTATAGACGTGAAAAGCTTTAAACATTAGATACAAAATTAACAACCAGCAGAGAACGGAGCTGAGTTATTAGTCACTGTCCTTGAAAATATCATTTGAGATTCCGAGCGTACGGCTCCGTAAGACTGGGATTGATTACATGTATCATCACATTGCGTGTTTCATTACCCTCCTTTACTTCTTCGTGATTTTTAGTTTGCCGTATTCCTTCATTATGCAGAGATCTATCTACTCGTACTTTGTTTCAGACCACGAATACAAAATATTCAGAAGATAAGAACAATATTCTGAAAGTGGAATTTTCCTATAAACATATATTATGCTCAATAATTATAGAAACTTGATAAAACTGTAGTCAATATTATATAATTGTTAAATTAATTAATATATTTTATATATAAATTAGCTGAAAAGTTTCTGTAGTAATTAAACATATGTTAACAGTAATTAATCATATTCTATTCGTATATTTAAAAATATTTTCTTTACTTAGTTTGTATATTAAGAATTATGCCTTTTTCTTGTGCACCAGAAATAAAAGCTCCTAAAAAAATTTGCAATTAAATGACAATATTCTAACAATTAGTACCGAAATGATAACGTGTTGCTTTTTTTAAAAATGTGAGTACTTTCTTGTAATCTCTTATCGATTTCACTATTAACCCAACGAATAGACAGAAAGTGTTTTATAAGCCTATACGGTATACGGATATGAATGATAAGTAAATTATTAGTCTATAATATAGGTGAGTTATTCGGCAATCCATAGTAAGCTGTTCCCAAAACCAGCCCATTCCTCGATAGATATCTTGCAACTCTTATTTGTTTTTCAGATGTTAATCAGACCTCATTAAAAGCACACCATCAGCATTCATAATATAAAAAGAAAGATAATTTTTCTAGTTTTGTTTGTTATAGCATAGGAACGAATTATTTAGTTCTCACAGTATCGAACATGTTCACAAAATTTCCTTATGAAGGCAATAAATTTTAACACTATACTTCACTAACCTGAATTTAATCTTTTCTTTTAAACTTCTTCCTGGGGAGAAGAAATTCAATATAATAGCACAAATTAGTCCAAAGTTAAAAAATAAAGTTTGACTGGACAGAAGGGGCATTATCAGCTCACGACTTATAGATGGTAGCAAAAGAGGGAGCCTATTTCTTTTTTCATAAGTAATTTTACATAAATCTAATGTCAACAAATAGACTGCAGCTCTTATAATATGCTAGATAAAACTATTACCTAAGTTAAATCCTTTAGTGTTACATTTCTTCTTTATTCTGATGATTTAATAATGTTTCCATAGAAAATACATTTCTTACGGCCAGTTTATAAAGGATAATTTAAACAATTTTGATATAAATGTAGATCAATATTAAATCTTGTTTTCTCGTAAAGCTGTGCAAAAGGTTTAAACTACAAACACATACACACACACACACACACACACACACACACACATACACACACACACACAGAATACTGTTAATTGCATTCAATATATAACAGTTATAATTTTGTCGACAGTATAAACTTAATTTCCAAATTTATATTTTTTACTGTTTTGTCTAGTATACGATCTGTAGGTTGTTACTGTATAATCTGAATCACACACACACACACACACACACACACATTTAGGAAGTAACCGTTAATCGATTAACACAATTCAATTAACATAATATTCCTTAACGTATAGAATAGTGTGTGTTGATGCAGAATCAATGCATGCCAAACAATACAAAATATAATTTACAAACAATAAAAATATTATTGCATGAAGAAAAATAATGAAAGATATAAATTTTCAAAAGAGTTCTAGTCATGAATTATTATTATTTGTGTGTGCAAGAACAAAAAACACACGAAACGGGACGCACGCTTTTATTATCTATGCAGTAATATAGAGACTTTACGACAGACAATTGAGTTTTCGGAATATGCGTTAAAAACGAAAAACAATCGTGAGATTCAGCCTTTCAGCATTCATGATGAAACAACGTTATTTAGTTGATCCCCCTTCCGATCGACTTAATATTATTAATGATGTGAATCATTATAACGTGTGTGATTGGGACTTATAACGACTGTCGGAAAAGATCACGTCTCCGCAGAGTGTGACACTTCGCTGCCAGACCGTTATTATTAGTACACGTCGTGAATATTTTCTATAAACTGAATATAAAAAAGGTTGCAGCATGGTATATAGTAGTTAGGTATGAATTGAAACGCTTTAAAACAACAATCTTATATAAACAATTAAAAATCAACCAAAATATTAAAAAAAGGCTGATTTCATATTAATTCAATCGTGTTACGAAAACCAATATAGGCCTATGTTAAAAAGATTTAAAATGTACGCCTACCCTTATAAATAAAATACGCACCTCAGTTTATTTCGTGTATCGGTGCGTGTGTGGGGGTGTATGTACACGTGTAAACCCTTTTATGCAATGCGCGTATAATACCCATATTATATTATTATTTTTTACTTAAGAGCCAGTTGCTTTGTAGGCCAGTGGTAATGGCGCTTGGTTACTTATCTAGAAGTTCAGGATTCCACTAACGGGCAGCAGTATGAAATCAAGGTACGTTCTCCATCATCAAGTTCCATTCAACCTGTGGAAATGTTTACCTGAAGTAACATTCTGCCGACCAAACGACCCCCTTGTATGCTTCAACTAACAGGCTATACTGCCAGTGGTCGTAACCTACTTCAGTGGTGCAATTAGGAGACATTATTATAATTATTTTGAATTTCCCAAAGTACGCAGTGTATGACTGTTACGGAAATTTATTCTTGCAATCCTATACTATAATTAGGACTTTCAGATAGTCAGTTTACTTTGTATAATTTCAAATTTCCATTATGTGTTGACATTGGTTGACATATACAAATATGCTCACATTGGTATACGTATAAATTCATATTGTAGCATTACCAAAATCTACATTGCTAAAGGCTACTCTTAATAAACCATAATATGAATTACGCAGAAATAGAAACAATTATGATTGTTATTATTAAGTATAAAAGAGGTAAACAGAACCCACCCATTATAGTTAAAGAATAGAGAATCGACTGAGTGAATATAGTAAAAGAGAGAAGTCCCAAATTGAAAGAAAAAGGTATAACAAACTAACACACCATATCTAATGACATGACAATGACCACAAACTAGTCTTAAATTAAACACTACCCAGATAGACTATGAGCATGAAATAGAAGTAATATAATAAACAAGAAATACAATACAACATTGTAGTAGAACTAATGTATATTAAATAAATGTAATTAAAAGTAACTAATGTAATGTAATCAAAGGTAGAATAAAAATAACAGTGTCAAAGTGGAAAAAAAATTACGAAATTAGAAATAACCTCAAAGGGTATATTTCGATATGGTAATCGAGAGTACTCAATAGTAATCTGGTTCTGCATTACAACCGGATTATTCAAACGTCTAAGGCAGATGACGAATAATTTCGTCAGTGGAAAAATAGGAAAAATATATAAAAGAACCCAAAACTGAAAAAAAAATATAAATGAATATAGAATAACTTACATAGATGGTTTAAACATTCAACAGCCTATACCCAATTAAAAAATTTTTATGATTTTACAAATTTACGCCTGCAACGCGGGGACTAAGAAAAACATTATACCAAGGTAATAATAATTGATAAACGTACACTATAAAAATTACGTTTATATACAAATTGTCACCAACAACGTGGGGCTTTAAAACTATAAAATTACGTTCTTATACAAATTGGCACCAACAACTTGGGGTTTTAAAACTATAAAAATTACGTTCTTGTACAACACACACACACACAGACACACACTTTTTATTTTATAATTAGCACAAACTGTTTTTATTAATATAATAATATATTCTCTGAAATGTTTTTACTACTTTAATATTCCTTTCAATTATATTCAGCTCATTCAACTTTTATCTTACTGAATCTTTCAACGTTGCTATTATTCTTTGCAAAACTTTAGTACAATTAGCTAACAATCACTATGTTATAACAAGTTTTTTGCAGTTTACCTATTATTCTCTCATATTTATTCCTTATTTGTAACCTAAATGTTACTTAACATATTTTCAACCTAGAAGCTTCAAACGGTTAGTGACAGACGATAGCCTTCCCTCAGTCTTCTACCCTTCCTTCGAGGGGCAACAAAAATAAAAGCAGACTCTAAGAAAGAGATTAACGACGATGGTGTTATGAGAAAAAGGAATACATTCTGAGTATTAGGACATAAGCATTGAGTAATAACAGTAGTGTACGCAACCAGCCAATATTGTGATTGACCGGTGTCAACTTACATAAAACTTTGAACATATTTAAGACGCAACTAAGACAACACTGCAAGAGAAATAAATATAAATATTTACCAAATAGAGATATTAAAGAAAAACCTTGATGGGTGGGAGGTATAGTATGTCTCACATGTGAACACAGCCGAAAGAAATTAACGCACTGTAGCCACACCGACTTAGGAGAAACTGCATTGTAGAAAAATCGGTAAAGGTTTCCCATATAAGAACCTGCTTTGTTATAACTAACATGATATCTATCGTTACCATATGAAGAGAATGTCGACATGAGGTGTGGGAATATTTAGTTTCCGCTATTACGTATCTGCTCTATTTTAGTATTTAGAAGTTGTAATAGTAGTAGTAGTGGTAGTAGTAGTAGTAATAGTAGTAGTAGTAGTAGTAGTAGTAGTAGTAGTAGTAGTAGTAGTAGTAGTAGTAGTAGTAGTAGTAGTAGTAGTAGTCGTAGTAGTAGTAGTAGTAATGGTAGTAGTTGTAGTAATGTTAATAAAACGAAGCTAATGATTTTATCTAAGAACAAGTTCACAAACTGCATCCGTAATGTAGTGAATTAATTAAATTTAACTATTTTGTTTCTTCGTTCGTGTGTTGTGTTTAAGTTGTCGGTATTATTTTCACAAAGATAAACAAACTTATTGATTTTGTTTTCATGATCACAGTCGAATCCGTAATTCTAGTCGTAATCAAGGGTTAATTGAAATTAAATTTAATTAAAAATACAATCTTCTGTCACTCTTTGGTCCAACACATTATAGTACAATGATATATCAAAGTCATTTGAAAATATATCAAGTTCAGACGTAATGAATCTTTTTGTCCAGTTGTAAACAAAATATAAATTTCATCAGCTATACAGTCCTCAGTTGCAGATTATGGTTTTCCATTACTTACCAAAGTAGTGAGTTAGTTGTCGAATTTTCTAGTTATGATTATTTGACGTGGTCGCTTAGTAGCCCAGTTGCAACACTCTCCGCTTAAGTATGGAGGGGCGAATAGTGTAGAGGAGTGAATTGTGGATAGAGTATGGAGTATATGAAGTGAATAGTGGGGTATGGAATGCCCATACCAGGAATGATGTGTAATTGTAAGCCAGCGAGGTGTCGTAGTGTAGAACGTTAATTGAAACATTGGAGAATAAGAACAGGATCAGAGACTACGCTTTAAAAGGACACCGCTACAACAAAAATAAGGTAGAATTTTACATAGTGACTTGTGCAACATGTTTGGTGTTTGAACTACTTAGCTTGTAACATTACTGTAAATAAATAAATATACGCACGTTGTAACGTCACAGAACGTTCCATAAAAGAAATCATTTATATAGTAAGTTAGCATAAGAGGAAAGTGAGGTGAACAGTATCGAACCCAAGTAGTCCCAAAAAATTGTGTAATTTTGTATAATAATTATTTCTATCAACTTGAAAAAACGACCAAACTATGACTAAGACAAAACCCCATATATATTATTAAAGTGAATAAGAGTGAAAAAACCATAAGACACTATAAGAGAGAGAAATAATGTCAGAATTAACCAAAATGAAGTCAATAATTACTAAGTGTTATAACTATGAATATAGTATTAAAAACTATTTTTTGTGAATAAATGGACATGATCCATTATTATATTATGTGATGTAAATGAAATAAATGTATTAAATGACTTAAATACATTATTAGAAAGAGTTTAAGTTAAAATAAAAATGATATATTTGCAATGACAAAAAATATTAATGTGTTGGATTTGAGGCCATACACCAAGATTTCATGAAAAAATTAATTATTATCAGATTTAAATAAAAACTATATGTAATTGTCAAGCAGACAATAACGAACAATTTATCTTAAATAAAGGAAGCTGTCAAATGAATAAAAAGCAGTCAAAATAGCCAAAAACAGTGTTAACTAAAAACATGTAATAGGCATCTAATATTGTATAATTTATGAATTTAGTGTTGCCAAAATGCAACCAAATTGCATTAGAAAGCTGTAATATGATATAAAGCAACTATACTAATATACCTGACCAACTTTAACATTGTAATAGTCAAGTTAGCAAAATATTTACTTATACCATGTATGGCTGGAACCAATTATCCAGTACAAAAATAATCATATCTGGCTAAATACTTACATAATACTAACAAAAATAAGATAGAAAGGTACAATACATCAGTATACCTTAATAAGAAACAAACTCAGTTGAAAGTAAAGTCAATTCTAAAAGAATTTAACTAATTAGAGTGAGATTTGTCACGCCATAAAAAAAAGGACATCTCAAGACCAATCAATGATGCTATGTCATCTTGTGATAAATATAATATATGTACAGAGTAACCAGGTATCACAAAAGATAGACAAAATAATAAACTCTGTGTGTACAGTAGTGAAATCATACATATATTAAAGAAAAAGACTAATCATTGCATTAGAAAACTGACAAGAATCTAGGCCATGAGCAGAGGCCATATAAAATTGTATTTATTTGTGTTTTATTTATGTTAAAATTTGTTTATTTTGTTGTAGGAGAGTAGTAGTAGTAGATGTCCAGCTTGTGAAGGGAACGTTATAACTCCACAACAATTTTTATTATAAATATTGAGTTTTTAATGACTACAACTCAAGGTGAGGGTTGTAAATTGTAATGTGTATTAGACTTAAGTTAATTAGAAACCAATCATATTTAGTATCGCTAGATTCAGTTAAAAACAGGGAATCTAAATGTATTAATGGCATACAAATTGTGAGTACTAATGTAAAACTGTTTGATAAATACCAGAGTAAATTTTGAAATATCCTTTGTATGAAGAATAAGAAATTCGTTCTAAAAGCCTCTACGGAAGTGAAAATTGTTCTATGACATTCCATTTCGTTTATTCTCGAACATTCTAGAAAGAATTTTTACACAAATATACCGGAAGTCGATGAAAACAGTCATCCTGAATTAGTATAAAAGCGAGACCAAATTCGACCCAAAAAACACTTGAAACTTGAACTCCAGAACTGATGCATCTCACACAACACTGATCAACGCAGCTAAGGCGAAACCGAAGAGGCGAGAAATCGACAAGACACGGCAGGAAGGCTTTTCCCGTACATAGACATAACCGACTGACTTAACCTCAACGAGAATCTTCGCCAAAAGTATCGCTGAAATAGAGCAGCGATACGGCAAATTTTAATAGAAATCACGCAGCCAGAACGTCCAGCGGCCCAGGAGGGACCAAACATTTAAATAGAGAACGAATTCTGCTGTGTTCGCATTGACTGACTAACGTGACAAAAAATTCCCCCTAACGTAAACATACAATACACAAAGCCTTCCTCAACACTGCATGGGAATCAGCGCTGCGGTGGCCGATTTCTGAATTAACGCTAAGCAGCTGACGAGCTTTTGGCGGCGTTTGAACGATATTCTACTGCCAAACGTTTTTACAAAAGTGCGGAAAAAGTAATGATCGCAAAATTTGACTTTAAATAGATTCAGTGTACACCCGAAGAGGCGAGATTGAGAAACTACCCGCAAGGAGTGTCCAGTGCGAGAATAAATAACCATTGGAACGTGAGTTACCAAAATTAAAGTCATTTGTTACCTGGTTACATTTATCACACAGTTGTACTTCACACGCCACACATACACCTTCAAATCACTTAGTTTTTTCTTGTAAGGCATCTAATTGATATGTCTTGGTAGTTCAAAGGAGTCACGTCCTGAGAGTAAAGATTTTTCACATATTAAACTCATGCTTTTCAACTGAGTCAGAATCTGAAATATGCTAGCCGATACTTGATTGGATATATATAAAAAATTGTCAATAATAATAACTTGTAAAATTTTTTCTCTGCAATTTTATAATTTTTGTCTATGAATGTTAGTCCTTCAGACGATTTGTTTGTTTTTGAAGAATCATTAAACTTAACTGATTTTTCCAAGCTAAACTGACTTGTTTAAATTTTTTCGTAGATTTAAAAATTTTATCAATCACATTTTTTTCTTGGAACAAACGTTTCCAAGTGGCGCCCACAAAAAGCATAGTATTAAGTTGTGTTACAGGACTACATCACTGCAGAGGATCCAGTCAACAGAGTAAGTAACAAAAGTGCGCGGAGGTAACGCCCGGCAGTTTACAACACAAACATTTTAAACAACACCCACTACTTGTTTATCGTTATAAATTGGCAGCCCAACTAGTGAGGCTTGGAAAAGACGGAACAAGCCCGTCAACTACCAACATATTAGAATGCCGCAACCTAAGGGAAAAAAGGTGAAGAAGACTGTGGAACCCGAGTTCAGTGTGGAAGACGGAGAGGCAGTACAAATGGAGGAAACGGAATTAGAACCGCCCACACTAGAAATGGAAAGACCGGTACAAACGGCAGATGAAATAGAGGAACAAACGGGAGAAGAACCCATACAAATGGTAGAACAAACAGAGAAACCCGAACCAGAAAAATAGCGAGCGTTGACATGAATGCAATAATGGTGATGCTCCTAGGAATGAAGGAGGAGAATAATAAAAATAGACGGGAAGATAAGGAGGAGAATAATAAAAACAGGCTGGAAGATAAAGAGAAATTAGACAAAAACATAGAATCTTTCAATAGATGACAATGGGAAGAAACTGAAGATATTTCAGGAGGAGAATAAAAAAAGTATAGAGTCCCTGAAAAAAGAAATTAGCATAAAATACGAAACAGTAAACAAAACGATCAATGATAATAAAATCGATAGTATCAGGAAGGTCGAAAACATGGAGAAACAGTTGGAAAGGTTACGGGAGGGAAACAATACACGTTTCGAAAATATAGAGGAACAAGCACTAGAGACCAAACAAGATGTTAGAAATCTCGAAAACAAGGTAAGGCAGAACCAAGACGCCATCATGCAGGAGGTAGGAGAAGTCCAGCACATCGCTAACAGGCTGGACGAACAAATAAAAACTAACAAAAATAGTATACTGGAAATAGACCAGAGAGAGAAAAACCTGCAGGAAAGATTAGAGGCGCTGAGAGACACACCAATACTAAACACTCATACGTGTCATGGTGAAAACAGGGAAGTAATCAACTTCCAGGACTATCGACGAAACCCAATGGAATTTTTGGAAAGAATGGAGGAGGTTATTGGGAGAAGTAGAGAAACAAGGTGGGACAGGATAAGAGAGATGATTGACGAGACGTTTAAAAATACTAAGGATAACTGGTGGATAGCGGTACGACCCGAAATAACGAATTTAGCAGAGTTTAAACGCCAGTTTAAGGGAAAGTATTGGTCAGAGACCGCACAAAACAGGGTAAGAATGGACATTTTCTATGGCAAATACGACGCGTCCTATGGACAGTCCCCGACGTCTTATTTCCTGGGAAAGGTATGTTTAGCACGGAAGTTGATACCGCCGATCCCAGAAGAATGTTTGGTAAGGCAGTTAGCTGGACATTACAGCTATGGTATCAAGGATGCCCAATTATACCAACAGATTAGCAAAATAGCCGATCTGGCCAAATTATTGGAAAATTGCGAATCCACAGGAAGGTTCCAGGATTACCAACCCCCCAATCGTAAGGTAGAGTACAACAACAATAATAACGGACCAAACCGGAATGGAGGTGGGAACGGTAATAATCTAAACACCAATAATCAGAATAATAATATCCCACCAAATGGCCGAAATGATAACACTCAGGGCCCAATTAACCGCAACTATCCGGGACCAAACAGAGGTAATTACACCGGGAATAACTACGGTAGGAACTTCCACCAGGGAAACGGTTATCGCGGGAATAATTATAGAGGAAGTAATTATGGTCAACGTAATGGTTATCGCAACGGGGGAAACCAAGGAGGAGGCGATAGGAGAAACCAAAATGAATATAGGCCCCAGGTAAATTATACAATGGCCAATAACCGACGGCCATATCCACCTAATGTACCCACTTACATGTTTTACCCACAACAGGCGCCAAGTAGCCAGGGTAACACGGCGAATAGCCAACCTATTAACGGTAATCCCGAGGTCAGGCAGGAAACACAGACGGGTCAGCAACCCAATGTTCCGGGAGACCGGGCCAATGAGACAGTGGCTCATTTAAACTAAACGCGGCAGTGAAAAAGGAAAACCGCCCTTCACTGAACCAATATTATGGGGTGACAAACGACGAACATAGCCAGGACAAAGACGGGACTAGGATAAGAATAAATAATTACCTTAAGGATATTAGAGAGGAGTTATTAGAAGAAGGCGATAATATCATTAAAAATAGTAACCAAGGGAATAATAGTATCGTGCAGGTTAAAGCATATATCAATGGCATAGAAGCGATACTACTCATTGACACGGGGTCAAATGTGTCACTTATCGATAGCATTGAGTTAGAGCGGATTAAACAAAATAGTAATTTACCAATACCCACTCTACCGATAAATAACATTATTTTAGTCGGAGCAACGGGGAGGCAAAATAAATCAATAAAGAAACAGGTGTCATTAGAGATGACTAGTAATGGGGTGACAATACCAATAGGGTTATTAGTGGCGAGTAATTTACCCATGAGTATACTAATAGGCTGCGATATACTTAGGCCGTACAATGCTGTAATAGATTTGGAAAGTAAGGTGATAACTTTTAAGACTAACAAGGGGATTTGGACCAATAATTTAATCGATGTCCAAGGAAGTGGTACAGACAATACACCTTATCAAGCGATAGTGAATCATTATTATTGTACCGATCGTCCAATCAATATGCCATTATATCAGGAGGAAAACCCAGAGTTGTGGTTTGAAAAGTTAGAAGAAATACGGGATTTCCAAAGGACGAAAGCAAGGGGTCTGATCAGCGAAAAACAGGCGGAACAATTAATCGAGGTATACAACCATTATAAACACATATTCTCGAACGCTCCAGGTAAAGCCAGAGATTATCAGTGCACCATAAAATTCAAAACTCCGGTGGAATTTAACAGGAAATCGTACCCGATCGCATACTCGCTAAAGAATGGAGTCAGGGAAGAATTGAACAGGATGATAGAGGACGACATAATCGAGTATAGTCATTCGCCCTTTACCAGCCCAATCATAGCGGTGCCAAAAAAGAACGGAAAGGTACGTATATGTCTCGATGCTAGGGAGATTAACAAAATGATTGTTAACGACCGCACATCACCTGGGGAGATAGAGGAGATATTAAAAAAGTTCCACGGAATCAGATATATAAGCTCATGGGATACGGTATGCGGATACTGGCAGATAGAACTCCACCCTGATAGTAGGAAATATATGGCATTCATATTCGAGGGCAGAAACTATCAGTTTAAGCGGTTACCTTTTGGCTTAATAAATTCTGTGGCGGTGTTTGTAAAGATAATGGACAGAATATTGGGGCAGGAAGTACTGAAGTTTACGACAGTGTACGTCGACGACCTACTGGTGACTTCAGCGAATTGGGACGACCATTGTAATAGGGTTGAACAGGTGCTACAGAAATTATCAGAGAATAATATTACCCTCAAATTAGACAAGTCCCAATTCATTGCAAATGAGGTGAAATTTTTAGGATTTAGTTTAACAGAACAAGGGATTACTCCATCCAAGGAAAAGGTAGAGGCCATACAGAAGTTCCCCACCCCAAAGAATAGGAAACAGCTGCAGTTATTTTTAGGAATCTGCAACTATTACAGAAAGTTTCGGTCCAATTACTCAGAACTAACTGCCAGGTTCCAAAAGCAGTTATCAGCTAAAGACAAATGGACTTGGGGACCAGAGCAAGATGGAGTGCTCAATATAATAAAGGAAAAGTTTTAGAAACCGTAATGTTGCATCATCCCGACTTTACAAAACCATTTTTTCTAAACTGCGATGCCAGTAACGTGAGTTTAGGTGCAGCCCTCTATCAGGAAGATCAGGACGGTAACCATTTAGTAATTAGCTTTGCTAGCCACGTGCTGAACAGTTGCGAACGAAACTACAATACTACCGAAAAAGAACTGTTGAGTGTAGTTTTCGCATGCGGTAAATTTAGGACATATATATTAGGATACCCCATAACAGCTAGAAGCGACCACAAATCTATATCATTTTTAAAGCATTGTAAACTGAACCACGGAAGGCTGACTAGATGGGTTTTGGCCTTGCAAGAGTACAATATCACATGGGAATATATACCCGGCAAACAGAACGTAGCCGCCGACGTCTTATCTCGCGTCAATATACCAGACCAAACCTTTGACGGCGAAAAGGAACAATTAGCCAAGGTTTACCACATTATTAAGAGCAGGGAGGATTTAAAAGATATTTTGCACGAAATAAAATCACAACAAGAGGCCGATCCGAAATTAGGAGATATTAGAAAAAGGGTACAGGAAGGCGATGAGGTCATAAACAGATTTTATTGTATACACGACGACACTTTGTTTATTAGGAATACCCCGCAACAAGAGAATTGGAAATTAGTGATTCCACCAGCGATAGAGAGACCGCTAATAATCGACTATCACGAGAGGTACGGACATATGGGTGCCCTCAAAGTCAGGAAGGCATTGGAAGAGCAAACATACATCAGAGGGATGAATAAGAAGGTGCAACTGGCGATACGGTCGTGTGATATTTGTCAAAAAGTAAAGTATGATAACGAGAGGAAGGAAGGGGTCATGATACCCATATTATCTACCGAAAAATTGGAAAAGGTATTTCTCGATATCTGCGGACCCTTTCCACGCAGCGCTGGGAAACAACGATATAAATTTATCGTAATCATTTTCGACCACTTTAGCAAGTATACAAAGCTATACCCAATAACTAGGGCAACGACCAGGAAAACAATAGACATAATAATCAAGCGTTATATAATGGAAGTGGGCCGACCGTATTCTATAATTACGGACCACGGTACTCAGTTTAGGGGAAAACTTTGGAAGGAAAGCTTGGGAGAACACGGAATAAAAACGTACAAGACGTCCGTATATCACCCGAATAGTAACCCAGCCGAGAGAGTGTTAAGGGAGGTAGGACGGTTACTAAGAACATACTGCCATAACGAGCAGAAAAGATGGCATGAATATGTAGCCTCTACCGAGGATTTTCTCAATTTCTCGCATCACAATACCATCGAGATGTCGCCATACACGGTTATGTTCGAAAGACCCCCACCACGAGAGATAAAAGAAATTATTAATTTTCCCGACGAACCCGCATACCAATTTGAGGGGGCAAAATTTTATAATAAGGTGTTAGGAAAAACGGAACAGCAGCGGAAAAAATATATCAAATCACAGCCTAAGGCAATTAAATATGAGGTAGGTGAAAAGGTGTTAGTTAAAAATAGAGAATTGCCCAGTGCTATACAAGGCATAACGAGGAAATTGCTACTCTTATATACAGGGCCTTTCACGATAACCAGAGACAATAAAAACAATACTTACGAGGTAACTGACACAATTAGGAACAAGGTAAAAGGTACGTATAACCAGACTTCATTAAAAAAGTACCATTAAAAAAAAAAAATCGCAAGTCGAATACTCAATCAGTGACCAAGTACCATGACCAAAAACCAAAGTCAAATACAGCTTCATAGAGAAGGTACCTTGACTAAACATGTTAACGTGAATTTTTTAACTTAGCCATAATTAGAAAGGAGAGAGATTATTATAAGTGAATAATACGAGAAGGACACCTTACACCAAAGGCATAAAGATATATATAAAATATAGATTTATTTCCAATAGCCATGTCAACGTATATTTACCAGCTTACCCGTACTTAGAGAAGGAGAGAGATTATTATTAATAAATATTACGAGATGGACACATTCCATCATAGGCAAGATTTATTTCCAATAGCCATGTCAACGTATATTTACCAGCTTACCCGTACTTAGAGAAGGAGAGAGATTGTTATTAATAAATATTACGAGAAGGACACCTTACACCAAAGGCATAAAGATATATATAAAATATAGATTTATTTCCAATAGCCATGTCAACGTATATTTACCAACTTACCCGTACTTAGAGAAGGAGAGAGATTATTATAAATGAATAATACGAGAAGGACACCTTACACCAAAGGCATAAAGATATATATAAAATATAGATTTATTTCCAATAGCCATGTCAACGTATATTTACCAGCTTACCCGTACTTAGAGAAGGAGAGAGATTATTATTAATAAATATTACGAGATGGACACATTCCATCATAGGCAAGATTTATTTCCAATAGCCATGTCAACGTATATTTACCAGCTTACCCGTACTTAGAGAAGGAGAGAGATTGTTATTATTAAATATTACGAGAAGGACACCTTACACCAAAGGCATAATGATATATATATATAAAATATAGATTTATTTCCAATAGCCATGTCAACGTATATTTACCAGCTTACCCGTACTTAGAGAAGGAGAGAGATTGTTATTAATAAATATTACGAGATGGACACCTTACACCAAAGGCATAATGATATATATATATATAAAATATAGATTTATTTCCAATAGCCATGTCAACGTATATTTACCAACTTACCCGTTCTTAGAGAAGGAGAGAGATTATTATTAATAAATATTACGAGATGGACACATTCCATCATAGGCAAGATTTATTTCCAATAGCCAAGTCAACGTATATTTACCAGCTTACCCGTACTTAGAGAAGGAGAGAGATTATTATTAATAAATATTACGAGACGGACACTTAGTAAAGGAGAAAAGAAGGAGAAATACTGTCATATATTTGATATTAAATGGAAATGATAAATGAAAAAAAAATAAAAAAAAGGGAAAACAGTGTGTTACATAAGGAGATAATGATGAATATAAATATAGCTATTAACATTGAATGATTTTAAACGATAATTTTAACCTGCGGAGAACGATATATTAATATAATTGTGAATTAATCAGAAGAGTTTAAGAAAGGGAATTTATGTGTAGGAGCCTATGATCTTTGAATATTGTATTATTATTATTATTATTATTATTATTTGTTGCAAAGGTGCAATTATTATTTTCTGAACAGGGATGTGTTGCCTCTGATTTCAGTAGTTATAGACAGGAAGGGACAGAGAATGAATGCCATAGCGAGCCACTCTGACTCCCAACCCTCTATGTAAGTTAGGGAATTGATAGGGAATTATATCAAAGATTAATTATATAACATCAAGGTAAAAAGGAAAGGAATAGGTGATACGACAAAGAACGAAATAGGAATATTGAGTTGGATTAATATATTAAAGGAGTAGTACAGGAATTTAATTATAAGATAAAAGAATGAGATATAAAGAAGCTAATAAATGGTTAATATAGAGATGATAATTTCATCAAAACCAAAGATATGTTTTTCCAAAATTATCAACTTTAACGGAGAGGCATATGTAACGTCACAGAACGTTCCATAAAAGAAATCATTTATATAGTAAGTTAGCATAAGAGGAAAGTGAGGTGAACAGTATCGAACCCAAGTAGTCCCAAAAAATTGTGTAATTTTGTATAATAATTATTTCTATCAACTTGAAAAAACGACCAAACTATGACTAAGACAAAACCCCATATATATTATTAAAGTGAATAAGAGTGAAAAAACCATAAGACACTATAAGAGAGAGAAATAATGTCAGAATTAACCAAAATGAAGTCAATAATTACTAAGTGTTATAACTATGAATATAGTATTAAAAACTATTTTTTGTGAATAAATGGACATGATCCATTATTATATTATGTGATGTAAATGAAATAAATGTATTAAATGACTTAAATACATTATTAGAAAGAGTTTAAGTTAAAATAAAAATGATATATTTGCAATGACAAAAAATATTAATGTGTTGGATTTGAGACCATACACCAAGATTTCATGAAAAAATTAATTATTATCAGATTTAAATAAAAACTATATGTAATTGTCAAGCAGACAATAGTGAACAATTTATCTTAAATAAAGGAAGCTGTCAAATGAATAAAAAGCAGTCAAAATAGCCAAAAACAGTGTTAACTAAAAACATGTAATAGGCATCTAATATTGTATAATTTATGAATTTAATGTTGCCAAAATGCAACCAAATTGCATTAGAAAGCTGTAATATGATATAAAGCAACTATACTAATATACCTGACCAACTTTAACATTGTAATAGTCAAGTTAGCAAAATATTTACTTATACCATGTATGGCTGGAACCAATTATCCAGTACAAAAATAATCATATCTGGCTAAATACTTACATAATACTAACAAAAATAAGATAGAAAGGTACAATACATCAGTATACCTTAATAAGAAACAAACTCAGTTGAAAGTAAAGTCAATTCTAAAAGAATTTAACTAATTAGAGTGAGATTTGTCACGCCATAAAAAAAGGACATCTCAAGACCAATCAATGATGCTATGTCATCTTGTGATAAATATATGTACAGAGTAACCAGGTATCACAAAAGATAGACAAAATAATAAACTCTGTGTGTACAGTAGTGAAATCATACATATATTAAAGAAAAAGACTAATCATTGTATTAGAAAACTGACAAGAATCTAGGCCATGAGCAGAGGCCATATAAAATTGTATTTATTTGTGTTTTATTTATGTTAAAATTTGTTTATTTTGTTGTAGGAAAGTAGTAGTATTAGATGTTAAGCTTGTGGAAGGAACTTTGTAACTCCACAACAATTTTTGTTATAAAAAATGAGTTTTCAGTGACAACAACTCAAGGTGAGGGTTGTATATTGTATTGTTTATTAGACTTAAGTTAATTAGAAATCAATCATATTTAGTATCGCTAGATTCAGTTAAAAACAGGGAATCTAAATGTATTAATGGCATACAAATTGTGAGTACTAATGTAAAACTGTTTGATAAATACCAGAGTAAATTTTGAAATATCCTTTGTATGAAGAATAAGAAATTCGTTCTAAAAGCCTCTACGGAAGTGAAAATTGTTCTATGACATTCCATTTCGTTTATTCTCGAACATTCTAGAGAGAATTTTTACACAAATATACCGGAAGTCGATGAAAACACTCATCCTGAATTAGTATAAAAGCGAGACCAAATTCGACCCAAAAAACACTTGAAACTTGAACTCCAGAACTGATGCATCTTACACAACACTGATCAACGCAGCTAAGGCGAAACCGAAGAGGCGAGAAATCGACAAGACACGGCAGGAAGGCTTTTCCCGTACATAGACATAACCGACTGACTTAACCTCAACGAGAATCTTCGCCAAAAGTATCGCTGAAATAGAGCAGCGATACGGCAAATTTTAATAGAAATCACGCAGCCAGAACGTCCAGCGGCCCAGGAGGGACCAAACATTTAAATAGAGAACGAATTCTGCTGTGTTCGCATTGACTGACTAACGTGACAAAAATTCCCCCTAACGTAAACATACAATACACAAAGCCTTCCTCAACACTGCATGGGAATCAGCGCTGCGGTGGCCGATTTCTGAATTAACGCTAAGCAGCTGACGAGCTTTTGGCGGCGTTTGAACGATATTCTACTGCCAAACGTTTTTACAAAAGTGCGGAAAAAGTAATGATCGCAAAATTTGACTTTAAATAGATTCAGTGTACACCCGAAGAGGCGAGATTGAGAAACTACCCGCAAGGAGTGTCCAGTGCGAGAATAAATAACCATTGGAACGTGAGTTACCAAAATTAAAGTCATTTGTTACCTGGTTACATTTATCACACAGTTGTACTTCACACGCCACACATACACCTTCAAATCACTTAGTTTTTTCTTGTAAGGCATCTAATTGATATGTCTTGGTAGTTCAAAGGAGTCACGTCCTGAGAGTAAAGATTTTTCACATATTAAACTCATGCTTTTCAACTGAGTCAGAAACTGAAATATGCTAGCCGATACTTGATTGGATATATATAAAAAATTGTCAATAATAATAACTTGTAAAAATTTTTCTCTGCAATTTTATAATTTTTTTCTATGAATGTTAGTCCTTCAGACGATTTGTTTGTTTTTGAAGAATCATTAAACTTAACTGATTTTTCCAAGCTAAACTGACTTGTTTAAATTTTTTCGTAGATTTAAAAATTTTATCAATCACATTTTTTTCTTGGAACAAACGTTTCCAAGTGGCGCCCACAAAAAGCATAGTATTAAGTTGTGTTACAGGACTACATCACTGCAGAGGATCCAGTCAACAGAGTAAGTAACAAAAGTGCGCGGAGGTAACGCCCGACAGTTTACAACACAAACATTTTAAACAACACCCACTACTTGTTTATCGTTATAACGTGCACGTTTATACACGTTAAAGTTGGTTTGTTAAATTTTATGATGTAAAATAAATACTAAATACAAAATATAAGCTAATACTAACAAAAACTCTTAATGACCGGCGCGCTTAGAAATAACAGTGAGTTAATAAAATTAGAGTGGTTTTGTTGATATTCGGTTTCTGACTAAACAAAATTTTAAAACAGTTGTGTTGGCATTAATAAGAATTAGTTGTCATTATATTAAATTGAAAAATTTAACTCAGGTTATATTAAAATAATTTTAATTATACATATGCACCTCCCACACATACATTCGCCCAAACATATCACGTACGCATAAATAATAAATAATACTTTATAATTTTAAAAGTAAAATTTTTTTTTATGTTTTCAATGTTTGACAGAATCATTTAATATACTGTCATCATAAGAATTGTAATGTATATTTAATAGTATATTGTAACTTATAATTACATATTATTATTATAATACGCACATAATACACATAAAGTGCGCGCGCGCGCGCGCGCGTGTGTGTGTGTGTGTGTGAAAGAGTAAATAGTTATTATAAATTTTAAATAGTAAAATTTATATAATCTTTTTTATTCAAGAATATAACATTGTAATATACTTGATATAAAGTTTATTTGACACACTAAGCATTTAAATTATTTGGGTGCACACTGTTCCTATTAGAGTGATCTTATTTTCAAAATATTTATTACTATCCTTTTTAATTGATAGTTAGATCTGTCAACAGTTAACAAGTTGATTGTTAACTGTCACTAATTTCTTAATGTCTGCCAGGCACCTAAAATAAAACAAATTCTATTCTCTTACAGTATACCAGTACGAAGATTATAGTAAGTTGTAAGTTATTTAAATTATGATTATTACATAAGCCTATTGTGATTAAACTACATGCCAACTTACATAAAAAGTATAATACGTTTTAAACTTTTTCAGATTTCTTTTTAAATGAAATGCAACTTAAATGTTTTAAATTCACTTTAATTATTTCATCTCACCATACTAGGCCTATCTACTCTCTACAAACTTAAACTTCATATGTGACGAAGTTTTTGGACATAACTCAAATATGTTCAAATACAACGGGCTGGTTCCGGATGTAAATGTATTAGAGATACGTTCAAAACATGAACACGCAAGAAAAAAGTTAGTTATTTTTGTGCTGTACTAAATGAAATTTCTCATCATTTAGCCACTTACAGATAAAACTTGAGATACTAGTGTTATCTAAATCCTTAAGGATCCTATTATTTAACTTGGAGAAACCTCTTAGTCAAATAAATTTTATATTCTTCAAGATTGCAAATTAATAAACGATTATATTTAGTTTTTGTTATCTCAAATCGTATTATCTTATATTGCTTGTTAAATCTAAATATTCAATATTATGAAAATTCTTGAATGAGCTGTCTTCAGTCCGAGTAATTACAGAAAGTTACTAGCCATATTTTTAGTTCTATTGATATGTATCAAATTTAATTAAATTGTTGTATTTAAATGAACTCAGCATCTTACTATATGATTCCTTGTCATAAGGGTAAGAAAATAAATTTTTGAGTGTAAAAATCAGGTACTTCAGATACTTTAACAATATACACAAACGAAAGATAAAAGTTTAAACTACGAATGGCCAAGTGCAATTTATTAAATCTGAAGAATTAACTATACAGGGTACTAGCAAGTTTTTTAACGAGGAATATTACCTTAATAATTGAAGGTAAAGAGGTTCACGCTGCGGTCAGGAAGAAGTTCTCTAACAATAAAACAATAAAACTTGGTATAGACGATTTATGGGCGGCTGATATACTTGTAATGTCAAATTATGCCGATCAGAGTGACAACTATAAGTACATACTTCGAAGGCTTACACAGCCGGAGTCAATGTTATTAAAATACATTCCCGGGCTGTTTGGCCGTGGTGTAAAGTTTTGTTCTAAGACCGACGTTTCCGCAGTATCATCGACTGCCACAATCACTTTAAAAATCGAGCTGCACTAAAGTAGGGTAGTACACTTCAGAGGCCATAGTACTGTGGTTAAGGCTAGGTAGTTACGGCTACGTCAGTGCAGCTCGAGTTTTACACTGAGGATAGTAGTCGATGGTACTGAAAAAATGTCTGTTATAGAACAAAACCTTTGACTACGGCCAAACATCACAGGGAACGGATTTTAAAACTATAAGTACATTTTGATATGTTGATATGTTATGTAAATACCCTTTCTTGAGATCACTAAAGAAGAACATTCCTGTTGATGTTGCTAAAGTGTTGAGGAAATTATAAAGTAAGGTATTACAGTCTGCCACAAGAGATCGAACCTGTTACATTTAGATAAGGGTATAGAGACTAAAAATAAAGAGTTCAATTCATTAATAACACTATGCTCTATCACATAGAAATCAAGTAAAAGAGCACTGTTATAGACGCTACAATAGGATTCAGAATAATTGGACGAAAGTGATCTCCAAGATCAATGTGAAATTAAAAGATATTGCTAGGGTTATAAAATTTTGCATATAGAACAGTAGCAGTGGAACCTACAG
Source organism: Magicicada septendecula (assembly GCA_034769895.1). Taxonomy (NCBI): domain Eukaryota; kingdom Metazoa; phylum Arthropoda; class Insecta; order Hemiptera; family Cicadidae; genus Magicicada; species Magicicada septendecula. Next base: position 176,391,304 of record CM068369.1, on the reverse strand, counting down.
AAGTTAATAAAGATAACGAAAATGAGTTATTAGGAACAGTCCTGACACATACACTACCGGAGGTAACGACAAAGTCTAAGCTCCAATTTGGCGACAAAGTTTAGATTGTGAATAAGAAAGTCACCGTCACGATTAAATATAAAAACAATTGGTGAATGGAGCTAAATGAATAAGCTAAAAGTGAATGGAGATGATAACAAGAATTTAGTCAATTAATACTAATGTTTTAAAATAGTCTCTACTTAAGAAAAGGTACTAAAACCTATCATCAGCTACTCAGTTATTAATTCAGTTATTAACTCGATTCCGTACTTTTGAAGGAGCTACTTTATATACAACATTCTTTATATGAGTCGAATTACAAGATCGTATCGTTAAAGTCTGGTAAAGCTATGAGTGTTACGTATCGTAAGTTATTGAGGTCTTCACGCCACTTGTCTGCTCCTAGTTCGATAAAATACAATTTACATCTCGCCTGTATCACTTGTTTCACTGCTCCCAACTCTGACGTATCCACCAGCTGTAATGAATTACATTACATGAAACCTCTATCTAACATCGTACCGCGTTTACTTGTTGTAAACGTCTTTAATTTCAATAACGTTGTCCTTGAATGGATTGTTAATAAATTTTCAAATTAAATTCAGGGAAACAACTGTTCTTTCAACAATGTGTACGTATTCTGTTAAATTGTGTTTTTGTAGTTTATACTACGAGACACTGTCACTTGAATATTATTACAAGTGTATAGATAATTTTATACAAATTTGTTTAAATATGTGTGCTTAAGTGTATACACTTTAAAATAAAAATTAGAAGTAATTCATAATAACGAAGTAACATTTTAAATTTATTATTTAATATTCGATTACGTCTTAACGGTATGAAGGTTGTTGGTACAAAAGACATCTTAAAGGTTGCAGCCTAGAACATATAGGGTTTGGATCAGAAGGAACCAGAAATGATAAATGCCCTAGAATATCAGAAAGTAAATATTGCCATAATTACAGAAACAAAGAAGAAGCTGAAAGGTACTAGATGTGTACTAGAGGAGACTTTGGAATAATATATAGTGGAGTTGAGAAGATGGAAATAGCACAGGCAGGAGTAGCTGTATATGTGGTTAAAAAGTAGAAACAAAATAATAAGTTATGGCTACGTGAGAAAAAGAATAGCCACATTACTAATACAAATTGAAAGAGGCATCCTGACGATTATTGGCGTATATGCTCCGGAAGAGTGTAAGAAAGAGGAAACAAAATTTTTCTATGAAATTCTGCAGAGGAGGTAAATGAAAATACTATTAGTGATCATCTAATAATAGCAGGGGACTTAAGACCTCGTGTTGGTAACCTACGAGTTCCTAATATGGTGGGTATTTTTGGCGAGAGTGTTATGAACGAGAAAGGAAACGAACTTAGAGTTTTTGCCACCTTCAATAAATTAAAACTGACAAATACATTTTTCCGAAAGAAAGAAAATTATAAGTATACTTTGTGGCTTAGAACTAAGAAAACAATAAGTACTGAATCACAAACCTTCAAAGTAAATTTACTATTAGATGAAGTTGTACGACATGTCTATAACTCAAGATTGAATGAGGTTCTATCGCAAACTCCGTCTATTACCGCTATAGAAGATGAGTGGCACCAACTTAAAGGAGCTATAAAACAGGTAGGTTTTAAAGCTTAGATTTTAAAAAAGTGAACAAAAGGATAAAGGTCTCTAGATTTGGAATACCGAAATAAAAAATGCTGTAAATGAAAAAATTGACTGCATTTTTTGAGTATTTAAATACACGGTTTGATGAAAGTAAAGAGAAATATAAAGAACAGAACGAAGATGATAATCAGGGAAGTCCATTAAGAGTCCTGGGATAATTTTATCAGTGTCATATAAAATGATATTCATGGACGATAAAACATCTGCATACACATTATGAAGACACTCAGTTTACAAGAGAAGGACAAGGCAAATTTAAATGTTATGAGTGAGAAAAGGTGGATTCAATACTATAACAAACTGTGGTGTAATGATACAGATACCTAGGCTTAAAACGAAATCAGCGAAGGTGAGGCAAATTTTAATATCACAGTAGATTTAATAACAATTGAAGAATTAAAAATTGCTCTGAGGTGCTCAAAAAATAGGAAATCTCCTGGTCTGATAGAATAAATGCAGAATTAATCAACTATAGTAATTTGTCATTCAAATTACAGCATTCGTATTTATTTAATATATGTTGGCTATCTCGACCGATTCCACAAGGTTGGTTATAAGTCCATGTTACATCAGTTTTCAGAAAAGGAGGTAGAAGTAATTGGAAGAATTGTAGGGGAATCAGTTTACTAAATACAACTTACAAAATTTATTTTAAGATAATAATTGATAGGTTATCGAGAATTGCTGAGAGTCTGATCTTAAAAGAACAACATGGGTTTCGGAGGGGAAGGTCCACAATTGATAATGACTTTATGTTAAAACAAATAGTGGAAACAAAATTGTATTTAATGCAGAGATATATCGTGCATTTGTGGACCTCAAAAAAGCATTTTACAGGTTGGATAGAGCAACGTTATGAAGAATAATGCAGAGAAAAGGATACCCCATTCATTTAATAAAGGTAATTAAAAGTATATATAATGGAACGCAGATGCGGATAAAAACTAACAGATTGTCAAAGCCCATTGGAATAACCGAAGGTGTTTCGCAGGGTTGCAGTATTTCTCCTGTTTTATTTAATATTTATATAGATGGTGTCATAAGAAATTGGGAATTGAATGCCCTCAAAGGATTTTACTTGGGGAAAGGAGTTTATTTAAATATTTTAATGTATGCAGAAGATCTTATGATGATCCAAGAGAATGAAAATTACTTTCAAAGTTCGTTGTTTCATCTTACTGACATTTTGGCAGATTACAATTAAACCATTTCCTTATCCAAAACAAAAGTTGTAGCTTTTTCTAGGGCAAATCATATTAGAACAAAGATTATCGTACAGGACTCGGTAATAGAACAGGTGCCAGTTTTCAAGTATATAGGGTGTAGCATTACATACCAAGATGATAAAGAGATTGGAAGCAAAAATTAGTCTCTTCTAGTCGCTTTGTGGCTGTATCATTACACATTTAATGAAGAAAATAAGGAAAGAGATGCAATTGAAATATTATAATGTAATGACTCGTCCCTCAACTACTGTATGTTAGTGAAACTTGGATTAGAAAGGCCAAAGCTAATATATCTAGAATACAAGGAGCAAAAATAAGGTTCTTTAGGGCTGTAAAGGGTTGTACCAGGAGAGACGTTGTCAGAAATGATCATATTAGAATGTAGCTAGGCATAGCTGAAAGCTTAAATGAGAAATCTCCCGGTACAAAACGGAGTGGCGGTTACACGTAAAGAGAATGGATCCAACTAAATTTTCAAGAAAGTAAGCGGTTGACTATCATCCAATGGGAAAAGAAGAGTGAGAAGATGCCGTAAGCGATGTTTGGATGAATTATATTTAGACTGGAATAGTCTTAGGCTACTAGCCTAAGCTCTAAATGATGACGACGACGACCATTCGTTAAAAAAGGGAGTAGTTTTTTAAAACTAGAAACTTTTGCATTTAAGAATGAACTAATTGTAACGTCTGCAAGTTCTAATCACAAGGAATCAAATATTTAAACAATTTGTTGTCGTCGTTAACGTCAAGGACTAAGCTGTGGATCTGATCCGACTCCAGAATCCAACTCTTTCTAGTACGGAATACGCTGTGTTTTCTAAGAGGTGTATACTAGAAAGGAAATCAGTACTCACTCAGTAGAAAATAAATGTTCAAAAACTCCTTGAAACAAAATTCAGAGGTAGTTTATCAAGTTGCTATAACTCCAGAAATTATAAATATCGAGTCCCATTCCCTAAAAAAGTATGCAAGATAAAAAAAAACACCACAGGATTAGGGCAATGATTGAAAAACGTCCATGATCAGAGAGCCGGTATATGTAGACTGTTTTTATAACACATTCTGTACGTTTAACTACTGTAACATATCCAGTGACAGTTGAAAAGCAATGCATCGATCGAGCTGCGAATAAGCGACATATAATAGTAAAATGCATTCGTGTATTTACACATGGGAAATAAAAATTTTACCATCTGATAAGGGTACTACTTATTCCAAGTGATTATTTGAAACAAAAGGGGATTTATTGATTTACTCCTAAAAACCTAAGATATGTTTTAAAACGTATATTCATGTTGGAAAAATTTATTCCTACTAGTTGTCTACTACTCTATTAGGTTCTTGTTGATTTTTGAAGTAAAACACAAATTGGATGTAGAGCAAATGGCTGCTGTATTATATTCCTGTATTCCTACGAGGTGATCTGGCTAATGACATATATACCTAGGCCTGTTCCCTGTTACCTGTTGCAGCTAAAGGGAATTAAAAGATCGGAAAAGGTGTTTGACCTAAGAAACTCTATGTCAATTAAATCAGGAAAGGCAAATCTGGAATCCAAACCTAAATAAATCTTTAGTTGATACTTCTGTTAATTTATATAATACTATTTTGTCAATACACTTTACGAAGAATAGTTTGTTTACAAATGATGTGTTTCTAAAATATTAATTATAGCACATTTCATGGAAACCTTTGAAGTGATAGATATGGGCAACCCAACGTTTATATTTGGTATGCAAAATAACAGATCATTATTTATGCAAGTCTTGAATGTATCTAAGAGTTGTGCATTCAAAATATGCTGAGACCTTTTAAAATGCCAGACAAAGCAACATTAAAATTAAGAAATCTGACGATATCTCTTACAGCTTTTAGTAAGCTGTACGAACATTACAAGAATCGACAACTACTGGGCTGTCGATAAGTCTTTGCTTATCGAAACATTTTTCTGTATAAACATTTTGGCCACCCACCGAAGGCCTTTTTAAGTAGTAAAACGTCCGACTCGGAATGACAGACCGAACGTACCCCAAGTTGAGTTATAAGCAATCAGTTTCCGTGGATGAGGTTACTGGTTTGCTCTTCTTCAGAATTCGGTGTTAGTGTTAACGTCCAGCAAGAAACCCCCAGTATTCTGCGTAAAGGCCTGTTTATACTGTTTATCTTAATGTCTGGTAACATTTATGTAACATTTCGTATCTCACATCGTGTAAGAGGCCATGTTTGACCCTGAAGTCGAAAAAAATGTTTTAATTTTAACAGACGTACAGCCATGTTTTGGACGTGTATGGCGTGTCATATACCTTTTTCTTTTTCTTTTCTTTTAACAGGATTGCAGTTAGTGTCTTCATCTTTACCTATGACTGAAGTAAGGTAAGCAAACATGTGACAGACTCAGTGGGTTGATTGTCTATGCACAGTTTACTTCACCGTTTTAAGTGCTAAGGCAAAAATGCTTGTTTCGTAAATAATCACTCACTTATGTAGTGTTGCCGAATAATGTCTTATAAGCGATAATGGATAATAATGTTATTATAAAATAACGCACAATAATTCCTGTATATTGACAGTTTGTTAAAGTCGACAGTAATGATATTTTTGGTTTATATTATCATTGAAATTCTCAGACGTTACAACGGTAAAAACCTAAGAAAATACATCGAATGGTTTCTGAAAAATTAGTATCGAAAATTGTACCTAAATTATGACTAAACCTAAGTTAATTATGACCTTGAACCTATGTTTATTAATTCTAAACTGACTGGAACAAAACATTATACACAATTTACTAAAATATGTTACTTCACATATTTTACGTGTAAGTATAAGGACTTTACTTACTAATTATATTAAATTGTATTATCAAAAATGTGTAAGATTTTATACTACTTGATTATAATGCTTTGATTGCCACAAAATTTATATGTACTTGGATAAGGTTATAGTGTTCTGTAAAATAATATGCCAATATTAATGAATCAAGTAAGTAATAACAACGGGCATTGTTAGACAATTTGCATTTAAAATAACGAAAAATATTTTAAAAATGGAACACGCAAAACTTCCGATCATCTGAGATTTCGATTAGCATTCAAGTGGGCAAAATAAACTGGGAGAGTATTGGTGTGCTAATTTATCCAACACAGAAAATTCCTGCTTTTGCACTGTAAATGTGGTTTGGTGGCGTCAATCCCTTTGTCACAAAATGAAAAATTTCCTAATTTTCTCGTATCCGTACTCATCTTTTTTAAAATGTAAAGAAGATTATTGTGATTTGGGCAGTAAGCCTCAAGTAATAGTATATGTGGTCTAAGTGATATCACAAAAATTAATTTTAAACGTATGTAAGTTATTCAATCTAAACATATCACAATGAAATTGAAAACGGCCACAGAATATCGTAAAATCAATCACTAAATCATTTCCTGTAGCTAAATGAAACAATCGCGAACACTTGTACAGTATGTGCGTGTAAATGTGTTACTGAGTAACGACTTATTTAATCAATATTTGAGGTCGGTATTTGTTATTATATGTCACTTGTATATTATATTAAAGACATTGAAATTATATATGAAAATTTGCTTTGACACTTTTATTCTTACAACTCAAAATAATTTTTGTCATAAGGCGTTCATTTCGTTGAAGTATTACTCAGCATTCTATAAGTCTGATGACAATCTTTACGTGGACGTGCCGTGGGTGACGATAATGGAAAATTTACATATTTGATGAAATAAAAATAATAATCAAGAAACCGCATTCACTATACGTGATACAGAAATTTTTTTAAGCTACCACCGTATTTGTACAAGGAATAACACAATAATTAAATATCTACTGCAGTGCCTAACTAACATTCCTACTACCTCAGAGTCCCTGACAAGTGAATACTCAATAATATGTCGACTAACGGCATCTAACCAGCAAATACTGTTTATAGAAAAGTAATAATAATATTTTAGATAATGTTTAGAAAAATATAACCAATTTCCTGACATTCAAATATTGAGTTAAAATAGACTGTACTACAATAACGCAGTGACTATATGAGAAAATTGTATCTACGAGGATTGTTCAATAGAAACACGTTTGATCTGCGCAGCCGTGACTTCGTCGCCATGGCAACGGAATTCGTTTGTTTATATTGTCTGTTTAAGTACTAGTGACGCGCCTGTCAAAAATAATTGCAGTTTGCTATTTTTTAAGCGTTGAAAAATGACATCTATGATATATCTCGTCAAATCCGTCCAAAAATAAATCTGCGTGCCGTTATTCAGTTTCTGGCCGCTGAGGCTCGTCAGCCATTAGAAATTTATACGAGAATAAAAACTGTATATGGTAACTATAGTTATTCTCATACAGCAGTGGTTGAATGGTGCAATAAATTGTGACAAGTAAGAGAATCCACTAAAGATTTGACCCGTCCCGGTCCTGGACGTGTTGTAGCATCAGATAAAAATGTGAGACATCCGGAAACTGCTTTACGCGCAAGTAGGCTCAAAAAAGTAAGAGAACTTTCTCAAATGTTAAGTATCAGCGTGGGAACTGTTCAGTCTATCATTAATATTCTTGGCTATTACAAAGCTGCAGCTCAGTGGATTCCACGACTGCTTAATGATGAGCAGAAAAATTTGCGTTCGGCCTTATCATTACACAATTTGATACGCTATCAACAAAAAGGTAATGCCTTTCTACACCAAACTGTGGCCGCTGATGAGTCTTGGTGTTATAACTACGAACCAGAATCCTAAAGTCAGAGTATGCAGTGGAAGCATGCACAATCTCCCTCCGAAGGCGAAAAATCTCGGTCCCAACATTCGGCAGGAAAATTAATGGTGACCGTACTTTTATTATCAGGGTGTGCTGCTCTTAGATTTTAAAGAACCTGGTGTCAACATCAACGCTGAACGATATGCAGACAGCTTAAAACGCTACGGGTCAGCATCAGGAACAAACGTTCCGAGAAGCTCACAGTTGGTTGAGAAGCTTATGCATGATGATGCTCGACCCCATGTAGCCAGACGATTCAAGATCTGCTTGGTCGTATGAAGAAGGAAGTCTTACAACATCCATCTTACAGCCCTGACTTGACCCCGTGCGATTATCATGTTTTTGGCTCATTAAAGAAATTATTAATAGGACGGCGGTTCAAATCGAACGCTGAGGTAGAGTTTGCTGTTAGCGGATGGTTCCGCAAACACCCGCAAGAATTTTAGCAGCAGGGAATCTACAAATTAGTGCAGATTTATTTTGACAAATGAAACATAAAAATAAACGTTAAAACATCTGAAAGGATAAACAAACCTCACAAAATTGTACTATTTAAATTTAATTGTAAATCAATTACTTACTAGGTATGTTATAGGTCGTGTGACACCTTTTTTATGAGCCTAACAAACGTAAATCAAACAAATAATAAAAATACTTGCACAAGAAATCATCTTTAATTTTAAACAACATAATTTTTCTATAAACAAATTCAAGTAGAACAGTCTTTTATATATTAAAATAGTGTAAAGTGATTTTCACGATTTTGATCGATGACTTGTGCACTTGATGAAACATATTAATACAAAGGGTTTTAAAAATGTATAAACACATGCTACGTTTCACAGTTTTTATTTAACTCTGACAATTGTGTCAGCTTATTAGGCTATTCTTAAAGAGAATCAAGGAACAGCTGATTTCTTAATTATTTTATAATATTTATATATTAGAATATTTATAAATTGTCGTTTCATATTTATCTGTACTGTGTGTATAATAGCGTGTTTTTTCTCACAATAAGACACGAGCAGTCTGATGCAAGAATTTCTGTGTCTTTGTTTTAAAGCAGACAGTACGAAACGTGTCAGTAAGTATTACAGTTTCTCTTCTATACTTATATTACCATAAACAATGCATCTCTGATATAAACGAAATTTGATAGTGCTAGCTAATCAGTTCTTAAACAAACAGATTAGGGTAGCATACAGTGGATTAAAATTATAAAGACAAGTGTTTCTTATTGATTTTTCTAAACCCTTTTTAAAAACAATATTATCTAAATGTATCCTAGATGTATTAAGTAGATGCCTATAAAAGACTCTTCCAGAGAAATAAATGATTTCTTTATTCAAAAAATATTTAATTACATACATTTAAAATAAGCTATTTTTACAATAAGTTCTAGTTATATGTAACAATTTAACAGACGTAAAGTACTGAATTAAAATATCAGCTATATTTTATATGATGTTAGTTTAAATATAAGATCTAAAACACTGCTGCTCCGAAGAGAGTAAAGATGGGGAAAATCTTTTTTTGAGACTACAACCTGACGGAGATCATATATGCCACATTCCTAGGTCATGACAGTGATAAATCGCGCCTAAACGCCACAATAAGGACAGTTTCCGCTCGCAGCGCGCAGAACGTAATGATGCCGTTACAGAAGCCATTCACTTTGATTTACGTTGGCTTTATACAAATTACTAAGCGGACGCACAGGGGTCGGTTAGGGTGAGCCACCTGGTAATGTCCGACTATTACTCTTGCCGACTATTACTCTTTTTGTGACAATATGACCTACTCTTATTTATTTCAAAACGGAGAAGAATTCTATACAAACTACGTTACCTAGAATCTTTTTTCTTTCTTCAGGGGACTCTATAATACAAGTATATACAATTAAGGATAAAGTTTAGTAGCTCATGTAGTTTTATAATCAAAACAAGTGTGTTAAATGTTTTAATCCACAATTACTTATTTACGAGATGGTACAGTTTCAATAAAACAATGATGAAAATTGTTAACTTTACTAAGATAGTTATGTAAAACTTAATCAATATTCTAGTATATATGTTTTAAGTTGTTTTTTGTTTTAAGTATATTTGAAAGTAATATCATGCCTTAGATACAAAACCTGTTATAATTTACAGGCAAATTGTAGTTGCACCCATACCCAATAACTGAGAAACGAGAAAATTTTAAACTACTACCCGAGAGTAACAAATGCTGCAACTAATTCAGCGTAACCATGCTTCCAGATAAAAATTACAATTCGAGAAAACATCTTAATACTTACAAGATAACTAGAAATATATAAATGCTTACTAGCATCTGAAGCGATAACAAATTTGAAGCTAATTCTTTGAGCAAATCAAAATAATCTTTTTATTTATAAACATTTTGTATTTAAAAAATAAATAACTAGCATGAAACTAATAACTGTATTTAACAAAAAACTAGCATTTAAGTATATAAATTAGCTTACAGAAGCTTGCAAAGAAACAAATATTTTGTTACGTAAGTGTTAAGAAAAGAAATGAAAATAGTTTTTCTTTTTATTTAAGAAATATTGATGAAGAAGCCAATTCAAGTTGATTCGTCAACTTTAAATAATGTAAATACGTGTGTGTGCTCGAATGCTACTTGACATCGGTCTAGTCTAACCAGCTTTACCAGTAACACAAAACCAATTGCAATATTTTACAATGTTGTCTTCAAACGAATATTATTAAGTTTTATATACAATGTGAACACGTACTATATAAAATAGTAACATTTGTGTTATAGTAATCGTATATACAGTATGTTATAATAAACAGGCTCTTTCCAGTACTCTGTAGAAACATGGGAGGAAATAAACTTTCTGAAGTAGAAGTAGTAGTTGCTGAGTAAATTAGCTTGAAGGTTTCTATCTATTACGTTAATGATTATCTTACCGGCCAATACCATGTCTGTTAGCTGGCAAGTTATTTTCAAATGCGATTGGTGTGCATTCATTTGTAAAGATCTGAAACTGTTTACTTGTTTATTAATTAATTTTGATTTTGCAAATTTATTGACTTAGTTTATTGTTTTATAATGGTTAATAGACCTTCCAATTTCTAAAAGGAAAGATATAGTTTATTGTTATATTGGAGTGTTAGTGGTCTCAAATATTTCTACTAGTAAATTTATACAAACCACTATGTTGTCTTTGGTACTGACGAGCGCTTTCGGCAATCAAGCCATCTTCAGGTCATTTACCAACAGAGAAATATGAAACAGTTCACTTCTTATATACCGTTTTACCGGACCTATCTAGCCCGCCCCCTGCCGAAGAAACGTCTTACTTAGCTCCACCCATAGTGGGTTGTCTTACATTACCAATTTTGTAGCCGTTACAATTTACGTTAAGTTACTCTTTTTTGTTGTCTAACGAGCTGCTAAATATTTCTTTATTTTCAAATGTGGTTTTTATATTCATTAGTCGTTTTTCACCTTTATTTCTTATTTTTAATATTTCCACTTCTTCCTTTAATTTCCTTTCTCGTTCTTTACTCATCACTTTAATTATCTTATAATTTACGACTGGGTCTATGAATTTATGTTCTTCTTCTATAAAATGCCTAGCGTATAATGAATTCGTCGTTAACTCTCCTTCACCCCTATTATGTTCTTTAAATCTCTGGCAAAATTGACGACCCTTTTCGCCCTGATAAACTTTTTCACATTCCCCACAACTGAGCACATATACTCCACTTTTCTTCAGTATGTATTCTTCAAAATTCGTAGTTTTTATTATATCAAACACGGTTTTCGATTTTTTAACCGCTACCTCTATATTATATTTTCTAAAACATTTTTGTATCTTTCTTGTTTTATAACCTATATAAGATATAGATCCCTTATACTCCTTCTTTTCTTTACTATTCTCATTTTTTGTTTCTTCTCTTCTTTTTATATTATTAAATATTTTATCTACTATATTCGTATTATACTTGTTGTTTTTCACAATTATTTTTATTCTTTCTATTTCTTTCTTTCTGTTTTCCTCATCTTCTGTACAACTGTTTATTCTATAACAGAAATTATTTATCGCTGCCATTTTATACTGTATTGGGTGGTATGAATCATTTGGTATTATAACATCCGTATATGTGCTTTTCCTACAAATGTCAAATTTTATTTTATTTTCTATTGTTATTCTTATGTTTAAATCTAGGAAATTTATTTCCTTGTTTCCTACTTCCATTTTAAATTTTATACTCTCTTTTAATTTGTTAACCTCTTCAAAAAATACCTTTAATTCTTCATCATCGCCCTCCCATATTAACAAGATATCGTCTACATACCTTACCCATTTCTTAATTTTGTCTTTATTTTTCACTGTTGACATTATTTTATTTTCAAAGTATGTTTATGTAAATTTCTGCCATTATCGGTGATGTCAGCAGACATCGGTGATGTCAACTATGTATTTAACGTAAATTGTAACGGCTACAAAATTGGTAATGTAAGACAACCCACTATGGGTGGAGCTAAGTAAGACGTTACTTCGTCAGGGGGCGGTGCTAGATAGGTCCGGTAAAAAGGTATATAAGAAGTGAACGGTTTCATATTTCTCTGTTGGTAAATGACCTGAAGATGGCTTGACTGCCGAAAGCGCTCATCAATACCAAAGACAACATAGTGATTTGTAAAAATTTACTACTAAAAAGATATAGTTGTTGCATACAACGTGATTACCGTTTAAAGCATCACGCATTAAGTAACAGAGTGTGTTTGTTTTCTCTTTTCTGTACAGAAAATAAAAGTATTCAGATAAAAATATTTGCTAAAAATCTTAAAATAATTTTTTCTAGTTTTATTTAGTTACAAAAAAAATATTAATTAATTTTTTGAAGTTTTAAATATTAATTCCGCCTTTAAAGAACACGTGAAAAAGTAGATAGTTATTATTTTGAGGCAACAATAAAATTTTCATTTTACTTTTATAAATTGTTTTAGAAATTGTAGACTACCTCAGAGTGCCGATAATCAAACCAGTAATACTCTATAACTTATTTCAATAATGTTTGTTTATATTTGTGTGCTCTCTTAGTTGTTGCAATTATTTTATGAAATAAGTATTTTGATGACTATAAATCTTTTTTCTTGTTAATAGAATAAATGTTACTGGACAAATTATAAACTTCAGTAAGACGTTGATAATGTGGATACACTAATATCCGGGCAATTAAAGTTTGCAAGACGTAATTCCAAAATAGAAAAAAATCTAAAGTATTCAAGTAATGTTGCCTTATTTGAACGGATAATTTATTTTAATGGTTATACATATGCATAAGAGTACTACTAACCTGGATTCGTTGTGTTATACAAGGATTTTTGCTTGTTTTCCAACTCGTATTTATGTACAGAATTATGCCTATATTTCATTATAGTAATATTCACTTTAATAAATAATTAAAAAACTGTAGTATGAATAATGAAACAACATAAAATATAGTGTAGCCAAACGTTGTTAAGCTATAATAAACTATAGAGTGAAATAAATAAACTTTTGTCATTTACACGTTAGTAGTTCAGTAAAAGTGATATCACTACTGTTCGTTTACTCTGACGTTTTAGGAAACAGTTTGGTGCTGAGCGTGTAATACGGTTGTTATGTAACATAGAAGATGGCATACTCAATACTTAGTGACTTACTGGAAACGTAAACTGTCTAAATTAAATTGCGTTAATGTCACTGTTAATTGTTAACAATTTTAAAATTGTAGGTATAACATATTTTGCATGCTATCCATTTTCGTTTCATTTACTAAATTGTGGGAAGGAGTTTTTGACACTCTGATACATTTTCTTTATTTCTACTTAAATGTTATTCTTTGGATTCTTGTATGTTTTGTAATGAAGGGATAGGTAGGGTATAACTAACCTGTAAGGCAAAAAGGATCCTTTTTGGAACTGTACGATTTAGGATTTTAAATGTTACTAAAACAAATATTTTTTGGATATCATATTTTTTCACGGAATACCACCCCTTAAACTTTAAAGACTAAAAACAGTAAGTGAGATACGTAAAATATTATTCTATTCAACTGTCGGGATTCTTGATTATCAGTATTTGACTTTGCTAAATTAAGTCCCGATAGATTAGTGTTTAGTGTTTCATTGTAGTTCATGAAAAAGAAATAAAATTCACAATTGTAGTTGTAGGCATCAATCCTTAGAGTGTAGAGATTTCCATTGAGCAATTATCTGATCACCGATGGTATGGTATAGTAATCATTCATGCGATGATTGACTTAACAGCTAGAGCCACATGGCCGTACCAATGGGGTGTGGTTAATTTAAATTACTTACAAAAAATGTATCATCTAGTTGATATGCTTATCACTTGCATCGTTCCTTGTACTCTGTGTGTAGTTACATAAAAAGTCCTATCTTTAAAAGCGTTTATTGTATCGTTTTTAAGTATTTGTCGGTTTTCATGTCGATAAGTAAGCGGACAGAGAAATAATGTGTTCCCCAGTTGCTGAACTAAAATTTATTACAACGTTTACCGCCTAATTTATACTATGGTATAAAAATGTTGCCTGCTGAAAAGTGTTCACAACATGTTACGGGTTGTCACAAAATGTCGGGTGTGTTCGTACACGGCAATGAACTGTCGCATTCAGATTACTTAGCGTACTTACAAATTTTAAAGACTTATAAAATTGAACATGAAATCTTACATTTCTTAATTTTATTTGTGTATATATGCATTGAATACGCTTCCGTTGTATAGATTATAGTTAGTTGTATAATGGTTTGTTATATGTTGCTTTCACAACTATATATTAATCTGTAATAATAAGTCTAACTTCCTGTGGATTCTCTGTTGACGCAATGCGTTGTTCATGGCCTTGGGTTGCCTGCAACAGGCTTCCACCCAAACATTTTACTTGTTTACAATAGCCGGAGATTTTCCTTTGTTCGGTTCCTGCATCAAATAAAGCATCCAAAAAGGGAGAACAGCGATAAATCTTAACGAAACGTCTCGTTAATTATAAGGCACACTTATTCGTATAATACGTAGTTTTACTCAATATGTGGTTGTTTGTTTACTTGGTTTAGTACACTGAACGAACAGACGTAAATTTTACAAACCATCTATTTCTTGTACCTAAAATAAATTAAAATTATATTTCCAATTATATTCAATAGTACTACTGTAGTTAAATAACCATTCTCTAAGCTTCTCACTCGAAAAAAAATGTTAAAATTAAAGAGTGCCGTCACAATTTATTTCATAATGTTACGACATCACAGAACAATCTACGTGTTTATCGAATGTTCGAGTTGAATCCGTCGGAATCTGTGTGGTGTACGTGAATCTCGTCGCATTCGCGAAACTTTTCTGGAAGGCGCCAGCCGCGCGGACTGTTTCAAGGCCGCGATTAATTACGCCGACACACTGGCGCTAATACGCAGTTTAGAATCGTCTGGTCTGTGATCATTGTATAAATACTAGGCGGCAGTGGCCTTAGTTTCCATTTATAGTTGCGATAAATTACGGTGCGGTACGAGAGTTATTATCGGGCGATATTACTGTGTGCGTTCAAGTGGTTATCAGTGAAGTCCCGTGTTTTAAAATCGGGTGGTATAGTTGTAATACAATTGTGTTTTAATATTAGTTGACATTTTATTGCGTGTGAACAATTTCTATTTGATTCGTTGTAAGAATTTGTCTTGTCTGGAATATATTGCTACGATAAGGAAATAAATAGTAGCCCATCGCCGAATGTCTACGCGTTCCTTGTGAGTGCCGGGCTACGCGAGACTGTTCCTGTCATTGGGAATAATTCTTCGCGGCAGAGCTGCGTAACGTTCTCAATTCTCGAGACTGTCCGTAACCCCTTCCAGACGTTTCCAGGCATAAATACTGGATTATGAAGCGGATTAAGTTTCAGTTTCGCCTGGCGATATTACGAGTGCGGATGAAGTTATTGTTGTGGTTTAGTGGAAAGTGATTACTATGTGAACTAGTGCAATTCTGTAATAACGTGAATTATTGCATAAGAATACTTTGTTGATTTTTAGTTGTCCTGTATGACTAATTAAAGTTGGTAATTAGTGACTTCATTGATGTCAATTATTCTGTTTCCAGCGAACAACACGAAGATTGGTGTGACCGTCGTAACATAATGTTGTCAGAAGCGGAATTGAATCTGTAACAGTGGAAACACAGGACAATTCGTAGAAGAGTAGTGCGCGCGGTAATAGATTTATAAAAACGGATAGGCCTACCAGTCAATTAATGGAAACTTTCAAACCGCTGCTAACGCAGACAAAAAGCCGACGGGAACATAAACACCAACAGGAGAATAAATAAGCAGAAAGACTACAAAAGAATTCCGACAAGAAGTGGAAGGAGCAGATAAAGTCAGAAAGAAGAACGGCGAAAAGAGGCGAAACAAGAAGAAAAACGACAGGATGAGAAGCGTGAGCAGGAAGGAGAGGAGCGGAAGCGTGAAACGGAAGTCATAAGAGCACTGATACAGAAGAAAAAGCAATTACAAGAGTATACTACCTCAGAGTTGGGTCTCTTACATGGCGACTTGTGTGATCTACGTGTGAGCTGAAGGGGCAAGAAGTAAGATTTTCTACTGCAGAAAAAATAAATGTTAACTTAACAATATCTTCTCGTTAAGCCGGTTAGTTTGACAGCTTTACATGCTAAATATATTTGTTGTTAGTCTGAGCTTCGTTGGTCTTTTTTCTGTTGTCAGAAATTTTTTCCGTCATTCAACTCGCCGATTAATTGTGACTTTCCAGTTCACCTTTAGCCTTAAGGATAACATTCCATTTAGTCTTATGCATAAAATTCATTCAGCCTTATTGTTTTTTTTACAACTAATACTTCCGATTTCCGAGTACGTCTACTTTGTGGACTTGCATTACATACGTTATTTTTGCATGAACGTTTACTGTTTGAATCATGTTTTCTGTTCAATCAATACTGAGTTTCCTACTTTAGGAATTCTTAATTATTGAGGGCATCGATTATTATGTTTCTGTAATATTTGCAAATGACTGTTTTGCGGCAACTGATAATTTTTTATTGTATTTATTATTCTACCCAAATAACTGTGCCAATATTGGTCGCAATATGCCCACCTTTTTAATTAATCCCACAACCAGTTCTACGCTTGTATCTAGTTTGCATCTTCAGCTTTATACTTACGTTCTCCTGCTTCTCCGCAATCTTGTATTCTACTGCTCTTACAAACAGTGTTGGCTGTCAGTTTTATGCTTTTCAACTTCCGTACATATGTTTCTCATTCCGCTTGTCCTGTTTTCTTTTAAATATTTTGCTTCCTGCTAACTGTTTTCTCTCCGTCACTCATCCTGATCCTGCCCTACAGTTTCCAACGTATAATGTGTATCCGTTTCATCAAGTCGTTGATGGCCAGAATCGCCTCTTACCTTTCTCTGATTTCAACTGTTACAATAAAAAGCGAGGGCACTAGCCTAGAAGCAATGGAATTATTACTTAGTTACTATTGGAGAAATAGAAACTTACAAGTTTTATTGATAGTTGTTCAATACTTTTCGCTCTAATATAACAATAGTTCACTGAGTGACACGTATATAAGATGCGTAATGTAGAAAACAAATGGTATTAATCACCAAGCTAAACAAATTCTCTGATCCGTAAATATAACAAATTAACACTTGATAACAACGATTCGGTCTGGACAAATACTGCAAGTAGCAACTTATAAACAGTTCACTGACTGACTGCCTGTACAATAAAACCCTGGTGTAATATCCGAGACGGTATCATTACTTATTTTATTATTGCGAGATTTTAAGACCTACGGTAGGTCGTACGAGGCCATTCTAAAACCATTGTACCCCCCTCCGGTACACTATAACTCTTTCTACCGTTGCGCATTTAATAAATTACTCAAGTCGAACAGCAACCAATTAGTTTCATTAAAGAAACGACCATAAATAGTGTCTTAATTTAACGATCGTTAAAATGTGTAAGAATGTCTAAAAGATGTGATTTGTTAGCTAATTTTAAAAACAAAACACCTACGAACAGTCACTTAGGAAAACAGTCAGAATCATAAATATAAAGTAATAATTGCTGTTCTGAATTTAACAAAAAATACAATCCACTTTAACATCAAATGTGTTATTCATGTTTACTTATCTTAACTATATAACGGTTGAAATTAACTGTAGTTTTACACACACACACACACACACACACACACACACACACACACACACACACACACACACACACACACACACACACACACACACACACACACACACACACACACACACACAAAGCGGTTTGATGTACAATATAACTGCAGTTGAATTCTATAAAATGCAACAGAACTGAACCTGAAAATATTTAGACACCTAGCTGAATCGAGGTAAAAAATGCTTTCAAAATTTTTAAAAGAAGCATAAAAGTAAATTTCGGTATTTTTTTATATTTGACTGTTGTATTATTTGCATAACGTATAAAAACAACTGACAAAATTGTTCTGAAGGAGAAATAATTTTTACAGTATATTTCAAAACATTTTTAATAGTAACCGACAATTTACAGAAAAGGTGAACTGTATTACATTCGAGATCAAATACCAAATATCCAACAAAGAATAATTATTAGTCATATACGGACACAGCCTAGAAGATTATAGATTACTATAATTAGGCTCATCAGGCAAAAAAGCAACTTCCAATTTATTTGTTGCCTGCGAAAACTTTGAACATTCGTAGAAAGGCATTTACAAAACACACTCAGTCAACACTGTAGATGAACACTGTGGATAGTCATAATATTACCTCGCACACGCTTCTCTTACCGTATAATACCGTCTATTAACTTTGAATTAACTTTTTATGTTTTATTTTCTTAAGATTAAACTTAAAATATAAAATGGAGGAGTAATATTACTAACTGCTAGACAACGACTTTCCAGTCTGGTACTTGTAAAAGTAATGAACAACATCGTATATTGTGATTAACTAAAAGTTAGTTCTCAAAGTGCTCCGCAGCAAAACTTGTACGTTTACCAGGAATTTTACATTAACATTAGTTTTGATAAATATAAATATCATGAATCTGATCTTAAGAGTAATCAACGCTTAATCTAGTTGTTGGGAGTGAAACTTAATTTTATTTTGAATGTTAAAATCTGTAAAGTAAGCCGACAGTTTGAAATAAAAATGTTAATTATATCAAACAAACTTTTCACAGACCAACTTCAAAATTTCTTAGAATGCGAAAAGTTAGCTAAACGTTAATTGTAAGAAGAAAACGTATTTTTAGGTTCTTAAATTACTCAGAAGTGTATAAATGAATTACTCGTAAATATGCTGGCCAATGTGATGAATCCAAACCGCCCACCACTCTCTCACACAATCAATGCACACGTGCTAGTTTACACAAAGGCACATATGCTCAAATACACATATACACTAACCTCAAGTAAAAATGTTAAATTCCGGACATAAGGCTAGGAATAATGAAAGTAAAGAAGAGCATCGCACAGTTTAGTCGATGTGTAGTGCCTTCCAACTTAAACCGTTTATATTTCAACTACGTTTTACCTATTTACGCTTAGCACTGCTAATGTCATCTGGCTAAATAGGTTTATAAAGGTCCTTAACGGAAGTTGCATAAACCACATTTTATTTTAACAACGACGAAATTGAATCCCTTAATCATAAAACTACATGCTTGCATTTACGTAATTTTTGTGAAGCTGAAATATCTTATAAAATATCTTTATAATATCTTAGTACTTGATTGTTTTAAGAGTATATCTGCTGGTAACCACAATCATATAATTTACTAACTTCGTTATTAGTATGTAGAAATTACAAATGGAAAATGTGATAAAAGCACCTAGTAAACCTTTAAATGCCATGTAAATATTACAAACATTTGTTAACTTTTTGGCGATTGTAGAATTTAGAAATAGAAACACACAAAAACTTTCAAACTTTTAAGGAAAGCATGGTAAAATAAAGTTTTAATAATACGACACTGTTTATTTACCAAAGCGTACAAATTATTAGTAGAAAGTATTAATAAGCCTACATGACTAATTACTGAAATAAATTAGTTAAGTAAGACTATTATGATGAAATTAATTTGTTTTACATTTTTGCAAAAATCTAAATATTTCGTCTTTTCTTTCATCACTATTGCTACTGCTTTCCGTAGACCACAGCAAAATATCATTATAAAAGTTACTATATTCCGCACAAATTTTAATAGTACTTTTTGTTTTGAATATGTTACAATTTTGCTGTTTTCATTGCCACCTGTAGGCCTACTGAATAAAAATAGTTATGAGTGTCTGCGAAAGAAACTAACACGTTTTAGCACATTTTCAAAATTAACTGATTTGTACAACAGCTAAGAGACTCGTGTTAAAAGACTATATTAAACAATCAGATGGCAAATCAAATTATGGATTTTGCGCATTTATGCTTTCCGTCATCGTCTACGACTATAAACTAGGTTAGTTTGATATTATTTCAGACTCTGCTTCCTCTCGTGACCCTAGTTTTTCCCAAGCATGTATTTAGGGAAATTAAGACAAACATATTCCACATCAGTAGAACCATGTTACTTTTCTGCAACAACATTGTACCAGTAAAATGTTGTATCGAGTATGCTCATGAGTAGTCTAATTATTTATGCAAATATGACTAAACGTTTTCTGTGTAAAATGGATTTCTAATTATTATTTTCATATTTTGCTATACACTTGCTTGGAAGGGAATATCAATGTAATACTCAAAACACCTTTAAGAATTTGATGACTGATCCTATGCTAGTTGACAGTGCAAATTTCTCCTGTTGTTTAGGTACATTATTTTTGTTTCCGCGCTATACTTTAATCTCTTGTGAATGAGATAAAATTTTATGGATAACATTGTTTTCCATAAAATTGTTTTAGATTTTATGTTTTAGAAAATGGAGTTATTACAACAAAAGTTTCAGTTCAAAACTTATTCCTTGTTATTTTGTCCAATAAGGTTTTTTAAAGTCTTACTTTTATCGTATTATAAAAAATATAAGTGTATTAAAAAATATTTTAGAAAATAAATAGGGCTACGTCGTAGAAAAACGTGTGTCCGCAAAGTATTGTTGAAAATATTAATTCCCTATACTGTAGTTCATTTGAAATTAACATACGAAATTGGTTGTTGCGACGTGACCAGTGGCGCGCCGACACAGCGTGCAAAGAGTGCGGCGCACACAGGTGCCAAGATAGTACAGGCGCCAAAAAATTACAGGCGATGAGGAAATATTCGAAAAAAAAACTTATTATTCATCAAGTTAATTGTATTATCCTTTTCGGTGGTCTGGACGGGTATTCTTGAGTATTAATGTTAGTAATATGTTCCTATTATATACAGCCTATTGTAAGTTTATCTGTCTCTTATTTATATAATATTTATACTAAGTACAAATGTTAAAGTGATTGTCTAGCCAAATAAAGTATAGTAAATTTAATTTTGTATCTACCAAAAAGTATTTAATATTTTTGTTTTTGTAATATTGTACGTCTGTCTGTTACTTTACTTAAAATTTTATAAGGTGCAAATTGGAAAATTATTATTTTTTTTTAAATAACATAAAATTAATTTATTTTCTTCCAAATACGAAGCAACTAAAAGACTGGCATTCGATAGGACAGCTTGGAGAGCGTTTACCATTTGAAGACCTGCCTTAGGGGGGAACACCAAATAAAAAAAAAGCGTTGAATAGTTGTTCAATTTTTATTACATTCACAGTTATAGAGACTAAAATGTCTTCCAGAGAACAAAATTGCTTACCAGATTAATCTGCAAGCTAAATGTTCAACTCAGAGCTACAGTAAGATAGACGATTAAGGCGTAGTTGATTTTGTTTAGCTCTTCGTTCTGAAGAAAAATCATATTCAAAACCATATAAGCCAGTCAGTCAATGAATATAATTATTAAGAAAAATCTTGTTTTCAAATTCTCAATTTTTCTTACAATGGCATTTGCCAAAACAATTAATGTGTGTGTACACGCATAGTGTAATGTAACGTGTTTTCGTGGGAGTGAAAAGCCTCACGTTTGAGCGCCAATTTTGTAATATAACTTTATTTCGTATGTTTATTAGCCACACGTTTGTTGCGTAAATTTTGTAAGATAACGAGATTTTTCTTCAAAATTATAAATCTCTTTTATAATTCCAAATCACAAATTGTTTCATCTTTATTTTCAACGATTTTTTTTGTTTATCTTTTGTTTCCCGATTTAGGCGCCAAATTCTTTTGTGATTAAAACAATTAAAATTACTCACTTTTTGTTTTATTTATTCACCTTCTCTTTATTGGGGTTAGTCAACTTACCTTTTTAATAATTCAATTCGAATTCCGTTCCTAAAAATAATTGTTACCAACTTTTTTTTTGATAAAAAAATTCACCTTTTGCTGTATGAAGAAATAAAATATTGTTAACATAGAAATAAATTAACCATACACTTAAAAATCTTCAATACTGGTTTTATTGGTTTTTGATTGTGCATTTCTTTCCTTTAAAACAATAAAATAATTTTATAATAATTTATTTGCTGCAGCTTTGATGTTGAAATGCTCAGCGGTGGGCAACAAGGCTCAGGCTTTCAGAGTTGATATTATACAATTTTTGTTTACTAAAAATAGTTTAATTACAGAAAGTTAACAAAAAACATCCTTTAGCAAGTACAAAGTTTCACATAAACAGTATTTAAATATTATATAAGTTATGAACAACTTAAATTTAAGGTTATAAGTATTTGGTTCACAACAGTCAGTGTTTGTAGGTAAAGTGTGATTTGAGGATTATTACACTTCCAATAAGTCTATCACCATGGATTAATAATTTAATAGTGATATAAATTAATTATTACAAGTTCTTTATCAAGTGAATACTGAAATATAGTTTATTTGTGATTGAAAATGTGTACAAATGTATTATAGTTTATTATACTGATTAGTTTTTATAATCTGATATTATACTTATCATCTTCCTTAAATTATTAGGATCAACACATAATTCACTGTTTTTTAAATTATTCTTCTATTTTAATATCACTTTACTTTCAAATTCCTTCTTGTTAAATTATTATTCTTCATAACATCATTTCATTTTCATTCAATATCATTTTTTATTTTATCTGGTTTTATAGAAGTTTTAATCCTTTATTCTCTGAATCTAATAATGAACTAACTATTTTTTCATGTAATATTTTGGTTGTCAAGGCAAAAGGTATACAATTCCTACTGGTTGAAAATTGTTTGCATTGCTAAACATCGGTACTGTTTTTGATACAAATTTAACAAATATCTTTAAATTAGTATAATTTTTTTACACTATTTTTAATACTAAAGATAATACCATCATTGTCTTGCTTTCTTTACGTAAATTAATTTGAAATCAAACATGAATTATTTCTGTCCAATACTTACAAATTTACAATTTCAACAATTTTGTTTTCTATCATTAATTAATTCAAAACTAATTATTTTGTATACATTTTGTTTCTCTAAAACTACATAATCAAACCTAACATCATAATATACATGGTACCATTAATTTCTACTGTTTTAATATCTAATTTTCCAAAGTTCTTAATGTTACTATAGGCTTTTAAGGGATAGTTTTCTGACTTTCGTTATACATTTCTTAGAATATATTCCTTTGTTTTTATTAACCTTACACAACTTACAATGCAAATACAACAACTAAATCACCTAATAAACAACATTTCATTAGTCATAATCATTTTCAAACATAATATAATTCTTTTTAAACATTTTATACAAATACCATTTTTCAATACATAACATACACTCTTTATTTTACTAATAATCATTCAGTAAGCATTTTTTTACTTTTATATTGTTTTTAGTATTTCACAGTATATCTTATCCTATCTTTTATTAAGTATTAGTTACTCTTAAAATTATATTTTGTTTTTACTACTGACTTCCAGTTAGTATAACATTCATGGTTTCTATACACTCTTTATTTATAGCACTCACTGTTCACATTCTTTTATTCCCTTTAAACTAATCACATATCTGAACTTACCATTAAACATTGTATATTTATAACAGTTTTATTCTTATATATTCTATTAGCATTACTATCATTATCATTAACTAGTTTACCTCTATATCCCTAGAGTTTTATATGAAACGATTATTATTTTCTAATTCAGATTTTTTTCTCTACAGCTTTGTACTTCCACTTTTGTTTATCATATTCTTTATTATGTGAAAAGAGGTTGGGGAATAATCATAATGTTAAATTTTTTTTTACTCACACCACCCATCAATTGGGTATTGTCTTAGTCTGTCATGGTATAGTACATATGTTGATATTGATTCTATTTTCTAAAGTCTGTCCATCAATTCTTTCGTTGATTCAAATTGTAATTGTTTTATCGTTCCGTTACCTTATGTCACGTTACAATAGGCACACATAGGAGAATAATTCACTAGGACATTGCATATTGGAACCGCCCGGGCGCTTACATAATATCGGTAAAATATCACAGAGCAGTCACCTATTTCGTATCACACATGCACAAGGATATAGGCGTAATTGTACTAATTGTACTTCATTATAAATGTAATATGTAGTAATATAGGAAAATATGTCATTGACCAAAACGTAATAAAACTAATTGTTATTAATTATTAATATTATAGGTCATACAAATTCAGAATAATTACAAAACCAATAATATAGTAAAAACTTTTGTAACAGAAAAATATATGAAAACTATGATCATTCTTTCTCTGCTCATAGATTTCTTTTCATTTTGTTCTCCTTAGCAAACCTCCGTCATTTCATTTGATCTTCAACACTTTCGTACAACCCTGTAATTCCACTAATATTTTAGTCTATATTATTACATTTCATATTCCGTTTTGTTCGTCTTCCTGTGAGTCTAGTATTTTTGGGACCTCAAACTGCTGTAGCGTTTTATTTTATTCCTTTCTGTTATAAATACATATTATAACAATACGTTTTTGTCGTCCCTTACTCTTCTATCAAACACGCGTTGTTTGCGTCAATTTATCGTGTGTGTATTTTACGATGTCTGAAACCTCGTAGCTTTCAAGATACTCGTCGTTCTAGTGACCTCGCCAATGCCTGTTTATCTGATTCTACGTATTTGTTATTTTCCCGATTATAGGCGCCAAATTGTTTAATTCAAAACAAATAAAAAAAATTTCTTTCTTTCTCTTGATGCAACCGTATCTCTCGTAGCTTGGTGTCGGCTAAATTTGAAATCTGCTCTCTCGCGACAGTCGTACCAACCTGTAATTCTGGTAGAAAATTTTCACGGTGCTATATTAATGAAATAAACACATAAATATTATTAATTGAAATAATGAACGGGTATTACTTTTGAGTATTGGTTTATTAATTATCGTTTCTTCTTTTAATAGTTACTAAGACATTAAATTATAAAAACATATAACTTTTTTGCTCCGGCTATAAAGAATTACAACTCAGCGGTTGGCTATGTTGATTGGGTCGTTGACTGAACACTAGCGTCTATGTCGAAGTTAATTTTTCAATGCTTATTCAGTCAAAGAGTTCTTTTGATTACGACAAAAAGATAACAAAATGATTTTCGAAAGTACAATCCTTCACATCAAGTTAATTAAATATTATGATTCTTCTTTACAACAGTTTTCTTAGTATTTAAAACAATAGCGAGTTCAATTTACAAATATAGATTAAGTTAGATATCGTGTACAAAGTGTTATTAATTAATTTAAATAATCTTTTAATAATGATTATTACATATTTTAATAGTCATTCAGTGTTTGTAGTGTTTGAACCAAGTTTTTGATATTGTGCATTAATTTTGAGTGTTGTGATCATTCTCGTGGGTGTAGTAAATTAATTAAATATTATACATTACAACTTCATCGATGTTTGGTAGATTATTTTCATAAATTCTGGTGTTCAGGTCTTCCTTCTCTTATTTTATTAGTTTATATTGGTTTTATTTTCTGTAATTCTCAAATCAATTGGATGGACCTTGCTAATATGTTCTGTTAATTTTGTTTTTCATTTCCCTTTAGTATTATTTGCTTTAATTCATCTGTTTGGTTTATTTTCTAATTTTTAAGGAACGACTATTTTGTCATCCGCTCTCTTCTGATGCTAAAAAATTGACTCTTAATGCGTTTGTAACGGTTTTTCCTATTAATGTTTGGTTGTCATTGTAGCCAGTCTTTTACTTCTATTGGCTGAAAGAATTTTGTACTTATTGTTATATATGGCTTGGGTTTTTGCCCAAAATTAATAAATATTTTGTAATTAGGATAATTTTCTTGTATTATTATCAATAGGATTTTTATTATTATCATTGAATAGCTTTTCTGATGTAGATTAATTAGACATCAAACATGACTAGTTTCTATTATCTCTGGGCTGTTCTAACATTTGGCTATTTTTATTCATTTACTTATTTTGTTTATTATGTTGTTTTGCAATTATTTTAGGTTTGTATTCTTCCTTGGTTTGGTATTTTATGTTTGCTTATCTTTTTCCCTCACTGTGTACTGTTATTTGTTTATATTTTACAATTTTTGTTCACATTATTTTAAGCCGAACTTTGCCTACCTTTTTGACATTGTTTAAACTTTAAGTTTACTCTTATTACTAGTTTCTTATTGTTTTGTTTTAGCTAGTTTACACTGATTACGGACTTATATTCCTTAGCATATGAATATTACAGCTTCTCCGACATATTAAAGCCTTTTATATCTAAATTTGTAACTTTAACATGAACTGTTTCATAGGCTTTCATCACCATTCAACATAATACAACTTATTCTTAATACTGTTTCAACAATTGTAACATTTGCACATTTCTATAATATTAATATTATCTTCTCTGCGTTCCTTTATGACATCATAACAATACCTTCAATCCTTTAATATATATATAATTTTAGTATTTAAACATTTATATTTTTTTAGGCCTAGTTTTCTTTTATACCATATTATTGGTTTAAAGTTTGGTCTAGCCCTTTAACTATTAATTCTAACTGCTAACAAGAATATCTTTGATAATATTAACGGATTCTTATCCTGAATAATAATATAATGTAATGCTACTACTAATTCTTATCATGTAATATAATAATAATATTTTATCTACTACTGTTTTTGGTCTTTTTCCACAACTAAACTCTTGTATTGTTCACTTATTTTGGTGTCTTCATAAAGATTTTGTGTTTTATTTTTACTTAATCACTTTCCTCCCGCACTCTCACTTTTATATGAGTTCTTGCTTATATCTGTTGTTTTTTATTCATATTTTGCGTTACACCTGCACTTGTACTGCTTCACTGTACTTAGTGTCAACAGTGTTATACACTTTAATTTGTTTCTTTATATTAACCACATTGGTGTTATCACCCTTATCACAGAGTGTTTATTATTTAGTGTTTGTTTGTAATTCACTCCCTATTCATATCATGTACTCTTGGACCACTTTGGTCTATGACTATTTTGATAATTAGTCTATCTCTATTATATTTCATTTTTGTTATTATAATTTTCTGTATCATTGTGTGTATTGTATTATTTGTTTATTTCATCATTATTCTATGCTTACTTAGCTAATATTACAACATCTTCTTTTGGTTTGTACTTTCTGTATTCAATGGTACATTTAATTATATTGCTACGACAGCACAGAACAATCTACGCGTTTATCGAATGTGCCAGAAGGATCTCGATGTAACGCGTGTGGCGTACGTGCTACTATACGCATTTTGCGAGAATCTTCTCGACTGTGCCGGGCTTCGCTCGGCGCTCGGCCTTAGTTTTCAGTTCAATGCGAGATATTGGATAGTGCGGTCCGAGAGTTATAGTAGCGATATTCCTGTGTACGTTCAAGTGGTTATTAGTGAAGTATTGTGTTTTACAATCGGGAGGTATAATTACAATTTATTGTAATACAATTGAGTTTTAATATTAGTGGACCTTTTATTGCGTGTGAACAATTTCCATTTGATTTGTTGTAGAGACTGTGTTGTTAATTACGAACTGTTTTACTGTAACAATTAAAGGTGTGATTAGTAACTCAATTGTTGTCTTGTACTTATTTTGTTTCCACTGTACCTACGACGATCGAGTAGACCGTAGTAACAGTGGTGTCTGAAGTGTGATAGAACGGTTAACATTGGAAACAGTGGATACTTTGTACAAGACGAGTGTGATTCGTAATTAATCGGGAAACATGGATCCCAGTCAGATGATGGAAGCTTTACAAACACTGCTGCGGCAGACACAGGAAGAAGCAGAAAAACGACAGGATGAGAAACGCAGACAAGATGCAGAGAAAGCGGAAGAGAGACAGAAAACCCTCCTGCTGAAAGCAGAGGGACGACGCACACAGGAGGCGGAAGAAGCAGAAAGACGACAAAAGGAAGAACGAAGATAGGAAAGAGAAGAGGCTGAAGAACGTCAGAAAGCACTAATGCTAGAAACAGAAGAAAAACCAAAAGATGAAACGGAAGCTCTCTTTGAAACTATGCAGAAACAGTTGCAAGAACATAGTACCGCAGAATTGGGTCTCCTGCGAGGTGAGCTTAATAAACAAGTTACTAAAATATCGGAGGTACAAGAATCAATGAGATTAAAAATATCTGAAGTAGAAAATCTGTCTTGACTGTGGAAGAAACTATGTCAACAAAAATATCTGCAGTAGAGGACTCGATTACAAATATAAAAGAGCAGATTAAAAATGAAGTCGAGCAGTGTCTGAAATTACAACCAAAACAACTTTGTGAACAGACTGTACCAATGATAAAGACAGAAAAAGACGCAGAAAATAAGTCAATAGAGAAAGTAACTTTGCCTGCAGTAGGGACAGTTCATGTTAAAGCTCCAAATTTTGACGGAAGCAGTCACTGGGCAACGTACCTCCGCCAATTTGAAGCTGCTGCATGCGCAAATAATTGGACAGAGAAAGACAAGGCAGTCTCACTCGTTCTCGCATTAAAAGGACCCGCGGCAGAATTACTACAGAAAGTGCCACCTGACAGCCAGAACATCTATGCCGAGTTGATAAAAGCTCTAGAATTACGGTATGGTGATAAACATTTGCGAGATGTGTACTACGCTCAGTTGAGAACAAGACGACAACGTTCCGGGGAAAGTCTTCAAGAATTTGAAGCAAGTATCGACAGATTGATTAGATTGGCCTATCCTGAAGCACCAGAAGACTCCCGAATATGGTTTGCGGTGCAGACATTTATTGACGGCATTGGAGATTGTGAACTTCAGCAAGTGTTACGAATGGCAAGACACCGAGATAGCTCGGAAGCTCTTGTTCATGCCCTAGAGTTTGAAGCTGCCAAGTCAGCGTCCCGCTACATTAATGGGTTTGTGCCATCAAGCTGCAGTCAGACGATCCCTGTATCACATTACCGTTACGATGGGTGCATAAAAACAATGTTGTCGGACAAACAATTCAAGAGTTCAAGAGAGTCGCAACGATTTGAAAAAGACAGAAGACCGAAATGTTACAACTGTGGAAAACGTGGTCATCTACAGGTAGACTGTTGGGAGAAGAAGAGACTGATCGCACCAATTGGAGAAGTAAAGCCCCAGAACAGCACACAGCTTCCACGCTACATAAGATCAGTGGAAACTTGATTGTTAATGGATTTGCGGATGGTAAACCAACATCATTTACAGTTGACACGGGCGCAACACTGTCCATTGTGCGCCCTGACTTAGTCTGTAACCGCCATCCTCTAATTAGCTCTTGTACAATACAGACTGTGACTGGAAGCCCCGTCAAGGTGCTAGGAAAGGTAGACGTACGTGTACGCCTGGGTCTTCTTGAGTTTAGCCACCAAATGCTCGTTGCAGACATTGTCGATGAAGTGATTCTTGGCACGGACATTATGAAAGCCTACGGATTCGTTGTGGACTTAAGAGAGAATGTCCTGAAAGTTGGCCAAGAGAAGATAAAGCTTTGCATGGCTAAAATGACAGGGTCTACCAACCATTCGATTAGGCGAGTGGCATTAGTCGAAGACAAAGTCAACAAGTCTGGTCAAGAGGAACCCTCCCTGTTGCAAGCGGAAATGGAGGAAGAACTAGCAGAGGAATTACAAATAAGTATAACGACAAAAGAAGTGATTGGAAAGCCAACTATGGGTGTCGAGACAAAACTCTTGCTTGTTCCTGAACTGATAGAAGCGCCCGAGAGTAAAGTGGCTGAAGATGAGGTTACGCAAGAGGTCGTTGACGAGAACCAAACAAACTTGGATCAGCGAGTGGTATTTAGGTCATCAGTACATGACGCAACGGGAGTGATTCCAGCGAAACTAGTGGTTGCGCGAAAGACTCGCATTCCTCGTTCGGATCACACGAGACTGAATCCGAAGAACGGGAAAATTATACTTCGCAAGGACGTCCACCTAGATCGCCTGGTCGAGTATTACTTCGGAGACGCTTTGCCAGTTCGGGACGAACAGGCTTAAGGAGGGGGAAGTGCTACGACAGCACAGAACAATCTACGCGTTTATCGAATGTGCCACAAGGATCTCGATGTAACGCGTGGCGTACGTGCTACTATACGCATTTTGCGAGAATCTTCTCGACTGTGCCGGGCTTCGCTCGGGCCCTCGGCCTGTGTCAAGGCCGTAGTAATTACGTAGTTCACGAGAGATAAGACGCAGTTTGGAAGCTACTGGTGTGTGAGCGTGACTAATAAATACATCGGGTAGCGGCCTTAGTTTTCAGTTCAATGCGAGATATTGGATAGTGCGGTCCGAGAGTTATAGTAGCGATATTACTGTGTACGTTCAAGTGGTTATTAGTGAAGTATTGTGTTTTACAATCGGGCGGTATAATTACAATTTATTGTAATACAATTGAGTTTTAATATTAGTGGACATTTTATTGCGTGTGAACAATTGTCATTTGATTTGTTGTAGAGACTGTGTTGTTAATTACGAACTGTTTTACTGTAACAATTAAAGGTGTGATTAGTGACTTAATTGTTGTCTTGTACTTATTTTGTTTCCACTGTACCTACGACGATCGAGTAGACCGTCGTAACAATATTTCCTTTTCTTAGTTTGTTATTTCATGGGTTTATTTCATATAATTTGTGATTTGGCCAATCACTTGGGTTGAGTCATAGTCATTTGTCTCGTATACGTTACAGTCATTCTAGTGCTATTTATTTAAAATTGTTACTTCTTCTTTTATCTACTTTTAACTGCATGCTTTTTATTTTATATTCTATGGTATATCTTCCCTTGTATTGGGCTGCTTTTGGTATCGTAACAATATACACGAATCTCCTAACTTAAACCTTAAAATAATATAATACCCGCGTTAGTACGTTGTTCTACCGCTTTAAATTCAAACGTGTTCTTTAATTAATATCATAATATCATCCTTAAAAATGTGTGTATTACAGTTTTTAAAAATCAATAACTTATTGTTATTTCCAAGACTGCTAACAAACAGGATAAAAACAGGAAAACGAAATGTGCAATATTTGATGGACTACATACAGAATGTTGAACTATTGTCAATATAAGTAGGAAGAAGCGCGAATGACATCGAACTAGAAGAGGAAAATAATAAATTAACGTAGAAACGAGGCTCCCAGTGTAAGCTTATCTCAACAATGAAAAATACGTATTTCGAGACTACTTAACACAGGAAGTTGTGTGTTACAGGCGTGCTTGCTTTCAGTCACCGAAGGCATAGTGCATTAGTCTTCTTCCTTGCTGCGAAGGCATTATATTAATATAATTGAATAAGCGTAAACACAAGAAAAACTAAAACTATTTAATTTTTTTCGAATTGTGGCCAACTGCACAGAAATCCTATCAATCACATAGGATTTATCAGTCACATACGTGGGTGACATGTGAATACTAGTCTGTGATGAATACGTAATTCAGTTCCAAGAGTTCCTTAATCGTTAAATTTGCAACAGTGTGCTTTTAGATGTTTCTAGATATTTCTAGATAGGAGCGGCCATTTTTATCAACTTTTTAATAATGACAGTATCATATATCTGTTTGATTGTGAAGTACCGCGATACTTTATGTAAGAGGAAGTGTAGAGAAAATTGGTTTGAGTGTGAGTGTGCGTGTGCTTGTAGACACATATTATTAAATGACTATCAAATACTTAATTAATACAAAAAATTATTTTTCAAAATACAGCTTCATCTGTATTACATTATATATTTGACATTAATTACATAAAGTGTGTTATTGAACGATGGCTTTAAAATATATGAATATTATCAATATTTTTTATTAACTTGTATTTCCTCGTTTATAAATGACGATATTATAATTTGGCATTATACACCTAATTGGCCGTGAAAATTAACATCGTAATGTACACAATAGAAAGAAAAGCTTTCATTATAATGATTTCTTGAATTATTCTCTATGGTTAACATTAAACGAGTCATAGAAATAAGCACATAGGAAAGCAAATAAAATAAATAAGACGGAAATACGGGAATTAAAAGTTGATAAATTATTGTGTGTGTGTGTGTGTGTGTGTGTGTGTGTGTGTGTGTGTGTGTGTGTGTGTGTGTGTGTGTGTGCGCGCGTGTGTATGTGTGTGAAGGATTTAGCGATCTATTACGTTGGAGTAGGTTTTACTTGGGTACACCCGTGTGTGAAATGCTCAGAGTACCCACGTTTCTTTGTGGTTTGATTTTTTCAGGGTAGCCAATATTTTATTTAAGGAAACAGTAGCAAGGTGTTTGGAACAAAATCTTTAGCTCTACCGTCATGAAGGACAATATAACGACTACACTTTCCTATACGTGCCTTTATTGTTATTTGAGCCTTGCAATTATACAGCAACTTTATGTAAAATTTTACTTCCATAGCATTTACCACTTGAAGCCAATTTTCCTTAACACAATATGGAGACTGCGTTTTTTATTGGTAAACAATTTACGCTGTCTTAGTTACGAACAAAGCTATAAGAATATTATATGAAAATTTTTAAATAGGAGAAATTTTTAATATTTTACGCCTTAATATGACTGTTAACACATTTTAATAAAACCAACTGCATACGCAAACATCAAAATATATAATCTAGTAAGGTATGTAATATTATAAGATTTTAGTATTAGTCTGATTTGTATGGCCTAGATAATATCAAAGCGTTAATGTCGTATCTAACTGATCGGTAACTAATATCCTCAGTGTACTCATTTTGGTTTCTTGTTTACTTTCTACTGGCATCGAATTGTTGCCATAGCAACAAGGGCCAAAGTAAAATCATAGAAAATTTAATATTTGCAAATTAATGAAACAACGCTGCCTTTGACGAAAGGGAGCGTAATTGTTGTAAAATTTATATATCGTCATCAGTTTTCAAGGCTCAGAAACACTCGTTTGTTTTAGTTTCAGTTCTCGCTATCTAGCTACCGGTCGTCCATTGTTCCATTCCCATAGAGTTTATAATAATTAGGTGCTAACAACAAAATGCACAAAGGTATTATTCATCCTTTGTAAATAGCTTTCCCATTTGTTTTACGATACGCCTCGGGTCTTCACTAACTAAGGATATGATTATTTTAATTCTGAAGCCCTGGTTTCTTATATGACTTCTTTGAACATTCCTTTGTCACTGTGTTTGTAGCTAAGGCTTCATAATCTTATTGTACACACTAGAAGAGCCGTAGTACAATAACATTACAAACGTACACAATGTTGTTTCTGATTTTCTCTCCTTCAGAGGGTTTGTTATTAATTCGGAAATATTATTGGAACTTATTCTGTCCCCTGAGAAAAATTCCATTATGGTCCAACGTAAACGATGCCGTAAGTCAGTGGTAACCAACGCGCGGCACACGTGCCACTAAATGTCACACGGATGTGTGTAAGCGGCATGCATGTATGTATGTATGTATCTATTCTTTATCCTGTAATTTTCACTTCTTTACCATCCTTTCTACCATTTTTTTACTTTAATTTTTTTATTTCTTGCAAAATTTTACTGAATTTATAATAAACTTTTAAACATTAATTTTACGTAAATTAATTTTTAAAATAGGTCGATGTGAAAACAAGGAAATTATATTACAAATTACTATTTAATGAAGGTCCACTAATGGACCGCGTGTGAATACAGACGTTTTCTACTTTTCTAATAATTAAAAAATTATTTTTGAAATTATTGTTCATGTGTTTTGGTTTATTTTTGGAAAACTGTACATCGTTCAGGAAGTTGATACCACGCGTTGGCTGTGTTCCCAAAAGAAAATAATGACTTTTGTTTGGTTTTAATCTTTGATTGTAAATTTGTTAAATAATTAGTTAATACAAATTTTAATTTCACTTGTTTCTGTATTAGATAAGTAAGACGAAAACTTATTTCTCTTTTTGCAGCTGATATTGAATTGTATTCAGATTATTTTCAAAATTCATAAATAGGTTTTCCAACATAACCTCTTCTTATCCTCTTCATACACTCTACATATAAACAGTAAAGTTTATCATAATAACTTGTTATCTGCAATAACACCATTTTTAAGTTGGTAGTAACTGTATGTGTCTTTCTTCGTGAATTGTTTCATCAATCAGCTGTTTTGTTGCCTTTTTTTCTAAGTATTATTTAAACAGTAGTGAATTTCGTAATATTCCAATGATTTGTTTTATTTTCCACTTCAATGCCAGTGTTTATTATTGTGAGTCTTAAAAATGTTTATATATGTCATGTGGGTCGAATAAGAACTCATATCTACTTCGAAGATATAACTTCATTGTTGTGACTGAAATGATTGTTCCCTTTTCATGTTTTGTAAAAGGAAAATGGTATATTTTTCATTTTCTCAATTACAGAAGACTTTACAACAGTTTGATATGATTTCTCTTGTTTTCTTGCACTTATTTCATTAAAATTTCTGAAGTACCATGAGCCTTCTGAAATACGCGTTTCTAAAAGTAGGTAACAATAAAACGGAATACGTGAAATGAACACGAATAAGAACAAACATTACTTTAAGTGATATAAATGTAAAATAAAAGATTTAAAAGTAACAGACAAAATCTTTTCTTGATCAACCAATTATTATTCAAAAATACAGAAACTCAGTTGCAAAATTTATTATAATAATATTTGGGTTACATTGAAATTAGGTAATATGAAATTACAAGTTTAATAGAAATACTATAGATAGATGCGATGTCAGTCAAGATTTATATGTCATCTGCAATGTGATAACATAAGACAACTATACATTTATGGTATGAGAAATGTTCTAACGAAAACAGATCAAATGAGTACTTTACTTTTGAAAGTAAACTGAGAAAGTTACATTTCTGAAGAACAGTTTTAAGTCGGTAGTACACTTACGAATTACAGTCACTTTCATTTACCTGAAACTGAATAATTTTCCATTTTTTTACGAATGCCCAAGACTAATCTGGAAATGAAGCAACCGTTGTCCTGATAGAAGGAATGATCAACTGAGACTGCAGGTTCATATAATCTTGTGCTACGTAGAGTCGCGTGGGGTGGTACACGTACAAACACTAAAATTCTATTCACAACTCTTGTGCCGCAGTGCCGGATTTAAGGTTTTTGAGGCCCTAGGCCAAGTTTTCTGAGCCCCCCCCCCCCCGGCTGTGACTTTGAAGTAATATATGTACTGCAGAAGTAATTTGGTGTCAGATTATTACTATCAAATTTAAAACCAGAAAAATACTATAAAAAGCGTGCTTTCATTTAGCAAACTTTAAAAAAAATTAATAACCACGCAAAAGAATTGAGCAAATTAATTTATTTTTTTAAGTATAGTAACTTAAGTAAGCTTATTCAGAAATTTATTTCAGAAGCTTGTTCATGATATATACGATTAGTGTACGGATTCAATTCTATGTTTATTAAGTTTTCACACTAATAAATATCAACGAAACGACACGTTGCCCACCACACAAAGCTAAAAACCTTCTTTACATTCAAAACATTACATAAAATCGCAAACCGTTGAGTCACAAGGCATATAAACAATGATAACAAACAAGGGTGGTACCACGGTCGTGTAAATTCGGGGGAAATATAGCGGAAGCTTGAAATTCGAATGAGCAGATTTGTTTTCAAGGATGCCAACGTCTTAAAAATAAGCGCGCAATATTTAAATAAGAACTGGCCTCCATTTGTATTATTACCAAAAATTTATCACTTAATCTAAAAAAATTATACTTAAATAAATCAAAGTGCCTCATACTTTTATAAAAATACTTCTGTTTCAAAAATATATCTGTAGCTTGCGGCCCACTCTGAGCCCGCGGCCTAGTCGGCCTGCCGACACTGACTGTGCGCGTGTGGTTATAATAATACGAATAACATCGAATTGATTTATTTAAACAGTGGTTTTACCTCCATCTCCTTAGCAAACGTTACCTTACATCTGTAAATTGAAAATGAAGTTTATAGTTAAAAAGGAAATTTATCCTTACGAGTAAGGATACACTGTATAACCCGTAAAAAAATACTAGAGGGAAGTAAGAAAATTAAATTTATTTACATAAGAAAAAAACACTCAGTATGTCTCCCAGTAAAACAACTGCTCATTACACACTATTAAAAGTAATAATAAAAGTCATGAAACAAATAGGGTTACAAAATTAATAATATATATAATTTATACTCAGTTTTACTAATACAAGTCTTGTAACACGCACTAAAGCAACTTGCTGGCGGAACTTTACTCACACATAATGAGATTCCCAGAGCTCAACTAACTGTATTTCCTATGCGCGGCCATTATATAAGTACAAGAAGACCACGTTGCGTGCTGCGAAACGTTGACGAGGACCTTACCAGATAAATGTGAGTGCGATTAGATTATCATAAACAACCTCTGCGCGATTCCAGACTATTGCACATTATACTGGTTATGCAATACGTGAGGTGTATTATTTTTATGGCATCTGCGTTACGTACACGTTTCAATATGTATATAAGCCTCGTACAGGCGGTTGTTTATTTTGTTGTGATAACCGTTGAGTTATCAATAATGATTAATACTCTTAGTTTCTGTGTAATACTTTTTGATAAAAGTACATAATGTTATCATAATGAAAAGTTCACATTGCTTGTATTTTTAAAGGCCATTACTTCTTGTCTACATGAAAAAGATTTTCTATACCATACAACACTAATTTCGAAACCGCATCACTCGATGATGTAATCAGTAACCAAGACTCATTCATTTTCGACTATTCTACCACTGCTAAAACTTATCTCAGTGTTTAGACGCCTGTGTTTCCCTACGAACTTAGTTATTACCAACAGAAATAACACTGTTGCACAACACTACAGAAAAATTATTCCCTATTAGCGCTTTTAAACTTTACAGCTTATCGTCAGATCAGAAATGATTTCCGATCTGATGATGAGCTGCGAAGCTTAAAACCATAATCGGAATAAATTTTCTATAGCGGTATGCAATAGTGTTATTTCTGTTTGTGATATAACCAGTGATACAAATTTATTAATTAATTATTACCCACAAATACATGACTTTCACGTCCAATTTATTAACGATGTTCTTATCAGTTTTTCTTCTTTGTCGTTCTCGTCGTCGTTCACTTATTTTATTTCTTTTATTATTGGTTTCCTCTTATCTTGTTTCTCCTTCTTCCCTTTTTCTTCTTCTTCTACCTATTTGACTTTGTAACGTCACAGAGCGTTCCATAAAGGAATTTAATTGCAAAGTAAATTATCATAAGAGGAAAGTGAGGTGAACAGTATCGAACCCAAGTAATCCCAAAAATTTTGTAATATTGTCCGATAATTAATATCATTAACATGAAAAAAAAACGACCAAGACTATAACTAAGACTCAAACCCCATATATATTATTTAAGTGAAGAACAGTGTAAAACTAATAATATACTATAAGGGAAACAGATAATCTCAGAAATGACCAAAATGAGGTCATTACATATTAAGAAATGTAACTCTGAATAGGGTATAAAAAACTATGTATTGTGAATTAATGGACAAGATCTATTATTATACTTTGTAATATAAATAAAATAAATGTATTAAATGATTTGAATACGTCATTAAAAAGGATGTAAGTTAAAATAAAAAATATATAAATGTTATGACAAAAAATCAAGGGTTTGGATCTGAGACCAATCACTCAGATTTTATGTGAAAATTAATTATTATAGAATTAATATAAAAACTATATGTAAATGTCAATTGGACAGAGGCAAACAAATTATCTTAAATAGAGAAAGCTGTAAATTGATTAGAAATTAATTAAAATAGTCACAAACCGTGTTAAACTGAAAACATGTGATGAACATATAGAATTGTAATATTTATGAATTTAATGTTGTCAAAATGCAACAAAATTGTATTCTAAAGTTGAAATACAATATAATGTAACTATACTTATATATATGATCACCTAAAACATTTTAACAGTCAAGTTATGAAACTATTTACCTATACCATACCAGGCTGAGACCAAAAAAAAACAATCACAAAAATAGTCATATTTGACAGAATAATTGCAGAATATTAGAAACAATAAAGGAAAAAGGTACAATCCGATAATGTACAATGGAAACATACTTGCTCAGTTGAAGACAAGCTTAATTCTTAGAGAATTTTAAATATAAAAGTGAAAATTGTCACAAAAAGAAAATAACTCATATGTGCAAAACAGTAAGATGCTAAGTAATATTACAGTAAAAATAAAATGTATCAGGATAAACCAGGTATTCCCAAAGATAAACAATATAACAAACTCTAAGTGAATACCCAAAAAATTCCATAATAATACCGAAAAAGACAAATTATCATCAAAAACTAATAACAAAAATCTAGGCCATATGTAATGCCTATAGAAAAATGAACTTATTTATATGTTATATGTTTTAATATTTGTTTATTTTGTTATGAAAGGATAAATATGTTATGTATTAATGTTATAGCAAGGACCAAGCAACTTCATAACATTTTAATAATTTGAGAATTAGAATTTTCTGCAAACACTACAAGGTAAGAATTGTATTTTATGTTAATTTATTAGATTTAATTTGTTCAAAACCAATTGTGTATGGTATCATTGTATTCAGTTGAAAGCAGAGAATCCAAAAATAATAATGGCATGCAGATTGTAAGTAGTTCTGTAAAATTGTTTGACAAATACCAGAATAATTTCAGTAATATCCTTTAGTATGAAGAATAAGAGGTTTTTGTTCTAAAGCTTCTACGGAAGTCAAATTTGTTCTATGATGTTCCATTTGCATATTCTCGAACGTTCCAGAAGAAAATTTTACTCAAAAATACCGGAAGTTCATGTCAAAAAATTAAAACAATGAGCCTTACAGAGTATAAAAGGAAGACGAAATTTGACACAAAAAACACTTTATGCTTTGAATCCACAAGAGGCACATCACCTACGAATCCGATCATCTCGTCCAAGGCGAAGTCGAAGAACAAGAATTCAACACGAGAACACAGTAAGACTTTTTCCCGTACATGACAAAAGACTGACTTAACCTATACAAGGAGTATACGCTAACGTGTTGTTGAATAGAGCAGCAACACGCCATATTTAATAGAAACGCACACAGCCAGATATCCAGCGGCCCTGAAAAGACCGATTTTAATAGAGGAAACAATTTTGCTGGTATTTGCTAA
This sequence comes from Magicicada septendecula, assembly GCA_034769895.1. Taxonomy (NCBI): domain Eukaryota; kingdom Metazoa; phylum Arthropoda; class Insecta; order Hemiptera; family Cicadidae; genus Magicicada; species Magicicada septendecula. Next base: position 176,351,835 of record CM068369.1, on the reverse strand, counting down.
GACAAACCGACTTTGACAAAATTCCCAAAACAATTTACTGACACGAGCCTTCTACATGGAGTTTGTAACTAGCGCTGTGACGGCCGAATAGAGAAACCACGCAGACAGCTGTTCGCAGCCGCCAGAATTCAAAGCATAGATACAGTACGAATTGATTTCAATCGTGCAAAGTTTTAAAACCGTAATTTGACTTATAAATAATTACCAGTGCGTGAGGAACGTAAACACGAAGAGGCGCAAGATTGGAATTGTCCCAAGAACAGTGTCCAGTGAAGGAAATACTTACCCACCGGAACGTGAGTTGTTCAAAAGTTAAAATCATTTATAACTGGTAACATTGTCACACAGTTGTACTACACATGTCAAACACCTTCAAATCACACAATTTTTGTAAAGCATCCCACTGATTTGTCTTGATAGTTCAAAGGAGTCACGTCCTGAGTATAAAGTTTTTTCATACACTAAATTCATGCTATTCAACTGAGCAATAAAATATTTATTAGCCGATACTTACTTAAAAAACTTGTTAATAATAATTTTTTGTAACTCTCCAATTTTGTTTAATTCGAGTGTTAGTCCTTCAGACGATTCTTATGAAAAGAAAGATCATTAAACATACGTTATTTACAATTCAAACTGTCTTGTTCACTTTTTTTTTTATATAATTAATGTAACAACTAAGAAATCAAATTTAATAATAGTAATTTCTTGGAACAAATATCCAAGTGGCGCCCACATACACATATTAGCTTAAGTTGTGTTTGCAGGACAACATCGTCGCAGAGAACCCAGCAATTAGTAAGTATATTAAAAGTGCGCGGAGTGTAACACTCGACATCACAACACAACACAACACACAATTTCTCTCTGTTATAACTTTCTTCTTTCTTCAGGTTTGCGGGCGCAAACTCGTCCAACCTCTTCTAAGACTTCTCTAATCTTCATCGCAAAACTATTCACGCTAATTCCAGCCTTTTCTGTTGTCTGTCCGTCTCTGTTCGATCCGAATCGCTTGACGTAATCGCTTGCTGTATGCGATTCATAAAAGGCCGTCATCACTGACTACTATTGTTTCTATCCGTGAACAGTACAATTACGCATTAATACAGGCAACTGCTGGCTGGAGGCAGTTTAATTCATTTCGGTGATGAATTTAACGAGTGACGACTGCCTCTGTTTTAAAACATTATGTTAGTGACCACACGGTTCAGTATATTAATTAGTCAGAGTGCCTCCAAATTTTGTAATTGAAATTAATTATGTATTTTTATTTACATGTCAATTTTATTGTGTTCACGATAATGGTGAGTGAATGCTATTCACAAATATTTGCAAACAACACGTTTTCTGCTTTATTCAATGACAGGCACTAAGCGCCAATCATGACTTTCGTATACTTTATCTAATGACATTGCTGCAAAAGAAAATCAAACAAAAAAAACCTTATCTTTTTTCAGTCTCTCTATAATTCGGAAAAGTCATGAGCATTTTGATTGTTCCGTATCACTGAGCGACTGTCGACAATTATTAAGTTTGACAGTGTTTCTCAGCTCCTTATTCGCCTATCGTGTATTTCAATACTTAAGTTTTCACTTCATCTTTTGTAAATGTCCATCCAGGCACTGGAGCAAAGATGGAAGTTTTATTCTGCCCCAGTTCATTTCAACTTCACAAACTTGCAATTAAATTCTTGTCAGTCAAGAATTAACAAAAAATTAATATTTTTGCAATCCTGCCTGACGCTTTATCTGTTTTCAGGTGTATTACAGAATAGAAAGTAGCACATTCTCTATCATATCCTGTTAACTAGAAAACGACGAATTAATATGTAGGCCTATGTACGTAAAGAGATATCCTTCTGACTGGAGGAGTTATACGTGTGAACACACTAACAGGTCTTTCAGGATTAGAAACATTAAAGTGAACACACGAACAAACAGAAACATTATATACACACGAGTCATCGAAGTAACTGTGTTATTGATGACACACAGAGAGAAGCTAGCAAACAGACGAGCGATCTATGTAGGTTGGTGATATAATTTTAGATTCTTGGATTTCGTTGTCCATGACGTGTCCGTTACGTAACTAAATACAACTATTTCATTAACGACTTGGAACACAAAGTTTTTTATGAGTAAAAACATAAAGTTTTACCTTACAACCTAAACCGGTTTTCACTTTTAAAAAGTGACCTGTGAAGAAGCTTTTAAAAAGTAGAACCGGTTCAGGTTGTAAGGTAAAACTTTATGTTTTTACTCATAAAAAACTTTGTGTTCCGAGTCGTTAATGAAATAGTTGTATAATTTTAGAATTAAGTAAGCAAAGTGGGTATTAGCTTAATTGAATATTTGGGTAGTACATTATGCTTATTTGGATAATTCTTATCAGTTATTTGTAAAAGAGAAAAATTTGTTCACGTTAACACGTTTTAAAGCAGATTTACTACACTATTCTGCTTTCTCTGTATCAAATTCCACTGCGGAAGTTACATATCTCACTCGTACTGTAATTCACGCAGTGTAATCACCACCACTTAATAATTTATCTCCGATCAGTTCACCAGCTTAAAGAATTTTTTTAGGAATCTAGAGAAAATATCAAAACCTTAGACCTACGCTAGCACTAAGCAAAAGTAAACTACTCATGAATTCTTGTGTATATAGGCCTATTTATTCTGAAATATTGAATGTATACTGCTCTCATGTAGCATAGTGTTTTATAAAAATACAAAAAAAATGAGAGTATGCAGACGTTATAAAATCATTCGTGACATCTCAGCGTAACTAACTGTCTGTACTCTCAATGTGAAGACAAACTTCAACGAAGCTGTTCACCAAACTGTTTCAAGTACGTCTTATTAAAGGTTGCAGTTAACATTATGAAGAAATTAGCTTTGGCAAATCAAGTCGGTACGCGCAAACGCTGCCCCAATTTATCTCTACTGGACGAATCAGCATCCGCAGTGCCAAAAGTCGGAACGACTTCAGACTTCATCTCGGTCATCGCATCATCTAGCGCGCGCGCACGCACGAACGCACACATACTTTGTACTTTACCCAAAAAATTTCTTTAATATTGTTTGTGTTTAAACTCTTATTTGGCAGGTATAATCTGAGTCATCGCCTAGGAAACTCATGTCTGACGGAATCTAATGTTGGTGGTTTCGTATGCCATCTGGAAGTCAGGTAATTTGATTTAAACGAAAGATGGTCGTTGAGCAAACATTCTTTATGGATTTTGGATGCTTTTTAAATTTCAAATTCTTCTAACGCATCCATAATACGACCTTTTTTGCTAACGTGCATGGGCACCATATTTTCCGCGAATCCAGTGTAATTGTGGTTTTCGTTTATTAAATGTAATGCAAAATTAGACTTGGCCGATCTGATATCCTTTTGTTTTGTAAATGTTCTTCAAATCTGTCAATATATCTCCTCGCCGTTTGACCGATGTATAACTTGTCAAAACTAATCAAATACGTTGTATGATACCATATTGAAGATAAACGGCAAACTTTGCAATCAGCCCAGTTGAAATGTGACAGTCGGGCAGTGCGCACTGTCTTCGATAGTTGTGTGTTTACGGTTTTTAATTATGTTATTTGTAACAGTTGTAGTTGTGTTATTTCTCGGTGTGTGTATGTGTTTTTAATAATTTCGCCGAAGATTCCTATATAATAGTAAGAAATTTTTACCTGAAGATGGGAATTTATTCCCGAAACATGTAGTGAAATAATAAGCTACAAGATCGCAAGACGGATAAAAATAAGGTATATTTAAATTTAAATTGAATGTTATATAATGTTATTTTAATGTTATTAATTATAATGTTATGAGAAATTTAATGTTTGTTATAGTGATGGATAAAGTAAATTCCAATATATCAGCACTCTTATCTCGGATACTCCAGGTGGAACAGGTAGAATATTTTTTCTTCATAATTACTTGCTCAAGTAAGACGAAGTAGGAATATAGCAGTAGCATCATCGGGAATCGGGGGTAATCGTTACTCTCTGTAGGACGCACAGTACATTCAGTTTTCAAATTGCCTTTCAATCTATTCCGGGATAAATACCCCATTTGTGATATTAGCAAAAAGTAGCAAAGCTTATATGTTTTGCAGATGTTAGTTAATAGTGTGATGAAGAAGCAACAATGTCGCACAGTAAAAAAAATTCATAGGCTGTATGGTGCTATTTATGGCCGGAGGCTTGAGCCAGACATTACTAGTGATACCCGGAGGTTCCCCGGGAGATGACTAACATACCTGCCTAAAGGCCTCAAATTTATGGTCGGATGTTATAACAATGAATCTTTCCACGAACATGAGCGTGCATTTGGATAGCAATGTCTTAGCAGGTACATTTTTTAACGAACTTATCAAAATTAGAGAGGCAATAATTACAGCTAATAGTGTCGGTGGGTTTCAACTTTCTTCTAATGTTCGTTGAATGTTACAAAACCTAGAAGAATTAATATCGTACTTTATTCCCAGTAGTGAAAATTATTCTTTTGACGACTGATTATGTCGTATTTTATCTATGGAAAATAATATTATCACAAATGTATATCGAATGATAATAAAATTAATAGTTAGATATACAAAAATATATTATTTTTATGTACGGAAATAAATGCAGGAGAAATTATTTTATATTCAACGGAATCCTAAGTCTTTGTAATTATCAGGATTCCCATCACATTGATTAATCCCGTCACACAAAAATGGGTATTCCGTTTATTTGCTGCGCAACTTGAATGCTTCCAGATTACGCAATAGCACCCAATTAAAAATTACAGGAATTGGGATATAATATACTCAAGGCTACACATTAATAGTTTTCCGTGATTAACAAGTATTTATTACAAGCATTCCCGTCGCTCCGGCAGATTTACCGTTTCAGTTCACACCCCTACAGTTCTCTACAAAACTTGCATTTCCTATGTCCATTAATAAATCTCGAGGAAAAACCATGCTAGCTGATATAGTTCATCTATTACCTCCTGTTTTTTTTTCACATGGACAACTGTACGTTGCCTTTTCAATAGTATCTGCTTGCCAAACGTCTTATGTTTTCGCTGAAAATGGCCAAACCGCTATCATTGTTTATAAAGAGCTGTAATGTAGTCTAATAAGTATCCAGCTATCCATACTGTACTACAATTTCTTATTGCACTCTATTGATTATCCTTTTGTCAATCATTACACAAATTTAATAACCCAATTTTTAAGAACTTTGTTTGTTTAATTTTGCAAAAGTCTTTTCTTCATTGCAAAAACTTTACTTGAGAAAAAGTAATTATTTTAATTATTTCCAGTTTTTTGGTTTATTTTTGAGGTTGTTCGTGTTTGTATGTTAATTTATGTGTGTTTTTGTTGTAATTGTTAACGTGTTAATTTATTATTAAATTTAAAGCTTAAACGGAATTTTGTATTAGGAGCTTATTTAATTTACTTTTAAACAATACATTATTTTTTGGACTAACAAACGAAATTAATACACGGCCAAAATGTAGAATTCAAAATAAAATAACAGAGTAACAATTTTTTTTTTATTATACAACTTTTCTTATTCATTTATAAACAGTAAAAACGTGTAATACCAGAAGTTTAACTTTTCTTGGTACGTTGAATTTGAAAGAAGCAAACATTTGTTAACCTATAACCTACAACTTTCGGGTATTGTAATTGTTGTGGCTGAGTGGTAAGTTATTATTCTTTGTTAAATGTTTTTAAGTGCTTTACGTTACTTTTAATAAACTTTTTCTATGTTAAATATGTTTAAAGTTTATTATTATTTTTCTTTCAAAATCACCGTTTGTGATACTGAACTAAACTTTTTAACATTTTGTTTTTACTCGACAGTCAACGAGTCAACTGATCTGAAATTGCTAATATTTTTGCCTAGAAAACAAGATTTTCCGCGCTCAGGCGGAAATAAATTTACATCATAAAGTGCCGCACGCAGAATGTGGAGTGCAGAGGGACAAGGGTGGCGTAGATAGACAAAATTAGAACTCATTTTCAAACTCTCACACGAACTCTCACTGACACCGTTAACATTTTTCTCCAGCAAGAGTAGGATTGTATTATTTTTTACTACAATACTGACATTCAAAAAAGACTGTAAAAGAAGTACGAATTCTGATGTGACATCAAATTCACAAATAAGTTTTATAGTATTCAAAATATTTAATATAAAGTTACTTTTGTTTTAACTCCTTGTTCAACAAACAAAAATTTTTTTTGTTTGCTGTGGCTAGTACCTCTTCTTCTTTTATACAGTGACAAGGTGTGGTAACCTATAAATTTTATCAAGTGGACTGTAGTTTTTTAGAGAGAGTTTATGAGGTCAACCCATATAACATGTGTGTGTGTGTGTGGGGGGGGGTGTATGTATATATGTATATATACCACTCATGCTGTGAGAGTGAGTACCTGAGTATTTTGACGGTTAATTGTGGTTGACTAAACTATACATATCTCTGGTTGCATTTGGAACAACTCACTTAGGTAGCCCAACTATTGTTCTTGTATTTCTAAAACCTCTTTGGTGACAAAAAGAGAAGCCATTATTGTAATACATTTTATCAGCATGTAACACGTATGTATTCATATTACTTATCTTTAGTAACACATGTTGAATAATCAGTCTCAGTAAACCGGATTCCAGAAATAAGTCAGAAAAGATTTAATTATTTTAAGAAGACTACTAACGTACGTTAAATTTAAAACTCGGCCAGAAACAAAGACAATATTCTAAAACATAATATCCGTCCCGATGTCTGTGTGAGACAAAAAGACTATCATGAGAGAGGTACACAAGATACGAATAAAGAAAAACGCTGTATTCCATTGTATTCTGGACAGTGTGGCCAGCATTACGTTTCATCCGCCCATTATCATCCCCAGGATGTTATGGCAGGTACTCAATTTCAACAGGCCGAGTCGACCTGGGGGCTGAAAAACGCACCTTGACTTTATGGTGCGGGCCCGGGAATCGAAACCTGGACCTCTAGATTAGTAGCCAGGTGCCATACCCACTGGTCTACTGAGCCACCAAAATTTTTTGCAATTTACTTTATCCGACACCATCAGTAAATATCGGCTCTCAAAACAGCATTCTTAACACATATGGTGCTTTAGGTTAGGCTTGTCTAGTCGGTCAATGTACTCACTTCACATAGGCCTACTTGAAAAATCTCTGTGGGACATAGTCGTCTTACTCTCAAATGAGCGTATGGACAAATACACGTGGCAAAGATATTTATCATCATACTGTACTTCCAGTTTTATTAACTCGACGTATATGTTCTGGCTACCTGGGGTGTATTTCTGTAGTAGCTCTGCTGTGGGTGCTTACAAAGCAAAACTTAATGAAATTGCTTACACCTTTTTGTCCATTTATTTGTGCATTCAGCGGCTTTAATTTGTTCGATATACATCGCCCAGTGAGCACTTGAGTGCTTCCGCCAAAATATTGGGGCCTTTACATAAACATGCTTAACTACAAACACAGTGATTTCTATATTATCCCGTTGTATATGTTTTTCTCCTTTTTTATATTACCTGTGAGGCGTCTTCAACAATTCTTCTGAAACACACGCCCTATTCTCTTCAATAACTAATCGTTACTTTTTTTATTCGCTGTTTCATCTTTTCCACTGATTCTTCTTCTTTCAAAGTATTTCTATCGACAATGATTCAGATTGTCCGCTCGCGTTACAGTGGAATTTACCCAAATTACCACGTAGGAGACCCAAATCTTCAGTAGTACGAGCTGGCGTCAAATTTTGTTTCTGTATCAGTGATTTAATGTTCTCTATTTTACGCTTATTTTCATTGATTTATGAATATTTTTATTCCATTGACTCAATCTAAAGCGCTTTTTTTCTCTTTGATTTTCATACTTACATTTTCCGGTTTTAGCGTTTCTCTAATTCAAGCAGCAGAGTTTTCTGTCGTTCTCCCATGTGAAGTAATAGCGGTGTCTGCCGTACTTTCGTTTACAGTAGAAGATTACATCATAAAAAGCTTACATCATCTCACTGGCACCAATTCTTATAAAGCAGTTGTCACGCAGTTCAAACTCTTTTACGAACCGTCCTCTGTTGTTACTCTTAGAACGCCTGTAACCATTTTCCACACTAATATTACGGCGGCCGCACGTATCGTCCTGTTTTGGCAGTAGAGACAGAATAACTGAACACAGAAAAATCAATAGTTAGAACAATAACAAAATTTTAAATAAATAAAATGTACAATAAACTGTCTTTTACAACACTTCTTGAACGTTTATTCAACATACACTGACATAACCGATAAATGTCAACTAATTAACAGTGTCACACTAAATAATACAAGTCACCAATTACGGATGTCCGCAGACAGTTCGTTCTAATTACTTTACACTAAACGCACTTTAAAGCGCAATCTAACTTTTTTTATAAGTTGTCTATTCATACCCCGTCTCTAACGTAGTAGGTGACAAAATGACCTGGAAACCGGGGGAGTCTTCTTTTCTTCTTCTTCTCCTCTAGCCAGAGGTTGGTGAGCTTGCAGTTTTTCATTTTCGTAGACACGTTTTTGATCACCACATACCATCTTTTCCTCACACAGTGTTCCTTGATAATTCTCCCAATGATAGTGGGGAACCAGTTGAATGGCATAACAGGTGACTAACAATACTACTCCTCCTCAACAATGTTTGTAATCAGCATTCGTCTTTCACCCACTCTTTTCAATACCTCATCAACCATTAGGTGCCCTTTCTGTAGACGATATTTATTAGGCCCTCCTCCAGCATTAAATTTCAAATATTTCAAGGAAAGCGCCGCTCCAATTTTGTCAAAGTCCAGGTTTCCAAACCGTATGTGCATATACATGTTCCAAACTTTATATATATTTTTCTGTTTTTCAGAAACACGTCTCTGGCCTGGAGAATAATTTATCATAACCTGGAAGCACGATTGGAAACATCGAAGAAGGTGTCCAATAATTCCGTAATACCACCTCTCACACAATGGATGAGAAGCTTCTCGAAGCCACACATGTTATTTGTCGCCTCAGTATAGCAAAACATGCAAATCATAGGCTATAAACAGTAATCGTTTATAAAACAGTAAGATGATCACGTTTTGTGGTGTATAGTGTAGCATGACAGATATTCCACCAATAATTAATTCATTTAAGATCATAAAAATAATTAAATACCATATACTCAAAGAATGTCAAATGAAATTCAATTACACTTCAAAGCAAAACACCACTATAAAAGAAAAACAATAATTATATAATAAAAATACAACCATGAAAGTCAAAGAAAATAAATTAAAGGAAACTCATATTAAAAAATCAGGAGATTACCCAGGAGGTTAGGAGCAGGTGATAAATATAATACCCCAAAAACAAGAAGAAACAAGAAGAGGAAGTTTAGTATCAAGTGATAAACAAGATATCACGAAATCATGAAAGAAGAGTAAAGTTAGTATCAGATGATAAAGAAGATACTCCAAACCCAAGAAGGAAGAAGAAATTTAAAAGCAGATAATAAAGAAGATACTCCGAACCAACCATCGGACAAAATAACACTGAGTACCTTGGTTTACCCAAGAATGAACATAAGAAGGAAGACGAGAAGAAAGGAAGAAATAGGATGGAAGAACCACCATAAAAACCTATTATTAACTACCATTAACCCCAAACCAAATGATACAATTAAAGAAAGTATAACACCCCAAAACATTATGAAATTGTAATTATTTATAAACAAAAGTATTGTGTAGTATGATAAGAAGTGCACCAACTAAAGTTATTATATGATAAAAAATAAACAAATCTTCACAGTCCATGATGACTAAAGGTCTGGTCTGAGAATAATAAAACTCAAATATAAGTCAGAACCAACAGTGAAAGTGTACTAGTGGAAGTGTTTTGAAATGTAATAAACTTCGAGTTGTAGTGTATCTATAACTTAAACAATGTGCTATGAAATAACTTTTATATTTTGTAATTAACAAATAATGAAATATTAAAATGGAAAATATTTCCAATATTTCATTAAATAAGGTCACTTTGTTATCTCAAGACATTCAAAGGAATGCCAATAATAAAGAAAGTGTGGGTCGAAATGTTTACTGTACAAGGGGATGTTAGATAATAATAGTAGAATCAGAAGGGACTGAAAATAGTTTGTTATAATAGAGTTAAGGAGTTTAAATGGCTGATATTGTTCAAAGCCATGAACTCCATATTTTTAAAAGAGTTCTAATAGAATAAGGTACCTATATGTTTAGAGTAAGATGTTTTAGTCATATAACAGCATACATACTAATTAAAATGTTTCAGTATGGATGCTGTATTAATTTATAAAATGTGTTAAATGTATGATCAAATCAGTTTTAGCAAACATGTCCAACTTTAAAGACTGCTGATTAATGTTAATTATTATTTTAGTAACAGTAGCATGAATTAGATGCTACTCATCTCAATAATTATGTAAACAATTTTATTTCATGTCATATTAACTTTTAAGAGTCAGAGGAGGAATAGAATTAAATTTATTTGAAAAAACCATATATGTAAAATACTAAACTCTAGGCCAAATAATGAATTCACAAAAATTAATATAAACCAGTTAATTTACCAATGAACCATGTAAACTAACAAGATTTATGTAAGGTAGGTCAATTAACAACTACTGTAAATGATCCTATGATTTAAAAGAGTAATATAGAAAAATATCTTAAATTATTGAAAATTTTCGAAATGTAAAAAATAACTATTTTTAAAGAGGAATGGTAAATTCAGAAATTATCACTAAAAGACAGTTCAAATGTTAATAAGGAATTAAAGAAAGAAAAGATTTGTGACCATTTGAAATTTATTATAATTATATTAATAACACTTAAAATGGCAGTAATTGTGTACAAGAACAGAAACAGGTTTTTTGGGCCTAGATTTCCAAAAAGACAGAAATATGTTAATTTTAACAAACATCTCAACAAATATGGACTATGTATGACATATCAAATTAAACAGAACGAGATAAATAAACCAATTATATAGTTAATAGTTCATGAAAGCGAACAATAAACTAAAAATATTCTATATATAGTGTATTTTGGAATTATGTACATGGGAAGTGAAAATTATTTTACAATACTTTTCCAATATTAACTTGGCAAGATATTTCCTAAAATGAAGGAAGTTAGTTAGTTCTTTGTTAACATTCAAACGAAACAGTCGATGCTGAATCGCGTTCTTAAAACCGTATAATGGAGTGAAATGGCTAAAGCCTAGAATCAGTGAAAAAACGGGAGTTACATAAATTAACACTTTTCGAGTTAAAACTTATGAAAAACTTTACGACAACGGTGAAAACGAACAATACACCACATAATACAAGTGATTTAAGTCATTAAATCTACCTACTATTAATAATTCACTCTACAACATATTAACAATTCTTCGCCATGAACAGACATTAAGTGAACACTTCTAACAGAAAACTATTAACACCAGTGAACACTGAACACTCATCCGGGATACCTCAAACAACATAATAGACAGTATACACGATTTCGGAGATCCATAAAACAGTTATAAAGGTGAATATATTGTGAGATTTTCCAGCGACAATATAGACGTATAACCTCATCAATTCAGCTAGCCGCCATGATTGTCCCAAGATGCACTGTAACCTTCTTCGACTGATTTCATAGCCTGCAGCTTTGGTTTGAGAATTCAAATATATTTAACATTACATATTATTCACAATTTGTTAAATATTAATTATTAAGATTATTTCTTGTATATGTTATACTTTCTAGGCCTGCCCTTCTCTGACTATATATAAAATAATCGTTGAAAGAACCTTTTTTAAGACTTATATAAAAAAATAACCTGTAATCACATATCGATATATCCCTGTGACGGAGTCGAACAATTGCTCTAAATCGATTTAACATCGATTATTATTAATTATTGTTAATAAATAAATGTGTTTCAACTATTTGGATTGTAAAATTATTTCACATTTTAACTTAAGGGTTTAATTAATTACAAGACTTCCTAGAAGACGAAGAAATATTAACTAAAAGTGAGATAGTGGAGCAGCGCTGAAAATAATTAATCGATCTCTGAAAGGAGATTTCTGGATCTGATTAACTCCAGGTTTTGTTAAGATCTACCAGAAGTGTAAATTAAACCAAAATAACCTCACAGAACTTTGAATTTTTAACCAAAACATAAAACCAGGATTAATTCTAAATTATATACACAACAACCAAACATAAAATTTTTTTTTTGAAAAACAAAATTTTTTTTAATAAAATTTTTTTCTTTTATTTGTAACCACAGTTAACAGGTCTTGTTACAATAGGTATAACAAAAATGAATAAAATACATCAGTCTCAGTGGTGGTCTGAAGAAGATAATCATTTTCTTATTGTACACTATGTTAACATTAAGAAATTTTATCATTAACTGCTGCACGTATCAGTTTACACGCTTTAGGACCTATTGTATTTAATAAGGTTTAACAGAATAACAGTAACTGTTTTATAATTAATTTTTTTTCTTACAACATTCTACTGTAAATTAAAATAAAGTATAGAAAAGTTTAGAAAAATTCATTTTCATCTGTTCAGATAGTCGTCCTTGTATGATTTGAAATACGTAAACATTTCAGACATATTACTTACTACTTTTCGAGAAAATGTTTTCAATATAATTTACAACAAATTTGAATTTTTTGTAAATGCAAAAACACGACATAACCAAAAACACAGTCACAGAAGGAGTTTTGTGTACAGAAAATAAACGATAAATACCCATTGCAAACGTTGTACAAAACCATACGTCTCGTAAGTGCAGGCAACGGGAATATCGTCAGCTATCTTACACTTAAACTAATTATGGAAATTGGTTTATTTATTTTTAATAGATGTCGCATGACCTGTGTAACATGAATAATACATACAATGCTTACGTCTTACTTTTACAAACTTTATTAAGAATTTTAACAATTTCTATAAATATTTAAATATAAGCGTAAATATTCAATGCCCGATTTCAAATTAATTACGGTCCTCATAAATTGAGCAGAGTTTTTTCAATGAACGTTTCATAACCTGTGCAATGTCCTTAAGAATTAACATTCAACACAAACAATTTTGTTGCGGTTATGTAGAATGATACAATGAGGCAATACTTGCCAAGCTTGTTATAAATAATTTCAATAAAAAGTAACAGATAAATGGAAACCTCTCCTTTACAGGGTATTTAATATATTGTTACCTTCTAAATAATAGAATACTAAATGCAATCCTGAACATACTGTAGAGCTCTCGGAAGCTCATAGCATTATGTCATGACTAGTAGGTCAGAGAAAAAATGTATATTCGTTGAGATTAAAGAGAGAACAAGATTAACAACATGCTTTGATTACATAAGCAAAGAAGAAAAGTGTTAAAATTGATATAAACCCTAGTTTGTACCTTATAAATAGAAAATGGAAGCAAATTAGATAATATAAATTTCTTTAAAAACAACCGAGTATACGAACTACATGCAGTCCCACACCCGTCAGCATATAAACTTACACTTAGTAAAGCTTACGTACAACATATCACTGTATTGTGCATTGTTAAATAAACGTTCTTAATAGTTCTGACTATAATGGGAGGCAGAATGTACGGAAAGACATTTACGTAAGCAGACTAATCCGTCACTGCTTTAAAACTTAGTATAGAACAGTAGCCTACACGCTGTTTGAACAATAAAAATCTACTTCAATTGGTCTTAAATGCTGAGAACATTAGAATAACACACAGACACACGTTCCTGTTTTTAATGCACTCTTAAATGTGTAAACTACTACACAGTTATTGAAACACTCACGTGATAAATATTATACATTTCCTTGACATATTCCGGTGCAAATTTGTGATTGTAAGTATATGTGCATGAGCAAGTATGTTCAAACATTGTTTTTATGCATCTTTCAATATTTCAGTTCCAATGGACATTAAACAATAAATGGAAACTAAAAAATCTAGTGAATTAAAAATGACAGACATTAGCATGTGTTAAGCGGAGAAAGATAACGCTATATTTTCACACATTCTAATAAACATAAAAAGAAGGTAAAGAAATTACTTAACCGTACGTGGTCAGACAACGTTGTTCCATAAACTAGACAATATTCTTGCTATGTTAATTTAGTTGTTAGAAAGAGATTAGTAATTTAATTATTATTTTCTTGTTTAAAAACATTAGTTGTTAAATAAAAGTTTAGTTAAATAAAAAACTAAATGTAAATAAAAGTGACAGCCATAGAAAAATCTCCAATCCGCGGAAAATAAACACTTTGTCATAAGTAACACAATTTTACAATAATGCAAACGTTATCCAGTAACTTTGCAATAATTTTGTAAATATTACAAGAACTATACTTTAATAGTTATTTGTCAAATTTTTAATCCTTGTCGGCCGTGGTAGGTTGCGATTAGACGGCTCGAGCTTAAAATAAAACAAATTAATTTTTATTTTTGTCCTACTATTGTACGATTATTCTTGAGAAGGACCCGACTTTAGCAACATCTTTCCTGTAGCTCATTATTGTCACGTTTCTACGAATAAACTAACTAGAAATATCTGATAAGTTCAAAGTTAAATTGAACAACATAATATATTATAAAATATATGAAAGACTTTATTTCAACAAAAATCGAATAAAACTAATATAAAATATATCTTTACGCATGGAAAACAAAATGGAGTTCCGATTGTGGCTACTTTCCTCTTTGTATACCGAGACAGGCGGAGTAGCTGTGGGCGGTCTCAAAGTTTTGTATTTAAACGGAGAGTTGCTTGACTCTGACGTTTTTCGTTATGTGAATTTGCGTCAGAGGGGCTGTGTTTTCCGGTTCTGTCTAATAGGCTTACATGGTAAATAGCGGTTCTTTTATATAGTTTTCTTTAGTTGTGTTTTATTTTGTAGGTGGTGGTGGTTTATTAACTTTTTTTTGACAGTTCACGCTTGTTAGTGAGCGAATGTCGGATAGGCTTAAGTTTGTATTTAATGTAACTTACACCATCCATTTAATTGTTCACCTACTATCCAAAGTTATTTTTAAAGATCGTAATTAACATTCTAACTATATTTGTTGCGCTAGCGGCATTTTGCAGTAACTTAGGCAGACCTCCTTACACGTTCTTCTTATTTGGATGTACACCACTGAGTATGACATATTTTTTTTAATTTCACTATAAGCAATTAGTAGTATTTTAGAAAACAAAAATAATCAGCGAAGTTCCGTCACGGCTCTCTGCCAATTCACGTCATCCACGAATTTGTTTAAAATTAAATTAAAAACTGTTTTACACAAAGCATTCTCCATAACATTACTAAAAGTATTCGAAACTTTGTCATATTTTGTTGCTTCTCTGCTATGTACAATTTTCCCTCGAACGAGGCCTTTCGGTTTCGCAACCATTATCAAGTTCTTACTACAACACGCTCCTTGAACCCATCTGCAGTGATGCATACACGTATGATTTTTAAATGCATACAAACAAGTAAAGATACGAAATGAAAGTCCTCCAAATTTTCTATGTTGGCCTGTACTGGATCATTTCAGATAGACAAGTCAACTAAATTTTTTTTTAATTTAATAACTAAGTATTTAATAATCCTTGGGATCATGTTACAACTTTTTAGCCCCCTAGTGTTGTAAGTCAAGCGCCTGATGTGAGGATATCTGTAATTCTGCGACATGTTGGAAGCACTCGCTCAGCCATTTCGTGTACCGGAATGCTGGACAACTAAATGGACTAGACAACTATCTGAATGGTCGCGGTCTACTGTATACAACTAGGGAAGGGCAGCGGAGTATTTAGGTCACGTCGGGGGCACTAATAGGGATCGGTAATGTCGCTGAATATCTGGAATATGGCCTACGACGGTCTACAGCGAGTAGAGATGCCTGAGAAGACGTGTCTGGTCGGACACGCTGACGATGTGGCTGCACTCGTCGCGGCTCTGTCCGTTGACCCGACACAGATCATACCAAATAGTTATGCGGAATGTCAGCAGTTGGACTGTCGTTGGCTTTGAACAAGACTGAACCCGTAATCCTGACCAAGAAAAGGATTCCAACAATCTTGCCTCTTTGAGTCGGAAACGTGATCATTGGCACGAAGCCCGTGGCCAAATACCTGGGGATTTTAATCGATACGAAGACGAGTTCCTGCCACCAGATACGGCACACTCTGCATAAGGCTGCTAAAGCTCTCACGGCACTCAGCCGATTGATGATCTATGCCCTGCAAGCGTCGCCTGCTGATGACGGCGGTCCAGCCAGTCGTCTTGTACGGCACAGATATATATAGGCGGATGCTCTGAACAAGAAAGTATACAGAAAGAGACTGACCCTGATGCAGAGGGGGGTGCATCTGTTATTGTGATCGCTGGGCTTATCTCTATCGATCTTCATGCTAACGAGCGGAGAGCTATGCACCTTAGGAATGATGAGGTCGACAAGCAGATGACAAAACACTAAGAGAGGCTCTACACCCTTGAAAGGTGGCAAATAAGTTGGGACGAGGAGAGAGAGGGCCCTACTGGTGATCAAACACGTAAGGCCGTGGAATGAGAGAAAACACGGGGAGGTCGGTTTCCCCCTGACGTAGCTTCAAGGGTCATGGTTACTTCCGATCCTACCTCTGTAAAATTAGTAAAGCCTTATCTGCAGATTGCCTGTACTTCCCGGGTACATAGGTTAACGCGGACCACACCTTCTTCAACTGTGATAATTGGATCACATTTATAGTATTATGAAATGACCTACTAACTTTGTACACTTAAGGTTAAGGAAAAAACAAGTTTTGTAAAAGCATCATAATTACGGCTTGCCTTTACTTTTCTAGTCAAGTCATTGTAACCACGACGGTAACAAGCATGAACAATTTACAAAATTAATTCTTTTGTTTTACAAACATCCATTTGTTTTTTTGTTTTATCAACGTTTCGTGCTATTTGTTTGCTTTTAATTTTCTTTGAATGCGTAAATATTTTAATTTTGCGTACGGTCAACTTCTCTCCGTTATCGTGAAAGAATTTATTACACAATATCTGTTCTGTGTTAGCGCATATTAAATCAAACCTTTGATATAATAGACTCTCGCATAATAAATTACATTGCTAACAGTAAGGAAATATTAATAACATAACAAGTAATACTGTTCACTTATGTTTGTCAGGCATAAAAAGTACATTTAATTTATTCTCTTTTTAAATGTCAATCAGGGCTCATAAAATAACAGAATTATAAATGTTTACGTAGTTGTGTCTTAAATAAAACGAAGTTTACATACAATAGATTTGCTTTAAACTGTTTACAAATATGAACGTGGGCAACACTAACAAATTTTCGTAATCATTTTAGACCTACAATTTTGTAACAAAACGTAAGATACATAATCGCTTTTTAACTGTAGTTTAAAACATCAAAGTGCAATGTAATAAGCTTGGTGTCATTTTTAGCTACTTCTATATTGCAACAGTTCCGTCTTCAAAGATCTAAAGCTAAATTCAAATTATCGTAAATAAAGTAGGCGCTATAGAACAACATCGTCGAAGTCTTTTGATGACTTCAAACTTATGAGATAGCCTTTAACCTATCCTTATAATGCTGGTAATATTGTTATACAGTGCTCCCACATATACAGCATTGACATCATCACGATCTAGTTGCCTACCTACACCTGTTTTATCGCACTGATGTTCTTCATCTTCTCCATCGCTTCCGTCGCGGACTTTAGCCGTAACCCTTAGCAGGCGATAACCTCCTGGGTCAGGAATATCCTAAATTCTGAGGTCAAAAGGGCTGAATATAGTTTCCCTGATAGGTCTGATTGGAGTTCTTACTTTTTACGCGATTAACATATTATCATAACGCCTAAAAAAGTTAAATATTTCCCACCCTCTCTTTGAACACATTATCCATTACACAAACTTATCACTACTTAGAATTTTTGGTATTAAACTCTGCAACACCTATTATACTGGTCCTTAACTCCAACGAGATTATAAGGCGAGAACAAGAGAACTAACCGATGTTGTCTTTTTGTGCCCCAGAACGCTGCCGACGCCTTCATGGCGGCCATAGTGTTTTTTATGCAGCGATAACACAACAGATTTCAGCGTAGCCGTTCTTCATGCTAGATCACAGATTCGGAACCCAGCTGTACTCTCAACAATACATCATTATTAAATTAACACCAATGTACTGTTGCAACCTGATTTTTACTGATACATTTACTATAAAAGTAATGTTGATTCTTATTTTTGTCACTTGGTGTATATGAAAATGAAAATACAGTAATTACTGTAAATACTGTATCTACACAAATTTCAAGTTTATTGAATTTTTTTATTAATTTATTTACATGTTCATAACACTTGAACATATTTATAACTCAACTGTAATTTAGTTGTTTTGAGCTACTTGTAACTAAAATCAAACAGCCGTGAAGCATTTGGCAGAAGATGTCTCAATCACTGCTGCTTCAAAATAAAAGAGTTTATACAAATAATTTTAATTATTGAAAACAGTGAAATAATTAAAGCGGTTTTCAGTTAAATTCAGACTAATGATTAGGGTTATGACGATACAGTTTTGATTACCCACTACCTTTCCTGATGTAGCTCCACGTTGCTACGTGTTCAACACTTTGAATGAAGTTCAAAATGCTGGCCTTATGACGGATACGGATACATTATAGGCGGATGTTAGCTCGGAAGCGGATTCAGATCAGGATGTGTGTTCTGAGCCTGCATTGTTTAAACTTAAAATATTTTAAAATTCAGGTAGGCCTACATGTCTGTTCAAGAAGGTAAAAGCTTCAGAGGACTGGGATCAGCAGACAAAGATCAAGCCGCCAGAAGCACTTTGACACACAAATTTAAATTCATATAAAAAGCAGACATATTTAAATTCATGTATAAAGTAGACAAGATAACTGCGTAGTTCTCATATGAAGTTAACTTGAAATCTACTAGATGTTTGGAAACTTCGGAAGATTAACGAATAAAGGAGTCTTGATCCATACCAGCGGCGTGCCCTGCGTCTTACATATGTTTCGCTTAAGTGACTGTAACGGACGACTAGGAGAATCATACGAAGGAAACCACTGAGGTACAGACATATTACCTTCATACAAACACATATTTCAGACACATTTCATAGAACAAAACAAGTATAATTGGTCAAAAATTAAACTGCTATCATTTAGAAAATGCTCGCGTATTTATAAAGAACAAGTATAACATCTTAACTTGTGTTATAACGTAGGGAACCCGAGTTAATTGGTTATGCCAATTATACAGGCTGCCTTTCGTTGTGACGAGCTGAAAATTAATCACAACAAATAAAACAATTCTTATATCAGGATATTGGGAAGGGGAGACTGTTGATTTATGCACTCAGTTTACTCGGTACTCAGATGACATCTCTTTATTACATTATGAGATAAAGTTCTCAACATATATAGTTTACAGTATAATTATATATATATTACTCTTTCATAAGGGCCCTCAAAATATGATGTACATCTATTTAATTTATTCCACGGATCCGGGATTGAATATATATTAAGTTAATAATGGTTACCATGCCATATACAATATTGAAAATTGAGCCATTTGAAGAATGGACCTTATTAATCTTTCAAAACAAGAAAACTTTTAGTTTAAACATTTACTCTTTTGCTATAACCAGTGTTATTAGATTACAAACTACATGTTACTTATACTGTCTGTCTTTTAAAGTCTTAAAAGTGGTGAGTTAAATTGTCTTTTGTGGGTAATAATTTTAGTAACTCATAACCATGGAAGACAAGCCTCCATGTCACCTGGTTTTCAGTATTTGCTGCAGAATTGGTTTTTCGGTCCTCGTGCGTTTCCTGAAGGTCTGTCGTTGCCTTAGCATCCGGTGACGGTGAAGTTCCTGAAGTCTGTTATATCATTCGGGGTGAAGTACTCTCATCTTAGGCGACTGTAGTAATTCTTGTAGGATACTCTCATCTTAGACGAATGTTGTAATTCTTGTAGTTATAATAAATAAATAGAAAGTTTGTTTCACAGTAATACACTTCACATGATTATTTATTAGTTGAATATCACCTTCATGTTTGTAGTAATGTATGAATTACATAGTTTGTTATTTATTCATTGAGAGAGAGATGTCATCGCCGCACAAATTTAGTTATTTAAATATTCATTGAACCAACCATTCACATAATTATACACGCGTCGCGAAACAACGCTGTACGCAGCTTACGGCGTGAGCGCTCCATTGCAAGTGGGCAAAAATAGTAAGGGGGAGAGTAGTAATCTCGCGACAATTACTAGTCAACATAAAAGTAGTTCCAAGTTTCTAATTTAATTAAAGGACTAAAGTTTGATTAAATAATTAAATAGAGATATTCTTAGTTACAGACGTTATCAAAGTACATTACAGTGGTCTTATTTAATTATTTAAATAATAACAAAATTTACAATTATATTTAGTTTGTTTAGGTGTCAGAAAACAAGTTAATTCTGGTCAGTGCCTGTATATGCAGGATTAATTAACAAGCTTTACCCTTTCTGTACAATTGTATTCCCTTTTATTTTATTATTAGACTTTTTATTAAATATTATTATTATTTAATGATAGCAATAAGATTTAGTTTAAAATGTGAGATTTTATTAAAATTTTAAAATTTCTCAGCTTATACATTAACAATTTAATTAATTAACATATTTTTATTAATGAAATCGTCACATACTCCGCCGCTTAAGACACAGCCTCCGGCTTATTTGTTAGGAATGTACCGGGAGTATGTTTGGGGATTTCCGTGTGAAATTTCTCTCACCCGTTTTTCTCTGTATGTAATTACGAGTTGCACAAGTCAGTCTCGACTTGGTTATTCTTACTATCTACATATCATACTTTACAGACTAATTCTAATACTACATAAAATTCACACATTATAAAACATATTGTAAACATTCTAAATTTTCTTAACTCTACTACTTATGACTACTACCGGGTTTTTCTTTAGATGCGAGTTATTCTAGTTATAGAATTTCTCATTAAGTAATTGGTTACTTAATTATTCCTCATATTTGATGTCAGCTGACTTCTTACTTTGCTCTACTTTCGATGAATATGATTCAAGGTTGATCAGGCCTCGTACCTATTTACACGATTAGGTAGTCAAATGTTACTCAAGTACTCTTTTGCATTTGATTACCAGACATATACCTTTTTTTTTTACATTTATTTAACTTGTACTCTACCATTTCCTTCTTCGTGATAACGTTTTATCTGCGAAATATGTGTCCTTCGTACATACTTTTGAGTAGAGGGTTCGTACAGGGCTACGGTTACTGGAGTTAAATACTTGTGAATTTGATAAGGACCGCACCATCGGTATGAGAGCTTGGAAGTTGTCTTATCGATTGCACTACTCGTAGGGTGTGTTTTACACATAACTAAGTCACCGATTCGGTAATTTACTTCATTATTATTATTATTTCGCTCGTGATATTTCCTTGATTTCGCTAAGTTTGTTCGTAAATTAGCGCGCGCTTCATTCCATATTTTCCTAATATTTTTTCCCTAATTTCAAGGGGTAACAATTCATGTATTTTCCACTTAGTGGATAATGGGTGGTTAGGTTTATACTTGAACAATAATTCGAATGGGGTAGACTTATGTCCTTCATGATATGCTGAATTAAAGGCGAACTGTATCCAGGATAGGTTCTGGTCCCAAGAAGTATGATCGTTAGCATGGTAGGCTATTAAAGCAGATTTTAGGTTTCGCAAATACCTCTCAGCTATATTACCTTGCGGACGATACTCTGTAGTGGTAATGTGGTCTATTCCTAGTTTGAAACACATGTTCCTGAATTCTTTGGACTTAAACTGTGGTCCGTTATCCGACACTAGATGGACAGGAATACCGAATTCTTTAAATAATCTATCCTGTAAAATACTTACTGTGGTTGTAGCTAAGGCTCGCCGCATGGGGTACATCCAGACGAATTTGCTAAAAGAGTCTACACAAATTAGTAACATTGTATTTGCTGATTTAGAACGCGGGTAGGGTCCTGAAAAGTCTAAATAAATTTTGGAGAACGGGGTAGCAGGAATCTCTGAGATTAATTGACTTATTTGACTGTTTCTCGCTGGTTTGCTGAGTGCACACAACTTACACCTTTTCACAAAATTGGCGATCTCACTGTTCATATTTTCCCAGTGATATTCTTTACGAATTCGATGTATGGTTTTATTTATTCCCATATGGGCTCCAATGGTGGAAGAGTGATAATATTCCATCAGCATAGGTTTAATAATATCAGGGGCGATTATTCGTAAATATTTTCCGTTCGCTATTCTACAACATAATACTCTCCTACTTAATATGTATTTCTCTGACTTTTTTCCTTTTTCAAGTTGTTCAATAATTGGACTCAAACGTGGGTCTTTTTGTTGATACTGGGCTAAATCCGTAAATGCAAGAGGAAATCCGGTAATTAAAGTATTAATAATCGGCGTTTCTCTACTCTCGTTATCGTAAGTATTACTACTAGGCTGGAACATACGTGACAGTGTATCGGCAACTACGTTTTGGGTGCGTCTAATATGTTGTACTTTGAATTTAAAACAATTTAATCTTAATGCCCATCTTCCGATACGACCTAACTGTTTTGGGTGATTTAGTAGCCAAGATAACGCTTGATTATCTGTTTCTAACAAAAACTCTTTATGTTCTAAAAATGGTTTGAACTTCTCAAAAGCGAAAACTATAGCTAAACATTCTAATTCGTATGCGGAGTATTTCTTTTCTTGATCTGTCAGGGTGCGAGAAGCGTAACTAATAGGTAACCTTGAGTTATCTACTTCCTGATATAAGTAGAGGGAAAGTGTATGTTAGAGAACAATGGCGATGACGTCACAGAGAAGCACTGGTAGCTGGCTTCCGCGGTGTGAAAACAATGGGTTGGGGAACCCCCAGTTGAAAACACTACCGGGTTCCAGTTCATGACGTCATAGAGGCACTGACAGCTGGTGTCCGAGCTGTCCATGTGGCGTCACTGTTTTGTGTGTGTGTGTGTGTGTGTGTGTGTGTGTGTGTATGTGTGTGTATGTGTGACTGAAACACTTCCGTGTTCCAGTTCATGACATCACACAGAGGCTCAAGTCGTGGCGTCCGCATGGCTAAAACCTGTTTCAAGACGTCACGGAGGCCGTGGTTTCTGCATGTCCAAAATTTGGTAGCCGAAAACAATGTGTAGCGGATGGGGGTACCCGGAATTCGGCGGTTGCCCGGACGCGCAGAGGCGATGTCATCGGGTACCGTTACGCAAAATTTTGGGGGCATCGGGTACCGTTACCCGAAATGTTTAAATCAACGGATGGGGGTACCCGAAATTTGTGGGTACACCCACATGACGCATGTATAAAACACTGGTTATGACGAAACAGGAGGCTGGGTGGATATGATAGCTGGTTCGACGACTACGTACAGGGCGTGATGTCTAACATTTGACACCCTAAATGTTTAGAACAACGGATGGGGGTACCCGAAATTTTTGATGTTCAATATTTGACAACCGAAATGATTAAAACAACGGATGGAGGTACCTGAAATCTCTTGGTGTCCGAAAGTTAACACCCGAAATGTTTTAATCAACGGATGGGGGTACCCGACATGACGCATGTGTTCGACTGCGAGGCGGGACAGTTTGTTTCCGCAAAAAATAAATAATGGCCCCTCCGGGATTTGAACCCGGGACCTCCGGTACTCCAAACCGGCATGCATCCACTACACCAAGGGGCCGTTGTCGTTTAACTGTAATTATTTTTGTACTTATACTTTTCGTCTCTTACTTGCAACTATGAGGTGGACGAGTGATATCTACTGTTGTCCTATGTGTAAAACCATAAAAGCATAATATAAGTTTATTTATTATTAAAAATAAATAAACATTTTTTATACTTTTATTTTTTACCTCTCATCCTCTTCCTAGCGGCCAGAGGCGAATGAGAGACCGCTACGCTTTTTTTAACGTGGTTTCCCCAACTTTACAGATTTGTAAAGCAGGCCTACTCCACGTTATCTATCGCTGTACTATTAACTAATACAGTGGTAGATAATGATAAGATACACTATGCAATGCTAAGTCAATGTATAAAAGCAGTACATATATTTTTTTATTTATTTACTTTATTTTTATTTTTTTATTTTTTTATCGGGTGTATATGTTGTTCATACATGATGCGTATTCACATTTGCTGTACCGTAATGAGTAATTTTCACACCCATACTGGTTCTTGACGAGTTTACAGGTATATCTACCGTGCCAGTGACCCGTCTCGAACTACCAGGACTACGTTTATGAGTATTTCTACCGCGACAGTGACGTAGTCAAGGTTGACACTCACGCACACACTACGGTACCTAATTCTACGTTTATGGACATTTCTGTCACGTAGCATTCACACTAACACCATGATGAAAACATGTTTACAACCGACTATATTTTATTTCGTTGCCGCAACCATTCTGCATAAAACAAAGCTTTGCGCAATGCACAGTGTAAGGGGGGAGTGCTAACGGGTTGACGATGAGGAACAGGACATTGTATGATGGGTACAAAGGATCTAGGAACTACAGGTGCTTGAATATCGTTTAAGTCAATCACCTCACCATGGTGATACAACTGTCGTAAGAAATTTGCCTTCTCAAACCCTTTTGTATAGACAACAGAACTGTCTGAAAAAAAGTCTGCAACGATGCGTACCATATTCTTGTACGGCACATTACCATCGTTCCACCGAATTCTGTGATAATGTGTTTCCAACCAGTCATTGATTTTTTGAAATTTCAGGTGCAGTCGTGCACGTTCGTATGGTGGAGCGAACAACACGATAACAAAACGTCCGGTTGTTATATCAACTGCAACAAACTCTTTGATTACATATTCATTTTTGTCACCACGAAACGCTTCAAACTCGGCAATAACCGTCCTATTCAAGTTCATTTTTCCGAGTGACACTTGTTCGCATCGAATACGTTAATTTTTTCAAATTCCCCCTCTACTTTTCCTTCTAATACCAGTTCATCGTAAAGACGATCAAATGTTAGCTGTTGGTCATGACGACTGCTTTCCAATCGAAAAAACGAGGGGAAAAAGAAGGATGGTGGTACATAACACCCCTTGGCTACTACCTGTTTAATGTACGACTTGAAGTGATCTTGATCATAAAACAAGCGAACAAGATATTTCTTTAGTACTGTTAATAAACAACCAAAACGGATCCACTCGGGTTCTGTGAAAACAAATTTTTCGGTCTTACTACCTTTAATCCGAACAAACGTTTTCCCAAAGTTACGACTGATCATCACACTCTTCTTCTTTTCACGGTTTTCACCTTCTTCGTACAATAACATACTGGATAGTAACTGTTCACGAAAGATCAACAAGCAATTCCACTCAGAAAAGTCAAGTAATATACGTTTCTTTTTTCCGTTTGTAAACAAAACACCCGGTTCATAGTTGAGTTCGTTAAACAGTCCGACGGTAACGAACTTAGTGTAAGAGTTAATAGGATATCCAAGAGATAAGTAAACGTTATACTCACAATGCCTGCTGCTGCTGCTGCTGCTGCCTCCGCTACCACAGTCACCTTCCATCGTTGAGACGGACTGATCTTGTTACAAGGTAGAGATCGCTAATACCTATCTTTATAAACTGGTAGAGGGGAGAACAAGTTTTTTATGACAAACGATGAACAGTATTCGACAACGCTGTGTACTGTACTATCCTATCGTGAATAATCAAAGCGTAAGCCGTGGTTTTATCTGGAAAATTGTTACTGGATTTAAATTCTAAACGCACATCAACGGCAGACGACTTGATTGGTTCTTCTTGTCTGGAACAATCGATGACAAACAACGGTGCTTTCGTTATAAATTCATTAGGTGTCAAAAGAGGCGTTCTGTTGCGACGGTCGTAGTATGATGTTTGAAAACGTGTATACATGTCGTAGAACAGTGCGTAACGTTTTTTTTCGATATCCTGGTTCAGGTTATCGTACGGATAGTATTTATCGTTCAGAAATAGCTTGACATTCGTTAAATTGCAGTGATCAAATTCCGACGCGTTTTTCGCTATATTGTTCTTTCTGTCCGTCTGAAATATCAGTATCACATACCGTGGTTTTTCCAACTGTGACGATGTCTTCAAGGTCCACGAATGTCGATTTGTCGTCGGTAGAACGGGATACTCGTGTAATTCCCAACTGCGGAACGGCATCACCAGTTCATGATCCTCCTCGATATGCTCCAATAGCGGTATTCGGTAGTTGTTTGACACGCGCACATAGGGCATCTTCCAGTGTACTTTGTTTATTACGAGATTACCGTTTGCAGTTGCACCTGATTCTTTTAGCACCATTGCGTTCTGATTGGTAGAGGTACGCAACAGAATCAATTCTTGCTTAACGTTCAGCATGATGCGTGTATAGTCTTCGTTGAAACCGAGTAGCATTTTTAACGGAAGACAAAACGTAAAATCACCGGTATTCTCGTGTACTGTCAACGACTCGTCGGTTGTCGTCACCCATCCTGCATTGATTAGATGCTTTCTTTCATGCTCATTGCTCGATAGTAACAATTTCACAGTGCTCGTAATTCCAACGTTTTTCGTACGATCTACTTCCACACCGCACACTTCGTAACGGATCTCCTCAAACAAGAAAGCCATTGCATTGTTGATTAATTTCACGTTCAACGCTGTGTCGGTAGCGTTAACCTTGGTCAATGTTCCTTCGATGTACAGAAAACTCTCCGCCGGTAAAGTGAAAACATCCTGTTGTTGGATGGGTATACGTATTTCATCGTTGTTACCGTATCGGGTGGAAGCATACGGTGCGTGCGTACGATATTCGAACTCAACGATTCTGTTATCGAAACCCGCTCCTCGTTCGATAGCTAGAATTTCACCCGACATTATTTTAATCATCGTATAATTTGAATCCAAGTGAAAGTAAGAACGCTTGTTCCTTGATGTCAATCGCTTCAACGTTGAACACCGACTACCATGTTTTTTCGTACACACTCCCTTTTTACAGGTGACGTTTTTCCGAAATACAATCCCATATTTTCAGATGCAGTCGTATCGTGATAACTTCACCGCGAAAATCGACTAAATCCCCGTCCTGATCAACGAGAGACAAAATTATGTTTTCTACACGTTGTACGTTTACCGGTAAGTATATTACGTTTGTCGGTGTTTCAACTATTTTGAAACCTGGTGCCACGGTCGGATAAAACGAATGCAACGTGTGCTGGTCCTGGCCGTCCTTGTACGCACCCTGTACGATATTACTCCGTACGTGAACGGTGTTAACTTTGATTATGTCGACGGGTACGTTCGACTCGTGTGTTATATACGCTTCCAGCTGCTGATTCTCCTTGAATCCTAACATACTTGCAATGGTATTCGGTGTATGCGAAAAGTCGATGACATGCTTACAGTAAATTTCACACTTTAATGTGTTGTTGTTTGGACGTAAACTGATTGTTCTCTCGCCTAACTGTTTCTGCAGATACGTTTCGATATCACTGATTTCGTAGGTGCCGGTAGGCAACTTGATGACGGACCACTGATCCTTGGAAATTTTTACTGGAAATGCATTATTTTTTCCTTCAGTAACGTTTGGTATTGAATTATACGATGTAAAATCCAATAGTCCAACGTACCATTCACCGTATAACTCGAGAGGTGGGAAAAAGTTACACACGAGATTCGCAGCGTCGGTACCCGTCACGGTGACCGTTAGCGACGACATGCTGAAGTTTACTGATCAGAAGACGATAAAAAGTCTAAACATAAATGACCGCAGATGACCGTGTTAGGAGGTTGCTTCCGTTAATAGTTGTAACGAACGTCGGCTGTATCACCAAAATATTGCATCAGCTCGAGAGGTGGACGTAAATTACCGAACCCGTCAAAATAGTGTACTCGATTTCCACGCTTCTTGTAACATACCCAGTGGGTTCCCGGTCCGCTCTCGTCGTCCAAATTTACGATGACGCTTTCGTTCTTCCACGGCGCTGTATCCGGTAATGCGTTACGCATGTAAACACCTCTAAAATACGGTATGTTTAGCTTTTTTGCGTATACACGTAATTCATCTTCAGACAACGGGCGGAGCGGTATGTGAATTAGTTTTTTCGGTACGGACGTAGATACAATCCGGACGCAGTTCTCTTCTTTTTCCTAGCGGTTCGGACAGTTCTCTTCCTCCTCTTCTTCATCCCACCACCAGCACCACGACCACGACTACTCACATTCTTTTTATTTTTACGACGTCGACCGCTTCCTATTGCTGATTTTGCTTTCATGGCCGCTGCAACTGCTGTCGCATAAGCTCGTTCACTGATACCCGAATCCAAAGCCTTACCCGTCCCCACGCTTTTTCCGCGAGTTTACGATCTGCAATACGTCTACTTTCGTTGTCTTTGTATTGAGCGTAAGCGATATCGTGTTCGCGACAGGCTTCGTCTAGTTGATTGATTCCACGATCACCACGCGCTAATCTTTCTTCGAGTTTCGTGCCCGGTCCACAGAATCTGTAACCCGGCAGATGTAATTCGACAGGTAGTGCGTCCACCGCTCGATTGATAACTGACGAAACAACGGACGGTACAACGTTTTTAAGCACGTTTCCGACGCCCCACCCCTTTTCCCTCTTAACGTTGTTGTACATCGTAAACCGACCTCCAGTCTTTCTCTTCTATGTTTTTCTCGTATTCATCTATTAACTTTTTTATTTCCTTCGTGTCGAGTGTCCACTCGTCTTCTGAACTACGTGGCATAGACAATTTCAATAAGTAGTAATCCAGTTGATACTGAAATGTTTTAACGACTTTATACATCTCGCTCTTTACGTATCGTCTCACGTCATTTAATTGTTGTAAGTTAACAGCATCGCTCTCCGCAAAACCATCCGCTACGTCTGTTATTCTCTTTTCCGCTGCTTTGAAAACACCATCTTCGCCCAAGCTAACGGTGTTCTGCAACATGTATTTTACGTTAACCGCGTCATCTGCAAAAATCGGTGAACTAAATCCCGACAACCAGCTCTGCCCAAACAAATAGCTGTTCGATACTTTTTTAATGACGTTCGAGTCTAAATAGTTTTTGTTAACCGCATCGGTCGCTTGTTCCGGACTTCGAACGTTGATTACCCATCGATCTCGTGCATCGATGACCTCACCTCTCTCTTGACTCGAGTGTTGTATACAGTTGTCATCAACGTAATATTTGTTGACTACGTCTTTAACGTCTACAGGAGTATCAACATTTTTCAATCTACACCCTTTAACGTCCACGCTTTTACGTTCATCATCGAGTAGCAGACAATGTGTTTGCATATAAGTCAGAGATACAGCATCCTTTGCTGCATCCGGTTCGTTCAGATTGCGGATCTTTTTGTTTTCAACATCTATATGCCCATCATTCGTAATCTTAAATCCTACAGTATCGCGTAATTGTCTTTTTGTTTCTCGTCGCACGCTCACGGCGCTTTGATGTCTCCCGAACTTGTCCACAACCATTGTACGACTGCACGCTACAAATGATGTGCTAACCGTTTTAAGTAACGACACTGTGGTGACCATCGCGTGTGTAACACAATCGGATCGTCACCCTCTTTCCAACGAAAGATTACTATACCGCAAAATGAACATCGAACCCTGTCAATTTCATTTGTGTAATGAAAGCCTGCGGCAACCATAGCGGTTGGACTGATGAAATGCACAGGCCATGATGTAAAGGTTTTCAGTCTCTCGTTTTCGCCTTCAAAGTCAGGTGTCAAATCTAACCCGCACATGTTGACAGTGTTGACGTCAATGAGTTGTTACACCAACGTTCATAAAATTTATACGGTAATGTTGGCTTCACGTAATTCCTCCACAACGGAGATGATTTCGTTGTCGTGTCCGGTGTGACCGGCGCGTTTTGAACTTACCAGCAGTCTCAACCGTTCAACCAGTTCGTTGGGATCGTTCCAGTGTACGTAATCGATACCACGTCCGCTGCGCGGTGGGAACAATCGGGCGATTATCTCTCTGTACTTTACACCTTTGTTTGTATTTATTTTAGCACCGGGTAAATGATAATGTTTATGTGCGTTAGTGTCCGACAATATAGATTTGTACGCTGCTAAATCGTTTTCATCGTAGACGCTCTTGTTGGGTTCTTTCATAAACATAAGTTCGTAGAGACCCGGTGTACCCCTGTATCGTTTTCCAGCTATGTAGAAGCTGTCGTCTTGATTGATCTCCAACACCGAATTTCCCACCATCCATTTGTCTGCAACGTTACGGATACCGTACGTATGATCCATCTTTTTTTCTCGATCATCAGATAAAGCGAGTAGTAAGTATTTCCTCGCGAGCGGACCTTCGACAGACTGTTCAACGTATTCTTGTGCTTCGTGTCGACCTTAGGGTGTTGCTAAAAACTCTTCAAGAGTCACGTTCGATGTTTCGACATCAGGAGTTTGTGCCAACACTTCCGTTCTAAGGAATCGAGGTTGTGATGGTGGTGGTGTCATCTCGACAGCTGTATTCGTATCTTCATCTTCAACATTTATTTTTTTAATTTTATCACCGGAGACATTCAACTTTTCCGAAATCTGGGTTAACGGTTCCAAAAGAGGTTTGTACTTTCTCGTTAACGCTTCATCGCTCTCTCTGATGTCATGTTTCAACGCGCGATACTTTTGTCTTATGTTATCGCTAATTGCATCGATTTCATGTGTCAATTGCTTGTCATCCATCTTGACACTGATGACTTTCTCGCACAAACTATTCTATTTATGTATAAAACGATCGAAACCCACTCTGTATCTACCCGCGTTTATCGGTGAGTCCTTGTTGATGACTATGAATCCGTAACGATCCTTCCACGCTTCGGCGCACATCGCTTTGAACTCTTCGTATTTCATATCTGTGTTAACGTGATCGTTGTAAACGTGACGTAAATTGAGATCATCTTGTCTGAACAAAACCAAGAAATTGGCATTATCACGCACCAGTTGCTTTGGCACCAGACTGTACGTCTGACAAAGGTACAAAGTGTCCACACCGCTATGCCGTCCCATAGCGAAATATTTTCGTATGTTATTCTGCCGTTCACATACCACATCATCGAACAACATGATTGAATTAGGTACAATTTCATGCGGAGGTGGTACTTCATCGTTTTCACTGTATGTGAAGTACATCATTCCTTCGTCAGCGAGAGCATTAAAAACGTCTTCCAACATACGATATTTTGGTTGAAATAACGATTTGGAGAACACGTACAGGTTCTGAAATCGCAGTCCGTTTGAATCGAATAACATGTTAAAGGCAACGTTTGACTTCCCGCTACATGACCCGCCGCACACGATACATCGAACTGTGTTTGGAAACAGTGGACTGTGTTTATTATATTCAACTTCACCGTTGTACTTAGCAGAGTCTACGTTCTTAACATTTAACTTTAACGATTGTTGTTCAATCTTCATCTTAACTCGTTTACGTTCGGTTAAATACTGTGGTAATGTTATTATATCAGATCTTTTTTATGTATCCACGAATCGTGTTTACCGTCAAAGCCGAGCCAGCGCACTCGCACGCGATCACCTTTACGTTGTAATATTTTTTCAACGAGATACACATCACCAACGCTGGTTTTACTCAATTCTTGTTCATAAAACCCACCTTCCACAACGTCACCCGTGTGATCTTTCAACAAGTACGTAACCGGTACGGTTGGCTGAACTCTGTGCACTGTATATATCTCGTTCGTCCAGTTTGGTGTATAACCTTTAGCGAATGTGATTTTGTATTTACTGATACGCACTCGATCGCCTATTTTAAACTTATGTTTCTTGCTCAATTTCCGCGGTACGGTATTTTTTCTTATTCGTTCCAACACAATTCGCTCGTTGCTCTTGTCGACTTGTCGCGGCTTCATCTCTATAGTTCTATGCACTCTGTCGTTGTATTCCATCACCAGTTTAGGCAAAAGCGACAACCACCGATAATGGCCTTGCTCGCTGAACGCGCGGTACATGTTCGTTTTCAACGTACGATTAAGTCGCTCTACGATGGACGCTTTCTTCTCGCTATACGTTGAATAGTGTTTGACGTTGAATCTCTTTAGTAAAGCTTGTACGGTAGTGTTAAAGTACTCTTTCCCCTTATCCGTTTGCAGGTATTTCATTTTATTTTTTACAATTATTGGTTTGAGAGCATGTGCTACTTCAACACCCGATTTAGTTTTTAAGGGAATCGCATATGCATACTTGCTAAATGCGTTTATTACCATCATTAGATATTTGTACCCCTTGTTCAACTTGGCATGCGGTATCATTTCCACCAAATCCGCTTGGTAGAGATCGTGTAACCCCTTCACCTCCACCGCACGTCTGGGAAAGTTCCTTCTCACCGGTCTGTGCAATTCTTTTGCAATAGTTTTGCGTACGTTTTCCATATCGCCACCCGAAACGCGAATCGCAAAATTTTGGTACGAGATATACCGTTACGTTTTCACTGAACCTCACCGACTTCATCGTCGTTACTGACAGTGTGTTGCTCCTGCAAGCGAGTCTTATATCAACGTATATCAAACGCATAAATTATAACGGATTTTCTCGCTTGCTGAATTATCTCGCGTCTGGGTTGACAGAGTTTATAATGACCGTACGCCAGTGTTGTTTCACCGTCATCCAAGACATATCGTTTGTCATCGTACGGTGACAGCGATAATTTTGTAAGCTTTCTTGTGTATATGTTATGTTTTTCACTTTGGATAGTCTGCGCCGTAGTATAAGTTTGAGAAGTGGTCTTTACACATTGTTTATAAAGTTGATGTTTCAACTGTGTAGCTATCGCGGAACGTGGCACACCTTTCGCTACCTTTTTCTCTTTATCGTTTGCCGTAACGAATGAATAACATTTTGCGCGCAACCCGACAAATTCAAGTATCGGTATTCCATTTGTTTCGTCTTTAAAAGTACCCAACTTTTTCTTGTTTGTTTCACTATAGCACGGATGTGCCTTAGGGTACTCCGACGTGTCAAAGAGTTCGAGATGCTCCTCCATGTCTTTGTACACATCGTCGGTGCGAATGTCGTACAACAGAGAGTCAGTGTCCGTCATACATAGACGTGCACGTGACCCGTACGTATTCATCGTGAATCCGTAATGGAACCGATACATGATCAGCTTACTAATATCCAATACACTGAACCCAACGTACAAAGGTCGGTTCAGTGTAATGGACGTTTTTTTCATCGTGAGACCTACCAGGTCCTCGTTATAGATGAACAAATGTTGTAGCCTGGGGTTAGCGGTTAGTTTGTGAAGTTTTTTCTCGTTTGGAACTAACTTGAAATCGATTCGCTTCCGTACGTTTTCCAACGATTTACCGTACGGCGCGTTATTCATTAACTTAAAAAAGTCTTTTTCAAAGGTGTTTCTGGCTTCCTTTCGTCGCTCCGTATTAAAATCGATGAAAGGTTTCAACCATACGCACTGTGTGAATGCTAACACACGGTGAATCGCTTTCAACTCCATTCCTAGTTCGAGGTAGAGTTTCAATGTTCTGTAATGAACAATGTATTTTGTCTTGTCCTCGAGGGACGTTATCAGTTTCTCTACCTTACCGTTACTACACACAAAGTCTTTTAACAGCTTCATGCGATAGCAGTACGGTGAAAGCATACTGTCCGTAATAGTACGCTTTTCAGGTGCTAAAGGGTAGTCACTGTGTAAGTCGTGTAGGTAATGTGGATACCCCAGATCGACTTCTAGGATATAACCGGTGTCATCATCGTCACGTAACGCGTGCACGTTCAACGTATCGATCTCTGTACGTTCCAACCATCGAAAACTGGACAGTGGTAAAGGTTGTGTCATAGCCGTTCCGTACAGGTTGGTACAATCGAGGTAGAGTAAATAGTTATGCGGCTTGCTTGCGTCATAATCGGGAATGTACGGGTTGTTGGCCTTGGCGTACCGATTAGAAATTGCTGCTAAGCCGCCACGGATACCTCTTTCGATGTACAGGTGTACGTCTATATCGCGGAGTAACTCTAACCTAACTCCTGTCATTTTCAGCATCGCGTTCCACGCTAAACCGGCGGTGGTAAAAACGTTACACGGATCGAGTTAGTAGTACTGCAGGCTCATGTTTCGAAAGTTTTCAAATACATCTGATAGCAGTAGTACATCCGTTTTTAAATAAAGGTCATGATAATCACCGAACGTTTGCATGTCGAAAGCCGACCAAACCGCTCGAGCGTGCGCGTAATCTTCTTCGTTTATATCCGACTCTGTCAACCCGTTGTAAAAATGTACGCGGTCCGGTAACTGTCTCTCGTCAAATTTTAAATCGTCCGTAACGTATTCGTAAGTGTACACGCCTTTACGCAACAGTAAATTAACATTACGCGTGTAAAATTGATTAAGGATTTTAAATTTATCCGCGGATAAGTTGGAGACGAGTTTTTCAAGTGACGCGTTCATGAACCGCAGAGAATCGAGAAACCGGAGCTGACCGAGTGTAACGGAGATATAACGTTCGCTTGTAGTAGCGATACACGTTATATCATCTTCCTTGTACTTTCCGAAACCTTGCATCAAATGATGCGAGTCATAGCCACTTAAATTATGGAAAAAAACCGGAACGTGTGTTGGTATTTTGTAATTTATATTACACGCATTGTGAGCAGCGCCTAAATAGTTACCCGTTATGTGGCAATGATTTCGTACCGTGTCGTCCGTTAACGGCTTCTTGCACAGATGACAGTGAGTGGCGTTTCGAAATGACCGTTCATCGGTCGCTGTCATTTGGATCGGTTTATTAAAGTTTTTATCGAGTCGTTGAACGTCGGCTAAAAGCATACGAAGGAACGTGTCCACCACGTCTTTACCGCGGTATATTACAGGTTCCTTGACGGCGTTTCCCATCCAGTTAACTATCACATAGCAGAAACTGGCTGGTATATGATGTGCCACGTTTTTACCGGTGGTCGGAACAATAAACGATTCAAAGTCAGCGTATACCGTATAAGGTACGCGGTGACAAAGTGAAAAATTTTTAAAATACATCCACTTTTCGTCCTCGTCAGGAAGTTTTACTTTCTGTACTCCGTGCTGAGAACAGTTGCGTTCGTGTTCTTCAACTCGTTTTTGCGCCGCGTTAGTATCTTTATTGTCCGAAAATCTGTGTAGACAGTAGTTGCAGTACACCGATGCACGACAATTTTTTGTCAACGACGAAAGCATACGCGAAAGGTTTCGTATGAGGCAGTAGTGAGTAGTGTTCACGTCGGACAGTAGCAGTAGGTTTACGTGGTACTTTCTACCACGATGTTCAGTGATTCGTAAAGGTTATACCTCGCCTTCGT
The DNA here is from genome assembly GCA_034769895.1 of Magicicada septendecula. Lineage (NCBI taxonomy): Eukaryota > Metazoa > Arthropoda > Insecta > Hemiptera > Cicadidae > Magicicada > Magicicada septendecula. Next base: position 176,316,299 of record CM068369.1, on the reverse strand, counting down.
AGCCAAAAACGTTAACGGATATGTTTTCGTTTAATTTTTCAAAACGTTTTATCTTATTGACTGCGACGGGATAAGGTATGTCCTTCATGTTTATTTCTTCTTCGTACGGAAGGTAATGGCTAACGCGATGCGGGTTACACGCGATCGGGTGTATACAGGCGAGCACAGACCACAAGAAACACTTTTCATCTTCTAAATTTTTCACATTAATAATTCCTTTCTTACTGTGTGACAATTTCGATGGTGTAGGTAGAAAGCTCGGCCCTACAAGAGGATTGTATTTTGTAATATTTAGTTCCACCGACTCGACACCGTTTTCGACCCACCCGCTTCCGTCACGCGTGAATTTGTCAACTGATTCCATTATTTTCTCGCTAGCTATCGAATACTGTTCATCGATATCGTCATACTGTGACTTAAGTTCTGTACGCGATCTGAATACCGCATTACAATAAATATTTTCGGTGTTTATTAATTTTTTAAAAGATACACGAACTGCTAAATACCATTTTATATAATTATTTAATGCTACGGCTTCGCTACAAATCTTATCAACAATCGTGCGTTTGTAATCTAATAACACTGTTTGTGTGTTTAGTGTATTGTCAAGTATCATAAATTTTATAGTAATTACATTACCATTGATAGCACGGTGTTCGCTGTTGCTGCCGCTGCTGCTGCTGCTGCTGCTGTCGGTCATTGTGAAAGGAGTGAGGCCGGCTTCGCGTCGTCGCTTCCCTATATAGACAGTCCGGTAACCGGTGACGCTGTCGCCGCGCGCCCTTGACCGATCGGCCTCGCGAGGAGCAGCGGTGCGGGGTAGGTAGTCGTCCGGTCGTGACCGACGACGCGCGTTGCGGATGGCTGGGTGGGGTGGGGATGCGGTGTAGGAAGCCGACGTCCGTGACCGATGCGGTGCGGGGTAAAGGTGTGGGATGGTGGTGCGGGGTAGGGAGCTAGGTTGCAGCCGGTGTCCGTGACCGACAGGTAGGCGAGGTGCGGGGTACAGGATGCCGGCGACCTTGGCCGAAGCGCGCTCGTTGAGTCGCCTCCCGCGGGATATAGGGTGCGGGGTACGGGGGCTGGGTTGTACGACCGGTCGTGACCGAAAGCAGATGGTGGTCCGAGACGACGCGGGGTGGGGTGCGGGTGACCGTGACCGACGGACTCGAGTGGGGTGCGGGGTGGGGGGTAAACCCGGTCGTTGCGGAGCGACAGACAAAGTAATTGAACAAAATATGTAGGCGAGGTGCGGGGTGGTGGTGAGGCTCTGGGTGCGGTGTGGGGGTGCGGGGTAGGATGTCATCGTCCGGTCGTGACCGAAAGCAGATGGTGGCCCGTGACGACGCGGGGTGGGGTAGGAAGCAAAATTATAGCCGTTACCGTTGCGGTGGAGGTGCGGGGTAGGGTGTCGTGACCGAAGGAGATGACGCTTTAGAAGGAAGGAACGTGGTCGGGGGAAACAGAATAAATACGCCAGTGTTTCCCTGTGCAGTCATCAGTACTCGCCATGGAAGGAATCGTTGCGAACGCGAAGACAGTTGAAAATTTTTTACCAAAAAGAGACTTGTCAAGTCTTTCTTTAGGAGTAACGTATCATATAATTCACATGAAATTTGTGAAAACGAAATTCGGGGAGTCAGTTGTGGTAGATTTGGAAGATACCGGAGCCTGTCCTCAGCCGGAGGATAAACTTTTCTATGTATACCTACCTAAAAGATGGTGTGACGTATTTACAGAGGAGCAATTGAAAGCTGTGAAGCCTTGTGTCCTATCACTATGCGTAACCTCACACACTCCGCTGGCGAACGAGAAAGTGAGCGTGCAGTTGGATATTGATTATGTGAGTATGATATTTCAGTACCACTAATAATTACTTATACAGAAGTGGTTATGTATTAATTTTTTCTCTTTTTTTCCAGACCAAATAAACGAGAACAGGATTGATTTATATAATAATAATAGTAATAATAACATTAATAGTAAAATGTTTTTAAATGATGAAGCAGACTTCTCTATTTTTTTTTTGTCGTTTTTTAATGTTAACTGTTCATTTTCAGAGAAAGAACAAGGTGTTGCTTGGATCTAATTTTGTAGAAAAACTTTTAAACAGAGAAATAAATGGTAATAATAGATTATATTGTCAATGCAACATGATTAAATTCGATTATAATTTTAGAAATAATTGTAAGACACTGAGTAGATGGATATCAATACGAAACGAAAAGAATATTTACAAAATGAAAGTATTTATTCGTAATGAGTTTTTCAAACTCTTCAAAACATCAATTAGTTATTGTAACAACCATAATATTGAATATCTTCAAATAAAAGATTTGCTAATTGCTAAAACAAAGCTGGTTAATCAGATATACTATATGATGTATAATTTTACTGGTACAGCGTATACCTCGCTAGTAAAAAAATACGAGTGGTCAAGGCATGAATCTAGCGGATGTCCGCTTCGTAACCGTTGTCGCGTCTGTTGTTATCTAAGATATCAAAATGACTTTAATTCAGAATACATGTTTTTTTTAATACCACACTAACTATCATTTGATGTGTCTACATTCTTTTGTATTTGATCAAGTATTATTAATTGTAGGAAATTATATTCTGTTTTTAATTATTAAAAAACGTATGTGGTTTATAACATAAAAAGTTGAGATAAACAATCATTAAAGTGTTAATTAAATTTTTATGTGTAATTAAATTTTTTAAAAGATTTCTCTCATAGTTACAGAAACCTTGTTTCGATGTTATGTGTTTGTGCGAATGCGAGGGAGATGTATGTCGTTCACCACCATATGGTGACCACTGTAACATTCTGAGTGCTTGTGAGTGGAGAGAATTTACACTCTGAAGAACAATTGTTTTAAAAAATTATTTTGACGAAAAAATGTAATTGGTTAAGGCATAATTCCACTGGATGTGCGCTTTATAAGCGTTGTTACCACTGTTATTATCTAAAATACTAAAAAGAGTTGAATTCAAGGTTTTGGTGTACCATTTTACACATGTAGTTAACACCATATTAATTATCATTTGATGTGTGTCTACATTCAGTATGTTATTATTAATATATTACACATCAACATTGTAATATTGTATGTTATTAATTATTATTATTATTGTTAGACATATAAGGCTTGTTTTGGTTGTAGTAAATGTAATTATTATTTTGTTAATTATATGTGTGTGTGTGTATGTGTGTATATATACATATATATATATATATAGAGAGAGAGAGAGAGGGAGAGAGAGGGAGAGCGAGAGGGAGAGAGAGAACCTTCAAGGCTGCAAAAGAGAGAGAAAGCGAGAGAGAAAAAAGATTATTTTGTATAATTATGTAAATATATATATATATATATAGATAAAGTGTCTATTTTGTTTAGTTATGTATATAGAGAGAGGGCGTATGTTTTGCTCAATTATAATTGTCTTGTGAATATAGAACATGTGTGTGTAGAGAGAGAAAAAACTTATAGCTTATGATTTGATTGCAAAAGCTTTTGATATTATTAAAAATTATATATACATATAAACCATAACCTATGTTATTTTTATTATTATACCCCTTATACAAAACAATTATTCCTATCATACTTGAATAATCGCAAAAGCAGTAGAGATGTATGTCTCTCACATGGAATGTAACAGCAAAGAAACCGGTTTTTATAGTAGAGAAAGAGCGCTGCAAGTTACAACAGCTTGCCTGAGCCAGCTCTACGTCAACCTCACACACACACACACGCACACACACACAGCTTTATAAAACACGGACGCCAGCTATCAGTTCCTCTTTGAATACATTAACGGAACGTGGTAGTGTTTCACACACACACCGCTTGTACCAGCTTAGATGCTGTTTGACTGGTTTACAGGCGAATCGTCACAGTAGTAAATATATTTATTCAGTTAACAATTTTAGTAACGCATAATAAGAATATATGTTTTCTAAACAGTATTCAAATCGATGCATCTGTTTTATATTAACACAATGTAAACATTATAATAATACAATATCCGGTTTTGAGTACCGGAGGAACCGCGTCGGGATGTCATTAATCACCAAATTTCGGAAACCGTCAGGTACCTATTGTCCCAAATTTTAACCGATCAATTTCGCGTAACGGTTTCTCCTCCCCGTCCAGAGTTTAGACATACAGAACTTGTTTTAGGGTGTACGCCCCATCCGTTGATTTAAACATTTCGGGTGTCAAAATTCGGACATAAAAAATTTCGGGTAACCCCATCCGTTGATTTAAACATTTCGGGTACTAAATTTCAGACACCGAAAATTTCGGGTACCCCCATCCGTTGATTTAAACATTTCAGACATCACGCCCTCTACGTCGTCGTCATGTGGGCGTACCCACAAATTTCGGGTACCCCCATCCGTTGTTTTAATCATTTAGGGTACCAAAATTCTGACATTAAAAATTTCGAGAGAGAACGATTATTTTGTTACATCAAAATAAACCAGAACGCGGAAGTGTTTTAACATTCGGACACCAGCTGCCAGGGCCTCTGTCATGAACTGGAACCCGGTTAGGGCGTACCCACAAATTTCGGGTACCCCCATCCGTTGATTTAAACATTTCGGATAACGGTACCCGATGCCCCCAAAATTTCGAGTAACGGTACCCGATGACATAGCCTCTGCGCGTCCGGGCAACCGCCGAATTCCGGGTACCCCCATCCGCTACACATTGTTTTCGGCTACCAAATTTTGGACATGCAGAAACCACGGCCTCCGTGACGTCTTGAAACAGGTTTTAGCCATGCGGACGCCACGACTTGAGCCTCTGTGTGATGTCATGAACTGGAACACGGAAGTGTTTCAGTCACACATACACACACATACACACACACACACACACACACACAAAACAGTGACGTCACATGGACAGCTCGGACACCAGCTGTCAGTGCCTCTATGACGTCATGAACTGGAACCCGGTAGTGTTTTCAACTGGGGGGTCCCCAACCCATTGTTTTCACACCGCGGAAGCCAGCTACCAGTGCCTCTCTGTGACGTCATCGCCATTGTTCTCTAACATACACTTTCCCTCTACTGATATATTACTGCACCTAGGGCGACACTAGAACTGTCTGTCTGCACTACAAATGGTTTTGTAAAATCGGCTAATTGTAGTACGGGGGGTGATATTATGCTTTCTTTTAATTTCTCGAATGCGGTTTGGTGTTGCTCATTCCATTCAAATTTAATTCCCTTCTTTCTTAAGGTATCTAGCAGTGCTGCAACTTCGGCTAGATGTGGGATATACTTATGGAAATAATTTATCATTCGTAAAAATCGGGCTATTCCTTTCGCATCCCGCGGTGGTAAAAATTCTCTGATGGCACGGGTTCGCTCTGGGTCTATGCTTACCTTTCCGTTGGCTTTTACGATGTGACCTAAAAATGAGAATTGTGTCACAGCAAAATTTACTTTACTGGGGTTTACGGTTAATCCAGCTTTCTCCAATCGGGATAGTACTTCACGTAGATGATTAAGATGTTGCTCAATTGACTCGCTGTAGATAACAATGTCATCTAAGTAGTGATACACATATTTAAATTTTATGTCATGAAATAATTTTTCTAATAATCTGCTACATACAGAACTACCTTGGGATATACCAAAGGGTAACCTCGTAAATTGGTACAGGTTGAAAGGGACGGCAAATGCGGTAAGACGTTTTGATTCTTGTGAGAGGGGTATCTGGTGAAATGCCTGATTTAAATCCATAATGGTAAAAATTTTTGCTTTCGTAAAATAATGAAAAGCACTGTGGATGTCGGGAAGTGGTATAGATTCGAATTCTATCCGTTTATTCAGTTGCCTGTAGTCCACAACTAATCTATGTTTGTCGTTACTTTTGGGTACTAAAAACGCGGGTGATGAATAAGATGACGTAGAGGGTTCGATGACTCCTTGTTCTAACAACTTATTAATTTGGTTCCTCATTACTTCCATTTTTGGAGGTGATAATTTGTATGGGGCTAAATGAATTACTTTATTGTCGCTCAAATTTATTTTGTACTCTATCAGGTCCGTCAGTCCTAACTTTGGGGTGAGGACGTTGGAGAATTGTTTTATTAAAGTCTGTATGTACCGTCTATCTTTACTTTCCAGATGACCTAATTCAGATTCGTGATGCTTTATATGTGTAGAAGTGGTGCTAGTACTTTCTCTGTTATTTGCGTTATCATGCAAGTTATATTTCCGTGAACGATCGAATCCAAAGTAAAACATCTTATCGTGAATGTCTAGAATTATTCCCGTTTTACTTATAAAATTAGCTCCCAATATTAACTCGTGTCCTAATTCGTCGCATACCAACATTGGAAAATACCACGTTAGATTTTTAATTTTTACTTAAACGTGATGATAAGTTTTATCATTAAGTTTTGCTTATTAGTTGTAGCGCATCTAATATTTACTGATTGACTGCGTTTAACTAAATTGTGTTTAAATAATTTATTGGCTAGCTCTTGACTAATTAAACTTCGCGTTGATCCGGAATCAATTAATCCGAGGGTGGATGTAACACCAAGGTCAACTTGTATATACGGTAATTCACACTTATGGAAATCACATTTACTAATAGAGTTACATTTATCGATAAATTTTCTAACATAGGGGTCTAATTTTCTTTTGTTATTTGTATTAGTATTTTGTTTTAATTGGTGGTCCCTCAGGGGTTTACCTGTTTTCACGATGCTGCGGAAGACACAGGGTTTCGGATCTCCCTGCCTTACATGTTTTTTGGATAATGAGTTTTCTGATTGTACTGTTTCCGTTTACAGTTTCTACTGAGGTGTCCAGGTTTTCCGCAGTTATAGCATATATATTCTTTACGCGGGGTCTCACTGGTTTCGTGTCGAGGTGGAGGCTCCTTGGACTTACCATGGCCATGAACATAGGTTGGTCGCCGAAATGGTCGTCGTTCTCGTAGACTTCTTGCATCTGAGACTAGGGCTTGCGTTTCCTTTCTATGTGGTGTTGTGGATACCGGTGCATGTCTATGCTGATCTGCGTACCACACATTTGACGAGTGAACACTACATTGTTCAAGGTCAGCAAAAGTGAGGGGTCTACTTATTAGTGCTAAACGGGAGCGTTCTTCAGGAGACAAGCCTACCAAGATAGTATCGACCAATTGTTTTTCAGTCCAGTCGACTTGCAGTAGACGTGAAGATTCTCTGATGTCTCCAATATAGTGGGTCAGTCTTATATGGGCTCCTTGTACTCGAAGTACGGTATTTCTTTTGATCTCCTCATAAATTCCCGTGGGGATAAAATATTTGATTATAGTAGTATGAAGTTCTTCTACCGGAAGAGTCGAGTTTAATGATTCTAGTACACGATCTCGTAAAGGTGGTTTACATTTGGGTAGGATAACCTGCAGTATTTGCCAATCGCTCAATTGTTGTAGATCTTTTATTTGCAGTAGGTATCTGATAAAAGTCAATAGAATCGTGATACTTAAGCCATCGGTGTAAGGAATTTCATTAATTATTTTCTCTACTGGGTGGGAAATCTTTCCGTAGAGGTCTACATTAAAATATACGTTTGGTATACTTTTCGAAGGATTGGTGGTTGCATTAGGATTTGTAATAGCATATTTACTAGAGCGAGTATGCTGAACATTAGGCGGTGGGGGTTCTGACATAGTTAGGGTATTTAATTCTCTACTAGGTATTTGTTCATGAGTCTGTTGTATCTTCGATACGATGGGTGATTCGTGGTTCGAGGTGGAGAGAGGGTGTTCTAAAGTAGGGGATTGAACTGGGGAAATATATAATTTTTGTAAGTAGTGCTCAATTTCCTCCATTCTCGATGAGTCAGACTTTCGTCGTAAGTCGTTGATAATTATGGGTAATTGGCTTAATGCCTCATCCGCAAATTTCTGCACATCGGCGGGGATTACGGTGACGTCGGGCCAGCTTAATAAATTATTCAACCGGCGGGTTAAATGTTCTATACGTTGCGTAACGCGCAAAATTTCAGCAGGTGATTTTTTATCCTGAAGGTTCTGAGATAATACCATCAGTTCCCTATATTTCGCATAACAGGTTTCTCGTTCGCCGTCATAATCGAGTTCACGCAATCTATCTAACTGCGAGGGTATATCTGATCCGGTTTGGCGTAATGATTTTCGTAATTCCGACACGGTTACATTCACGTGTTTTAGACCTCGTAAAAGTGCTTCGTAGCATAGCTCATCTTTTAATAATAGATCAGGATTAAATTCAGCCATTTTCGTAACGTGAGTGGCTATAACTAATTATTCTACTATTTGCATTAAATGCTATACAACGCTTCCTTTTTTTTTACACAAAATATATAAAAATATAAATCAATCGTATTCTTACACTTTTTTTTTACAAATAAACACTTAAAATGTTATGACAACCTTTATCATTTTATATTGAGAGAGAGAGAGAAATTTCACACAGGCTTAAATATGCGTACGACAAAAGGGGGAATCTTCGGTTACTAAACACAGGAACAGACACGCTTCTATTAACAATAGACCAAACAAAGAGGGTGGCGTATTGTCTAACTTAACTTGAGGGAGAACAACTATGACAGTTTTAAACAATCGGCAACAGGAAATTTACTTGTCCGCGTTTGTCGTCAAATTGACACGTTGAAGAATGAAACTTTTAGACAAGCACCTACATGGTTTTGTTTACATGGGACAATATGTTAGTATTACTTTACACATTTTATATTTACAAATAAAGTTACCTATACTATATTACTATAATAATAATTATTATTTTTATCTTATTTAAAATTCTGACACATATTAAAATACATGAGTGAATAGATCAACAGTTTGTGTGTGTGGGATATTGGGACACAATTACTTCTTTCTTTTCTCTTAATCAAATTAGCAAATTAATTAGCAGCAGAGTGGCGCAATTTATAACATCTTAACTTGTGTTATAACGTAGGGAACCCGAGTTAATTGGTTATGCCAATTATACAGGCTACCTTTCGTTGTGACGAGCTGAAAATTAATCACAACAAATAAAACAATTCCTATATCAGGATATTGGGAAGGGGAGACTGTTGATTTATGCACTCAGTTTACTCGGTACTCAGATGACATCTCTTTATTACATTATGAGATAAAGTTCTCTATTTAAAGTTCTCAACATATATAGTTTACAGTATAATTATATATATATTACTCTTTCATAAGGGCCCTCAAAATGTGATGTACATCTATTTAATTTATTCCACGGATCCAGGATTGAATATATATTAAGTTAATAATGGTCACCATGCCATATACAATATTGAAAATTGAGCCATTTGAAGAATGGACCTTATTAATCTTTCAAAACAAGAAAACTTTTAGTTTAAACATTTACTCTTTTGCTATAACCAGTGTTATTAGATTACAAACTACATGTTACTTATACTGTCTGTCTTTTAAAGTCTTAAAAGTGGTGAGTTAAATTTTCTTTTGTGGGTAATAATTTTAGTAACTCATAACCATGGAAGACAAGCCTCCATGTCACCTGGTTTTCAGTATTTGCTGCAGAATTGGTTTTTCGGTCCTCGTGCGTTTCCTGAAGGTCTGTCGTTGCCTTAGTATCCGGTGACGGTGAAGTTCCTGAAGTCTGTTATATCATTCGGGGTGAAGTACTCTCATCTTAGGCGACTGTAGTAATTCTTGTAGGATACTCTCATCTTAGACGAATGTTGTAATTCTTGTAGTTATAATAAATAAATAGAAAGTTTGTTTCACAGTAATACACTTCACATGATTATTTATTAGTTGAATATCACCTTCATGTTTGTAGTAATGTATGAATTACATAGTTTGTTATTTATTCATTGAGAGAGAGATGTCATCGCCGCACAAATTTAGTTATTTAAATATTCATTGAACCAACCATTCACATAATTATACACGCGTCGCGAAACAACGCTGTACGCAGCTTACGGCGTGAGCGCTCCATTGCAAGTGGGCAAAAATAGTAAGGGGGAGAGTAGTAATCTCGCGACAATTACTAGTCAACATAAAAGTAGTTCCAAGTTTCTAATTTAATTAAAGGACTAAAGTTTGATTAAATAATTAAATAGAGATATTCTTAGTTACAGACGTTATCAAAGTACATTACAGTGGTCTTATTTAATTATTTAAATAATAACAAAATTTACAATTATATTTAGTTTGTTTAGGGGTCAGAAAACAAGTTAATTCTGGTCAGTGCCTGTATATGCAGGATTAATTAACAAGCTTTACCCTTTCTGTACAATTGTATTCCCTTTTATTTTATTATTAGACTTTTTATTAAATATTATTATTATTTAATGATAGCAATAAGATTTAGTTTAAAATGTGAGATTTTATTAAAATTTTAAAATTTCTCAGCTTATACATTAACAATTTAATTAATTAACATATTTTTATTAATGAAATCGTCACACAAGTATAACAAATCTGTGAGTTTTAAGAAATAACCCCTGGATTTAGTGTTCGTAATAGTTATGTGAATTCGTAGGGATTCGTGTTTTGTAATATACTAAGCTTAAGTATAAACTATAATCAATATATTATTTGAATAAATGAATGTTACTTATATCGCGTAAATTTAAAATAATTTCCAAATAGTCTTCGTTACTTTTTGCTATTTCACTTTCTCTTAAACAATCAATTTTAATGACAAAAATGAGACTCAAATATTGATTACCAATCTATAGGAAATATCAGTGATCCTGCTAGTTCACATTGATGTAAAGTTGTATTCATAGTAATACAGTTGTCGGTAACTGATCTTGTGGTGAAACTAGATATTATTTCAATAAACTTTTGTTTAGCATAGTTCATCGTCCTTTTATGAGTCTATTGCGATGCGTGTTTCCCAAATTAAACTGTTGATTTAAATTTGCTTTTATTCTTCACCTTGATATCTATAGAGGATCTGCTGTTTTACAAGCGTGCATTGTAAATACAGAAGCTATTAATTTCACAATAAAAATTATAATATTAGTAGCTCATATGTGTACATGCGATTAGTGTATAGTAGTAAGTTTTTAATTTACCATTTAATAATTTTGTTTTTATTGCTTCAACAACAGTCAAATTGCCAAGCATCTGTAAAATGACATTTATGCAAGCACGAGATTGCATGGATAATGAATTTAAAACATTGAACTAAATAATCAAATTCCAGAGCAATTAGCCAACCTCCTTTTCAAAGTTTCCATTAATATTGTTGTGTACAGAAACAACTCGTATTACAGTATTTCTAATGATAAACTCTCCAGTACACACCGTATCCAACACAGTCAATGTAGTTTACTAGTCCGTAGTCTACTGATGTTTCTACGCTAGGAATTTGAGTGAAGAAATCCATGTTACTAGACGAAACTACACTGGGCTATATCTTCTGTTTTTTGATTCAACAATACGTGAATTAGGCCTACTGGAAATGTCAAGGGTTGCCATAAAAATATATTTATTTTATCGGTTATAGTTACACTATATGCATTTTTTACCAACGTGCGTAAAATAATGTAATAATAAGCAGGAAGGCGCTCTATGGTTATATAAATGTATTTATTATTCTGATTAACTGTGGTAATGTAACCACAATTCATATGCCTTTAGGATGATGACCTAATAAAGAAGAGCTTTAGTTCAGTGTAGTAGAGTAGTATTTTCAGTGAACATATAACACTGTATGTGTGTTTACATACGTTTTTCATAAATTGTTGTAAGCTTTATTTACAGTTTCTAATTTTAATGAAGCCTACGCAGTCACTTTTCCAGTAGTAGTACGAACAACTTCATACTTTATACTCCTAATGCTTTATGACATTACAGATTAACAAACATCCCTATCTTTTCACCGTCGTTTTTGATAATTACATATTTCACTAAGTTAAATATGCTGCTTTATACAAGAGGCTTTCATGCTGCCTTCACCGCATCTGCCCATCCCACTAAAGACCTACTTCGATCTCGTCAACATTACTTATTACCAAATGACACTATTACTCTGACAACAGCTCTCCGATTTTGCCAGAATATACTGAGGATTGGAAATAAGAACATTATTTTGTAGAGGCAAAGCTAAAACAAACAAAAATGTGGGAAATCCTACATATCGAAAATTGTTAAATTACGCTAGATAAATCAGGTACTTCATGAACCGTTAATTAAAAGTATCCAAAAGTATCTGCAAACAAGGCTTGATTAGTATCACATACAACGCTAAACCTACAAAACTTAAAAATTACAAATGGTATATTATAAAGAAATTGATTTAAATAGCGGCTATAGAACGTCTGCGCTAAATAACGACGACTAATCAGAGAAGAGGCTTTTCTTGTGGAATAGTGAAGTTCAGAAGTCTACTCGAAAGAAACAGGAGCCTACCACGGATGGCTGCATGCACAGGTCCATGATAACTTACGCTACTATAAACCATTAACAGGAGGAGCAAAAAGATTAATAAAAGAGGCACACAAGGAAAGCTAGAAAGAAGTATTTCAAAAATAGAGGATGATGTACGTAGAAGGCAAACTACAACGTATGAAATAGAGGTAGACGTGTAAAGCAGTAACAGAAAGACAGACTGTTCAGACATTGAGATAATATCTGAAGAAGGATTGAATCAATACTTTTAAAACAATGATCCGAAAAAACACTTCCAGGTGCCGTTACGATGGGAAGGAGTGATCAATCCTCTCCACTACAAATAGAAAGAATTTCCATGTCTGAAATTGAAGAAGTGCAGCACAAATATATGAGTATGAAAATTCTTGGTAATGATAGTGTAAACTTCACCACTTAATCAAATGCATGCCCTGCAAAGGAAAGACAAAGTTTATAGAATTGTTAAATCAACGCTGGCTGCAGAAAACTAGAATATTACTGTAGTTGTAAACTGGCAAAGTTATAGCTATATTAATGATGATACGGGGGGGGGGTAAAGTAAAACTATATAAGAATTAGCCTTCCTAATGAAGCATGTAAGATATACTCCGAAGTTGATGCTGAGGCTCCAGATAAAAAATTATGACTTCATTTTTCTAGAAGAACAATTGGGTTTTCGGAATGGAAGATCAAGCACTAATAATAACTTTTACTGTATTAAAACACAGCATACAAACACCGAGAAAATTTCACAGATTACTGTATCTTCTTTTTATAAGTATTGCACCTTGTTTTCCTTTTGTTAAAGGATTTGGCAAGGTAAGAAGAGAAAAAATGTAAAACATTATGGATATACGAGAAATTTCCTCAAAATTTATTGCGTGCTATAAAATATATATATGAAATTCAAAAATATGCTGTAAGGCACGGACATGTAAAATCATCACTGTGTCGATAAACAGGGAAGTGGGACAGGGCTACAGCTTGTGATCTATGTTCTTTAACTTGTACCTTGGCAAAGCTGTAAGACAATGACGCAACAGCTCATTAATTTTAATATTTGAAAGGATTTGAGAAAGATTGATTTTATTAACGCTTTCATAACGCTGATGACCAACAAATTTCAACGAGTCACTTTTTATGAAGACAGCTTTACAAAGAGGATCGTTGGAGGTACGTGAAGTAACTAAAGATTTCAATCTGGACATAGCAAAGAAAAAACTACTTTTTCTGCTGGAAAATGGTCTGTTAAGTGTAATGTTATATCATGAAATTCAAATATCAAACCGGTCTATATTTTCAATTCTTTGGTTGCCAAATTTGGATATTGACCAAAAAATTGAAAGATCTTGTTTATTTGACGCGTGAAAAGATTCCAATAAATTAAACCCCATTGAAGAATAAATATTGCGGAAATACTGATGAAACAATGGTGTGAATAATAGAAACAGCAAGAGTTGTTCGTACTTAAAGGTTGAAGAAGAAGAAGACGACAACGAAATTGCAGATTAAGCCGTTAGAAATAACAAATTTAACTGATGTTTGTAATAAATTTAAACTGTTCTATTAGTTTTAAGGGCTTATAAACACTTATGTTTACTGACTAACAGACAACATTTTTAAGTTAAATTTGTATGTGTCTATACCAAAATTGATATCAGTTACCAGTATACAGCCGTTAATTGTATAATTGTATCAATTACAATTGTATTTCTACCGTACTTCACTGTTTCTTTAAAGTTAACATATTAACTAAGGTTTTGTGAATCATTGTCATGGATTGCATTATAATATTTACAGAACGTTCGGTTTCTTAGAAAAAATTAATAAATCGGCATCAAACTTCTTAGTTACTGTAAACATTTTATCACTATATGGAAACTTAATTTTAGGGCGCCTTAAAGATTAGTTTATCATTTGCAGTGTAGCAAACAAACAAGTAGAGACGTTCCACTATGAAGTAAATAAAGCAACGGCAAAATGACAACGCTGTTAGGAGAACGCTAATGCTACAAAACACAATACTGTCACGTAAGGCGATACCAATACCTACTTTATACAGAGTGACAAGTTAGTACCGGTAAGTATAGGAGCTGGAATACAGTACGACATTTCAAGTTCTTATTTCCAGTCTGTGTGTCTTGTAGCCGTTTTATTAAGAATAAACCCTAATTTTAAAACATTTCAAAACTTAAAAAGCGACTTGACTGTAATATGTAATGTTTTCTGCTGTAAACGTGCTTAATTAACATAACATTTCTTCCATAGTCGCAACTTTTCTTGACCAGGCAAATAAGTTTCGCCTTCATTTTCTTTAATAAATAAAACTAATATGATGATAAATACTTAATTATATTTTTGTATGACGGCCTGTACATTTTTTTTGTAGTCATCCCCACCTCCTTGAAGATTTATATCTAAAAGGGAAACATAATGGCTAGTTCTGATATGAAGAGAGTACACAGAAAATTATTAGTATCGTATGCAATCTTCGTAACTGGGAAGTATTTCAGGGAAAACGTCAATATTCGCTGTTAAAAAGGGAGATAATAAATAAAAAAGTAATAATAATACTAATAATGCAAATATTAAAAATGTTAATCACACATTTACATCGTCTCAAAAGTAAACTACGAGCAGCAATAGAAACAGATGGCAACATGTAGGAGAACCTAGTCAACAAAAACGGGCTTGTGTCAGAAGACTATGTACGGGCAATTCAAATCTGACATCGTTGTACCTGCTACAACCTGAACAACAACAAATGCCACTACGTACATGTGCCAGAGTACTCAACAATAAAACACAATAAAACAGATAATAGAGGAGTGCTCTACGCTTCCGATACTGAAGACAGGAATTCCAAGTAAGAGTGGATCCGGAAACCGATTTCGACGATGGTCCAATAGCAAGTAAGAGAACTCTGTCTTTCTTGATGGGTGCTAACTTCAAGAACATAATGTAAGTAGATTAATTCGGATTATCTCTAGCAATTAAAGATAGCCCTTTTCTTATTAATTATAGTTCCTTAGTTTTGACGTGTTTTGGTAGGCAGACATTTTTACACTTATCTGTAGATGGTCTTTGCTAACTTTCTTTGTTCCACATTTGTTTCCTCAAATTGCTTTTTACATGGAATTTTGATCTCAGGCTTTCGTTTTTCAAATTTACTCTTCTCCTACTTTAAGCTTAGTTTTGAATTGATAATCTTCCTTAAAATTAAACCTTTTTCCATTTTATACAAATACGCATACAAGTGTACTGGTTGGATATTCATTACCTTTAATATTACAACTTTACATTCTTTTCTCATTTCAGTGTTCCCTCTACTTTATATTTTGTCTTCTATATTCATCTTGTCTTGTTAACTTTTGATCTCTGTATCCTTCTTGCAGTCACGCTTTTGAATATTATTGGCGTTGCTGTAACCTATATTTCTTTGTCAAACAATTCTCCTTACCGCCAACGTCACCATCTAAATTAAACCGGTACACATTCTTTAATAAAAAAAAATTATTCTCTTAGTTTTTGCAAACCCAAAAAAGGTAAGGTTACACTACATTAAACTACGCACTATGAAGAGCGTTGTAACTGGTTAGTTTCTTATTACTTGACGCAACAAGAATTAAAGGCGGAACAAGTTTTAACATAATTGGATCGTAAGGACTGCTTCGGTAAAATTTTATACGTAAGGGGCAGAAGTAAACATCGTGTTGTTTAGTTAAAGTGAATTTATATTATTTTTTATGAAATTTGTAAAAATGATGTCGTAATTATTACAATTCATTACAACATACGAATCTCTTTACTCAAGCTACGTAAGTTCCAAAAACCTCCGTTCAGGAAAATACATATCATTAAAAAATAATAAAAACTCTATTCTTCTTCTTCCTCTCTTCACAGATTTGGTTATATTAACTTGCTCCGGCACCCATCTCATCCTTGGACGACCCACGTCTCTTCTACTAACGGTTTTATAGTTCGGTGCCGCTTTCGGCAATCGATCCTCTGTTATCTTTTCCAGATGATCCCACCATTGTCTTCTGTAAGTTGAAATAATTTCATTTATGTCCTTTACTTCGAGTTCCGATCCCATATTCTCATTTCTAATTCTATCTTGTAATGTATAATTTAAATTACTTCGAAGAAACTGCATTTCAGCACTCTGAATCTTCCCACATTCCTTTTTTTTACCTACGCCTCACTCGCATATGTTAATGGGGGTATTGCAATTGTCTTATAAAATGTAATCCTTGTGCTGTGTCTTGTTATATTTTTAAGATTTCTATGAATCGTACTAAAAATATTCCTAAATTTATTTGTCTTCTCTTTTGTATCCTATTCAGATTCATAGCTTACTGCACAACCGAGATATTTAAAACTGCTCACTTGTTCTAAAGTGCTGTTGTTTCTAACTATCTTAGTCGTCATTGGATATTTATCTATAAAGGCCATGGTTTTGGTTTTTCTCCCTCCTACTTCTTGTAATTGAAATACAGCTCTTTGTAAATCATCCTCATTTTCTTGAATAAGAACTATGGCATCCGCATATAGCAGGGAACCCATACAAATTAATTTGTTAGGCTGTATTCCCAAAGTCACTCTAGATTTCCATGTTCTAAACGTGTCTTCAATGTATATAAACTCTATACTTGACTATGACAATGTATATATACTCAATTCTAGACTTGAAGTATCTCATAACGGGTTTCACAATACGCTACACGTAGTAAATTGTGTTTAATGAGTTGTTTGTGTGATAACATTTCATTTACGCGTATAAATATTTTTGCGCGTTTCGTCCACAGTATTAACTCTTTTCCCATTTTTAATTTTATAATGTATTCGACAACACAATGCTGCTCATTTCTTCATCACTTTTGCTACTGTATTGTACCTCAACGGGACTCGATTTCTCGTTGATAGTTACCAATAAGATTTGCTGGTAATATTCAATTAATATTTCTGATTCAGCATACATCGTCTTTCAACGAAAAGTACGGGCGATTGCCAGTGGCGAGTTTTCTTTTGATAATAGCGTTGATGGTTTCATTATATTTACGCTTGCTTTACCATCAGTCTTTATAAATGCCTGTTAGTATATTGTCTAATATATCAGATTACTTACGCTCTGCTGCCTTCTTTCTTTTCCAAAGCGCCCTTGCATATAAACGGAGAGACTGGTCAAACATGTATTAGGCCTATACAATTTAGATAGAAAACTCTAAAGCCTTTTTTGTACGATATTAACTTTTTGTCGATTTAGGCCTATGTATGTTTCGGGCTAAAAGAATTAAGTAACAACAATTTACTTTATAAAACTTGTTTACTTATGAAAATAGTTCTTACACATGTGGATTATATAGTACGACTACACTAAAAATTTACTCCTTAATATGGTAAAGAACGTAGGGCTACTTATGTATAAATTTGTGTTTAAATTACTCATTTCTGTTAATCTGGTTTTGTTACAACCACGTTTTTACCTCATTCTTATTAACAATAATCAGTAGAAACATTTATTTTTACTTGCAAAAACGTATGTAATAATGTCACAGCTAAGTCCATAAAAATGTTCAGTTACTTATTGGGAAAGCAAAAAGAGTTACTCATATGTAACTTGGATATCTGAACAACAGTGTAAAATTAGTTGCGTCGTATATTCAGATGACTTAATAAATGAGTGAATAAAATTAATTTTCTTTTATTACAAGCGAAGAGTTAAAACCGGACAGTTGATGGATTAATGTCGTTAGTATTGATTCGCAATGTTACAAATGTTCGTGCACTTGTTACGCGCTGCCGTGCAGGGCCCAAATGAACGTAACACAAAATACATTTAAATAGTCGTAATATCTAACTTAAATACAATACCATTAACTAGTGAGCAGAGTCGACGTGAATTTATTTATTACACAACGAAAATCAGCGTCTTACTTTTATAAATTATGAGCCAGCCAGCGGAGCAAAAATCAATTACCGAATAAATTAAATACTGGATAAATCGATTACTAAAAAAATCAATTACTGAATAAATCAATTGTTGTATAAATCCATAACTACATAAATCAATAACTGCATAAATCAATACTGTAGTTTACAATATTGTTGCGAGTAGCGCACAAGCTATAATCTGTTCATGAAATTTTAACACCTTCGTATATAACAAAGTTCTTGTAAAAGATAGAAGTTCGCTTCACACAAAGTAAAGAATTTAGTTCATTTTCTTTTCAACTAGCAATCTGGCAGACTGGAAGCTCCTGCTGCATGGTAACTAAGTATTAATAATGTTACTTGGAAATCGAAGATGTGTCCTCTCACAGCCTGCTGTCGCCGGTCATGCCGTGCGTGAACCTGTTGTAGGCACGTGTTTCTCCGCGGGTCCCACGGAGTGCTGTCGTGTATGTTCTCAAACGTAGGCCGAAGAAATACTGTAGCAAGTTAAAATTCTCTGGTATACGTGGACCGGGTCGTGTAACCAAGCTTTATGCTGAATGTTCCAATATCTTTAGTACAGGCTAACAGTTACTGCCCGCGCACATTCATTCTCATAATGCATGATCGCAATTTACAAGATCATAGTTATAACAATTACAAAATCACAGCTTCGATTCTATAATAAGTGACTGACATTAAACACTAAACATCTTTCTTTTTCTTTTTTAACTGACTGACTGAAAATAGTTTAATTCAAGAGGCTAACTGCTACAGACAAGTTACATCATGGTTTGCTTACAACTAGTTACAGTGTTTTATATAAAATACATGCTTTTCTTTACAAGCGCGACTGACGAATATAATTCGTCACTAGCATTGACTTATGGTGGCCAAGAATTCATAATTACCTTGGTAGACGCGGGTGCCAACGAAAAGTGCCCATTGAGGCGACCGCTGATGACTCTGCTCACGGTCCGGTCAGGAGGTCGACTGAAATCAGCTCTCCGGGCGAACGGCGAAACGAGTTCGTTAGAAAGGAAGAGGGCGTGACGTGGGTCAGGAGAGGACTCACCGATGCACGGATAATTATTTGTCGCGCCACTATTTAAACTTATTTTTATTTAAATTAATGTTAACCGTTGCTGCATTCGGCAGGGATGCCGAATAACTGCAACACACTGAAAATGTATTTTACAGAGGTTTATACAAACTTGGACTGTATTTCATAACCGGTTTATTTTGTCGAATCTGAATACTATGTCTCAAATTGTCAACTTACTTCAGAAAATTCAATTCTAATTACAGTTTATTTTTATATTTAAAACAAATTTAACATTCCTACTTGGCGTGTGAATTTACCTACCAGTGCATGACTACTTGCCGGACTAGCTCTTTGGTTGTAACATTTCCTTATCATTTCAACCCTAAAATTCTAAGATCCTTTTCAGAAGTTTTAAACATAAAAATACTTGCAATAAGAATTATGAAAGAAAAATATGTCAAAATAACAATAGCTAACAAACAAACTTTTACCGTTAAAATATAAGACGTATACAAAATTAAAATTGTAAAATTTAACCATTTAAGTTAAACTAATGCATGTTACAAAGTTACTCACCTGAGTGTGACCTTTTAGAAATTGTTGAATTATAAATAATGTGTTTCAAATAATCTCTATACTGGATGATAGATATTCGAAAGGAGTGGGGGCTTTTAAATAAAAAATATGGCTATTTTCTATTTAGCCATTCTCAGCTGACATTTCAGGCATCCCTCCCATACCATCAAACAAAAATAACCAATCCCATATCGAGAGACAAACACACCAGTTTTAATGACACAACGCAACACATCAACTCTTAGTGATTTGTTTTAGTACCGTGTCATTAGGCTGGTAATAATTACCAGTCACATAAACATTACTCATATCACCTTGTATGTTAATGGAAAGCCACCAAATGCAAAGTCTTCAAAGCGGACCTGAAATCCGTATATTTCCATTATCCTGTTGTACATGTTTACTTTAAAAGTAATAGAATATTTTTAGTGCCCGTTTATCTTAATCAGAAATAATATGAAGAGAGAGTAGACGAAACGATTGTCAAAAAATATTAAAAATTATAGAAAACACTGTTCGGAGCAAAGAAGTAGGAATATCAAGAAGCGAAGTCATTAGAGGACAAAAATGTACATCATCCAATCTCTAAACTGAGAAGGAGAAGATGATGGTGATGGCGATAGATAATGATGATGATGATGAATCTATTATTTCTCTTATCTCTCAATGATATTGAAGACTCTAGTTTTTTCAAACCGCCATCTCATCTGCATCCTTTAACCTTACTATAAAATCACGTGTAAATTGCACCTATTTGTGACCTGTCTCAATTAGACATTAACCACCTTCCCAAGAATAACATTATATTTAAAACACATTCATTCGACATAAGCTTCACTTAACATGGATAACCTTCACATGGAAGAAATCAACACTTGGACACTAAAAATTCGTCTGTATAACTGTGCAACCAAATCAAACATTCAAGAACTATACGTTATTTTGCGACAATAATAGTGTTATTTTTTAAATAATACAACTTACAACAAAAACACACAAAATAAACATTCACAATTAAACTGTAACTTATAAAGAATTGTTGTCCTATAGTCCCTTTTGTCTTTGGCCGTTGCGTTGTATGTTTGCAATATGGCGGCTCAGCCCTGCTACTTTTACAACATTTTAAACAAACTAAACATCAATAAATTACTATAGGAAGTTAAGAAACAAAAATTAATTGAATAGTATTAATTGTTCGTTTGGTAATTTTGTATTGTATGTGCTGCCTGACCTGAGGTCAAAAAATACAAGACACAATACAAAGGAATCCATATGTGTATAAAAAACTAAATAAAAAAATTATCAGATTAAATAAAAAAGGTAATTATTAATTGACCATATTTTATTTCAATCAGCTGTAGTACCAATAATAAGACTATATCTATTGAGACACACACACACACACACACACACACACACACACACAATACTATAAAATTGTTGCAGCAGCATTAACTGTCTCGTATGCGTTTAGAAACAAAATCTGAAGGCACAGAAATAAAACTTATAAACTAATGACACTTGAGTACAGTTTTATGACAGGGAAGGTGGTTAATCTCTAATTGAGACAGGTCACAAATAGGTGCAATTTACATGTGATTTTATAGTAAGGTTAAAGGATGCAGATGAGATGGCAGTTTGAAAAAACTAGAGTGTTCAATATCATTGAGAGATAAGAGAAATATAGAATCTTAATCAGAAATAATATGAAGAGAGAGTAGACGAAACGACTGTCAAAAAATATTAAAAATTATAGAAAACACCGTTCGGAGCAATGAAGTAGCAATATCAAGAAGCGAAGTCATTAGAGGACAAAAATGTACAACATCCAATCTCTAAACTGAAGAAGTAGAAGATGATGGTGATGGCGATGGATAATGATGATGATGATGAATTACAAAGTTTAATCTGAACATAGTTCTCACATTACGTAGGAATAAAGTATTTAATGGACAAGAATTTCATCATATTGTATGAAAATTCTTACTTTATTAAAGGTCTTCATTTTACTAAAAATATGGACCCGCAAAAGATTATGTTTATGTTCATGATGACAGCAGTTTTATATTAACAGACTGTCACACGCTTAGCACTTTCTAACTGTGACGTATTCATTACATTGTACGTCGCTGGTACATAACAAACGTCAAATTGAAAGAAGGTATCTTCGAAATTTTTTAAAAAAGTAATTACGTTTTTGATTGCTTAAACATTTTAATTAACAATCATAATCTACGTTTACATTTGTCAATCCTCTTTAGGTAAAAACTGCAGGCTTACAGTAACGTATGAATAACGATAAGTTGGGTAACCTTTCTCCAATTATGAAAGACATTAGATTATACAAACAGAATATTCAAACATTAATAACTTACAGTAACGTCAATACAGTATTTGCACTATTTTATCATTTCTTACAGTCCGCTAAACAATGAATACTCAGAGAAACACCAGTACAGTGTAAGAATTGCGAGATGGTGCACAAAATATTTGTTTTGTTTAGAGATAATGAAAATTAATGGTGACAGTTGTACGTAACAAACTTATTACTTTTATCTTTCAAAATACGTTACTGAATTGAGTTAGACAAACGAGATCCGCCTTTTATCATAATGAACGTTTTTGACTACATCACCGGCAGATTTTGAGGAGGAGAAAAATTCTTTTACTGTTTCTTGCTCATTAATGTAAGGAATATTGAATAGAAATTACATTGTCTTTTCTCAAAAACAAAGCTTTAGTGATATTCATATTAGGCAGTATGATATGCATTGATATAAATAAGTAGCAGAGAAAATGTGTGTGTGCGTGCGCGCAAAGGACATTCTAATTGCATATGGAACGTAGTACAGAGTAAAGAATATGGTAACATATAAAGACGCGTAATAAGTAGAATAAGTAGAGTTTGCAGGTTTAAATATTCTAAATTATTTGATAAGGAATATTTTGGAAAATATTAGTTTAAGATATTTTTAGGGTTGTAAAACAACTTTAAGTGCAGTGAGATGGTGCGTAAGGATGCTTAGCCTCGTGTGTACTGCGCTTGTGTGAGGTTACGTAATTTGTATGCTATACTGATAAAAGCAGGTTAATTTAAATAACTTTCGTGAAATAGAAATTTTTGAAATGGGACTTATATCAGAATAGTTACAATAAAAATACGTAACTGATGACAGTAGTTGCTCTAAAAATTAATAACTGAATTTAAGAATTTTTAAAGAAATATTTTATAAAATCGGTCGTAAAACACTTCAGGTTTTCTAACAAGAGTTGTTCTGTTCCGCACATATGTTTGAACTTTTGCAGCTTATTCACCACGTCATTATTTGTAATGTAAGACACGTTGTCGCCCACATATTCAAAATTACTGCCTTTCACTAGAACAGTACCATCTACAACGATTTTTGCTCGTATGGAATTAGTTCCTTGAAAAGCCATCACCTTGGTCTTCATACGATCCAATAATTTTTCAACCATCTTCATGCTACTTTCTACGTTCGACAAGATAGCCTTGTCATAAGCACACAACAACGTGTTAACTGCAGAGTTACCAATCATTAAATCGATTCGGAAGACTGATCTGCTAATTGTGTGTGACATCGACTATATATAAATTATAAAGATGTGTTAATTGGCAACCGTTGTCGTACTCCACATTAATCAGGCCTACACTGGGAATTGTGATCTGCCTTCCTGTCTGAATTAAAATTTGGTTTTCAACATTAAGACTTTGTATAGCTCTAGTGATGTGTTTCGGGTCCATTTCCTTGCTATTATTGCCTACCCTCAGCTTGTCCCTATTCACTCAATAAACCATGCCCATGAATTAGAGAGATGCCCATGAGTAATTTGTTTACGCCTTTTTAGAGTCGATGAAAACTATGTGTATAGGCGACTGATATTCTCTGTGCTTTTCAATGACAGAAAATAACGATGACTATTGGATCTTCCGTGAAGATGTAATATAAACATCATCTGACTTTCCTGAAACTATACTGGGCCTCGAAGAAACTACTCTCCGTAAATGGATTTAGTCGTTTTGCTAAGATAGATTCTTGTAATTTCTAAGATGTCTTAAGCAGGCTTATTCCTCTATAGTTATAACAGTCATTACAATCTCTTTTCTTTAATATGGAGACTAACTATGCCATCAGCTAATCTTCGGGTGTATGACCAGTGGTCCAGCACAGACTGAAAAAGTTCAACAAGCAATGCAAATTTTGTTTCTTTTAGTTGTTCCAGGATCCACAGGAACATAATACCTGAGCTACTCCTTTTCTGTCATATTATTGATCGTCAGTTATCACTTTCTGGTGGATTCGAATGCCGTAATATTTTGTAAGCGCTGTTCTCCCTATCTTGTACATAGTACTCTGTACACTTTTACATTTGACCTAAATATTCTGTTTGATTTCTTATTTCTCTTCGGCAGTGGCATATCGGAGCTTATATTCAGGCTCCTACGCAGGCCTCTGTTTCCCTATATTTTATGAATTTTTTTTCCAGTGCTTCTAATGCTGCGTGGGACTGAGCTCTGACGTTACCTCATTCTTGATTTACTGTTACTGGTGGGTGTTTGTTGCGCAAACTAACTCAGCCGAGTCTGGTACAGGTGTAGAATACCGTCTTATGGAGTAGATGTAATTTGTTTGGGATACTGACGATCCATGCGTAGCACTTTTCTCCAGCTACCAAAAATAATAATCTTTGATATGACAAAAAAGATTATCGGGTTCGACATCACATTTTCTAAACCCTTGTATCTTCCACTAAATTACATATTTCTTTCATACAGGAAAAAACCTGTTAGTTTCCTTAAAGTTATTAAGCGGGTCATCAATTTTCATTTTTTTGTTCTTGCAACATGACTTGCCATTATCGGTAATAAACCTGCATCTTTCCATTATAGGTCAACATGTGCATTAAAATCCCTTGCTATTATATTATAATTGTTTTTGTTTATGTTATTGACAAATGCCTGTAAAATCACATTAAACTCTTCCGAGTCTTCTGATTCTTTACGACCTTCCTCCGGGCTATATAAAGGTACCAGTTTTGTGTACCAGTTTTGTTCAGCTTTGTAACGTATTGTTAATATTTGTTCATTTACAAACTGGTAGCTATGTATCCTGTTTTTCAATATCTTCTCTATCATTACTGCTACTCCTGCCGCTGCGCATCTTCCAGAACTTAAACCAGTAGGCCCTATAAAATAATTTGTGGTATATGTAGTATATCCTTTACCTCTGTTGAACCTTTCAGATTTTTTGGTTTGCGGAATGATGGCAATATTAATTCCTATTAGCTTAAGTTTTTATTGAAGTTCCACCTTTACTATACGATCCGTCTAATATTCTACATGCCAATTTATAATATTCCACAATGTTCTTTTTAGTCGTAGTCGGCAACATTTCATCCGTTTGGTTATAGTTTGCTTGGGAAAGTTTAGTAATTAATGTCCCCTGGATATGTTTCTAGCAGATTAAGACGATGGTGGGGCTATCATAGTCTAGTTTCACATCCAGATCGACTTTCTATTTGGTTTGCCTTCCGTATTCTGGCAATTTTTTCAAACTTTCTGTTTGAGATATCCGTAAGGATATTTAATGTGGTAGTTTCACCGTGCATTCTGCATCATACGCATTAGACCAACAAAGGTTATCCGCTTTAGGACAGTTTCTTATCCCACGACCAAGAGGGAGTTGTAATTTCTATTTGTTTATAAGTAGACTAGGGACAGTTTTACTGGCTGTCATTTGGTTTTTTGCTGAAATGAAATATCCCCTCCATACGTTTTTCAGGACTATTTTCTGATATTTCTGCGTCCAATGTTTACTAGTTGTTTATCAACCTGTCTTTAAAAATATTACACATCTACTTTACCTATTTACGCCGCCTACAATCTTTGTTATTTGGTCCCGATTATATTCCCCGAAAATATTTTCATCTAGTTCTATAGGTTTTTTTATACGACCGACTTTTCAACTCTTTTCTAATTACATAATGAGTACTTTTCTAAACAATGTTATATACTTACTAGTTATGTGTGTGTATAAATTAACGTTTGTTGTAGATGTAATACAATACAAGGTGTGTTTCAAAATCTATGCTACTAAAACGCACGTAAAGCTCTTGGGAGTAATGCGTGATAAGTTGAAAATTACACTATCATTTATATTTTTCCTTTCTCTTCTGTCGTTACGCCAACATCTATAGTTCAGTTAATAGTTGCTTTGTGAGTTAGTATTCCGTAAAACTTTCCACAACCTATAGTTTCTAAAGCTAACTGACAGTCTACAAGACAAACTCATAGACCTTTTTTGTTAACAAATGATGGACAAACTAATCCTTCTTAACTCCATGTTTAACTTAATTTTACACTAACTTGTCAAGACTACAGAACACTTTCCTTTCAAACTTTTTACGCATGCACGCTGTTCATTTCACAGTGAACGACAAATAGCCTTTAAACTACTAGACCATCTGTAATTTGCGTGAAAACTGAAGTTTTTCCGAATATGTAACAATAAGATAAGAATACTCTTACTTTTTTACGGTCGTAAAGTAACAGTGCTTACTTGAACGTTTCCGAGCATCTGGTGATCACACCGCCTACTTCTACATCAGTTTGCCTGATTTTTTACAACAGGCACTGCCTGACTTCTAAAACCATATGTCTTATCCTTTATGTCTTTTTCTTTTCCACTTTTCTTTTCCTGACTTTAAGTGAGGTCTTCAAGTGTTTCTTCGTGCCCCCACAGCTGATGTTTATGGGCATTATGCTTTTGTTCTGATACTTTACTTTTACGTAGTTTGGTGTTTCTTTTATTATTCTTGCATGCTTCTCATATCATCTCCTCATTCAAAGTCACTTTTCCTCTTTACTTACTTTGTAGTTGCTTTATTATGTCTACATATTTCATGCAAAACAGTTATCAACTCTTTCTTATTCATTTCAAAACTAGCTTTGCATTATCACGCTCCTGTTCTCATTATTAAAGTAATTACACGTTGACGTCCTTCTAGGAGTGTATCTAGGTGTTCTCATTTCTGTCACTTTTATACGTCAGATTTAATTTACACTTTGCCTGTGAGTTGTTACAGGAAGAAGGATACAATTACAACTAAAATTTTCCTTATGTCAATTTGCACAGTGTAACGGGGACAAGATGTGGTTGCAACTTTTTTAATACAATTATTGACAGTGGTTACAACATACTACTTCCTTTTGTACGTAGCAGCAGCCTATTCAAACGACCCATTTTATCAGTCAAACCACATTACAACTTGCGTCAGTCACAGTAATTGCATCAGCAACAAGGCTGACGGTTCAATAATGTTTATATTCAAGTTATAAAGCAGTTATATATAGACATGTTACGGAAATGCAAAATATAAATATCAACAAAACGAAACAATTTTGTTTTAGCATCAGAAACAGTTGTATAGGTTAACGTGCAAACAAGCCAATAGTAAATACAGTACTTGTATATTTCTATGTTAGATAAAACACGTAATGGTCACCACAAAACTTTCAAATGTTGGTTGTAGACTGTGAGGGCGTACTGAATGTTCTCAGGACATTATTTCTCTCGCATTACAAATAGTCTCTATTTATATTGACTTTCACTATGAGTAAACTAATTTAGCACACACACGTCACATTTCTAAGGATTATGTATTTAATCAACACGTAGTCCAACAGAATTTACTAAAACCGATAATATTTTTTACGGAAACACCTGAAACTGAGAACAATTTCGTACACCCTCCTGTTAAACCTATAAAAAATATTAACAACTCTTATTACGTGAATTTGTTAAGCCTGAAGAATAATTTCAAGTATACCGTGTAAAGACACTTAATAAATGTAAAGCAGTAAAACTAATATTTGTAAAAGTCAGTCGCTTATTTGCTTAATCGGTTCATGTGAGTAATTAGTTAACGACTTTCTTTATTACATTTTATTCAATCCATACTATAGTCTTTTAATGAGAAAACACTACAGACTTTTATTTGAAGTATAATATTCATTGTCGTCTTCCTGAATTCAAATTAACTTGACAAAATTAAAACGTTTTGTTTAATTGCATTAATAAAACAAGAACGTTTATTTATACAAATAATTAGTAAATTAAATGAAAAAAATCAATCAGCTTAGCGAAAGTATCTGCATATAGGAGCACCGCATTTCGTATTTCTATGAACACTGTCACCCATTATCTGCTCAAGTGTCTTAAGTAAGGTGTAAATAAAACATTATTCTTATTTATAAAATGTTTATTGTGTTACTACTTTAAAGTGTTGTTAAATGTAATGACTTAATATGCGGTTTAATGTGAAGTTCTGAAAACAGACAACAGTCTATAATTAGGCTATACTGTATACTGACAAAGTGAATTAAAACCGTACTATTTTGCCATACTCCACTCCATGATAGGTGCTGAAAATGGATCTTTACTTACTGATAGACCATGCCGGAGACTTACTACACATATCGGGTCTTAAGTATAAAAACTGATAACTGGTAAGCGTAGTTTGAAGGGCATGTGCTATTAAGTAATTCATATTTAAAGTGAGTACTATGGTGTATAAGTGTTCAGCAAATCTTTATTCCCTTCGTGGTGTGGGAAAATATATTGTAGTAAAAGTATAATTTTTCATTTCATTTTATTACTTTTGTTTCTTGGATTCCAAAAGCCGAAGCAGGAAAATAGTGCGTAGAAAAAGAATATATACATATGATCGTGACTGTTTAAAAGAAGAAAAAAAAGTTAATGTTTCAACAGTTTATAAGGATTTTTCTGCCGACGCCAAAAAAACAGTCGTACTTTCGGTGTAACTCGATAAGAGTGACTGTGCCGCTCATAATTTATTGTAGCTCTATCTCATTTAAATTATATTTTCTGACTCTGTTTCTTGGGTTCTATGCAGACTATATTCATGAAAGGATGCAAAATGCTTTATTGTTTGTTATATCTACAGATTGTTAATGGAATGCCTTACTGTTTCTTAAAACTAATGTAAGGTTATTATTCTACTCTAAAACAGACAGCAACAGTAGTTGCTAACTTGGGAACCTACGCTATTTACGGGAACGTATGCTATTTATGGTAAAAATTCCGTTAATATTCATTGTGTTTTGAATTTACGATTTAATTTGTCTCGTTGTTAAGTTTGTTCTAATAGCTTTCTATACCAAGCAAGTACACAAAAGGTGTTAGACGTTAGTTGGTAAACATAGCTTTAAACTAGTGATGCGATTATCAATGCGGTTTAGTCCGCTACTGTCCTGCATCACATGCAGTTTGTTGTTATCTCAGCAAAAGTAGATAAACCAGTAATTGGTATCTCACTTGAGATAAATGTAACGCGTTATTCGTAACTATAAAAGGAGACAACAATATCTATTGACTCACTTCCCTTAGTTGTATTTTGCTAGTCAAACCGTGGCCTGTACTTATCGAGTAACGGCTTCATCAGAATAATGACTGAAGTGACCATTGTAGAAACGGACAAATTTACTCACAAGACATGTTAATTTGTTTAAAATTTCTTATGAGACAATAGACTCAGTTACTCGGCATTATTGGTTTGTATCAGCAGAGTAACTAATTATAATTTTATCGGACTCGTCATGTCTAAAATAAAGGACCAGCTATTTATATGATGTATAATGTGTGATTAATATAGGTAAACTAATGTTTCAGTCGACTTCTTAAACACTGGTATGTCTAATGTCTCATGGAAAAAGGACTGAATTTACACCGGTAGTCTTCGTTTGAATCCGATATAAAGAAAGTCTTAAATTAGTTCTTGACTTCGTATAACCGGCAACATTCCGTCTGTGCTTTTGATACTCTAGGACAAGGCGGAAGGAACAAGGACAGACCCAAAGAATACCAGATTTAAATAATCTCCAAAAAAAAACAATTTTTCTTCACATTGCCTACAAATATAATACCGTACTCCTAACTAAGAAAGCGGACAGACATCATTTCAAAGGTCTTAGATAGGCTACCTGATATGAATTAGACGTACAAGTACATAAGTAGAATAATGCGGCTAGAATCGTGTGCCAACGAAATGAGTAAACCAACTTTCCGTTTAAATGTCATGCCACAGCGATTTACTTGAAATTAACTGAATGTACGACTTTGCAGTCAGAAGTACTTTTTCTGAAAAGTTTATGTTCATGAACATATAAACAGATAAATACATACCAGTAAACTCAGCGATTTTAATTATAATTATGTAT
Source organism: Magicicada septendecula (assembly GCA_034769895.1). Classification (NCBI taxonomy): domain Eukaryota; kingdom Metazoa; phylum Arthropoda; class Insecta; order Hemiptera; family Cicadidae; genus Magicicada; species Magicicada septendecula. Next base: position 176,286,070 of record CM068369.1, on the reverse strand, counting down.
TTGTTTCCAACAACAATATAGGCTACTATTTATATATTCAGTTATACGGAAAATTCATTCTTCATCGTAAGATTTTTAAACACATAAAGCATTATGCCGATAAGTGTATTATGTAGGCTGTTATAACTTTGGAAAGAAACAACAATATTAAACAAATGTAATATAAATAATTATACAAGAGGTTAAACTTGTGAATTCAAGTTAGTATCCAACATACCCACTGGCTAAGTAATCCTGTGACTAACAACATTCTAATTAAATACGCTTCTCTCACAAAATTGCTTAGGGGAATTTTTCCTCTTACCTGGGACCGTACAAGTTTACAGTTTGAAATATAAGCAGTTAGAATTATTTGGATTAAACAAATTTTCTTGTATTAATTCAAATTCAACTAACGTCGCTTATACTTTGGTATATTAAAAAGGAAACTGCAGTAGGTGTATTTCCCCTGCCGTGTGTTTCACAGAAATTATTCTGTATCTTCAAAGGTTTGTTTGAATTGTTGTTGAATGTTTCGCTTGCAATACACTTGCGGTGTATTTATTTGAAGACATTACATGGGATACCTGCAGGGAACTCAACGAGTTACTTACAAAGGAACAATAAATAAACTTAATATATCGGTCTTATGAGTGTGTGTGTGTGTGTGTGTGATACTTCAACTCCTTTCCTCCACAATAGTAGTACCAACATAAGTTTTGTTTTCAAAGTCAAACATTCTTAATTAGGGTAACCAATAAATTTTTTCCTGCACTAATTGAATTTGTATTAACTATGGCGGCGTTAATCTTGATCAGCGTTAAGAGTTTAGAAAGTCAGTCTTACAGACAAAAATATCTAAATCCCTCGTCGTTATAAAATACGTTATAGGGTACGCAGTTCGTAACCAGAAATAAACCATAATTCACTAGAGCACATGCTACATGTCATTGCATTACAACACTGTCCAAACAGACTACAACATTATTCGCACCAATATGTACAACTTAGCAGGGTACTCAAAATAAATTATATTTAACAAACTTTTACTCTTCTCTAGTGTCGTGCAATGAACATAAATGTGTACGAGTGTGTGTGTGTGTGTGTGTGCTGTGTGTGTTGACTATGACCTCTCATGACTTGTAGGTATGCGAAAAAAGTTCAACAGTAGGGTAAGTAGACGGTTGTAGTCCCTATCTTAGCTATAACATCCCGTTAATTTTAATGAGCCAATGACACAGGTTACGCACATTGTAAAACACAAGTGGACCATTATATTCTTGTAAGGTCCGTTAAGTAAGTTGAACACATTATTTAAATTAAACGAAATACAAAAATTAAATTCTCTTCTACTCTATTACATTTGTGAGAACATAACCTTATTCTTTACAGTCAAGTTCGAATAAGGACTCGTTTCTGTAATTTGTGATATATATATATATTTTATTTAATTACGCTTTGTAAACACACACACACACACACACACACACACATTACTTACCACTTTTTTAAATCACTTTTATACAAATCGCGCTTAATGCAGCAATGCAACAATTTATTATCCTACCATGGTCTGTTGGTCGTTTATCCAATAATACCGATAACGTGGAGGAACACCGATGTTAGAGACGCAATAAGTGAGGAGACACGCCTTCAACAGGTACAAACGAACAGACAGAAGATGAACGCGTCATTTTCAATCGACTTTTCTGTCATTAACTACCAGTAGGTTACACCTGGAAATCGCAGCTCAAAACAGTCATCAGTCAGCTCATGACGTCATTACATCTCATACATCAGTTACTTTTGCTAAGATATGAGGACACAATTTTAGCGCTAGTGAATAACTTAAAATACGCGTTGATTGAGAAACACAAACTGGCAACTTGCAAGGACATACAACCGTCGCTGTACCTTCACTCGACCAAACAGCACTAGTGCCCCTTGTACATAATAAATCTTTTAAATGAATAGTCCAGTGATCAGTTTTCTTTATACAACTAATAAAACAATTATTTAGTTCTACTTTGGTTCATTGAGTGCTTCTTAATATCCTATTTTTTTATCTGCAACAGGAGTGCGGTACATGTGATTGTGACCGTAATGATTCCCCAGTCAGTTTACATGGGGGAAAACGGAAATTACACTACCGTATTGCTTATTTACTTTTTTCGGCATCTGAGGATTCAAGGCCAGTCTCACGCCATTGTGTGTAACTTACATAATATAAGTGCATTATTTCATATATGTATATTAGTCATAATGTAAAAAGTGGAAAACACACACTCGCGCGCTTACACGTATTAGATACATATTTTATTTTTATGGAAAAATAATAATTTTTTCCTGTAATTTTGTATATTGCAAAACTCCCCCCATGGAGGGGGTGGGAGTTTTGACCACCGGGGGCGTAAAGGAAGACCTTATACCGCCATTCTCGGTGGCTCTCGACTCTGGCCTCACCACCTGACACCCGCCGCCTAATCGTTGGTCCGGGGGTAAACCGGTATTTCGGCTGGAATTGGAGGAATTGGAACCGATTGACGCCAGGTTAAGGTTGTGTCAGGCGCACTGTAACCAGGGTTACCTCATCCCTGCCAAGTAGCCGCACTAGGAAATCACCCCTGCCCCAGTGGTCCTAGCGGTGAAGCCTAGTAGGATGTGAGGCCTCAACGCGTGACGCCCTTACACTGGTGGGAGAGGACGTGCAGGGAAACGCCACGGATGGGTCCTGGGCTTCAGCCCAGGGATGGTCGTGGGATGGGCAATACTACAAGTGGCCTTTTCCCCTTCCGAGAACCTCACCCAGCCGCACGCTGCCTTAATGCCGCGCGGGGGTATCCGATTTTCGGTAGTATCAGCACTGATAATGGGGACTAAGTGTGTGTCCAGCGTTGCTCGAGCACGGTTCCAGATTTCGAGTCTGTGCGTGACCTGCGCTACAAGATACTCGAGTGTGGTGGCTGGCCCCCATCGTGTTTCTTGGAACTGAAACAGCGCCTCCTCGAGGCCCCCGATGGGCAAGGTTGCGTTTTGTGCGGACATTCGTGTCTTCACATAACGCAGCGGCTAAGTCCGTTAGTCTCCTCGTATAGAGGAGAGGCTTCAGACCCACTCACGGATGTATCCGGCGGATGGAGAGCGGGTATTTTTCCCGGTTCTTTTCCCCGCCTGTTGTTTGTGGGTACTAGGTTAACGGGCATCTGGTATGGGGGTATGCCCCCGGGAAACGGTTGTATGGTTTGCCACTCTCCCAACATTACAATTATATTACAAAACTATCAAGTTTAGGAAGAGTGTAAGCGTTTTACATAAAAAGGTGGACCTAATGTTTTTGTTGTTTTGCTGTAAAGAAATGCAAGGATACTGTAATTGAAAAAACGACTTTTACATTTGTTACTTGCTAATGCATTTATAAACGAGGTAGGCTAACTAATTTTCTTTCCGCTATGTCTAACACTGGAGAAGAGAAATCAATGATATTTATATAACTTATAACACACTTTAGTAAAAACCTAAAAGTATACTTTTATCCATTTGAAATTACGCTAATCTTAGAATTATCTGAAATAAAGTACAAAATAATCCTATGTGACTTTTACCATTATATGTTAAATGCTATTTTATGATTATACAACCTACATTTGAATAATTGGTCACGATGTAATTACTTTTTACATTTTAAAATTATTTTGTTTACTTACACAGGCTAAATATTTAAAATTATCTGGTTGTCCCTATACGCTTTGCGGATATTTCACTTTCTTGTTTATACATTTATAGGCATATCAGTTGCTTAGCATATTGTTTGTTGATCAGAATATACCCAGGTTACTATGTAGTAATCGTACATATGTCCTGCGGTACTTAACCCACCTGTCTGTACCATCACATACTACTAAGTAAATCACTGAAAACTAATAACGTACTGTAGCAGAACCTTTATCAAAGGTGATTGACATTTTTGGACAGTCGTGAAGATCTGCTTCCGCATAAAGAAAACAGCTTCTGGTAAAAGTCTGATAATTAATATTTTAATGAAAACAAGCTACTAAAATTAAACGATCGGCTTTTTGCATTAAAAATGTGGGTAACTTACTGCAATCACAAAAATTTGGCAATACTATTCCAAGGAAACAATGTTATTCAAGGAAACATTTTTTTTACAATACAAAAATTACTAGAATTCGTAAATTAAAAACAACATTTCTTCCTATTCTTTTTTTCATATAACAGAAAAAACGTTTAATACGTCAATGGGATATCCTAAATATTTAATTATCTGAAACCAAACCGGCATAAATAAATTCTTTGACTTAAAGCAGCATTGAACAAATTACATTATATTTATAATTTATTTGTAAAGTAGAGATAGAAACAATTTAGATATTAATTTCAAAAGAAACTCATACGTCAGTACTATGACTGGACATTTTTATGTCTTGGAACTCACGAACATCAATACAACAGCCCGGCAACCTATAATGCTTTTATTATACCTACAACAGTACAGTAATTAAAAGAAGAAAAACGAATTTCTGCTAGCCATACTAAAGCGTGTAACAGGTAAGCTTAAAACAGTACCATTTGTAAGCCAATGAAACTAACAAGTAATGCAGAGTTCTTTATGTTTATTAATTTTCTTTAAATAAAAGAAGGAATGTTATTAAAAAAGATTTTTCTTGGAAACGAATGTAAAACTTGTAATTTGGAATTAAAGACTTTTGAATACTTAAACCTATGACTAATACAGGGAGTTCAGAAGAAAAATAAGAATAAAATTATAAGAGTAACTTTTGACAAACAGGCATTTCATTAGTACCTGAGGTAAAAAATAAAATTAAATAATTCATATTCTTCTATATTTAGGACAGAAATAATTTACTTCGGGTACCCCTCTGGTACTGAAACAATCCAACTCACTACTCCTTGCACTAATTACGCCCCAGTACACTGCAATTTTATACATCTCTAATTTATATACGTTCCTATATAATTATCAATAGGCCTATGTACTTAATGGGCAATTGACCCTTTAAGTTGCAGCTCCGCTATAAATAGCGGCTCCTTTCTTTTAGACATGATCAGTTCAAACAAATTATAATTATTCACTATGCTGATATAAAGCAATAATTCCAAGTAACCGAGTCTGTTATCGCATAAGAAATATTAAACAATTTAACATGTCTTGTGCGTAAATTTGTCCGTTTTTACAATGGTCACTTCAGTCTTTATTCTGATGGAGCCGTTACTCGATAAGTACAGGCCACGGTTTGACTAGCAAAATACAACTAAGGGAAGTGAGTCAATAGATATTTTTGTCTCTTTTTATAGTTGTGAGTAACGCGTTACATTAATCTTAAGTGAAGTACCAACTACTGGTGTATCTAGTTGAACAATGCAAATATATTCTCTTTGCTTAGTGAATACAAGAGAGTCAAATTGTAGTTAGGACTTTCCGTGTGGAAACACAATTCATTCATATATAAACTGTTAGAGACAAATAATAAGTAAAATGAATGGTACAACTATTAGAGCAGTAACTTATTATGATAATCGTCTACACTTTTATGTAAAACAATCCATAACAGTTATGCATCATTATTATTCGCCTTCCAATTTAGTTTATACCATTGTTTTGATGCGAGTGATCAGACCTTAGAATTGAGGTGTAGTAATATGGTTTTAGGCTAGTTGTTTTTGAGCAGCACCACATTAGCACTAATGTCAGCAGTACATTTCACTGCTCGTATTGAACTTATAAATTCAAATGGCGCCATGCGAGTACATTGGTACGACGTGGTCACCTTAACAAGATCAGACATTAGAAATCATCAGCTACCAGGAAACTTAACAGTAAATTGTATAAAAAGAATTAAATTATACTTTCATTATTGACAAACAAATGTGTACTATAAACAATTACAAAGATACATTTAGAAGTATTTGAAAAATATGATTATGTAAAAGCAGAAGTTATTTTGGAAAATGCTGTTTGAGAATGGTTGAAATAAATTTAAAAAGTAACTTAAAAACCAAATTTGACTTTATATGGAACTAAGAGGCTATACAAATGTAAAGTTAGGTTCACAAACTAGGGGATAATAGTTAATTTGCTTTAGGAAAAACATAAAAAAAAAATAATTATACACAATTTTCAATTAAGCACTCTCTTCAATTATGCAAAAATAATACTCAGATATATAATATAGAAACACTGTTATCTGGAAAAAAATTGTTCTGTCATTAGAAATTAAATAGAAAAATGAGAAAAGAACAAGAATATAAGCAGATGAATTTTAGAGATTTTAGAAATTGTAGCTACACAACATCAAGCATTCGACCACGGCCTTTCAGCCCGGAAGTTTTTAGTAATTATAGTGACACCGGCCGTGAAAGCCTACGTACTAAAATTAAAGAGAATAATTTTATTATATGGTAATAAAAGAGTAATTCTGTAGTATTAATAAAATCGAGACTATGTTATAAGGAAAGAAATAAATTTATAAAAATTGTAATTATGAAGAAAGTACGTATGCTTGTATTAACAAATTTAAAAGAAATATTAAGAAACTGCACTGTAAATATCAATTTTAAGAAGGAATTTGCAATTAACAAAATCAAATACAAAGCACCTAAGTTAAATAAATGCCTAAGGAGATTATATAAGGAAATCTTAGTTAAAAACTATCTAATGTTACTATTAATTACTATAAGATATGTAAATGATATTCGGATTGTGAATACTAAAATAATACTGAAAAGAAGAGGGAGCATAAACAAATGTTACAAAGGGAAGTGTAACTAAATAACAGAACACGTCTTTCTCAAATATTTTTTATATTTTAGGCATCGCCTAACATCGTTTTTGAAGAAAATTATAACCAACTAGCAGGTACCCGCGGCTTCGCACGCGAATATTTGTATATGATTGTTGTGGTAACTGTCGAGTTGGTAAATTGCTAATGGTACATCTATATTAATAATATACTTATATTGTAAGTTATGAATATCCAAAAAGTGAGAAACAATAGATCCATTATTTATGTTTCCTCGATACGTAAATTCAAAATTTGATAATTTAGTAGATATTTACAAACATGCAGTAACACAATTAGATAAAATGTTTATTCGTATAGAATAATACAAATAATGAATTTATAAGTATATTGATATGAGTTAGTCGAAATCTTACGTGTTAAGTCAGTCTTAAACTTTTTGGTAGACTCCTTATAGGCTATACGTAAATGTATCACAGTCCAGTATACTCAGTTTTTATATACATTTTTACATGAGAGCCTCGTTATAAACTACATTTTTCGTTCTGCCGTTATCAGAGCAAATAAATAGCTCGCTGCTTCTGCTTACTCGAGAACATGCCACACACATTTGTCCGTGAGAAAAGCAAGCAGTTCTTAAATCCACACCAGCTGTACGTAAAGTTTGCCCTTGCGACTTATTGATAGTCATTGCAAAGCATAAATTAACCGGAAACTGAAGTCTTTTAAATTGAAATGGAAAGTTATTGGGTATGATTGGAATTCTTGGGATAAATACTGTTTCTTCTTTGCCGCAGCCTGTTAAGATAGTCGCTTCGATGATATGTTTTTTTAGCGACCTACCTTTCAATCGTGTTCCATTGCATAACTGTGGTGGCTTCAGATTTCTCAGGAGTATAATTGGAACACCTAGTTTTAATTTCAATGTGTGAGCTGGTAATCCTGATGCAGATAAAGTATTCAAAAATTCAGTTGGATAATGTACTACATCCTCTTCGTTCAAAACTGTATTAATGGTGTGATATGTTTTTTCGTCTCCTGGAAATTTATGCAATATGCAGCTATTTATGGCATTTACTTGTTCGTTTCTTGGTGCTAGTATCACACGCTCACATAAACACACATCATCGTGCAAATTTATAGACTCAATATGTCCATAAACCTTTTCGATCAACTCTACCAGTGAAGAAACTGTACGACATAATGATGGCGGTAAACATATCGCACCGTCTGTCTCTAGTATCTTACCATCTCCAAGGTTTAATAAAGTAGTAGAAAATTGGTGAATATCTGCATCACCTCCAAGTTGGACTCTCATGTTTATTGTGAGTGATACTGTTTGAACGGTACGCCATATATCAAAACCTACTGATACACAGGCCCAACAACTGAGGAGTGACGTCACGTATCTAGACCCGTGCTGCCTTGCCGTGCAGACTACTAGGTTCCCGTAAACTGTTGTCGCGTACTTTTCTTGTGTTAATTATACTAACTTCTTTATACTTTTAATTATATTAACTAAGTACACTATTAAATTTTTTTTAAATAATTTAATAGCTAATTGTATTTGTAACTTTTTTTATATTACGAATTATTAATTGCCGCTAACGCATGGCTATAATTACGGTACGCATGATCGTTTATGGGGTCCTAAAACTTTTTAAGGTAACACTAATTCATTTTCTGTAAAACTATTTTGTAGAGTGAATCATTCAATATTATATCGCAATTACATACAAGCGCCTTGCTACTGTCGATATATCGGTTAACACAAGTCTCTTACGAACATTAAAATTTATGTAGTTATTGTCGTCTAAGCAGCACGAAAATAAATAAACAGCATACGTTACTATCTAAAAGATGGCCAAAATAAAAAAAACCTTATTCATATTCTGACGTGAAATTTACAATTCTATTTTGACACAATTATTCAACATTTTATTTCTATTTTTAGAGTACGTGATTATGCTGCGAGTTATAAACTTTGTGCGTTCTTCAATCGTGCACTTGAATATTTTTTTCTAAAAAATGACCTACATTTAACTTGACTCTCCACCGAACTTTTAGACACTGTACAGAAAATACAAAATTCACATATGCGATTTCTTTTAACTACCGAAATGAAAAATGATCCCAATACATATCTATTCTAACCTGTTACAATCTATTTGAAAAAGGCTTACCATAATTTGTTTTTCTGAAATACCTACTGCATTAAAAGCCCCAAATATTTTATTAAATTCGCTTTTGTTTGAACCATTGTTTCGTTAAAATTTTACTAGGAGTAAATGTCTCAAAACTTGTCTTTTTGTTACATGACGTTCAAATACATTCTTTAAATGTATTAACTTTCAGGAGCCTCTTTATATGATTTTAAATAAGTCAGCACTATACAAAAAGTGTATACATTTTATTTTTCTGTTTAATTTGTAAAATGCATTACAATAAAGTATTATTACATAAGGCTTATTTATCCTGTATGCTATACTAAATTTAACCAAATAAAGGTACACATAATAAAATTAAATTGTATTCACAGGAATGTAAAAAACCACAATTACAATATATAAAGTGAGCTTTATTCTCATTTACATAGCAGCAAATATAATTTTTTCAAAAATTGTAATTATGTTACTGGATACAGTAAGTAAATCTATATATAGATACACAATTTGTTTATACATTTAGAGTTACCATCTTACCCAAATTCTTGACAAAATTGAAATTAATAAAAATACAAAATTAATTTCTTTTGATATATCAAACATGTACACAAATATCCCAATTAAAGAAACAATTGAAATTATTAATAATAAACTAAAAACCAATAATTTCAATAAAGAATATATTAAACAAATAACCCACATTTTAAATACTATTCTAAAACAAAATAATTTTTTCGTTTAATAATATTTATCAACAAAAGGACAGACTGGCAATGGGAGCTCCTACTTCTCCCATCTTATCACAAATACTATTTACAAAAGTTAGATAACAAAATTAAAATATTATTAAAAACTTAGATCCTCTAGGTAATTACTATACAGAAGTAGATGACACGCTCTTGATATCTCAAAATAATGGTTATAACAATAATCAAATTTTTACTTGAATTAATAATCTCCACAGTAATATAAACGTCCCTATAGAACATGAAACAAATAATAAATTATTTTTTTATATATAACTATTATAAATAATATAACTATTAAATATATTTAGATATATCCCTAAAATGAACCTCTGGGAAAATTTGGAAATTTATAAAAACAAAACGAGTAATAAATTAAGAGATGGACAAATACAAATACGTACTAAAATGATAATATTTTTAAACTTCTTAACCAAATCAAATAATATATACATCTATTATAATACCCATTTATATATACAATTTAAATATATATAAACATAATTTAGATATATTTAAAAAACAGCTGTTTATAACAATTCATTTCAAATTTATATTTATTTATTTATATAATGTTTCTGCTTATGATATTTACAACACTAACAAAACACTGTGTAAAGACTAAAAAATATATTAAAATATATCCTTGTTTATAAAAACATTACTTATTTTGAATTAATAACAAGAATAATATGAATGATCATGAACTGAATTTAACGATCTACAGAACAACCAGTTTATTACATACAACCTCCTTTATTTATAATGATTAGTTGGTTTATTTTCTGATGGGGTAGATGTAACAGATTCAAATGTTCCTCTGAATTCATTCAATATGTAAAACAATCTTTTGCCAGTTAAATTTATACCACATCTATGACTCGTATCTATGATTTATGCTCTATGACTTGTAGCATATGCATGACAAACTGCTGGGAGTAAAATAAATTTATGTTTTTCCTGCAAGAATCTATGTCTATATTTGTATGTATATTACGTTATGCTATCGGATTAAAAGCTTATATTTCAGAAATAGAGATTTCAGTTTCATAGAGTTGATCTAGTGTATCCAACTCCACATAATGTGAAGTAGTTATTTCATGTTACAAAAACCCAAAATAATAAAAGTGATTATGAAACTTTTAGGAATGGACATGCATCTCAGAAGATCTCATTTATCGATTTAACACTAAATTTAAGTAAACATAATTTTTATTAAGAAAATTCAGCTGTTAATGCTTCACAGTAGACAGTTTTCTTTTCTTGTTTCCATACTTTATGAAGTTATCATTTTTAATTTTAACATAATTATTTAAAATTATGTTTGTTGACACTTTAGCAGTGTTGTACAGGATTGACTTTTTACTATGATTATTACAGCTAAAGTCTGTTAAGAAAAAATTGTGTTGTTTCACAGCATTTTCTGTCAGTTCAATTACTAATTCTCTTTGCTCTGTACACTGTAAAAATTCTTTTTCATACTCACTACAAATTAACTTTTGGACAGTGATGTAATTTAAAAGAACTACATTTACAACATCAGGATGGGGATACAATAATCCACCTCTGTCTATATTCTTTATTAAACTGTAATGAGAATTTGTGATTAATTCTGTATCAAAAAATTTATCTAATACTAAATGCTTTTGGCAAGCTTCACACTTATTTCTTTCTATAACTGCTCTGGAACAGTATCCACCCAAGTAAGTGAAAACTGGTAAATAGTTGCTGATATGTGCAAACTCTTCTTCAGTATATACAAGGTCCACGTTTGTTAATACCCTAGTGTTACTACGTGTGTTTTCAAATTCAATATTGTCTATAGTTTTAGAGAGTGTATCATTTGAAAGCGGTACTTGTAGTTTACCAAATGTATCAGAATTTAAAGTTAAAGGTAAGAGATTTTGAATTCTTAGTTTAGATTCTACTTCAAAAATCTGTCTTATTGATACCAAGTACTGTAATCCTGCCATGGTCCTGTATTTACCAAAACGGGCTTCTAATGAATCAGTCTGAATTTTACCTGGTAAAATATAACTAAAATTTAATTCTGAAATACAATATTTTGTAAGTTCTATCAAAGCATATGTTGTGTGTGAAAGAGCAAGATGAGTTTCTTTTGTCAATTTATGTGAATCTAAATCAATTTCATTCCACAAGTCTAACCAAGTCAAAAATGTTTCTAAATAAGCAAAAGTTTCTTGTCCCAAAGCAAGTGTTTTTTGTAAAGGATTTCTGAAACGCTCATCCTTCAGTGTAGTTTTAACATTAACAATATACCACCAATTTAAAATTATTTTGATAAAGTCTGCCGTACTCTGGAAATAGTCTATGGCATGTTGGTTACCTACAGATAATAAGCCTTGAATTACATGATCATTAAAAACATTTAACACATACTGAACATTCTGCCGTTCAAAATTACTTGGTGCTAGACTTTTAAGATTTAATCTGTATGAATATTTTACTAAGTTGTTTGGTGTATTTTCTATTTGATACATTTTTTTTAAACTAGAAAATGAAGCTGTTGATAGATGGATGGGATGATCACAATTTGTATTAAATGAAGGGTACTTTAATGACTGATTTTGATCTTTCTGATTAATCCAGTTATTTCGTATACACTTAATAATATGAACAGAATCTAGGACAAAAAACAATGGAGAGGAGCTATTACATGGGTGTTGGTAGACAATACTGACCTTTGGTGGTGAACTAAAGTATGACATTGCCTTTCGATTAATTGCATTGTTATCACTGACCACACACACAACAGTGAAGCCTATTTGATGCAATCCAATAATTATTTTCTTAACATAAGAAAATAAACTTTCTGCATTGATTGTTCTAACTGGGAGAATGTGTACCAATTCTTTAAAAGATGAACGCAAACTCTGTACCATAAATACATGAGCAGAAGTTGCAACATGATCACTATTGGAAGCACTCCCTATAATAGTACTCCCTGTGTAATCTAAATATGGTTTCACATGTATTTCATCGATCATTAATGAAACAATATGATCACCTTTTTTTAATAAATTAAATTTTTGTTTCATATGAGTCAAAAAATTTGTGTCATTCTGTTCCACAAGTAGATTTGTATTATAACTTACACATATTTTATGTATAGATTGTGGGTGTGGAACAGTAATGTAGCCAGCACTTCTCAAAAATTTGTAAGCATGTGGGGAAATGGTATACAAAATACTGCAGAATGCTGAAAATTCTGGGGAATACCTGTTATACTGTTTATTAACAGATAATAACTGTAACTGTTCTTTCAAAAACCCAAATTTTTCTTGTTTTCCATCCCCTAACACCTGTAAAAATTTATTAAATAGATCACTAATAACAAAAATTATTTCCTCAACTGGCATTAATTTATCATAAATTGTAGGTAAATACTGGCGTTGAAATGCATTTAATATGTCAACAAGTTTATTTATATTGTTTATTTTTAAAGCAAATTTTTCCTTACCTACTGGATGTATTTCAACTTTTTTGATATAAACACTTAACTGCAAACTGTTCACTAACTTGGCAGAAAGCAATATACTGGGCACTGTAGACTGTTCAAGTAAAACAAATGTTACACTGTCTTCCTTTGTGATTACACTCCATTCACTAGGGAAGGTCACATTTTTCACACACACTAAAAACTCAACCAAACTGTTAAAACAAAAGTTTTTTTCATATTCGTCTTTTGTTGTGAGACTTTCCTGTATCGCAGTTTGTAAATTTTCGTTGTCATTCCGAATCCTTCTTTCTTCTGCACTCTCCCTGGATGTTGATGGTGCTGATAAATAATCAGGGCAGTTAGGAAATATTACTGGAATAGCTCCCTCCTTCAGCTTGATTCTTTTCAAAGGTGCCTCGAGTTTCTTGCCTTCTTCATTGTAGCCCTCTATAAACCTTTGAATATCCTGCGGCCGAAAATGAACTTCACATACCTGTAAAAGTAGATGCAGTTTATATATAACATTGTGTGTTATAATATTTTATGCTTTCAGAGTATTTACATTACTGTTATTTTATTAGGCTTACCACTTTATCAATATCAAAATTATTTTACAATTTTATATATATATATATATATATATATGCAACTTCAGCAAGCCTTGAAAACATTTTTATTGTTAAAATAACACATATTAGGCTACATTTTACAACTGGTTAATTTTATTGGCTATGTTATATTAGAATTTTAAAGATCATGTTATAAGTTGTATTAGTTTTACTTCTCAGAGACTACTTTCTGAAGTATTCTGTACTTCTGTTTAATATCTGTGTGTGTCTATTTTAATAGCAGTTATATTTTAAGTGTTCATTATATCACAAAACACTTCATTCATTTAATTCATTGTGTCCACTGTATTCACAAAACACATGTATAGTACATGTGTATGGTGCTGTATATTACAATTAGTAGACTGATCAGAAACCAGTAGTTACCTCCTTGCAGAAACCAGATTCAGTTATTATGCACCACTTGTTTTTCACATCTTTGAATAATACTGTTTTAAAGGAGATCTAGTTTTATTACTGGCAAAGCAGTTGATGTTTTTAAGAAGACACAATAATATAAAAAATATAAAGCTCCAGTTTATGTTGAATTACATAAAATGTTGGTATCTTTGTAACATCTGCACCTAACCTAACCGCACAAATGTCTAAACAAGGTTTTTAGGTAATTCTGTCTCCTTCAGATGCAAAAACCAATTTTATGTGAGCCATGGTAATTTCATTAATAATCTCAGAAATGAAACCAATGTACAGATTCAATAAAAAAGACAGAAGTGTCTACTTCATGTGAAAAAATGTAATATAGTACGCCACAATAAACTAAGGGAGAATTATTATAATGTGTGGAATGTTATCTGCATTCTTCTATAAATTGTATAGTAATGTTATCCACACAAACCAACAGTGTTTTTTGTTATTGTTATAAATTATAATATATATTAAAACACGAACACTAACTGCACATCGTTTGTCATAAAAACAGGTTAAAGCATTTTAGCCTTTCTTTACATTGTTAGGCCTAACCTATAATTAACTGAAAATTTAGTTTTTCATCAAAGGCAGAATACATTGTTAAATAGTCTTCACATTATAACATCAGTATTAAAATATTACTTTGTACAATGCTTACCTTGGAATATTGAGATGGATGGAAGTTTTTTCTGTGAATGGCTCTCGTCCATTTTCGTCGTAAGTCTTCGTCTTTTGGAAATGAAAAAACAGATACACGTGGACCGTTATCATAGTTTCCACGACAATTAGGAACACAACATCTAAATCCCATCTTTTAAGTTATAATTAAATATAATTATTAAATTAGAAAACACAAAAGTACGCTACCGACACAACGCTACACAAATCATCAGTAGGCATACTAGGCATATGGCATGGCGGTCTAGATGTGCTACGTCGAGGATGAGCTGATGACGTAGTTACTGGGCCTGTATATCAGTAGGTTTTGCATATATTCGATCGTTTGACGCAAGCGTTTACTTCATCAGCTCTGGTACCTCGCTTAACTACGGACAATGTTTGAAATCTCCGGCAAAGGGAAAAGTTATTCCACCCATAAATCTGTTGTCATTGCGCAAATCTCGTAGAGTTCTATCGAGAGCTTCTACTGATTCTTTAGGGGCCATAGTGCACTCATCCCAAACAATCAAGTCTGCATTTCTAATCAATTCTGCTTTAGCACTATTTTTGGAAATATTTCACACTGGAAATTCGCTGCAATTCAAATCTATTGGTATTTTAAAAAAGGAATGAGCCGTACTTTATTACCCCCAGGTAATAATGTAGCAACGATTCCCGAGGAAGCTGCTGCTAATGCGATCTTGCCTTCGCTTCTTAACTTCGAAAGAGTGAATTTGATTAAAAATGTTTTACCTGTCCCTCCTGGTGCATCAAAGAAAAATGCATTTCCAGATTTACAGTAAACACTTTGAAGAATGAGTTGATATGTATTTATTTGTTCGTCTGTCAGTAATATTTCATTCTCTTCAACTGTAGAAAGTAGCTGTTGCCTGTCATAAGTGGTTTTAGAAAGATATTCCTTTGAAATGTTTGGACGGTAGACTGTGGATTTGGTAATCCGTATTGAGCTATCGGATTACCACCGACAGAAGTAACAAAACCTTGTAAAAGCAGTAAACAACTATTTTCAATGCTTTCCTTGTATAAACTCAAATCAGCATCAGGAATTCGACGCATAATATCTCGAATCAAGTCTTCAGAGAAGTGGTCTTTGTATTTAATCCACAATGCACTCGGGTTTGAAATACTGCAGAACACCAACATTATTGCAAAAAGTTCTCTCATTTTGTCAGCGCTAGCAGGTAAACTTCCCTCTGACAATGTGTCGTTCCAATGATTGTCATTCTCTATGAGATCAAGAGATTGGCATGCAGCTTGAAACGTTGGATGAATTACGTTGTCGACAGTCTTGATATTTTCAAATGAAGTTGGGCCACGTATACTGTGTAGAAGTAAACGAAGAAAATAACATTCATGATTGTTTGGATGAATTGTATACACTCGACCCAATACGTGTTCACGATATATGTTCTCGCTCCCTTCTAAGAAGATTCCTCGACGTCTACGTTGAAATTTTCTTTCTGCCTATTGAAAGTGTAATATGCTGGCACTACTTCGTACAACAAAGTTTAGGCAAAGTCATCTTCCCGACATAGATAAAAAATGCCATGAGAGTGGTGTTTCTTGGATGTTCTATTCTTCCGTGCAAATTATCTTCACGAAAATAAAGTCTCTGCCAATTTTCGAGATGTACATCTAGATGAATAATAGGGGGAAAACGCTCATGTATAGGGAAAGAGAAGATTCTCCATATAGCTTCAGATGTGCTTATGTATCGACCATTTTGAAACTGTAATACCTCATCGTAAAAATTTTGTATACCAATCGTAGCTAGATCGGAGCCTTTATTGACGTATTTACATATATATTTAATGGATTTTACACTACTACACAATTCAACATTGATGTGAGCACCAAAAACTCGTGAAAGCACCGGTGAGTATGGAGCTACCCATCTATTGTCAGCTATCAAAATCTCATCTCTCAAACGGATTTCACATTGAAAATCTTCATCATCAGGACTTAGTCGGCGATAATTAGGGTAGCTGTCATCATTTCTCGTCGTTTCTTTTGTAAGCGATTTAGAATATAGTACACTGACCCTCCTTTATACATGGTGACTGTGCATTAATTGTTCCACATGGCCCATGAATCATATGTGTTTTAACTATATCATAAAGCTCTGGATCTTTATCAGGGTCCGGCAGCTTTGCACTAATCACAGAATCTATCTGATCTGGTCGTATTTTTTCTTCTACCCAGAGAAAAATATGCGCATGCGGCAAACCTCTTTTTTTGCCACTCTACGCTGTACATGTAGCAGACAATTGAGCCAAAAATGTTACTAAGAAATCCATTAATTTCTTCAATTTCAGATGAAATACGCTTGCTACCAAGTCGTGTCGATCTTGAGCTGAAAAGCCTTGATGCAATTCCTGGACGATCTCTCTCCACTTAGGTTTTCTAGTGGACATAATAAATAAATCAGGCTGCGAGTATTTTCGTACGTAGCAAAAAGCGTCTTGCGTTCGCTCATGTATATATCGTGGATCTCCTGTGAAACTTGAGGGTAGAATGACCAAGCGGCCTAAATTATCCAAACTTTCATTATTTCGTAATGCATCTCGCAAATCTATGTAATTCTCAGCTCGTAACTGAGTTTGATGAGTACGGATGTATATAAGCCTTTCCGTCTCTATCTTAGCATACATATCAACAATATATTGATTCAGAAGCTGTTTGTAATAAATTAAATGATTGTACTCATCTTTTCTCATCATGAGTCTGTACGAATAAAATCGTAGAGTTGAAACTTTCTTAGTAGTTTGTAACCCAGTCTGAGGATCGACTAATTTTAATGTAAAATGATAACCATCTTCTCCTCTGCAAAACATTAAAGGGTACTGTAAAGCATCATAAGCTTGATGTGTTTCTGCAATTCGATGTAGCGTATGATCCCTCGCACTGATTATTATATCGCGTTTATCGCATTCCTGGTTAACTAAATCTACTGCCACCTCATTAGTTGTCGGTGCATTGTAGCGACCCCTGTGCTGTTTATTATTTTCTTTTCGATCAGCATGAATCACAATATTGTACTGATTATTATTCGCAGAGGTTACAAATTCAAACGCACTTTTCAGTTCACTAACATATGGGTTGATTGTGTGAAGTAAATTTTGAAGTTCTGTTACTGATGTCTTATCCAAGTTACGAATATGATCCATTCTTGTTTCAGCTTGCTGTAAACAATCAGCTATGAAATACAACTGTAGAAATTTTGGTACTTCCTTTTGTGTGGGGAGTAATGATCCCATGAGGTGATATACTTGCCCTTGAATTTTGAAAGTCAAAATAGCCCTTCGACTATTTCATTGGCTCCGAATGATGTAAATTGAAAAGCTGAATTGTATGATCTTAATGGATTCAAAATTTTTTTCGATAAATGATGTTCTCCATTTAATAATGATTTTAACGGTTCTGGAGGAGGAAGTATGGGATCTACTCGCACTTTTCCTGCAGAGCAACATAATCCATGTGATTCATTTTTCCACTTTAAAGTTTTGCAATGAGGGCAAACCATACTCGGTAAACCGATATCTGTTTCATTCGCGTAGTTAATAACTAGATTATAATTGAAAACACTATTTAATTTTGCATTCCATCGTAAAGTAGGACCTCGTGATCTGAGAGTCGCTTGCCTGCGTCTTTGTGCCGCTAATCTATTTTCACGAATCATAGGACTTTCAACCCGTGGACTTCTTCTAATCCAGATCTTTCTGAAGAGTTTCCAGGAGCTGAATGATTTTCGACTCCTTCAACGTCATTTTCAGATACTCTAAGACGCCTCTTTCTTTCCGCAACAGCAGTAGATCTTCCTAAACATGATCGTCTTTTTGGCATTGCAAAGCTAAAAAAAGTGGAAATGTATTTATTTAAACTATACTAATAAATCTCTAGGGGGCAATTAATAATTTATACAATACAATACATATTGCACATATTACTTACCGATGACGTAAAATTAACGGAAAAAGGCACTGATACTACATCAGTGACGCTCATCGCATAATTCTCGATGAAGTAGGTTAAGTATAATTCTCGACAATTAATTATTCCTACTGCACATAGGCCTACTGAATATTCAAATGTCGAAGAGTATGGTTTGTCAGAATCAACGTGTACTATATAATCCATGTTTCAATATAATCAAACAATGAATTATTGTATTGTTTATACGAATTCCATATGCTGATAAGAATTCCATAAGAATATTAATAATACAGAAGTACCATTAGCAATTTACCCAACTCGACAGTTACCACAACAATCATATACAAATATTCGCGATCGAAGTCGCGGGTTTAAAATAATTAGTTTTTTTGCAATAACTTCGGTTATTTTTACCTATCGTTATCAGATAAAGTGGAAAACCTTCCGTTGGGTACCTGCTATCAGCTGCAAAGTTTCATTGAAATCGGTTCAGTAGATTCTGAGATTAACTGGGACAAACATAGAACCCCCTAGAGATTTATTATATAGAATAGATAAATTAACGGGATACGAAAACCAAATACAAATGTAATTATTAAAGAGAGGCAGAATGTCTAAGTAAAACATGGTTACATCGAATAATAATTTTTGTGTTGCGAAAGTAAGGCTGCTAGTTCAATTATTAATGACACCGTTTGAAATTCATATGCATTGTTTGCGAAATAACATTACACGTACACAACCATGTGGCATCCGCAATACTCAAAAATATATAAATTATCAATTCGCTACTGCGTTAGTAAGGCATCGTAGCATTAACTACGTTTAAACTTGCAACTTGCGTGCCGGTTCAACAAGATTTGCTAAAGCCTATAACGTCATTGTTAACTAAATTTTCACATTTATATTGAAAGAGACTGTTTTGATCTGAGACGTTTGCTCGAAGTCAAAACTGAATGAATTCGTCATTGAGTTTCTAATTAACAGCAGTTACGTAACACCTGTTTACTCTTGTTTACGAAACTTCATCCAAACACAAAATTTATTATTATTTATTCACCCTTCGTATATTTCTCTGTAGCTGTAAAAGGTCAGAAGTTGTGTATTTGTTGGTCGAATGATTTCCAGTTTTGCAAATTGACACAGGACTTTCAACTTGGAAAGGTTAAGAAATTTAGAGAGATTTCCATTGTCATGGACTATACATTGTTACAAATCAACAAAAAAAATCTTGTAATATTGCTTTACAAAATGACGTCAAGGACACTAATACCAGTTTTCAGAATTGCAGGTTGCTATAATATCTTGCAATTATATCTTTGCAATTATAAGGTTGCAGTTATATCTTTATAATATATAGTTTTCGAAATTCAGATGACAATATAGGATTACATGACTTAAATGTATCCTACATTTAATATAGGATACTCCATGTGGTACTTGATGAACATAGCTTAAGACATGTCTATGGCCGACATGACTTCAACAACCTATATAACACTTATAACAAGTACCTAATATTTATAATCAATTATATAGCCTACTAACTACCATGTGTACAATGTATATCGTTCAATATGTTGTTCAAAACATAATATGGTAAGTGAATTAAAAAATTAATTATCATAGGGTTACTCTTATGAATGCGTGTGCGCTATCTCTGTCGCAACAGCTCGTTGTAGCGTCTTCTTAACCTCGTTCTATTGAGGAGCAAGCGGCAAGCACATTTCACCCTTTCCCAGCCATGTAGGATGAAAGTCACAAAAATATAATTTTTTCTTTCTAACAGATAAGCTCTTGTTCTGTGACATTAGGATTCACGAATTTATGCTTGAAAAACGTATCTTAAAAATTCCTTTCTAACAAAACAATCATATTAAATTCTATGTTAAAATTCTTAGGTTGGCTTATTGTACAATATTTTTGTAAAGGGCTGAGATCAAGAGTAAAGTTACTCAAAATATTTCGACTCTGGGTGATGCACAAATGTTGTAAATAGTCGTATTTGTCTGCTTGTTTTACTTTTCGCTGCGGTGCACGCTTAGTCTTGGATTCTGACAAGAATTTCTGACATTTATATTATTTCTAGGAAATTCATTTTCCGTCGTAATCAAACAAGAATGTATCTGTATGTTTTATGTATCTGTGTACACTGTAGACTGAATCTATCTAATTTTTAAACTACTTTTAATGATTACTTTGTTTGTATATTATTGCGTGACACAGTTAAGTCTAGACATTATTCTGAAGCTGTCTCCTTACAATTCTTTTACTTTAGTTTTATGTTTTAAACAAATCTTGTCCGTTATTTAGTTGTATTTTATTGCATGTTTAACCAATATTTCATTCTGCTCTTTGATTGTATCAATGATATATAAACTTCCTAATTTCATTCTTATAAACTATGTCTGCTGTAAGATCATAAAATTTTAGTTTTGTTCCTTTTCCTATTTTAATAGTTGCAAAATAAAATTTTATCCATTATTGTAAATAGTTACAATTATTTAAAATCACATAAATTCCTCTCGATATGTAGGTTGAATTGATAAGTAATAACTTATTCTAATATTGAAAGGTGAATATGTGCTCTAATAATATTAATTCCTACCGTGAGAGTTTACATGTTTTCAAAATGTTATTATTTCTAGATTTATTTCTTTCATTAGATGCGTTGTAGTACGTTTTAAGTGCATTATCAAGATATTATCATTGTTTACTTTCAACAAAATACAGTTACAAAAATGTACGCCTCTAGATCTACTGGTAGATTTATTAATTTTACATTTACATAACTGTCATTTATTAGAATTATTAAAAATAATATGTATTTTATTAAATAATTTGTAACAACCGTAAAAATAACTTAAAATCAAACCTTAATAATATGTTTTATACATAATTTGAAAATATTTAAAGAAGTGTAAACGTTGTTTTACACTACAAACTCTAAATTACACGACAATCGTTTATGGTATTAGTGGATTTCAATAGTTAAAAAACATTTGTGATCGGTTAAAGTTTTTATTAAAACTTGTTTATATACTCTTCTCCTTTAGATTCCTCTTTCATCGAAGTAGTGTACTGTTGTTTCGTAATAATACAACAAATAAGAACAACGTGTATGAAATTTGTTTGACTAAAGTTACGTATCTTTATTTTACTTGACTTTACGTCAACATTAATAGATACTTGTTTTCCAAACGCGATATTGCCTTATTATAAGTGTTGTTAATTTATTTTGTGTTTTATGATTCAACAAGTACATAATATCTATTGATATTATGTCAGATCAAACCTATTTTATTTTAGTTAATTTTTAGTAACCTCGAGGAGAAATATAAAGTATGGGTAAATGTCATCACTACTTAATACCTATTTATGTAATTCCAGCGAATAAACACTCACTCAAATAAGTACGTTGTCTAATATACTAAACATTATATTCAGTTTTATCTTTAAGCGTATAAACATTGTAGAGTAGTAACACTATGTGTTTTACATAATTACAGACTGTTATAGAGAATATAAAAGGACAACATATTTAGCTAAATTCTATTACCCTAATACTATTTTATTGGTAACTGCAGTAGCAAGGACGTCTGTCTCATTCAGATGAACTGTTATACCGTATTGTTAAACGTATTTTGATTAGAAGAACAAATAGTAATTTTCCTTCAGTAACTCTACTATGTTAGCTCTAATATGTTTTTTGATTACTTCATTGCCTTCCACCTTTCTCTATTTGGTTTATATTATTTGTTTGTGTCACTGAAGCAGCTGTAGTTTATTTATTGTATTCTTTTGTACTGTAACATTTCTGTTTTCTCCCTAACATCTCAAATAACGAAGTTATTTACTCTCAATGGATTCCGTACTCAAGGTCACAGAAGCTCTATCTGTTGCAGTATCACTTCTTCTACACAATATACCACTTTATCATTTTTACTAACACGTGTAAAATATAAGTAAAATTATAGGTTTCTGCCAGTTTTCTTTATCTTTTCTGTTACTTCAGTATGCAATTATTTTTAAATTTTCCGTTGAAAGTTTAGTTCCTTATTCAAATCTTGCACAAACACAAACTGCTACTATTGTACTTTTGTTCGATTCAGGTATAAATTTGTTTCAATATGACCAATAGGTGAGAACGCGTTTTTGTCAAAAATGTTCGATGTACACATTCGATTTCTTAAATGATATATTTTATTCTAATTTATAATACTCAGTTTATTACATAACATATATTTAATATAGTCTAACATATTTAATACAATGCGTTTCCTACAAAACAAACAGTCGAAAAACAAAAGAAATAAACCTATTACTTTTTTATGTAAAATCTGCTCAGTTATACAATCAAATGTATAGCTATTGGTATCCCGGAACAGTAAAATAACAGTGAAAATAAATATATCGGTACTGTATCAATAAAAGGCAATGCTTTCTTATTTTCGTAAAAATTATTAATCATATGTCTGCAAGAAACAAAGCTCTTATAAAACGTTGTCTTACTGAACCCCTCACTAAATTATGTGCTGCATTTTGAAGGTCTGCAATTCCTGTAAGCGTCACACTAATGGTAAGCGTAATACAAATTTTTAAAATTTTACCGGTATGTTTAGATTATTTTAATTTTCAAATAGTACTGTATGTAGTTGTTTACATTAACGTTTGTTACGTAAATTCGAACAGGAATCTCTATAACGTGACGCATTTCACCGTCTTACTGACTGCTAAAGAAATTAACGTTCTGACTTTAATACTTGTGATAATTTAATATTTAACTTACTACCTTGTTATGTGCGATAAACGAGATAAATAATATCTGACGATGTTTCAAAATTGTTTGATATAAATTAATACTTATTTCAATTGATGCGTTTCCTAGAGTATCTACATGATATAATAGTTATATAACATATAACATACCTTTTTTCTCCATGTGTCTCCGTGTATTATTATATATGTTTTACCTCATCTTGTAGTCTGTGTTCGCTGTACAAAAGATGTCGTAAACGAATCTAATTTTTTTTCTATTTTTTTTTTGCTGTACAGCGAACTGTACACTGTGCTCCGTACTAAGTTGTTCCTGCCGCTAGTGTTTAGCTTTGTTCAAACTATTAAGTAATATCTTATCTATTTTCAATGTTTCCTCAAATTTAATAATAGCAAAATGTTAATTAATTTTCTAGAAGTAAACTGAAGCTTATGTTTTTCTATATGCGTAATAACTTAATTGTCTGGTTGTATTAGGCCTATTTCTTGTGCTACATTATCTTGCGCTTAGAATTTATGTTACAAAACCATTTACTATAATTTAAAAAACGCACGTTTACTGCAGAATATTATAAATACTGTAGCTGTAATAAATATTTCAATACAAAACACTTTGATAAAAAAAGTCATGTGTTTGTTTACGTCTAGTAATGTGTCATTTATGATAATTTTATGCAAGTTACATTTTCGACATTTCAAACGTGTGAAAATTAAATTTATGCTTAGGATGGAGTTGATTAGTATACAAAATTCTGCTTAAAAGTAAGGCACAGGAACTGATTTACAATAAGTAAATGTAAAATCAATAAAATTCCTCAATTTTTACCTTGTAGCGATTCCAAAACGGTTAGTATTTGCAAAACGCTATGATACAGTAGGTGAAGTCTGATTAAACATCAATAAAATTTAGACTTAAAAAAATAGGAGGTTTGCAAACATTTTTGGTTGGTAACAGATAAATATAGGCCTATATCAATTTCTAGTAACTAATTTAGAGAATTAAAAAATTAAATTAGAAAATTTAATTGTGAACGATATAACCCAATTATACTAAAAGATTAGGTATAAAAAGTATGAGTACATTACATGCCACTGTACATAAATAAGAGGCAACATTATACATGACTACTTTGGTCGGTGTACAATAATACTTTCAAGGGTAAATATAATAACTTATAATACATTTTTTTTCAGTCAAGATTGTTGTTTACTTAACTAAAATTGTATAAATAAAATAGCACCGTTTGTGAGATTAATTTTGAAAAGTGACGTTTTTCTCACAATATATTTTAATATAGTTATGTTTATAAAGTTAAAGGTGTTGAGCGCCAAATCTGAATGGTTACAGAATAATTTATAATTATTTTAGTTAAGATTAAAGTCACTTGATATGTACACGCCACCTGTTGGTTGCAGAAAATCTGTAAAGTAAACAATGATGACGTGTAACACTGATTCACAAGATATTTAATAACGTCGATGAACCACGGTCCTGTAGTCGTACTGTAGTAATTAGACGCCGTTGACCGTCCTGTTTTCGTATGTTCTTTGAAATAAATACGGAGAATTGTTGAAGTTAATTGTAATTCTAACTACTCAAATATTATGTATAATACAGTGTAAATTTCCCTTCCTTGAGGTATTTACCTTGACCCGTAAATTTGTTAAAAAAATTTGATATTGGTAAGGACTCGTTTAAGAATAGTAATTAATTTAAGGTTCTTGAAATGTGAAGAGTAGTTCAGATGATCGTTTCCTTATAGATGTAAGGCAGTGTCGTTCTGAAAGTACCTTGTAGTTTAAATAAAATATGATTTCAACCTTTTGGTTAAAATAATTATTGTTCACACAAAATTTAATTAATACCCTGGAATTATCAGCTGGTTTCACAAAATTACCTCTACTTACTCATTGATATATTTGAATTTTCGTGCCCATAATTTATCATAAGAATTGCTGCCAACATAACCTGTGACGGTATACTAGTACGAGTTTTCAAGTAGGGCAAGACGGTCGTTAATACTAATAATGATAGTTCATACACAATTATTATCCCTTAACATGCTTTTATTTTCATTTTATATTCATATTAATTTCTTCTGACTTCAATAACAAAATAAATTCATAATACAAAACTGATTGACCAGGCTCGAGACAATTTCTTGGTTCAACGTTGGTAACATTACCTTGGCTAATGAACGTAAAAAGTGGCATTCTGTATTTGAACAATTATTAAATTTTAGGTTCTCTTGACCATGATATAGTATTGAAAATGTCTTCTTTAAAGAACAAAACATCACAAAAGATTAATAGCTATAGAATTATTCAACTAAATACTTAAATCTACGGTTGAGAAGCAAAATATATTTCGGAATATATCCAAGTGTTAACGTAACCAAGTTTGGTTAGCTTGCTCATTGAAAGTTTCTTAATATTGACAAAAATAGTTAATTCAAATTAAATAATTATTAAGAAATTAATGAGTGACAGTGATTAAAGAGTGTTATAGTGGTTAAACAATTCCTAACTGTCTATAATAGTTAAAAAGGGAATACATTTCTGAAGTCCCATATAGTATATTATTGTTATTTATCAATATACTTGCTTGTTTTTACCCTTCTTTATATATGCACTTTCACTTTAATTGACATTTAATCCAGTACCTTATACGCACTGTACTCCGTAAAGGTTCAATTGATATTAGGTTAAGACGACCTTTGTTTACATATGGCCTAACCTAATTTGTACTTTTGAGGTTATCCCATCTGGTCAGCTGTACTAGCTTAATGCTGAAAATCGGTCACAGGAGAAGCGTGGCGTCCCCGTTGGAACACTTTTGTAGACTGCCTTCTCACCTTGTCGGAATCTCGCTCCTACTGGCAGGTAATGATCGCTGATTGGTTGATTTCTTTTAATTTTCGTAATTATTCGGTACATTTCGTTAAAATAGACGCTTCAAGCGTCGTTTTCCGGGGTTCAAGATTATAATAAATTGTTTTACACAAGTATGTCCAAGGGCCCGGAATTGATTAATTCTTTATAATTAATATTATTTCCTTCTATGTGCTCTAATAAACAATTCATTACTCCCATTGCTCAGAACTTTCTGAGATGAACATTTCGGTGCCCCATACAATAGGGTTTTGATTATTATTAACCAAGAAAAAATCCTAACATTTACCTTATTTGCTACTTACATATGAAAATGTTTATTTTACTTATTTATTTAATTAATTTTGAATAAACAATGATACTTACTTACTAATAATTGAGTATCAATCCTTTACAATGATTAATAGAGTTGTAGTATTATAAAATCATATTTTGCTGATTAGGCCTAACTCAACCTGGGTTACAAGAATCTTAATTATACTTCTTATATTAATATCACTTTATTTTATTGGGATATTATTATTCACAATTGACATTTACCACTTTCTATCTCTTTTACAACACTACACATGATATAAATTAATCCTTATTTCTTATAAACAATATAAATAACTGGTCTAGGCATAACGGACTACCCTAGTTTGAACATTATTTCTTTCAGATTTTAATAATTTTGATTTTTAATGCAAGACGGTTATTCTCAATTGTTCTTAATCATTGTCTTCCACTTTTGACACTATAATAATTACAATTATTATCTTTAATTGTTTACAAATACAATAAATCAGTTATCCCTGTCTACTGGTCCATGGTCCTACACACATTATTTTCCTTCTTTGGATTAAAATAAGTACCTTTAATATCAAACAATGACTCTAAACTGTTCTTGATACACTCATTCAACTTCTAAATACCTAAGAGTACACTTATTTGTTTTAAACAATAAATTAAACTTGGCTCCTTGGCCTAGGATAGTGACTTTTAGTTACAATCTTATTTTGATGATACAAGTTTCTTTTTATTATTTAACTACTCTAACATGTTCTTCATAACTTACTTAAACTTTGACAATATAGTTTGTCACTTAACTTTGTCTTTATTACTTATTCTATAAGTTATTAGCTTTGTAACCTGTATTCTGAAGGTATAGTACATGCATTTGGTTTCATTATTTCCTTTAATTTATTCTTAATGTTTACTAACATCTTTATTACTAGAATATTCTTTGAATTTTACTGCTTCTATTATCATTTATATAACATACTTTGTTTACATAATTTATATTAAAAACTTGACCTTTTTAATTCCAATTCCTGACAAGGTTCAGTGCCCCATATTGCTTCTTTTTTATTTGAATAACATGTCTGTCGGCATCCAGACCACTTATAATGACTAATAATAAATATATTTACCTTTTTCCTGTTTCGTGACCACATGTATTTAACGCAATGAATATTATTTACGCGTTTAGATACTACGTATCGTCATCAGAATATATATCAAAATATAAATCTCTCAATGAGGTAGTTAAAAATTTGTTAAAACATCAAAATCACAAAATCGAAACCAAACATATAAGTATTTATGTGATGCGAGTGCGCACTCTTCGAAAACCGGCCGGACACTGATTGATATCAGTTACAGATAAATTTTAGTGCTGAGTCATATAATGGATTCGACTTGAAAAGTAAATGGTCATTTAATATGAAATTACGGTAGTATTTGTCATTATGTGCTCTATATATTTCAAATTCTCCACGTGCATTTAAATAAGCGCCATTACCACAGACATGTAAGGGTTTCAAATTGGTGTCAAAGCTTGTATAATTATGGTTCTCCTGTATGAGATGACGAGAATAGTTAAACTTTATACAAGATTGTGTTGTCAAATCCTTTACATTATGCTTTGGAGTGTGCTCAACAAAACGTTTATAAAAACTTCACCCTGTCTGACAAATATAAAAGCATTAACAGTCATTACATGAAAGCTTATAAACACCTGTTTTCATTTCCAAAGGTGTACTGGTCCTATTACGAAGCTTATTAAACAGACTGTTACTGGTTTTAAATGTTACACTTCTATTGTTACCATTTAATACTTTTGATAAAATTCTGGGCATAATACTGGTGTAGACTGTTGAAATAAATGTTGGTTCATTATCTTTTACCATTCCAGGTTTCGACAATCTACGCTTATGCTTTTTAAGGAGGTTATCAACCATGGAAGATGTGTAACCATTGGCAACAGCAATGTGTTTTATAATAAATATCTGCCAAAAGACCTGATAGCGGCGAGCCCATTCCCAAACCATGGCGTCGACTGCAAAATCTGTCGTCAAATTGAAAATAAATTTGCTTTAAAATAACTACAAGTAGGATTACTAATTCATCTATTGCTTGAGTGTTTAATTTGTTGCATTTCATCAGATTGTCCCTTACAATGTTAAGTGTATCGTTTATTGGGATATTTGTGTACAAATTGACAATATCGAGGGACACTAATTTATAATTAGCAAATAATTTGATGTTATTAACTTTACGTATAAAATCAGTTACATTATTGACGGTGTGGTTGTTTTCTATAGTTAAATTATCCTTAATGATCTTTACTAATTTTTTAGCTGTACGGAACCCTGGCGCTGTGGTGAAGTTCACTAACGGTCTAATTGGCATATCATTTTTATGGATTTTTGGCAATCCAGTTAATATCGGGGCTTTAGCGTTACAAGGTTTTATGTAACGGCGAGTACGTTCATCAAATAAACTTGTACTTTTCTTAATCTGTATATTAAGATCGTTGACATACCGGTGTGTAGGGTCCGATGCTAGTTTTATAATATTATTGTTTGAAATGAAGTTTTGAACTTTATTCGTGTATGTTATATTATCCATTGCTACCAGAGTTCTGCCTTTATCTGCCTTACTAATGATCGCATTATTATCAAGTAATTTGGTTTTTATCTGTTTCAGTATTTTATAGTTTTCTCTGGAATTATTGTTATTAGTTAAATGAATAGACGAGTTAGGCGACATGTGTGTGTTCATGATTCTCCTGAACCGGTTGTTTATCAGATGACTTGCCTCGTCTTGCATTTTTTGATCAGCGATGACTTTCACTGCTGTTTCAGCGCTGATAAGCTCATGGGCAATATGATAATTATTAAAGACCGGCGGAATATAATAATTTATGCCTTTATTCAATAAGTTTAACTCGTCGTTGTTGAAGTTTATAGACGTTAAGTTAGAAATGCGTGGGTAGAAAACATGATTACATTGTATGTCTTCGTCTTGGCTATGTTTATGTTTAATCTTAAGATTGTTCAATTTCCGTGACTGTTTTGTATATCGTGTATATCGTGTTATTCACATATTTATGTACTGTATCAAGTATATTATTTATAATAGCAGGATGAATACTAATTAATATCTTTAGATGTGAGTTAATTAATTGCTTGTTTAGGGCAGATTTTTTGTTATATAATGACTTAATTTTTTCTTTAATGTATAGGAGTTGGGCACGTTTAATTGTCGTTTTAGCTGATTTAGAAGACGAATTTATCCTTATGACAACGTAATTTGGAGTTAAACAACGCATTAAACAAAATTTATTAAATTTAATATGTAAATTGGTTTTCAAGAATTGAATCTTAATATTTTGATATTCAAATACCGATTTAGCCTGACTAGCTTCCAATTTGAATAACATGTCTGTTCACATAAGTCATTATAAGTGGATGCCGACAGACATGTTATTCAGATTGGAAGCTAGTCAGGCTAAATCGGTATTTAAATATCAAAACATTAAGATTCAATTCTTGAAAACCAATTTACAAATTTAATTTAATAAATTTTGTTTAATGCGTTGTTTAACTCCAAATTACGTTGTCATAAGGATAAATTCGTCTTCTAAATCAGCTAAAACGACAATTAAACGTGCCCAACTCCTATACATTAAAGAAAAAATTAAGTCATTATATAACAAAAAATCTGCCCTAAACAAACAATTAATTAACTCACATCTAAAGATATTAAATAGTATTCATCCTGCTATTATAAATAATATACTTGATACAGTACATAAATATGTGAATAACACGGTATACACGATATACAAAACAGTCACGGAAATTAAACAATCTTAAGATGAATCATTAACACAGCCAACACGAAGACATACAATGTAATCATGTTTTCTACCCACGCATTTCTATCTTAACGTCTATAAACTTCAACAATGACGAGTTAAACTTATTGAATAAAGGCATAAATTATTGTATTCCGCCGGTCTTCAATAATTATCATATTGCCCATGAGCTTATCAGCGCCGAA
Source organism: Magicicada septendecula (assembly GCA_034769895.1). Lineage (NCBI taxonomy): Eukaryota > Metazoa > Arthropoda > Insecta > Hemiptera > Cicadidae > Magicicada > Magicicada septendecula. The sequence continues at coordinate 176,255,293 of CM068369.1, read as the reverse complement.
ACAGCAGTGGAAGCCATCGCTGATCCAAAAATGCAAGACGAGGCACGTCATCTGATAAACAACCGGTTCAGGAGAATCATGAACACACACATGTCGCCTAACTCGTCTAATCATTTAACTAATAAGAATAGTTCCAGAGAAAACTATAAAATACTAAAACAGATTAAAAAAATTACTTGATAATAATGCGATCATTTTACTAATGATAAAGGCAGATAAAGGCAGAACTCTGGTAGTAATGGATAATATAACATACACGAATAAAGTTCATAACTTCATTTCAAACAATAATATTATAAACCTAGCATCGGACCCTACACACCGGTATGTCAACGATCTTAATATACAGATTAAGAAAAGTACAAGTTTATTTGATGAACGTACCCGCCGTTACTTAAAACCTTGTAACGCTAAAGCCCCGATATTATCTGGATTGCCAAAAATCCATAAAAGTGATATGCCAATTAGACCGTTAGTTAACTTCACCACAGCGCCAGGGTTCCGTACAGTTTAAAAAATTAGTAGAAATCGTTAAGTATAAATAACTATAGAAAACAACCACACCGTCAAAAATGTAACTGATTTTATACGTAAAGTTAATAATATCAAATTATTTCCTAATTATAAATTAGTGTCCCTCGATATTGTCAATTTGTACACAAATATCCCAATAAACGATACACTTAACATTGTAAGAGATAGTCTGATGAAATGCAACAAATTATACACTGAAGCAATAGATGAATTAGTAATCCTACTTGTAGTTATTTTAAAGCAAATTTATTTTCAATTTGACGACAGATTTTACAGTTGACGCGATGGTTTGGCAATGAGCTCGCCGCTATCAGGTCTTTTGGCAGATATTTATTTAAATCATTACGAAAACACACACTTGTTTTCTAATAATAATCATAAGAAAAACATCATGTTCTACGCACGATATGTGGATGACACATTCATAATATACAAGGGCACATTACGTCAAACAGAAAACTTTAAAAATCTTTTAAATAATACAAACAAACACATTTTATTTACACATGAAACAGAAATAGATAACAAACTGAATTTTCTTGACTTGACCATCACCAAATGTGATGATAAATTGAAATGTATTATATATAGGAAACCCACTACCACAGATGTAACCATACCTGCTGACTCACACCACCCATTCTCGCAGAAAATGGCGGCTTATAATTATTTCATACACAGGTTGTTAACGATACCTCTCAATGAAAACGATTTTAGGATTGAATTAAATATTATAAAACACATTGCTGTTGCCAATGGTTACACATCTTCCATGGTTGATAACCTCCTTAAAAAGCATAAGCGTAGATTGTCGAAACCTCGAATGATAAAAGATATTGAACCAACCTTTATTTCAACAGCCTACACCAGTATTATGCCCAAAATGTTATCAAAAGTATTAAATAGTAACAATAGAAGTGTAACATTTAAAACCAGTAACAGTCTGTTTAATAAGCTTCGTAATAGGACCAGTACACCTTTGGAAATGAAAACAGGTGTTTATAAGCTTTCATGTAATGACTGTGAATGCTTTTATATTTGTCAGACAGGGTGAAGTTTTTATAAACGTTTCATTGAGCACACTCCAAACCATAATGTAAAGGATTTGACAACACTATCTTGTATAAAGTTTACTATTCTCGTCATCTTATACAGGAGAACCATAATTATACAAGCTTTGACACCAATTTGAAACCCTTACATGTCTGTGGTAAAGGCGCTTATTTAAATGCACGTGGAGAATTTGAAATATATAGAGCACATAATGACAAATACTACCGTAATTTCATATTAAATGACTACTTACATTTCAAGTCAAATCCATTATATGACTCAGCACTAAAATTTATCTGTAACTGATATCAATCAGTGTCCGGCCGGCTTTCGTCGAGTGCGCACTCGCATCACATAAATACTTATATGTTTGGTTTCGATTTTGTGACTTTGATGTTTTAAAAATTTTTTAACGACCTCATTGAGTGATTTATATTTTAATATGTATTCTGATGACGATACATGGAATCGAAACGCGTAAATAATATTCATTGCGTAAAATACATGTGCTCATGAGACCGGAAATAAGGTAAATATATTTATTATTAGTTCTTTTTTATGTTATAACTTATATTATAACCTTTATTATTTAGTTGTAATGTCATTATTTACTACTGAATAGGTAGTTTTCACTTTTAATTACTATTCAGGAGTTTTACAAAGCTTTTTATTTCTTTTTGTTATATAAAACAATACAATGGTACATAACCTTATATTCTGGCTTACATTTGTGTCATTGTTGTTTGGTAGTACGTTTTTATCTCACTACTCTTAATATTTTTCTGGTTTTACATTGATTTATTACTTGATTTCACTCTTTTAGTCTTTACAGACCAATTATTGTATTCACAATGGAATTTATTGAGTATCCAGTTTACTGCTGCATTATGGATTATAAGTTCTATCTTTTTTACCATTTGTAATGGCGGTTTACTGGAGTAAATCTTACTCTGGTTAATTTACACAGATATACTATTCTAGTTCTGATTGGTTTTATTACAGTGCTCTTATCTACCTATCTTATCTCATATTATAATGGTGGTATACACTTTATTTAAGGACTTATTATTCTGTTCGTCCTGTATCATGGTCACGAAATGGTTTAATTTGGGACCTACTTTATGTAATGGGATAACATAACGTTACAATGTACAATACACATTTTAAATAATTTTATTACTATATTCCATATTTAAAGAAATTAATTGTTACTTAATAATAATATGTATGTTGCATCCAAGTCTTGACGGAAAGTGTTCTTAAAAAGTGTTTATAATGAGCAATAAGGCTGACTTTAATAAACGAGAGAAATGATTACTTAGTTCTGACTAGGCAATTCGGCATTCTCCTGCCTGTCTCTCTATCTATCTGTTGTGGTATGCCTCAAAATAGCTTTCGAATTCATCCAAATTTGGCATGCGTGTCCATATTTTTTCCTTTTTTTTTTTAGATTAGAAATATATTGTTTTTGAGGTTGATTCCTCTAAAAATAGTGGCAGAAGTAAATTTGTAAGGTTTAAAAATTGTCTAAAGATCGCAGAATCTCAAGTGTTGTATCAAATTATAGTGGATATAAACCACAATCTGAATATAGTGTTTATTTTTTAACATTAACAAGTCTTAGGACGTTAGTGCCTAAAACGTGGGTAAAAATTTTGATAACATCGCAAAAATTCATGTAGGTTATCAACGTATAGACAACTTTAACTAACATCTGAATGTAGTGTAAGGTTTAGAAATTTCAAAGTTTTGGAACTCCAGAGCCTAAAAAAGGTATAAAAAATTTGTGAAAATCTGGGAGTGTGTCAAACTAAAAGGAATTGTAACCCAAGTCCTAATGTTTTAAAATTTTAAATTAATTAAAATAAGTTAGTATTAGTTGAATTAGTTATTGACACACTAATAAAAATACAATTTTTCTTCTTTCAAAATGGTTCTCTTGGGAATCCCCACTTTTAGGGAGACGTAACCCACTAACGGAAAAGGTATTAGAAGTTTCAACTGCCATTCGCTTCATCGGTTCCTTCTCACTCTTCCGGATATTTCACATTAAGCGGTTCCTGGCTTAGCTTTTGAGTTTTGAAACATAATATTATCATGTAGACAAAATTCAGGAGTAGCGGGCTGTGGAGTGTTTTTTTGTCATAAATGTGTCCACTGATGTGCTGTAACATCGTAAGTGCAATGTGACACTGAACATTGTAGAGGTAAAGCATTGAAAAGCCAGATATAGTAAGGCGCGCAATAACTATTTAAAAAATTCGTGTGACAGCGAATATAAGTGATTGGAAATAACCGTCTAGGAAGTCGTACAGCTTACAAAGTATTGAAAAATTTACAGTGACATTCACTGGTCGTGAAAGCTTCAGATAGAAATTGGTCTAATATCCAGTGATCTAAAGCCACATGCAAGTAATGAAGGAGTGTAAACCTATCATACTGTACAGAATGGGTAAAAGGGGATCATAGAGCTCTGGTAACTGTATTCAACTACCAGAGTATATTGTATTCAATATGAAGCTTTGGTTACATATTCAGTTGAATTCAACAAAAAGCGCATATAAATCTCATGCAGCTTGGACGGAGCTTGAAAGAATTCTCTAATCGAAAAGCTCCCTTTAAGTAGCAACGTTACACAAGCAATTAATCGTATAAAAAATGCAGATATGGTGATGACAAGATACGCCAATGGCTTTACCGGTAAGCCTAAGAACTGAATGAATCTGGTTTTTATTTACCTGGAGATTTATGATCTGTCATGTTACCTGAATCGCTACACAATGAATTTTAGAATTTAAAGTTGGCAATAGAGTGAAAAGTGTATAGATTGCAGTAAAACAGAAAAATTCACGGACTAGTAAATAAAAAAATAGAAATTAAAAAACCAAACAAATTTAGAGGTTAAATGATGAAATTGACAAAGAAGGCGCCAGTTGTTACGTGAGAAGAAAACGTAAACCAAGAGGACGGACGACGCATTAACTGCAATATTATTATACTTTAGGGTAGAAATGAAAAATTTATAATTTGGTGCTTAGTCAATGCAGCCCACAAAGCACATGTGAAACGAACGAGATAGATTCAGCGCGTTGGTGTAAGCAAACCATCGAAACTCTATAGGTGGAAAGGTCTACACGTCTATTACTGATAGGTGGATAAATTCATATGGGAGTAATGTCAAAATGAATGGTACAGGCGTAGTGAACAATAAACGGACCGCTCGGGTAAAATTAACATACTAAATTTGTGAATTTCGTATATATGCAAACAGCCATTAAAACTGAATCTAATATACGTATATCCCACAAATAACAGACAATGGTTTCAAAGTGGTTTTCAAGAAAAGTCGCGTGTTTCTTAAGCGCAGCGACGAAAAGCTATGCTAATTAAGAAGCGAAATAATCTATATATCATGGATGTTGTGGAAGACGGCGTGTTCCAAACAAGTGAGAATACCGGAAATTTGGAGATATGATATATATGTTTGGACATGTAATTTCGCATCAAACTTACAGAAAAAAAACATGGCTGAAAGTCTAAAACTGAATTTAAACGCACAAGTTTCGATCGTTTACTGTGCTCAAAGGGTAAATTCAAATCTTCCGTACAAGTGATTCTATTTACAACATGTTCGAAATTCTATTTAGAATCTGAAAACTCTTAAAATGACAATACAGAAGATGAATTAAAAGTGACACTTAAAAACAGTTAGCATTTCTTTCTTATTTTCTAACAAATTTCTTAAAAGTTAGTATCTGAAATTACGAATCTTAAAATAGTAATAAACATGTTTACGGTTTTGTAAAAACCGTATTCACCAATGTAATATTATTACGCGAAAATGATATGTTTTGATTTACTACTGGTTCAAAATTGTTATTCATTCGTGTCTACTACAAATTCAATTTGAATTTTATTAAATTGAATGAACTAACAATTGTTCAGTGTTGCTTCAATGCATAACTTCATATACTAATAGGCCTAATCCAATGTTCTAACTTTTCGAGAAGAGTTGTTTTTACTTAACCGGATTAAGCAACAAAGAGACACAAACCAGGACTAGTTTTACATACGAAGTGCATAAATATATTCCAGCACTGTGGGTGTATAATTACAGTAAGTCTGCTTTGTGTAATACACTGTTCTAACCGTTCTTGAGTCTCACATGTAGTCAATTTAATGAGAACAAATGTATAATTCCTACGTGAACCATATAGTACGTAAAATTTTTACCTGTGTAAATATGAATTGTGAAAACACATACCCAAATATTTGAATTAACATTTTGAAACACCCACTGGTAACAGTTTGCAATGTGCTGAGACATTTGCTGAAGCTCTAAATTATCGCATGTTGTTGAAACACATATGTAACTCCTACTTTTTAGAGTACCTGTATTCATTTGTTGATTACAGATATTTAATAAAATACATTTTATGCACTATATCCTATGAGGTATCTTTAGAATTTGTGAAAATTCATAATTTTATACTTAACTAAAGTAAATGTTAAGTACAGGCCTAAAAATAAATGAAATAAATAAATGAAAATAAATGATTTTATTATAGGACTATTTGTTTCATATGTCTATGCTGAAACTACTCGTAACCTTCAATAAAATTATTATACCACAAAAAAAATGATTGAAATTTTAAAATGTTGGTGAGAAAGTCTCCATCCCTTCGCACCGTTCCCTTCGACATGCAATAACGGCTTGTGGGGTAAGCTCATCGTAATTTCCTCCTCCGTGCAGTTAAGTAGGTCCCTGCACACTATCACCCTCATTGTGGTGTTGAGAGTACTATGAGTTACGACGTCTGCACATCTAAGTCCCATATATTTTACAGCTTAAGCAGCCTTGAACCCTTTGGATCGTTTAGGGTCTCCACAGCCACTTTTCTGATATCACTTATCCATCGCCGCCAGTGACACCGATATCAATAAGCAAAGGATTGACTTTACCAAAGTAACTGTTTTTCAGCTTAACAATAGCATACTTTGACACCGCCGGCACATTAGCCGACGATGTCACAATTCTTTAGCATCAACCAACAGTTGTGTTACTAGCTTGAAGAAATACTCCTCCTACACTTAGTGGATTCATGTTCTTGATGAAAGTCGACGGATGAAGAGAGCCAAACTTTAATTTCTTTTACTGACAGTTACAAAACGGAGTGTGCAGTTTTAGTTTGTGATAAAAACTGAGATTTCAAGAGCGCCAATGACTATACTATATACTTTTTTGTTTATATCTAGCAAAAAAGTAAATTACTCCTTTGTTGACTTAGTACCTCTTAGACCAATTTAATACTATAATTAAGTATTGACACAAATAGAAACTGAAGCCTAATGCATACTTCCTGGTACGTTTACAAAGCGCAACGTTTAGTTTATGTTACATCCTATTTGCCAGACTGAGCAGAGATATATTATCAGCACTGAAATATACTAAGTTAAGTGTTAAAATATGTTTACATCAGTATGTTTTAAAATTAATGAATTGGGTTTAATTCATATATTAAATTAGTTTTAGCAAACAGGAGAAACAGAATTTCTACTTTCTGGACTCAACCGTGTCATAGACTAGATATGGGGTACTGCCAAAAAGTAAGTGATTTCTATTAACTTCACCTGTCTAGTTTTGTTAATTAATTGGAAACATTATTTGAATTTTTACCAGATTTCTTGGAAACCTCTTTTATTGCAAACAGAATTTGCTGTTTCCCTCTTTGTTACTAATTGAGAAGTTATATGGCTTAGTGTGCTATTGGAAAAATATATAGCCTATTGAAAGAATACGCAATAAGCTATTATAAGAAAATATTTTAAATGCTTTAAGTTAATTGATGTTAACATTTCCTACTACGTTGGGTTCAGTACCAAATCCCTGTATAACGGCTGTTCGTTCATATTCAAGGTTACAATTTATTACTTTCTATATTAAACGTAATTGAATTGTAGCTAATAACTTAATTTTATTTATTTGCTTCAGTTTCACGTATCAAGTAATTAGATTGAATTACATATTTCCGCACAAACACATATTTTAAGAAAAGTAATTTAAATATAACGATTAATAATGAATGGATGTGTGTGTGGGTGTGTGTGTAATTCTGTTTGTCTGTGTCTGTGCTTACCTGTCTGTTTCCTCATATAATTTCATAGGCTGCTCAGTATTCTCCTATAAATAAAGTACTTAATAAGTTAGAACTTGTTAGGCTGTTTCTTATTGGGTTTATATAGACCGCAGACAGCATGTTATAAAAAGTATGACGGTTTGTTTAACGACATTTGTTTATTTCCTAAAATATCAGGACACACGAGTAACATTAGTTTTAACAAAAGTACGATTCCTTTTCAGGAAGTTTAATATGAAGTTTCTTGCAACGAGATGTTTTTGTGACGTGTATTGCGTACTTTACATTCAATTCCATGTATTGCTGCGTATAACCTAATAAATCATAAAATCGTTAGGAGTGAATATTAAAATTCACAGTCAGTCTTACTAGACTTTACAAAAGCGAGATTGTTTTCTTTCATCCATAAAGCCACACGCACACACATGCACACTAACACGCGGTGTACGTTAACATACGTTACAATGACTTATGACTGAATTACGTATTTATTAAAACTACAGTAACACAAATATTTCCTTTCGAATACTTCAGACTACTTGCATAGATGACTGAATCCTTGGTAGGCACCTGATATTATTTATGTAGTCTAAAATGTATTGATTTTTAATATACTTCATACTACGTAGAGAGTCACTGTTTTATTTACTGTTGTATGCTCTGGTTAAATACACTGAACTTAGGAGAAAACCTGTTTACGTTAGTGTAATCAGAATTGCAAAATTGACTCTATGTGTGTCAAAATCTAACTGTTCTTGAATAAGAAATTCAGAATGTATTAGATCATTTATATAGATGACTTCGATGACGAAATCCTATCAGTTCCTTGAAAATATACAGTTTTAAGAAGACTGGTTTTTGACAGTCAACAAAGCATAAACCGCTAGAATTCTTACTGAAGTAAAATTCTGCATACCAGCAGTGTTTATAGTTCTTATTTCTTTGCTGAAAACAAATTGATCTTCTCTAATCACTTATATCCTTTGAACTACTTGTGCTGAGTACACATGTTACAAAATTTTCTACATGAGGAATCAAGGTGACAGTTCTGTTATAGCTACATTTCTGTTGCTTGCATATAGCATAAGATCATAGCCAAGTTGATGAAATTCTTTGGCCAGTGTCAGAACTTTTATGTTTTGCATTAACTAAATTATCCTCACTATTACAAATTAGTAAACGTTTCTTTTTCACAACTATTTTTTTTTGTAGTAGTAGGCCTAAAGTTAGTGTGTAAAATTACAAATTATACGAGGTAAGAAGAGGAATTCGACCTGATTTAAAAGTTCTAAAGAGTAAACTGTACACGATAAAAGAATTCATATCATTCGTTCGGATCTCCACCCTTTGTCGAAAACTTTTAACTTTTTTCTACTGGAGAAGGCGTTGGTGGCCGAAAAGTTTAGAAAATGACAAAACAAAGCAATCGACTACGGCCAAACAGCCCAGATATGCATTCTCTTATTATTGACTCCGGGCGTGATAGCCTATGTAATAAACTCAGTGAGAAGTAAATTTGCTATTACTCTTAATTAGAACATTAATTAACGGTACGTATATTAGAAAATATTTAAATAATATACAATATCACATAATAAAACTTACGACTGATTCACCCGGGGTGCTTAATTGAGGCCAAACATTAGACAACATCCTTGAAAACAAGACTTGTTAAGTGAAACGTTTTGTGAACTAAACAAAAAACAAACCAAGCAGAATAAAAGGTTTGAGGCAAAGTATAAGGTTAAAGTATAACCTTGACCTTAAAATCTGGCTGCTCTTTAAAACCATAAGTCACGTGACACCGAGATAACCTATACATGGATTGTCAAAAATATTACTTCCATGTTAACAATAAACAACATTCAGTAAAACTAGATCTCGCTAGTAAACTTTCACGGGTTTCATTAATAGTAACAGCACTTTTTTTGACACACAACGTCTTATTAAAGTATCACTAAACGTTTCGTTCATACTACGATGATACATATATATTTTGAGTAAATTCGCTAAGTCTTTACTACTCATAAATTTATATTTAACAACATGAATTATTTTCTGAATATTTACCTTTAACTAAGTTATGTATATTGTTACGCAATACGCAACATTCTCGTACAGACGATAGTGTCGTTCTACACCCTTCACGACAAACACAGCAGGTGCGTGTTTCTGCAAAAGCCGCGCTCAAGTATCCTCTAAAATTTTCCAGTGCTTGTTAAGGACGCATATTATGGAACCCTGCATACTATAAATAGCCAACATCTGCAGCTTGGAAGTCAGTTTACGTTGGGCGATTATTCAGTGTGTCTCAAGTGGCTATTAGTAAAATTGATTATTGTGTGGGACTCGTACACGGGTGCCACATTACCTATATTTTCTAAATGTGATAAACAACCATCAAACTTATTAAGGCTCTGTTACTTGGAGGACTTTTTTGGATACATTTAGGGAAAGGTGATGTAAAATAATCTTACATTTTATCACAATGCCTTCGTAACAAAATTTTGATTACGGTAGGTTTAACACTTCAGAAATCCTATTTCGTGTTTATAAGGATGTATAGACTGTACGTTTGTTCATTAGATATAAATATTGTATTAGATTTAGGATTTTGGGGTGAAAATATCATATTATTTGTAAGTTGTCCTTGTATCTATATTATAACACAAATTAATTTAATTTCGTGGAGCCCCACTTTGGAAGCGACAAAATGTAACAATGCAATTTTTATTTGAATGGGCCCCACGTTCTTTTGGACGCCAAAATGTAACAGATTAACCCTTCTGTGCAATTTAATTTGTACATATTTAACTCATACAATCTCTATACCATTACTAACAACGTGCATGAATAATTGGGGTGTAGGTGCAATTATAGTAAGAGTAACTCTTTTTACGAATTGTAATATGCTTCATTTATTATTTGAAACAAACAAACAAAAATATTATAATATTATGAAAATCATGATTAATACACCATGTGATCTTCATTATCGATGGTTTCAAAGTGTCTTTACTATTCGTGTCAACATTACAAACATATCTTAAATTCTAAATATTATATTATTTATTGTATATAGACTTCTCGTCAATATGTTAATGTTTCTTGCTTGCTCAGTCTAAATGTGTACTTATTTAAAAGTTATTACTACATTCTTATTCTGTTTTTCTTAATACCTTTGTATGGCTTTAAAAAAATCATTTTTGCACGTTTAATTTATTACTATAATGACTCTATGTTATGTGCTTTTATCAAGAAAAGTTAAATAATTCAATTACTAATTTCAATGACTCTACGTTATGTTCATTACGAAAAATAATTAAATAACTTTTTTTTATTACATATTAATTACATTGAATTTTATTTATATCTACATATTATTATGTTTACAAAAATTGTTTTGACTTTTAGAGTCTCTCAATGTCTCTTTCTTTGAAAATTATGTATTGGTTTTTCGTCACCTTAATTTCTGTAGAGTTGTCCCATGTCCTCCAGTGATTCCTTCGGTGTTCTTCTCCTGGATGTCCTCTCGTCTCTCGTCCTCCACGGTACATTGACTGCTGTAGACTATGATGACATGTTACTCTGGATCTGTAGCCGTTATTATAGAAACGTCTCCAGTCCTCTGCATCTCCTTCCTCTGCTAGTCGTGCTCTCGTACTCTATCAGGCGTTGATGTTCTTAGATGTCGACTGCTTGTTGACGTCCGACGATTTCTTCGTTACGGTATTTTTTTATTATTGTTTTTATTACTTAAAATTAAAAAAACATTACCGTGATACTTTATAAGTTAAGTTACAACATCGTACTGATGTTAGATTTTAAATCTAACTTCGTCCAAAATAGTTTAAAAAATTCGCGTTACGGACCGGCATAGCGTACCGCCGCGACTATGGTTTGTTAAGAGACAGCGATTAGCTCTCCTGGGCTTCTATTTATATCCACACAGAAAACTGCACCTGTCGATTCAGGAGTCACCCTGTCGACATTTGAAACATGGTGTGACAGTCCCCACTTTCGTCTCATTTCACATAATTGCACTTTTTTGCCAATCGCACTGTTTAACGCGGATTTCACGTTGCTAGAATAGTGTCTCATTTAATGACTTATGAGATGTGAAATTATCATGATGCTCACACTACTAGTATAATTATGATGCATTAAAAATCGCATTGTACTCGCATTGATTGTCCGAATTACGTACAATTCGCACTGCACTCGTGTCCGATTTTTACATATTTTTAGAAGTTTTTACCTTCTCACTAATATTTATGGTTTTCTTAAAATTAATTATTTTCTTAATTTGTCACTTACTTGAGGGGTGAGATCGCAACTTTCAGGAACAGACAGGCTTCACGCACACGCATTATTTACTTGTATACACACATGCAGTGGTAATCGCGTGATGTTTGCCTGTTGGTTCCTGCTTGAAAACCAGCTTCCAATCTCACACCTGCTTGTCCATTATATATTATTGAAATTAACTAAAATATTTACAATATATTATGTATGCGCATTACAGCCTTTGCTTGTATTGTCGCAATATATATATATATTTATATATACATTAATATTGCCCGAGTTTGCGTGTGAGTGAATAAATTAAATTGCAGGAAATAAATTATTTATTTATTAACGTATCAAAATTTAACGCTACAGCTTTCTAATGTCGTATAAATTATTCAACATATTTAATATGTCTGTTGTACAGTTTTACACCTTAAAAATTTTAATAAGCTCGTAAACTTTACAGATAACGATCAAACACAATCCAAAGCCTAACCAGAGTTTTTTATTACTTCATCATTATTTATTAAGTATAAAGCAAATTCAAACAATCAGTTTACATTGGTATGTGAGATTATGCTGTGAGGACAAGGAATTTTACAGGAAACGTCGACCAAACGGGGCCACTGTGCGAGATTTCCGTGTGAGGTACAGGACCTTTAGTTTTACGTGGCGAGCTTTATCATTCTTGCAAATTTTCAATACCAGTGTAAGAATGACAGATATTTTAAAGTCCTTTATGAACATTTATATTATTGACACAACAATAATATAATTAGTAATATGGGTCAACTTCTTATAGTGATGCCCATGTGAGTGGGAACATGTCCGCTTAGGTAAAGTATACATCACCCGAGTTATAACTAGAGTAAACACGAGAACACTTCAAGAGTGCAATAAGGGCAAGATCAGCTAACTTAATTAACTAAAGTTACTATACCCGTTGAAACAACATCTGAGATGATATAATTAATTAAATACAAAGGTTTTGTAAAACGTACAAAAACACTTAGTAAGTTTCACAGTTTTTATTTAACTCTGACAGCTATTTCGACTAACTAAGCCATTGTCAAAGAGACGAAGGAATGAAATTAGTAAACACAGGATGTGAGTAAAGGATTTTATTAAAAGCTGTTATTTAGTTTAGTTTATTTTATATTTCGCATTCAGATTATATTTAGTTTAGTTAATTTTAAATTTTGCATTCATGATTGTATTTAGTTTTTAAAGACACCTGACCTTCCCTTGTCTCTTGCACCCCCTCTCCAAAAAAACACAGATGTTCCAGATACGCCCTAAACAGATGGTCACCACCACCACCTCCTTTACTCAAATCCTGTGTTTAGTAATTTCATTAATTCGTCTCTTTGACAATGGCTTAGTTAGTCGAAACAGCTATCAGAGTTAAATAAAATCTGTGAAACTTACCAAGTGTTTAAATATTTTAGAAAACCTTTGTATTAATATGTTTCACCAAAGTGCCCAACGAGTCATCAATTATTATCGTGAATTAATTAAATATTTCTCAGATCGAACGATTAGATGTGTAAAGTGAAGCGAACACACACCGGTTTATAGGTACGCCGCATCCAGGATCAAAGCAATCAAACATATAAAGCTAACTGTGGAATTCAGCCATTAAGTAAGATCAAACCGTTATAAAAGTTTATAAAAAATATAAAACACATTAAGTATAGATTCTACTTGCTAAAATTAATAATTTTATTTTATTTATATAAGATTATTACTGACAATATAAGAGATTTTAGTTTAGTTAAATTTCGATAAATATCTACATCCACTTTAACAGACTATCATTTAGCTAGGCAACCTATATGTAGGCCTACAATTGCAATATTATTTATTGGTAAACATTATTTTTAGATATCCTACATGATGTGTTTGGTCATGTAATAACAATGGGGACGAACGAGGTCGAGGCAGATATATAAGTGGAAACCAAAAAGATGGAAGAGACGAAATCACAAACGACATAGACTTGGAACTATAGACTGCGAAGAAATATGAAGCATGTGGATTTGAAGTAGACAGATCCTTAGACAGATATAACAGGCTTACGGCGGGGGACGGCGAGACACTGTATACATCGTTAAGAGTAATATGATATTACAGTGTTATACATTTCAGTAAATCTCGTATATCCTACACAAATATATCAAGTATTTGCTTCCATAAAAAAAAATTAGCTGCAGATAAAGAGTTTAAGAGTGTAATATGCTTTACATATTTTATGAGCATCAAAGTCACTGTAATACTTTAAACAAAAACATCTTTAAAATCACTGTCACTTTTTTATTAATATAGAGTACGACAAAATAACGTGCAAACAAAAGATGCAAAAAGTTGAAAGAAAACAGAAAATCTCTTGAGACACTTGTTCACATTTTCTTGACACCTGTTGCACCTACAAATTCGGTGTTATATAACCAACGCTTGCATAGATAAATAAAAAACAGTAATAAAGAACAATATTTATACTGTTTTTTTATAAGTAATAATTGTTAAGAATTATTGTTTATTTTCTGTTTCCGATTATATCCGCTAATAAAAGCTTATTATATTACGTACTTACACAATAATTTTTTGTGTTATTAGTTTTTGTGTCTCAAGCGTATGCAAAGGTGAATCTTATAATCTGTTATAAAAAATATACATAAGTGCATACAGTAAAATATCACGACTAAATTGAAAAAACGTACAAAACAACAGACATGAAATAGAATTATAACAAAATAATTTTTACAAAGACATTAGTGACGAACAAGAGGTAGTATTTTATCGTTAGATTAATGAGGTATTTTTAGGTTGACTAATGGGTAGTGTTGGGGTGATTAATGTTCGATTACATCTTCCCACACAACCCTGCTACTGAACAATGTAATCAACAAATAATTTTGAAGATTGTTCTGTTCCACTGACTTCCTACAATACCACAGCGAATGGCAAACATTCATTATAATATTCTACATTACTTGAAGTGTGCATTATATTTACGTAAAATGATTAACAGTTTCCAGTACATCACATTGTCCGTGACAAGTAACACGTTTCTACACGTATTTTGAACAACGTACCTCATTACCTTTAGTTCGGTTACGACAAATTTTAAAATACCTTAGTTTAAACAGATTATATGAAGTTTCTTTCATAAGTTTGCTTTAAATGAGGTGGTCGAATTGGCAATTGGTAGGCTGACGTTATCATACGTTACGTTCAAGTTACTAGTCCACGAATTGATTTTCAAAATTGTATTAATAAAACATTGCTAAAAACAATAAAAAATAATAATCACTAAAGTAATAAAATTTACGATATCACGATAAAAAAATAATATTTTAATATTCGTGTGGCACATTATCTGAAATGCTGCAATGAACCTACATAATTGGTAATGTCTCTAACTGACCTGACCGGGGATGAATGCGTCTTCCGGAATTACATAAACATAAGTAACTTGCATAACACGTTATTTACTATTAAAATACACGTTATTAAAACATTTTCTTTCCATGATTCAAAAAATTGGTTTATCACGTAGTTACAAAATTAAAATACGGAGAATTAAAACAACAGTAAATATTTGTAAGGTAATAAGTTAGGCCTAAAAATAATTTTAAAACAGTAACACATAGTTCTATAAGTGCAAAACTGATTAGTCACTTATATTTTTTGGTTATTTATTTAATGATATAAACCAAAAACGTCATGATCCAAAGTATATCACGTAATTTTTTAAAAATATAGGCTAATGGAATGTTAAATTATATAAAACTCTATACATTACTATTCTTTCCCTAAAGAGCGCAGCGAGTTTGATTACTTACAAATTGCCTCTTAAAAGTCTTAGATTTCATAACAATAGTTTAAACTATGAAAGCACGAATAATTCTTTTATTTGCGATATAGATACGTAGACTGTAAATATCTCTGCACGTACTACACAGATAATCCTAATAAGCGACTAAATGTCAGAGTGAGGGAACTGAAGTGTGTTCTTAACATTATTGTCCCTTAAAAGTATACAACCTGCCATATTAAGAAAAAGCTAAAGAATTACACCACTGCGTACAATTTAGATCAACTTAAAGCAGAGTATTTTTGCCCTTTCTTTATAAAATCTTTTTCTTTTCACGTTTTCCGTTCAGTTACTCTTTATTTACTACCATGTTTATATTTTACAAATCATTATAATTTTTTGTTTCTTCTGAACTAATGTTTACTATAAATCTGTCCTTTACCACAGTACTGTAGACCTGAGGATTACAACTCGCGTTCAGGAGGTCTCGAATTCTTTGAATTCTACTGATGATGGCAGCCAGTGGTACTGTCGAAACGTTTGGTTTGTCTTTAAACCGTAGACCACGGCCAAACAGCCCGGTAAACTCATCTAATACAATTTACTATAAATCTCTTTGGAATTTAATTTGAATTAGGCTATTATGCCTAATTATATTTACGTATATTTACTACGTTTTTTATTTTGTTTTGTTCGTGTTCACATTGAAATAATTGTGTTTGATAAATAAAATATATTTAATATTGTGTTTATAAATGTTTATTCGCGTTCTTCACAATCAGCTGTCTCATGTTGAATATTATCAGTTAGAATAAAAGTTCGATTTCAACAACTACCGATTAAGCTTCAGTAACACAACACACTGTTACTTTTACTTTTGACAGTTTTCGATTAAAAAACGTTTCACAAAAGTATATTTGATAGTAAACAGAGCTATAACCACGAGAAAGGCCAGTTGGTTTTTTTTACATTGATCCTAACAAGAGGCACAAAAAGTGGCATGCTCTACGCTGGAAACATGTGTGACTCTCTTTTCAATGTGTGACTGATTCCTATAAACGAATAAGGCATTTTAACGAGAAGTAGAAGATAACTTACGGTTGCGGTAAATTATGTATGCACAGTCTAAAAGTATGCGCGTGCGAGTGTGTGAACGACTGTACCCACGCACACATATGCTCATGGGATTTAATTTATTTATTACACAATAACAAACTAAAGTTAAATTTGAATTGTTTGTTACTCTCTCAGTTATCAATACTGTGCGATCCGTTTGCCACGAGGGAACGTTGTCCCAGAAGGCTATAGGACTGACTGTACATGCGTACGCAGTGATCATTTAAAAATTCTCCTAAATAACTATTTAAATTTTAATATACAGTATATAAATTATATACATAATCTTCCTACATTCTTAATGTATCAATAGGCAATAATGTAATTTTTTGTTAATTTTAGTGCAAAAATTACTTCTTAAAATGTAACCACTACGGAATTAGCAGACGTATACGAAACAATTAATAACTTGTAACGGGTTAAACACAAAAAGTAAATTTTTTATATAAACCGTAGAAAACAATCCTAAACAAATTATTTACAGGAAATTGTTTTCCAACGTTTAGTTTTTTATAAGAGTTAGACAAAGTCGATGCTTACTTTCCAAGAGCAAAGGTCTTATTTCTGGCACATTTTTCTCAACTGTAAATCGATGAGAGATACAATAAATTTAAAACTATTTCGGGAAGCTAGAAAATAAGCAAAGATTTCATTGGCGTACTTATTTAATTGTTGTCATAAATATTGTAAAAATTTTAACATTGTAAATTTAGGCCTCTTCTATTTTTGAACGAAGTATGAGTTTTAGATCAAATAAAATTAAAAAACTAGGTCTATGGTTTCCTGAATATTATCACGTACCTTTTTAACATGTTTTCACAGTGTTTGGACCTCTAAACTTTTCCTTATTATTATTTAATATGATATTTTTAACTGTAATATACGTATACTCGTCACATAATTAAACACTCTAGTCTGCATGCTGTAAGACAATATATTTTAATTTTTTCCAGAGATAGTCCTAAATCTTAACTTCTAATCACTGTTTACATTTATTACAGCACTTTGTACAATACATTTCTATGAAACTTTGCAGTTTTAAGAAACAATGACTTTCAGTTAACGTCTATAGAAAATAATTCATTTTAGGTAGAAGCTTTACCAAATCGTTTTTGTCTTTGTATGAGGCACTTTGTGCTCTAAATAATGTTACACATTCTACAGTGACTCTGGTATACAATTTGTTTACGTCTAACGTGCATGTGAAAATATTAAAAGTTTTAGTACTAACAATTGGGTTTAGAGAAATTCCATGACAGCCTTTTCACACTCAGAATACACATTTGTTTGTAGTTTTTATTAATTTATTACTAGACACGACAATTATGCTTTATGTTTGTAATTATAAAGAAAATGAAATATACAAAATGTATGACTCATTTACAAGCTGCCACGACAAAATTCGATCTTGGAGAGCGCAATATATTTTATTTTGGTTATAATTTTCTGAGCGTTATTGCCGTGGTTTTCTAAAGACCTAGACCTAGTGGAACCACCATTATCAGTTTTCAAAAGAACATGACATGCATCATTTTTTATGTATATTCATCATGTAGCTTTCAGTATGTTTAATGTAGACCAGATTCTGTCTTTTTAACACTAAAATAGGTTTATGAATTAACTATTAAAATTTACGTATTACAATTATTATTAATTAATGCGTAGTTGTACTGAAAAAATTAAGAACCTCTAACTAAAAACATAGACGCCTTTAACAACATCTTGTAGATAAACGAACCTTACCTGATGAAATTTGTTTATAATTTTTGATTAATATCAGTAAAATAGCTCGCTAAATGCGTGTTTAGTTAAATGTGTAACCGTTGCGAATGTCTCTAACAATGCACTAATAACTGCAGAAGATAAGGAACATACACGTAGAAGTCGTATGTTATACCACCTTAAACACCACAAAGGGGATCGTAGTGTGCTGGGACTTGCTGAAGTGCACAGAGGAAGAAAAGGCGTCATCACATGTCGGAGACTAACGGTGTGAAGGACGGCCAGACCCTCCCATCTGCGTAACACATGCTGACATTAAACAGGACAACTTTACCAGGAAAAGTGTGAGTAGGCATTCGTAGCCTGAGTGTGAGAGTATTCATCATTTAGACGAAGCAAATTTTTCAGAACTTTCATTTCAAGGTGTGTTCGGTTCAAGTCATGATTCTGTAAGCAGTCGACACATAGAACCAATCCATATGCTAAAGCAATGAAAAGTGTTAATTGCGGTGGTCAGTGTTTATCAAGATCTCACAATTGTCCTACTTATAAATAGGAAGTAGTTATTCAGGATATAAATACCATGAAAATCCTCAGAAACGTCGTTGCGAAGAAACTAGTATGTCCAGTTAGCCATGGGAAAAACCACAGGCTGATGTAGAGGCTGCAAAATCCACGGTGTCACCAGTCCCTATTTTAAGAGAAATATTACCTGCGGTAACCCAGATTATAGAGTGATACTTTTCTGAAGTATATACAAAAACAGAATTCCAGAAAGGTAGTGCGTCTGACACAGATATCGCGACGATTAACGAGTTATTCAGGAAGGGTCTATTAGCAGAACCATATTCCGTCCCCCAAAAAGGGCAGCACAAACCCTGTGGCTGCAACCACAGCCACGTCCATTGACGCCGACGCCTTCATCACATAATCGTCCCAAATAAACCAGGAAGGACTTTTCAAAACTGTAAGCGTAGACAAGACCTGTTTACGAAGACCAGGAATTGAGCTCCGGATCGGAGTTCAGCTCGATTGCTGGTGCTAGTGATTTTAACAGTTTGCTGACTGGCTGTACACGGCAATATCCAGAAAAAGAAGAAAGGCTGGCCTACAGGGGGCCAGGAAAATAAGCACGGTCCGTAGCCAATGATTCTTCAACATTCAGCATGGTGAAGATTCTTCAGTGGAATATCAACGATTGCAATTCGCATTATTGCAAACTGAAAATGCTAGAGGCCAGATGTACACCGATGTGTGCATACCTGCAGGAAACACATTAGAGGCCAATAAAACATTTTAATATGAGGGGATATGAGTTCTTCCGACGTGATGTGACACCGAACATCAGAGGTAGAGGAGGCGTTATTATCCTGGTTATCATCTTGTTATCTTTTTTCGTAACCGCCGCTAGCCTTTAATTCTAGCCACACTAATTGGTCGCCAATTTGTAACGTGAAGCAACTGTTACGACGCTACTTTCTGTATGTAATTATTCAGCCACACGTTGTTGGCGTCAATTTGTAACGTGTAAATTCTTGTATCCTCTCATATTATGTGTGTTAGCCCCACACGTTGTAGTCGTTACTTTGTATTTATCTAAAAGTCGTGCTTTTTCTAATTTCTTACGCTGACGATGTCCGTCTCGCTGGCACGAATTACCAGTACCGAAATCTTCCCGGGTGTAAACCTTACCTGTCCTTTGATGTTA
Source organism: Magicicada septendecula (assembly GCA_034769895.1). Classification (NCBI taxonomy): domain Eukaryota; kingdom Metazoa; phylum Arthropoda; class Insecta; order Hemiptera; family Cicadidae; genus Magicicada; species Magicicada septendecula. The sequence goes on along the minus strand of CM068369.1, from coordinate 176,234,916 downwards.
ATATTTATTTCCCGATAGGACCCAAATTGTTTATGACAACAATTAAACAGTTCAAACTGAGTTGTCGTTCCGTGCAGTGATAACCAATTCGAATTACCCTCGCAAACTGGCGGGCATTCGAATATCGCTTGTAGTTCGTCGTGTTGCCAACGTCTAAATCTGGCAGACAATGTCACTCATCGTTAAAATGCATAAACTTTCTAATACAATTTTTATGAAATAAAGGACGGTTATTAATATTCAGCACTAGTTTATTAACGTTTGAAATAGTTAATAATTAATAATTTAGATACAAAAATATAATATTATAAAATAATATTGCTCCGGCAATAAAGAGACTATATCTCAAGGTTGGCTATGGTTGTTCGAGGCCATGATGGCCGCTAATATTGTTTATTTACACAAGCTATTCTGTCAATGAGTTCTTTTGATTACGACAAAAAGTTTGTTGAGTGTTAAAAAGTGTGTGCTAATAATTCATACTTAGGTTATTTTATGTTTACATACAAGTTTAATTTTTATTATCAATCAATCCTTGAAAGAAATTTAGTTATCAAGTTTGGAGTGAGAGTTTTTTGTGTTGTGAGACAAGTTTATTAATTTAGTTCGTAAATTCCGGTAATTCAGATATACTTAACGAAATCTGGTCGATTTCTGGTGATGAGTCATTGTGGTTATTTAGGTTGGGCTGATACAATCATTAATCTTCCATCATTTGTACTTTTGATTTCATCTGGCTTCTTTTTCAATTAATTTGGATTTTTTAATTATTTTTAAATATTAAAATCTGGTTTATTAGTTCTCTTGGTTTAAATAGTTCCTTGTTCGACTTCTCGAATGCACATCTCATTAAATTTAGCAGTATTTATAACTATTTTCATTAATAATTGAGTCGAATATGGTTTGGCTTCCGTCTCTCTTTATCGTCAATAATGGACTAATGTTTTATAACGGAATTAAATATAATAACGTTCCGTTGTTATGGCAACCTCCCATAATCTCATTGGTTGAATACATTTATGTCTATTGTTATAATATTTGAATTTTATTTCAACATGAATAAATATTTTCTAATGGCTATTATTCTTCGGTCTTCTTATCAATGTATTAGATATTAACATTACTGTTTCTATTTTCTTTCAAAGATTATTTTGACATCCCACAAAGCTGGGTTTGTTCATGTATTAAAGTTTTGACAAAATGCTAATATTATATTATTACATATTTTCTTTATTTTATGTTTTTATTCTAACTCTGACATCTTATTATGGTTCACTAATTGTAATTAATGAGGTACTTGCCCTGAATTTTCTAATACAATAGTTAAATTCTTACAATTTGTTTATTTTGAATTTATACAGTTAGGCATTTTATAGGCCTAAGCAGTAATTGGCTATAACTTCTTATTTTAAGCAAATTAAAGATTACATTTCATTTACATATGTTTTGCTTGGTGTCACTTATGACTTATTTACCTTTTGAATTAATTTGGGCTGTTCTACAATAATTGAATGTTCTTATTAATTTACAAAATCATTGCTTGTCAGTTATTCTCTTATTTTCTTTTTCTGTCTTTTCTCTAATGATTAATATTATGTTTGTAAAATGTATCTCCTTACTTATATCTATTGCCATTTCTTACTAATTTTTTATCACTTAATATTACTATAAACAACACAAAAATAGGTTTATGGTCTGTTCATTTTTAAGCCATATTCCTTCTTACAAATTCAACTCTTTTAATTAAACAAATAACAATCTTGGTGAGTAACATTATAACACCATTTATTCTATTTTGATAATCATCCCTTTGAATATTTTTGTTAACATAGGATGTTTTATTTTCATTGCACTCATAGTACTAGTTTATTATTATTTAACACTATGACATTAGTTGTCTATCCATCTTTTAAAATCTGTTTTATTACCTTTGTTTCCTTTTTCTTATAATTATGAATTGTTTATTTTCTCACTTCTAACACTTACACTGTTCATCACTGTCACTTCCTATCTATCTCTCACTCTTGGGTTTTGTACATTTTTATACACAAATTTATAGTTTGTCTGTCAACACTTTTATGTTTTGGTTTTCTTATCATCATAAGGTTATTAACAACATACGTTATCTATTAATAATGGTTTCACTTACTTATTATGGTTAGTGTACTTTAAATTGGATTATCTATATATTAATACGTGAAGAGAAAACTTTGTACCCCTTTTTAAGCATATTGCGAGCACGGAGGAGTGTGAGATTTGGCATAGTTAAAGTTTATATGGAGAAGGAGTGAAGAAATCTAAAATTTATATATAATATGTGTTACAAATACATTAAATTAAATAAAATAAAACATTCATTTGCACTTGAAAATTCATTTTAACTTTTTCAAACAATGGTAATTGTTAAAAATAAAATAATTTTGTTGCCAGGCAATAAAATTATAATTTTTTCAATTTAGTGTACGTTCATACAGCCAATGTCAAACACATAATAGTCTGTCGTTTGTTTACGTTCATACTGCCAATGTCAAATACATAATAGTCTGTGGTCAAACAGTCGCACAGAGTAGAGATTGTCGCCAAATAATTTTAAAATGTTGCCAACAAATAATTACTGACAGATTGACTGAATGAGCTGTGAATTTTGTGTGATTTCAAATGCTCCTTTTTCAATAGTCTGTGGAGTGTATGTCAAGGCAAAAAAGCGTTTATTTTATATTTTGTATATTAGATATCTGTGTTTTATATATTAATGTGCAGTTGAAAGTGAAATACAGCTTGCTTAATATACACCTGTGGCAAAAGGAAAATTTTGTAGCCGCAATTTGAATTGACTTACTCTCGCCTAAGTATTAGTGGTGGTTTCAAAAAGTAAGTACATTTTATTATTTTTAAATTAAACCCTGTCTAATCTTAGTTTCAGTAATTTCATTACATGTTTTTTTTTACATTCAGATATTCGCACCTACTTCCATTATGCCTCGACGTAGAACATTGACGGGTCGGAGTGAGAGAAAAAGAAGAAGGAATATATATTCGCGTGAAAGTCAAAATGATAATAGACCAAATGCAAACTTAAATAGTGTAAATAGAATAACATTGACGGGTCGGAGTGAGAGACAAAGAAGAAGGAATATATATTCGCGTAAAAGTCACAATGATAATAGACCAAATGCGAATTTAAATAGTGTAAATAGTGTACAAAATGATGAAATTATTTTTAGGGATACATTTAAATGAGCACTGAATGTCATTCCAAGAAATTTTAATACTTTTGTTTGTGGATTAATGCATTTACAATGTAGTTTTTGCAATGCAAAACATTTCGAATCTGAGGTCACTTTAGGTGAAAGGACTGCATTCACTTCATATTGTCATAAGGGTAAAGCAATATTACCGGCCTTAAGTCAAAATGAATACTTTAAATCATTGTACGATGGACTTACTTCAAATAAACCTTCAACAAAAGAAAGTAAAAAAATTATTTTGAAAACATTCGTAAATACAATTCATCATTTGCTATGGTTAGCTCAGAAGCTCAAATTTCGGATACAGTTACGCGTGGAGTGTATCATTTTAAAATACATGATGTTTTTTATAACAGATCAGGTCCAATGACTGCTGGATTTGATAGCTCACCATGTTATGCGCAATTATATTTTTATGATGTTGACACTGCTGTCAATTATAGATTACGTGAACACTATAATCAAACATGCAATAACAATATAATGCGCGAAATCTCTCTTGAAATGGAACTCATTAATCCTTTCGTTCGGTCATTCATTGCAATGAAAGATCATTGTCAGAGAGTTGAAAATCAAAATAAAGAAATTTGTATGCCCAGTAAAGTAAATCGTGATTTAGATCTACGCCGTTATAATGATGCAGTTCAAACTGATGTAGCAGTAATATTTAGTACAGTTGATGGTGAGCCACCCTTTGAACGAAATATGGTTTCGTATTCAAAAGTTAATGGTACCATTAAAAATATCTCTGTTTTGGATTCATCATTGGACCCTTTAGCGTATCCATTACTTTTTCCAAATGGTGATACTGGGTGGCATATCAATATTTCTCATAATGTACCAACTACATCTAATTCAAGAGCGCCCAGAAATAAATTAACCATGCTTCAGTATGCAGCCTATCGACTTGCAATTAGAGAAGATTTTAGCATGTTGCGCCATTCACAAAAATTATTTGTGCAGTGGATAGTTGATATGTATGTGAGAATAGAGGGCACAAGGTTACATTTCATTCGACAAAATCAAACAAGCCTTAGGTCTGAAGTTTACAACAATTTAACAGATTATTTGGAATTGAACCCCAATGCCAATAATGTTGGCCGTAGAGTGATTTTACCATCTTCATTCAATGGATCTCCAAGAAATATGTATCAGAATTATTTAGATGCAATGTCAATTATACAACATTTCGGAAAGCCTTCTTTGTTTATTACAATGACTTGCAATCCAAGTTGGCCTGAAACAGTTAGCAATATTGGTGTAGGCTAATTTTCGACCTGATATTGTTATGCGTGTATTCAAGTCCAAACTGAAAGCATTAATTGAGGGACTTACACAAAAAAAATCTTCGGTAAAGTTGAAGCACTCATTTATACAATTGAGTTTCAAAAGAGAGGATTGCCTCATGCTCACATTTTACTCTCTTTAAATGAGCAAGATAAAATTGTTAACGCTACCGATATTGATAAAGTTGTATCTGCGGAGATTCCTAACATTCAAACACATCCTACATTACATGAGTATGTTGTAAAGCACATGATCCATGGTCCATGCGGTGTACTTAATCCAAATTCTGTATGTATGAGAGATGGAAAATGCACAAAAGATTATCCAAAACGATTTAATGAATTTACATGTGAATCATTAAATGGATATCCATTATACAGAAGGCGTGATAATGGTATTAATGCTGAAGTTCGCGGTAGTTGCCTCGACAATCGTTATGTTGTACCATACAACCCATATTTACTTGCCAAATTTAATTGCCATATAAATGTTGAAGTATGCACTACAGTTAAAAGTGTTAAATACATTTATAAATACGTGTATAAAGGCTATGACAGTGCATCTGTTGAATTAGGTTCAGAGATAAATGAACCAGGTCAAGAAATACAAATTGATGAAGTTAAAAATTTTTTAAATGGCCGTTATGTCGGATCAACTGAAGCTGTATGGTTCATCTATGAATTACCACTGCATTTTCAATCACATGTCATCGTTAGACTTGACATTCATTTACCGCGTAGACAGAATGTTTACTTTCGAGAAGGGCAAGAACGTCAAGCAATTGAAAATGCAAGACAAACAAAATTATTAGCATTTTTTGAATTGAATCGATCAGATCCATCAGCGCATGAATATGAGTATATTAAAATTCCTTTGCATTATGTGTGGGAAGATTCCCGAAAAAAATGGAAGAAGAGAAGGCGTGTAGGTGATAAAATCATTACACGCATATATGTAGTATCACCAAAAGACATCGAACGTTTCAATTTACGATTGCTTTTATTACATGTCTGTGGTCCAAAATCATTTGAGGATGTTAGAACATACAATGGAATTATACACACTTCTTTTGTTGAAGCGTGCCATGCTCGCGGCATTGCTTCAAATGATAATGAATGGCGCGAATGTTTAAATGAAGCAAAAGAATTACATTCACCAAAACAAATGCGAAATTTATTTGGTTACATTTGTGCATTAAATGTGCCAGCCAATGCATTGGCGTTATGGAATGAATTTAAAGTACATCTTAGTGAAGATTTTTTGAGAGATTACAATGAAGAAGTATCCTTTAACACAGCTCTATTAAAAATTGAAGATATTTTGAATGTTCATAATTTGTCATGTCAAGAACTTGGTTTACCAGTTCCCACGTATTCGCAGAGAACAGACGAAGCAAATGCTATTGATCCAATAGAACAAGAGTTTCTGCTTTGTGAGCATTATGAAACTGCAAATATTGAACAGCGTAATCTAATTGATCGTGTGATTCGTGAAGTTTTGCACCATGATACTGGATCTAATGTTTTTTGTTTAATCGCTCATGCAGGTTGTGGAAAATCATTCACACAAACAGCAATCATTCACAAATTAAATTCGCTTAATCTTAGTTGCATTGCAACAGCGTTCAGTGGCATAGCTTCAACTCTATTACTTGGAGGTAGAACTTTACACAATGTGTTTAAATTGCCTACCCATTTTGGAAAATTCTGTAGCGAATATTAGCGCAAATAGTAGCTATGGACGTTACATAAATTCGTCATCATTGATAATTGTTGATGAAATTTCTATGTGCCCACTGCAACTGTTGAAAATCATAGATAGATTATTGCAGGATCTATGCGATGAAAATGATAAACACAAACCATTTGGAGTAAAACGATACTTCTGTGCGGTGATTTTCGGCAAATCTTACCAGTTGTCCAACATGGATTACGTGCAACTTTAATTGAAAATTGTGTCACGAGTTGGCATAAATTTGTTTATTTTCATAAAGTAACGTTTACTCAAAATATGAGAGTCTTACCAAGTGAAATAGAATTTGTCGAAATCTTGAAAAACATTGGTAATGATGTAGCCCCACAATTCCCACAGTTTGGTGAAAATATTATTGTAATACTTCAGCAATTAATAGGAGATGAAAATAATATTATTAATGAGGTGTATGGAAATATTTTCGAAAACATACCCTCAGATAACATATTGAAGTCAGTTATTTTAGCACCTAAAAATGATGATTGTACTTTTATTAATACTGATATACTTAATGGAATACCAGGTGAACAGAAAACATATCATAGCTACGATAAAACAATTTGTGATGATGACAATGAAATCAATAACTATTCAGTAGAGTTTTTGAATTCTTTGACTATTAGTGGTTTGCCACCACATAAGTTAGTATGGAAAGTTAATTGCATCGTTATACTGATCAGAAACTTAAATACAAAGGAAGCATTAGTCAATGGAACAAGAATGCGCATCAAGTGTATGCATCGTAATGCTATTGATTGCGAAGTTTTAACTGGAACCGCACGGAATAAGAGAATTTTGATTCCACGTAAGTTATAAATTTAACATATTCCGGTACTGTTTTAACATTTAACTTTCAAAGAACTCAATTTCAAATTATACCTGCATTTGCGATGACAATAAATAAGTCTCAAGGACAAACATTCGAAAAAATTGGAATTTTATTGAGGCAGCCAGTTTTTACACATGGTCAATTGTACGTCGCAGCAAGTAGAGTTCGATCACTCGATGGTTTGAGATTTTATGTTTCCTAATATAATGGCCAAGGGCATTTAGCAAATGATGAAAGAGTTTTTACAAAAAACATCGTTTACACAGAAGTTCTGAATCATTAAATTCACTTTCAAACTATTTTAAGTTCAATGGACAACATTTATTTTTTTAATCGCCTGGTTTTTTAATTTAATGAAAAATATATGAAAAAATACAAGGCACGTATCTTTTATTTCATTTTTTATTTTGTATTAATTTTTTATTTAAATTTTATATAATTCGAAAAAGATAGGCAAAATAACTGTGTAGCCTTGGCGAAACATGGTCAGTATGGCAATAAAAAAATCCCAAGGAAATGTCAAAAAACGCGTTATTGCTTTTTATATATGGCTTACCCAAGCTAAACCTCATTTTTCCTATCTGTCATGTTTTCAAATAACTCGAAAAATAATGCATAGAAAAAAAAATTAAAAAATTATATAAGCTTTGTAGCAGATAATCTTCAAACTGTTTTCGAATTTTGTACCTTACCAATAAAAAAAAGTAATCCACTGGAATTGAAAACAGTGTATCTTGTTCTTCTATGAATGTCAAGTCTCATTTTTATTAGCGTTTATTTGATTTAATAATAAAATGATAAAATTAAAACTGACAATGAATTATATCAAAAAATAAATACGAATACAAGCTGTAATTGTGTTTTTTTTTCAACTGTTACTAACATTAAATTTTAAATTTCATAGGTATTGCAGGGAATTAAGGCAAACAACACACGCTAATAACGTATTTGTACACTCTCGCAGCTGACGTAATAGAACAAAATTCAAAAAAATGTTATGCAATGATTATAGAGATATACTCTTTGACAAAAGAACCTCAATAACGTTCAAACTTAAAAATTTAATGAATTACGGTCGAATTTCGACCACTGGGCGACCACTAGATTTATCTAATGCTCGTTACTAGATATTTGTTATTTATTTGTGCTTTTTTATCATTAGTTTAGTTTATACCTTCTCATTTTACTTTCTTTATTGTGTCAGTCACTTGGGTTGGGTCATGGTAATTTGTCTCGTCATAGTCATTTTATTTTCCTTGATTTAATATAGTTAATTCTTTAAACTGCTTCTGTGGTATTGGGGCGGCATTTGGTGTCGTAACATAATATATATATAACGTCTTTGCATAATATTTCATATACACACCTACTAATCGATTTTTGGAAAACATTTTGCACTTTGATTTCTTCATCTAAAGACTGTACATTGTTGTTGCAGCCACTATCTCCTGTTCTAGAATAAATTGACAATGCCTAACACAATTTGTATATTTAATTTAATGTATCCTAATTTATCCTCTGTTATCAAAACCTAAGGTAATCAAGCCTAATATAACATTTCTTTTGTACAAAACATTACTATGACGCTGAATGATGTAGCTTACGTATAAACAAAATGATACCTATAACTGAAAGTATAACAGCCTTGTGCAGGGTTGAAAGGCTTCCCTCGTGACTCGAATTTATTAAAAGATTCAGTTAAAACGATATTCTTTAGGGAGACTAAAATCTGTTTAAACCTTATCATTCGCCACTGCTGAATATTTAAAACTACGTTACTAGTACTATTAAGAAAGATGTTTTAAATTTGGTTTTTGAAATACCACTATAATATATTCCAATAAGCACCTCGAAAGAAAATTGACTGCAGTAGCAGTTGACACTATTCATAAAACTGTGTTGTCTCTATTATCGAACGTCATTACTGATGTAAAATCGAGCTTCCGGCACTCATTTGGACGCAGTAGGCCTACCTCTGTATGCGTAACGTGTGAATAGGTTATATTCACAAGAAGCCAATTATTACAAGGCTTCTACGCGACATATGATGGAATAGGAAGTTATTAAGTACGTGTGGTTGTTTAAATGTCATCAGTAGAAAACTGAAACTAGCAAATTGTTGTATGTGTGATCAAACAATTTAAACAAGCAATACATGAACTTTATTAGTAATACGCTATTTATTCTATAACCACTTACACGCACAAAATGTAAATTATAATTAAAATAATACAATTGTTTCGTTCACAGCTGTTTAACATCTAAACTTGTTAACTTAATTTCTACTTGATAAACTGCATCAGTTTTGTCTATTATACTAAATTGTTTGCTTCAATTTTTTATCACAATATGGCCTATCGATCTCACTACATAGTTTGTAGCAAAGACTACTAGTGAACAAGTCCTTTTCATGTCTAGAGTAACCTCAGTTAGCCTATTTCAAGTTTTTTAAAAAAATAAAAAATATCCAAAATTTTTTGACATTATTTCTTTTTATTGTAATACTAATTTTATTTCGATTACGTTTCTGTTTTCTGTTTTACTAAATCTAATTTAAAGTGTATACTATTAACATGCATCTAGTCTTGTGTTCTTAGTTATAATAATAACAACTGTATACGAGGTCATTATTGTGGCATGTCAGCGCATTAGAAGAGTACTCGTTTCTTCTCGTGTAATTTTGTTTTTTATAAAAGTACTTTCGTTTCTCGTGTGGAGCAGTAGTTTCGTCTCACTGTCGCGTCAGTTGAATCCCCTCTGCCTATATAGTCTACAGTAGTCTCCTCTCCTCTCCTCTACTGGAGCATACAGCAGTCTGATTGAGAAGGCTGAACTCAATCAGTAACAGTCGTTATCAGTAAAATGTAGATGAGTGGTTCACCACGGATTATTTATTTCATGTTTTTACAAAATAATGACGAAGACCATACATTTGCTATTACCGATAATACAATTTTATTGTTTAATTTCAGTGTGAGAATTGGATTAAAATCTATGTAAACTTTTTACGAGAATATTATTGTCATTAGCTTTGCACTAGCAAGTTTTTTTACAAGCAAGTCGCATCCTACGCAGCTAATTTTTTTTAAAGTTTCTAAATTTTTGAGGACATGAGTTAAAGGTAAATTTCCATTATAATTTGTGAAAATAATTGGTTTGTGGACTATGTGTCTAATTTACTCTAAACGCCTTCCTGTAGCTGAGAAAGACAGAAACAAAAGTAGATAGAGAGAGAGAGAGAAGGAATGAGGTGACAGAGGAAGACAGAGAGAGAGAGAGAGAGTGTGAGAGAGAGTGTGTGACAGGGGGGAGAGAAACAAGAAAAGTAGAAGGAGGAAAACAGAGAGGCGAAGAGAAAAGAGAGAGAGAGAGAGAGAGACAGAATGAGATTGATTACTTTGATAACCTTCCTCGCCTCTTACAGACACAGTTATCTATTACCCGAAGACTGGGGTAATAGCTAGTTTGTTATATTTTTCAAATAGTATGTAGGTAAAATTTTGTGGAGCACTAGATATTTGTCAAGTGAGAATACAGAATACCGAAACACAAAATACACAACTCGACAAAAAAGTTTCTAGACCAAATATATAATTGAAAAAAATTAGTGCTCTATAACAAGTAAGAAGTCCGCAAATATAGTCACGTACCAATTATCTGTTTTGATTTAGAAATTATTTGTCCTAAGGCTGAGATTTCTTCATTTCTTCTACAATCATAGATAAATAAAACGTAACTATACATTTGTTTCAGAGCAATAAAACCTACTGTACTTTAGTGGGCCAACGATACTTCTCGTCGAAGAGATAGTGATTTAGCCAGTGCGTAAACTACCTTTAAACAGTTAGCCATTCACCATGAGTTTACGGAACCGATACTGTTCATATAAAGACAAACTAGATTTCGTTTATGTTAAGTGTAGTTGAAAACTGTTCATACTTTCTATAAGTTAAGAAGATAAATATAAAGTACTTCGCGGACACAAAAGGTTGAAAGTACACATAGTGTATAGAATACGGTATGGCACACACCGATTTCTTTCTCCCTTAAATAAAATTATTAGGAAAAGTGATATTTGTAAGGCACTTATAGTTTTCATAGTACTCTATCAACAAATTGTATATTACATTTTACGTAATAAAGCATTTAGAAATGTTTAGTTCTTTTTAAATCTTTTATAGAAGCGACAGTATTTCTTAGACAAACAAATGTTTTGCAATGTTAGATTACAAGAAGCTAAAACACACACACATGCAGTGACGCTTACGTTGGGAGTTATAATAGATGATTTGTAAAGTTGGTGAAACATATACTTGGATTAAAAAGTTTGTATCCTATAATTTTAAAAGTACTAAAGTTTTGTCTTCTTTTCATACTAAAACTTATATACGCATAAAAGTAAATAAATATTAAAGGTGTGGGTAAATATTTACGCACGCATAGGATCTTATGCAGTAAACACACACTTTGTTTGTAGTCTGATTGTAGTATCAGACTTTTATTGTCCTTGTTCTTCTTCTCCATTACAGGATTAGGCAGTATTACGTTTCTAGCGATGAAGTGAAATTTTAAATTTTGTGATGAAATTTTGTAATATTATTTATGTTACTTGTTTATGATTTTACTGTAACTTAATCGACTTCCATTTTATTTTAGAAGATACTTCCAATATTTAAGAACGTTTCAATATTTTATTTTTTGAAACACAGTAATATATTTTGGTAGACTAATAAGGAACACTTTTTTAAAATTTTTTAAATTTGTATGTGTGTGTCTTGTTTCAACACCTTATTACATGTCCTAATATATACTCTTACACACAAGCTTATTTCCAAAGTACTAAGTAACATAAAATTTAAATAATTTAAATTTAAACCAATAATAATTTGAAACAATTGTAGTAGAGGGAAAATGAGAGTTCAAACGCAGAAAGGAATTCCCCCCAGGCCATATCTGGACCACAGCATCCGCGACTTTTTCGTTGATCTGTGTCAAGATCAGCGAACCGCTGGACCCGCAGCATCCCGATGGACCACAGCACCGCGAATTTCCGCGAATAAATTTTTTTTATTTTTTTTTATTTTATTTTTTTTATTTTTTTTATTAAATTGATTTGGTGGGATGAGGTTCAATGGACCACCAGCAGCATCCGTGAATATAATTTTTTATTTTTTTTAAGAAAGTTGATTTGCATATCAGTGGGTGGCTTTGGGTGGGTGGTTTTTTTATTTCATATCAGTGGGTGGTGGTGGGTGGGGGGTGGTTCCAACTCGATGTATTATAGTGTATACTAAAATATATGATCAGGTGTACCAACCTTTGCATGAGTTCAAATTTGTTGTGTGTTATAATGTATATTAAATCTATATGATCAGGTGTACCAACCTCTGTAGTATTATTATAGTGTATAGATATTTTATATGAGCAGGGTTGTCAACATTTTCTGCGGTGGGGGGAGGGAAATTCAAATATGTGTTATATAGTGTATATATTAAAATATATGATCAGGGTTATCAATCTTAAATTATTGTGTGCGTGTATAGAGCAGATCTGCCAACATTTCTTTCTCTTCTGTGGTGGGAAATTCAAACTATATATGATCATAATTGTTACTCTCTCTCTCTCTCTCACACGGTGTGTATGTCTCTCTCTCGTTGTCAAACGTTATGCTCACCGGCATTATAGTGTATATTAAAATATATGATTAGGTGTACCAACCGTTACATGAGTTCAAATTTGTCGTGTGTTATAATGTATATTAAATCTATATGATCAGATGTACCAACCTCTGTATTATTCGTCCTCTCTCTCTCCCTCTCTCTCTCTCTCTCTCTCTCTCTCACACGGTGTGTATCTCTCTCTCTCTCTCTCTCGTTGTCAAACGTTATACTCACCGGCATTATAGTGTATATTAAAATATATGATTAGGTGTACCAACCGTTACATGAGTTCAAATTTGTCGTGTGTTATAATGTATATTAAATCTATATGATCAGATGTACCAACCTCTGTATTATTCGTCCTCTCTCTCTCACTCTCTCTCTCTCTCTCTCTCTCTCTCTCTCTCTCTCTCACACGTTGTGTATGTCTCTCTCGTTGTCAAACGTTGTGCTCAAACTGTGGTCAGTACCGAGCGCATGTATATGAAATTAGAAAGTTTATTCGACAAATATTAACGTCCTCTCACTCTCTCTCTCTCTCTCTCTCTCTCTCTCTCTCTCACTCTCACTTGTTTCAACTGTGTCAACAAATAGTAACGTCCTCTCTCTCTCTCTCTCTCTCTCTCTCTCTCTCACTTTCACACGTTTCAACTATGTAAGGTTCCATACCCTTTCTCCTGTCTCCCTCTCGTACATTGAGTAGTCGGTGTGATGAATAAATAATTTTAGCACTATCTCTCTTTCGTTGTCAAAACGTCGTCTTCATTTTTCAATGTATTAAATAATTAATTAATAGTTTATAATGCAGTCAGTGTGATTGATCCTTGTTAGAAATATATATATTCGGCGTCAATGAACTACTTACCTGTTATGTTGTTACAGACAATACTTCTGTTTTAAGGTTGCAGTTTACACACACACACACACATAGGTTCAGTAGTGTATAGCGAAATAAATTAAAATTATACACACACATGAAAACGGCGGCTGAAATTCATACAAATCTTCTGATGTAATAGTTCACAAAAAATAAATTAATTGTACACATGTTCAGAGGTGTAGAGTGAAATAAAATAAAGTCATAATTTGTTTAAATGATTAAATATATTTTAACATTCACAATATAAAATTCACAATTAAATAAATACATTAGAAATTGATATTTTTCGAAAGTTTATATATAATTGTGTGTCGTACTTGTAGAAGAAGCAACCTGCAACATAACAATACAACAACAACATTAAAAATCATGTTAAATATCACACACACAGATGCACACGCAACGCGCGCACATATAGACGCATACGCAACGTAATCACACACATACGCACACGCATACGCAACGTAACCAAACACGCAACGCGCCCACACACAGACGCAAACGCAACGTACACACGTTTGGGTTACACCACACGTGCAGGCACACACACACACAGACGTACACGCACACATACGCAACGCGCCCACACACAGACGCAAACACAACGTAATCACACCCATACATACAACGTACACACGTAATACATAAACTTACGTTTACTGCCGTCCGAACTGAAGTGTGAGGAGGCAATAACTATAGATATCACAGTAAGAATTTTTGTTGTTGTTGCTTTTTTGTTGTTAACCAGTGGTGTAACGGGGAATTTTAGCAGGTGGAGGAGCAGAGTCGTCATCGTCGTCGGCATGTATCCGATAATGTCCGTACGCAAGGGTATCACGACCATTGTCTAATATATAACGCTTATCATCATACGGTGACAACGCTTGCTTATTTACACGCATCGTGTACAACGTATGATGATCGCTACGTAAACACAACGCACTGACAGAAAACGGACAATGATCAGTGAGACACTTGCGATACATATCGTGTCGCAGACTCCTCTTAATAGCAACTCGAGGCACACCTTTACACACACGTTTTTGACTCGCATTGCTAGAATCTTCGTGGGCCACAAGGAACGAATAACATTTCGCTCTGAGACCTACGAATTCTCTAATAGGACGACCACACGTTTCATCCTTGAACAGTCCGACAACCTTTTTGTTCTTAAGGCTATAACAAGGATGAGACGTAGGGTAATCCGAGGTGTCAAAAACGTGCAAGTCCTTCTTCATATCTGCATACAAGTAAAAGTAGTTTGTTACCTTAACAAGTACTGTTATCCTACACCGTTGGAGTCCCCAAACCATACGTGGACGAAATTACATGTAGGCATTGATGCCTTATGGACTTGAGTGGGATTGTCGCCCACCTCCCAATCCATAATTCTTATTTTGCAGACACAACATCTTACAGCATCACCGTCGCCTTCGTAAAAGAACCCGGCTTTAGCCAGATCGGACAATTTCACGTTCTCATGCGGGTATATAGGAACGTAAATTTTAATATGCCCACGACGTTTGATGTTGTAATAGCTATTCAGACTGTTTGTAAAAGAATGTACGTATTCGTCCATATCTACCTATAATAATAACAGTACCTGCTTCATTATCATATACATTATGTGCTATATATAAATATATACATAAGGCTTTCAACACACACATCATAAATCCAGAACAGGAAAGGTATTATAACAAATATTACGAAAACAAGTACGTATGGTCACGTACATAGATCAACGTTTAAACAGACAGATTAATACCTGAATAAATTTTTTTTTTTTTTTTTTAAACAGGACAGCGTATTATCTATATAACGTTCTGTTTCAGATAAGAATAGTTTGAATATAAAATGAAAGGGTACGTTGTATTTTGTTATGAGAAAATGCATTTCTAAATTTCGTTACATTTGACAAAAGATCTTATTGATCAGACGTATGAGTAATTATATTAATCCTTATGTAGAAAATACGCACGCATTCGTAAAATATAGCACTCAGGTGTAGGGCAATTAATCCTTTTTTGTATTGAACGTGTTTAAGTAGGTCTACTCGTGATATCAGTAAATTCTGTCTAAATGTATAGTACATAAACGTACCCAGTAATCGCTTCTTGAGTTACTCGATTGATGTTCATGTTAAACGATTGATGACTCATGTAATAATACAGATTAACCTCGTATAATAATAATGACAGGACAGTGTATTTAGAACACTTAAAATTGGAAATCTACAAACACATCAAAAATATCTGTCAAACAAAAACACCGTTCTTGACAACAGTAACTGACCTAAGCACATGTGCTTCATTAGGCAACAGACCAAAAAAATAGACGACTATAAGCCACAATTTAAATAAAATCTGAATATTCAATAAAATTATGTTTTTTTTTTTTTTTTTTTACTTAGTAACATATGCAAATCTTTTACTTACCTCTTAAATGTTGTTGTTGTTGTTATACACAATAGTCGATTGTACGATGAGTGTCTCATACAAATGAGAAATAGTGACATGTCGTCTTGTGTGTATATATATATATATCATACGGCGGTAGCGTACACGTTTGAAAGTTGATACACATTAAATTCTCTCTCTCTCTCACACACACATTACAGAGATTGATATTAATTGCATGTATGTTCAGAGGTTGGGTGTCTAAATCGATGCATTTTACTTTCACTTTCTAATTTGACACATGGCTTACTTCCATACATAAATAGCTATCGTCTACGAGTGTTGCTAAACGAAATTAAAAATGTTGTAATACATAACGTCCTGTGTAATAGTATGGTATGTTTTTTAGGACAGCCAAAAGCATGAAAGTATTATTTAAATCTGTATGGAAGTCATATATAAATATCGGGTCAGCGCGACACAACGTAACATGATTCATGTCAACGTCGTATGTATGTGTGTGCGTGTGCGTCTGTGTTCGTGTGTGCGCGTGTTTGGTTACGTTGCGTATGCATCTGTGTGCGTGCACGTCGGATGTGTGATTACGTATGCGTCTGCATTATCGTTATTTTGACTGAGCTATGTTAACTTCACACATGGAAATGTAAAAGCGTCTGAGGGCAAAGTTATGCAAGAGGTTGTTGACGAGAACCAAACACACTTGGATCAGTCAGTAGTGTTTAGGTCATCAGTACATGACGCAACGGTAGTGATAGGTCCAACAAGAATCAGATGTTTTGTATACGTTCTAGGTGAAAAACTACTGGGGATGTCTCTGACTTTAGTTGGAAATAAATAACATTACAGATATTGATATGGTACTATGAGGAGCCTATACGTGAATGCTATACATCAGACTGATTGTATCCGTCATTAGCAATCTAACGTTACGACGGCAGTGTGTACGTATGCGTCTGTGTGTGTGTTCGCGTGTGCGTGTTTGGTTACGTTGTGTACGTGTGCGCTCGTTGCGTGTGTACGTGTGTGCGTGTTTGGTTACGTTGCGTATGTATGTGTGTGTGTGTGTGTGATTACGTTACGTATGCGTGTGCGTCTGTGTGTGTTCGTGTGTGCGTGCGTCGGATCATGACCGAGGTGCGTCCTTTATTACATGAGAATATGCAAGTAGAGCAGAGCAGACACGTTTACGCAATATCAAGTGCACACACATACACAAATGCTAATAAACTACATGTAACTATATTACGTCTAACATGAAAATGCAAATTATATTTCCATTACCAAAATCTGACATGTTATACTTCATTATCCTACGTAACATTACAATGTTCTGTCTTTATTGTGTACTGTGACTTAAGCGTGCACTCACACACACACACACACACACACACACACACACACACACACACACACACCAGGAAGCCACAATAATAATAATAGTCAACCAACAACACATATGTACTTCACCAGACAAAAAAACCGGAAGGTTGAGGATGGGTACAAGATAGTACCCGAAACATGTTCCAAAAAAGGAAAAAAAAAAAAATAACATCTTGAGGTAAATTTAATTATAAATATATATATATATATATATACGGCATTAACAGAATATTATGAGTATACGCAACAGGATTGCCTAGTATCGTCTGAATTGGTGGGAACATCTTTGCCGAATGGATGACTGCCGCATTCCCAAATAATTATGGAACTACAAGCAGAAGGGACGGAGAGGTTTGGGACGTCCGAGGAAGCGCTGGAGTGGCCAGCTCTAGACTCTTTAATTGTTTGAGGCCGGAACACACCATCCTTTGTTTAATCCTTCCAGCTGATTATGATTACTTCCATTACCGTTTCTTCCGTCAACTCACTGACTACTACACAGAGGTTTTAGCAGAAAGGGACGTTGTTACCTCGATAGGATACTCTGGTTGCCTACTTTACAAATTTAATGTGACTGTAGAGTTAAAAAAGTCGTAACAGCTCGAAGTGTCGAGGTAACGGTGGGAATAGCCAAACTGACAAGTCCACGTCCACCTGTACATCCTCTCTTCCTTCAAATTGACGAATCATCTTCATTCATCTTAATTGTTATTTAAATAAGCAGTCTCTGTAATTCCAACTTTGTCGTGCTTACTTGCTGAACTGCTACCTGTCATGCTTCGGACGAGGCCTTTCAGTGTCTCAATCATTATCAAGTCCAAAACCACGACTAGCTAACCTTCAGCAGGAACGTGGGGGAGGAGCAGACTGAACAAGGTAAAAAGTTCAATACCAATTGTCACAGTTAAGAAATTATTTTTGTAATTATGTAGCGTGCAAACTTGCTGATGCGAATTAACGTTTGAGTCATACATACTATGTCTATTGGTGCGTGTATGAAAAGTCTCACTCTTAACATCGTTTAGAAATTGTCATGTAGATGAAACTTTGTCATGTTCCTTCATAGGTTTGTCACCTTCTTTCCACTCTATCGTCTACGAATGACATACTATGTCCACAAACATCGAAATTTCTAGGGTAGAAGTAGAACCCCGCAAACGCTAACTCGTCGGGGCTGATAAACGTCACTGCCCAATACTTGAACGATTTTATTCTTTCACTTTCAATACTAAAATCATGAGTAGCCGACATCTTCGCGGTTTGTAATAAACTGACATATTACCCTGACTAGCGTTATTTATTTACTGAGAATGAATGAATACTGAAAAACAAAAGGTACGGTTATAACGCTGGTATTATGTTAATGTGAGACGTATCAATACAAGCTTCGAGGCGACTGCTGTATTGCCATGTCGCTTCACTCCCCGCCCTCCCCGCCATTGACAAAGCATAACCAAGTGTAACGTGCGACAACGCTGGAGGGCAAGGGGCGGGGAAGAGCTGTTACTATTGCGTAACCTCGAAGCTTACAATGCTAAGTCCCGTACTAATAGTGTATCTTAAACGTTTTATATATCAATTTGTAGCGCATGAACGTGTGATAAGTAAGACGTTGTTGCAAGTGAGTGTCGATGTGTGTGTGTGTGTGTGTGTGTGTGTGTGTGTGTGTGCAACTGTACTAAAAAGCTGTTATGCGCATGCGCAAATAATTCAAATGCACTTACGTAGATGACTGAAAAAGAGATGAATTACATAATACATGTACGCTTAGACCAACTATTTGATAGATCAAGAAAATTAAGTTTATTTTCGCACGCACACACGAACACACACAGACGCACACGTAATCACCCATCCGACGTGCACACACACAGACGCATACGCAACGTAACCAAACACGCGCACACACGAACACATAGACGCACACGCACACACATACATACGACGTTGACATGAATCATGTTACGTTGTGTCGCGCTGACCCGATATTTATATATGACTTCCATACAGATTTAAATAATACTTTCATGCTTTTGGCTGTCCTAAAAAACATACCATACTATTACACAGGACGTTATGTATTACAACATTTTTAATTTCGTTTAGCAACACTCGTAGACGATAGCTATTTATGTATGGAAGTAAGCCATGTGTCAAATTAGAAAGTGAAAGTAAAATGCATCGATTTAGACACCCAACCTCTGAACATACATGCAATTAATATCAATCTCTGTAATGTGTGTGAGAGAGAGAGAGAGAATTTAATGTGTATCAACTTTCAAACGTGTACGCTACCGCCGTATGATATATATATACACACAAGACGACATGTCACTATTTCTCATTTGTATGAGACACTCATCGTACAATCGACTATTGTGTATAACAACAACAACATTTAAGAGGTAAGTAAAAGATTTGCATATGTTACTAAGTAAAAAAAAAAAAAAAAAAAAAACATAATTTTATTGAATATTCAGATTTTATTTAAATTGTGCTTATAGTCGTCTATTTGATTTTTTGGTCTGTTGCCTAATGAAGCACATGTGCTTAGGTCAGTTACTGTTGTCAAGAACGGTGTTTTTGTTTGACAGATATTTTTGATGTGTTTGTAGATTTCCAATTTTAAGTGTTCTAAATACACTGTCCTGTCATTATTATTATACGAGGTTAATCTGTATTATTACATGAGTCATCAATCGTTTAACATGAACATCAATCGAGTAACACAAGAAGCGATTACTGGGTACGTTTATGTACTATACATTTAGACAGAATTTACTGATATCACGAGTAGACCTACTTAAACACGTTCAATACAAAAAAGGATTAATTGCCCTACACCTGAGTGCTATATTTTACGAATGCGTGCGTATTTTCTACATAAGGATTAATATAATTACTCATACGTCTGATCAATAAGATCTTTTGTCAAATGTAACGAAATTTAGAAATGCATTTTCTCATAACAAAATACAACGTACCCTTTCATTTTATATTCAAACTATTCTTATCTGAAACAGAACGTTATATAGATAATACGCTGTCCTGTTTTAAAAAAAAAAAAAAAAAAATTTATTCAGGTATTAATCTGTTTGTTTAAACGTTGATCTATGTACGTGACCATACGTACTTGTTTTCGTAATATTTGTTATAATACCTTTCCTGTTCTGGATTTATGATGTGTGTGTTGAAAGCCTTATGTATATATTTATATATAGCACATAATGTATATGATAATGAAGCAGGTACTGTTATTATTATAGGTAGATATGGACGAATACGTACATTCTTTTACAAACAGTCTGAATAGCTATTACAACATCAAACGTCGTGGGCATATTAAAATTTACGTTCCTATATACCCGCATGAGAACGTGAAATTGTCCGATCTGGCTAAAGCCGGGTTCTTTTACGAAGGCGACGGTGATGCTGTAAGATGTTGTGTCTGCAAAATAAGAATTATGGATTGGGAGGTGGGCGACAATCCCACTCAAGTCCATAAGGCATCAATGCCTACATGTAATTTCGTCCACGTATGGTTTGGGGACTCCAACGGTGTAGGATAACAGTACTTGTTAAGGTAACAAACTACTTTTACTTGTATGCAGATATGAAGAAGGACTTGCACGTTTTTGACACCTCGGATTACCCTACGTCTCATCCTTGTTATAGCCTTAAGAACAAAAAGGTTGTCGGACTGTTCAAGGATGAAACGTGTGGTCGTCCTATTAGAGAATTCGTAGGTCTCAGAGCGAAATGTTATTCGTTCCTTGTGGCCCACGAAGATTCTAGCAATGCGAGTCAAAAACGTGTGTGTAAAGGTGTGCCTCGAGTTGCTATTAAGAGGAGTCTGCGACACGATATGTATCGCAAGTGTCTCACTGATCATTGTCCGTTTTCTGTCAGTGCGTTGTGTTTACGTAGCGATCATCATACGTTGTACACGATGCGTGTAAATAAGCAAGCGTTGTCACCGTATGATGATAAGCGTTATATATTAGACAATGGTCGTGATACCCTTGCGTACGGACATTATCGGATACATGCCGACGACGATGACGACTCTGCTCCTCCACCTGCTAAAATTCCCCGTTACACCACTGGTTAACAACAAAAAAACAACAACAACAAAAATTCTTACTGTGATATCTATAGTTATTGCCTCCTCACACTTCAGTTCGGACGGCAGTAAACGTAAGTTTATGTATTACGTGTGTACGTTGTATGTATGGGTGTGATTACGCGTAAGTTTATGTATTACGTGTGTACGTTGTATGTATGGGTGTGATTACGTTGTGTTTGCGTCTGTGTGTGGGCGCGTTGCGTATGTGTGCGTGTACGTCTGTGTGTGTGTGTGCGTGCACGTGTGGTGTAACCCAAACGTGTGTACGTTGCGTTTGCGTCTGTGTGTGGGCGCGTTGCGTGTTTGGTTACGTTGCGTATGCGTGTGCGTATGTGTGTGATTACGTTGCGTATGCGTCTATATGTGCGCGCGTTGCGTGTGCATCTGTGTGTGTGATATTTAACATGATTTTTAATGTTGTTGTTGTATTGTTATGTTGCAGGTTGCTTCTTCTACAAGTACGACACACAATTATATATAAACTTTCGAAAAATATCAATTTCTAATGTATTTATTTAATTGTGAATTTTATATTGTGAATGTTAAAATATATTTAATCATTTAAACAAATTATGACTTTATTTTATTTCACTCTACACCTCTGAACATGTGTACAATTAATTTATTTTTTGTGAACTATTACATCAGAAGATTTGTATGAATTTCAGCCGCCGTTTTCATGTGTGTGTATAATTTTAATTTATTTCGCTATACACTACTGAACCTATGTGTGTGTGTGTGTGTAAACTGCAACCTTAAAACAGAAGTATTGTCTGTAACAACATAACAGGTAAGTAGTTCATTGACGCCGAATATATATATTTCTAACAAGGATCAATCACACTGACTGCATTATAAACTATTAATTAATTATTTAATACATTGAAAAATGAAGACGACGTTTTGACAACGAAAGAGAGATAGTGCTAAAATTATTTATTCATCACACCGACTACTCAATGTACGAGAGGGAGACAGGAGAAAGGGTATGGAACCTTACATAGTTGAAACGTGTGAAAGTGAGAGAGAGAGAGAGAGAGAGAGAGAGAGAGAGAGAGAGAGAGAGAGAGAGAGAGAGAGAGAGAGAGAGAGAGGACGTTACTATTTGTTGACACAGTTGAAACAAGTGAGAGTGAGAGAGAGAGAGAGAGAGAGAGAGAGAGAGAGAGAGTGAGAGGACGTTAATATTTGTCGAATAAACTTTCTAATTTCATATACATGCGCTCGGTACTGACCACAGTTTGAGCACAACGTTTGACAACGAGAGAGACATACACAACGTGTGAGAGAGAGAGAGAGAGAGAGGGAGAGAGAGAGGACGAATAATACAGAGGTTGGTACATCTGATCATATAGATTTAATATACATTATAACACACGACAAATTTGAACTCATGTAACGGTTGGTACACCTAATCATATATTTTAATATACACTATAATGCCGGTGAGTATAACGTTTGACAACGAGAGAGAGAGAGAGAGAGAGATACACACCGTGTGAGAGAGAGAGAGAGAGAGAGAGGGAGAGAGAGAGGACGAATAATACAGAGGTTGGTACATCTGATCATATAGATTTAATATACATTATAACACACGACAAATTTGAACTCATGTAACGGTTGGTACACCTAATCATATATTTTAATATACACTATAATGCCGGTGAGCATAACGTTTGACAACGAGAGAGAGACATACACACCGTGTGAGAGAGAGAGAGAGAGAGTAACAATTATGATCATATATAGTTTGAATTTCCCACCACAGAAGAGAAAGAAATGTTGGCAGATCTGCTCTATACACGCACACAATAATTTAAGATTGATAACCCTGATCATATATTTTAATATATACACTATATAACACATATTTGAATTTCCCTCCCCCCACCGCAGAAAATGTTGACAACCCTGCTCATATAAAATATCTATACACTATAATAATACTACAGAGGTTGGTACACCTGATCATATAGATTTAATATACATTATAACACACAACAAATTTGAACTCATGCAAAGGTTGGTACACCTGATCATATATTTTAGTATACACTATAATACATCGAGTTGGAACCACCCCCCACCCACCACCACCCACTGATATGAAATAAAAAAACCACCCACCCAAAGCCACCCACTGATATGCAAATCAACTTTCTTAAAAAAAAATAAAAAATTATATTCACGGATGCTGCTGGTGGTCCATTGAACCTCATCCCACCAAATCAATTTAATTAAAAAAATAAAAAAAATAAAATAAAAAAAATTTATTCGCGTAAATTCGCGGTGCTGTGGTCCATCGGGATGCTGCGGGTCCAGCGGTTCGCTGATCTTGACACAGATCAACGAAAAAGTCGCGGATGCTGTGGTCCAGATATGGCCTGGGGGGAATTCCTTTCTGCGTTTGAACTCTCATTTTCCCTCTACTAATTGTGAACATTAAAATATCTCGTGTAGTGTAAATCAGTATATGAAACACCGTTGTTTTAATAAAGACAGGTTTCAAACGTCTCATTTAATCAGTTTAACCCAGACAAATTAATCCATGCGGTAAACGTAATTACGCTACACCTAATTACCAGAACACCGTTTAAGCTGAGTGTAAAAAATTCTGTTTTGACACACACATTGTACAATGTGCTATAACCGTCCCTTAATTAACTAGGTTACACGTGCATCACATTGTTCGTCATTTACAATAACGTGAATGAAGTCCAGCAAATTAGAATTTGAATTGCCACCTGTCCAGAATCTGGACATTCCAGTTTGTATATTTCATTTTTATTGGAAATAATGGATTTTGTTTTTGTTTTGTTTGATTATATCTATATTTAAAGGTTCTATATACCTTAAGGCCTATATATCAAGGCCATCTGCTTCATAAATTAGTCTGTTACTATATTGAAAATAATTCTTGAAATAATTTTAAATAATTATTTAATATAATATAAAATAAATTTTAAATTGTTAGTATATGTAATTTTCATTATTTTTTTTTCAGTTTATTTAGTATAATGTATAGTTGCGCTAAATAAAATTTTTTATTTGCTGAAGGAATATAATTTTTATCTTTATTTACTTTTATGTTTTTTAGTTGTTCCGTGAGTTTGTAATAAACTTCCTTAGTAAAGTGTATCAACTGTCCATTAAGTAGACAGGTGATGGGGCTGACAGTATAAGGTATCATGTCAAACCTGATTTTTCTAACGGGTTTGTCTTCCTTCGCCTTCTATACAAACCGTAAAGTACGGGTCTGCTACTCTCGCCGGATCCACCGTACTGAAAATTCTCTTCTCTGCTTATACCTCCGTTATTTTGTGTATGTACGATGAATGTGATTTGTAAATATGCACGTATCGCCCTAGTCTTGTAACATGTATTCTTGAAACATTAGAACAAAACGACAAATTATTGAGAATAAACATGTACACATTATATATTGTAGTGTAATGTATTGTTCTGACTCTTGAAAACGGTGATAATGCACATATTGTTAACCAGTCCCAACTAACCAAACATTCTATTTAACAAGAGGTTAAAACATTGTTAAACATGCTCTCTTACTCTCTCTCTCTCTCTCTCACACACACACACGCGCGCGCGCGCGCACATACGCACACAAACACACACAATTCTATATACAAATACCAAATATAAGATGAACAAAAATGATCCACAAGCAACTAAAACTGTGCTTAATTTCAATCACGTGTAACTGCAAGTAGATATTTTGGATAAACGTATATAATACTATAAAAGTGCACGTTAGTAACGTAGGCCCAAGTAGGATGTTGTCAATGATTTTAGATAATTTAACCATCTGTCAACAAAATATTATGACGTTTATGTTATTCCTCATGTTCATTAAGCCATTACTTTTAACAGTTTTTAGCAATTAAAACGTTTAACAGTCTGTGTATTCTCCTGGAAATGAAAAGTATATTTACCTATCTCTGTGTTCCTTTTCTTACGCGTACTTACACGACTCAAGTTGTGCACAAACGCAAACTTGTGGACTGTATGCATCAGTATGTTAGTTATATTGCGCTTACAGTTTACCAACAGCTCAGTAAACCTAATTACAAAGTCTTTGTTAGGAAAAGATAAACACTAAATAAAGTTCGTGGAAACACTGAATGGTTTTAGATGAGATATGTTTAAACGGGAATAAAATGCAATATATTTCGTGGGGTTACACAATCAAACTCAAAATACACGTCTGTAACTTTTACAATGCTGAGGTGTTTCTACGGATAAATTTTGAACTATCTGTTTGTCACAACACAATGATAGTGATTGTTTTATTCTGTGGGGACTTCATCAAGTTAATTGTACTTTTCAATATTTATGTGTCCTAATGCAATTCTGTTTGTACCTTAAATACTTCTTGTTTATTTGAAGTTAGAGGAACCAAGAATTAGATTTAGTTTAAAGTATTATTTCTGATACGCAGGAATTAAATTATCATTCAACTCTACTTAAATTGGTATGTCGTTTATTCAACAATGCCGATGCGTCATTAAACATTTTCTTTAAAAGAGACAACTAAGAAAACAATGATTTCTCAAATTTCGTTTTTCTACAAAACATTTGTACCGTGTAATCACTATGGAACTACTTGTTTCTAAATACTAACATACGTTTGCCTTCAGTATAAGTAATTACAGTAGAATACTTTAAAAGTGGTCGCGCAAAATGCGTTACATCTTTTAAAACGTATTTATTAATCAGGAGTTTTCGCATCGATAACTTCACAGCGATCACCAACATATAGACCTATTTGAAACAGGCGTAAAAATCTGAGAATTGAAATTGTACGTTAAAAATAATATGTCAAAAAATATTCCATAGGTTCAAAAATTAGTACTTGTGTCGTTCCTTAAATAAATGACCGTGTTAATTATATTTTGTAACCGTCTACAATCCAAAACGGTGTTTTTCCTTGTTTGTCTTAGTAAATAAATGATGCTACCTTTTTTGACGATAGCTCTAAAATTTGCTATGCTGTTCACCTCTAAACGTTAAATTTCATAGTTTCTAGACTTATTATCACACGTTAAGACCGAAGTATAATAATCGCACTTTCAAAGTACATCCTAAAATAAAATAATTATAAATAAATATAACATAATGTGAGAGGAGGAAGAGATAGGAGAAACAGGGAGGAACCAGTTGAACCAAACGTAGTCTAGAGTGGCTTATCGCAAAAAATAATATAAACAAATAAATATTATATAATTTAGATAACTTTTAAATTATTGCTATGTCTTAAAGAGTATATTATTCTCTTTTTGTTTAACGTCTGTACTCAAAAATCTAATTTTTCCGTTGCCATAAAATTGTAAAGTCTAGGTACGCTTCAGTATACGCAAAACACCTCTATCTTCTCTATTTGTTTTAGTGTCTAGAGTTTTCCAAGCAAAGCCATTTTTTATTTTGTTTCACAGCTTCTAGGAAGTGTTTCTTACTGGATAAATCCAGTTAAGTTTTGGATAGGAGTTATTGTAGTAACATATCCTATACTGTACTGATAAATACATACTGCAGACTAAGTAGTTTTCGGGTAGTTGCTAAAGACTCATATCGCTAAAGCTGAACGCCCACATTTCTTTGTCGTTCTGCGTTTTACCAGTGCACCGTCTACGAAATTCATATAGAGAGACGTCATGTATTTTACAACCTTGTCAGTGACA
The DNA here is from genome assembly GCA_034769895.1 of Magicicada septendecula. NCBI lineage: Eukaryota > Metazoa > Arthropoda > Insecta > Hemiptera > Cicadidae > Magicicada > Magicicada septendecula. The sequence goes on along the minus strand of CM068369.1, from coordinate 176,207,638 downwards.
GGTGTTTATTCCATTTCAGAATGATTTCTCGGAGGAGCCGTTTGTAGCTAGATTCGTTAGGAAGAAACATCTGGGGCCTATGCTGGACAATTTCAGTCACAAGCGTTTTAGTATTTTCAAATTCAGCTAAAATTCAAATATGCTATTATACAATAACATAATGTTATATGTATATGTAACATAATGTTCTTTTAATGGCCAATAGTCAATTAGTAAGTTGTTAATGTTTGACAAAAAACAAATAGTCAATTATGGGCATAAACATAAGCGAACATTTATTGTAACAGCATCAGACATTTCGAAGACATTTAAAGTATTCAACTGTTTGTTTTTAAACTAAAAAGCGGCTGATATGTAAAACAAACAAAACTAATAGCGAAAGTGATATGTGTGTAAAACACTGTCTTTAACAGAGATATATTTTAAATTCAATTGTCTTTTGTTTTCAGTAATTCTGACGTGATTACTAACCATGTATTCGTAGACAAGTACATATATATTGCTAAAACTTCTATCCAGGTGTAAGGCCTTGGTCTTCCATTTTCATATACAGACGTTTCGACTTCGCCTGTCACAAACATTCACACTGTGTGAATAAATGGGGACATGATTTAATAAGCCTTATTTAGTGACCTGTGCAAAGGGGTGTTAATGTTATAAGTCAATATCATTATTTGGATAACCACTGCATGTTGAAGTAGTTTAAAAAGATAATAAATAATAAAAAGTAGACTGAAAATGTAGAGCAGTGTGTAGAGTGTAGTGCAGTGTAAAGTGAAAGTGAATAAGTGTTGTGCGAGTAACGAATTGTGTTAAGATAATTAACAGTAAGACAATTAACAGACACACTGTAAGTCATTTATATTAGTGTGTAAAATAAAATAACTCTATTAATAACTAATTATTTTAATATTAAATAAAATTTATACTCTTTATAACTGACAAAATAATTTTGCTGTTCAAGCACATGCAGTTGAAATCACATGTTTTGGAAAGGTCTAGAAACCGGAAGTTCGTTCAGCAGCACGTGGTCAATTTCGCGGACAATCTAGAACGTGCTACCGCGTAAAAATGACTTCATGCGTGTAAATCTGTAAAAGCACGGGTTACACAGCGCCCACGAAGAAAGCCTGAGATCGACATCCCACCTTAGGAGGGCAACGGCCGGTGTAAAAGCAGAAGCAGGATCGATCGAGAGATCGACCGAACTGATCCAACTTAACCTAGTTCCAGGAAAGAAAAAGTATGAAATTCTATATAAAGTGTAAAACAATTTAAGACTCTTTTTAACCTCCTAACTGTCACATACTTTAAAATCTATATATTTTCAAACTCATAATTTTTAACTATAACTGTGAATGTTTTATACAAAAAAAAGGAGTAACCAATTCGAAACGTATTAATTCACCCAATCAAAATATATTTTTACAATTGCAGTCAGCTTCAAAGCTATACCTTGCAATATATATTCATTATCGCTTACATCGTTTTTAGTATTTAAATAATATTATACTAATAGTTTATATTCTGTAAAGAAGAACTTTTTTTATTATTTTATTTATTATTATTATTGTTATTATTTATTTATTATTATTTTTTATTTTATTTTACAATGTTTCGACAGTTTTCAAAACAGATGACAGCCGTCAAAACGTAGTAAAAAAAATAATAACAAATACATTTTTGTTTATAAAGTATAAAATACTCTCTCTCTCTCTCTCTCTCTCTCTCTCTCTCTCTCTCTCTCTCACACACACACACACACACACACACACACACACACACACACACACACCTTTGTAGGACATTAATCGTCTTTAACAACTTCATGTTACAAGTTACATTTATGCATTTTTATTAAAAGGTTTAAGTGTTATAAAAATAAATATATAAATTTTTTCAAAGGAAATGTTTTTTTTCATTACAAACTCCACTATCTGCACAGCATATGTTGGAAAATCCTCAAAATATTCTGAAAAAAGTCAAATGTCTTTCTTTGTGTAAAAATTTAGGAAGATTATCTTTACACCTAGCATGCGCTTACAAAATCTATGCAGACATTCTCATCAACAGACTTAAAACTATAAGGAAAGTGTTAATTAATCATAAATAGATAAATTTTAGGAATCAACTGTGTACCATAAACACGAAATGCACACATTACAACAAATAAAACATTAACGCTGATACTAGGACAAGCAAAGTTAAATCAATCGAAGGACTTCATAAAGACCATGTGTGTGTGTGTGTGTGTGTGTGTGTGTGTGTGTGTGTGAAATGAGAGAGAGAGAGAGAGAGAGAGAGAGAGAGAGAGAGAGAGAGAGAGAGAGAGAGAGAGAGAGAGAGAGAGAGAGAGAGAGAGAGAGAGAGAGAGAAGCGAACTGATAAAATATTAACCATTTACGGAATCAGAGTGGATTTATTCATTCAGTTTAAATTATTTACTATTTGCATTGTTAAAACTGAATAAATGTTACTAACTACAGAATAAATAACACGTTACTACGACAAGTCGATGACGTAGATTAGTATATGAAAACGAAATTTTTTTTTATGAAAATTACTTTCTTTGTAAACTAAGAGAAATACTTTCACACAGAATTACTACGGGCACAGAAATGATAGGTTTTCATGGATCAATCAAATAGAATCAAATTCACTGCTAAATAACATAGAATAAAATGTTATAAATTCGAGTACTCACTGCGAAAAATAATATAAAAATTGAGTTGTGATATAAGACAAAAGCATCGCAGTAGACATAGTTAGCTCATATCTAATGAAATATGTAAACCATCAAGTTAAATTCTACAGTAGTTGTAATATCCCTTCGGTGTTACACAATAGTAAAATTAAAGACACCGTGAGAATTAAAGAAGAACCAGTGTGCTTCTGTGGGAGCACAGGAAAAGTGAAAGACTCTTTGCAATGCTGAAAGTAAAGGTGACTAAATTGGAAATTGTAAAGTTAGGAAAGTGAGAAAATAGTTTCCCATAAATTAATTTAATTGAAGGCACCATTTGGTAAATGTGAAGGCGTAAGTGTGAAGTGGGTGCAAGAGTGAAGATACTTCCATAAAGCAGAACAATGAAGTCTGCACCTCGTCAGGTGGCAATGATGTCACCTGTATTTGGCAAGTTGGATACACGTTGTAACTACACGTGTCTTTGTGTTACAAATATAAAAATTTTTGTGTTTAGATTAAAAAAAATAATGTTCGTGTTACAAAAAAATTTTGTTTATGAAAATTTTTTTTATATATAATTAATTAAAAACAATTAATTAATTATGTTTTGTGGTGTTCATAAACGTTTATTTATTGTTTTAATTGTTTTATTGACTTTTCCGTATTTTAAAATTCTCTCGCCACTTCATAGATTCGTCTCCAAGAACAATCGATTTGTTTACTTTTCTTATTTGGAGGTTATCTTCCTTCTTGGTGGTGAGATCCTGGTGTTTACTTCTATTTAATTTAATTATTATATTATTTATATTATAGGAATGAAAAACTGTGTCAGTATGAAATAAATAAGAAATTTTATTAACAATTCAATATCTTTTGACTCTTTATCGATTTGTCAATCGATTCTCAGGGTTTTGTTTTATCGTACAATTATATATAAAAGGATTCTTTTAGCAGTTATTTTATGGTAAGTTAGGGAAATAAGGGCTAAGTTTATCAAGTATAACAGTACAAATATATCACCTTAAAGATTAAAAATACAGATTTAATATTTAATATAATACTAAGTGAGTCGTTTTCAAACCAAATCCGTAGTGAAGGCTGTGTTGAGTTGTATTGTGGGTATTCAAAGATGGCTGCCTCTAGTGTATAGTAGGGAGCTGGTCTCAACTCTCTGATTCAAAGTTTAAATACAGATGTTTCCTTATGAATTTTCATCCTGGTGGATGCAATTCTTCCTTCTTGTGTTGGTGGAGTGTCACTGGTTCAGTTTTGGTGTTGTATTCGGAAAAATAGTGTAGATTTAAGTCAAATTCACTTTGTCGGTTAGTCGTATGTTGTCACTTTTATGGTTAAGTGTTATTACTGTTTTAATGGTTATAACTGTTGTATTCACTGGTGTTCTGTTCTGTATAGTGTTAGTTGAATGTTTGTAGGTGTCTATCTTACTCGGTCTCCGTTTAAAATGTGTTTTTTTTGAAACTCCCGTTCGTCACTTTTAGGTTTCGATAACGTTCGCCATTACGGTTGTAGTAATAGGTTAAAGTTTTTAAGCACTCGTATCAAGTGTATCATTCAACATTCAATAATCAACTAATTTACTGCCTCCTTTCTTGGCCAAAGTCTTAGCCAAGACAATATTATTCGAAGCATTGTTCGAAACTTCTATTGCATCCTGTGGATGTGATAATTTACATTATATAACTGATTATATTTTTGTTATTCTTCAAATTTATTAGCTAGTAACTACTTAATCTTCTTCTTCAGTTCATTCTGCGTAATTTGATACCAAATAATGTAGTTTTATTAAGTTTTTAAACTAAAATGGTAATTTGTTTCTTCATTTTGTTCTGTAATTTTTAAAACTAACTTCCTGTCCTTGTCTTTCAAATGAAGCCATATTATAAGTTATATCATTGATTATATTAAATTTCAGATTGTAATTTTATTTTCCTTGATTTAATATAGTTATTTCTTTAAAGTGCTTCTGTGGTATTGGGGCGGCATTTGGTGTCGTAACATAATATATATATAACGTCTTTGCATAATATTTCATATACACACCTACTAATCGATTTTTGGAAAACATTTTGCACTTTGATTTCTTCATCTAAAGACTGTACATTGTTGTTGCAGCCACTATCTCCTGTTCTAGAATAAATTGACAATGCCTAACACAATTTGTATATTTAATTTAATGTATCCTAATTTATCCTCTGTTATCAAAACCTAAGGTAATCAAGCCTAATATAACATTTCTTTTGTACAAAACATTACTATGACGCTGAATGATGTAGCTTACGTATAAACAAAATGATACCTATAACTGAAAGTATAACAGCCTTGTGCAGGGTTGAAAGGCTTCCCTCGTGACTCGAATTTATTAAAAGATTCAGTTAAAACGATATTCTTTAGGGAGACTAAAATCTGTTTAAACCTTATCATTCGCCACTGCTGAATATTTAAAACTACGTTACTAGTACTATTAAGAAAGATGTTTTAAATTTGGTTTTTGAAATACCACTATAATATATTCCAATAAGCACCTCGAAAGAAAATTGACTGCAGTAGCAGTTGACACTATTCATAAAACTGTGTTGTCTCTATTATCGAACGTCATTACTGATGTAAAATCGAGCTTCCGGCACTCATTTGGACGCAGTAGGCCTACCTCTGTATGCGTAACGTGTGAATAGGTTATATTCACAAGAAGCCAATTATTACAAGGCTTCTACGCGACATATGATGGAATAGGAAGTTATTAAGTACGTGTGGTTGTTTAAATGTCATCAGTAGAAAACTGAAACTAGCAAATTGTTGTATGTGTGATCAAACAATTTAAACAAGCAATACATGAACTTTATTAGTAATACGCTATTTATTCTATAACCACTTACACGCACAAAATGTAAATTATAATTAAAATAATACAATTGTTTCGTTCACAGCTGTTTAACATCTAAACTTGTTAACTTAATTTCTACTTGATAAACTGCATCAGTTTTGTCAATTATACTAAATTGTTTGCTTCAATTTTTTATCACAATATGGCCTATCGATCTCACTACATAGTTTGTAGCAAAGACTACTAGTGAACAAGTCCTTTTCATGTCTAGAGTAACCTCAGTTAGCCTATTTCAAGTTTTTTAAAAAAATATCCAAAATTTTTTGACATTATTTCTTTTTATTGTAATACTAATTTTATTTCGATTACGTTTCTGTTTTCTGTTTTACTAAATCTAATTTAAAGTGTATACTATTAACATGCATCTAGTCTTGTGTTCTTAGTTATAATAATAACAACTGTATACGAGGTCATTATTGTGGCATGTCAGCGCATTAGAAGAGTACTCGTTTCTTCTCGTGTAATTTTGTTTTTTATAAAAGTACTTTCGTTTCTCGTGTGGAGCAGTAGTTTCGTCTCACTGTCGCGTCAGTTGAATCCCCTCTGCCTATATAGTCTACAGTAGTCTCCTCTCCTCTCCTCTACTGGAGCATACAGCAGTCTGATTGAGAAGGCTGAACTCAATCAGTAACAGTCGTTATCAGTAAAATGTAGATGAGTGGTTCACCACGGATTATTTATTTCATGTTTTTACAAAATAATGACGAAGACCATACATTTGCTATTACCGATAATACAATTTTATTGTTTAATTTCAGTGTGAGAATTGGATTAAAATCTATGTAAACTTTTTACGAGAATATTATTGTCATTAGCTTTGCACTAGCAAGTTTTTTTACAAGCAAGTCGCATCCTACGCAGCTAATTTTTTTTAAAGTTTCTAAATTTTTGAGGACATGAGTTAAAGGTAAATTTCCATTATAATTTGTGGAAATAATTGGTTTGTGGACTATGTGTCTAATTTACTCTAAACGCCTTCCTGTAGCTGAGAAAGACAGAAACAAAAGTAGATAGAGAGAGAGAGAGAAGGAATGAGGTGACAGAGGAAGACAGAGAGAGAGGGAGAGAGAGAGAGAGAGAGAGAGAGAGAGAGAGAGAGAGAGAGAGAGAGAGAGAGTGAGAGGGAGAGAGAGAGAGAGGGAGGGAGAGAGAGAGAGAGAGAGAGAGAGAGTGACAGGGGGGAGATAAACAAGAAAAGTAGAAAGAGGAAAACAGAGAGGCGAAGAGAAAGGAGAGAGAGAGAGAGAGAGACAGACAGAATGAGATTGATTACTTTGATAACCTTCCTCGCCTCTTACAGATACAGTTATCTATTACCCGAAGACTCGGGTAACGGCTAGTTTGTTATATTTTTCAAATAGTATGTAGGTAAAATTTTGTGGAGCACTAGATATTTGTCAAGTGAGAATACAGAATACCGAAACACAAAATACACAACTCGACAAAAAAGTTTCTAGACCAAATATATAATTGAAAAAAATTAGTGCTCTATAACAAGTAAGAAGTCCGCAAATATAGTCACGTACCAATTATCTGTTTTGATTTAGAAATTATTTGTCCTAAGGCTGAGGTTTCTTCATTTCTTCTACAATCATAGATGAATAAAACGTAACTATACATTTGTTTCAGAGCAATAAAACCTACTGTACTTTAGTGGGCCAACGATACTTCTCGTCGAAGAGATAGTGATTTAGCCAGTGCGTAAACTACCTTTAAACAGTTAGCCATTCACCATGAGTTTACGGAACCGATACTGTTCATATAAAGACAAACTAGATTTCGTTTATGTTAAGTGTAGTTGAAAACTGTACATACTTTCTATAAATTAAGAAGATAAATATAAAGTACTTCGCGGACACAAAAGGTTGAAAATACACATAGTGTATAGAATACGGTATGGCACACACCGATTTCTTTCTCCCTTAAATAAAATTATTAGGAAAAGTGATATTTGTAAGGCACTTATAGTTTTCATAGTACTCTATCAACAAATTGTATATTACATTTTACGTAATAAAGCATTTAGAAATGTTTAGTTCTTTTTAAATCTTTTATAGAAGCGACAGTATTTCTTAGGCAAACAAATGTTTTGCAATGTTAGATTACAAGAAGCTAAAACACACACACATGCAGTGACGCTTACGTTGGGAGTTATAATAGATGATTTGTAAAGTTGGTGAAACATATACTTGGATTAAAAAGTTTGTATCCTATAATTTTAAAAGTACTAAAGTTTTGTCTTCTTTTCATACTAAAACTTATATACGCATAAAAGTAAATAAATATTAAAGGTGTGGGTAAATATTTACGCACGCATAGGATCTTATGCAGTAAACACACACTTTGTTTGTAGTCTGATTGTAGTATCAGACTTTTATTGTCCTTGTTCTTCTTCTCCATTATAGGATTAGGCAGTATTACGTTTCTAGCGATGAAGTGAAATTTTAAATTTTGTGACGAAATTTTGTAATATTATTTATGTTACTTGTTTATGATTTTACTGTAACTTAATCGACTTCCATTTTATTTTAGAAGATACTTCCAATATTTAAGAACGTTTCAATATTTTATTTTTTGAAACACAGTAATATATTTTGGTAGACTAATAAGGAACACTTTTTTAAAATTTTTTAAATTTGTATGTGTGTGTCTTGTTTCAACACCTTATTACATGTCCTAATATATACTCTTACACACAAGCTTATTTCCAAAGTACTAAGTAACATATAATTTAAATAATTTAAATTTAAACCAATAATAATTTGAAACAATTGTGAACATTAAAATATCTCGTGTAGTGTAAATCAGTATATGAAACACCGTTGTTTTAATAAAGACACGTTTCAAACGTCTCATTTAATCAGTTTAACCCAGACAAATCAATCCATGCGGTAAACGTAATTACGCTACACCTAATTACCAGAACACCGTTTAAGCTGAGTGTAAAAAATTCTGTTTTGACACACACATTGTACAATGTGCTATAACCGTCCCTTAATCAACTAGGTTACACGTGCATCACATTGTTCGTCATTTACAATAACGTGAATGAAGTCCAGCAAATTAGAATTTGAATTGCCACCTGTCCAGAATCTGGACATTCCAGTTTGTATATTTCATTTTTATTGGAAATAATGGATTTTGTTTTTGTTTTGTTTGATTATATCTATATTTAAAGGTTCTATATACCTTAAGGCCTATATATCAAGGCCATCTGCTTCATAAATTAGTCTGTTACTATATTGAAAATAATTCTTGAAATAATTTTAAATAATTATTTAATATAATATAAAATAAATTTTAAATTGTTAGTATATGTAATTTTCATTATTTTTTTTCAGTTTATTTAGTATAATGTATAGTTGCGCTAAATAAAATTTTTTATTTGCTGAAGGAATATAATTTTTATCTTTATTTACTTTTATGTTTTTTAGTTGTTCCGTGAGTTTGTAATAAACTTCCTTAGTAAAGTGTATCAACTGTCCATTAAGTAGACAGGTGATGGGGCTGACAGTATAAGGTATCATGTCAAACCTGATTTTTCTAACGGGTTTGTCTTCCTTCGCCTTCTATACAAACCGTAAAGTACGGGTCTGCTACTCTCGCCGGATCCACCGTACTGAAAATTCTCTTCTCTGCTTATACCTCCGTTATTTTGTGTATGTACGATGAATGTGATTTGTAAATATGAACGTATCGCCCTAGTCTTGTAACATGTATTCTTGAAACATTAGAACAAAACGACAAATTATTGAGAATAAACATGTACACATTATATATTGTAGTGTAATGTATTGTTCTGACTCTTGAAAACGGTGATAATGCACATATTGTTAACCAGTCCCAACTAACCAAACATTCTATTTAACAAGAGGTTAAAACATTGTTAAACATGCTCTCTTACTCTCTCTCTCTCTCTCACACACACACACACGCGCGCGCGCGCACATACGCACACAAACACACACAATTCTATATACAAATACCAAATATAAGATGAACAAAAATGATCCACAAGCAACTAAAACTGTGCTTAATTTCAATCACGTGTAACTGCAAGTAGATATTTTGGATAAACGTATATAATACTATAAAAGTGCACGTTAGTAACGTAGGCCCAAGTAGGATGTTGTCAATGATTTTAGATAATTTAACCATCTGTCAACAAAATATTATGACGTTTATGTTATTCCTCATGTTCATTAAGCCATTACTTTTAACAGTTTTTAGCAATTAAAACGTTTAACAGTCTGTGTATTCTCCTGGAAATGAAAAGTATATTTACCTATCTCTGTGTTCCTTTTCTTACGCGTACTTACACGACTCAAGTTGTGCACAAACGCAAACTTGTGGACTGTATGCATCAGTATGTTAGGTATATTGCACCTACAGTTTACCAACAGCTCAGTAAACCTAATTACAAAGTCTTTGTTAGGAAAAGATAAACTCTAAATAAAGTTCGTGGAAACACTGAATGGTTTTAGATGAGATATGTTTAAACGGGAATAAAATGCAATATATTTCGTGGGGTTACACAATCTAACTCAAAATACACGTCTGTAACTTTTACAATGCTGAGGTGTTTCTACGGATAAATTTTGAACTATCTGTTTGTCACAACACAATGATAGTGATTGTTTTATCTGTGGGGACTTCATCAAGTTAATTGTACTTTTGAATATTTATGTGTCCTAATGCAATTCTGTTTGTAACTTAAATACTTCTTGTTTATTTGAAGTTAGAGGAACCAAGAATTAGATTTAGTTTAAAGTATTATTTCTGATACGCAGGAATTAAATTATCATTCAACTCTACTTAAATTGGTATGTCGTTTATTCGACAATGCCGATGCGTCATTAAACATTTTCTTTAAAAGAGACAACTAAGAAAACAATGATTTCTCAAATTTCGTTTTTCTACAAAACATTTGTACCGTGTAATCACTATGAAACTACTTGTTTCTAAATACTAACATACGTTTGCCTTCAGTACAAGTAATTACAGTAGAATACTTTAAAAGTGGTCGCGCAAAATTCGTTACATCTTTTAAAACGTATTTATTAATCAGGAGTTTTCGCATCGGTAACTTCACAGCGATCACCAACATATAGACCTATTTGAAACAGGCGTAAAAATCTGAGAATTGAAATTGTACGTTAAAAATAATATGTCAAAAAATATTCCATAGGTTCAAAAATTAGTACTTGTGTCGTTCCTTAAATAAATGACCGTGTTAATTATATTTTGTAACCGTGTACAATCCAAAACGGTGTTTTTCCTTGTTTGTCTTAGTAAATAAATGATGCTACCTTTTTGACGATAGCTCTAAAATTTGCTATGCTGTTCACGTCTAAACGTTAAATTTCATAGTTTCTAGACTTATTATCACACGTTAAGACCGAAGTATAATAATCGCACTTTCAAAGTACATCCTAAAATAAAATAATTATAAATAAATATAACATAATGTGAGAGGAGGAAGAGATAGGAGAAACAGGGAGGAACCAGTTGAACCAAACGTAGTCTAGAGTGGCTTATTCGCAAAAAATAATATAAACAAATAAATATTATATAATTTAGATAACTTTTAAATTATTGCTATGTCTTAAAGTGTATATTATTCTCTTTTTGTTTAACGTCTGTACTCAAAAATCTAATTTTTCCGTTGCCATAAAATTGTACGCTTCAGTATACGCAAAACACCTCTATCTTCTCTATTTGTTTTAGTGTCTAGTGTTTTCCAAGCAAAGCCATTTATTATTTTGTTTCACAGCTTCTAGGAAGTGTTTCTTACTGGATAAATCCAGTTAAGTTTTGGATAGGAGTTATTGTAGTAACATATCCTATACTGTACTGATAAATACATACTGCAGACTAAGTAGTTTTCGGGTAGTTGCTAAAGACTCATATCGCTAAAGCTGAACGCCCACATTTCTTTGTCGTTCTGCGTTTTACCAGTGCACCGTCTACGAAATTCATATAGAGAGACGTCATGTATTTTACAACCTTGTCAGTGACAGGTGTTTATTCCATTTCAGAATGATTTCTCGGAGGAGCCGTTTGTAGCTAGATTCGTTAGGAAGAAACATCTGGGGCCTATGCTGGACAATTTCAGTCACAAGCGTTTTAGTATTTTCAAATTCAGCTAAAATTCAAATATGCTATTATACAATAACATAATGTTATATGTATATGTAACATAATGTTCTTTTAATGGCCAATAGTCAATTAGTAAGTTGTTAATGTTTGACAAAAAACAAATAGTCAATTATGGGCATAAACATAAGCGAACATTTATTGTAACAGCATCAGATATTTCGAAGACATTTAAAGTATTCAACTGTTTGTTTTTAAACTAAAAAGCGGCTGATATGTAAAACAAACAAAACTAATAGCGAAAGTGATATGTGTGTAAAACACTGTCTTTAACAGAGATATATTTTAAATTCAATTGTCTTTTGTTTTCAGTAATTCTGACGTGATTACTAACCATGTATTCGTAGATAAGTACATATATATTGCTAAAACTTCTATCCAGGTGTAAGGCCTTGGTCTTCCATTTTCATATACAGACGTTTCGACTTCGCCTGTCACAAACATTCACACTGTGTGAATAAATGGGGACATGATTTAATAAGCCTTATTTAGTGACCTGTGCAAAGGGGTGTTAATGTTATAAGTCAATATCATTATTTGGATAACCACTGCATGTTGAAGTAGTTTAAAAAGATAATAAATAATAAAAAGTAGACTGAAAATGTAGAGTAGTGTGTAGAGTGTAGTGCAGTGTAAAGTGAAAGTGAATAAGTGTTGTGCGAGTAACGAATTGTGTTAAGATAATTAACAGTAAGACAATTAACAGACACACTGTAAGTCATTTATATTAGTGTGTAAAATAAAATAACTCTATTAATAACTAATTATTTTAATATTAAATAAAATTTATACTCTTTATAACTGACAAAATAATTTAGCTGTTCAAGCACATGCAGTTGAAATCACATGTTTTGGAAAGGTCTAGAAACCGGAAGTTCGCTCAGCAGCACGTGGTCAATTTCGCGGACAATCTAGAACGTGCTACCGCGTAAAAATGACTTCATGTGTGTAAATCTGTAAAAGCACGGGTTACATAGCGCCCACGAAGAAAGCCTGAGATCGACATCCCACCTTAGGAGGGCAACGGCCGGTGTAAAAGCAGAAGCAGGATCGATCGAGAGATCGACCGAACTGATCCAACTTAACCTAGTTCCAGGAAAGAAAAAGTATGAAATTCTATATAAAGTGTAAAACAATTTAAGACTCTTTTTAACCTCCTAACTGTCACATACTTCAAAATCTATATATTTTCAAACTCATAATTTTTAACTATAACTGTGAATGTTTTATACAAAAAAAAGGAGTAACCAATTCGAAACGTATTAATTCACCCAATCAAAATATATTTTTGCAATTGCAGTAAGCTTCAAAGCTATACCTTGCAATATATATTCATTATCGCTTCCATCGTTTTTAGTATTTAAATAATATTATACTAATAGTTTATATTCTGTAAAGAAGCACTTTTTTTATTATTTTATTTATTATTATTATTGTTATTAATTATTTATTATTATTTTTTATTTTATTTTACAATGTTTCGACAGTTTTCAAAACAGATGACAGCCGTCAAAACGTAGTAAAAAAATAATAACAAATACATTTTTGTTTATAAAGTATAAAATACTCTCTCTCTCTCTCTCTCTCTCTCTCTCTCTCTCTCTCACACACACACACACACACACACACACACACACCTTTGTAGGACATTAATCGTCTTTAACAACTTCATGTTACAAGTTACATTTATGCATTTTTATTAAAAGGTTTAAGTTTTATAAAAATAAATATATAAATTTTTTCAAAGGAAATGTTTTTTTTCATTACAAACTCCATTATCTGCACAGCATATGTTGGAAAAGCCTCAAAATATTCTGAAAAAAGTCAAATGTCTTTCTTTGTGTAAAAATTTAGGAAGATTATCTTTACACCTAGCATGCGCTTACAAAATCTATGCAGACATTCTCATCAACAGACTTAAAACTATAAGGAAAGTGTTAATTAATCATAAATAAATAAATTTTAGGAATCAACTGTGTACCATAAACACGAAATGCACACATTACAACAAATAAAACATTAACGCTGATACTAGGACAAGCAAAGTTAAATCAATCGAAGGACTTCATAAAGACCATGTGTGTGTGTGTGTGTGTGTGTGTGTGTGTGTGTGTGTGTGTGTGTGTGTGTGTGTGTGTGTGTGTGAAATGAGAGAGAGAGAGAGTGTGTGTGAGAGAGAGAGAGAGAGAGAGAGAGAAGCGAACTGATAAAATATTAACCATTTACGGAATCAGAGTGGATTTATTCATTCAGTTTAAATTATTTACTATTTGCATTGTTAAAACTGAATAAATGTTACTAACTACAGAATAAATAACACGTTACTACGACAAGTCGATGACGTAGATTAGTATATGAAAACGAAATTTTTTTTTAATGAAAATTACTTTCTTTGTAAACTAAGAGAAATACTTTCACACAGAATTACTACGGGCACAGAAATGATAGGTTTTCATGGATCAATCAAATAGAATCAAATTCACTGCTAAATAACATAGAATAAAATGTTATAAATTCGAGTACTCACTGCGAAAAATAATATAAAAATTGAGTTGTGATATAAGACAAAAGCATCGCAGTAGACATAGTTAGCTCATATCTAATGAAATATGTAAACCATCAAGTTAAATTCTACAGTAGTTGTAATATCCCTTCGGTGTTACACAATAGTAAAATTAAAGACACCGTGAGAATTAAAGAAGAACCAGTGTGCTTCTGTGGGAGCACAGGAAAAGTGAAAGACTCTTTGCAATGCTGAAAGTAAAGGTGACTAAATTGGAAATTGTAAAGTTAGGAAAGTGAGAAAATAGTTTCCCATAAATTAATTTAATTGAAGGCACCATTTGGTAAATGTGAAGGCGTAAGTGTGAAGTGGGTGCAAGAGTGAAGATACTTCCATAAAGCAGAACAATGAAGTCTGCACCTCGTCAGGTGGCAATGATGTCACCTGTATTTGGCAAGTTGGATACACGTTGTAACTACACGTGTCTTTGTGTTACAAATATAAAAATTTTTGTGTTTAGATTAAAAAAAATAATGTTCGTGTTACAAAAAAATTTTGTTTATGAAAAAAATTTTTTTTATATATAATTAATTAAAAACAATTAATTAATTATATTTTGTGGTGTTCATAAACGTTTATTTATTGTTTTAATTGTTTTATTGACTTTTCCGTATTTTAAAATTCTCTCGCCACTTCATAGATTCGTCTCCAAGAACAATCGATTTGTTTACTTTTCTTATTTGGAGGTTATCTTCCTTCTTGGTGGTGAGATCCTGGTGTTTACTTCTATTTAATTTAATTATTATATTATTTATATTATAGGAATGAAAAACTGTGTCAGTATGAAATAAATAAGAAATTTTATTAACAATTCAATATCTTTTGACTCTTTATCGATTTGTCAATCGATTCTCAGGGTGTTGTTTTATCGTACAATTATATATAAAAGGATTCTTTTAGCAGTTATTTTATGGTAAGTTAGGGAAATAAGGGCTAAGTTTATCAAGTATAACAGTACAAATATATCACCTTAAAGATTAAAAATACAGATTTAATATTTAATATAATACTAAGTGAGTCGTTTTCAAACCAAATCCGTAGTGAAGGCTGTGTTGAGTTGTATTGTGGGTATTCAAAGATGGCTGCCTCTAGTGTATAGTAGGGAGCTGGTCTCAACTCTCTGATTCAAAGTTTAAATACAGATGTTTCCTTATGAATTTTCATCCTGGTGGATGCAATTCTTCCTTCTTGTGTTGGTGGAGTGTCACTGGTTCAGTTTTGGTGTTTTATTCGGAAAAATAGTGTAGATTTAAGTCAAATTCACTTTGTCGGTTAGTCGTATGTTGTCACTTTTATGGTTAAGTGTTATTACTGTTTTAATGGTTATAACTGTTGTATTCACTGGTGTTCTGTTCTGTATAGTGTTAGTTGAATGTTTGTAGGTGTCTATCTTACTCGGTCTCCGTTTAAAATGTGTTTTTTTTGAAACTCCCGTTCGTCACTTTTAGGTTTCGATAACGTTCGCCATTACGGTTGTAGTAATAGGTTAAAGTTTTTAAGCACTCGTATCAAGTGTATCATTCAACATTCAATAATCAACTAATTTACTTCCTCCTTCCTTGGCCAAAGTCTTAGCCAAGACAATATTATTCGAAGCATTGTTCGAAACTTCTATTGCATTCTGTGGATGTGATAATTTACATTATATAACTGATTATATTTTTGTTATTCTTCAAATTTATTAGCTAGTAACTACTTAATCTTCTTCTTCAGTTCATTCTGCGTAATTTGATACCAAATAATGTAGTTTTATTAAGTTTTTAAACTAAAATGGTAATTTGTTTCTTCATTTTGTTCTGTAATTTTTAAAACTAACTTCCTGTCCTTGTCTTTCAAATGAAGCCATATTATAAGTTATATCATTGATTATATTAAATTTCAGATTGTAATAAAAGGTTTATCTTCCCTTAATTTCTTGCAATTAGCCTAATCGGTTATGTTTAAAAATATTATTCGGTAATATATGTCTCCCCTCTCCAAATTTTGAGTTCTTACATTTCCATTTTTAACTATAATTCTTGCTATAATTTTACAAAATCTTCCTTACTTATATTTATAATTACATGACTTTATTACTGATTTACCTTATGTAAATTCCTTCAGTTTAATTGTATTTCTATACTTATTTAATCAAATTTGATGCTGTTTTAATTTTTAATATTTGGACTAGATTTCTAATAGTTTTTACATACAAAGTTTTTTAAATAGTACATATTGATTTATACCCTCTCTGACTTTCATTGCTATTGTGACATAGACTGACATTTTCTTATTTTAACAAGTTAACAATTAGTGTATGGTTCATACTATTAACAAATAACATATAACTCAAATTAACATTTTCTTATTGTAAACAAAAATAACAATTAGTATATGGTTCATACCATTAATACATAATATATAAATCAAATTAATGTTTGTCTTTTCAACTCAGACATTGTATACTTATTGATAGATAAAATACACTAGAAATATTATAAATAAGGAATGTTAGATTCCGACATTTAAACTTAATTGTTTCTAACAAACAAAGTTAATTATTATAATATTATCCTATTTTTCTTAAACTAGGTTTGAATATCAGTTTTTATCTGTTTTTGGGTTTTGGGGGTAATGATACCTTGTCACTTCACTGTTATTATGGCCTGCTCTGTTTTATTTTATTCATCCTAATGAATGTTATTCTAAAAAGAGTGGCAGTTATTTACTAAAAACACATGTGTTATAGGTCATGATAATACTCAATTTATTATTCATGAACACAAATTAAATCACTTTAAAGTTGTAGTATTTCATCATCTACTCAGTTTGTGAACACCAATATTGAAATATAAGGTTTATTTTCTATAACACTAAAACTTGCACTTTCTCTATTTATTCCTTGATTTTAATTCTAAATAGTTATACAGTTTTACTAGAATCAAGAAATCTATTTATAGATTATAATGAAGATTTGTCTTTGGTGTTATATTATTCTCTCACATTGGTTCACTTTCAATTCTTACTCTATACACTTTTTGGTTTACATCTATGGTACATGTGGTTTTTACCTTGGATATTTTGTTATACTTTGATTTATTATTATTATATTTATTTAGGGGTTTGAGATTTTTTATAAGAGCATTCCTTCTTCTTGTGGATGCTGTCTTGTTCTTGTTTCTTCATTGATTCCTCCTCTTCTTCTGGTTTCTTATAAAATTATTTTCTTCATCTTCTTGTGGATGTTTCTTCATTGGTCCATTCTGTTCTTCTTGTTTCTTCTAACATATTTTCTTCACCTTGTTGTGGGTTTAGTAATTTTCTGGGTTTCCTCCTTACCTACTCCTATCCTACCTGGGTATTACCTGTTTTCTCATATTTAGCTTTTAAATTGGTTTTGATGATTCATCACTCCTTGTAACATTTATTTTACATGAACTTTAATTTTAATCAATGCTTGTATTCCACGGTGGTTCTTAATTAATTCTTTATTTTAACTTGCTTTCTCGGATTTAATTATGTTATTATTTTATTTCTATGATTATTTTACCATTCATTTTTATGGGCTTATCTGTCATGCTACAACGAGGTAACCGCTACGGACAGGAGCCGCTTCCGCACACGACGGAAACTCGTACATGGACAAAATACAGAGTTCAGAAACCTAGCAGAGTCGACTGGTTCCATTCGGTAGAGCTACACAATATTTCAGAAACCTCTGTTTGAAGCACTAATGAAAAATTATTTGAGAAGTAGATAAGAGGATAAAGTGACATATTTCCAGTGGAGAATTCAAATTTGTAGGTAGCCTACTGGGGTGACACAGCACCTTTTATTTTTAACTATGGGTACAAAGGCATGCCAGTACCAAAGTAAGTTTTAACTACTAATTACTACTTTTTTTAACCAAGTAACACAATTTAATACCGTGCATTCACGTTTCTTGCTTCGCTCTCATTCTGTAAAACTTGGCTAACGTAACGATATAACAAATTAAGCTTAGATAGACTTCCTTTTAGTTACGTGCTTCTCTTCACTATGTCAGTACCATGAATAACTAAACCTGATGTAACATAATATTTTATACATTAATTTATACATGTACAATTTATTTGTAAGAATTTTTCAGAAAAAGATCTAGATCCAGAAATCTAATTACTTTTTGAATGAGTATATACTATTTCTAGAATTTCATGAGTACAATGTAATTCAAATACGTCACGTGTGTGAGATTATTCATGTCCGTCGTCTGTATTTATTTTTAACGGGAATTTGTTAAAAATTATTATTAACAATTTGTTAATAATGTTTATCATCATCATCATCTCCAAGGCTTAAAACAAAGGATGGTTTAACTGGAATACACTGGAGTGAATAGTACTGGAGAGGATGAGTAATGCCTTATGGTCTCATTCCTTGATGAAGGGAAGTATCAATCCGCAACCCCAAGTGGTGGGGATGGGCAACACCTACAGGTGGATAACGCGGCTCTGGAGACCGAGTGACAGCCGGTATAAGCTGCCCCTCCACTAGTTGCCATTGCTAAGTAGAGATTAGGCCACACGCTTGCCCTTGGGGTGAGAAATTGCCCCCAAAGACGGATGACCTTTCATCGGTCAACGACGTAGGATGTGGGAGGCAAGGAGAAACCACCACATTAAAGATCCTTGTGGATATCTCAACAGGGAAAACTGGTCTCTTTAGTCTGGTAAGACAGCCAGTTTATGTTAGAACACCGAGACAGAAAATCGGGCTGGACTTTAAGCGTGAAGGTGGCAGCCCCACCATACGTCTTACACTGCGGTATGCTAATAACATATTCAGAGGACATGTTCACTAGTAAATTGCCTGAAATAAGCCGGACGGATCAAAGTTAATAATTTATTGTTAGTAATTTGTTAACTGACAGTAATTTGTGTATACTGACTAATAGCAAAATACTTATCATTTTGTAAATTGTTGTATTAAGTTTCATATTCTCTAAAGAAATTAAAACAGACTTCAGTGCATGCAAAACTTACATAAAATATTTAATTTTGTGCGAGTAAAATTAAGAGCGCAAAATTATAATAAAAAGTAAACTTCTTTATTATTTGTTTTCTTATCACGATTATTACTTCTAAGACGAGGCACGATTATTTTATGAGGCACGAGATGTAGAAATGTGCTTTTATTAATGGTGGAACGTATGTTTGCTAGACAAAGTGGAATAGGTAAAAATATTAAGTAGTAGATCACAAATTCTCAAGGAATAAAGAATTTGTGTGTGTGCGTGTGAGTGACAATACAAGTAGTTCTTCTAGGCAATTTATTTACATTATGATGCGTTCTAAAAATGTATATGAGATTATTGTATTTGGCGTTGTATTCTAAAGAGGTCCTATACGTGACTGCAGTAAAACCTGTGGTAGGCCTACACGTTGTTTCCTGATATTGCGATTACCAGAACCAAACGGTGAAGATTTGTACCTCAAACATTTCATTTTACGTAAAGTTAAGATCATATTCAGAAAACGTTTCTCAATTATTCACATTCAAAGATTTGAATGCAATCACTTATGTAACTCACTAAGTAATTAAAAAAGCAGAACCAATAAAATAATATATCTATAAATGAGATTTACATTTTTGAGTGATTGAAATTTAAGAAATGTTATCAAATGTAATTAATTTACATTTGATAAATATTCACGCTGACGTTATTGTCATAATAGTATTTACGTAAATATAGTTTACTCTTTTTTTATGTATTGTGTAAATATATTTTCTTTTTTTTGGCAAAGACTTAATGGCCAGAATTATCTTGAATTTCTTTAAATCATTTTACTAAACTGCAATGTAGAAGTTCCACTAGTTACAAGAAAGTGGATATATAGTGAACACCTTTTTTGAATTTTGGTGTTGATACATACGATTAGATACACTCCTGTTATGCACTTTATATGCGCTCTAATACAGTAGGACGTACTCGTCAATAAATCGGGTATTGTTACTGGGTTTGAATAAGGTGTTGTTGTGGTCACAATAAACTGTTCAACAATTTACCAAATAAATTATATTTTGATGAAATTTACATAGCTATTAGTGGTTAAAAATTAAAGTGGCTGCCTTTTTAAAATTTGAGATCATAAATTAATCTTGTTATTTATTGAAAAAGAAGTTTGGTATAAACATGTGTACCAAATTTTATTAGGATATATCAAATTCTTCTTGAGATATACATATTTTCTTAAAAAACACAAAATGGAGGCCAGATGGAAACAAGGCAATTCCAGACCTACGTTAATAGAAACTTTTTCTTATAAATACATAGCTTTCAAAAATGTATAGTAAAAACGCCTTTTATGTTACACTTTGTTTCCATTAAAAAAACCTTGTCAATTTTTTTGTCAAATTTTTGGTGTTTATACCGACAATGATATCAACAATTAAACGACTTTTTCCGTTACTAGCCTTAACTTATTCTGCATTTGCTAAATCAAACAAGTTTTGCACATGTGCTTTTTTCAGATTGGCCTTTTCACCTGATTTGACTTACCCCTACACGAATTTTGTACATACGACTTTAAAAACAAATTTCAGAGAATTTTGAAATTTTTCGTTTTTGTTTTCATATTTTCGTTTTTTGTTTTGTTGTTTTGTTTGTGTTTTCGTTGTCACAATGTAATTTCAAGTGCGGAAAGTCATTTTCAAATTGTCTTCTTTCTTCCTGATTTATTGATTTGCAAAAATATTATAGGTTGCAATTTACTGTGACAAACATTTTTACTTAATCCCGGTGACCTGGCCTGGTCCAATCAGAAAAGTATAAACAAAGGATTAGTAATTGTATAACACTAATGCCTTTTTCTAAGTACAGAACTAAATTCGCTTTAGGGACAAAAGAAACAATTTCTTCACATACGTGCTAGAAAATGAAAATAAATTTTGAATCTTTCAATTACCAAGAATTTCTGTAGTTAATTGTAGGTGTGTACATAAAGTTGTACATACAAACGCTTATTTACACGTACACAAATACCTTTATATCTCTGTCTGTCTGTCTGTCTGTCTGTCTGTCTGTCTGTCTGTCTCTCTCTCTCTCTCTCTCTCTCTCTCTCTCTCTCTCTCTCTCTCTCTCTCTCTCTAACTCAGATGCTTACCAGTTTATATCAAGTAGTCAAATAGGCAAATTTAGTCATGTCAGCTTCATGACGAATCCAGTGATGTCAGATTAGGTTAACAAATTCAGTGATGTCAGATTAAGGAAATAAGAAAATATGAAAACAAAACTATAAACTTCAAAATGGTATGAAATTCGTTTTCAAAGTCGTATGTGTCAAATTCCTGTAGCGGTGAGTCAAATCAGGAAAAAAGTCCAATCTGAAACAGACACACGTGCAAGTCTTATGTAATTTAGCAAATGCAGAAAAAAATGGGGCTAGTAACGGAAAAGGTCATTTTCTTGTTGATATCATTGTTGGTATACACCATAAATTTGCCAAAAAAAGTGACATCTTATAATGCCTGTGTACCAGAAAAGTTATTTTTACATGAAGTTAGATTATTCAAAGGCATCCTACATCTCATCGCCTCGCTCTCTCTCTCTCTCACACGCTCTCTCTCTCTCTCTCACTCTCTCTCTCTCTCTCTCTCTCACTGTATCTTTCTCTCGCTCGTGTTTGTCGAAATGGGTAGTTTATACTGTCAGAGTATATGACCAGTCCCGGGATTTCGTCGTCGCCAAACTGAAACGTACACCTAAAATATTAGCACTACTAACACAATTAATGTTTTGTGTTATTAAGGGAGCACGGCCAGTAGCAGGCCATACCCTAATATCAAGCACCTATCTATGGTCCCTGCGGCAGGAGCTCTACTTGAAGCTCGGGACGCAGCATACGAGCGGGGGACGGTTATACCCTTCGTCCCGCACAGCCATTGGTAAAGGGAGGACAGTATTAGATAGTGAAAGAAGAAGAGATTAAACGGAAACGAATAAGCACATTTGAAATCTTTTATGAACAAATACTAATTAACAAAATGTAGGATATAATATAGGCTACGTTTAAAAAGAAGATGAGATTTTTATCAGATATTTGAAAAGATACTAAAAAGTTAATTCATCTTATTGGATGTTATTTAAGGAATATTAATTATCGAACACAAAGAGATTTAACTTATTTGCGCTTTCCACCACGGCGTTCTTCTTCTCGTGTGCCGGTGGTGGCGGGTATACCATCTATATGCGGTATAGGCCACTAAATATTTTGTTACAAACGATTCGCCCACCGCAAAGGGAATTTTGTAAATTCTAGAAAACATATTTTTTATATTTTAAAACAGTATATACGATTCAAATTTTCTTTATAAATAAAAATTTGTTAATGAGGAAACCACATTGCTATGAGACTGAAATTTGTTTCTCAACATTACTTAATTTTACTTATTAAATACTAATTATTGTACAGTCTGTAACTTGATGAACAGTACATTTTTTAAATTGTGTTAACTCTTTTATATTTTCCCTTTTTTTTTAAGTGTTGTAAAGAAACAAAATGTTACAAAAGAATAGTAAATAATAGTGAAATCCGATCCAGAGATGAAACAAGAAATAATAATTGAAAGCAAATTAAAGGAAACCTAGTTGGTTTGACTATTAAGTAAGCCTAGTTGGTTTGACTATAAACCTAGTAAGCCTAAATAATCAACTTACCCTGAATAACAACCAAACCCAATAAAGAGTACCTAATCATAAATTAAAATTGTATTGACAAAATTGTATCGACATATTTTAAGGATAGAAAAAGGGACCGAAACCTTACAGTTATATGAGTGACATAATATAAATAGTGACACAGACTACTGTTAAACAGTGTTAATTATTTTTGTATGAAAAGTGTTTTATTGTTATTATTAGACAGAATTTTAGTTTATCATACAGACAATAGTTTAGCAGTATAAATAAACTAAAACTGTCAAAAAGAATTATTATTATTAAGAATTTTGTTATATGTTATAAGATTTTATGTCACCAGTTAATTTATGTAAATATATTTATCTCAGGCAGTCAAAGTAGAAATTACAATCAACCATAACAAATTGTTCCACCACATATCATAGAAATTCAAATTAATAAGTTTTTACAGTTATAAACTGAGGCATGTTTAGTATCAAATTGTTTATAATTATCTAATTAATAATTGTATAAACATTGCATATATAATTAGTGTATAATAATAAAATTATCTATTAAAGGTAATTTATAAAATATAAAGTAGGTAATGGGTGTTGATCCTATAACATTTAACCTGTACATAAATGACCAATCAAATTTTAAGAAATTTGTATGAGTTCTGTGACTAAAAAAGAAGAAATAACACTTAATTGTTAATTGTGATGGAAAACAGTTGAATAGTGCGTGTCTAGATGTAATTAAAAAAAAATATAAAAATAGATAACCCGTTTGTGAAAGAAGATCTGAAAGACCATCATCGAAGATAATAATCCTTCCACTACAATTTTCATGAACAAGTAATACACACAATCAAGAAAAATTTCAGAATAAACCAGAAAACCTTCAGAATATCGTCTAGATGTGTAAAGTATAATTTGACAATATTTTTATCCAACAAGGAACAACCACTAGACAATATAACAATTTACACTAACACTAATCACTAGTAAACATTTTAAAGTGCAACCAAATTCAATATCTAAGCGAACAGTGATTACAAGGAAAACATTTATTGTACACATTAATAAACTACATTATTTTCTGAGACGCACAAATAGTCATGATGTTGACGTTACTCTATCCTACATGCTTTTACGAAGCGTATTGAATATTGTCAAAACTTGTATGTAACTTAATATATAATTTTTGTAATTTTTTAGATTATAAGTAATATATTGTTTGTAAAGGTACTCTCTATTATTAATTAACATGTAAAGGAACTTTTCGTAGCAGCCACAAGAATTTCCACGAAATATATTAAAATTATTTAGTTATTAAATCCTGAGATAAATATCGATTGTGACAACCGTATGTATCGAATGGAATTTTCCAATAATTTGAATTTATGTTACAGAGATTAAACCATTATGTTATTAAATCATATCCATGCGTTATTATTTCAGGAACGTAATATATTATACCATTAAGATACTACGGGTACACGAGTCGTATTATAAATTGGCGCACCAACTAGTGAGGCAGAAATTAGGGAATATTACGTGAAGAAATTGAAACAAGCAAATTAATTTCCTAATTTTTAGCTGGCGACTGCTATAAATTCCAAGAAATAATAAAGATGCGTAAGAGGGCTACATCATTGAAACGGACGAAGGAGGCAGAGAAAGAAGTCAGGATGGAAGAGAAAGAAGAGACATCGGTGGAGGATGTGGAAACGGTAGTAAGAGAGGAAGCTAGAGGAGGCCTGGATTTACAACAACTATGGGAATTAATTAAAGAAGACTCTAAGAAGCAGAAGGAAGAATTCACTGAAAACTCAAAGAAACAAAATGAAATTTTGTGTCAACACTTATTAAAACAAATGGAGGAAAAATTTGATAGCATCAAGGAAGTTAACAGACAAACAAACGAAAAAAATTGATAGTATCAAGGAAGATAACAGACAAACAAATGAAAAAATTGATAGCATCAAGGAAGAGAACAGACAAACAAATGGAAAAAAAATTGACAGTATCAAGGAAGATAACAGACAAACAAATGAAAAAATTGATAGTATCAAGGAAGATAAAGGAAGATAACAGACGAACAAATGAGAAAATAGACGGTATGAAGGAAGAGATTAACGAGAACTCAAGGGTACAAAACGAGAAAATGAGTGAAAATTTAATAAAACAGGTGGAGGAGAGATTTGACCAAAACAAAGAAGAAACTAACGAAAATTTTAGGAAACAAAACGAAACCACTAATGAGAGTTTAAAACGGATAAATGAAAAAATTGATAGCATTAAAGAAAGTACTAATGACACCTTAAGACAAACTATAAGTGAAAATAATAACCAAATGAAGGAAGAGTTCAGACAAATCAATGAAGAGAATTTAAGAAGAATTAATGGTAGAATTGAACAAGTCAATGATACAATTAACCAGAAGATGGACAAAATCGATGAGGAAAGGAAGCAAGAAATATTGAGAGATTGAGAAAAGCTAACGAAACCATCACACAAAATAAAGCAGTGATAAATACCAGAATAGACCAGGTCCAAGAAAATAGTCGTACTCAAATAGAAGGAATACAAAAGGAACAATAAAATTTAGTTAATTTACAGAAACAAACCGGAGAAAGGTGTGACAATATTAACACTACGGTGAATAATTTAACTGGTCAAGTACGCCAAAATCAAGAAGAAATTGAGTTAATTAGGACCAGACCAAATAATATTACTCATGTTTCCACAAATGAAAACAGAGAAGGGATTAATTTCAAAAATTATCGTAGAAACCCCATGGAATTCCTGGCCAGAATCGAGTAACATTTTAATAAACATCGAATAACTATCTGGAGCTCGATTAGAGAGATGTTGGATGAGCATTTTAGGGAGATTACGGACAACTGGTGGACAGCAACCAGGAATGAGATAGTGGACTACGCTCAATTTAAAAAACTGTTTAAAGAAAAATACTGGTCCGAAGCTATACAAAATATTATAAGGGACAACATTTGTCAGGGAAGATATGATGGAAATAGAGGTACATCTCCAACTACTTACTTCTGGGGAAAGGTGTGTTTGGCGAGACACCTAGAGCCAAGAATACCAGAAGAATCCCTAGTAACTAAAATGGCATACCATTATGACACAGGAATTGCCAGAGCACGCCTGGGAAGCCAGATTAAAACGGTCCACGCAATGGCTGACTTATTAGAAAATTATGAACACGAGGGTTACTACAAAAGAAGCAGACAACGAACGGATCTGTGCGGTTCAAAAAATAATAACCATGGTATGAATTATAATCAATGTAATAACATGAATAACCGGAATAGTTATGTCAACGATCGTAATTACAACCAAAATTTTACCCCAAATAATAACCAACCAGCAAACTTCAATCGAAACCCAATTAACAATAATAATAACAACAGGCCGAATCAAAATTACCATCCGGGTAATAGAAATAATAATAATTATAATAACTACCGAACAAACCAAAATTATAATAATTTTAGGAGTAACTCCGGAGTTAATAACAATAATAATCAGGGTAATTATAATAATAATCGTCCGTACCGACCCCGAATAAATTATATCAGTGCAGAAGAAGGGGATTACTGGAGATACCATCAACCTCGGAGGAACAGTTTTAATAACAGTTATGATCAAAGAGGAAATCCCAGAGGGATGAGTCACCATTATAACCGAGTAAGAAGTAGAAGCCAGGAGGACTTCCGAGAATCAAGGAGAAGTGAACAATTAGACAACCGAGAGGTTGAACAACCAGGAACCAGCACACCATTCCGGGCAAATCAACAGTCATGCCCGGAAAATAATCATGATAGACTTAATTTAAACGGAGTGAGGCAGTAATAAACCCTCGCGACCCCTTACTGCTACTAACTACTGGGTACAAAAACCACCAAATTCAAAAACATAGTAATAACAAATTACTACCAACTAATTATGAAAAACTAATTATGGAAAATAAAAGAATTTTGAAGTATAACAACAACCAAAGTTTAAGGACGGATAGTCAAAATCTTACTATTATTTACTATTATTATTTGAAAAATCTTCGAGAAGAACTGTTGGAGGAAACGGTGACAAGTAGAATCAACCAGCATAATGAAATTTTATACATAACCGCTCAAATTGAAGGAATTCCTACACGAATAATGATAGATACTGGTGCAAATGTATCACTTATTAACGACGCCGAACTGGAGAGAATACAGAAACAAAGTAAAAATATAATACCTACCTTACCTGTCAATAATGTTATTTTAATAGGTGCCACTGGGCGTCAAAATAAAACAGTGAGAAAACAAGTGTCATTGGAAATAGAAAGCAAAGGTGTTACAATTAATAATATATGTTTGGTCGCAATCGGCCTACCATTCGAATTATTAATCGGATGCGATATGCTGAGGAAATATTCAGCCATTATTGATTTGAGCAAGGAGAAGGTGTCCTTGAACTCAGAAGGTGTTATGTAGACGGCAGAGTTAATAGGAAGCGATGGTGCCCCTCTGAACCGTACCCATCACCAAGTTAGGGAATTAAATTTTTTAAAGAATGACACCCAATGCAGAAAAATAATCTATAATATGACAAATGAAGACCTGTGGGACAGTAAATTACAGGAGATAAGAGAGTTTAGACACCAAGGCACAAATAATTTGACAGCAAAACAAGTAGAAGATCTCATATAAGAAGTATAAACATGTATTTTCAGAAAAACCAGGAAAAGTAAAAAACTATCAGTGTAGAATACAATTTAAAGAACCAGCAGAATTCCACAGAAAATCCTATCCTATACCATATTCATTGAAGGAGGCGGTTAGAGCTGAAATTAATAAAATGTTGTTAAATGATATAATTGAGCATAGCCAATCGCCATATTCTAGCCCAATAGTGGCAATTCAGAAGAAGAACGGGCAGGTTCGACTTTGCTTGGATGCCCGAGAAATAAATAAACATATAGTAAATGATCGCACGTCACCTGGAGAAATAGAAGAAATTCTAAAGAAATTTCATGGTACAAAATTTATCAGTACCTGGGACACAGTTTGTGGTTACTGGCAGGTGGAGTTGCACCCGATGAGTCGAAAATATATGGCTTTTATTTTCGAGGGTAGAAACTACCAGTTTAAAAGGTTACCATTTGGATTAGTCAATTCGGTAGCAATTTTTGTACAATGTATGGATCAAGTATTGGGTCAGGAAGCGCTACAATTCACCACAGTTTATGTAGACGACCTGTTGATTACTTCATCCAACTGGGAGGAACATTGTCACAGGGTGGAATATGTATTGAGTAAGTTAGCAGAGAACGACATAACACTAAAACTCGAAAAATCCCAATTAATAGCGAAGGAGGTTCAATTTTTAGGTTTCAATTTGACTGAACAAGGTATTTCCCCATCACAAGAAAAGGTTACTGCAATCAGAAGTTCCCACAACCAAAGAATAAGAGGCAACTCCAATCCTTCTTAGGACTGTGTAATTACTACCGGAAGTTCCAACGCAATTATTCCGCATTGACATCTAAATTTCAGGAACAGCTGTCTTCCAAAAACAAATGGACATGGGGACATGAACAGTATGCTATACTACAACAAATAAAGGATAAATTCTTAGAGACAGTAATCCTTCATCATCCAAATTTTGATCACCCATTCTTTTTGAACTGTGACGCAAATGATGTCAGTCTTGGGACGGTCTTCTGTGTACCAAGAAGACACAGAAGGAAACCATTTAGTCATCAGTTTTGCCAGTCGTGTGTTAAACCACTGTGAGAGAAGGTATAATGTTACGGAAAAGGAACTATTAAGCATAGTCTTTGCTTGTAGTAAATTCCGAACGTACATTTTGGGATATCCTGTAACTGTCAGAACAGATCATAAGTCCATCTCATTTTTAAGAAGTTGTAAGCTGAGTCACGGAAGGCTTACAAGGTGGATACTCGCCTTGCAGGAGTATAATATCAAATGGGAATATATTCCAGGGAGTCAAAACGTGATAGCAGACGTGTTATCTCGAATAAACCTGGACACCCAGACATTTGAGGGTGAGAAAGAAAGGATTATCAAGGTGTACAACGTTCTCAAAAGTAGATGTGATTTGGAGGCATTATTACAAAATATCAAAGCTAATCAGTTATTAGACCCAAAATTAATAAAAATCAAGGAACGTATGGCGAACCAAAACTCTTCAATAAACCAATTCTATTGTGAACAAGAAGGAATTTTATTTATAAAAAATACATTGAACCAAGAAGACTGGAAAGTAATCATTCCCAGAATCATGGAGAAAGGACTAGTGTTGGAATATCACATAAGATACGGACATATGGGTGCAGTAAAGGTAGTGAAAGCATTGGAGGAGAATTGTTATATTAAGAACATACACAGGAAGGTACAAAATTATGTAAAACCCTGTCATATCTGCCAATTGGTCAAAATTAATAATGAACGAAGGGAAGGTGTAATGATACCTATATCGTCAGAACAAAAATTGGAAAAATTATTCATTGACATATGTGGACCATTTCCTAGGAGTGAAGGTAGAAGCCGGTATAAATACCTTATAATCATTAGACCACTTCACCAAATTCACCAAATTTTATCCAATCAGTCGAGCAACTACGCAGAAAATTATTGAAGTAATAACTACTCAATACATTCCAAAAATAGGAATACCTGTTTCAATAGTTACAGACCATGGTACACAGTTTCGAGGCAGAAAATGGAAGAACACATTGTTAGAACTGAACATCAAAAGCTATAAGACCTCCGTATACCACCCCAGTAGCAATCCATCAGAAAGAATACTGAGAGAGGTTGGTAGAATCTTAAGAACCTATTGTCATCAACAACAAAGGAAGTGGCCTGATTACTTATCAGCCACAGAAGATTTTTTAAACTTGGCTTATCATCCATCTATAAATTGCACTCCATACACTGCCATGTATGAAAAACAACCTCCCAGAGAGATCCAAGAATTGATTAAATTTCCTAAGTCTCCACCGTACCAATTTAATAAATTAAAATTCTATAATCAGGTGATGGAAAATTTGGAAAACGCAGAAATAAATACCACAAAATAAAGGGTAAAATAATTAAATATGAAGTAGGAGAGAAAGTTTTGTTAAAGAACAGGGAATTGCCTAGCACTCTGGAAGGGATATCAAAGAAATTATTATTACTATACGTTGGACCCTACACCATAACAAAAAACAACAACAACAACACGTACGAATTAACCGACCCCATTTCAAAGAAGATCAAGGGCAATTATAATCAACAATCCATGAAAAAATATCATGAGGAAGAAAAGGAAAAATAACATAAGTAATTATGTCCTCACACCTAATGAAGTGTTCAGAAATAATTACTTCTGAAGGGAGGCAATTTGTAACAAAACAAAATGTTACAAAAGAATAGTAAATAATAGTGAAATCCGAACCAGAGAGGAAATAAGAAATAATAATTGAAAGCAAATTAAAGGAAACCTAGTTGGTTTGACTTATTTAATATTATTAAGAAACCCAGAAATAACCCAGTAGAATAGGGCAGTAAACAGACAAAAGTTAAATAAATAAACCTAGTAAGCCTAAATAATCAACTTACCCTGAATAACAACCAAACCCAATAAAGAGTACCTAATCATAAATTAAAATTGTATTGACAAAATTGTATCGACATATTTTAAGGATAGAAAAAGGGACACAAACCTTACAGTTATATGAGTGATATAATATAAATAGTGACACAGACTACTGTTAAACAGTGTTAATTATTTTTGTATGAAAAGTGTTTTATTGTTATTATTAGACAGAATTTTAGTTTATCATACAGACAATAGTTTAGCAATATAAATAAACTAAAACTGTCAAAAAGAATTATTATTATTATTAAGAGTTTTGTTATATGTTATAAGATTTTATGTCACCAGTTAATTTATGTAAATATATTTATCTCAGGCAGTCAAAGTAGAAATTACAATCAACCATAACAAATTGTTCCACCACATATCATAGAAATTCAAATTAATAAGTTTTTACAGTTATAAACTGAGGCATGTTTAGTATCAAATTGTTTATAATTATCTAATTAATAATTGTATAAACATTGCATATATAATTAGAGTATAATAATAAAATTATCTATTAAAGGTAATTTATAAAATATAAAGTAGGTAATGGGTGTTGATCCTATAACATTTAACCTGTACATAAATGACCAATCAAATTTTAAGAAATTTGTATGAGTTCTGTGACTAAAAAAGAAGAAATAACACTTAATTGTTAATTGTGATGGAAAACAGTTGAATAGTGCGTGTCTAGATGTAATTAAAAAAAAATATAAAAATAGATAACCCGTTTGTGAAAGAAGATCTGAAAGACCATCATCGAAGATAATAATCCTTCCACTACAATTTTCATGAACAAGTAATACACACAATCAAGAAAAATTTCAGAATAAACCAGAAAACCTTCAGAATATCGTCTAGATGTGTAAAGTATAATTTGACAATATTTTTATCCAACAAGGAACAACCACTAGACAATATAACAATTTACACTAACACTAATCACTAGTAAACATTTTAAAGTGCAACCAAATTCAATATCTAAGCGAACAGTGATTACAAGGAAAACATTTATTGTACACATTAATAAACTACATTATTTTCTGAGACGCACAAATAGTCATGATGTTGACGTTACTCTATCCTACATGCTTTCACGAAGCGTATTGAATATTGTCAAAACTTGTATGTAACTTAATATATAATTTTTGTAATTTTTTAGATTATAAGTAATATATTGTTTGTAAAGGTACTCTCTATTATTAATTAACATGTAAAGGAACATTTCGTAGCAGCCACAAGAATTCCCACGAAATATATTAAAATTATTTAGTTATTAAATCCTGAGATAAATATCGATTGTGACAACCGTAGTATCGAATGGAATTTTCCAATAATTTGAATTTATGTTACAGAGATTAAACCATTATGTTATTAAATCATATCCATGCGTTATTATTTCAGGAACGTAATATATTATACCATTAAGATACTACGGGTACACGAGTCGTATTATAGTGTATATATGTTTATAGAAATCCATTCACGCGAAATTATTAAGACAGAAAAAGCATGAGATAAGCGTCCTTTACCGCTGGATGTTTTATCAGAGAATGTCTGTAGAACATATGAAAAACGTAATCTAAGAAGTAATGTATTGAACATAAGAAATGGCATTTCAACATGAGGGAGAGACATGACAAAACTGAAATTCAGACCTAACTTAATCTGCTTCTTCATTTCAAGGACTAGGTTTTATAAATGTCCTCCTACTTGGACGACCCACGTCTTCTACCAATAGACAATCGATCAACCATCTTACTTTGCAAATGGTCGCACAGCTGTGTTTTATAAGTTAAAATGATTTGATTAATATCTTCTACTTCCAGCTATGCTCTTATACCCTCATTCCTTCTTCTATGTTGCAATGTGTTATAGTTTAAAGTATTTAGTTTAAAGCGTATAATAAGTGTGGTTTGTACACTTACGTAGAAAGGGAAACAAGTTATTGATTAATATAACCAAACATTAACAGCTTATTAACAAATGATAATTTTAATTTTAATAACTATATAATTATAACATTTAACATTACATATTACGTAACGTAAGGTAATGCTGTTACATCACAAACCTAACAGCTAATGCTGTTACTCCTAATGCAAACTCTTCACGTTATTACAATATTCACGTTACTCTTTTTATAGTTGACGATTATCCGTCTAATTAATATTCCGTCCCCCTCTATAGTTGTACATGTTTATTTTAGTTACGAAAGTAATTATCATAAAATAATTCCAAACGTATTTAATAGCAGCGTAAGCAATTTTGATATGTTTTCCACTATTCTGGAGACTCCGATTTGCGTTCAATAAATGCTGTTATGGCAATACGTAGGCTTAGTAATGGGATGTAACGCAAGCAACAGCTGACTTACTGCTATATTGTCCAACTCTAATCGAATTGAGATGTCCATTTAATAGTACCAGATGTAGCAGTGCATGCTTTTTATGGTAGACTCGGTTACAAACATGCTCAATTACAATTGCTTAGGCGGTAAGTATCGGAAATAGTTTAATCCTCGAGATTCGCCGTTTGTAAACGCATTGTTATTGTGGACGAAAAAGCGGGGAGTGTCAGTGCGAGATTTGGACGTTCCGTATCAGCCATACGTCTGAAAATGTAAAACACGTGAAGATGCCATCTTGGTAAACAATGTCAGCTCAAAGCAATGCAACTGTACTTGGCGTAGCTTCTTATTGATTCTTTGCGTTCTAAGTCCCGAATGTATAAACACACACACACACATACACTTATATTTACACAAATAAAAAATAAAAATTTTGCAAATTATATAATAGATATATACAATTACATAATACAGTTGTATTACTGAGTATACATATATCATGTATTAAGTACAATCCATGCTGTAAATTTTAACTAGGTTGTAAATATTGTAGCATGACAGGTTATCCACTTAAGAACTAATAAAATATGATCATAAATAAATAACAATCGAAGAAAAATCCATATGAAAACAAATAAGTATCAAAATAAAATACAATAATAACTTAAAAAAGTAAAAATAAAGAAAAAACCACTATGCAACCAAAATGTAAAAAAAATAAACACCAAAGAACTAAAATAAATTAAGGAAAAATACCCAGGTAGGATTGGAGTAGGTAAGGAAGATACCCAGAACAGACCAACGGACATGATAAAACAATGTTACTTTGAAGAAACCAAGAAAGAAGAATTTTGAAGAAACAAAATTGTAAGATGAGAGGACTACAAGATATACCCAAGGGAAACCTATTAAGAAGAATATAACAAACCCCGAAAGAGATTAAAGGTCACAAAAGAAAGTATAACAACCCAAAACCTGATATTAATGTAAAATAGTTGTAAACAAAAGTGTTTAGTGTTTTAAGTAGAAGTGAACCCACTAAAGTTATTGTGTAATGGAATAAACAAATCTTCATAATCCCTTATAACTAAGATTTTGGTCTTGGAATATTGTAAAACTCAATTAGAGATAAGATCCAAAAATATAAGTGAACAAGTGCAAGTTATTTCAGTATATTATATAAACTTCAAGTTAGAAGTGTGACTAATACTTCAACTAAGTACATGTGTACCATTAAACAACTTTAAAGTTTTCAATAACTACAGAAATAAGATTTTATAAAAATATTCTGATGAAAACAACTACTAATTTTTCTAAGAAGGTGCCACTTTTTATCTAAAAAAAACCTTCATTAAAATGTAAAGGGTAAAGGGAGAGCAGGTGGTGAATAAATAAAGTGACAGGGGATAAATCTTTAATACCAAAATAAAAACAGATAAGACTGCAACCAAAATAAGTTTAAGAAATTAATAAAAATTAAAGGGCTCGTTATGTTTATGATAAAGCCCATGAACTCCATAATTCAATGTGGGGAGTAGAATATAAGATTTTATTATTATAAAATTTTTTAATATGTTTAATAGTATTAATCCAGACTAAAATGTCTAAGTATGGATACCATACTCTTTTTATAAAATGTTTATTATGTGTTACTAGTAGTAGTTGAAACTAAAATGTCTGAATTTGAATACCATACTGTTAATTTCAAATATTGTTTAGGTATTATGAGTATGAATATGATACTACATGTTCTGTTAGTTAATTAAGGTGATTTTAATTAATATTGTATTAAAATAAGAAAGTCAGAAGGGGTATAAACACAGTATTGTTCAAAAACATTATATGTAAAACCAGAAAAAATCTAGGCCAAATAGGAAACTCCAACAACATTTTAATTTTTCTTTTATAAAATTGCTAAACTGCTCTTCAAGGTTGTTTAAGACCTGAAGATGTCAGTGATGACGAAAAGTTTTGTCTAAATAATAACAATTATAGCAGTTTAGCAATTTTATAAAAGAAAAGTAAGGATGGCTGCTAATTTAAACAATACGAAGAATAAAACATTATAATTGTTAATTAAGTTAAATAAACCAGTTAAACTGATGGAATTTATATAAGGTGAATCAGTCACCAAATACTATGACTAAAACTATACTTTAAAAGGATAGTGTGAAAAGATATATAAAATTATTGAAAAAATTGGAAATATGATAACTGAAAATTCAGAGTGGGGAGTTATAAATTATGGAATAATAGTTAAAAGGATAACTAATTAATAAAATTACAATGAATTAAGGGAAGATAAACATTTTTATTTCAATTGGAGATTGAATACAATCCTATATATAACATATTAAAATGGCATCGTTTTAGAAAAGACAGGAAGTAATTTTTTAGGCCTGCTTCTAAAAAATACAGAAATATGGCTTTTTAAAGAAAAAACTTTGTAAAACTCTCTTATTTGATATCAAATCAAGCAGTATAAGCTGAAGAAAAGGATTATGTATTTATTATTTCATGAAATTAATTAATAACCAAAATATATTCTGTGATATAATGTACTTCTTCTACATGTATCGGAAGCGATTAAAAATTGAAACAATACACTTCTAATATTAAATTGGCTAAGATATTTAAGAAAACGAAGGAAGTAAGACAGTTCTTTATTAACGTTCGTAGTGTACGGTTGAGTGAGCGCTAGCTACATAACAACCTATATCGGAACCATTAGTGGCGTATAAAAGTTGAACCTAGCCTACAGTAAAATTTTGAGAATTTCGACAGAACCATTTCAAACCTTAAATTCAGTGAAAATTAACCACTACAAAAATTGAATCAAGTGAATACACAACCGAAACTAGTTAAATAACCATATGAACGTCTAACACTAATAATTACGAATAACTAAAACGAACTTTACGACACCAGTAACTTAACATTATCACACACATTTTTCTCGAGTGAATAACAGAACATTGAACGAGAGATACTACAATAACACCAGGATAATTATTACTACTGCGGAGACGAGGAAGCATTGAAAAGGCAGCTTTATTGGAAGAAAATTTTATCGAGACGATTCCTGTTTTACATCAGCAGCTCCGAAGCGGCCATTTTGACTCCCAGCATGCAAAGCGCACACGGTTACTAGTATTCGTCAACTCTTCATTGGTATAAAATTTTCATTTTATAAACATTATATATTATCAAATAACTTTGTAATTTTTAACTATTAAGCTTTTTAATTGTAAATGTTATACTTTCTAGCCTTACCCCTTCTCTGACTATTATATAATATAACCGTTAAAAGAACCTGAAAAATTAATATTAAATAACATATGTACCAACAATCGATCGCCCTGTGAAAGAGTCGAGCATTATATTATAATCGATTTTAAATCGATACTTTTAAAACATTTGTCAACAAAATTTAGAAATTCTACAATTTGGTTTAAAATTTATTTATAAATTTAATAAATAGAGAATTAGTGAACAACAGGACTACAAGAAAGGCGGCCATTACTCAAGTGGAAGTAATACATACGAAGAAGAAGAAATACCGCTAATCGATCAGTGAATTCGACAATCCTGTTAACGCTAAATTTAATTCTAGTAAACCATAAGCGATATTATTAACAAAATTAACTCAGAGGAACTTAAACTTATAACACTACACCATTACAAGAATTATTTACTAAAATATTAAACAATATAACATCAAAACTTAATTTTTTTCAAATTTTAAATAACACAATTATTTTTTATTTTGTAAACGAACAAAGAATTTATTAGTTTCGTTAAAATATTCTTACTTAATCCTTAGCTTTTCTACCTTTCGGTGTAAAGCTATGTTGGAGTTGAGTCCTCTGAGGTCGTCTTTTTCCACATATCCGTCCATTTCATTCTATCTCCTGCGAGCTCCTTTATTTTCTCCCATTTTACTCCTCTTCTTTCTGCAGCTGTGCGGGCTTCACCCTTCCAGAGCTTTCTCGGTCGTCCTCTCTTTCTTTTACCTGTTTCTCTGGATGCAAACACTTGCTTTACCAGTCTTTTTTCCCACATCCTCATTACATGTCCCAGCCATCTAAGTTGTGCTTGTTCTACTGTTGTTGCTTCAGGAACAATATCTAACTTTTCTTAAATATTTCATTTCGAATTCTATCTTTTTTTGTCTTCAGTAGGGGGAAAATAAGGGTTCTGACCCACAAAGGAATGCCGCCTTTCCCACGGTCTAGATCAAAGAGATGCCGCCGTTCCCACGGTCCAAGATTTTTCCCCCGCTCTCCCCACCACCAATGGACCACAGCATCCCAAAGGACCGCGAATTTCCGCGAATAAATTTTTTTAATTTGATATTTTTATTTTTTTAATTAAATTGATTTGCATATCTGCGAATATATGCAGCCTTTCGCGAGCCTAAATCACTTTCACTTTCTAATTTCCGCGAATATAATTTTTTATATGCAGCCTTTCGCGAGCCTAGATCACTTTCACTTTCTACTGGACCACAGCATCCGCGACTTTTTCGCTCATCTGTGTCAAGATCCGCGACTTTTTCGCGTATCTGGACCACAGCATCCGCGTTATTTTTTTATATGCCGCCTTTCGCGAGCTTAGATCACTTTCACTTTCTATCACTTGATGTATTATAGTGTATATATTAAATATATGATCAGGGTTACCAACCTTGCATGAGTACAAATTTGTTATAATGTATATTAAATCTATATGATCAGGTTTACCAACCTATGTATGGGTTCAAACTTGATATGTGTGTGTGTATTATAGTGTATATTAAAATATATGATCAGGGTTACCAACCTTGCATGAGTTCAAATTTGTTATAATGTATATTAAATCTATATGATCAGGTTTACCAAGTATCCCTCCTCAGACGCTGGTGTTACTTTGCATTTTTGCATTAAATATATATATCGTAAACAATGAAATAATAATATTTCGTCATTGTAAGATTTTAATAAAACAATTATCAGTTTAAATTCTCTCTCTCTCTCTCTCACACTTGTTGTGTATGTTTCTCTCTCTCTCTCTGTGGTCAGTACCGCGCGCATGTATATGAAATTAGAAAGTTTATATTTATTCGACAAATATTAACGCCCTCTCTCTCTCTCTCTCTCTCTCTCTCGCTCGCAGACGTCGGAAGCAATTCGAGGTCATTGACACGACTTTACACTGACACATTGCAGTCTCTCACTCTCTCTCTCTCGCTCTCTCTCTCTCTGGGTTAAGCTGGTGTTGTACGTTACTAAAATCATAGCAAATATTTTCATTCTAAGCATGTATTACTGTTTAGTAATAATTACAGCCCCAACAAAGGATATATAAGTTTGTGTACATGGATTGTATATTGCAAGTACGGAATTATTATTTAAATCCGATATCTGTTTTTATTAAAATCATACAATGTCAAAAGAGGATAGTTGTCTGTTACGAACCAGTACTAACTCTCCTATATGGCCGTCGCTCACATCATCCGTATTTAAAGTTCGCTACTTCCAGTACACATGGCCTCTGTAACAGATTTGGTCTCCAACAGGTGTGATTCGAACGGTAAGAGCAAGAACAATATGAACAAGGCCAAGGACATTATATGTCTAGTATCCCTCCTCAGACGCTGGTGTTACTTTGTGTCATAAAATCTAGTGGCACTCAAGATAAGAGACAATACGTTTGCAAAAAACGACAAAATTGAACTTTTGGAAACAAAATTGTACGGTTTGTAAGTAATATCGACAACACAGGTCAGCATTTTTCGGTCATTGACAGATAAAGGGATCGTCACATTAGGACTACTGACTGCTAAATCCAGTAGTACAAGAACTTAGATATTTGTTGAATCAGTAGCAAAAAAATGTTAGATCTACTGTTTTCAAGAGTTCAAATATTTCAAAATAAAAAATATATAAAACAAAAATACAGAATATATGAAATGTATATTTACAAATAAAAAAAAATATTACATATTATCAAACAATGGCACATAATATTCATCCACCCAATCCTCTATAAATCGACCATAATTAACTCCCCCAGCATGATTGTTAATAAACCTCGTGTAAATATTTGCTAAGTCTTTATTTTTTTTAATTTCTGTTTCAGTATGAGACTGGCAATCGGTGCGCTGTTGTTGTAATAGCTCCCTGTTTCGTGCCACCTCAGTCGCTCGCCTTTCTAACCAATCTGAGGCGTAACTTTCAAAACAGTCAACGGGAGACATACTTGTCTGAAACAAAGACATTCTCAGTGTTTTATCACACACGTACAAACACATTGCGGTCTCTCTCTCTCTCTCTCTCTCTCACACACACACACACACACACACACACACAGTTAATATTTGTCAAATACATAACAACGAGAGAGAGAGAGAGACAGACAGACAGAGACAGACAGACAGACAGATATAGACAGATATAGACAGTCGGACGGACAGAGAGATAAATAGATAGACAGAGAGAGGAAAGAGAGAGAGAGAGTAACAACAGTGTTGTAAATATATATATTTAATTATTTAAAACAAATTATGGTTTATTTCGTTATAAACCTCCGAATATGCATACAATTATTTGTATAGTAATCAGAAATGTGTGTGAGAGACATTTTACTAATTTGTAGGTTGTATCTTACAATCATGAAAATTATTATGCGCGGTAATGACCGCAGAGAGGAGAAACGGTTTGAACATAACGTTTGACAACGAGAG